>OY754494.1:1730000-3035033 GCA_963575735.1 Amblyjoppa fuscipennis
AGTGGTAGTCAAAACGGCTGCAAATTAACAGACTTTGTTACATTGATTCTTTTTAGCCTAAGTTATGTTTGTGACAATATTTTTTTTATCTAAACTGTGATACGCGTAAATAATTTACTTTGAAGAGAAACAGGTTAAACGTTCGCGGTTTCACATCGAATTCGACGGCTTTCCTCACAAGTGATTTATATAATGCGATAATATTGTGCTACCAAGTTTACTGGTGTGGTTTATAGAAGAACTGTGTTCAAAAGCCGTCTCCGGACTGTAGCGAAAATTATGAATGAATTGATATAATTACGATTAATTAACTGTGCTATTATTCTTGATTATTAATCATTACTATTATCGTTTACTGACAATATTAATTATTGTCACATGCATAAATTATTTCATCCGTTTTGAAGTTACTTTTGTGTGAATCATTTTTTTTTTTTAATCGTTAGTCATTTCAATCTTTTTGTACGATTTTTTTGGCGTTGGGAACCGAAAAAAAATTTGTTTACAAACAACACTTAAATTTTTTGTTCTACAAAAGAAGAAATAAACTTTTGAGTAGACAAATATTCGAACGTCGACCCGTTAAAATCAAAATTTACGATCCTTCTCGGATTCCAGATGCGACCGACTCTGCAGTTTATTCTTTCCACATGCTTAATGTGAAAAAAATAAATAAATAAATTCGCTCTGCCTGCATTTTTCTCGCCAAGTGGATCACGTAATTTTTTTCACACTTCGATCCTTTCCTGTTGCTCGGAGGTGGTACGTGATTCGCGAGGTTTATGACCTATCGGCAAGAAATCGAAGTCGGAGTAGACGATCGCGCACGTGAATCGTTCATACACGGATTTGCAACAGCGTGTGAGGGGGGGGGGGGGGGGGGCGAAAAGATGATGTATCATACGTGTGAGTCGGGTTATTCGTACGACGCACATGATGGTTGGCTTTCCACTCCGGCAGTGAGAATAAAAACTTCCGGAGCTGTGCTGTACATTTTGTCCCGTCGTGGAAGAGCTCGGATGCGAGTGGGTGAGCGTGGAACCCCTCACCGAAAAGAACTACTGAAAACTACTGCAAAATACTACTGGCAGTATCCGGTAGTTAACTACCAATAAACTACTGAACTACTGCCCAGTGCTAAATTGGCGGACTACTGAAAACTACTCGAAGTTTTGAGCAGTTAACTACTGAACACTACTGGGTATTTTGAGTAGTTAACTGCCACTGTGTAGTTAACTACTCCAAACTACTATGAGTGTCCAATAGTTGACTACTAGGAATTCCCGTAGTTTTCAGTAGTTCACTACTGGGAATTCTCAAAAAATCGGCAGTCTGTGTTAATCAATCAATCAATTAATTGATCTGTACTTAAGCTAAAACCGAACGAATTTCTATAATTTCTTTTGTTTTTCATTTTATTTTATTGCGAAAAACCGTGTAGAGCTGAAGAATTTTTTTTTTTTTTTTTCATCCTCATTCAGTTTTTTATCATTGCAGGGTCTTTTTAATTTTTCTGCACGGTTCGACGAGCAAGTGGCGAATGTTCGAGCTGCTGTTTTTTTGTCTTTGAAGTTTCGATAAGTGGCGTCGGTGTGTCGAAGAGCGAACGGGAAATGCGAAGCCACCCGATTTAACGAACGAAGACTTTCAGGAACACGACGATATTTACCATCGAGAGTCTCTTCGGCAAACTCGATGGTTCCTTTCTTCCCCCCCCCCCCCCCCGCCGCAGTCCAAACTCTGTCCGCCTCTTGAGATTCGCTCCGTTCGCCCTCTCGATCTGTGTCCACAATCGGTTACTCGCTGCCTCAACCGGGCGGAGGAGCTGATTAAGGAGGGAGTCTCGCTGAGGCTGACTTCGCATAAGTTCGACAAAAATAATAGAAAAATTGCAAGTACTTCTTGATGGTATAAAAATCTGAAAAAATTCATGCACACTAAAGGTACTGAGAAGATTAATCTTGCACAATAATAATTACAAAATGTCATTAACAAATTGATGAAAAAAATAATTGCTTAACAAATTTGCCCGCAACCCAACTTTTTTTTTCATGAAAATGATTCGTTTATTTTTCTGAATACGTATGAATTTTTTCAGATTTTTCAGTAATCGTTGATTTTTTTTTTTTTTTTCATGGAAAAATCAACGATTACTGAAAAATCTGAAAAAATTCTTGCGTATTCAGAAAAATAAACGAATCTTTTTCACGAAAAAAAAAGTTGGGTTGCGGGTAAATTTGTTAAGCAATTATTTTTTTCATCAATTTGTTAATAACATTTTGTAATTATTATTGTGCAAAATTAATCTTTTCAGTACCTTTAGTATGCATGAATTTTTTCAGATTTTTATACCATCAAGAAGTACTTGCAATTTTTCTATTATTTTTGTTGAACTTATGCGAAGTCAGCCTCAGCGAGACCCCCTCCTTAACCGGGCGGAGGAGCTGATTAAGGAGGGGGTCTCGCTGAGGCTGACTTCGCATAAATTCGACAAAAATAATAGAAAAATTGCAAGTACTTTTTGATGGTATAAAAATCTGAAAAAATTCATGCATACTAAAGGTACTGAGAAGATTAATCTTGCACAATAATAATTACAAAATGTCATTAACAAATTGATGAAAAAAATAATTGCTTAACAAATTTGCCCGCAACCCAACTTTTTTTTTCATGAAAATGATTCGTTTATTTTTCTGAATATGTATGAATTTTTTCAGATTTTTCAGTAATCGTTGATATATATATTTTTTTTTCATGGAAAAATCAACGATTACTGAAAAATCTGAAAAAATTCATGGGTATTCAGAAAAATAAACGAATCATTTTCACGAAAAAAAAAGTTGGGTTGCGGGTAAATTTCTTAAGCAATTATTTTTTTCATCAATTTGTTAATAACATTTTTTAATTATTATTGTGCAAAATTAATCTTTTCAGTACCTTTAGTATGCATGAATTTTTTCAGATTTTTATACCATCAAGAAGTACTTGCAATTTTTCTATTATTTTTGTTGAACTTATGCGAAGTCAGCCTCAGCGAGACCCCCTCCTTAACCGGGCGGAGGAGCTGATTAAGGAGGGGGTCTCGCTGAGGCTGACTTCGCATAAGTTCGACAAAAATAATAGAAAAATTGCAAGTACTTTTTGATGGTATAAAAATCTGAAAAAATTCATGCACACTAAAGGTACTGAGAAGATTAATCTTGCACAGTAATAATTACAAAATGTCATTAACAAATTGATGAAAAAAATAATTGCTTAACAAATTTGCCCGCAAACCAACTTTTTTTTGTTCGTGAAAATGATTCGTTTATTTTTCTGAATACGTATGAATTTTTTCAGATTTTTCAGTAATCGTTGATTTTTTTTTTTTTTTCATGGAAAAATCAACGATTACTGAAAAATCTGAAAAAAATTCTTGCGTATTCAGAAAAATAAACGAATCTTGCTAATATACTGCCCCTTCCTTTATTTTCCACTTTTATTTCCCTGTCACTATACGGAGCATGTCGTTTATTTGCGTTGTCGTTATAACCAACATTTCGATTTCTTCTTAATTCGCCCTCCTGTCGGCCGTTCTCTTTATTTTCCTTACCTTATTTTCTCTCCCTTCGACTCGGTAATTTTTTTTTTAATCTTTCTCCCAAGCACAATCGAACTCGCGGAAAACACGCCGAAAAGCTTGTCAACTCCGCTCGACACACACCATAATTTTTCTTTACTCGAAAAAAACAAAAAAAAAAACAAAAAAAAATTTCATCCGGATCTCGGTTAAAAAAAAAAATCACCGACTCTCTCTCTCGGGTTTCGCGAAAAAGAATAACGAGAAGAAAAAAACAAAGATTGAAGCCCGGATCGCCGGACCGACGTGGGGCAACTAAAAAATTCACGTGCGCGAAGCAGCAAAAAAATGAAAATAAAAAAATTGAAAGCACCGTCGTTGGCGTGAAAAAGACGAAAAAAAAAAAAAAAAATCACGAAGTCACGTCATGGACCGAGCTGCCGCAGTTTACGTGGCGGGGATTACACGCGAGTGTCGCGGGTAATAAAAAAAAAGCACCAAAAAATAAAGCCATCGTCGACAAGAGAGGCTGCACCGGGCTTTTAGGTTGCTCGAATATGAAAAGCTGCGACTGACGGTCAGTTCCGTATAGGAGAATGTGCCGCGGCTGTTGTTGATGTCACACTTGCCGCCAGCAATGCACCGAGCCCTCTGTTTGAACGGCCGGTCATCCAGATTCTGCTATTTTGCGCTTTGAAAACGATGCCGCGTACATCGCGATGTGTCGCATCTCTGTCATTAAAACGCGCTTCACTCGATGAAATCGACCGGTAAAGCCGATTCAGCGCAATTTCCTGTTTATTGGAAATGTTTCCATATTTCGAAATTTACAAATGTCCAATGTAATTTTGCTACTGCTATTGCTATTGCTATTGCTATAGCTATAGCTATTGCTATTGCTATTGCTATTGCTATTGCTATTGCTATTGCTATTGCTATTGCTATTGCTATTGCTATTGCTATTGCTATTGCTATTGCTATTGCTATTGCTATTGCTATTGCTATTGCTATTGCTATTGCTATTGCTATTGCTATTGCTATTGCTATTGCTATTGCTATTGCTATTGCTATTGCTATTGCTATTGCTATTGCTATTGCTATTGCTATTGCTATTGCTATTGCTATTGCTATTGCTATTGCTATTGCTATTGCTATTGCTATTGCTATTGCTATTGCTATTGCTATTGCTATTGCTATTGCTATTGCTATTGCTATTGCTATTGCTATTGCTATTGCTATTGCTATTGCTATTGCTATTGCTATTGCTATTGCTATTGCTATTGCTATTGCTATTGCTATTGCTATTGCTATTGCTATTGCTATTGCTATTGCTATTGCTATTGCTATTGCTATTGCTATTGCTATTGCTATTGCTATTGCTATTGCTATTGCTATTGCTATTGCTATTGCTATTGCTATTGCTATTGCTATTGCTATTGCTATTGCTATTGCTATTGCTATTGCTATTGCTATTGCTATTGCTATTGCTATTGCTATTGCTATTGCTATTGCTATTGCTATTGCTATTGCTATTGCTATTGCTATTGCTATTGCTATTGCTATTGCTATTGCTATTGCTATTGCTATTGCTATTGCTATTGCTATTGCTATTGCTATTGCTATTGCTATTGCTATTGCTATTGCTATTGCTATTGCTATTGCTATTGCTATTGCTATTGCTATTGCTATTGCTATTGCTATTGCTATTGCTATTGCTATTGCTATTGCTATTGCTATTGCTATTGCTATTGCTATTGCTATGGCTATGGCTATGGCTATGGCTATGGCTATGGCTATGGCTATGGCTATGGCTATGGCTATGGCTATTGCTATTGCTATTGCTATTGCTATTGCTATTGCTATTGCTATTGCTATTGCTATTGCTATTGCTATTGCTATTGCTATTGCTATTGCTATTGCTATTGCTATTGCTATTGCTATTGCTATTGCTATTGCTATTGCTATTGCTATTGCTATTGCTATTGCTATTGCTATTGCTATTGCTATTGCTATTGCTATTGCTATTGCTATTGCTATTGCTATTGCTATTGCTATTGCTATTGCTATTGCTATTGCTATTGCTATTGCTATTGCTATTGCTATTGCTATTGCTATTGCTATTGCTATTGCTATTGCTATTGCTATTGCTATTGCTATTGCTATTGCTATTGCTATTGCTATTGCTATTGCTATTGCTATTGCTATTGCTATTGCTATTGCTATTGCTATTGCTATTTTGAAATGAAATCTTCATCAATCGTTTGAATGCAATTAGATGTAGTACTTGTTACTGTTAAAGGTGTTATGTTTTGACAGTTATTTCATGACTGTTAAAAATGTTATGAAATTTGCAGCACGTTCAATATACAAAGTTACATGAAATATTCAACCTGGGTATTTTAAATCAGCATTCATATAGATTGTATTTGAATTTTAATAATTTAATTTTAAATGCAATACGTGTATATTAAAATTACCGGTGATTACATTGAAAATTAAGATGTCCGTATATGGAAATTATGTTAATATTACAAATATTATGAAAAATAATATTGTTTTTAATATACCGGTAACGCAATATTTTTACATACGTGCCAATGACATTTCACATACTGTATATGCATAAAACTTCATATATATTTTTTTAATTTTCACAACAGACATTTTTAACAGTGCACTATTGATGAACAATTAATGCGGACGAGTCAATATCTTTCGCAATGAATGATCCATATGAAATCGTATAGATCTAATCTTGGAATTGTTATTTTTGTGTTTTTTTTTTGCATTTTTGTTTAAAAAAAACTTTTTCTAAACGGTTACTTCGTTACAATGTCAGTAACAAGCTAAGGAAAGTTCCATTTTTCGATATTTTTAAAATTAAGCGTAACAAGGCTGACTCCCATTACCCGAGCGATCAGCTTTTACCCCGTTCTTCCCTAAAGTAGGGTTGACGTAACCGTCGGATGTAGTAGTCTCGCGATGCTCGATGATATCGTCCAAAGTAGCACGAATCGCCAAACCGTCACGCTGCCAAATCCTCGGGGTCGAGCAAAAAGCACGACTGGCAAAGCTTCTCAACGATACCGCGGTGCGGCACGGGGGTGGGGATAGGGGGATCTCACCTCGCCGCCGGTGCTTTTGTTTGTTGCAAACAGTGCAGATAGATAGAGAGATGGGATGAGCTGTGGATGCCGAAGCCCACGGTGTATCCTCTCTCGCGCTCCTCCGTGATGAAGCTCAACGAACTCTCGCAACCGCTCCCCGACACCGATCCAAAGTAACTTCCGGTGGAAATTCAAGCTCTGAGTTGAGAGTGAGAGATAGATAGAGAGAGATAGAGAGAGAGAGAGAGAGAGAGAGAGAGAGAGAGAGAGAGAGAGAGAGAGAGAGAGAGAGAGAGAGAGAGAGAGAGAGAGAGAGAGAGAGAGAGAGAGAGAGAGAGAGAGAGTGAGAGAGAGAGTGAGAGAGAGAGTGAGAGAGAGAGTGAGAGAGAGAGTGAGAGAGAGAGTGAGAGAGAGAGTGAGAGAGAGAGTGAGAGAGAGAGTGAGAGAGAGAGTGAGAGAGAGAGTGAGAGAGAGAGTGAGAGAGAGTGAGAGAGAGAGTGAGAGAGCGAGTGAGAGAGAGAGTGAGAGAGAGTGAGAGAGAGAGTGAGAGAGAGTGAGAGAGAGAGTGAGAGAGAGAGTGAGAGAGAGAGTGAGAGAGAGAGTGAGAGAGAGAGTGAGAGAGAGAGTGAGAGAGAGAGTGAGAGAGAGAGTGAGAGAGTGAGAGAGAGAGTGAGAGAGCGTGAGAGAGCGTGAGAGAGCGTGAGAGAGCGTGAGAGAGCGTGAGAAAGCGTGAGAGTGCGAGAGAGCGAGTGAGCGAGTGAGTGAGACTAAATACACAGCCTGGCATAGCAGTTGTTGCTCGTGGGCATTTCCCATACGTGAAACTGGCCAGAGATTTAATCGTGAAACGCGACTGGACACACGTGCCGAGGATCATAACAACGATGAAAATTTACTTGCAGAGTTTGCCGTTCATGTTGAAACGTTTGTCACTCAGTTTTCCGTTGACGATTCGGTTTTTTTTTCTCACTCGCATCGCCCCAACGGGAGAGTGGTAGACAATTTTTTTCCAGAATTGAACAGCAAACGGCTCCAAGCACCAAAAGTTTCACCGCCTAATCGAAAAATTTCGAATAATCATAAATTGCTCATTTCTCAAGAGACCTTGGGAAATCGGTGTTTCTTAGGTTCTTGGGAGAAAATGGTACGTATTTTCCACAGATACCCAAACCGAACTCAGACCCAACTTAGCGCGGTCAACTGTACGCAGAAAAATTCTAGATATCACCAATTGAACTAATAAAAACTTGACGTATCATCAATTTGAGTTGGCGAACCGCGACATATCAATAGAGAAGGGTAATCGATCCATCGTCTCGATCGTATCTGGTTGTTGTTGTGTCCAGTTGGTGATCACTCCACTTCATGATGTGTCCAGCTGGTGAAGTGTCCAGCGGCTGGAGTGTCCAGTATATGGTGTGCTCAGTTGATGGTGTGTCCAGTTGATGATGCGTCCAGTTGATGGTGCGTCCAGTTGATGGTGTGTCCAGTTGATGGTGTGTCCAGTTGATGGTGTGTCCAATTGATGGTCTGTCCTGTTGATGGTGTGTCCAGTTGATGGTGTGTCCAATTGATGGTGTGTCCAGTTGATGGTGTGTCCAATTGATGGTGTGCCCAGTTGATGGTGTGTCCAGTTGGTGCAGTGTTCAATTGGTGGTGCGTCCACTTGGTGATGTGTCCAGTTGGTGATGTGTTCATTTGGTGATGTGCCCAGTTGGTGATGTATCCAGTTGCTGATGTATCCAGTTGGCGATGTATCCAGTTGGTGATGTATCCAGTTGGTGATGTGTCCAGTTGGTGATGTCTCCAGTTGGTGATGTATTCAGTTGGTGATGTATCCAGTTGGTGATGTATCCAGTTGGTGATGTATCAAGTTGGTGATGTATCCAGTTGGTGATGTATCCAGTTGGATTTGCGGCCAATTGGTGTGATGCATCAAGCTCTTGATATGTCCAGTTGATATGCTCATTTGGAATCAGCAGGAAAGACGTACAGCGGTAACTCGTCTGTTATTTGTCAGGGCAGCTTCCCTCTGTCTCTGTCTCTCTCTCCATCTCTCTCCGTCTCTCTCTCTCTCTCTCTCTCTCTCTCTCTCTCTCTCTCTCTCTCTCTCTCTCTCTCTCTCTCTCTCTCTCTCTCTCTCTCTCTCTCTCTCTCCGTCTCTCTCTTCGTCTATCTCTCCGACTCTCGTGTTCCCCGCGTTCACACAACAAGGTGGCTGCTGTCAGGCCTTGAGCAATTTTAAATGTAAATTAAAGTATTGGCCCGGCCGAGGTTCTGGCGTCTGGTATAGGGTAAAAGAGCGACGGGCCACCACCAACGCCTCTCTAGCATTTACATATTAAGTGGCCACGACCCAATAACACCCCTCGTACCATCCATGAGATTCCCTGCCGTTCCGGCCTCCCACACCGACCGACCATCCCCCACCTACCCAATCCAGAGTCCGACCAGGAATTTCCCGAGCGCCCCTCCGATCGACTCGAGGGCTCTGGCCCATGCCCTCCATCCGTAGATCGATCTACTCTTCTCGCAACCCCTTCACAAGGACCAATATGGAAGATAAGGGTAGAATTTAACGCACAGCTGGCACACAACCGGAGAGGCGGAGATTCGACGAAGATTCGATAAGAATCCGTTGGTAAATTAGTCGTGATTAATTTGCAGCTTCTCTTCGTGAAAGGGTAGAGAAAAATTATTGCGATAAATCTATCGAAATTACTCCCGGAATTGAATCCCATGAAATACCGAGGACTGAGGAACTGTTTCAATATGACAGGGAACTTTCTCTCGACGAGAAACACCGTTTTTAAAGTTGTACTCGAAAACCCAAATATGCGTTACACGCGCTCGACAGCGAGGTGCAAATATTGGAGAAAAAAAAAGTTTCTCGGGAGTACATTTCGGGATTCGATTTCATCGAACAACAATAGCGCTATAGTGAGAGTGCGGCTTCGAGTTTCTGCATTTGCTCTCGCTGCCTTTTCGCATCGATCTCGCCGCCCAAAGCGTCTACTCGTTATTTCATTCTATCGCTTGACAAAGTTTTCCATTGGGCGTTTAATGGTAATGAATGGTAGCGAAAGGTAATGAATGGATGCGAAAGGTAATGAATGGTAGCGAAAGGTAATCAATGGGATTCCAATGGAAATTCATGGGGCAAATTGAAATGGTACTTTTTACCATTCATCCATAATGGGACCTGCTGGCAAATCAGTGGGAAATGTTAAATGGTACGTTTTACCATTCGTTACCGATAGGAGACCAATGGCCCTCTTCCTGGGAAAGTTCAATTGATTTCTTTTTCTTTTTCCCCATTTGTTATTAATGGCAGTTCAGTGACAAGTCAGTGGGACGTAACAAGTGGTATTTTTTCCATTCGTTATTAATGGTAGTCCATTGGAGCACAACTGGAACATCTGAAATGGTATTTCTTACCATTGGGAATAAATGGGAAGTGAATCGAACAGTAAGAATCTTTAATGGTACGTCAACCCTTGTCAAAGTTTTCCATTGGGCGTTTAATGGTTATGAATGGTATCCAAAGGTAATCAATGGGATCCTAATGGAAATGCACGGGGCAAACTGAAACGGCACTTTCAACCATTCATCCTTAATGGGACTCCATCGGCAAATTAGTGGGAGATGTTGAATGGTACGTTTGCCATTCGTTACCGATAGGAGACCAATGGCCCTCTTCCTGGAAAAGTTCGATTGGTACTTTTTCCCATTCGTTAGTAATCGGATTCCAAATCCGAAGGACTGGGCAAATTCGAAGTGGCACTTTCTCCCATTCGTTATTAATGGCAGTTCACTGACAAGTCAATGGAACGTGAAAAATGGTACTTTTTCCCGTTAGTTATTAATGGTAGTCCACTGGAGCATAACTGCAACAGCTGAAACGGTATTTCTTACCATTGGGAACAAATGGGAACTCAATCGAAAGGTAAAAAGCTAGGGAATCATTAATGGCACCTCTAACCATTTATAATTGACGAGGAATAAGAATAGAGTCGACAAACACTAGGAAATCACGTGTGTCAGTGGCAACTTAAATGGTATAAGCGATAATGAATTCCAGATAAATGAGCCCATAATAATAGCTGTGAACTTGAGGACCGAAATTATTTATGAACAATAGGAGACATTTTTTGAGACCGTTGCAGCTTTTTTATTTGTTACACATTTAGACACCGTAGAAAAGTAAATAATGATATATGGCATATTTTTCCGCGAATAGGAATGCCAGCGGGATAAAAATTCCATACAACGAATGGAAAAGTGAATGGAAAAGTGAATGGCATATTAAATGGCATATTAAATGGTATATTAAATGGTATATTAAATGGTATATTAAATGGTATATTAAGTGGTATATTAAATGTTATATTTAATGGTATATTAAATGGTATATTAAATGGTATATTAAATGGCATATTAAATGGTATATTAAATGTTATATTTAATGGTATATTAAATGGTATATTAAATGGTATATTAAATGGCATATCAAATGTATATTAAATGGCATATTAAATGATATATTAAATGGTTGTGCAAGTGGGAATGATACCATTGGCAAAGCCTCATTGAATTACCATTACCGAATAGTTAATGGCAATCAATGGGATTTTTTTAACGGTATTTAATGGAAGACTTAGCCAAGGGACCGTCCCGAACTTGTGGCATTTTTTTTTTGCCTGCGTTTCGACAATTTTCTCCTTTTATTTATTTATTTATTTTTTTTTTATCTCAACATCCTCGAGAGGTCCGCCTTTCAGACGGCTAATGGACTCTATCCTGCTATTCTTGGCCCTCGGACGCTTCGCTGCTAGCCGGAGACGACCGCGTTAATCCAACAGCCGCCTTTCTCTTCCTGTACTCTCCTTTAGTGCTTACTAACGGCTTAACGCCTTTGAAAAAAAAAAAAAAAAAAAAAAAAAAAACAAAACAACAAAAAAATTCTCCATCCCATCCGCCTCGTGTATTTTCAAGATATTATCGTGCCGATGCATCGATCGGCTTCGGTGATTTTCTGCTTACTGCCCTTAAGGGGGCGCCCGAGTTCAATGGAGCCAAACAAATATTGGGTCTTGTTGGAGGTTTTGCTTTGACGCTCCGGGCGGAACTCGCGTTTGATCAATGCAAATTTTGACGCGACACGAAGCAAGGATTGCCGAAGGAGAGGGGCGGAATCCAAAACGGCGGTGAAATGCTGCGTGTCGCAAGGGTCCACGATCGGTCATTTCCGCTGGTGAGTTACACGTATCAATCCCCTTTCATTCTTATTCCGCAATAGGACTATTAGTCTTCACTTTTGCTTTCACTCATAGAGGTGAAAAAAAAAAAAATGAAAAAAAAAAAACGCCGGTGCCGCACTACTGTGCGCTATGGTAATTTTTCTTAGACGATTGGCAATTTTTACTGGATCCTTCTCTCGGTGTACCCTAGTCATGAGTTAGAAGGTAGAAAAAAAAAAAAAATGATACACGACTTCCAGGGTTATTATTGAATCGACAAAATAATTACTGTACAGCCTATTAGTCATGAATTTGCTACAGTAAGAATGTATTAATTCTCACTGGCACTTGCAAAAAATTTCATTTCGTCCCGCGCTTAAAAAAAAAAAAAAAAAAAAAAAAAAAAAAAAAAAAATCCAGACGTTCCAAGTTAGCGTAACAGATTCAATTGGTCTCTTCGTATCCGCTCTGAAAAACAATTAATTCAGAGACAGTGAGTTACGAATCTACTAGGAACTCAAATTTATTGATTTTCTCCGCAATCGAAGAAGGGTCCATTTTGCCCCATTTTTTTTTTTTTCGGCTGCGCCAAAGGCTCGATTCTCCGAGGGCAGCTCGGCGGTTTAGCTCGCCCCACTCTCGCAGCTTTCGTCTATGCGAATGCAATAAATAAACGCGGTGATAAAAAATAAAAAATAAAATAAAAAAAAATAAAAAAACCGTACGAAAATGCGAAAGGAAAGCGACGAGTCGAACGTTTTGCAACTCCCATGAATCTCAGATCTCTACGTCGAAGCCGCGCCGAGTTTTTCGTTGATCCTTGGGATTTCGCGGATATGGAAAATACCTCTGTACCGGTATCGGGCTTGGCTCTTCTTCGCGCTTGAGCTACACATGAGAAAGTCCGGATTACAGGTATTTCCGCGGACACGGTGAATTTCCTTTCAGATCTTCGTGTCCCTCGTCGATGCGCTCCGACGTCGATTCGCAAAAATCTCTTTACCTAGCCTCTTCTCCACCGTCCGCCCCGCCCCGCCCGCCCGCCCGCCGTGCAGATTTTTCCTCCGCGACACACACGCTGTGCGTCGAAGATTTTTCCTTTGTAAAATTTTTTCACCCAGGAGGCGGACAAGTTTCATTTTTTTTTTTTTTTTTTTTTTTTTTTTGCATCTTGGAAGTAAAATCTTCGACGCACTGTTGAAGATAAAAGAAAATAATCGATAGGAGGGCTATCCTGAGAACGAAAGGGAAAGTCATTGATCGGCGAATTTAATCGATCGATGACACTTGCAACTCACAATTTGTTCTTCAATGATTCTTTTTTTCGGCGGACAAAAGTTTCATTTTTTTTTTTACATCTTGGAAGTGAAATTTTCGACGCACTGTTGAAGATGAAAGAAAATAATCGATAGGAGGTCTATCCTGAAAACGAAAGGGAACGTCGTTCGTCGGTGAATTTAATCGATCGATGACACTTGCAACTCACAATTTGTTCTTCAATGATTCTTTTTTTCGGCGGACAAAAGTTTCATTTTTTTTTTTACATCTTGGAAGTGATATTTTCGACGCACTGTTGAAGATGAAAGAAAATAATCGATAGGAGGATAGGAGGGCTATCCTGAGAACGAAAGGGAACGTCGTTCGTCGGTGAATTTGATCGATCGATGACACTTGAAACTCACAATTTCTTCTCGAATGACTATTTTTTCTCATGTTTTTCTGATTTTTCTTTAACGGTTACTTCAGAGTTTGGATTATATTTGAGAATTATTGATAAGCGACTTGGAAAAATGTATTTGCCAGTGCTGGATTTAGGCACAGGCAAAGCGGACAATCGCCTACAATTACGAAGGCTACGACAAAGAACCAGTGGCATTCCAGTTCATTGTAGCCCATTTAGCCTTAAGCGAAGCCCGCTTGAGTTTGGACCAAAAAACATGGAATGCACGCAAACATGCGGTCACAAAAAATATTTATTAACCCGATAAACCATTGCGAGGGTTCCGAAGACAATTGACAGCGAATGACGACGACTAAGGGCGGCGTTCCACTTAGGTTGAGTCGTTGTCATGTTTCCCGCTTCACCGATCAAACCGAACACTGAAAGGGGCTATAAAAGCTACGACAGAGGCTCAGTGTTATTCCTGTCCATTGGCAGATGTGGCCGAAAGCGAAAGGGCCGTTTGCTGTCAATTATTGACACCCTGCTTGACTTTCGATCCAGATGGATGTTGGATTCGTGTTCAGGACAAAAAATTACATGGAAAAATGTGGTCGCAAGGATCTTTTTCAACTCTACAAAGCATTGCGAGGGTTCCGAAGATAATTGACAGCGAATGACAGCCGACTACGTGCGAAGTTCCACTTGGGTTGAGTGTTTGTCGTGTGACCCAATTCACTGCGCGCCAATTGGCGAACCTACCGGTCAAGCACAATAAGTAAAGGCTATGACAAAGTCAAAGTGTCATTCGTATCCATTGGCACATGTAGCCGGAAGCGAAAAGACCGTTTGCTGTCAATTAACCTGCTTGACACCCTCATTGACTTCCAATACAAATGAATGTTGGATTTGTGTCCAGAACAAAAAAGCACATGGAAAAAGATCTTTTTTAACTCCATAAACCGTTGCGAGGGTTCCGATGATAATTGACAGCGAATGACAGCATCTACGTGCGGAGTTTCACTTAGGTTGAGTCTCTGTCATGTGTCCCGATTTACTGCGCGCCAATTGACGAATCTTCGAACCTACCGGTCAAGCACAATAAGTAAAGGCTATGACAAAGTCAAAGTGTCATTCGTATCCATTGGCACATGTAGCCGGAAGCGAAAAGACCGTTTGCTGTCAATTAACCTGCTCGACGCCTTGATTGACTTCCAATCCAAATGAATGTTGGATTTGTGTCCAGAACAAAAAAGTACATGAAAAAATGTCGTTGCGAAGATCTTTTTTAACTCCATAAACCGTTGCGAGGGTTCCGAAGATAATTGACTGCGAATGACAGCATCTACGTGCGGAGTTCCACTTAGGTTGAGTCTCTGTCATGTGTCCCGATTTACTGCGCGCCAATTGACGAATCTTCGAACCTACCGGTCAAGCACAATAAGTAAAGGCTATGACAAAGTCAAAGTGTCATTTGTATCCATTGGCACATGTAGCCGGAAGCGAAAAGACCGTTTGCTGTCAATTAACCTGCTTGACACCCTCATTGACTTCCAATACAAATGAATGTTGGCTTTGTGTCCAGAACAAAAAAGCACATGGAAAAAGATCGTTTTTTAACTCCATAAACCGTTGCGAGGGTTCCAAAGATAATTGACAGCGAATGACAGCAGCTACGTGCGGAGTTCCACTTAGGTTGAGTCTCTGTCATGTGTCCCGATTTACTGCGCGCCAATTGACGAATCTTCGAACCTGCCGGTCAAGCACAATAAGTAAAGGCTATGACAAAGTCAAAGTGTCATTCGAATCCATTGGCACATGTAACCGGAAGCGAAAAGACCGTTTGCTGTCAATTAACCTGCTTGATACCCTGATTGACTTCCAATACAAATGAATGTTGGATTTGTGTCCAGAACAAAAAAGCACATGGAAAAAGATCTTTTCTTAACTCCATAAACCATTGCGAGGGTTCCGAAGATAATTGACAGCGAATGACAGCGGCTACGTGCGGAGTTCCACTTAGGTTGAGTCTTCGTCATGTCTCCCGATTTACTGCGCGCCAATTGACGAATCTTCGAACCTACCGGTCAAGCACAATAAGTAAAGGCTATGACAAAGTCAAAGTGTCATTCGTATCCATTGGCACATTTAGCCGGAAGCGAAAAGACCGTTTGCTGTCAATTAACCTGCTGGACACCCTGATTGACTTCCAATACAAATGAATGTTGGCTTTGTGTCCAGAACAAAAAAGCACATGGAAAAAGATCTTTTCTTAACTCCATAAACCATTGCGAGGGTTCCGAAGATAATTGACAGCGAATGACAGCGGCTACGAACGGAATTCCACTTAGGTTGAGTCTTTGTCATGCTTTCTTTTCCACTGGGCGCCAAAAAGTTAATCACCGAACCCACCGCTCAAAGCGAACAATGACCGTACTCTAAAGACCACGACAAACCCCAAGTGGCATTCCCATTCATTGACACATGTAGGCGGAAGCGAAAAAACCGTTTATTGTCAATTGCCAATACCCGGCTTCACTTTCAATCCAAATGAATGTTGGATTTGTGTTGAGGACAAAAAAAGTACACGGAATGTTGATGTCGCCGAGATATTTTTTAACTCGACGACCCCTTCGAAGGTGCCAAAGACAATTGGCAGCGAATGACAGCGGCCGCGTGCGGAGTTCTACTTGGGTTGACTCTTTGTCATGTTTCCCGCGCTTCGCTGCGCGCCAAATGGCGAATCTCCGAACCCACCGGTCAAACCGAACAATGACGGTGCTATAAAGGCCACGACAAACGCCAAGTGGCATTCCCATTCATTGGCATATGTAGGCGGAACGTCTTCTCACTGGTACATTGCTTTTCAAATATGTTTTTCTTGGTGCGAATGCCCCTCCCAATGCCAAGTCGACGCTTCAACTCCGCTTCCTTGAGATGGCGTCCAACGGACTCAACTGTCGGACAATTCAATATTAAAATACTTGAGCATATTCTTGGGAGGGGATGAGACGTCGTGACGTTCCACACCCAAAAGACGCTCCCCCCCCACCCTCTCTCTCCCTCTCTCCCTCTCTCTGTATGGGCTCTCTTAAAAGCGTCACAGCTTTCAACGAATTCCAAACCCTCCCACTTCCGCCCTACTCGCCCCCATATATTATAGTATATATACAGTGTATATATATATATATATATCTTCCGATATAAATATGTATATATATATGTATATATATCTTCCGACATAAATATGTATATATATATGTGTATATATCTTCCGATTCCTTAGGTTATTCCGGGAATTCGCACGCCTCTCGCGTTCATCGAAGCCGCCTTCATACATCCTGCCTCGAATGGACGATACTATGTGCATTCAAGAGCCTTTGTCCGAAATCTTGAATTCTTTGTATTTTAAAGTCTCCCGGCGAGCAAAAGAATTTTTGGAATTAAGGACGGTGTAACAACAACGGGGATCTTTGACGTTTCGCAGTCAAAGGGATTGCAAAGTCCCGCTGTGTCGCGGAATGCTGGCCATCTAAGGGAGAACCTTAAGTTCACCCTTAAATTAAACACTGTGCACAGTCAAACTTTGCACAGTCTTAGTTCATTTCCGTGTGAAAATTAAGCTCGATACTAGTCATTTTAATATCTGGTATTTTAATTTTACAAGCAAAGTACATTAGTGTTAAATTAATGTAAGTAAATTAAACACTGTGCAAAGTTAAACCTTGCACAGTCTTAATCCTGTGCCGTGTGAAAATTAAGTTCGATGCTGGTCATATTAATATCTGGTATTTTCATTTTACAAGCAAAGTAGATTAATGCTTAATTAATTTAAGTGATGTTGGAAAATTTCAAGTTTCAGTAAATTAATTTTACAATTAATTTTTACAGTTTACATCTCACTGTACAGTAGTTACGACGCTTTCGATTAATATATTTTGATAAAATAAGATAAATTCGGCTGAAGAACCCAGGTCGATGGCCACTTGCCGAGATGTAAAACTAGCATTATGTATAATAATTAGTATGTAATATAAATAAAAAAAAAATACTGTAAATATGAACTTTGGTAATAAATATTTTTTTACTACTACACTGTAAAAAAAATCGTATGGAATTTAATGTTCAGTGCATTAAAAATATCGGGAATACTTTATTTTTGATAATTTTCCCTAATTTTACTGTGAAAGTACTTTAATTTTAACAATTTCCTTTAAATTTTAATGAAAAAGTATATTAATTTTTCATCGCGATTGTACATGAAATTTAATGTACTATTTTTCGCATAAAAATTTCCTGTTCGGTAAATTAAATTTACAATTTTTTTTTTTTTTTTAAATATTATTATGTATTACTAAAATAAATCGCCTCTAGGGATTTACATGCCATGGACTGTTTTGGAAATTCTGAATTTTTCAGTTTTTTTTCTTTTTTCGCAATGGAGAAAACTGAAACGCGGAAGACCATTTTTTTGGCTTTTGTAATTTATTAAAAAAAAAAAAAAAAAAAAAAAAATAGGTGAATAAATAAAATATCCAAACGCGAACGGTGGAAGGTAGATAGAAGTATTAATTACGCATTGTTCGAGTCCATTGTAGTCACGTTTCAATGGCAGCCTAGGCTACATCAGATATTTCACGGATCGATTATGCCGGACTCGACGTTGCGCCGTAAATGAGATATATTCATCATAAATATGAAACACAGACAAAGGAGCGAGACAATGAAATTCATTATATATATATATATATACATATATATATATATATATATATATGCTTTTTCTTTTTTCTTTTTTCTTCTTCCATTTTTCATTCTCGCCGCTGTTATTTTGCGAACTATATATGCATGAGAAATAACACGGTGGAGAGGCGATGGTTGGTTTTGTTGGGAAAAAAAAAAAAAAAAAAAAAAAAAAATTATAAAATTAAAAAAGCAACCAGTCAAACCGGACAGCGGTATATTTTTCAGTCTCCACACACGCCGTTGCGGCGCATCTCGTAATAAAGCCATTGCATGCCCACGATTTTCACCGGCAAAGATGGAAATGTTCAGCACGAGAGTCTAATAAAATCAAATACAATATCGATGGATTTTCAACGGAATAAAATACCCGTAAAGAGATAAGGGAGAAGGAAACTGAACTAATATATATGAGGTATTTCATTCGGTTTCGAACGGTCAAAAACTCGACCCTCTCCAAAAAAAAGTTGTAATTTCACCACAATTCATGATTATTTACAAGTTGTTTTTGTAATTTTTTTTTCAGAATTTTTGGATCGTATTTTTTTGAGATATCGAGAAAAATAGAACTTTTTTAAAAAACCCTTATATCCCGTAAATGTCGAAACGATGTGAATCAAATTTATCGACTACAGGCAAACCCCTTTCAGTTATCTAAATGATAGTCGAGTTTATACGAATCTATATGAATTAAATTTTTAGTCGATTGTTTAGTCGATTATTTAGTAGATTTGGTCGATTATATTTAGTCGATTATTTAGTCGATTATTTAGTCGATTATTTAGTCGATTTCTCAGTCGATTTCTCAGTCGATTTCTCAGTCGATTTCTCAGTCCATTTCTAAGTCCATTTCTCAGTCGATTTCTCAGTCGATTTCTCAGTCGATTTCTCAGTCGATTTCTCAGTCGATTTCTCAGTCGATTTCTCAGTCGATTTCTCAGTCGATTTCTCAGTCCATTTCTCAGTCGATTTCTCAGTCCATTTCTCAGTCCATTTCTCAGTCCATTTCTCAGTCCATTTCTCAGTCCATTTCTCAGTCCATTTCTCAGTCCATTTCTCAGTCCATTTCTCAGTCCATTTCTCAGTCCATTTCTCAGTCCATTTCTCAGTCCATTTCTCAGTCCATTTCTCAGTCCATTTCTCAGTCCATTTCTCAGTCCATTTCTCAGTCCATTTCTCAGTCCATTTCTCAGTCCATTTCTCAGTCCATTTCTCAGTCCATTTCTCAGTCCATTTCTCAGTCCATTTCTCAGTCCATTTCTCAGTCCATTTCTCAGTCCATTTCTCAGTCCATTTCTCAGTCCATTTCTCAGTCCATTTCTCAGTCCATTTCTCAGTCCATTTCTCAGTCCATTTCTCAGTCCATTTCTCAGTCCATTTCTCAGTCCATTTCTCAGTCCATTTCTCAGTCCATTTCTCAGTCCATTTCTCAGTCCATTTCTCAGTCCATTTCTCAGTCCATTTCTCAGTCCATTTCTCAGTCCATTTCTCAGTCCATTTCTCAGTCCATTTCTCAGTCCATTCGTGTAACGAAAAAGTTTATCAGCAGTTTTTTTCTATTTATTTTTTTCAGTGATCTTTCGACTAACTCGAAAGGAACGATTCAATGGAAAATTGTGGCGAGCTGTCGGGACGGAATTCTGTAGAAAAAAAAAAAAAAAAAATATGACTCGTCGAGAAGGGAGACGTGGGAAAGTATTCGGGGAATCCCCTCGACGGATAAAGGCACTCAGGCTGTTAAGCTCGATGCTACATAGAATAGTCGGTTTAACGTTCCAGCCGACGTATTAATTTTAAGACCGAACAGTCTTATCATCGTTGACTCTCCGCTCCTCCACTCGTTTTCTCACCTCGTTTTCTCACACACCCGCGCCGACAACCTTTCATCCTTCCGGAGACTGAGCAGTTAAAGGAGATTTTATCAGTTTCGTGCAGCCCGAGCAACGAGATTTTGTTAAGAAAATGTTTTAGCCAAAATTCCTTTCTTCCAACACATTCGAAGTTTGTCAAAAATTTCATACCAACGTCATTTTGGACGCTCACGAAAAATGTTTTACCTCGATCCAAATTTGAATAATTTCTGAATCGACGAAAAAATGAAGAAAGAATGTCAAAAAATTCTAAAATGTTTAAAACATTGATTTTTCCATAATAATAATAATAATAATAATAATAATAATAATAATAATAATAATAATAATAATAATAATAATAATAATAATAATAATAATAATAATAATAATAATAATAATTATTATTATTATTATTATTATTATTATTATTATTATTATTATTATTATTATTATTATTATTATTATTATTATTATTAGTATAATAATAAAAGGTTACAAAATTTTGTATAGATTGAAATCGCCAATTTCGAAACAACAAGAACGTCTTGAAAAAATTGATCTGTGCACTGTTAAAATTTTTTGTTATTTAATGCAACGGAACTGGAAGTTTTTGCATAAAAACTTCCAGTCCCGTTGCAAAACATGGTGCCTAAAATTTAATGTACAATCGTGATGAAAAATTAATTAACTTTTGCACTGAAATTAATGTAAATTATCGAATTCAAAGTACTTCTATAGTAAAATTAATGAAAATGATTGAAAACACAGTATTCTTTCAGTTTTTAATATACCGCATAGTAGTTTTTCATTACAATTGTACATTAAACATCATAAAACTTTTTTTTTTACAGTGTATTTAGGATTAAAAGGACGAGAAATCAAAACCGAAAATAATAATAATAACAATAATTTTAATATAATTTTAAAATAATTTTAAAATAATTTTAATATAATTTTAATATAATTTTAATATAATTTTAACATAATTTTAACATAATTTTAATATAATTTTAATATAATTTTAATATAATTTTAATATAATTTTAATACAAATTTAATATAATTTTTTTTTTTTATAATCATCATAATCAGCAGGTGAACTCGTACAAGGGCTCGGATCTGATACGAGACTCTATGGAGGATAGTTTCGGTCCCGAGTCCCGTGGGACACGGGAAAAGCTTTTTCCATTTCCGCCATATTCTTGAAATCCTCAATTTTTCCGTACATCCCCTTACAGAGAGAGACAGAGAGAGAGAGAGAGAGAGAGAGAGAGAGAGAGAGAGAGAGAGAGAGAGAGAGAGAGATTCGCCCCATTCCACTTACTTCGTTTCTCCTCGCTTCCCTTTCCGATTCCCCGCCGTCGCGAGACACCCTTCCTTCACACTTTCCGGCATCCCTTGCCGTTCTCTCTCCCCCACCGTGACACACTTTACCTTTCGCATTCTATTTTCCATCCACACTAGCCAATTCCTGGGTGTTTTTTTTTTATCCGTTTACTTTTTTCCTCTCACACAAGTCCCATTTTTTTCCCCCTCTTCGCGCAGTGAGCTCGGGAATTTTAGAAGCGACATATCGTTTAGGAAGAATCTTCGGAACGGAGAGAGAGCGATCTTATCGATGAAAGGAAAAAAAAAAAAAACGGTTTTATGCTATTATAAGGCGGAGCTGGGCAGTACTTAAAGTACATGAGTTACTTATTTGGTACTTAAAGTAACGAAATACTTGTCGGTACTTTGAGTACCATTACCGAGTACTGAGACCAAAGTACTTGTGCAATTTTGAGCATAGCTGAACTCTTCGAGGAAGCTATGCTCAATATTGTAATAAATGAGGAAACCATGTGAAAATTACTTTGCACCCCTTTCGTAACGTCAAAAAATGTCTGTCTCATAAAATTATTTTACATTTAATATTTTACATTAAAATCCCAAAAATACGATTTTTTTTTTCTTGCATAAAATCGAGATTTTCAATGTCTCAATGTACTTTAGCCCCTAAAAAGGCTAGCGAATTCAAGTTCAGCGGGAAAAGGTACGTCGAAATACTTGGCAGTTCATTTTTAAAAAAGAAAAAAATATTTCGTCAAAAAATTGTAAGGCGACCCCCTTTCGAGTTCATTTTTCGCGTTTTTCAACGTTCTGAAACTACCCGATAAAACGCTTCTTACTGATACTTTGTACTTAGTACTTGGGGTACTTAGTAATTAGTACTTCAAGTACTTGGGGTACTTAGTATTTAGTATTTAGTACTTTAAGCACCTGGGGTACTTAGTATTTAGTATTTAGTACTTTAAGCACCTGGGGTACTTAGTATTTAGTATTTAGTACTTTAAGCACCTGGGGTACTTAGTATTTAGTATTAGTACTTTAAGTACTTGGGGTACTTAGTACTTTAAGTACTTGGGAACTTAGTACTTAGCGCTTTAAGTACTTAGCACTTTAAGTGCATGGGCTACTTAGTGCTTAGTACTTATTGCTTTAAGTGCATGGGCTACTTAGTGCTTAGTACTTATTACTTTAAGTACTTGGGCTACTTAGCACTTAGTACTTTAAGTACTGGGGTACTTAGTACTTACCGCTTCAAGTACTTAGCACTTTAAGTGTATGGGCTACTTAGTGCTTAGTACTTATTACTTCAAGTACTTGGGCTACTTAGCACTTAGTACTTTAAGTACTTGGGCTACTTAGTACTTAGTACTTAGCGCTTTAAGTACTTAGCACTTTAAGTGCCTGGGCTACTTAGTGCTTAGTACTTATTACTTTAAGTACTTGGGCTACTTAGCACTTAGTACTTTAAGTACTTGGGCTACTTAGCACTTAGTACTTTAAGTACTTGGGCTGCTTAGTACTTAGTACTTTAAGTACTTGGGCTGCTTAGTACTTAGTACTTTAAGTACTTGGGCTACTTAGTACTTAGTACTTTAAGTACTTGGGCTACTTAGTACTTAGTACTTGGGTACTTAGTACTTAGCACTTTAAGTTCTGGGCTACTTAGTGCTTAGTACTTATTTCTTTAAGTACTTGGGCTACTTAGCACTCAGTACTTTAAGTACTTGGGCTACTTAGTACGTAGTACTTTAAGTACTTGGGCTGCTTAGTACTTAGTACTTTGAGTACTTGGGCTACTTAGTACTTAGTACTTTAAGTACTTGGGGTGCTTAGTACTTAGTACTTTAAGTACTTTTCGGTATTTTGCCCAGCTCTCTTATAAGGACGGGGGTCTGGAGAGGTTGGAAAGTATCCGACTCGCTTGGGGGGATGATTTGCTCGGTGACGAAAGTATAACGACTTTCCGACCCCGCGAGTAATTGGGCTTCGATCGCGAGCGACTTTTTATCCCGTCCCTTGCTTCTTTCGCACCGTTGCTCGCACTTAAGGGAAGACTAAACAGGTGTGAGTGCGAGAGAGACGGAGTAAAAATTTTGAATGCACGTTTCTCCAAAACGATTCGTTTTTTTGATTTCATAAAACCATTTCGGAGAAAAATTGTTTCGAAATATATTGAGGTTAAGTTGATATTTAGCGGCATCTTCACTGTAAAAAAAATTCTATGAAATTTAATGCACCGGACTGGAAGTTTTCGTGCAAAAACTGATATATCAACCCTTCACGTACCGGTGTCTCGCGCGGCATTGGGGAAAAAATGGCCACGGAAAAAATGGCCATGAAAAAAAGGCCGAGGGAAAAAATGAACGATGGAAAAATTTCATTATCGAAGGTTTGTTTTTTCTTCTTTGTCTTTTTTTTTCTTCTGTTTTTGTTTTTGTTTTTGTAAAAAAGAAAAAATATTCATAACGAAATTGTTCCATCAGCCATTTTTTCCCCCGGCCTTTTTTTCCCTCGACCATTTTTTTTCTAGATCCCTAAAAGTGTGACAAACTGGGCCTTTTACCTTATTAAAGTTATAATAAATACACTATGAAATTATAAAAAAATTTATAATTTATAAAAAAAAATATATATATAAAAAAATATTTTTTAAAATTCCCGCCATTCGATCCTAAAACTGCTCAAGATACTTTCGCATGCGATTTTAGTGGGTGCGCGCAGTCGTAAGCGCTACTTGTCTTCGAATTCCCATGACAACTTGTCAGAAACGCTCTCCATGATGTTGAAAAAAAATTGGATTTCCAAGGTTTTTTTTGTTTTTTTTTACTACATTATCGGTTTTTCCTTGAATCCGATAGCTTTGACAAAAAAAAAAAAACAAAAAAAAAATATATCTTCTCACGGAAAAACGAGTGACCGCGGCTCTGAGGACGTCTCGGTGGCAGAGTGATAACATTACCCAACGGATATTAGGCTTTTGAGACTACCTAAGGGGGAAAAGCTAACAATTCCAGTATGAGAATAAGGGTGGAAGAAACACGCGAGGGAAACTATATGATACGATGCAGACAGTGGCCGAGCACATTCGACGTGGCACTTTGCCACATTAACTTTTATGCGGCTGTTGTGTGTGACTTTACCAGCGCTCCCGGCGCTGCCCATAACACATTTATCTGCCGCACGAAGACCGAAGGAGACAAACTAAATAATTAGTATATATATATATATATTTTTTTTTTCTCCATTCTCACGTACGAAGGGACTTTGTAAGATTGATTCGGAGGAAGCGTAAGATATTATTCTATTGTATTCTGCGAAAATTGCCTGAGACACATTTTTTAAGTTACAACTTTTTTTTTTTTTTTTTTTTTTTTTTTCTGGAAACTTTCGAGCCAACGGAAAAAACTTGTGCTCTTGTGTACGTAAAGCAGAGTAAATAAATAAATAGTAAAATGATAAAATGATAATAATAAGAGATAAATAAATAAATAAATAAATAACGGAAAGTTGAATTTCAAAAAATCGCATAGGGTTGAAAAAAATATTGTGAGCCTTTTTGTTTTTTAAAGACGAAATGATAATTCCAATAAGGCTTGAATTAACAAATTGAATTAACAAAGTGCGTCGAAAGAATAGGATGGAATGTCACGTGGCATTTACTTTCTTCTGGTTCAAGCGTTACTCACGTCCCCGTGACGGAGAACAAAAAAAATCACCGGTGATAGAGCAATATGGACAAGGTTAATGGACGCGAGAGCGAAGATATAGGGTGAAAATTATTTGCAGGAATGTTCGGTACAATCGTTTATAGCGTTGCCAGATACGGCCGCTTAACAACCCCTCGTGCGTCAAGTAGCGCGTGTACCGAGTCCACACACGAGTCGTGTGAGACCCACGAGCCCCCCTTGCTCTCGCCGCGAACACGAGAACCCTAATTGAATTTTATTAAATTGGTCCCCCACGTCACGAAACCGGGAAATTTCGCGCTAGATAGGGCGGCCGGCGGCAAATGAACTCGTTCAAAGCCATTTTGCTACTCGCATGCGTATCCAGAACATCCAAAATCGCTCCCTTAAAGGAATCGCGAAATCTCCAGATTGATTTTGTTTATTTCATTAAACCCGAAGAGGTGTCAATTTAGCCCTAGAGCATTTAGAGAGAATTTTTGAAAAATTAATAAATTTGAACTCTGAAAAAATTATTATGTAGGTGCGATATTTTAGTTATTTTCTGGAGAAAATATAAATTGAGGTAACAAAATAAAAATGCATAACAAGTACATTGGTTTTGGATCGATCGTCATATGCGACGTACTTAACTTGTATGAAATCAGCTAACGGTACTGTGACAAAGAAACAAACAAACAAATCCAAAGTTTTCCAAAATATGTATTGGATTGAGTAAAAAAAAGTGAGTCACGAATCATTTCGGAAGGAATTAAGCTTCGAAGTAGAGATGCCCGAACAGAAATTGGGATCAGGCTGCCTGATACCTTATCAGACCCTGTTAAGGTATAGCTAGGGCGTGCCTGATCAGGCCTGATAAGATGCAGGTCGTGCAGCATGACTAAATAATCCTTACTTCAGATAAGGCGAGCCTGATGCCAGCCTGATCGGGGCCCGATAACGTGCAGTTAGGAACAACTGACTGCCCGAGCACAAATTGGGATCAGGCTGCCTGATACCTTATCAGGCCCTGTTAAGGTATAGCTAGGGCGTGCTTGATCAGGCCTGATAACCCGAGCAGAAATTGGGATCAGGCCCTGTTAAGGTATAGCGAGGGCGTGCCTGATCAGGCTCGCCTGATGAGGGGCCTGATTAGGTGTCGGTCGTGCAGCATGACCAAACAATCCTCACTTCGGGTGAGGCGAGCCTAATTCCAGCCTGATCAGGGCCCGATAACGTGCAGTTAGGAACAACTGACTGCCCGAGCACAAATTGGGATCAGGCTGCCTGATACCTTATCAGGCCCTGTTAAGGTATAGCTAGGGCGTGCTTGATCAGGCCTGATAACCCGAGCAGAAATTGGGATCAGGCCCTGTTAAGGTATAGCGAGGGCGTGCCTGATCAGGCTCGCCTGATGAGGGGCCTGATTAGGTGTCGGTCGTGCAGCATGACCAAACAATCCTCACTTCGGGTGAGGCGAGCCTAATTCCAGCCTGATCAGGGCCCGATAACGTGCAGTTAGGAACAACTGATTGCCCGAGCACAAATTGGGATCAGGCTGCCTGATACCTTATCAGGCCCTGTTAAGGTATAGCTAGGGCGTGCTTGATCAGGCCTGATAACCTGAGCGGAAATTGGGATCAGGCCCTGTTAAGGTATAGCGAGGGCGTGCCTGATCAGGCTCGCCTGATGAGGGGCCTGATTAGGTGTCGGTCGTGCAGCATGACCAAACAATCCTCACTTCGGGTGAGGCGAGCCTGATGCCAGCCTGATCAGGGCCCGATAACGTGCAGTTAGGAACAACTGACTGCCCGAGCACAAATTGGGATCAGGCTGCCTGATACCTTATCAGGCCCTGTTAAGGTATAGCTAGGGTGTGTCTGATGAGGCCTGATAACCCGAGCAGAAATTGAGATCAGGTTGCCTCATACCTTATGAGGTCCTGTTATGGTATAGCCAGGGCGTGCCTGATCAGGCTCGCCTGATGAGGGCCTGATAAGGTGCAGGTCGTGCAGCATGACTGAAACCTCCTCACTTCAGATAAGGCGAGCCTCATGCCAGTCTGATCAGACAAGGTGCCTTATCATGACCTGATGAAGCGTTAGGCAGTGCCTGATAAGGGACCTGACGTCAGCCCGACGGCAGTTTTTGCTCGTTTGTCAGATGAATTTTTTTTACGTAGATCTATAAATCTAAAAGCGATGGCCAAATTAGTGGTCCCGATTTCTTTAGTGTTTTGAAGGAAGTGATTTTAAAGGAAATGTAATTCGACAAAAGTCCGCGAATCCTTCGGCTGGTCCATTGAGCTCCATTTTCCCCCATTGCGTCCCACCACCGCCCATCGACATCGTTTAAATACTTCCGGTTCGAGCGACCTCGTGCTATTATCGTTGTTATTCCTCACTGAATAATTTTCATCGGATCGCACGAAAATTGTTAGAAATCCGTAATTCCATGTTTGCCCGAAGTCGGGAAATATGTTATCTCGCAGTGGTCTCGGTGCCTGGGTATGCAAACATAACCCTGGGGAAACCGGTGTACTGAAAATACCACGCTTACGGGGTTTCGCGAATTAAGCCGAAACTTTGACGCTAATGTAATAGCTCGCGTAATTAAGGTATTTGATACTCCGGCGTAACTAACCGCATTTCCACTAAAGCAGCGTCACTGAACAAACTCCTCCGCCCCCCCCCGCGCCCCGCCCTCTTTCTCTTTTTTTTCCTTACTACTTATTGTCAAGTATTTTTATGCGCTGAATATGAATGAGACCGCTGTTCTGCCTTGATTTTAAGCACGACGTTGGTTATTTGTAAAAAAAAAATGTGGTTCACTTTAATTCTGTATAATTACCGTGTGACAAATTAACTAATAAATGTTAAAGGTGAAAATTGGAAATTTGCATATCGCTTCGATTTATCGCTTTTAAAATTCCATTGAACTTTTTTTTATCGGACCTTATAATGTTTTGTCGATAAATCATTTTGTACAAGTTTCTTTTAGTTTTTAATCACTGTGTGCTTCGCAAATATTGTGCATTTTGGCGTTTGTTTTTATTTTTTATTATTCGATTTTTTTTTTTTTTTTTTAATGTCTTAATGTCTTTTAGTTATTGAGCTTTTGGGGAAAAGCGATATTGTGGCAGGGGGGCGAAAGCTCGGATGATAATTAACACTCGGGCTGACGGTTGGACGTTTTCTGCCGCCGGTGCGGCTCCAGCTGAAGGGCGCGAGCTCGGTGCCTTCCTCTTCTCAATTTCTCGTAACTTTCCTTCGACTCTCGTCAGAAACTTCTTGATTTAAATTCGTGGCTAATTTATGTCAGATCTCCGCTGTTAATTAAGCAATCTGATTGTAAAAAAAAAAAAAAAAAAAAAAAAAAAACGATTGCGAGATTGGTGCCGCATCGGTCGCGTGTTATCTCGTATCGTGCAGAATCTTTAACTATTGGAACGTGCTGTCCTCTACGTTTATTTCCGTTTTTTCCCGGGCCTAATTTTGATGACTTCGATAATGGACATTTTTAGCATTACATTTTTAGCATTGACCTTGTCTGGGCCTGGTCGGAGCCTGGCCGGAGTCTGGCCGGAGCCTGGCCGGAGCCTGGCCGAAGCCTGGCCCGAGCCTGGCCCGAGCCTGGCCGGAGCCTGGCCCGAGCCTGGCCCGAGTCTGGCCCGAGTCTGGCCCGAGCCTGGCCCGAGCCTGGCCCGAACCTGGCCCGAGCCTGGCCGACTCTGAAAAAACGAATCATTTTCATAAAAAAAAAAATTGAGTTACCGCATATTTCGATGAACAATTTTTTGTTCAACAATTTGTTAATAACATTTTGAAATTATTATTATTATGCAAAATTAGTATTTTCAGTGTGTATAATAAGTATGAATTTTTTCAGATTTTCATAACATCGGCAAGTGTTTTCAATTTTTGCCCGAATTTCTCGAATTTAGGCGAAATGAACACCACTCGCTGTAGCTACCTTAATACCTGTCGAACGTCCACTGGGCGTTCGACAGGTTCTAATGTAACGCTCAAAATTCTCTGCAAGGACTGGTTAAAAGAAAAGTTAGTCTAACGAAAGTGGTGAGCCGATGAAAATTGTACAAGTTTTAATTACTCAAAGATGAGTGGATGCATTTACTTCGTACTTATTTCCAAACTTATTTATAACAGATGATCGGGCGTCGGGAACGTCGACAGCTTTTATATATTACGGAAGAGTTTTGCGCTGAAACACCACGGTGACCGATCGATCCTCAGATTGCGATCTTATATTTCCCCCTTTTGCCTTCATTCCCCCCCCCAATACTCCAACGACTCAGCCAACGCCAACGTCCCGTGCAACGTAATCGACTACTTTTTAATCGATTTACTTATTAGTTTCTCGGCAACTTGCCGTTCGCCGTTCTCCGTATCCTCCGGCTTGGCGTTGTTTTTTTTTTTTTTTTTAAGCCCTCCCTCGGTGTCAGCGCCTTTATTTTTAGTTTCGTTCTCAATCACGGCAGCACTTTTCCACCGGTGGGATAAAACGCGGGACGAATTCGATTAAAATAATAAAACTTGGACAATTTTGTTGCTGTCGTTATTGTTTTTAACAAAATTAGGATCGATCCGTTCCAGTTCGAGGACACTCGTCGCAATGTGTCACGGATTTCGATCATTGTCGTCCAATGACACATTGTCAGTAGTTGATGTTTCTTGGATTCTTCGTAGTGCAATCGATACATCCCATGTGCGAATATCTGTACGGTGGCGGAGTTATAAAAACGGCCCAGAACTGGCATAGGCTCGATCGCCAAGTCTCGTTTGCCAATTCTCGAACAGTATTGGCAAACAAGATTATCAGTAATGGGCCTATGCAGCTCGCTGGTACGGGACCAAGTCCAGAGCTGCTGATAATGCCCAGAACTGGGATAGGCCCGATCGCCAAGTCTCGTTTGCCAATTCTCGAACAGTATTGGCAAACAAGATTATCAGTAATGGGCCTATGCAGCTCGCTGGTACGAGACCAAGTCCAGAGCTGCTGATAATGCCCAGAACTGGGATAGGCTCGATCGCCAAGTCTCGTTTGCCAATTCTCGAACAGTATTGGCAAACAAGATTATCAGTAATGGGCCTATGCAGCTCGCTGGTACGGGACCAAGTCCAGAGCTGCTGATAATGCCCAGAACTGGGATAGGCTCGATCGCCAAGTCTCGTTTGCCAATTCTCGAACAGTATTGGCAAACAAGATTATCAGTAATGGGCTTATGCAGCTCGCTGGTACGGGGCCAAGTCCAGAGCTGCTGATAATGCCCAGAACTGGGATAGGCCTGATCGCCAAGTCTCGTTTGCCAATTCTCGAACAGTATTGGCAAAGAAGATTATCAGTAATGAGCCTATGCAGCTCGCTGGTACGGGGCCAAGTCCAGAGCTGCTGATAATGCCCAGAACTGGGATAGGCCCGATCGCCCCAAGTCTCGTTTGCCAATTCTCGAACAGTATTGGCAAACAAGATTATCAGTAATGGGCCTATGCAGCTCGCTGGTGCGGGGCCAAGTCCAGAGCTGCTGATAATGCCCAGAACTGTGATAGGCCCGATCGCCGAGTCTCGTTTGCCAATTCTCGAACAGTATTGGCAAACAAGATTATCAGTAATGGGCCCATGCAGCTCGCTGGTACGGGGCCAAGTCCAGAGCTGCTGATAATGCCCAGAACTGGGATAGTTACGGTTGCTGAGTCTTAATTGCCGGCTCTGTCCCCCCGTACAGATGATTGTCACCACTCGACAAAGTCTCGAGCCGGCAATACGGCCCAATACTAGAACAGCCCTTGTTGCCAATTCTTGTTCAACGACCAGGGCCTAGTGCTGATAAACAACTTCACCAAGAGTTGGTCATCGCTAATAGACCGTATTTAATAAAATCCTTTTTTAGATCAAATTTCAAATCCGTCGAAGTACTGGGCACGTACTGGTTGCCGGAGTTAAACCAACGCTTTCTCAATAATATCAAAGTAAGAAAATTATAAATTACAAATAAATTTTAAATAAAACTCAGTGACTGAAGAATAAATATTGATGTATTTTATGATGACTTTTGAGTGGATCGCGAGATCCCGTTCACAAAGTATGTCCTTACCGATTTTTTAAAATAAGCTCATCCATTTTTATGGCTACGATATTGACAACGCACTTCAGTTACAGCCGAGTAAAAATTCCTACGAAGTTAGTGTGACAATATGCAAGCGTTTGTTCAACTGATATACAAGTTTCTGAACGTTATTCTTCAATATCAGCATAGCTAGGGTAGGTAAGATCTAGAACTAGTAATCGTAATGAAGAAAATAATGAGAAATGTATTCCGAGATTTTCAGCGCATACGCGTAAAATGACAACGATACGATAAACCACGATCAGAGAAATGCATTAAACAAACACGCAGACGGTAAAAACATTGATTTTTACTGTTTATTAGTGTCGTTTTTGAACATTGGCTGAACATTGGCACGCGATACTGGCTTGACGCCGACAGCCAGCGCTGGGCAGGTGTTATCATTTCAATATCGGCCCAGTACTGATTCCGCATAGGATTTGTACTGGGCCTTGATTGTCTGCCAGTACTGGTAACTCCGGCACCAGTACTAGGCCAGAACTGTGCCATTCTGATATTCGAACATGGAAAGTGGACGTCTTTTCTGTCCCGGTGTATCGCCGATGCGATTCGCAGGGTAAGGATTACGGCCTTCAGAAGCTTTCCACAAACGCCAACAATCCGTCGGACCAAGTATCGCAGTGATCCGGCGGATGATGGAACGCATTTCCGTTTGCCCCGCCAATTGCACGAACAATTTTGTTTCATCGCGAGTTTCGGTAACGCACAATTTTCAAACGAAACGACAAACCGTCGTGTCCTACGTCGGGTTTGGGACGGAGTGCGGATGAGAATGGGATACGAACGAAGAGGACAGAGAATGCGATTCGGAAGCGCTTCAACATCCGACAACCCTCTATCTTCCGCCCTCAATCACCTCCCGATGTCTCTCATCAGTGTTGGAAACCGGAAGCGGCGTCGAGTCGGGTAACCGAGGCGAGTTACGAAATCGTGCGGGCGCTTGCGAAGCAAGGCGTGAATCATGTGGCGAACACGGGTTGGCCCACGGTGGAGCGCGCCCTCGCCACGCTTAATCGGGGAAAGCGCCTCGGGGTCCACCAACCAACCGTCATGTGGCTCGATCGACGCGCCGGGGCTGAACCGAACAGACGGAACGCACAGCTGAGGGATGAGATTTCGTGCCAACAAACCCGTCGCCGTCGTATTATTCTCCGAGCGAAATCCACTCGGTGACGTAAAGTTCCCTTCGAAATATCTTATTAACCCTTCCTCCCGACCCTCCTGTTTGCCACTGCGTCTGCGGACTCGATTACCAATCGTCGAGTGCGCTCCGCTACTGTGATCCATCCTCGCGGATGCTCTGGATTTTTACTTTGCGAGATTCACCAGCCTGGAGTTCCTTGTCCGACTTGTCAACTGGTTATCGGGTCTACATTGGCGATCAGAGTCAGGTCGACTATCCAACCCAGGTGGTCGTAGTTGATCCAACGTCAAAACGGCAAATATTTTCTAGCAACGTTACTATCAGATTGTTTCTTGTCTCCACAATAACTGCATCTCATTGTGTTTACTTTATTGATCCATAGTCTACGTGGAACTAACCTACCAATACCAATTGCTTAGTCAACTTTGCGAATCGCAGAAAATTTTAATGCATCCGCATGCGAATATTGTGGCGACTCGATTAGCTGTTGTCATCTTGACGAGCCCGATGGTCATGGTCTCTTCTTGGCAACGGAAACGGATTTTCCGCAAGGACCCCGTCGATGGTGATCGACGAGCGCGGGAGTCCGTTATGGGATTCATTTTTCACCAGTGTCCAATCCGCGAGTAAAGAATTTAAGGGGAGCCGGAGGCGAGTTAACGAGAGAACGGTAAGTCATCCGTTGGGACAGGAGAGACCTCCCCCGTTGGGAGGATCGTTTCAGTCTTCGTGATGAGAGGAGGAAGATTGAAAGCGGGCGGCCGGGAGGGTCTGCCACTGGCAGGCGCAAGGACACTGTGAAGAAGCTGAACTACCGAGTCCTGTCCTACCTTCGGTACCGTCAAATTGTTTGATTTAATATTCATGAAGAAATCACTCTCCGTGCTGGGCATTTCTAGACCTCGATTTCACTGCATTGCAAACATCCGCCGTCCAAGCACAGGTCAGTGATCCTTGTCGGGAAGAAAGGTGGAATCATCTTTTTTGGTGGAATCATCTTCGGTGATTTTAAGATCGGGTGGAAATGAACTAAACCTACGATTCTCTTCTAGGCTCCCATTGATCCGTATTCCTTTATGTTCAACTCCCAGCTGAGTCCTAATTGGCCACCCGACTCACCCCTAAGAGCGTTTCTCAGGAACTGATGAGTCTAAGTGACGGGTATTCGGCTGTGGAACCAACTGCCAGAATCCGTGTGATAGGTGGGCTGGGTGGAACTCGCGAAAAGAAGACTGTTCTCATTCCTACTGCTGAATCCAGAACTCCTAGTTGGGGTAACAATATAGTTATGTCTAGGGACAATGGGAAGGAACTGCCTTTCCTACGTTTCCTACTTCTATTTGTTTTCCTTTACCTTTGATTCTTACTTATTCTACCTAATTAATTCTATTACTGTCTGTGTTCGCCAATAGTGCGTGTGGTTTCAACGCTTACACGTGTAAACATCTTTGTACTTACAGGGTTGAACACCCCGGCTTCAATAAACAACTAATAATAACAAGTCCCACAGAGATTAGAATTTCCTGAAGAGCCGTCCTAGGCCTTTATTGATCCATGTGCTCCAAAGATCCCTTACAAGAATCTGCATATTCCAAGTCCTCCTAAGTGGCCCTTCCAGAGCCTGTTCTCAATCCCCGTCAGATCAGACTCCTCAGAAGCCGCCCCAGGCGCTGCTCAATCAACATCCACCACGATTCAAAATCATCGCCATTCAACGCCTATTCAAACAGAACTCCAACTTAACATATTTTCACCCAAAACCTAACGGATACATCAACTTCCTCAGTCGGGCTAATGATCGGCTTAACGGAGAGCAAGCGAGAGATCAGTTTCCTCCGTCAGAGTTCAAGCGTCACCCAACTATTGGCGGTACAAAATAGATTTTATGGAAGGTCCGGAAGCGTCGTCGTGAATACGTCACCCGCGAAATGCCTCATTAAGAGTGATCCACAATCATAAAGTTACAAACGAATGGGCTCCAACAGTTTCCACAGTTTGAATTTATCGTTTGATATCATTTCACTCTCGAAAGCGGCTTAACTTTAACAGTTTCGTGACTGCGCGCATGGGACATCGAAGTGGCGTGTAGATAGCCAGATCCAACACCAAGCCGAGCCGAGGCTGGACGGTCAGTCGCCATTGGAAGCCACTGGACGAAGAGGTCACCGCTCGGCGATAGATCGAAACTGGATGAAAGCCTACCCTCCCTCCGTCCCGTGCCTCTCTCAGTGAACCAAACCATTTGCCGAAATTGGCCACTTAACCCAGGCGGCCATAAACTGTACCAGCTTGTAAGGCTTGGCTGGTGAGTGTCGCCCCGATACGGTGAACTCGCATCAATTCAATTCATTGAATGGACATGATGCGACCGCTGCGCAGTTAGCCGACTGCGGCAATCCCAGCAATTCCTTCCGGTCAGTTATGGGGGCCCAGGCGCAGGATAACACACCGGTGACCCGGCGCGTATACGGTCGAATCGCGCCAATGCCAACTACCAAACTTAAGAAGCTTAAGGTTAAGCTCCCCGCGCCATTCATAGCTTTTTTTCGGGGTGCTTTATATAGTTGTTCGCTGGTGACTGTGTGACACGTCCGTGAGACCAGCGCTGCGACGATTGGGAGCGATCGTGATGGGCAGTTAACAAGTCGGCAGACTTGTACCCACATGGAAATAAAGTATATTTGGAATATATTGAAAAATTTATATAAAATATATAAAAATATATTTTGTCCGAAAAATTGTATATGTCGAATATATATTGAAATGTAGTTCAATTATATACAGGATATAAAATAAAATATATTCGAATGTATAATGCTAAATACATTAAGAGTGTAAGAGTTATATGTTGCACATATATTGTGAATATGAGTTTCATATAATCGAAGTATATCTGAAATATATATATACTTCATATTTCGGAATATATTTCGAATATATGGGCAATGTACTTGGAATATATGTTCGATATACTTTGGAGTGAGGGATTGTTAACCGTTAACTAATTCATAATCTAACAGCATAATATAATTAATCAACGACGGTCAATTGATTGTCGAGTCATAGTAGATAAATAATTATTGACTATAGATAAATACATAAAATGACAAATGGGTCTCACGGTATACGAATATAAAAAACAGTTTTGCGCTCTGTACATACGTTTTACGTTCATAAGCATTATCATTATTGGTATTTAGACCGAAAAAAAAATCACTGTACATGCAATATTTTTTTTTTTTTTTTGCTACATGACATTGAAACTTTAACATTAACATTAACAATTGAATTAACATTAACGTATATGCGTCCAGCATAGGACCATCACATGCCTACGACGCTTTAAGTTTCAAATAAAAATAAACATTTTCTAAGATCTGGGTAGCCCAGTGGGTTAAGGCACAACGTTCGTTACTATACGACTAGGGTCGACGGTTCGATACCCAGCGAGTGAGAAAATTGATAGCTTTTTTCCCAGGATATTCTTGTCCCAGTCAGTAAGTTCGTATATACAATTTAACGTGAAAATTACCTCCGAAAAATATCGTTTCAGGTACCATCTAATTAATTTTCAAATTTTCAGCTGGGCTTTAATACGTGGGATATACATATGATATATGGCACATACATCGAACTTACATCTCAATACATTCGGAATTTGCATTAATTGCAATTTTTCAAAGTGAACATATTTTTAGTCGGAATTAAAAATTCTGAAAAAATTCTGAAAAATCCTGTATTTGGTATGAAAATTTTTAAGCTTAAACCCAGAATGTTAAAACGTTTGCTTCTAGATGGTTTTGAGCTTTGCTTTCTTTTTTTAAGTGAGCATATTGTTAGCCCAAATGAAAAAATCTGAAAAAATTCTCAAAAATCCTGTATCAGATATGAATATTTTCAAGCGTAGAGCGAAAGTGGCATCGAATTAGCTTCTATTTATTTTATTTTTTTTATATAATCTTAAATCATTTTAAATAATTTAACAAAAAGAAAAAAATAGAAGCTAATGCGATGCTACTTTCGCTCCAGGCTTGAAAATTTTCATATCTGATACATGGTTTTTGAGAATTTTTTTCAGATTTTTTTCATTCGGGCTAACAATATGCTCACTTGAAAAAGAAAGCAAAGCTCAAAAAACATCTAGAAGCAAATGTTTGGACATTCTGGATTTAGGCTTAAAAATGTTCATATTTTATACAGGATTTATGGGAATTTTTTCAGATTTTTTAATTTGGGCTAAGAATATGTTCACTTAAAAAAAAAAGAAAGAAAAAGCTCAAAAACATCTAAAAGCAAACGTTTGGACATTCTGGATTTAGGCTTAAAAATGTTCATATCAAATACAGGATTTTTCAGAATTTTTTTCAGAATTTTTAATTTTAATTACGGCTAAAAATATGTTCACTTAGAAAAATTGTAATTAATGCAAATAAAAAAAAAAAAAAATTGAGTGATTTTTAGAGTTAGAACAATATTTTTAAAAAATTACCAACCGAATTGAAGAGGTCGAGGGTCCGACGTAGGTCGAATCGGTGTAGAATGCCCCATATATATATATATATATATTGAATATATTTTCCGAATATATTTTTCTCCGAAAAATTACGTATGGCGATTACATTTTTTAATATATTTCTCGTACAAGTCGTGTATAGTTTGAATATATTTTTAATAAATTAAAAAAAATATATATTTTTCAATATACTTTGTTTCCATGCGGGTTTCTTCGAAAAAAAAAAAAAAAAAAAAAAAAAAAAAAAAAAAAAAAAAAAAAAAAAAAAAAAAGTTCAGGCCGTCTGGTACGCCAGCAAACGGCACGATTTTTGGTGAATTTGTATTTATCGAAATTTTAGCGAGCCGGACGATGAAGCAACGAGATTATCGCGGCAAAGAAGGGGGGTGTTTCGGGTGTCATTCATCGGACAAATTGTTCGTGGAACGGGGTCGATTCGGTTGGATTGGCTTTATCGTTCGATGCTTTCGATTCCCAAACTCTCCGATGGCGTTCGCGAGGTAAACCCCCCCCCCCCCCCCCGTCGGGAGCTCGGTGAAAACGTTATACACGTCAAATTGAATTGAAACATGGATGATGGACAGGCGGAGCGACGGAGGATCCGGCGTTTCGTGCCTCTGCCGAAATGGTTATACGGGAATCGCCGAGAACACAACGTTTTCGACGAACAACGATGGCTTGAATATACTTCGTACGAATCGATCCGCAAATGTATTCGCCGCTGTCCTATCAGTTCGACGGGGACAATTAGCGGGGAATATTTCGAAGCTTTTCGAATGATGCAATTGTGCGGCACGCTTTAAAGCCGTGAAATCGAAAAGCTTCCGACTATATGTACCGAGTGAAGGTAAGCCTCGGGCATCAATAGCTTTATATTATAGTCGTTAATCCAGGCTGATAATTCGTTATAATTGCGCTTTGAGCGTCGATAACAATGCGGTGGAGTTAAATGGAGGATTCATCGATTTCCAATCACGCATGAAACTCGGTAATTGCGTTAAGCACCAAGAAACAAAAAAAAAAAAAAACTGTAGCGAATATAGCGGTGTGTGTTTACCAAAATTGTATGTCAAAGCGTCTCTGATAAAACTATCAGCTAACTACGATCGGCTAGGAATTCGATTTGCGTAGGAAACCCGTCAAAATTCTGGTTAATCTAAGTCCCACGAGGAACTTCCCAGGTTTGAACTTTCCCAGAGAGAGCCACCGTTTCCTAACTGGGGCCTAATATACGTGCTCCCAGATCACTTTTTCACAAGAACCGTCCCAGGCGCTGATTATGCTAAGTATTCCTGGATCGAAATCTATCTAAGAGCTGTGCCAGACCCCAACTTTCCAAGTTTCCTGAGTGAAAGTCTCCTCAAGAGCTATCCCAGGTCCCTACTTTTCAAGTTCGCCGAGTGAAAGTTTCACCAAGAGCTATCCCAGCTTCCAACTTTTCAAGTTCCTCTAGTGAAAGTCTCCCCAAGAGCTATACCAGGTCTCAGCTTTTCAACTTCCCCCGAGTGAAAGTCTTCTCAAGAGCTATCCCAAATCTTAGCTTTTCAAGTTCACCGAGTAAAAGTTTCTCCAAGAGCTATCCCAGCTTCCAACTTTTCAAGTTCCTCTAGTGAAAGTCTACTCAAGAGCTATCCCAGCTCCCAACTTTCCAAGTTCCCTGAGCGAAAGTCTCCCCAAGAGCTATACCAGGTCTCAGCTTTTCAACTTCCCCCGAGTGAAAGTCTTCTCAAGAGCTATCCCAAATCTCAGCTTTTCAAGTTCACCGAGTGAAAGTTTCTCCAAGAGCTATCCCAGCTCCCAACTTTTCAAGTTCCTCTAGTGAAAGTCTACTCAAGAGCTATCCCAGGTCCCAACTTTCCAAGTTCCCTGAGCGAAAGTCTCCCCAAGAGCTATACCAGGTCTCAGCTTTTCAACTTCCCCCGAGTGAAAGTCTTCTCAAGAGCTATCCCAAATCTCAGCTTTTCAAGTTCACCGAGTGAAAGTTTCTCCAAGAGCTATCCCAGCTTCCAACTTTTCAAGTTCCTCTAGTGAAAGTCTACCCAAGAGCTATCCCAGGCCCCAACTTTCCAAGTTCCCTGAGTGAAAGTCTCCCCAAGAGCTATACCAGGTCTCAGCTTTTCAAGTTCCCCGAGTGAAAGTCTTCTCAAGAGCTATCCCAGGTCCCAACTTTCCAAGTTCCCCGAGTAAAAGTCTCCTCAACAGCTATCCCAGGTCTCAACTTTCCAAGTTCCTCGTGTGAAATTCTCTTCAAGAGCTATCCCAGGTCCCAACTTTCCAAATGCCCCAAGTGAAAGTTTCCCCAAGAGCTGTCCCAGCTCCCAACTTTTCAAGTTCCTCTAGTGAAAGTCTCCTCAAGAGCTATCCCAGGTCCCAACTTTCCAAGTTCCCTGAGCGAAAGTCTCCCCAAGAGCTATCCCAGCTCCCAACTTTTCAAGTTCTCCAAGTAAAAGTCTCCTCAAGAGCTATCCCACGTCTCAATTTTCCAAGTTCCCCAAGTAAAAGTCTCCCCAAGAGCCATCCTAGGCTCTTATAATTCTGCATCCTCCTGCAATAGAATCCTTCTAAGATCAGCCCAGGCACCAGCTGAACCGTAATTTCAATACACCGTACATTAATTTTTCATCGCAATTGCCCGTGAAATTTAATGTACCAGTTTTTGTATTCAAACTTCCAGTCCGCCACATTAAGTATCACGCTAATTCTTTTGTTACAGGCAGTCGGGAGTTAAAAAAAAAATGGCCTAACACGCATTCGGCGAGTTTCCAACGAACCGCAGAAGCCCACTTCCGGCGCAGGTATTGTGTCGAGTACGTTCGTGACATCGGGCGTCGCGTAATAACGCTCGATGTTACGAAACCTCAGTGCTGGCACATACTCACTACGCGCGCCCAATCCCTTTGACGATTACGTGATGGCGTATCGTGAGCGCGGCACGCCGCAAGGCAACAAACCACGGATTCGGAAGCTATCGCCATGAAAATTTACTGCGGAAAACATCGCGAGCTACAAATTTATGGAAATTTGGAAAAGTCTCGTCGGACTCGTTGCTCCGGATAAACCGCGATCAGGAAGTGTCGCATAGGGGCGACTTTACAGGCGCAATGGCGCGAAATTCAAATTTACCGTTTCAACTCGACACTCTGAATAGTTCGTGTCTTGAGTTTGAGGCGACTCTCGCAGCTTAGGCCAATAACGGTGGGCGTTGATTCTACCCGCCCCGACTATCGTTTGCTCGATCGCAAACGGCTTCGAGGCGCGTTACGTTAACGCGCGTATTGTATTACGGTTACGCAATCGGTTCACCATTGAGCACTCGCGCGTAAGCCAGTCTAATGAGAGACGCGTTACGAACATTTTGATGTGTCGCTATTTAAGCTTTGACAAAATAGTATTATGATTATGTATTATTTTACATGTGTCTCAGGGTGGTCCTTAAAATTCACCTTGCTCCATTCTCTCGAACAATTTTTCACCATGAATGCTGATGAAGCGAAAAAAAAAACAAAAAAAAATTGAAGAAATTGAACGATCCAACAACCGAATGGACAATATAGACTCACCGAAAAATCCAAAATTAGTATATAAAAAAAATACTGTATATACAGTATTTTTTTTTGTATATACTAATTTTAAACTAGTTAACTAATAACTAACTGACTATATTAGTTATATTAGTTATATTATTTATATAACTAATATAGTTATATTATTTATATAACTAATTTCAACTAGCTGAAGAGCTCTTTGACTACTGCAAATAACTTTGTCGACAAGCCATCGAGATAAAATCTGCAAGTCGTGAAAATTTTCACCCCAAAAGTGTCTTGTATTTTTTTTTTTTTTTTTACCACAAGTGCATTAAAATCCACCTCGCTCAATTCTCCCCAACAATTTTTCACCATGGATGCTGATGAACCGAAAAAAAAAAAAAAAAAAAAAAAAATTGAACGACGTAACAACCGAATGGACAACACAGACTCACCGACAAACCCGCCGAGTTGCACTGGAGAGTTGCCTCGCTCTGTACATCGCATAATGGCGAAGGGTGGGTGGGTGAAAGCGTCGAGCCCGCGAAGGTTTTCATCTGAAACACGAGGGAGAACAAGAATCTTGATATGCGAGCACTCTTATAGGTGCACGCGGAGCGTGCTTCCGATGTTTTCCAGAATAACGGTGTGTGGGCCGAGCCGGGGGTGGGGGGGGGGGCGGGGGTAAAACGGAACACCGGAGAAAAATATGAAGCCTCCGTTCGAGATGCGGCACTTTATTTTCAGCGAAGGAAAGATTGTTTTTTTTTTTTTTTTTTAAGGGGGGTCCGTTTCGTCCCGAGTTGGTCCGTTTTGGCCCGCTCTTTCTCCCCCGCGTCGCCATCCTCGCTTCGCAATAATACACCCCCGATCGCGGCAGCCATTACCGGCAACCAATGTACCATATGGTGCATCGGTGTGTGTTCTCCTCGCCGTCCACATCGGTAATATACCGCATATTCGCTTTTCGCGTGCGGTATTTCTCTCACGGTCTTTTCCGCAACCTTGCTTTAACTTTTGTAGGGCGGTCCTCCTCCGCTACTTCAAACCACCCCGCCACGCCAATTTTTCTCGGCGCGGTCTCCGGAACCTTTTCATCTCTCCCTCGTATCTTCCGCTTCGCTTGTTGTCTATAGATCGTGGATTCCCCATCCGGCGCGGTAAATGAGAAATTTGCTATACCGATGTTTTGTCTCCTAACGCACTTTCAGCTTTCGGAGGATACGTGAAATTGTTTTGTTTTGTTTTGTTCTTTTTTTTTGTTTTTTTTTTTGTTTTTTTTTTCCTTTGGTACTGTCGATTCGAGTCGAAGAAATGGGAACGCGATTGGGCGTTATGTCGCGAGAGAATCAGAAAAATGGCGACTCCTTTGGTCCGGCGAACTTCGAAGGACGAGAGGGTTACGAAAAATTGGTAAAACAAAAAAAAAAGAAATACAAATTGTAACAAAAAAAAATAAAAATAAAAAATTGTAAACGACAGGGCATAGTTTTATATGGGCGATTTTTTTTTTTTTTTTTTTTTTCGTTACCGTCGATTCGAGTCGATGAAATGGAAACGACAGGGAATTATGTCGACAGAGAATCAGAAAAGTGGCGACTCATTTGCCCGGACGAATTTCGAAAGATGAGAGGATTGCGAAAAAATTCGTTAAAAAAATAAAAATAAATACAAATAGCAAAAAAAAAAAAATTATAAACGACAGAGTGTAGTTAGGTTTTTTTTTTGGTTTCATTGATTCGAGTCGAAGAAATCGAAACGACAGGGAATAACGTCGACAGAGAATCAGAAAAGTGGCGACTCGTTTACCCTGACGAATTTCCAACTATGAGAATATTACGAAAAATTGTTAAAAAAATAAATAAAACTTGTAAAAAAAAAAAAAAGAAAAAAAAAATTAAGTAAGTAAGAATCGACGATAGTTGAAAATGACGCAAACTGAGCTTAGCTCGAACGACGTGAGAAATGGTGAGAGATGAGACCGACGTAAGTTGACACAAAAGCACGAAACCGACCGCGACCCAGCTTAGTCATCGGCAAAACGACCGATCAGATTGAGATCGACGTAAGTTGGACAGGACGCAAGCTGGTCTTAACTCTGTCCAACTCGACGATTTTCCAAAATCGGTCCTGAGTTCGTCGTGGTAAAATGAGATCGACGTAAGTTGAACATTTGTGTAAGCTGGGACAGAGTACAACTAGGGACGCAATCTGACACAGACGCAAGTTGGAAAAACGCAATCAGCTACCGTCGCCCTCGACATCTCTAATTAGCTTACATGTAAAAAAAAAAACAAAAATTGCGTATAACGGAGTGTAGTTTTATGTGGGAATTTTTTTTTTTTTTTTTACGTTAATCCTCGATAATCCTCGTGGGCAAAATGAGGCATCGCATTGGTAGTTCGGCTGGCGAGCGCAGCGAGCGCGCGTGTCGCGCCCGGAGGGCGAATGGCCGTTCGCCGAGAGTACATATGCGTTTACAACGCGTACGACCGGCGTTAATGCAAATACATAAATTTACAATGCAAACGGACCAATAAAATTTCGAGTTCATTGGGGGGGAAAGAGCGCGCGGACGAGACGAACCGGCGGGTACATCGAGTACACACGTGCGCTGCAGGCGCCATCGGGGGCGAATATCAGCGCCGAGTTGCCATTAAAGCTCGAATCGAGCGGGCTCTCTGACAAACTGAAACGCTACTTCGGCCTTTCGCTCTATGTGTTTTGTAAATTTTTATTTGTTCATTGACAATTGTATGTTGCAAATGTGAACTATTCATTGATAACTAATAACTTTATATTTGTTATCCTGAGCTCTTATATTTAAGATTCATTTGTAAACTTTATTTTGATTGTAAAAGGAGAAATCCGTCAAGTAAATAAATAAATAAAAATAAATAACTACTATTGATTATTTAACCAGAAATTAATTGAGTCACAATTGAGATTACTTTATAGGATAAAATTATTTTATATTGAAAATATAAATTAATAATAAATATTACTTCGGCCTTTCGCTCTATGTGTTTTGTAAATTTTTATTTGTTTATTGTCAATTGTATCTTGCAAATGTGTACTATTCATTGATAACTAATAACTTTATATTTGTTATCCTGAGCTCTTATATTTAAGATTCATTTATATAGTTTTCTTTTCATTGCAAAAGGAGAAATCTGTCAAGTAAATAAATAAATAAAAATAAATAACTAATATCGATTATTTAACCAGAAATTAATTAAGTCACAATTGAGATTACTTTATAGGATCAAATTATTTTATATTGAAAATATAAATAAATAAATAAATAAATAAATAACCTCGGTGTTAAATTGATCGACACAAATTGCAATATTACTTCCGCCTTTCGCTCTATGTGTTCAGTAAATTTTATTTGTTTATTGTCAATTGTATCTTGCAAATGTGTATTATTCATTGGTAACTAATAATCATTAAAATTCATTAATTAACCAAAAATTAATTAACTCACAATTGACATTGCTGTATAGTATAAAATTATTTTATATTGAAAATATAAATAAATAAATAAATTAGCTCGGTGTTAAATTGATCGTCGCAAAGAGTCGATGGTGCAAAATTAATTACGGGAACGTAGCGTATCGTTGTCTCTGAAAAATTGCAACACTACTTCCGCTTTTCGCTCAAGGTGTTTTAGAAATTTTATTTTTTCATTGTCAATTCTGTGTTGCAAATATGGATTATTCATTGATAACTAATAATGATTAAAATTGTATAATTAACCAAAAATTAATTAACTCACAATTGACATTGCTCTATAGTATTAAATTATTTTATATTGGAAATATAAATAAATAAATTACCTCGGTGTTAAATTGATCGACGCAAAGAATTCGACACAAATTGCAATATTACTTCCCCTTTTCACTCTATGTGTTTAGTAAATTTTATTTTTTTATTGTCAATTGCATGTTGCAAATATGTATTATTCATTGATAACTAATAATGATTAAAATTGATTAATTAACCAAAAATTAATAAACTCACAGCTGACATTGCTCTATAGTATACAATTATTTTATATTGAAAATATAAATAAATAAATAAATAACCTTGATGTTAAATTGATCGACACAAAGCGTCGATGGTGCAAAAACAATTGCGAGAAGTTAACGTAACGTTGTCTCTGACAAATTGCAACACTGTTTCCCCTTTTTCTCTCTGTGTTTTATCAATTTTATTTATTTATTATAAATTTCATGTTGCAAATATGTATTATTAAATGATAGTCAACAGTGATAATTATTAATTAGCAACGATAATCAAAAATTAATTAACTTACAATTGACTTTGTAGTATAAAGTCTCACTTTGCAGTATAAAATTATTTTATATTAAAAACATAAATAAATAAGTAAATGAATAAATAAATAAAAGCACTGGGTGTCAAATTGATCGGCGAAAAAGCGTCGATGGTGCAAAAACAATTGCGAGAAATTAGCGAACGGAACACGTCGAGTTCGACCGTAGTTTCGGCCGTCAATCAAAAATTTCTGTGACTTCGAACACCCCCGGAGCTTTCAATTAAACGTCAAAATCCCATAATTGGATATTCCGTCTGTTCGGCGTTGCTAATATCGTGTTTCCATCCGAATTCGGATTTTGCGTTGACCGGCCTCTCTCTCGCGTCACGGGTCAATCATTGGATTCGGGGCCAATCGAGTTTTTTGTGGGAGTTGTTGCAGATCCATTTTTGAGGAAAAAAAAAACAAAAAACAAAACAAAACAAAATAATTCGATAATGCCGAAGCGTATCATTGTCGGTTTATTTGTAACGCGATCAAATGTTGAGCAAACCGAAGGAGACATTTTTTTCATGAGAAACTTTAGTCGGCCAAAAAAAAAAAAAAAATTAGCATTTTTTTTATTTCGCACACACTGAAAACTCTACTTTTATTTATTCTTATTTTCTTATTCTTATTCTTCTTTATTATTTTTACTAGGTTTATTATTCCTTCGTTGTTCATTGTTTCGAGTTGTTGGTAAGCCGTACGTGTTGGGTGTTTGTGAAGTCATGTATTGTGTTTGATGTGAGTTGTACGCATAATAGTTTGATATTTTCTATTTCGGATCGCTGCGAATCGTTTGGTTAAGTTGCTTGGTTCTCGTTCATATTGATGTAATTTCCGTAGCTCCATATAGAAGAGTATTGCGAGGGTTGTGAAATGGATTATCAGGATGGCTGATACGTGTCGGACAACGGATTACAACCTAAATCAGTCAAATTCCCTGATTAGCTTAGCTGTTCCATTTTAAGCCCCCCGCACTTCCTTCTTCCGCTCTGTTGAACAAACCGACGCCGAACTTCGTCTTGATGCCGGATTCAAATCAAGATTAATTTTCTCTGTCAACAAAAAAAAGTTAAGAGCCCTAAATCAGTCAAATTCCCTGATCCACTTGGATGTTCTGTTTTACCCCCCCCCCCCCCCGCCCCGCCGCACTTCCTTCTTCCCCTTTCTCGGGTACGGTCAGCCGAGCTTCGTCTTGGCGCCGGATTTAATTCAAGATTGATTTTCTCTCTCAAAAAAACCGTTAAGAGACCTAAATCAGTCAAATTCCCTGATTCGCTAAGCTGTTCCATTTTAACCCCTTCCCCCCTGCGCTTCCATCTTCCGTTTTCTTAGGCATGGTTAGCCGAGCTTCATCTCCGCACTTGATTCAGTCCAGGATTCATTTTCTCCCTCAAAAAACCTATGAGGGACCCAAATCAGTCAAATTCCCTGATTCGCTTAGCTATTCCATTTTAACCCTCCCCCCCCCCACTTTCTTCTTCCAGTTTCTTGGTTACGGTTAGTCGGTTTCTTTGTTACGGTAATTAATTAATTAATTAATTAATTCATTCATTCACTTCCTTCTTCCGCTTTCTCGGGCAATCCGGCGCCGAACTTCGTCTTGGCGCCGGATTCAATGCAAGATTCATTTTCTCTCAAAAAACCGTTAAGAAACCTAAATCAGTCAAATTCCCTAATTCGCTTAACTGTTCTATTTTAACCCCCCGCACTTCCTTCTTCCGGTTTCTTGGGTACGGTTAGCCGAGCTTCGTCTCGGTGCCAGATTCAATTCAGTATTCATTTTCTCTCTAAAAAAAAACCATTAAGAGACCTAAATCAGTCAAATTCCCTAATTCGCTTAGCTGTTCTATTTTAACCCCCCGCACTTCCTTCTTCCGGTTTCTCGGGCACGGTTAGCCGAACTTCGTCTTGGCGCCGGATTCAATGCAAGATTCATTTTCTCTCAAAAAACCGTTAAGAGACCTAAATCAGTCAAATTCCCTGATTCGCTAAGCTGTTCCATTTTAACTCCCCCACTGCACTTCCTTCTTCCGGTTTCTTGGGTACGGTTGGTCGAGCTTCGTCTCGGCGCCAGATTCAATTCAATATTAACCTTCTCTCTCAAAAAACCATTAAGAGACCTAAATCAGTCAAATTCCCTGATTCGCTTAGCTGTTCCATTTTAACTCCCCCCCCCCGCACTTCCTTCTGCCGGTTTCTTGGGTACGGTTAGTCGATCTTCGTCTCGGCGCCAGATTCAATTCAATATTAACCTTCTCTCTCAAAAAACCATTAAGAGACCTAAATCAGTCAAATTCCCTGATTCGCTTAGCTGTTCCATTTTAACTCCCCCCCCCCGCACTTCCTTCTGCCGGTTTCTTGGGTACGGTTAGTCGAGCTTCGTCTCGGCGCCAGATTCAATTCAATATTAACCTTCTCTCTCAAAAAACCATTAAGAGACCTAAATCAGTCAAATTCCCTGATTCGCTAAGCTGTTCCATTTTAACTCCCCCACTGCACTTCCTTCTTCCGGTTACTTGGGTACGGTTAGTCGAGCTTCGTCTCGGCGCCAGATTCAATTCAATATTAACCTTCTCTCTCAAAAAACCATTAAGAGACCTAAATCAGTCAAATTCCCTGATTCGCTTAGCTGTTCCATTTTAACTCCCCCCCCGCACTTCCTTCTTCCGGTTTCTTGGGTACGGTTAGTCGAGCTTCGTCTCGGCGCCAGATTCAATTGACTGTACCCAGACTCTGGATATAAGTGCGCGGGTGCTTTGAAGGGGCATTCCTCGTATGGTCGGACTGTTATTTAATGGCCACTGTCCTGGGTGCAGCGGAAGAGGGGGGGGCGGGGGGGGGAACTCTCGTATAACATTAGAGGATCGTCTGTGCCGCGTACCGGTGGTGCCTTCCATTCTTCCTCCGTACATATATTTCCGCAACGTCGAATCCGCCTATAATACATATAAAAGCTCCTTTACCTCGTGCCCGTTCGAGATTTAACGCTTACAACCGTTCTTTAACTGTCGCACTATAAACGAGACAACTCCGCGTCGTTCTTCGACCGTCGGGGATCTTCCGCGTTCCGCCCGGTTGTCTTTTCCTCCCCGCGACTCTGTGCGACCTCTGAAATCCGCAACATTCTGACACATCGGTTCCGAGACCTTTTCTTTCGCATCGCTTATCGCCGTCGCGACTCGGCGACTTTACGAGTTATGCCGGATATGAAAAAAAAAAATAAAAATTCGAGGGATTCTTTTTTTTTTTTTTTTTTTTTTTTTTTTTTTTTTTAAGTGGTGATTAATCGCGGCTTGTAATTGTGGAAGATATAAAAATGCAGTTAACGCTTCGGATTGGCGCGGGACTCGTGCACAGGGAGAGATTGGGGCTAAATGGACCACCGAAGAGTTTCAGAGAGTTCGAGAAATTTGGGCTGTTTTAAACTTTTTCTTCTGATTCGGCGCGACAGGCTGAACGGAAATAAATGAATGTGGCGCAAAATTGAGCTTCCTGCGTTTGTAATGAGAGTGAGTAAATTTTAATTCTAAAAATCTCGGGACTTTCGGAGTGTATTTTAATTATTTTCTGAATAAAATATGAATTTTTGAAGTATTGTCATGACTTCTCTGAAATATTATGTTTTTTCCGAATTATCATGATTTCCAAATTATCATGATTTACGAATTATCATGATTTACGAATTATTATGATTTCCAAATTATCATGATTTACGAATTATCATGATTTATGAATTATCATGATTTATGAATTATCATGATTTACGAATTATCATGATTTACAAATTATCATGATTTACGAATTATCATGACTTACAAATTATCAAGATTTACAAATTATCATGATTTACGAATTATCATGACTTAAGGATTATCATGATTTGCGAATTATCATGATTTACGAATTATCATGATTTACGAATTATCATGATTTACGAATTATCATGATTTCCAAATTATCATGATTTACGAATTATCATGATTTATGAATTATCATGATTTATGAATTATCATGATTTACGAATTATCATGATTTACAAATTATCATGATTTACGGATTATCATGATTTACGAATTATCATGATTTACGAATTATCATGATTTATGAATTATCATGATTTATGAATTATCATGATTTACGAATTATCATGATTTACAAATTTTCATGATTTACGAATTATCATGATTTACGAATTATCATGATTTACGAATTATCATGATTAACGAATTATTATGATTTACGAATTATCATGATTCATGAATTATCATGATTTACGAATGATCATGATTAACGAATTATCATGATTTACGAATTATCATGATTTACGAATTATCATGATTAACGAATTATCATGATTAACGAATTATTATGATTTACGAATGATCATGATTTACGAATGATCATGATTTACGAATGATCATGATTTACGAATGATCATGATTTTCGAATTATCATGATTTACGAATTATCATGATCTACGAATTATCATGAATTTCCAATTATCATGATCTACGAATTATCACGATTTTTCCTTCTCTCGGCAAGGAAATCCTGAGCGGAGGCTCGCCGGTATATAAGACGACAGAGTGGTACACAACCGTGCCGGTAGAGCGATTCCGCGAAACGTGTGACACTTTCCTCCGACGTTGACACAAAGTGGGAATAATTAGAATATAATTCGAATCAGAGCAAGCGAACCGTGTCGTTCGCCCGAGCCGATATAGAGAAACGGGAGAGTCTTCTTCGCGTCTCGATTCGTCTTTTGCCCACTCTATTGCGCCAGAACTTCTTCGACTTTGGCGTGCCGGAGTGGTAGGCAACGACGGTTGAGGCGCTGATGGGATTCCCCGAGCCGCCTCAAGCTTGCCAAGGTGGTTCCTCTTTGGATTAACTTAACCCTTGCCACCGTCGTTCTCCCTCCTGAGAACGGAACTCTCCTCGAAGGGCTCACCCTTTCACGCTCAAACCTACCTCGACCCCCCCACCCCACCCCTCCTCCATGTCGCTGTTAACACACTTGTACACTCCCTTTCATCTTTGCTTTCCGTCGCCTTTCCCACCCCGCAATACCGCACTTCTGTGACCCGAAGAAGATGAAGTTCCGCCGATATCAACCAATGCCCAGAGCTTATTTTCCTCGAGATTCCTCTTCAACCCCTCGACACTTTCGGCTCACCCCAATTCACCTATCTACCGAATATACACAGTATATATGTCGCCGGGCGAATCGCCGAGGGTGGGCATCGCATTATGTGACGTGATGGAATATAACGTGACTGGGGTGTATCTGTCGTGTAGATCGAACTACGGTTTTTTTTTTTTTTTTTTTTTTGGGGGGGGGTGTCAGGGCTCTCCCGTGGGACGACGGCGCTTTCGGGTGACGGAGGTACCTTCCGAGTATCTCCGAAAAAAGAGACCTTAATTACTAGGATATTGCTGAGACAATCGTGTCCGTTCCGTAGTGTTTTTTTTTTTTTTTTTTTTTTTTTTTTTTTTGGACTTGCGATAGCTCGGAATTTTCAAATCTCGAGCCAGCGCCCCGAAAATATCCAATAATATGTAATATGACTTAGGGATGCATCAGACATACATTCCCAACCGCAAGTTTAATGCGATCAAAATTTCAGTTCACATGCAAAAAAAATTCGAAAAAAAATCAGCCGCATTGTGTATGTCGAGAACTATGATTTTCCATCATAATAATGCCAACAAGTTATTGGAGAATGATTCGAGAAATCCATTTTTTTTTTTTTTTTTTTTAATCAGACAACTTTTTATTTTCTCATTTTAAATAAATTCCTTGATTTTTTTAGAATTTACATGATTTTTTTTGGAATTTTCTATCATTCAAAAAAAAAATCGATCTTCGGGGTTGTTTTTTTTTTTTTTTTTTTTTTTTTTTTTTTTTCAGGCCTCCCCCGTGGGACGACGGCGCTTTCGGGTGACGACCTCGGGTGATACCTTACGAGTATCTCGAAAAAAAAGAGACTTTAATTACTGGGATATTGTTGAGACAATCACGTTCGTTCCGTCCAGTCTGTTTGTTTTTTTTTTCTTTTTTTTTTTTTAGTGGGACTCGAAATAGCTCGGAATTTTTTAATCTCGAGCCAGCGCCCTTGAAAATATTCAATAATATTACTTAAGGATGCATCAGACATACATTGCCAACCGAAAGTTTAATGCGATCAAAATTTAAGTGTTTCGCGACATGCAAAAAAAATCCGAAAAAAAAAATCAGCCCCATTGTGTATGTCAAGACCTTTGATTTTCCATCATAATAATGCCTAAAAGCAATTAACAGATGATTCGAGAGATATTTTGATTTTTTTTTAATCAGACAACTTTTTATTTTCTCATTTTAAATAATTTCCTTGATTTTCGTGAATTCATGTGAATTTTTTCGGAATTTTCTATGATTAAAAAAAAAAAAAAAAAATTGTTCCGAAAATTTAAAAAATCGCTGTAAAAAAAAGAGGCATGAATTTCGGATATGCTTCAGTATCGCGATTCTACAGTACACACAAAATGTTTCGAGGCCATTGCCCAAACAGTTCCGGAGTTACGGCCTTGAAAATATTTCAAAAATGGAAAATTCAAGATTATAGAAAATTCCGAAGAAAAAATTGATGTGGCTTCTAGAAAATCAATGAATTCATTTGAAAAGCAGATAATAAATTTTCACTGATTTATTCGTTAAACAATTTTTTTTTTTTTAGCAATTTGTCGATAGCTTTTTGACATTATTATTATGCAAAATGAATTTTCTTGGCACCTTCAATACAGTTGATTTTTTTTTTTTTCAGATTTTTATACCATTTGAAAGTGTTCAAATTCTCACTAAACCTCACTCTTGACTGGGAATTAATGTTTGAAGCATCATCAATGATCGAGACAGCCTTCGAATTGAATTTGACAGAAACTATCGAAACATTAAAATTTTTTGAGATTTTGACCTTTCTTGTCTTTTTTATTTTTATTTTTATTTTTATTTTTATTTTTATTTTTATTTTTATTTTTATTTTTATATTTATTTTTATTTTTATTTTTATTTTTATTTTTATTTTTATTTTTTTTTCAAGTTGTATATAATTTTATATATATATTTTTTAATAGGGCTTGCAACAGCTCCAAATTTCAAATTTCTGCCTGACGCCCGAAAACATTCGAAAAGATGACTTATCGATCGAGAAAGCTTTCGTCGGATTCAATTTGACAAAAACGATCAAAAAATTACTATTTTTTTTTTTTTTTAGGTTTTGATATTTCTTTTCTATTGATTTTTCAAAAAGTTATTTACCACTTTACGTATCCGTCGTGGAGATCGAACTTTCTTTTTTTTTTTTTTTCGCTGGACTGAACGAACTGACCCGCGGAATGACGAGCTTTCGAGTGTCGGAGCATCTCCGAATAAAGACACCTTAATTACCAGCGTACAAATTAAAAAAATAATTTCGTAAAATCATAATGCGAAATTTCGTAAAAGTAATTCTGTTAAAAAAAAAAGTTCGTATATTAAAAAAAAAAATTTCGTAAAAGTAATTCTGTTAAATTCTGTTTAAAAAAATAAAAAAAAAATTCAAAGAAGTGACAAACGAGTTTGTCACTTCTTTGAATATACAAACCTCTTCTTTTACTTCCTGCATAATTGACAATTTTAGTTTTTACTTTTGTTTGTCAAACAACATAAAATTAACAAATAAAAAATTATGGACATTTGTGGACAATAATTTCTTGTGAAAAGCCCATTTTTTTTTTTTACTGTTAATTGTTGACACAATTCATGTCCGTTTCGTCCGTTTTTTTTTTTTAATTTTTTTTTAATTTTTTTTTGTGGATAGGACTTGCATTAGCTCGAAATTTTTTAAATCTCGAGCTAGCACCCTAAAAATATTGAAAAATATGACTAACTGATCGGGCAAGTCTTCCGATTGAATTTGACATAAGCTATCAAAACCTTAACAATTTTTTTGAAAATTTGACCCTTTTTTTTTCTATTGACATTTTCAAAAGTTACACACAATTGTGTATAATTCTCAAAGGCGACGCTTCAATTAGCGAGTGTCGAGCGAATAACCGAGAGATATTTTTTTTTGTCTCGAGCATTTCTGGAGCCTGAGATTATGAGGGAAAAAAAAAAAATCATTAATACAAAGTAGAATCTGTGCTTAAAGGCCGGCTCGCTGCGCCGGAAATTTCGCTGGAAGTTTATAAAATCCTCACCCTACCAGCAGGAACACCGATGCGAGGTGAAATTTTCGCATCGCAAGCGTAGAGCACCCTGGAAGCACACAGAACGAACGTAATAATCGTAACACACTTTAAAATTGCATTAGCGCAAACTTTCCCGAAGTAGTTTCGACCGTATTAACAATGGCAAAAAAAAAATGAAAAATGAAAGAAAAAAAAAAAAAAAAAATGAAAAAAAGTGCTCGGATTTCCAGGTACTTTTGCGGTTTAATAAGCCGCTCGGCGATATCACTTATCAACGAGTGCACCTGGATATCGCAACGTTTCGCCCTCCGGGAGCCAATACGAGAAAAACTAACCGGCGAGCCACGCTACATTATCCAGTGATTTATACATTTTTTTGCCAGACGTTAATTTTTCTTTTTTTTTTCTTTTCTCTTACTTCTTCTTTACCCCTCGTTCGGATATTTTTGCTCCTCCTCGCGTACGAGGCACGTATGGAAATAACGTATTGTACAAAAAAATAAATAAAAAAATAAAAAAAAAATAAAAAAAAATAAAAAAAATAAAAAAAAATTAGAAAAAATAAAAAAAATAAAAAAAAAATTGGAGACTCAGATTACGGTCTAAAGGCACATTTACATCTCTATACCCTCACCGAAAAGAACCACTAGGGATCAAGTAGTGACCACCGGAGGTTCAGTAGTCACTGCTGGCGTTGCATTAGCTACACATACACATACACATGTAGTTACCGCTTCATGCATTTTCTCTTATTTTTCTTGCATTTTTTTTCTTGCTTTTTTTTCTCTTATTTTTCTCTGACTCATGTGTGATGAGCGCTTACACAGTAAAAAAAAAAAAAAAGTTTGTACCTTTCACAACAGCATATTGTTCACAACAGCATATTGTTAATTTTCTAGTTTTACAAACAGAAGCGCAAACTAAAATTGTCAATGAGACGGTAAATAAAAAAATGACGTATTCGTATATATTCAAATAAGTGACAAAAGAATTTGTCGCCTATTTAAAAAAAAAAAAAAATTATTTTTACGAAATTTCGCATTCTCATTTTATTTTACTGTTTTACGAAATTATTTTTTACTGTTAAGCGACACTGTTGCCTTAAGGCTTTGCACAGGCGATTTCGCCGATTTTCGAGGGTATTTTTCTAGACGCGGTTAAAAAAAAAAAAAAAAAGAAAAAAAATATGACGCATATATTGACAACATTTTTTTGACAGATCATTTATGCGCATGATTAAGTTTTGCCCTCACCGAAAAGAACCACTAGGGGTTCAGTAGTGACCACTGGAGGTTCAGTAGTCACTGCTGGCGTTGCAGTAGTTACTACACATGTAGTTACTGCTTCCTAGTAGTTACTCCTCAACAGTCAGTAATCATTACTGAGGACGTAGCACTTTCTGCGTCAGTAGTTACTACTCATAAGTAGCTCTATTCCAGGATTCAGTAGTTAATGCATAAGCAGTCACTGCGGATAAGTAAGTACTACTCGAGACAGCAGTAGTTCCTGTATACAGAGAATGTCAATTTACAAGTTTCATGAGGAAGCCATATGAAAATTTCAATTTTTAGCTTTATTTTTCTTATACGGTCTCTTTAGGAATTTTTTTTTTTTTTTTAATTGGTCGATGAAAAAGTTACTTGGAAAAGGGTAACACTCATATGAGACATTCTCTGTTAATTGAGACACTTTTTTTCGAACCTCGGATTTATCCGACGATTGGCCATATTTTGGGTTCACTCGAATGTCGTCTTTTGAGAATTTTTTCGGATTTTTTGAACCATCCATTTAGAATATGAGTTTTTTTTTCTAGTAATTCATTTATGAGGTATATTAAATACCTCATAAATGAAATACAAGAAAAAAAAACGTTGCAAATTTAAATTTGCAACGTTTATGAGGAACTCATATGAAAATGTCAATTTACAAGTTTCATGAGGAAGCCATATGAAAATTTCAATTTTCAGCTTTATTTTTCTTACACGGTCTCTTTGGGAATTTTTTTTTTTTTTTTTTTTTTTTTTTAATTGGTCGACGAAAAAGTTACTTGGAAAAGGGTAAAACTCATATGAGACATTCTCTGTTAATTGAGACACTTGTTTTTCGAACCTCGGATTTATCCGACGATTGGCCATATTTTGGGTTCACTCGAATGTCGTCTTTGAGAATTTTTTCGGATTTTTTGAACCATCCATTTAGAATATGAGAATTTTTTTTTTTTTTTTTTTTTGTAATTCATTTATGAGGTATATTAAATACCTCATAAATGAATTACAAGAAAAAAAAAACGTTGCAAATTTCAATTTGCAACGTTTATGAGAAACTCATATGAAAATGTCAATTTACAAGTTTCATGAGGAAGCCATATGAAAATTTCAATTTTCAGCTTTATTTTTCTTATACGGTCTCTTTAGGAATTTTTTTTTTTTGTTTTGAATTGGTCGATAAAAAAGTCACTTGGAAAAGGGTAAAACTCATATGAGACATTCTCTGTTAATTGAGACACTTTTTTTTCGAATCTCGGATTTATCCGATAGTCGGCCATATTTTGGGTTCACTCGAATGTCGTCTTTGAGAATTTTTTCGGATTTTTTGAACCATCCATTTAGAATATGAGTTTTTTTTCGAATTTCGCCGTTTTGTAGGCATGTGTAATGTCTTTTTCGCCGCTGATTACGAATCCCGAACTTATTTTACTCCTAGAGCGATATTCGATGGAGAAACTCTCGTCGGACGTAAAATAAACATTTACCGAAAAATTCAAAAATTTCAACATCTTATAAAATCTAAACCGTTCGATCGATTTTCGTCAAATTTAATACGAAACATTGTACGGTATTAATCAATTTCCGTGTCAAATTTCATATCGATACGCCCATGTTTATTCGAAATAGACTGTTTTTTTAGTATTTTTTCAAAAAAAAAACTGAAAAAAAAACCTAAAGATCCCATAAAATCTGACGACTTCGATAGATTTTGATCAAATCTAATGCCAAAGGTCTTTGATAAAAATAGTATATTCGTGTGCAGTCTTAGGACGATAGCTCAAAATTTACGCAAGATGGAGCTACCGCAGAGAATTTTCAAAAAAAAAATTTCAAAATCGCGTAAAATCTCCAAACTCGCCTCAATATTCAGGAAAATGATACTGAACGAAGTGACGCGATCACTCTACTGGTGTACCAAATTTGAACTGGCTATCTCAAACCGTTTCGGAGTTAAAGCAGTTTTTAATTATACAAGTCTCATACACACACACACACACACACGCACGCACACACACACACACACACACACACACACACACACACACACACACACACACACACACACACGCACGCGCGCGCGCGCGCACGCACGCACACATCCGGACGCCAGCTAAAAATCACATTTCTCGACGTTTTAGACTATTTTAAGTATTCTGACATTAAAATCTCGATTTTTTTTTTTTTTTTTTTTTTTTTTTTTTTTTTTTTTTTTTTTTTACGAAAACAAAGCTTCCTCCGTGAGGAAGCAAAAAATTACTCGAACAAACCTTCGTGGCCGAAGGAGGCGAAAAAATGGGGGGGGGGGGATTGTGGAGACGCAAGAGACTCGAGCACAAATTAATTTAGTCACCGTAAAGCATGCGGTGTCGCGCGCGCTCCGGAAACCAAACGTCCTCGACCCGTCTCGGAAAAATCCGTTGGAATTCGAGACTCGGATATTCGCGTCCAATTTTGAATTTAATAAACACATACCGCTCTATGACAATGCCCGGCGTATAGTTAACCCCCTGTTGCTCGTAAGCCGCCCTTCCGCCGACGTCACACATAGACCGCCTCTATGGTTTGCAATCTATGCTCTACTCGCCCGCACGCTGGCCTCGCCCTCCCCAAAGCGCACACTAACTCCGCACGGTGTTTCGCGCCATCGCGAGAGCCTCGCACGAACGCGTTTCGGCAAATAACAGCTCGCAGACATTTCGCACAGGCGGCTTCCGGAGAGCTCGACGAATTTCACGATACGCGCATGTTATACAAATATCGTGGTTAACGGCTCGACGGAGCGAACCCGAAGTTATTTCGTAATTCAATTGACAGTATGAAGAAAAAAAAAAAAAACGCACTGTCGGTCGGATGATTTTTTTTCCCCCCCAATTTTGTGTACGGCAAAAATAAAATTACAACGATATCTTTTTTTTTTTTTTTTTCTCGATGCACAATGTTTGCGAGCCATGGCTTGTTTTCTTCTCGCTCGAGTCAACGTTGCAGCGAGAAACTAATTGTCCGCTCGTCGCGAATGCCAGTCTGTCTTCTGTCCAAATTCGAACTCCTATCACACTTTTTTTTTTTAAATTAATTAGATTTATTCTTTCATACATTTTCTGACCATTTTTCTGTATTTCTTACGACCTTTTTTTATTATTATTTTTTAATATTAAGAAAAAAAACCAAATGATCGGTTGGGTGATTTTTCTTTGCAATTTTATTTCCGTCAAAAATAAAATTACAACAGTATCAATTTTTTTTTTTCTTTTTTATACTTGCTGCACAATATTCGACACCGTTCGATTGCAATTTCGCTCGAGCGAGTCCGTCTGCTGGCTAAATACGAAGTCGCGTCACACATTTTTTTAATTAATTTTTCTGACAATTTTTCATATTTCATTACGACACCTTTTTCTCCATTATTTTTTTTTTTTTTTTTTTTTTTTTAATATTCTGTAAAAATTGTTCACCATTCATAGTGTTTTTTCGCGTTTAAACTGATAGACAGAGGCACAGATTGACTGACCGACTGACGCACAAACGGACGGTCGAAATTAGAATATTTTTGTAATTAAAAAAAAAAAAATTTATTTCTCGACATGTGAAACACGTTTTTAAACTACAATCTGACGGCTTTTTTTTTTTTAATTACAATAACCAACGTACTTCGTGTCGTGATGAGGAGCACAAAAATCAAGATTAGCGTCGTTTTTTTTTTCTTTTTTTTTTTTAACGCCAGGAATGACTTTCTTTACCAACGGAAAATTCGCAAAAATGTAAATGTAAAAAGTAAAAGCTTTTTTTAAAAAGTAAAATGTAAATGTAAATAATAAAAGCCTTTTAAATTTTTTTTTTTTTTTTTTTTTCGTAAGCGAGTTTTTTTTCATAATTTCCGTTTACAATGTGCGCGCGAGAAACAATTCGACCATAGCTGACGAGCTTAAGTGCAGCGGCTCGAAGCGCATTACCTCCGCCGTACAGTTGGGGCGGCGAATCCGTTGTGTCTGTCGAGTAGTTCTCGCAGTAGGTAAACGGATTTGGGCAAAGGTGGAGGGTGCGGAAAAATCTGCTGGTGCTCCAAATTAAATCCGACCTCCGCGCTGCCCCTAAAAAAAATCCCCCTTCGACGTTACGAAGGGGCAGAAATAAATGCGAGCTTTCGCGAGTCTTCGGCTTCGAAACACCACTGAAAGAACGGTAACTGATCCAAAAGAGCTTTTTTTTTTTTTTTTTTTTTTTTTTTTTTTTTTAATTGGTCGTGCGCAGATCTCATGAAAATAACTCAATGAGTTAAGATCTATGTCAATCATTCGAGGTTGACCATTGACAAGGTTTTCCATTGGGCGTTTAAGGTGTAGCTATGTCGCTTCGCGCACATTTCGCATGAGTTCGAGAAAAATACTAGAAAATCGCATGTACTTCTCGATTGTATAGAATTGTGAAAAAAATTCATGCACACCAAAGGTACCGCAAAAGATTAATTGTGCATAATAATGATAATTCGAAAATGTGTTATTAACAAACGAATAAAAAAAAATTAATTGTTTAACAAACTATCCGGCAAGATAACTTTTTTTTTTTTATGAAAATGATTCGTTCATTTTTCTGAATACGTACGAATTTTTTTCAGATTTTTCAGTCAACTTCCATTTTTTTTTTGTTTGTATGTGGAAAAAATGTGAAAAGAACAAAAAAAAAAATCAAAGTTGACTGGAAAATCTGAAAAAATTCATAAGTATTCAGAAAAATGAACGAATCATTTTCATTAAAAAAAAAAAAGTTGCTTTGCCGGATAATTTGTTGAACAATGAATTTTTTGATTAATTTGTTGACAACATTTTCGAATTATTATTGTGCAAAATTAATCCTCTCACTACCTTTAGTAGGCATGCATTTTTTTTTCAAATTCTTATACCATCAAGAAGTACATGCAATTTTTCTATTATCTTTGTCGAACTTATGCGAAGTCAGTCTCAGCGAGACTCCCTCCTCAAATAAAAATTGCATGTTACATTGTTATATGACAACGATGTAACACGATAATTTAACAGTGTTATATTGCCGAGTCGGAAATGACAACCTAAACGTCAATTTACATGTAACATTCTCGTGATAATACCTGTTATTGTCAGTTACATTGCTATTACATTGCTGCTAGATTACAGTGTTTTCTCGGATTCGTCTGACAGTCGATCATCCCTAAAGGAGAGAATAACCACGTAATAACAACACACATAACAAAATGTAGGATTGACGATTCGTCAATCCTACATTTGTGGCCTCAATTTCAATTGCTGCTAGATTACAGTGTTTTTTCGGATTCGTCTGACAGTCGATCATCCCTAAAGGAGAGAATAACCACGTAATAACAACACACATAACAAAATGTAGGATTGACGATTCGTCAATCCTACATTTGTGGCCTCAATTTCAATTGCTGCTAGATTACAGTGTTTTCTCGGATTCGTCTGACAGTCGATCATCCCTAAAAGAGAGAATAACCACGTAATAACAACACACATAACAAAATGTAGGATTGACGATTCGTCAATCCTACATGTGTGGCCACAATTTCAATTGCTGTTAGATTACAGTGTTTTCTCGGATTCGTCTGACAGTCGATCATCCCTAAAAGAGAGAATGACCACGTAATAACAACACACATAACAGAATGTAGGATTGACGATTCGTCAATCCTACATTTGTGGCCTCAATTTCAATTGCTGCTAGATTACAGTGTTTTCTCGGATTCGTCTGACAGTCGATAATCCGTAAAAGAGAGAATAACCACGTAATAACAACACACATAACAAAATGTAGGATTGACGATTCGTCAATCCTACATTTGTGGCCTCAATTTCAATTGCTGCTAGATTACAGTGTTTTCTCGGATTCGTCTGACAGTCGATCATCCCTAAAAGAGAGAATAACCACGTAATAACAACACGCATAACAAAATGTAGGATTGACGATTCGTCAATCCTACATTTGTGGCCACAATTTCAATTGCTGTTAGATTACAGTGTTTTCTCGGATTCGTCTGACAGTCGATCATCCCTAAAAGAGAGAATGACCACGTAATAACAACACACATAACAGAATGTAGGATTGACGATTCGTCAATCCTACATTTGTGGCCTCAATTTCAATTGCTGCTAGATTACAGTGTTTTCTCGGATTCGTCTGACAGTCGATAATCCGTAAAAGAGAGAATAACCACGTAATAACAACACACATAACAAAATGTAGGATTGACGATTCGTCAATCCTACATTTGTGACCTCAATTTCAACGTCATCATTGATTTCCTCTTATGCATTTCCACCACCACAGTGATTTACCTTCGATCGAGTACATTTTTTATCAACCACATAAGTGACTTCGTTCATTCACTGGTGCATTCACCCTATTTGTGCATTTATTATATTTTCTTCATCGCCCGAGTGAATGGAATTTTTCGGGGCGACTATCGAGCGTGTGGGGACGATTTCTTCGGGCCCGGATAAAGTAGGGGGGGGGGGATTTATCATTCGAACTTCAGTGTAAGCGCCGAAGCCCGGCGTGCGTGTCCACCTTATAACGGGTTGTGATCCGAACCCCATAGGGATTCCTAAAATTGGAACTGACTCGAGACCGCTAAATTCGTTTGCTGCCCGTCCATTTCACGGTGGTCTGACTCTGGTCGTTGGGATTTGTCGCCACGGTCTACGTGGACTTTGGCGTCGACGAACAGAGAAAGGGTGTGAGTCGCTTGGCCAGTGTGAAAGGACCGCTGAAAGAGACGAAAAGCCCTCATACCGTGTCAATATGTGCGTTCAGATTAGCAACCCCCGATGTCACCGTTGCGCTTCGGAGGCACTGTTTCATGCTGCGTTATCCATGCTCTCTAAGCGAAGACCAACTGTGCGAGAGAACGGCTACACTGTTAAAAAATAAAAAAATTTGCCGGTGTGAAATGCCCGAGTGTGCGGTGTAAAAAAAAAAAAAAAAAAAAACATCAGTGTCAATAACAACAGCGTTATAGAGTTCATTATACTCGGTGCAAAGTGTAATAGCAAGATCTGGTGTTCCCTCGGCTAAATCACCCATTAATTACCCATTAATTAAAACGCCCATTGATCACCATTAACTATTCGTCAAGTATCCATGATCAGAAGCTAGAGAAAAAAAAAAATTAGCTTGAAACATTTTGGATTACAAAAAATGCTGATCTATCGATTCGTGTTAGAATTTGTATTCGTCTTCTATCTATGAAAATTTATCGTGTTCTACGCAAAAAAAAATCATGAGATGGACTGCTTCGTAGAGTTGTAAAAGAAATTAAAAAAAAAATAAAAATAAAAAATTACAAAATCATTAGCCAAGTTCGCTTGCGATTGTTTTCGAAATCCAAAAAAAACTTCGCGACCACGTAATGCGGTGTATTTTTTTTCCGCTGAATACGAATTTACCATAACTTATAATATAATATAATATAATATAATATAATATAATATAATATAATATAATATAATATAATATAATATAATATATAGTCCGAACGATTTTTTCTTTACTTCTTCAAAAAAAATTCCTTCGATGAATTGTAATAAAAATAGAAACGTTCGATTGAAACACAAGATATTTTTTTGTATCTAGATATTTACATCTTCGAGGTTTTGAAAAATTCAATCGAAACTGAGAGTTCCGTGAGCAAGATAAATTTATACGTCCACATCCGAGACGAGATAATCTCGCAGAGGCGGGACTAATGTGCGAGATGCTTCAGGACTGGAGTATGAGTTTGAATGGAAGAGAAATCACCGGAAAGAACAACGATGAAATTTTACATTCGTTCAACTTGACTTTGATCGATACAGCCGAGCGCGATGCGGAAATTGAGGGGGCCGAGGTGCAGAGTTTTTTTTTTTTTTTTTTTTTTTTCATCAATTCACTCTTCAACGTGACATTAACCATTGTAAAGTGACGATCGTTCAGCGCCCGAAGATCTGCAATTTGTCTCGAGTATTTTTGAAAATTCGTAAAAAAAAATAAATAAATAAAAAAAGAATCAAAGGTTTCCTCCATCGAAATAAAGTATATTCGAAAATATATTCGAGATTTATTATTTTTATACTTGATATATATTTCGACGAAATATTGTACACCATGGAATATATAAGATAATATATTTGATATACTTATTCTTATATATTTTCTTATAAATCGTATATATATTTTCCATATGGTTTATATAATTTTGCTTCCTCGTAGAGAAATCTTTGTTATGGTGAAAAAAAAAAATTTCAGATTTTAATGAAAACGTGTTCAGAATGTTCCAAAACATCGAAAAATCACATTTAGAAAAAATGTCCGGATGTGTGTGTGTCTGTGTGTGTGTGTGTGTGTGTGTGTGTGTGTGTGTGTGTGTGTGTGTGTGTGTGTGTGTGTGTGTGTGTGTGAGTGTGTGTGTGCGTGCGTGTGCGTGTGTGCGTGTGTGCGTGTGTGTGTGCGTGCGTGCGTGCGTGCGTGCGTGCGTGCGTGCGTGCGTGCGTGCGTGCGTGCGTGCGTGCGTGCGTGCGTGCGTGCGCGCGCGCGTGTGTGTGTGTGTGTGTGTGTGTCTGTGTGTGTGTGTGTGTGCTGAAATTTGCTGAAATTTGGCACACATCATATGTGATCAATAGTCAACGTTTGGTCAAAATTTCGTCCAAAAATGTTCAGTTTTTTTTTTTGTACGCCATTTTTAATTTCTTCGAAAATGTCTGTACGCAGCGTAGCGCTCGCAGCTATTTTTCAGCTATTGGGCTGAAAACGCGTACGCAAATGGAATATCATCACCCGATGATCCTATCAAAATTTCAAAAAAATCGATCGAATCGTTAAAATTTTATGACATTTTGAATTTTTCGATTTTTATGCAATTTTTCTTTTTTTTTTTCAAGACACATTTTTCCACATTAAATGTTCATCTATGTATAAAAAAAAAGTGTCAAATTCGTGATCAGCATGAAAAAATACATGGAATTACAGTCCTGGGGCGACATCTAGAGAAAAAGTTTATCGGGCATTTTTGTAGCCAAAATTGCAAAAATTAGTGTTTTTCGGTATTTTTAAAGAGTGATTTCTTTACTTTCCGATGGGATCGCGGAAAAATCCAGGGATCTATCGTGTTTAAAGACAATAAATACACAACAGGATGAATACGATGGAGTTAAAATAATTTGATTAAGCGATGTCATTTGAAGTTCTCGAGTAAAAATTGAAAGATCGAAACAAAATTTGGAACACATAATTCTATGTTATTTTCGTGCCGAGCACAGAGCCTACATCCGTTTTGACTAAAAGTGTAAAGTTGGTGTATTTTTTCGTGCTAAACCTGAGTCAGCCACCAGTTTTGACTAAAAGTTAAATACGACATTGATGTGGGCATAAAAGTTGAAAATTCACATTTTCATAACGCTTCCTCATAAAAGCTGAAAATTGAAATTATCACATCACTTCCTCACAAAAGTTGAAAGTTGAAAGTTGAAAGTTGACATTTTTATATGACTTTCTCATAATGGTCCTTTATTCGGAAAGCTTCCTCTATGAGGAAGCCAAAAATATAGTAAATGCTTTCTCACAGAAGGAGCTTTCCGAATAAAGGACCATTATGGGAAAGTGATATAAAAATTTCAACTTTCAACTTTCAACTGTCAACTTTCAACTTTCAACTTTCAACTTTCAACTTTCAACTTTCAACTTGCAACTTTCAACTTTCAACTTTCAACTTTCAACTTTCAACTTTCAACTTTCAACTTTCAACTTTCAACTTTCAACTTTCAACTTTCAACTTTCAACTTTCAACTTTCAACTTTCAACTTTCAACTTTCAACTTTCAACTTTCAACTTTCAACTTTCAACTTTCAACTTTCAACTTTCAACTTTCAACTTTCAACTTTCAACTTTCAACTTTCAACTTTCAACTTTCAACTTTCAACTTCCAACTTTCAACTTCCAACTTTCAACTTTCAACTTTCAACTTTCAACTTTCAACTTTCAACTTTCAACTTTCAACTTTCAACTTTCAACTTTCAACTTTCAACTTTCAACTTTCAACTTTCAACTTTCAACTTTCAACTTTTTATTTTCTACTACCGAATAGCCGAGTTGATATTGTCGCGGACTACAAGTCCCAAGGTAGCGGCTTCGAATCTCTATCGATGTCAAAAATTTCTCATCAATTTTCAGAATATGATTTGCATCAATCGACACGCGTGAAACACCAGCGACAAAGGTGTCGCAAAATAATTTTTGTGCCATTTACATAATAGCTAGACTGCATATTTCATGCGTATGTGACATGCATATTTGTATGTGTCACATATGCTATTATTATATATCAGCGATATAGAAATAATACATGCGTCATATATTTTACATGTAATTACGAATATACAAGGTCACGTAAAATGTCATATTTAATTGTATACTTTTAATGTATTTTTTTAAGGCATCGGAATTATGTCAAATAGACTTTTGACGTGTGTCACTGTATATGCATCGGTACACTTCTTTCATGCACTTTATTTTTCATGGGGATAACAAAAGATGAAAACAATAAAATTCCAAAAAGTGATGTTTTTTTTTATGTTGTTGTAAATTTCGTAAAAGTTGAAGTGAAGTTTACTACGGCGACGAATGAGTAATAGCTCGAAAAAAATTGTATCGGCAAATAATCTTTTCAATGTGCGAGAATGAAGGGAGAAAAACGAGAGGAAGCTCTCTTATATTGGCGATTTCAATTTCGCCACGGGGGAGTGGATTAAATCGATGAGGGATACGAGGCAGCGTGCGCAAAGTTTGACGTAAAAGAAAGAAAAAAAAAAAAAAGAAAAAAAAAGAAGGAAAGTATATAAAGAAAAGAAACTACCGAAGGAAAACGGGTAGGTAAGGTGAACGGATCTTAAGAGCCAAGATAGCCTCGCGTGCCATTGGGAATCGGAAAAAAAGTTTTACCGGTGGTTCAAAAAAGGAAAACAAAAAAAAAAAAAGAAGTTTTCTCCATTCCCGTCTCGTGCCGATCGTTGTCTCCCGAAGACTTCATCAATTTCTAACATCCGTGACCCGGCTCGAGGGGCGAGGGGGGGGGGGGGGGGGGGGCTGAGGCGACGTGGACTCGAACGGTCGACCTCCGGATATGGGTCAATTATCGTCGAATACACATAAAAACGGATTGTATTAGATATCGGTGCGGTCGTTCAAATTGGATCTAATTAGTATGGCATAGTGGGATGACCGATAAGCATATTGACGAAATCTAGGTTTACATTTTCTGCCCTTCCGAATCTGTTGGGAGTTTGTTGGGAATCTGTTCAGAATGTGTTCAGAATGTGTTCAGAATGTGTTCAGAATGTGTTCAGAATGTGTTCAGAATGTGTTCAGAATGTGTTCAGAATGTGTTCAGAATGTGTTCAGAATGTGTTCAGAATGTGTTCAGAATGTGTTCAGAATGTGTTCAGAATCTGTTCAGAATCTGTTCAGAATCTGTTCAGAATCTGTTCAGAATCTGTTCAGAATCTGTTCAGAATCTGTTCAGAATCTGTTCAGAATCTGTTCAGAATCTGTTCAGAATCTGTTCAGAATCTGTTCAGAATTTGTTCAGAATCTGTTCAGAATCTGTTCAGAATCTGTTCAGAATCTGTTCAGAATCTGTTCAGAATCTGTTCAGAATCTGTTCAGAATCTGTTCAGAATCTGTTCAGAATCTGTTCAGAATCTGTTCAGAATCTGTTCAGAATCTGTTCAGAATCTGTTCAGAATCTGTTCAGAATCTGTTCAGAATCTGTTCAGAATCTGTTCAGAATCTGTTCAGAATCTGTTCAGAATCTGTTCAGAATCTGTTCAGAATCTGTTCAGAATCTGTTCAGAATCTGTTCAGAATCTGTTCAGAATCTGTTCAGAATCTGTTCAGAATCTGTTCAGAATCTGTTCAGAATCTGTTCAGAATCTGTTCAGAATCTGTTGGGAATCTGTTGGGAATCTGTTGGGAGTTTATTGGAAATCTGAAGGGAGTTTGTTGGAAATCTGTTGGGAATCTGTTGAGAGTCTGTTGGGAATTTGTTGGGAGTTTATTGGAAATCTGATGGGAGTTTGTTGGGAATCTGTTGGGAATCTATTGGGAATCTATTGGGAATCTATTGGGAATCTATTGGGAATCTATTGGGAATCTATTGGGAATCTATTGGGAATCTATTGGGAATCTATTGGGAATCTATTGGGAATCTATTGGGAATCTATTGGGAATCTATTGGGAGTCTGTTGGGAATCTGTTGGGAATCTATTGGGAATCTATTGGGAATCTATTGGTAATCTATTGGTAATCTATTGGTAATCTATTGGTAATCTATTGGTAATCTTTTGGGAATCTATTGGGAATCTATTGGGAATCTATTGGGAATCTATTGGGAATCTATTGGTAATCTATTGGTAATCTATTGGTAATCTATTGGTAATCTATTGGTAATCTATTGGGAATTTATTGGGAATCTATTGGGAATCTATTGGGAATCTATTGGGAATCTATTGGGAATCTATTGGGAATCTATTGGGAATCTATTGGGAATTTATTAGGAATCTATTGGGAATCTGTTGGGAATCTATTGGGAATCTATTGGAAATCTATTGGGAATCTGTTGAGAATCTGTTGAGAATCTATTGGGAATCTATTGGGAATCTATTGGAAATCTATTGGTAATCTATTGGGAATCTGTTGAGAATCTGTTGAGAATCTCTTGGGAAACTGTCGGAAATCTGTTGGGATTCTGTTGGGAGCGTATTGGAAATTCGTGGGAAATTCATGTGGAAGTATATGGGAATAAATTTTTTTTTGAGACTTTGAAAAAGAGACAGTGAAAGTAAGATCGAAAGTGTGTAGAGGCAACAGTCTGAATTATATAGGACCGCGGGAACGTCGAGTTAGCGCGAGGGTGATAGAAAGATGAATGCGACGACGTCTCGCAGAAGGTGAGGGAAGTTTTCATCCCTCCCCGCCGCGCCGAGGAAAAGCGCGGAGCAGGGGTCCGGGTGACTATAAGCGCGAAGGTACGACGGTCGCTTAATCTGATGCCAGCGCTGCAATTTCTTCCCATTAGCCGACTCCTTCGCGATTAAACATTTGCATAATCTCGGTGAGGCCACGGTAACCTTACTCGTCGGTGCCCTCACCCGTTTTCTTCCTTCTTCCCCTCGAGCCGTTATAATTCAGTAATATATATATATATATATCTCCAGCCGAAGTATAGCCGAGAAAACATGCGGTTTTCTAACGACCGAAAATTTCGGCAACTCGCCCGGAGTTACAAACTGGCAAAAGCAAATCTTAAGCTATTATATCGTCCGAGTTCACAGTAGGTCTGAGCTGCTAGATGTATAGACCTAGGCTCCCATATAGCACGAAATATTTTGGGTGCTCGTCGGCCGAAAAGAAATCGCGGAGTGTGACGTTGATTTTTTTTTTTTTTTTTTAATTAAATTTAATTATTGCTTTTATTTGATGTTATTCTCATTTTACATTATCGGTCTTTAGTGGGCGATCAGTGTGACGTTGAATTTTTTTTTTTTTTTATTAAATTTGTTTCCAAGATCTTGAAACAAAGATAAGCGGAAAAAAACTGACTATCCATTTATTATGAATTCTGAAAAAAAAAAACACCCTCGAAAAAAAAGCATTTTACAAACTTCGTCTTTTCCGGGTTTTTTTTTCCGGGGTTTTTTTTTTCCACCCACCTATGTTTCAAGATCTTGGAAAAAAAAATCTCTGGAAAAGACCACCAGAAAAAAAAACGCATTTTATTGACTTCGTATTTTCCGGGGTTTTTTTTTTTTAGGTTTTTTTTTTTTTCCAGAATTCGCGGCTGCCTTGCTCGTCGAACCGCACAATCTGTAAAATCCTTGAGTTTCGCCCGCTTTGCGCAACCCTCTTTAACAGCCACCTATATCTTTGGAAAGCATGAGAATAACATTTCCCACCGTCTCCACCCTTCCATTCCTATCCCAAGCCCTACCCGAACTTTATTAATCCGCTTTAGCCGACGCACAATTTTTCGACTCGATTTGGATTCTCTGATTTCGGATGTTTCCATCCGATGTCCCAACTTCGATCTTGTTAGTTAATTTTTTTTTTTTTGCCATGTTTTGCTTCCTCGGTGAGGAAGCTTTGCTCGAGGTGGTTTCGATGCAGTGGAAAGTGGGGGCCAAATTATCGAGCGAAGCAACTCGTCCTTAAGGTTGCTATGTTGGTTCGCGCTCATTTCGCGTAAGTTCGAGAAAAATTTGAGAAAATTCCAAGTACTTCTCGATGGTATAAAAATTCGAAAAAAATGCATGCATATTATATTTTATTATATATTATATACATTTTATTATATATTATATTATATTCATGCATAAGTTCGAGAAAAATTTGAGAAAATTCCAAGTACTTGTCGATGGTATAAAAATTCGAAAAAAAATGCATGCATATTATATTTTATTATATATTATATAAATTTTATTATACATTATATTATATTCATGCATAAGTTCGAGAAAAAATGAGAGAAAATTGCAAGTACTTCTCGATGGCATAAAAATCAGAAAAAATTCATGCATATCAAAGATACGAAAAAGATTAATTTTGCATAATAATAATTGCAAAATGTTATTAATAAATTAATCAAAAAATTAATTGTTTAACAAATTATCCGGCTAACGAATTTTTTTTTTTGTAATGGAAAATTATTCGTTAACTTTTCTGAATATGTATGAATTTTTTTTAGATTTTTCAGTCAACTTTGATTTTTTTTTGTTTTCTCACAGATTTTTTCCATGTATAAAAAAAAAAAAAATCAAAGTTGTCTGAAAAATCTTTAAAAAATGCATACTTGTTCAGATAAATGAACGAATCAATGTCATAAAAAAAAAATTATGTTGCCGAATAATTTGCTAAACAATTAATTTTTTTATTCATTCGTTAATAACATTTTGGAATTATTATTGTGCAAAATTAATCTTTTCAGTACCATGCATGCATCTTTTCAGTATGCATGCATTTTTTCAGAATTTCACACCATCGAGAAGTACATGCAATTTTCTCTTATTTTTCTCGAATTTATGCGAAATGAGTGCAAAGCGACATAGCTACCTTAAATGCAATGAAACTTTCCTACGCTCCCTCACCCGTGCATCTATAGATCTTGGCAAAAAAATGTTGGGAATTTATTGGGAATATATTGGAAATATATTGGAAGTATATTGGAAGTATATTGGAAGTGTATTGGAAGTGTATTGGAAGTGTATTGGAAGTGTATTGGAAGTGTATTGGAAATATATTGGAAATATATTGGAAATATATTGGAAATATATTGGACATATATTGGAAATATATCGGGAATTTGATTCTAAAGTCAGAAGAACGTATTTTCTCTATGTATAGAAAGCGTATGAAGACTACATTTCTGGTTTTAATCGTGCCCCGTAGATATAGTATTTACTGTAATTTTTGCGAGAATTAATTTAATAGAACTATTTAATTTATTTATTTTATACTCGGAGAGACATTATTGTGAACATCGACTTATTTTACTCTCCAACCAAAATATCTTTCGGAAATATAAACCGAGAAGTGGAAATACACATATGATACGAGACCCCGGAAAGGCCAAATCAAGCGGAAAATCCGAAGTTATTGAATATCTTGATTCATCGGTGGGACGAGAGAGCCAAGAGAATGGAAGACAAGCGAATAAATCGCGAGCTATATTCAATTTTTCATGGACCGACGAGCACGGTACAAATATTCCGATGTTATCGAATGACCTCGAAACGATTTTTTTTTTTTCTTCACTCAAAGCCCGTTTTTCATGGTCCATTCAATAATTTTTATTCACCACATTGTACGACTACAATACGTACAGCCCGGCGCACACAATAAACCCGAAGCTGAAATTCGCCAAACATTGTTTAACGAAACAAAAACAAAAAAAAAAAATTCCTCGTTATTTCAAACAAAAGCTTGACCCACCCGTCAAGTTGGTTTTCTCATCGAGCCGAGCCAGAGAGCCGAAAGTCCGCTCCAAACTTCAAATATTACATTTCCTATCAGTCAGTATTATTATTATTATTATTATTATTATTATTATTATTATTATTATTATTATTATTATTATTATTATTATTATGCTAACGAAACTATCGTACATTTTTTGATCGACTGCACAACGTACAGCGTTTTTTGAAACCTTTTTCGAAACTACCTAAGTGGCTACGTATATCTGAGAGAAATCTGTGTAGCGTTATCGAAGAATTTGGTGTTTCATGCTTTGAAAGCACTATTCTTTTATCTGTCAAACGACCTTAAGATAGTACTTGCGGTACAATCCGGCCAAACGAGAGTTTCAGAGAAAATTTCGTACACTTCTCGATGGGATAAAAATCTGAAAAAAAAAAACTCAAATGTATCGGAGGTGCTACGAAGATTATTTTCGTGAAATAATAATTCCAATTTGTCATCAACAAATCGAAGATAAAAAATTCTTATTCGACAAATTACCCGGCAACTTAAATATATTTCTTCATAAAAATTACTCGTTTTTTTTTTTTTTTTGAATACGTATGATTTTTTTTCAGAATTTTTTGTAATAATTTAAAATCGTCGTTTTTTTTTCACAGATTGAACATAGAAAAAACGCAATTTTCAAAGATTACAAAAAATTGTTTCTGTTATCTTTGAGAGTAAAAAAAAATAATATTGTTGGTTCACACTGAAGATACATTCATTATGCAATTATAAATATGTTCTTTTTTTTTTTACATATACTTAACCATGTGCATAAATGATCTGTAAAAAAAAAAAATGTTGTCAATATATGCGTCATTTTTTTTTAACCGTGTCTAGAAAAGTACTTTTGAAAATCGGCGTAGTCGCGTATATAAGGCCTTAATTGATTGATATAATAATAATAACAATAACAATAATAATAATAATAATAATAATAATAATAATAATAATAATAATAATAATAATAATAATAATAATAATAATAATAATAATAATAATAATAATAATAATAATAATAATAATAATAATAATAATAATAATAATAATAATAATAATAATAATAATAATAATAATAATAATAATAATAATAATAATAATAATAATAATAATAATAATAATAATTTCATTTTATTTCATTTATTAACGGATTTCTCCTTGTCCATAATTCAATACAGCTTGAGTCTCATAACTACTTAGATCTATTAGTTCCAACAGAACTACAGTACAAAAGTAAAATAACAAATATTAAACCATCTCAATTCAATAACATGTAACATTTCATTAAGTCAGGCTCTGTTTCATTTTATACTCAACTCTTTAGATTATTTGAACATTTATTTCTTTTATTTATTTAATAATAATAATAATAATAATAATAATAATAATAGTTATTATTACTACTGTTATTATTACAGTAGTTGTTGATCGAATGCGAAATATACCGGATATTCGGAGATTGGAAATAAAAGGCTATTGAGAGGTCTCCGATCCCAGGGACCGTGGGCGAGGGTGCAAATCAATTGGCGGATGACAATACGATCGACATTGATCTCTCCCATACCAACGATCGCAGTTGCTCTCTTTCTCGCGCGAACATTCACGATACTACCATTCTGTTATACGATACTTTGGAAATAGATGCCTGATTGATCGAGGTGGGCAAAGGGGGAGGGATGGCGGAGGGGGGCGGGGGGGGAGGAGTTGGTACCCCGAACTGGCCTCCGCAATCCTACTAACGAATCATTGTGCTACCGACACGCTTCGAATATCCAACACGTACCGATCGTTTTCACTACAGGTTGTCGCGCATCCTCCAGCCTCTCTTTATCTCTCTCTCTGTGTCTCTCTCTATCTCTCTCTCTCTTCGTCCTCTTCAGCCGCTGCGAATGGCAACGGGGTACTATATTCAATTCACGAACTGTACACCAGGCGTCGGAAAATGATTTTTTTTCCCTCCTTCACACGCTGCAGAACGAAAAATAAACGTGCTGCTCATGACAGACACGGACTGGCACTTTTTTTTTTTTTTTTTTTTTTTTGCTTCAAATTTTGGAGCGATGCATATTGCGAGGCGTAACTTCCGAAAATTGTGTGGAATTCGTCGACGAAAAATTCGATCTGGTATGCGGTAGGAACTTTTTTTTTTGTCGGGCCCTTCTTTCACGTAAAGCGTTCCGAGATTTTTGGGTCGGTATAGTTGATAATGCGATAAATACTTCCAAAGTCCAAATTGCTAAAATTCAAAAGCCTGAAATACTAAAATACAAAAGTCCTAATTGCTAAAATTCAAAAGTCTAAAATACTAAAATTCAAAACTCCAAAATACTAAAATTCAAAACTCCAAAATACTAAAATTCAAAACTCCAAAATACTAAGATTGAAAACTTCGAAATACTAAAATTCAAAATTCCAAAAAACTAAAATTCAAAAATCCAAAATACGAAAATTCAAAAGTCCAAAATACTAAAATTCAGAACTCCAAAATACTAAAATTCAAAACTCCAAAATAGTAAAATTCAAAACTCCAAAATACTAAAATTAAAAACTCCAAAATACTAAAATTCGAAACTCCAAAATACTAAAATTCAAAACTCCAAAATACTAAAATTCAAAACTCCAAAAAACTAAAATTCAAAACTCCAAAATACTAAAATTCAAAACTCCAAAATACTAAAATTCGCGTTTTCGTAAATTTCGAACAATTTTTTTCTCATGAAAGATTACGTGCGTGGGATTTTTCGTAATTCCATCTGAAAAGTAGAGACATTGGCTTTTGAACAATATGAAAAATCGGTAACTTCTGAGATGCGTTTCACTCTTGCCTAAAAAAAAAAATATACACGAAAAACAATACGTACTATTTGGCGACCCATGAAAGTCGTTAACTTTTCGTAAAAATAGACAGCCGAAATTTAATCCGGAGTTCGTTTTAGAGCTCTCTCACGTATTTTTTTCCGTCGATCGCGATTCTGACCCTCGTTTCAACTCCGGTTTCAAAAACATACCGAAAAAGAATATATATATATATATATTTTCAACGATGACAATTATATAGACAGGAGCGGGGTAAAATGGGGCGGTGGGCAAAACGCCATATTCCAATGACTTTTGGATGGGGTAAATGGGGCAAAATGGGCCAGAAAATTCGGGTGTATCAACAGAGCAAAATGTGCCATTCAAAAATGATTGGAAACTTGTGTTTTCCCTCACTGCCTCGTTTTGCCCAACTGCTCCATTTTGCCCCGCTCTACTCTACATTTTCTTTGATTTAGGATAGACCGGGCGGCAAAACGGAGACGCTTAGCGATAAAACCTGCTACAACGATACCAAAAGCACAGATCCATTGATTTTCACTCCAAAATTGTTTTGGCGCCAGTTTTGAAAAGATATAAAAAAAAAAAAAACCATCTGGCGTAAAACGGCGTACCCTTCGATTTGACTTGCGGCAACTTTTGTTAGCTTCATTATCACGCAAAATGGAAACACTTCATGTCCCCATTTTGCTCCGTTCTCCGTCGTTCGTTCGCTACAATTAATCGATTTATTCGATAATTTTGGGTAACAAATTTATCGAATTTTGTTTATCGATTTATTCGATAATTTTGGGTTAAAATTGGCACCGTTTTAACACCATTGCGATGTCCATATAGGTCCATAAATTGGTGTTAACCGAGTACTCTGTCATGATGTAAAACTACTGTGCAAGAAAATTAGTGTAAATTAAGAATTGCCCTCAACACCGTACAGTTAACACTAATCTACATTAATACTGTTCGATGTAAAAACACCCCAAAGTGCCCCACGCCGATATGACACTTCATGTCCCCATTTTTACCCATTTTCCGTCGTTTGTTCGCTATAATGAATCGATTTATCTGATAATTTTTGGTACCCCATTTTGCCCCGCGTCGATATGACACTTCGTGTTCCCATTTTTACCCATTTTCCGTCGTTTGTTCGCTATAATGAATCGATTCATCTGATAATTTTTGGTACCCCATTTTGCCCCACGTCGATATGACACTTCATGTCCCCATTTTTACCCATTCTCCGTTGTTTGTTCGCTATAATAAATCGATTTATCTGATAATTTTTGGTACCCCATTTTGCCCCGCGTCGATATGACACTTCACGTCCCCATTTTTACCGATTTTCCGTCGTTTGTTCGCTATAATGAATCGATTTATCTGGTAATTTTTGGGTACCCCATTTTGCCCCACGTCGATATGACACTTCGTGTTCACATTTTTACCCATTTTCCGTCGTTTGTTCGCTATAATAAATCGATTTATCTGATAATTTTTGGGTAACCCATTTTGCCCCACGTCGATATGACGTTTCACCTCCCCATTTTTCCCCACGTCCCCCTTTTGTCCCGCTTTCCCTATCTCTTAAAAACAACAAAAACAACGCCCACTCGCTGGTCAACTAAAATCGTTAAAATAACAGTTCGTCACTGCAACGCCTATCGGCGTAGAATTACATAACCGGCTATGATGGAACATCTCCGAGGGATGAATTCATGCAAAAAAAAAAAAAAAAAAAAACAAATTGGAGTGTCTTCGAATGGAATCTCTCAAGAGTGAAGGATAGTCGGGTTCCCACTTGAAATTCGCGAAGCGTGTTATCTCGGCCGGAGCGGCAAGGTATCGAGGCGGGGGGTAAAAGAGGTATAGGACAAGAAAAATCTGAAAAGCTCATTGCCCCGGGAAGCGTAAAGCAATTTCACAGAGGAAAGGATTGGAAAGCAGCTTTCGCAATATAGATTAGCTCTCGGGGGCGCCAGGGGGGGGGGGGGGGGGGAAAGGATGATATACGTACAGTGCTATCAGAAAGAGAGCGAGGAAGAGAGCGCCAAAGTCGGAAAGTCGAGTTGTCCGATCGCCAAGGGCTGAGATCGTGCTCTCTGCAAGGAATACAATCGATAATCGTTAGATTAAATAAATAATAAAAAAAAATAGCACCGCTTCCACATTCGCGGACTCGAGGTATTGAATAAAATGTAGGTGAGACCGGATCAAAATGGCCCAGCTGGGCAAAACGGGGCTGTGGGGTCAAAAATCAGTCTCACACACCCTTGGCAAGGTTTTCCATTGGGCGTTTAATGGTAATGAATGGTATCCAAAGGTTAATCAATGGGATCCTAATGGAAATGCATGGGGGAACATTGAAACGGTACTTTATACCATTAATTCTTAATGGCACTCCACTGGCAAATCGATGGTAAATTTTAAACGGTACGTTTTCCCATTCGTTATTAATGGGACTCCAATTCCGAAGGACTGGGCTCCCACAATCGCGGACTCGAGGTATTGAATAAAATGTAGGTGAGACCGGGTCAAAATGGCCCAGCGGGGCAAAACGGGGCTGTGGGGTCAAAAATCAGTCTCACACACCCTTGGCAAAGTTTTCCATTGGGCGTTTAATGGTAATGAATGGTATCCAAAGGTTAATCAATGGGATCGCAATGGAAATGCATGGGGGAACATTGAAACGGTACTTTTTACCATTGATTCTTAATGGCACTCCACTGGCAAATCGGTGGTAAATTTTAAATGGTACGTTTTCCCATTCGTTATTAATGGGAGTCCAATTCCGAAGGACTGGGCTCCCACAATCGCGGACTCGAGGTATTGAATAAAATGTAGGTGAGACCGGGACAAAATGGCCCAGCGGGGCAAGACGTGGCTGTGGGGTCAAAAATCAGTCTCACACACCCTTGGCAAAGTTTTCCATTGGGCGTTTAATGGTAATAAATGGTATCCAAAGGTTAATCAATGGGATCCTAATGGAAATGCATGGGGGAACATTGAAACGGTACTTTATACCATTGATTCTTAATGGCACTCCACTGGCAAATCGGTGGTAAATTTTAAACGGTACGTTTTCCCGTTCGTTATTAATGGGAGTCCAATTCCGAAGGACTGGGCTCCCACAACCGCGGACTCGAGGTATTGAATAAAATGTAGGTGAGACCGGGACAAAATGGCCCAGCTGGGCAAAACGTGGCTGTGGAGTCAAAAATCAGTCTCACACACCCCTGGCAAAGTTTTCCATGGGCGTTTAATGGTAATGAATGGTATCCAAAGGTTAATCAATGGGATCCCAATGGAAATGCATGGGGGAACATTGAAACGGTACTTTATACCATTGATTCTTAATGGCACTCCACTGGCAAATCGGTGGTAAATTTTTAATGGTAAGTTTTCCCGTTCGTTATTAATGGGACTCCAATTCCGAAGGACTGGGCTCCCACAATCGCGGACTCGAGGTATTGAATAAAATGTAGGTGAGACCGGGTCAAAATGGCCCAGCGGGGCAAAACGGGGCTGTGGGGTCAAAAATCAGTCTCACACACCCTTGGCAAAGTTTTCCATTGGGCGTTTAATGGTAATGAATGGTATCCAAAGGTTAATCAATGGGATCCCAATGGAAATGCATGGGGGAACATTGAAACGGTACTTTTTACCATTGATTCTTAATGGCACTCCACTGGCAAATCGGTGGTAAATTTTAAATGGTACGTTTTCCCGTTCGTTATTAATGGGAGTCCAATTCCGAAGGACTGGGCTCCCACATTCGCGGACTCGAGGTATTGAATAAAATGTAGGTGAGACCGGGTCAAAATGGCCCAGCGGGGCAAAACGTGGCTGTGGGCTCAAAAATCAGTCTCACACACCCTTGGCAAAGTTTTCCATTGGGCGTTTAATGGTAATGAATGGTATCCAAAGGTTGATCAATGGGATCCTAATGGAAATACATGGGGAACATTGAAACGGTACTTTATACCATTCATTCTTAATGGCACTCCACTGGCAAATCGGTGGTAAATTTTAAACGGTACGTTTTCCCGTTCGTTATTAATGGGAGTCCAATTCCGAAGGACTGGGAAAATTCAATTGGTACTTTCTCCCGTTAGTTACCAATGGGAGTTCACTGACAAGTCAATGGGACGTGACAAATGCTACTTTATACCGTCGTTATTAATGGTAGTCCATCGGAGCATAACTGGAAAAGCTGAAATGGCATATCTTAACATTGGGAGTAAATGGAAACTGAATCGAACGGTAAAAAGCTAAAGAATCTTTAATGGCACGTCTAACTATTTACATATGACGAGGAATAAGAGTCGAGTCGACAAACTCTAGGGAATCACGTGTATGAGTGGCAACTTTCATTCAGAAGGTATGAGCGATAATGAAGTGCTGATAAATGAGTCCACAATAGCAACTGTGAACTTTAAGGACAGAAATTAATTATAAACAATAGGAGACATTTTTCCGGGAGTACCGCAGCTTTTCAATGCGAATGGGAATGTTAGCGTGATAAAAATACCATACAACGAATGGGAAACCGAATGGCATAGTGAATGGTAGTAAAAATGTGAATGACACCATTGGCAAAACCCCCATTGAATTATCTCTAACGAATAGTAAATCGTAACCAATGGGATTTTTTTTTTAATGGTAATTAATGGGAAATTTAGCCAAGGGCAAGGGCGTTATTAATGGTAGTCCATTGGAGCATAAGTGGAAAAGCTGAAATGGCATATCTTAACATTGGGAATAAATGGACACTGAATCGAACGGTAAAAAGCTAAAGAATCTTTAATGGCACGTCTAACTATTTATAATTGACGAGGAATAAGAGTCGAGTCGACAAACTCTAGGGAATCACGTGTTGTGAGTGGCAACTTTCATTTAAAAGGTATAGCAAAACCCCATTGAATTATCTCTAACGAATAGTAAATGGTAACCAATGGGATTTTTTTTTTAATGGGAAATTTAGCCAAGGGCAGTGCACTGTTAATCTGGGCGATTTAAAATAAACTCCGATTTCTTTGCGACAGTGCAGTTGAGAAATATTTCATTTTGCCTGGAAAAGTCATTTTTTTTTCATTCCTTTCTCCTCGGAAATGCCCGGAACAATTATTGCGTATTTCCGTTGTATTTCATCGCGAGCGAATCCGGCGAGTCAAGATTCGATTATACGAGCCTCTCCCGTTTCCCCTCGGCCCTCTCCCTTTCCGTTTGATCGCCTTTGCATAATCGAATTCGTCGCGATATGCAATTATTCAAATATAAGAAGGACCTTAAACGATTAAATCAGAGGATTATTCGTTTAGCGTTAGATTAGGGAATGGTAATGAGCATCGCAACGCAACCGGACTTGGATGCAACGATCTGGCGAACGGGTGAGACGTATTAATTTTGTTTCTTTTTTTTTTTTTTTGGGAACGTTACGAACGTGCGAACTCTTACGAACGGGACGACTGGGATAAATCTATCGCCTGTGGCGATAGATCGGAGTAGGAGATTCGAACGAAGGGTCAGTGGTTGTTACAAGCGCTGGTCAGCCACGGAAGTCACATCTGCGGAATTTGCGGTTATCTGCCCATTCTTCCTTCCATGAATCTTAAGCGAACCGAAGCTACGATTCGATATCCTCCCGCAGAGTCAAAGGACTCTTCTACTCGAAGGTGAACAAACTGTCGCATTCGATGTCAAGAGGAAAACATGTTTAGTGTTTGTAGGGCCGGGTGATAATCACATGAACGTAAGTATTGATTCCAAGTTTCCCCGAGAATCCACTCCGGGGACCTAATTATTCTGAAACGCTCAAGGATGTAATTCCAGGTCCTACTGAGTCAAGTCCCTGAAGAATCTACTCCAAGGGCGAAATTATTTCAGGTCCCTAAGGAATCCAATCCCAGGCCCAATTACTTCAAGTCCCTAAAGAAATCACTCCCAGGTCTAAATTATTTCAGGTCTATAAAGAATCCACTCCCAGGTCTAATTATTTCAAGTCCCTGAAGAATCCACTCCCAGTTCCAATTATTTAAAGTCCCTGAAGAATCCACTCCCAGGTCCAATTATTTAAAGTCCCTAAAGAATCCAATCCCAGGTCTAAATTATTTCAGGTCTCCAAAGAATCCACTCCCATGTCCAATTATTTAACGTCCCTAAAGAATCCAATCACAGGTCTTGTTTCAGGTCTCCAAAGAATCCACCCCAGGTCCAATTATTTCAACTCCCCAGAGAATCCAATCCCAGATCTAAATTATTTCAGGTCTGTAAAGAATCCACTCCCAGGTCCAATTATTTAAAGTCCCTTAAGACTTCCTCCCTAAAGTCCCTAAAGATCCAATCCCAGGTCTAAATTATTTCAGGCCTCTAAAGAATCCAATCCCGGGTCTAAATTATTTCAGGTCTCCAAAGAATCCACTCCCGTGCCCAATTTATTTAACGTCCCTAAAGAATCCATTCCCATGTCCAATTATTTAACGTCCCTAAAGAATCCAATCACAGGTCTAAATTGTTTCGGGTCTCCAAAGAATCCACCCCAGGTCCAATTATTTCAAGTCCCTAGAGAATCCAATCCCAGATCTAAATTATTTCAGGTCTGTAAAGAATCCACTCCCAGGTCCAATTATTTAAAGTCCCTAAAGACTTAGTCCCTAAAGTCCCTAAAGATCCAATCCCAGGTCTAAATTATTTCAGGTCTCCAAAGAATCCACTCCCATGTCCAATTATTTAACGTCCCTAAAGAATCCAATCACAGGTCTAAATTGTTTCGGGTCTCCAAAGAATCCACCCCAGGTCCAATTATTTAAAGTCCCTAAAGACTTAGTCCCTAAAGTCCCTAAAGATCCAATCCCAGGTCTAAATTATTTCAGGTCTCCAAAGAATCCACTCCCATGTCCAATTATTTAACGTCCCTAAAGAATCCAATCACAGGTCTAAATTGTTTCGGGTCTCCAAAGAATCCACCCCAGGTCCAATTATTTCAAGTCCCTAGAGAATCCAATCCCAGATCTAAATTATCTCATGTCTGTAAAGAATCCACTCCCAGGTCCAATTATTTAAAGTCCCTAAAGACTTCCTCCCTAAAGTCCCTAAAGATCCAATCCCAGGTCTAAATTATTTCAGGTCTCCAAAGAATCCACTCCCATGTCCAATTATTTAACGTCCCTAAAGAATCCAATCACAGGTCTAAATTGTTTCGGGTCTCCAAAGAATCCACCCCAGGTCCAATTATTTAAAGTCCCTAAAGACTTAGTCCCTAAAGTCCCTAAAGATCCAATCCCAGGTCTAAATTATTTCAGGTCTCCAAAGAATCCACTCCCATGTCCAATTATTTAACGTCCCTAAAGAATCCAATCACAGGTCTAAATTGTTTCGGGTCTCCAAAGAATCCACCCCAGGTCCAATTATTTCAAGTCCCTAGAGAATCCAATCCCAGATCTAAATTATCTCATGTCTGTAAAGAATCCACTCCCAGGTCCAATTATTTAAAGTCCCTAAAGACTTCCTCCCTAAAGTCCCTAAAGATCCAATCCCAGGTCTAAATTATTTCAGGCCTCTAAAGAATCCAATCCCAGGTCTAAATTATTTCAGGTCTCCAAAGAATCCACTCCCATGCCCAATTATTTAACGTCCCTAACGAATCCACTCCCATGTCCAATTATTTAACGTCCCTAAAGAATCCAATCACAGGTCTAAATTGTTTCGGGTCTCCAAAGAATCCACCCCAGGTCCAATTATTTCAATTCCCTAGAGACTCCAATCCCAGATCTAAATTATTTCAGGTCTCCAAAGAATCCACTCCCAGGTCCAATTATTTAAAGTCCCTAAAGACTTCCTCCCTAAAGTCCCTAAAGATCCAATCTCAGGTCTAAATTATTTCAGGCCTCTAAAGAATCCAATCCCAGGTCTAAATTATTTCAGGTCTCCAAAGAATCCACTCCCATGTCCAATTTATCTAACGTCCCCAAAGAATCCAATCCCAGGACCTAAATTGTTTCAAGTCTCCAAACAATCCATCCCGGGTCTCCAAAGAATCCACCCCAGATCTTGATTATTCAAAGTCCCTAAAGAATCCACTCCAAGACCTCAATTGTTCCAAATCCCCCAAAGATCCAATCCCACCTCATAATTATTTCAAGTCCCTCAATGATCAACTCCCAGGTCCCAGTTACTCCAACGATCCCTTAAAGTTCCTCCTAGTTCCTAAACGCCCTAAAATCCTCCCATAGCCCACTCACCGGCAAGACTGCACGTAACACCTCTCTCTTGGATCTTCCGGCAATGATCCTTCAACCAACAAAAAATTCCAAACTAAACGCCACACGCTCTCGGACATCTCGGCAGCCTGTCGGGTCCAAGTCCACTGTCTCCAGCAGCCTCACTGCCAAGTTACAGAAACAGCTTGATCGCAATCTTAGAACGGAATAGCGAGGACCAACTTGCGGAAGTTACTTATTCGAGTGGTCAGCCGCAAACAGCCGGTGTTGCGGCGACCGGAGGTGGCTGAACGGCATGCGGTCGGACGCCACTTCGAGGTGGGAGAGACAAGTCCTCGCGTTTCAAGCCGCGTATACCGTCAGTCCGCAACAAGCCTCGGAACAATCGCCGCTTCCACCCCCTTGCACTGCACGGAAATTCGCGTCTTGATCGACCCGCAACGCCACGCTCCGCGGCGACGGGGCGATAACATAATGACCCGATCGGACCGATGATTATCGCATAATCGTCTCTCGATTGCGATTCCATTTAAAAAAAGTTTATTTCATCATTTTTAAGAGCGTAAAGGGCTTCGGCGAAAAACTAGAATTTTTTTGAACTCAGTAATTGAATAACAATTTCTTGAAAAAAATTTGACCGCGTTGGAGCCGCCGAGAAATTTGATGTATGTTATTATTATTATTATTATTATTATTATTATTATTATTATTATTATTATTATTATTATTATTATTATTATTATTATTATTATTATTATTATTATTATTATTGTTGTTGTTGTTGTTGTTGTTGTTATTATTATAACGAAAATAATTGTTTGACTGATAATCAGGCAAATTTTTTTTATTCGTGTGAAATAGGCCAATTGTGCCGGAAAATTGATAAAGTGTAGTGCTTTGATTGAGACAATGGAGATGAATTTTCAGAATTTTGTCATTGTTTTGTATTTTTTGCTTTCGATTTTTTTTTTTTTCCGCATGTTTGCTGATGAGGAAATTTCTCAAGTACAATGTTGATTTCTCCCACGAAAACATATCCAAAACCACCTCATAGCTAAAAAAAACATTGTAAGAAAATTATTTTGAAAATTCCGAGAGAGCTAACGAATTCATCTTTCATGACATTGTTTTTTTTTTTTTTTTTATTGTATGCTGAACAATTGTGATTCGTTTTTCCTGTTCGTTCGGCGACGAGAAAGCTTCTCAAGTGCAATGTGGAGTCCTGCCACGAAGACATCCAAAACCATCACATAGCTCATAAAGACATAAGAAAATTATTTTGAAAATTATGAAAGGCCTAACGAATTCATTGTTTTTTTTCTCACGAAAAAAAAAAATTGTGATTATATGCTGAACAGTTATGATGAAAAAAAATCAATTCGTCAATGAATTGTCCTTAACGCCTTCAAGCGGCTTAATTTTTATTGAAGACTTTTGTCGTTTCAAGAATTGCTGAAACTATTGAATTACCAAAGAGATCAAACTCTCGATGAGGAATGTACAGGTGAATGATTGTCAAGTGGCCGAATGGCAATCGAGGATTCGGATTGATAAAATGAAAAAAAAAAGTCCCGTATGGACATTGGGACGAATATTTCACGATGTAACGATAATCGTGTCCTTCGTCAACTGCGATTTTCCGTAAATCCGTTGATGTACGAGCGGTCACGCGTTGTTCGATCCTCTGCCTCGGTATTTATCCCTTTTCTCTGTTTCCACTCGTTTATCACGTACCGCCCATACTCCGAGCCATCAAACGCAGTGGCAACCGAGAATTTCTGCCTGCCGGCTAGTTCGGTCGTTGACATAGATTCTCCCGCCCCTCCGGCTGGATGTGTGTGCCTACGTGTTTTGAGGTCGTGCGCCCGCATAAAGGGACAGGCAGGTGTGTCTCTTTGTTGACGAGACACTGCGTCAACTGACTAGACGTCCCATCGTCGATAATGGATTAAATTTTTAAGTATTGCACGATGCACCGTTTCGCGTATGGATGGAAACAACTTGTTTTTTTTTTCATCGTCCTACCAGTTCAATCATTTTGATTTTGCGGCATTGAATCCATTTGCGTTGCACAGACGAGAGTCTGTAGTTTCCAAAACACTGGTAACAAATGATTTTTGGTCCCATAGACTCGGCATTAAGACTATTAAGAGACGTGTCAGCTCGCAGGGACGAGACTGCCGGAGCGCATCGATTAATCCGCCAATATCTCTAAAACTAATGGTGATACGACAAAATGTCTAAGGACTACTTTGACTCCTCTCGAATGGACGAACATTTTTCATCTCAAACGTTTTCCTCTAAAACGTACCATTCTCGCGCAATGGCCCTTCGAACCCAGTAGCTTAGGACTTACCCGAACTGCTCGTGGAAACTCTCGTCTGACTTCCGTCGGATGAGTCGCACCGGACGGTGGACTTTTCTCACGGCATTGTTCGACGATTCAATCGAGCGATTTCTTGCACCCTCGCTTCGATGACGCGGAAACGATGACACTTGCGAATTTGTTTACCCGGGTGGAAACTATTCGATCGAACACTGGTTTTTTCGCGCCACGATTACAAACCGACACTGACATTATTTTACGAATAAAAAAAAGTCAATTCCACCCCTATGGTACGAACCCCCCCGCCCCCCTCTGGCCACCCTCGTTTTCATATCGATTCGTGTTCGCTCTTCTCGATAGCGTACGCACAAACTCGCAAAATAACTGTCGAACAAATTTTTTACCCCGTCAAAACAGAAAGAAAATATCGAATGTTGGACTTTTCGATTCTCGAAAGTGAGTCGCTTGCGTGCTTTATCGCCTGGCGCAGACGTCCTAAACTTCGAGCCACGTGTTCGCGAAAACACGTTACATGCATATTTTTTTTTTTTTTTTTTTTTTTTTTTTTCACCCGCCAACTATCGACCATATCGAAACGTGAGTGAGAATAAAAATTAGCAACAAAACGGTAAACCAAAAGAAACTATCATTTTCTTTCGTCGCCAACAAACCATCCAAATAAATAATCGAATCTCCGTTACTATACTTTTATCTTTCTACTCTCAATTTTTTTTTTTTTTTTCGTTTCCGGAAGCGTACAAATCTAATTTCAAACTGCATTTATCATTTTTTTTTTTTCTAAAATTTTTTTTTTATTCCGCGTCTCTCTCGATGCGTCCAGCTGCTAAAATCTCGGTTCGAAAGAGTTCGTTCCACTCGCGGAGTCTTCGATTCCGATCTACCGAATCATCGTTACCGAGAAACTTTTTCAAGTGTCGCAAAAAAAAAAACCAACAAAAACTTCCCCGACGATCGCTCGAAACTCTACACTTTTCCGATAAATCACTCTCCCCGGCCGCTCCCCCAAGCAAAATCCGCTCGTCCCTCCAACAACACGTCCTATCCGACAATACGCATTAAATGTACAAAAACAAAAAATTAAAAAACAGGTCTACAAAAAAAAAAAAAAAATTACAAAAAAATTACCCAAGTACTTTCACTCATAACCAATACGATTCTGCAAAAAAAAAACAAACAAACAAACAAACAAACCAACGGAGTCTGCGAAAATAAATAATTTTACTACCCCCCCAAAAAAAAAAAAAAAAAAAGTATAGTTTTTTTTTTATAACCTCGCCGATTTTCCGAGGTTCATTTCATAGATGCGTTTAAAATCGTCCTTTCGCCTATCGCTCGAAAGTGCGACCGCACGGCGACGCGTACGTAAATTTTGTTTGTCAGTTGATTTTTTTTTTTTTAATTATTCGTCCGATTGTCTTTTGAGTGTATTAAATTTGCGCGAAAGGGAGCCCTTCGAGAAACAGCGAGGCTGCAGCACCGGCGAGTGGTTGTGGGCTACGCTGATGCGGACGTTAGACTGAAGTGGCGAAGTATCGCGGAGCCGAGCAGCGGAAGCTCCGTGAGAGACAAGAGGGTGATCGCAGAGGGGTTGGCTCTGTGTGTGCTGATCGTGCGCGACGATCATCGGGAGTGGCACTCTCAACGGGGCGCGCGCAGTCGCAGTGGGTTTTCGCCCACCCCCCCCCCCCCTCTCCAGGCTCGCACGTCTCTTTCGCTCTCGCCCTCTCGACCGCTCCCTTCTTCTATTTTTTTTTTTCCACCCTCCCGCGCTCACGACGCGTACTCTTATTTTCTCACTTGCATAATAGTTCCCCTCTCGTTTTGTTCACCCCGCGCGAGAGACTATAATTTTTTCACTCTTTCGTTCACGTTCGCCCTCGGGTGTATTTAGATTTTTCGGGACCAAAGATATTTGACGTTAGTTCTATGTCGATTGTTGTCCTAAAAGAGAGTCGCGTTCAAAGTTCAGTCGCGAGGGCTTTGGAATTATCAAAGCCGGTTACGGCTTCTCGGAGACTTTGGCTGCGGTGGACTTTGAATGTTTAGAATTATATGTGGTGAAAAGTATTTAGAATAATAGGGATTTGGAATAGTCGAAGTGAGATGCACTTAGGATATGTAGCATAGTGGGCACTTATAATACCTGCGAGTCGTTCGTACTTTTAATATTTTGAGTGGCATGTACTTGGAACGCCTGGAGTGATGTGCTGATAAAGGCGCATACTTGGAATACGTAGAGTGACGTGTTAACTCTGAATGCTTAGAATGCTTATTTCAGAATGCTTAAAATGCTTGGTAGGCTTAGAATGCTTAGAATGCTTACTTCAGAATGCTTAGAATGCTTGGTAGGCTTAGAATGCTTAGCTCAGAATGCTTGGTAGGCTTACAATGTTTAGCTCAGAATGCTTAAAATGCTTGGTCGACTTAAAATGATTGGAGTGCGATTGGAGTGCGATTGGAGTGCGATTGGAGTGCGATTGGAGTGCGATTGGAGTGCGATTGGAGTGCGATTGGAGTGCGATTGGAGTGCGATTGGAGTGCGATTGGAGTGCGATTGGAGTGCGATAGGAGTGCGATTGGAGTGCGATTGGAGTGCGATTGGAGAGTGATTGGAGCGCGACTGGAGCGCGACTGGAGCGCGACTGGAGCGCGATTGGAGCGCGATTGGAGCACGATTGGAGCGCGATTGGAGCGCGATTGGAGCGCGATTGGAGCGCGATTGGAGCGCGATTGGAGCGCGATTGGAGCGCGATTGGAGCGCGATTGGAGCGCGATTGGAGCGCGATTGGAGCGCGATTGGAGCGCGATTGGAGCGCGATTGGAGCGCGATTGGAGCGCGATTGGAGCGTGATTGGAGTGTGATTGGAGTGTGATTGGAGTGTGATTGGAGTATGTTTGAAGTGATTGGAGTGATTGAAATGATTAGACCTTGAGAACGGAGGTGGGACAAAGGCTCTTCGGGGGGGGGGCTTAGAATTATCAGCGCCAAGGAAGCGACCTTAAGTTACTTAAGTTTCCGCGCGATCCTAAAATTCCTGCAGATGTTTTCACATACAATTTCGGCTAGTAAATACATGCAGTTTCGCTCGCTATTCCCCTCAATTGACAGATTTGCGACTCTCGGAGGCGGAAAGATGCCAAAGAAAGTGACATAAACAAATGTCTTTTGTTTATTTAATGTTAATTAATTAATTAATTGATGTGTTTACGTTCGTGCGGACCTCGGCGATCCACTGTCCGCTTGGAAAGCAACAACACAAAATCGATCGTACGCTATAATGAGGCAACATCACATAACCCTCCCACTCTCACATCGCTCGTATTAATTTTGTTTGCGAGCGAGAATATTATATTTGCAATCTATAGCCGAGATTATAAAATTATCGAAGGAGTATAAATTATTATTATTATTATTATTATTATTTTTTTTTTTTTTTTTTAAATCAACGATGAAAAAACATGAGTTCGCTAATTTCCACGTGTGAATGAGCATTAGCAGCTTTGTTCGTAATTAATAACATGTTTCCGAGTGAAACGTGTCAGTTGAATTAAACAATTGGCGTATATTAAAGCATTGTTTAACATTGACGCGTGGTAAATAGACGAAAATCCATAGCCAAACGGCTGTTTACGATCAGTCAATAGAACCGAACAAACATAACGTTGTATGACTTGCGTGGTGGACATTTGGAAACAGAAATTTCCCGGTTTACTCGCCGTTATTTACAACGGTGACAAACGAAGCATTATTAAATTCGAATCAACTGCAGCGAGTTATTCGATAAACGCGGTCGCGACCGATCAAACAGCGAATATCTACGGAACAACGATAACTTTTCTTTTCGTCTGCATTAGAAACAACAACAAAAAAAAGAAGTAATCACTACAACTGCGCGTACAAAAAATTGTATGCGAAAGTATCTTCGGTGAAAATGTCTTCGGTAGTTTTTTAGCATCGTGGCAGTTTTTTTCGACGGAAAAAAATACCCTGACTTTTCACTGAGCAATTAAAATTTTTTCCTGACCAAACTTCTAACGACTCGTTTAAAAAAAAAAAAAAAAAAAAAAAAACATTAACGATGCAAATGAAAATGCCTAATTATTGTATTAATATTTAATTCGATCTTTTTTTTTTTTTTTTTTTTTTTTTTTTTTCAGTGTTCCCAATTCCGTCAGACTATGCGAGGGCAATGCGAGGACACTTTTGACGCTGAAGTTCCGCTGAAGATTGTTTTGACAAAAAATAAATAAATAGAAGATACGATGAAAAGTGATTGATTTGCTGGAGTTGATAAAATGGTGTCCAGAACTTTGCGACCGCCTCTCGAATTTTCAGTCAGACCGAACTAATAATAAGCACTCCATTTACAAGGGTTCCAATTGAAACTCCAGGCCACAAATTATCGGAATTCGTTCAAATGCCATCGGTTATCCCGTCATTCGGTCGGCGAGCTATGGGAAGCCTATAATCACCACGTGATTATTATGTAAGGTTATGTATCGCTTGTTTGCGCCATGTGAGATGAAAATCGAATGCCCGTGCGTCAATCACAATTTGTTATTTTCCCAAGCGTACGGTCCTAGTTAGCCTCATATTCACTTCAAATTGCAGGCTTCAAGGTCCATATTTCGTTACATCAACCGAAGGGCGATGCTCACTCGGGACGAATAGGGAATTCTCTTTCAGTTACCACGGATAATCTCATCCAAAAAGCAGTGTCGTCAAACGCGACCCATAGCTGCGAAGGGTATTTGCCACAAATTTTTCTTCTGCACAGATGAAGCTTTGCACAGGAAGATTTGTTATGTCAACGTTAATATCTAAACATCGAGAAATCCCGAAATCCCGAAATCCAGAGATCCAGAGATCCAGAGATCCAGAGATCCAGAGATCCAGAGATCCAGAGATCCAGAGATCCAGAGATCCAGAGATCCAGAGATCCAGAGATCCAGAGATCCAGAGATCCAGAGATCCAGAGATCCAGAGATCCAGAGATCCAGAGATCCAGAGATCCAGAGATCCAGAGATCCAGAGATCCAGAGATCCAGAGATCCAGAGATCCAGAGATCCAGAGATCCAGAGATCCAGAGATCCAGAGATCCAGAGATCCAGAGATCCAGAGATCCAGAGATCCAGAGATCCAGAGATCCAGAGATCCAGAGATCCAGAGATCCAGAGATCCAGAGATCCAGAGATCCAGAGATCCAGAGATCCAGAGATCCAGAGATCCAGAGATCCAGAGATCCAGAGATCCAGAGATCCAGAGATCCAGAGATCCAGAGATCCAGAGATCCAGAGATCCAGAGATCCAGAGATCCAGAGATCCAGAGATCCAGAGATCCAGAGATCCAGAGATCCAGAGATCCAGAGATCCAGAGATCCAGAGATCCAGAGATCCAGAGATCCAGAGATCCAGAGATCCAGAGATCCAGAGATCCAGAGATCCAGAGATCCAGAGATCCAGAGATCCAGAGATCCAGAGATCCAGAGATCCAGAGATCCAGAGATCCAGAGATCCAGAGATCCAGAGATCCAGAGATCCAGAGATCCAGAGATCCAGAGATCCAGAGATCCAGAGATCCAGAGATCCAGAGATCCAGAGATCCAGAGATCCAGAGATCCAGAGATCCAGAGATCCAGAGATCCAGAGATCCAGAGATCCAGAGATCCAGAGATCCAGAGATCCAGAGATCCAGAGATCCAGAGATCCAGAGATCCAGAGATCCAGAGATCCAGAGATCCAGAGATCCAGAGATCCAGAGATCCAGAGATCCAGAGATCCAGAGATCCAGAGATCCAGAGATCCAGAGATCCAGAGATCCAGAGATCCAGAGATCCAGAGATCCAGAGATCCAGAGATCCAGAGATCCAGAGATCCAGAGATCCAGAGATCCAGAGATCCAGAGATCCAGAGATCCAGAGATCCAGAGATCCAGAGATCCAGAGATCCAGAGATCCAGAGATCCAGAGATCCAGAGATCCAGAGATCCAGAGATCCAGAGATCCAGAGATCCAGAGATCCAGAGATCCAGAGATCCAGAGATCCAGAGATCCAGAGATCCAGAGATCCAGAGATCCAGCGATCCAGAGATCCAGAGATCCAGACATTGATTTTTGGGAATCATGAGACATCGAGTGGGAATCGTCTCCTTCACCACGCAGATTGTTGGATATAGAATTTCGCCAGAATTGGCAAAGGGATACCAAAGTAATGAATTGTTTATTTTTGTTGTGGGGTATTTCGTGTCGGCTTGAGGATATCGCAAGTCATTGAATCATCTCCATCACTGACTAAATTCTTTTATGATCGATTAGGTATATTTGATATTGGAGGTAATTGATTTATGCTGCAGACCAGTTAGTCTTCTGATTTAATCAACGGCAACTTTCGTCGATATAACAACCGAATCCACTCTATCAAAAGGGACAGTAATACGTCGGATTAAACTCCAGATATTCTCTGCGTTCGGCTATTGTCTGTACGTTTAGCGCATTGACTACCATCGCGAGCGCATCCCAACTCATTATGAACGGCGTGGAAGCGCATTACTAATAGTAATCCGCAGCCGCTCCGATTATCGACACGCGGCGTCACTTCCAGCTTGGAGAAAAAAAAAAAAAAAAAAAATTATGTGAAAAATAGAAATCTTGATAATTTTTGAGAGTATCGACTGTGATGGGCTGAAAGTGCACCAGAAGCCCGGGGCTGTTCACGAAGAACTTTGGTAAACAGACGAAAAACATTGTTTTCGCGATTGTCGGTGCCCGGCCTGACTTTCAAACTCGGATTCGTGCTGGCTATGAAAAAAATACACCGAATTGTGTCGTTGTGAAGATTTTTTTTTGTATCAATTCGCAACGAGCACGAGTTCTTCTCTACGAGTGACATACGAGCAATACTACACGTTTAAAAATTACTGTTTGAAAATTCATAAAATGTATATCAACTCTAATTTCATATATATATGTATATGTATATGTATATGTATATGTATATGTATATGTATATGTATATGTATATGTATATGTATATGTATATGTATATGTATATGTATATGTATATGTATATGTATATGTATATATATATATATATATATATATATATATATATATATATATAGAATTTTTATTTCTAAAAATGGTGTTATATTGATAAGCAGCGATGTATCGATAACACACAGTAAAAAATCATTTCTTAAAATCGGAATGCGAAATTTCGTAAAAAATTATTTTGTTAAATAAGTGACAAACTTGTTTGTCGTTTATTTGAATATACGAATCTGTCCTTTAATTTTCTGTATTATTGACAAATTTTAGTTTGTACTTTTGTTTGTAAAACTTAGAAAATTAACAAATAAAAAATTGTGGAAGTTTGCGGACAATGATTTGTTGTAAAAAGTACATTTTTTTTTTTTTTTGTACTGTGCAATTGAAGATATAAAAGACGATGTAGGCGTGTACGAAATTAATTAGTAACAATTAAGGTAAATAACAGTACTGAGAACCAACTGCAGATTGAGTTGGGCCAAACTTTTTTTTTTCCTCTATGTGATTAAATATTTGTTTCGATCAAAAGGTTTTTTTTTTTTTTTTAGCATATTCTCAGTTGGGACAATGAAACGATTTTTTTTTTTTAATGTCGATATAACTTTTAAGTGAACTATAAGGAATTTCGTCCCGTTGCGCATTACCGAAGAGTGCGATTCACGCGCAATTCACAAAGAATTTCGATGCCTCTCTAACTGAATAAAAATCTGAAAAAAAAAAATCAACCATTTAGAAGGTGCTAAGAAAATTAATTTTCCATAACAATAATTGCGAACGGTTATTAACGAATAAGTAAAAAAAAAAAAATCATTGTTCAACGAACCATCCGGTAAAACTAACTTTCTCTTTAGTCCAAATTGACTCAATAATTTTTTGTGAATACTTATGAATTTTTCAAGAATTTTTTTTTAAATTAAAAAAAATCACATTTTTTCATTTTTTTTTTTGTAGATAAAAAAATCACGAATTTTTGTATATTAGAAAAAATTCTTAAAAAATGTATGAGTATTAAAAAAAAAAAAATTATCGAATAAATTTGCGCTAATAAAAAAATTAGTTTACCGACTAATTCGTTAAAAAATGATTTTTTTTTTTTTTTTTACTGATTTATTAATAACTTTTTGTGGATTGCGCATTAATCACACTCTTTGGTAATACGCAACGAGACGATCTCCTTGACTGACTAAACTTGACCTCAAGTAAACTGCATTGATTTATTAAATAAATCAATGCATCAGAATTCTGTTCATTAAAATTCAATATGTGTGTGTGTGTGTTTTTTTTTTAAATAAAATAAATTTTATTTAAATGCAATAAACCATTTGTCTAGGTGTACAAAGTGAAATTTTCAGTGACACGGGAAATAACAAGGATAGCTTTCTGTGACCAAACCCGAACGAGAGTGTCTGCCACTTGTTCGACAAAATTATCCTCACGAAATTTCGTATTAAGATTTCTTTTTTTTGAAATTTTCTTTTTACTGCGCGTGTCTCGTCGTTTCTCGTTGATACTCGGCGAAGTCCCTACGAATGTCCGTCCCTTGATCACTGTCCCGAAAGATAAACAACAGCGGTTTAAGCGGCTGGAAAATTGACCAAACAGCCGTGACGCACAATTTCTTCCCCGTCCGAGTTCACCGACGACGACGACGCGAAATGACGTCGATGAAAATTACTTGCTCGCGGAGTCGAGGAGAATGAACATACTCATTAAAAATCATGTCTCCTCGTTTGTTCTCGCGCTGCTGACCATTATCGCCGATCTATGAATTACTTTGGGCGAGCCTTCGCGGCGGAGTGCGTTGTCGATCAACCGGACTGGAATATTCTTTTATCCACACGCTCCGGCGATTATTGCGACGGTGATGAGATAAACATTTATCTCTGACGCAACGGGCTGCAACGAGGCGTACGCACTCTCGTTGTCTGCAAAGTGGCGAGAAACTCTATCGATCGGTTTGCGGCGGACGATAAGAATGGAAACGATTAATAACCGGGAAACGAGATTGACAGACAGCTTTATGTAGATTTTCAATTTTTTTTTTTTTTTTTTTTAGTTTCGTCCGATTTTAATAACTTAAATTTTTTGTTTGTTTTGTTTGTTTTCATTTATTCACAATTTGTTTGTTTTTCGTTTCTTACAAAATTTGTTTGATTTTCGTTTCTTCAAAATTTTTTTGATTTTCATTACTTCAGAATTATTGATTTGAAGAAATTATTTTGTTCAAAATTTGTTTGATTTTCATTTCATCGAAATTTTTCTGACTTTCATTTTATCAAAATTTGCTGATGTCCATTTCTTAAAAATTTTCTGATTTTCATTTCTTCAACATTTTTTTTTGATTTTCATTTCTTCAAAATTTTGTTGATTTTCGTTTCTTCAACATTATTTTTTTATTTTAAGTTTCTTTTTTTACTTTCATCCCTTCAAAATATTGTCATTTTTATGCTTTCTCATTTTTGCCTGCTCATAGAGGAAGCTATATTTCGGGAAAAAAAAAAAAAATTTATCATACAGGAAAGTTATGCGCGAAACCGTAAAACATGAGGAAGTAATTGTGCAAACCACTTTTGGGTTTTAATTTCCCGGTAAAAAAGTTACGAAAAAAGGTGCAAAATAATTAGCACACGCTTTTTTTTAATACTTAACTCAAAAATACAATTAAAAAGAATGAACAATTTTAAAAAAAATGAAATTTTCGTATAGCTTTCTTACAATGTACCTTAATTTTTTGTTTTCAGTAAAAATTGTATCTTAATGATAGCTTCCTCTACGAGGAGGCCAAAAGAGACCAACAAAATCTATCACACATGAAGTTACGCGCGAAACCCTGAAACATGAGGAAGGAATTGTGCAAAAAAAAAAAAAAAAAAAAAAACACAGCACGCTATTTGTTCTCTTTAATTTTTAATAAAAAAATTTTGCCCTTTTGGTTTTTAATTTCCTGGTAGAAAAGTTAGTTTAAAATGAATTTTTTTTTTTTTTTTTCTTTCCATAATCCGCCTCTTTCCGGAAGGGCCAAAAGGCGAGAGCTTGAATCTACAAGTCGGCCTGTCGAGGAATTTCGGCGCTGTTGAATGAGGAGTGTCGCCTCACAGGGCTTCACGTAAATCGTGGCACAGTCGATGGCCCAGAGCGAGCCGAAGAGGGTATATTGCCGAGAGGGGACGAAGGCGAGACGTTAAACTTAAATGGCCCGGGTTTATCGCGCGTGAATTGAGAAATTATGCAAATCCAACGACATCGTTGACGTAGCGAAGCTCGAGAGATATACGTATGTATATATATATATATATATATATATGCATATGTATTCGACGAAGGTGACGATTTTTGTTCTTTTTTTTTAGCCCTTTTCACGGAGACTCGAGCGGAACATCGGTAATTGCATTAAAAAAAAAAAGAGATTTTGCCACTTTTTTTTTTTTAATGCCAGCTCGATCCATGATGTTTTTTAATTATTGAGAGCAATTTTCTTTCGAGTTCTGAGGCGAATTTTCACGTCGAATGCTGAGACGGAAGTATGTTGAGTGAAAGAATCGCGGTCGGTGGGAAAAAAAAATTAATCAGACGTAGGATTTAAGGTAATTCTTGAGCACAGTTTCGCTTGAGTTTCGGAGATATTGCGAGGGAATTGCAAACACTTGTTGGTGGTACGAAAATCTAAAAAAAAAAATCACCCTTTTCGAAGGTGCTGATAAGATTCGTTTGGCTTAATAATATTTCGAAAATTTTATTAACAAATTGATGAAAAATAAAATTGTTCGACAAATTTTCAGGAAACCTTACTTTTTTTTCTTCTAATGAAAATGAATCATTCATATTTCTGAATACGTATGAATTTTTCTCTTAATGTCTGTCTTATAAAATTATTTTACTGCCAGCCCAATATTTTCCATTTAAATCCCAAAAATACGATTTTTTATGCATAAAACGGAGACCTTTCTCACTTTCGGCCACTGTACTAGATCGATACGTCCCAGATTTAGTTGTTATACGTCCAGTCGACCTCCACTCACTACGCCAAGGTCCAGTCGTCGTAGTTCAGTCGATTAGTCTGTTAGCAATGATTGGGAACTAAGAATTTGGGCGTTGTTAAACAAATTTTGGCCGTCAACGGGGCCGTTTGATTTAAAAATTCTTCTCCAAATTTCGCACCCGCGGAACTCTGCTTCTTCCGATTAAGAAGAAAAAGTACTTTGTTCTTTGTATTTTATAAAAGTACTTTAAGTACAGAAATTACTTTGTACTTAGTAGTTTACGTACTTTTCGGTACTTTGCACAGCTCTGTTCGATATTTGAATATTTGAATATTTGAATATTTGAATATTTGAATATTTGAATATTTGAATATTTGAATATTTGAATATTTGAATATTTGAATATTTGAATATTTGAATATTTGAATATTTGAATATTTGAATATTTGAATATTTGAATATTTGAATATTTCAATATTTGAATATTTCAATATTTCAATATTTCAATATTTCAATATTTCAATATTTCAATATTTCAATATTTCAATATTTCAATATTTCAATATTTCAATATTTCAATATTTCAATATTTCAATATTTCAATATTTCAATATTTCAATATTTCAATATTTCAATATTTCAATATTTCAATATTTCAATATTTCAATATTTCAATATTTCAATATTTCAATATTTCAACACTTCAATATTTCAACATTTCAATATTTCAACATTTCAATATTTCAAGATTTCAATATTTCAATATTTCAATATTTCAATATTTCAATATTTCAATATTTCAATATTTCAATATTTCAACATTTCAATATTTGAACATTTCAATATTTCAATATTTCAATATTTCAATATTTTTTGTTTCTCAACCTGATCTTTTTTAGGTAGGAATTTTTGTTAGAAGAGTCGAGAGCCGCTCCCATACGATTGTTAATTACCAAACGCGCCATTAATAGTATCTTCTCAAAGCTGTGTCTCGAGTGCTTCGGACGGGTAAATACAAAAGGCATTGAAGGATAATGTAGCACTCAATATATATATTTTTTTTTTAAACAGTATATAATACACGCATTCGCTACCGAGTAAACAATTCAATCCTCGAAAGCCATTATCGTCATTCCAAGTAAGCTCATTCATCATATTTCAAAAGCAGTGCGAGCAGTGAGCTTAACCCGATAATAACCGAGGATGAATTAGTACGATCGTCTGCAGGTTACAGCCACTTGGGATGTACTCTCGTTCCGAGCTCTTGAGCCACTGAAATAGATTTCCGTTGACAATTTCTTTTAATTAACCGGCAAATTAATGCGTCAGACGTGAGCTTTTTGAATTATTGTGCTATTATTATTATTATATTTGAAACTCCTGAGAAACAACGACACAAGGACTACAATAGTGTTGTTTTTTTTTTTCTCACACTCGGAAAAATAATTTATTTGACGGCCACCGTTTATTTAGATCAAGTAAAATATTTATTTAAATAAAAAAAAATGTATTTCATTTAAGTAACTATTTACTTATTTAAAATAAATATTTATTTTGATCAAATAAATATTTTGCTTCGTCTCAATAAAAGGTGGCCGTCAAATAAATTATTTTTCTGGGTGTGAGAAAAATAAAGGAAGCTTTGTTTTGGTTCAAAAAAAAAAAATCGAGGTTGTTATGAAAACGTGTTGACAATGTTCCCACGCGAAATTTCCTTATCGTCTTCCTCATAAAAGATGAAAATTGAAATTTTCTTACCGCTTTCTCATAATGTTCCTTTCTCTATGAGGAAGCCAAAAATACAAAAAAATGTTTTCTCATAGAAGACGATTTGCGAACAACCGAACATTATAAGAGAGCGATAAGAAAATGTTCTAATTTTATGCAAATATTGTATGAAAATTTCAATTTTCAACTTTTATAAAAATTATTTAATTAAAAATCATTTTTAAAAGTAATACGAGAATAGCAAATTTTTAACTTTTTTTTACCGGTACGCGCATCCAATAAAGTATATTTTTATTTGTAAACAAACATGGACGGGTTATATGAAGGGGAATACGAATATGACTTTTTGCCTTCGAACTATCATGCTTGATTCATCGAAAAATCTGGCATCTGTCTATGTTTGACCACGAATAGATAAGCACCATATGCCGTTCTACCTTCCCTCTCATGCCGTTTTGCCATACACAATAGTATATTTCGATACTAGAGGCCAAACGTGCAGTGCGCAAAAAGCGAGTTGCCCGGTGTATCGAACCATATTTTTCTTTACGAATGCAATGCAAAATCCTCGTTTGCGCATCATTCACAGGCATGCAAAATGGCTGATTCCCGAACGATGCGCAAAAGTGATGCGCAAAATACTTTCACCGGTGCGCAAAATGCCTTCACCGGTGTGCAAAGTACTTTGCACACCGGTGAATCCGACGTGAAATATTCAAACCGCGATAACTGCGTACGCACGCGCGCGCGCACGCACGCACGCACGCGGGCACGCACGCACGCGCGCACGCGCGCACGCATGCACGCGCGCGCGCACACACACACACACACACACACACACACACACACACACACACACACACACACACACACACACACACACACATCCCGACATTTTTTCTAAATGTGATTTTTCGATGTTTTGGAACATTCTGAACACGTTTTCATTAAAATCTGGAATTTTTTTTTTTGTTTCACCATAACAACGCTTCCTCTATGAGGAAGCAAAAGTGAAACTAAATATAAAAGTGAAAGTAAACTCTACCGTAGCTGAATTGTTTCGCAACCGCTCATATTGACAACTGTATTAGCCGGTGTTGTGAAAACGACCGGATAAACGAGTGTTTATATGACGAATCATGAGTTTCCTTCGCTATTGAAATTTCAGGGGAAAAGCGCATTGAGGGCATTTTAACAGTACTTATTTTGACAGTCTCTTTCGCGTATGCATTGAAATCAAGAACATACGCAGATGCTCTGATGTGCACAATTATCGACGCTCACAGGGAGCGAGCCAATGCGTTCAGTACTGTTGGCTATGCGTGCGACGGACGCGTCCAATAACAATGGAAATAATAGCGGAACACGCCGTCGCGAGATTTTCCCATACTGCTTCGAGGGTTCGCACTGTCCGCTCCTCCAATATTTCGCTCATTCAGAGTGAAGTGTCGTGAAATTATCGGCGAAATTATATAATTTTGACATACATCGTTTCTGTCACATGGCACTTGTAAAATCATTAAATTTCGTTGCGGTCTCGTCGCCTTTACGGCGAACAAACGAAGTTGTGTTTTTGTCATCGTATCGTGACACGATTATTCGATAAATTTTTGTGCAGTCACATATTTACATAGCCGCAGTCCTTGTGTAATGCAGTAAAGTAGGTATATATTTTGCATGTTAAAAGACTTGTTTATAATTTATCGTGAACTGAGTAGTATAAAAAATCAACTGAACAGACTCAATCCATACAATAGAAAAGTATACAAAATATTAAAAATATTGAAGTTTTAAAGGTATATCGGATTCGAGTGAACAATAGTGAAATTATACTACTCTAATTTAATTATTATTCAGTCCAATACGACATAGTTTTAATACTTTAATTTTTAATATTTTTTTAATACCTCTTTAATACTCCAATTTTTTATATTTTTCAAATACTTTTTTGATACTACCATTTTTTTTTTAATATATTTTTTTAAATACTTTTTTAATACTTCCATTTTCTACATTATTTGATACTTTGTTTTTGCGCGGGAAGGGTGATTATTATTATTATTATTATTTTTTTGTAACGGGACGGTGGATATAAAAATAACTATTGTGTTTACAAAAATGCATGTGTGAATGGCAATTCCTTAAAAAAAAAAAAAAAAAAAACACGTCAGTTTCCTTTATCCCAATAACAATTGATAATCAATAAGTTTTAAGGTAAAAAAAAAAAACAGCGTCTTTAACTACACGAATTGGTCCTACATCAATCTGGATAAAGAGACAACGCGGGAGGTGATTTATTTAATGAGAATGGTATTTCGTCGTCTCCAATAGGTAGAAGAGTCGCGTACAGTGTCAGGAGACAACCTAAACTGACGCGTGAATAAATAAACATCGGTGTTATCAATTCGACCATACGATATGGACGTTTTCGTATGATCTGCTGCGACTTGAGCACAACATATATGGAGACTAATTATACACATGTGTAATTCATTTTCGCTCAACGGTATGGCGAAAATGCCCCAAACTGCCGGAATATCTTCGGCTTACTACCCCGTTCGAAGTCCTCTTCCATATTTTCATAGGGATTACAAGCAAAAAATCCTCTCCGTGTAAACGGCTAAAATTGCCAAGAATATATTTTGCTTTGAGCGGTATAACGTGATACACATTGTTACATAATTTCAGCTCGATCATCGAAACTCAAAGGACGATGGGGCGTCTTGTCATGTTTGTTCCGCTCGCTTTTTCCCTGATATATGTATATATATTTTTTTTCATTACATAATAGGTCGTCAGATAGAGCAAAGAATTTGTTTGAGGTTCGATTGAGATGCGACGAGGACGTGGAGGATACGATGTTTATCCTGGGGCGCCACACCCGTTATCTCAATATTTACGGGCAAAGACGAATGGCCCAGCAACCCGAATGGGGTGGCTTCATCCACTTTGATAATCGTGTCCTGTTGCGTGCAATCGGCTATGTATATCCATCTGTTCGATTCATCGTGAGCCAAAGATTATTCGACCCTCCCGCATCACGAAACGTGCCCCTCGGCATCAACGTAACTCTTAAATGAGCTGCCGATGATTTATAGAGAGTCAAATTGACGTCTAACGGTCCGTGTATGGCGAAGGACTTTATTTGTAGAGTCGACGATTGTCCATTGAAAAAGAAGTCCCAATGATGCAGCTCGTATGACTGGCAGTTTGGAAATTAACGGCTGTTGATCCGAGATATCGGTTGGCGAGATCGGAAGTAACGGTTGAGGTGACGATTTACCGGGAAACGATGATATTTATCGATAATATGGTATAGAACTTTTTTTTCAGAGAATTTCATTCTCTACAAATAAGGTCCTGTGGATTTAGACCGGCGGACGACGCGTTAGGCCGTTATTCCTCGAGAATCGTTATGGAGCCCGCTGAGACCTAGTGTGACCTTATCCTGTGGATTTCCTCGAAAACCGTCGCCCCCAGCTACGACAAGCATACAACCTTTTTCATACAGAATTCCACGCTCTACAAATAAGGTCTCTTGCGAAAACACTCTCAGACCAACCGTTAACGAGTCAAAAGCCCCGAAACATTGTTAATGAACTCGTCTTCGGTGTTTCCCCGAGTCTCTCAAATTCTCCGGGCTTGTGACAAACAGAAAATCGTTAATTTCGACTCCGTCACTCGGTCCCTTCCATTCGACCCCCTCGAAAGTTAATTCCGACTCGAGCCCGACGCGAATAGATGCCTAATAAAAGTCGGCAACGAAGGCCTTGCCCCAATTCCGTTCGGCTCGTTCGGGCCTTTTCGCGCAATAAGACGACCACCCGATGTTTCCTTGATCCGGCAGGATCGCTTTTTTAGCCTACGCAGTCGGCAGCTTCCGACGGTTTCGTACCACCCATCGCGCAGAGCACATTGCACACTCAGTCGGCAATCCACGGGTTGCCGATGGCTTTGTCGACGGCGACACCGTGATGGAACCCACCCGCGTTTCCATCGGCCAGCCAGTCGAACCCACGCTGGTCTAACCGGTAATTGTTGATGGATCGCGAAGAGCCTCGCTGACGATACCAACAGCGCAGAAAAACCCCCGTGAGTCTTCGGGCTTCCGCACTTCCCCGTTCCATTAGACGAATGTCTCTCAACCTCCCACCCCCCACCCCCCCTCCCTATCTCGCCCCCACTTGTTTTCAAGCCATCTTAATTGAATTGATTGCTATCGGACGCCTGCGGTGATCGCTGATCGGGTAGACACCCGTCGTTCAATCATCCCAAGACCGTACCACCGATCCATTCGTACACACGTCGCTCGAACGGGAGTTCACCGAACTGGCTGTGAAATATAAAAAAAAAAAAAAAAAGAAAAAAAAATCGCTCGGAAAAAGTTGTCGATATAGCCGGAGAAGTGGTTTATTACGTTTAAACAAATCAATGCATTAGAATTCTGTTTATGCAAATGGAATGTTTTTCCATTTTTGCGAGATAAATTTGTATTTATGTGCATCTATGAAAGTCACTTCATTCAACTAATTGTATTTATCTATAGCTGTATAAGCAAAAACAACTTCTTTGATTATCAATTAATTGCGATATTCGAAATTTAAAATTGCGCATGCGTTTCATTCGACCGAATAGATATCGGATTTAAATTGCGGTGAGTAGCTAATCAACAGACAAGGCAGCAGAACCAGAGAAATGGTTTATTACGTTTAAATAAATCAATGTATTAGAATTCTGTTTATTCAAATGGAATGTTTTTTTTTTGTGTGAAATGAATTTGTATTTACGTGCACCTATGACAGTTGCTTCATTCAACTAAATAATTTTATTTATCCACAGTTGTATACGAGAAAAAAGAAGCTTCTGTAAATATCGACCAATCGCGATATTCAACATTAAAAATTTAGGTTTAAATTGTTGAAGTAGCTAATGCAGACTAGCAGCGGGCGCGCTGTGCGTTTCCGCCCGCCAGCCTGCGTCATACATCAAGATTGACGTAGTCGCGTGGGCTGTTGGGAAAACGCTTTGCGGGACATTGTGTGTGAAAACAAAAAAAAATTGACGAAGAAAGAGTATTGTCGTTGACCGACGCGAACTCAAAGAGCTATCGGGAGAAAATTTGTCAGATTCGAATGCTTGACATCTCCGCAGAGTCGTAAATAATTGCTATACATCTTCGTGCACTATAATAATTTAGCGGTAATGAATACATTGTATATCAGACGATAGGCATGTTGGACCGATCACCCTAAGTAATTGAGATCAAGTCTTTATAATTTTAAAAATTCAAAAAAAAAAAAAAATGTGAAGAAGAAGATAGAAGCGTTTATTCCGTGTTCTGGGGCCGCAACCCCCCTTAAGAACATCGTGCCATTACATAGCAAGCAACATAAAATCAAGAACAATGACAGAGTATAATAGAAGTGGTAGCATAAAAATAACAGAATAACAATAAAATAATAGTAAAGTAATAGTACAGAAGCAAAAGCATAGAAAACATAATAATAATACAGAAGCTAGACTAGCAATAATAATACAGAAGCTAGCCCATCCCCTCAAGCAACAGGGCCATATAGGCCCGCTTAAGGGGGGAGTCTCGCTGAGGATGACTTCGCATAAGTTCGACAAAAATAATCGAAAAATTGCAAGTACTTCTTGATGGTATAAAAATCTGAAAAAAAATCATGCATACTAAAGGTACTGAGAAGATTAGTTTTGCACAATAATAATTACAAAATGTTGTTAACAAATTGACGAAAAAAAAAATAATTGCTTAACAAATTTGTCCGCAAGCCAACTTTTTTTTTTCGTCAAAATGATTCGTTTATTTTTCTCAATACGTATGAATTTTTTCAGATTTTTCAGTAATCGTTGATTTTTCCATGAAAAAAAAAAAAAAAATTAACGATTACTGAAAAATCTCAAAAAATTCATACGTATTCAGAAAAATAAACGAATCATTTTCACGAAAAAAAAAAGTTGGGTTGCGGGCAAATTTGTTAAGCAATTATTTTTTTTCATCAATTTGTTAATAACATTTTGTAATTATTATTATGCAAAATTAATCTTTTCAGTATCTTTAGAATGCATGCATTTTTTTCAGATTTTTATACCATCGAGAAGTACTTGCAATTTTCTCTTATTTCTGTCGAACTTATGCGAAGTCAGCGTGCAGCGAGACTCCCTCCTTAAGTTTGAGAGGTGCCGCATTTATGGGTAAAAACATCGAATGCGGCACCTCTTAGGATTTTTTTTTCTAGGCACCGCCTTTCACAAGGTTCAATTTGATATTGAAATCTGTCGTTTAAGGAGGGAGTCTCGCTGAGGGTGACTTCGCATAAGTTCGACAAAAATAATCGAAAAATTGCAAGTACTTCTTGATGGTATAAAAATCTGAAAAAAATTCATGCACACTAAAGGTACTGAGAAGATTTATTTTGCACAATAATAATTACAAAATGTTATTAACAAATTGATGAAAAAAAAATAATTGCTTAACAAATTTGTCCGCAAGCCAACTTTTTTTTTCGTCAAAATGATTCGTTTATTTTTCTGAATACGTACGAATTTTTTTTAGATTTTTCAGTAATCGTTGATTTTTCCATGAAAAAAAAAAAAAAAAATTAACGATTACTGAAAAATCTCAAAAAATTCATAGGTATTCAGAAAAATAAACGAATCATTTTCACGAAAAAAAAAGTTGGGTTGCGGGCAAATTTGTTGAGCAATTATTTTTTTTCATCAATTTGTTAATAACATTTTGTAATTATTATTGTGCAAAATTAATGTTCTCAGTACCTTTAGTATGCGTGAATTTTTTCAGATTTTTATACCATCAAGAAGTACTTGCAATTTTTCTATGATTTTTGTCGAACTTATGCGAAGTCACCCTCAGCGAGACTCCCTCCTTAAGTTCGTTGGACCAACATGCATATCGTTATAGCCAGAGTCAGGGCTTTCTTTATAACAGATAAAACTTATTTCGGACAAATGAATTATCTTATCTGTCTGTCTACTAGCATATTGCTTGCATCGAGTATAATTTTGTTATTTAACCATATGCTCATTATCTACGTAGTGAATTTATTCGTATCCGATGTGACATTCTAGTTGAATCAAATGCATCATTTATTTAGACACTGTATTTTTTTTTTTTTTTTTCATTGAAAAAAATGGATTTCTACTTATTTATCGACCTCTGGCTATATATGGCTGGCTATATATATATATATATATATATATATATAGTGAATAAATAAATGATGCATTCGATTCAACTGAAACATCGCATCGGATACGAATAAACACACTACGTAGATAATAAGCACATAGTTAAATGAAAAAAAAATTATATATATATATATATTTTTTTTTTCTTTGACAGAAAATGGATTTCTACTTATTTATCCACCTCTGGCTGTATATGGCTGGGTATATATATATATATATATATATAGTGAATAAATAAATGATGCATTCGATTCAACTAAAATATCGCATCGGATACGAATAAACACACTACGTAGATAGTAAGCACATAGTTAAATGAAACAAAAAAAAAAATATATATATATATATTTTTTTTTTTCATTGACAGAAAATGGATTTCTACTTATTTATCCACCTCTGGCTATATATGGCTGGCTATATATATATATATATATATATAGTGAATAAATAAATGATGCATTCGATTCAACTAAAACATCGCATCGGCTACGAATAAACGCACTACGTAGATAATAATCACATAGTTAAATGAAAAAAAAAAAAAAAAAATTATACCCGATACAAGTAACATGCCAGTAGTCAGACAGACAGACGAGACAATTCATTTGTCCGAAATAACTTTTATTTAACACAATGAAAGTCTTCACTGTGGCAGTAACGATTTTCATCTCAGATAAATTTTAATTTTCGACGATATCGACAAAGTGTATTTCTTCTTTTATTTTCATCGCTATTCGGCAGGGGGTTTTATAAGAGGGGTGGGGGTGGGGCGGCGCGGCGGGCGGGGGGGGGGGGGGGGCAACAAAAGTGAAATAAGAGCATACAACGGTCCATTTCAAATACAGGATTCGAAACCTCTCAAGAACGACGATATCTCGATCTATCTCGAGAAGCTTCAGCTCTGTAGCTCGGTATGTATCTTATATTTTCCGTAGGCACTTTCTCGTCTCTGCGGATCCCGAGGCGACGCTAAACCACCCCCCCGCCCCCATCCCGGGGCCACGGGGGGTGAATTGGAGGGAAGACTCATCGAAGCGTTAATAACACCGCCGGCAGTTCGAATACTCCACCGTACACCGTACAGCGTACACCGTACAGCGAATTGCCAAAGGAGATGGAAGCTGGCGTTCTCAATCCGTACGATGGATCAGTGCGCGAGCAAATTAGTGAGTTAACCGTACAGACACCGGTGAACAACAATAAGTGCAACGGTTTCTGCTAATTGCCTATCTCGAGATGCTGCACAGTAAAAAAAATAATAATAATAATAATTAAAAAAAAAAAACGTAATCTCGCAAAATCGAAATGGGAAATTTCGTAAAAATTATTTTGTCAAATAATTGACAAACTTGTTTGTCATTTGTTTGAATAGACGAAACTCTCCTGGATTATTCCTGTTATTATTGACAATTTTAGTTTGCGCTCTTATTTGTGAAACTCGAAAATTAATAAATACAAAAATTGTCGACGTTTGTGGACAGTATTTTTTTTTTTTTTTTGTAAAAAGTACACATTTTTTTGTTTACTGTGTTGATTTTTTTTAATTTTTTTTTCTTCGTCTTTGAAGATATCTCGGAGGCAGAGATATTTTCTTGACGGAGAGTTGACGAAAAGTTCGTTACCTTTTTGGAACAACTTGTTCTCGACGAAGGTTCGGAATTTTTTAGTCTTTGACTTTCCGATCGCATCATGCGACTCCAAATTCTCCTCTAAATTTGCGTAAAAGGAGAGGCTTTTGCATCGAAATCTGAGGAAATGAGTTTTAGACTTACTTAACAATATTGCTTTGACGAAAGTACGTATTCCGATTTTACGGAATTATTTTTTTTTTCTTAACGCACGCACGTAAAGTCACGCTTTTCGTTCCTGTGAAGTGTGCGCGGAAACGCACTTTCTCGCACCGCGTGCGGGAAATATACTGCGCATGCGTACAAGCGCAATAGCCATTTTCCCGCACCAGTGCGTGAAAGTTCATTTTTACGCACACTTCCCGAAAACCGAAAAGCTTGATTTTCGGGAGTTTGCTGGTAAATTTTCTTGATAGACAGTACATAAAAGTTTGTATCTTTTAGAACAACTTATTTTTCACAACTGTACGGAATTTTTTATTTGTTAATTTTCCGATCGCACCATTCGGCTCCAGTTTTGCGAACGAAAGTACAAACTACGTTTGTTAATGACGCGGGACGTAAATTAAGAGATTTTTATATTAAAATCTGAGCAAACGAGTTTGAGACTTATTTAACAAAATTGCTTTTACGAAAGTACGTATTCCGATTTTACGGAATTATTTTTTCCTAATAATTCTTATTATTTCCTAATGCACGTAAAATCCCGCTTTCCGTCCCTGTGAAGTGCGTGCGGAAGGGCACTTTTTCGCATCGCGTGCAGGAAAAATACTGCCCATGCGGACAAACCTAATACGGTCTTCTTTCCCACACTAGTACGGAAAAGTTCTTTTTTCGCACTCCGAAAAGTTCTTTTTCTCGCCCTATTACGGAACAGTTGTTTTTCTCGCACTAGTACGGAAAAGTTCTTTTTCTCGCACTAGTACGGAAAAGTTCTTTTTCTCGCACTAGTACGGAAAAGTTCGTTTTCTCGCACTAGTACGGAAAAGTTCTCTTCCTCACACTAGTACGGAAAAGTTTTTTTTCTCGCACTAGTACGGAAAAGTTCTGTTTCTCGCACTAGTAGGGAAAAGTTCTTTTTCTCGCACTAGTACGGAAAAGTTCTTTTTCTCGCACTAGTACGGAAAAGTTCGTTTGTATGCACGAGTGCGGAAAAGTCCCGTTTTACGCACACTTCCCAAAAACGACAAGCGTAATTTTCGTGAATTTGTTAGGAAATGTTCTTGACAGACGGTAAACAAAAGTTTGTACCTTTTAGAACAACTTATTCTCCACAAAGGTCCGGAAAGTTTTATTTGTTAATTTACCGATCGTACCGTCCGGCTCCACTTTTGCGAGCAAAAGTACAAACTAAATTTGTCAATGACGCGGAATATAGAAAAAGAGGTTTGTATATTTAAATTTAAAGAAACGAGTTTGACACTTATTTAACAACATTGCTTTTACGAAACAACGTATTGCGATTTTACGTAAATACTTTTATATCACTCGGTGAGAAAACGGCGGTTTTGCGCACACTTCGGGTGCGTAAAAACCCAACTTTTACACCTTGCGAAGTAAAATGCTGCACTGTACTCGTGCGAAAAACGTGTTCTTAACTCGTGTGATTGCAAAAACCCGCCTTCGGCTCTGCCGCAAACTCGCACTCCCCAGAAAACGTTTTATCGCACTAGTATCGTAATGTACTCTTTCCTAACGCATGCACGTTAAATCACGCTTTCCGATTCTGAGAAGTGTGCGCAGAAAGGCACCTTATCGAATCGCCTCCCGGAAAAATACGGCGCATGCCTACAAACCCAATAGTCTTTTTTCCCGCACTAGTGCGAGAAAGTTCCTTTTTACGCACACTCTCAAAAAACGAAAATCCTGATGTTCGTGAATTTTTTACGAAAAATTAATGGCGTGGGCGTAAAAAAAGGGAGTTCTCATTCGTGTGAATTTTCTTTTCCACACTCGTCAAAAATTTTCTTTCTACAGCCTTTTTACGCAAAATAACAATTTACTGCGTTCGAGAAAAAAATCGAACGGGTCGAAAAAGCACGCACGCTAAAAAAAAAAAAAAAAAGAGAAAAAGCTCGAATATTGTTGAATTTCGCTCGCAAGATCCACCGGTAATGGTACAAGCTATGACGAAAAATAATTGGACATGAATTTGATACGACGATCGATAGGGGCGGTAGCGTCATTACTGCGAAGCCTCGACGTTATTCGAGTGCTTGACAAATAGCTTCGAAGCCGGCGGAGCCTTCCCAACTATCACCTCTATCGGCATATGCGCCCTATTTCTTCGATAAAACCTCCCATCGACACGGACCATTCAGTCGGCTCTCCTGTTAAACAGCAACTGAGCAACGGGCGCGTCCGAGCAACCGTACAATGAAAATAGGAAATGTTTACATTGTTTTTTTTTTTTTTTTTTTTTTGTATCATTTCTTTCTTACTAACGAAAATTATTTTTGGGGAAAAAAGTCTTGAATTTTTTCTTCCTCGGCCAGGGAAATGGTTTATTGCATTTAAATAAATTAATGCATTGGAATTCTGTTTATTCAAATTTAATATTTTTTTTTTTTTTTTTTTTTAGGGGTGCGAAACGAGTTTTTATTTATATGCACTTTTGAGAGTTACTTCTTTCAACTAAATCGTTTTATTTATCTATTGTTGCATACGCAAAGGCAATTTTTTTTTTTTTTAAATAGCGACCAATCACGATATTCAACATTTTAAATTTAGGTAAACGTTGTTTTTCATCAAATAGATGCTAGGTTTTAATTATGGAAGTCGATAATTCATAATACGCAGCACATGCAGATAAATGGTTTATTACATTCAAATAAATCAATGCATTAGAATTCTGTTTTTTCAAATTCAATATTTTTCGGATTAATGCGAAACAAATTTTTATCAATATTGCACCTATGAGAGTTACTTCATTCAACTAAATCATTTTGTTTATCTGTAGCTCTATACGCAATGATAACTTATTTAAATATCGACTAATCGCCATATTCAAAATTTAAAATTTAAGTAAGCGGGTTTTTTTGCATCAAATTGGTACTAAATTTAAATTATGGAAGTTCCTAATTCACAGACTAGGCAGCACACTCGGAGAAATGATTTAATGCATTTAATTAAATCAGTGCATTAGAATTCTGTTTATTAAAATTCAATATTTTTTTATTTGTGACAAAAAAATTTTTATTTACCTCCACCTAGAGAAATAGTTTAATGCATTTAACTAAATCAGTGCATTAGAATTCTGTTTATTCAAATTCAATATTTGTTTTATTTGCGACAAACAAATTTTTATTTACATGCACCTAGAGAAATAGTTTAATCCATTTAATTAAATCAATGCATTAGAATCATGTTTATTTAAATGGAATATTTTTTTTATTTGTCCGAAACAAATTTTGCATTTTGCATTTAAATAAATCAATGCGTTAGAATTCTGTTTACTTAAATTCAATTTTTTTCTTATTTGTGCCAAACAAATTTTTATTTACATGCACCTAGAGAAATGCATTTAATGCATTTAATTAAATCAATGCATTAGAATTACTCGGAGAAATAGTTTATTACATTTAAATAAATCAATGCATTAGAATTACTCGGAGAAATGGTTTATTACATTTAAATAAATCAATGCATTAGAATTCTGTTTACATAAATTCAATTTTTTTCTTATTTGTGCCAAACAAATTTTTATTTACATGCACCTAGAGAAATGCATTTAATGCATTTAATTAAATCAATGCATTAGAATTCTGTTTACTTAAATTCAATTTTTTTCTTATTTGTGCCAAACAAATTTTTATTTACATGCACCTAGAGAAATGCATTTAATGCATTTAATTAAATCAATGCATTAGAATTATTTTTATTTAAATGGAATATTTTTTTTATTTGTGCGAAACAAATTTTTATTTATATTGCACCGATGAGAGTTACTTCATTCAATTAAATCATTTTGTTTATTTATGGTTGTATACGCAAAGACAATTTCTCTAAATATCGACTAATCAAGATATTCAAAATTTTTAATTCATGTAAGCGTTTTTTCCCGTCAAATAAATGCTAGATTTTAATGATGGAAATCCCCAATTCACAGACTAGTCAGGTCGACAAGGGAAACAATTTGGCAAGATCGAGAAAAAAAATGTAAAAAAAAAATTCGTGATCAAATTTCTAACTTCTGTTAAAAAAAAAATAAAAATAAAAATAAAAATAACAATAAAAATAAAAATAAATTATGCAAGTGAAAATACCTAATTATTATATTAATGTCTAGATGTTTTTTTTTTCTTCATTTTCTCAATTTTTCTTTTTCAAGACTTCCTTTTTTTTTACACTTAAAATTTTTTCGCAGTCTTCGGCAAAGATTAACCTTTTCCCCGTCCAATTTTGAAATTCCCCGAATTTCTCCACCGTTTTCCTTACCCAAATATTCTTTCCCGAACTTCTCCCCGTTTTCCTGTCCGGATTTTCCCTGACAACAAACCCTCGTTGACGTCACCGGGGCAACGACCGAAAAATCCCGCGTCGCGAGATTCGATCTCGTTTGGGGAGTCCCGATAGATTCGAGATTCTTATCGCTTACCTTTGACGGCTTAACGGACAAGGGATGCAATTAATTTTTTTTTTTTTTTTTTTGGCGACGAGGAGGCGGTCGCGAATTTTGTGCGATTATTTGTAATCATCGTCGCTTTATCTGTCGAGGGGAAGCTCAGTGATATGTATATTTTCACAGTTTGACCTGCGATCTCGTGCGGCGAGAGAGTAGAGCTCCGGGCTGGAACCGGCGGTGGCGAAAGGGGAAGCGAAGATCATCGAACATCTGGTCGTCTTATCGGTTCCCATGCTGTTTTCGTTGGCCGCGCTGAATCCACTCCCTCCGACCAACCCCTCGGCTCTTCGTTAAATCTCGACATTGGCCAACTCACCCCATATAGTGTTTGTTCGACATGCACGCACCCTTAAACCGAACTCTATAACGATACGTCGATATTTTCGTAACTTCGTAGCGAGTGGTTTTTTTTTTTTTTTTTTTTGCTTCCTCATAGAGGAAGCTCTATGTTTTGATGAAAAAAAAAATCAATTTCGTGATTTTAATGGCAGCGTACTAGAAATGTTCGAAAACGTCGAGAAATGTGATTTTTAGCTAGCATCCGAATGTGTGCGCGTGTGCGCGTGCGCGCGTGTGCGCGTGTGCGGGTGCGTGCGTGCGCGCGTGCGCGCGTGGGCGCGTGGGCGCGTGCGCGCGTGCGCGCGTGGGCGCGTGCGCGCGTGCGCGCGTGGGCGCGTGGGCGCGTGTGCGCTTGTGCGCGTGTGCGCGTGTGCGCGTGTGCGCGTTTTTTTAATGAAAATGATTTGTTGATTTTTCTGAATAAGTATGATTTTTTTCAGATTTTAAAATACACTTTGGATTTTTTTTTTTTTTTTTTATGGGAAAAATGTGTTGTCAAACGATTCAAAGTGGATCAAAAAATCATTAAAAAAATTCGTACGTTAAGATAGATCTGACTTGTTTTTTCGTCGATTTTTCAATGTCACTTCAGTAGCGAATTAATCCTTCAAAGGAGACGTCAAGTTCTTAAAGTTTTCGGAGCGGAGCAGTTTGTTTCCGTCGTCGTCAAGACGAGTTTCTATTATCGAAGATTCGAAGAATCGCCGTAAAATTTATATCACCTATTCCAAAAAAATTACACGCCAGTGTGACAAATTTTTTCATATTTATTTTATGCTTCCTTCGTAATGTTTCGACGATTGCTTTATTATAATTTTTTTTTTTTTTTCTATTTCGATTTTCGCACGCGAGGGTTATTGATCGGTGGATTTAATGTGGGAATCCCTGCACAGCGCGATAAAATGTAAACGAGCGCCTAGTGGCGACATCTAAATAGGGACAATCCAAATTTGCGGCGAAGCTTACCAACCGTCGTTAAGTCAGTAAAGCAGTCGATGCCTTATGAGCGGTCGGTAAAATTCTGAAAAATTCTGCATGACCAGCGGTTGATTCTTGTTTTTACGCCAACGATAAGTACGACATAGGCGAGTGAATTTTTGACCCAATATAGTGAAACTTGGGCCAGATCAATTATTTGAAATATTAAACTTATCAGAAAATAAAACATAAGCTAAATGGACTCGAACTAGGGGAATATTTATATATAAAAAAATATATATATATATATATATATATATATATATATATATATATATATATATATATATATATATATATATTAATATTCCCCTAGTTCGAGTCCATTTAGCTTATGTTTTATTTTCTGATAAGTTTAATATTTCAAATAATTGATCTGGCCCAAGTTCCACTATATTGGGTCGAAAATTCAGTCGCGTATGTCGTACTTATCGTTGGCGTAAAAACAAGAATCAACCGCTGGTTCTGCAGAATATATATATATATATATATATATATATATATATATATATATATATATATATATATATATATATATATATATATATATGTAATTTGGAGCTCCGAATGAAATGTCTTATACAAATATTGCAAGTGTCATAAATGTCAACTCGGTGAAATGACATACGGACACTAAATCTTTTGCAGAGGAGTCGAATTTAACGAAATAAATGTTTTTAAATGCCTTATCTCGTCTTACGTGTGAAAAATATTTTTAATTTCGCAACAGTAATAAGTGTAATTTCAACTGGTGAAATGTCACGCGCCAGTAAAATTTTCGCAGATACTTCGAAATTGAGGAAATAAATTTTAAAAAATTCCTTATCAAAACGACGCGATTGTCTCGTCTCTCGTGCGAAAAATATTTACAATTTCGCAACAGTAATAAATGCAATTTCAACTAGGTGAAATGTCACGCGAACACTCAAATTTTTGCAGATGATTTTGGACTCGAATTTAAGGAAATAAATTAAAAAAAAAAAAAAAAATCATTATCAAAACAACGACATTTTCTCGTCTTTCGTGTAAAAAATACTTATAATTTCGCAGCATTAATAAATGCAATTTCATCATGGTGAAATGTCACGCGGACACTCAAATTTTTACAGAGTCGAATTTAGGGAAATAAATTATAAAAAAAAAATTCATTATCAAAACAACGACATTTTCTCGACTTTCGTGTAAAAAATACTTATAATTTCGCAGCATTAATAAATGCAATTTCATCGGGGTGAAATGTCACGCGGACACTCAAATTTTTACAGAGTCGAATTTAAGGAAATAAATTATAAAAAAAATTCATTATCAAAACGACGACATTTTCTCGTCTTTCGTGTAAAAAATACTTATAATTTCGCAGCATTAATAAATGCAATTTCATCATGGTGAATTGTCACGCGGACACTAAAAATTTGTACAAAGTCGGTTTTAAGGAAATACATTTTTTTTGTTTAATTCCTTATCAAAACGACGCGATTTTCTCGTCTCCCGTCTGAAAAATATTTGTAACTCCGCAACGGTGACAAAAGCAATTTCAACCGGGTGAAATGTCAAGCGGACACTAAAAAATTTTTGCAGAGTCGAATTCAAGAAAATACATTTTTTTTCAATTCCTTATCAAAACGAAGCGATTGTCTCGTGTCTCGTCTGAAAAATATTTATAATTTCGCAGCAGTTTCCAATAATGTTGCGGAAATAATCAGCGAAGAGTTCGAGCAGCAAGTTCATGGGAGACCGGCTGAACGGTACGAGGAAGTCGGCTCGATGATAAAGAAGAAGGAAGATAAGGAGGTAGGGGTAACGGTGTGTATTCCCCGTTCGTTGCGGCGAGCAGTATAGTTTCCTCGGCTGTATGGCGAACGTACAGTCGGTTGGCGGCAGCGAGGATCAAGTGCCCATACCCCTGCGCTCTCCTCGCTTGCAGCTCCGATCTTTCGATCCCTTTCCTCAGTGACGATCCGCCGGTCTCGACGACAACACCGGCGAAGTCAGTCGAATTTTTCTATCGATCGCAAACGCTCGCTTCCCCGGTAAAAAAAAAAAAAAAACGGTTTATATAAAAGTGTTTCATTGTTTATAATTTCTCTTGATTGCTCCCGTTCGGCTCAGCCTCATCATGTAAGCCCAATCGAGTGCCGATGAAAAGAGTTAAATCACTCGGTGTTCAAACGATCTATCGGACTTATTCGCCGTCGGTGCTCTTGTAAGTTTGACAATTACCTTGATGTGACAAAGCAATAATAAATGCCGAAAATATGGGAAAATATAATGACGTTTACTGATATTTTGCTTAAATCAATGTTGGTGTTTAGTCGAATAGCGGCATAACCGAATGGTCGAAGATCCAAATAGCCGAAAAACCGAATAGCCCAAAAATCTTATAGCCCAAAAACCTTATAGCCCAAAAACCTTATAGCCCAAAAACCTTATAGCCCAAAAACCTTATAGCCCAAAAACCTTATAGCCGAGAAACCGAATAGCCGAAGAACCGCATAGCCGAAAAATCGAATAGTCAGAAGATCGAATAGCCGAATAGCCGAATAGCGGACTAAGGGCCTAACCGAATAGCCGAATGGCCTAACCGAATAGCCGAATAACGGACTAATCGAATAGCCGAATAGCGGACTAAGGACCTAACCGAATAGCCGAATAACGGACTAACCGAATAGCCGAATAGCTGAATATGCCGAATAGCCGAATATGCCGAATAGCCGAATATGCCGAATATGCCGAATATGCCGAATAGCCGAATAGCCGAATAGCCGAATAGCCGAATAGCCGAATAGCCGAATATGCCGAATATGCCGAATAGCCGAATATGCCGAATAGCCGAATAGCCGAATAGCCGAATAGCCGAATATGCCGAATATGCCGAATAGCCGAATAGCCGAATAGCCGAATAGCCGAATATGCCGAATATGCCGAATAGCCGAATAGCCGAATAGCCGAATAGCCGAATAGCCGAATAGCCGAATAGCCGAATAGCCGAATAGCCGAATAGCCGAATAGCCGAATAGCCGAATAGCCGAATAGCCGAATAGCCGAATAGCCGAATAGCCGAATAGCCGAATAGCCGAATAGCCGAATAGCCGAATAGCCGAATAGCCGAATAGCCGAATAGCCGAATAGCCGAATAGCCGAATAGCCGAATAGCCGAATAGCCGAATAGCCGAATAGCCGAATAGCCGAATAGCCGAATAGCCGAATAGCCGAATAGCCGAATAGCCGAATAGCCGAATAGCCGAATAGCCGAATAGCCGAATAGCCGAATAGCCGAATAGCCGAATAGCCGAATAGCCGAATAGCCGAATAGCCGAATAGCCGAATAGCCGAATAGCCGAATAGCCGAATAGCCGAATAGCCGAATAGCCGAATAGCCGAATAGCCGAATAGCCGAATAGCCCAACAGCCTCCACGTAGAAAAAAAACTTCCGGGCAGATAGCATCGAACGACAAGTGTAGGTAGCTGCGACCGATATGATCATCCTAATCAGTGAGAAAACTAATATCAACACGATAAATAACACGTCGAAAGATGTAGTCATAATTTTTCATCGATAGCCTTCGCACCTTCCAGATACCCAAAAAAATGTTCCGCACAAAATCGAAAGAACAATCGACAATCGCACCTTAAAGTATGCTTCACTGAATCGTCAAAAAAAAAAAGTACAACATTCACATTACCCACGCAGATAAAAAAAATTCCTCAAGAACAATTTTTGTACGATAAAAACAAAAATCTAATTTCTCTGCATCTTAATTCATGGTCGAGTCCATAAATTGAAAAAAAAAAAAAAAAATGTATCACATCGGATCGCAGCTACACTCTCCTACATTTTTGCACAACTCTCTAATTTCCATCTCGTCGGTCGTTGTGAAAAAAAAAAAAATTCTTAGACACACTGTTACAACCGTGTGCATAATTATCGAGGATAATCCGAATAACAATCTATGTAAATATTGGCCACCTGTGTGAGTTTCCACCGCGCCACCAACGCCGGCCAGTAATTACAGTAATCATCCACGTACGTGGCGCGTGAACTGCCCCCCCCCCCGCCCTGAATTATTTTCCCCCTCTCTTCCACCTATTACTTTGGTAGGCGCTCATATGCATAGAATTATGGAAAAGATTAGCCGATTCTCCACGATCTGCGTACAGGCTCGAGACAAGCGTATTTTATTCGTCGTACTAATCCATCGCTCATCTAATCGTACACGGTAAAAAAAAAAAAAAAAAAAAAAAAAAAAAACTTGTACTTTTTACAAAAAATTATTGTCCACGAACGTCCAAAGTTTTTTGTCAATGTTAATTTTCTAGTTTTACATGAGAAAAGTGCAAGCCAAAATCGTCGATAATACAGAAAATAAAACAAGTTTCTCACGTATTTAAGAAAATTATTTTTGCGAAATTTTGCATTCCGATTTTGCGAAATTATTTCTTACTGTGCATACGATTATTGGAATTTATTATGATTTTTGTCTAATTTCGAGCGAGAATTTTAGATGATTTTTTTTTTTTTTTTTTTTTTTATTAAAAATAAATATCGACTCCGATTAGAATAATTAAGATTCATCGATTGATCGATTAATTTGATTATATCGATTGAGATTAAATTGAGATAATGCGGTGAGTCACGAGAAATTGCCACGCCCGCCAATCCCTCCCAGAGAGAAGAGTCGGAACAACTTCCACATAAGCGACGACAATCTCGCCTAACGAGCAATGAGAAAATAGCAACTTGTGAAAAGGCCATTCGTCAACTGCAGCGGAAAATTGAATTTCGCTTTTTTTTATATCTCCTTTACAACTTCTTCCCTGCTTTACCGGTCTCGGTCGGTAAACAAAAAAAAAGCTGCAATTGACATTTTTTACTGTACAATAATAATCGTCGTCGTCACCACAGACTTGTGTAAATCCGCTACACTTTTGGGTGTTCTTACACCGAAAATTATTAATGTAGATTAGTGTTAACTGTACGGCGTTGAGTGCAATTCTTAATTTACACTGATTTTCTTGCACAGTAGTTTTACACAATGGTAGAGTACTCGGTTAACACAAAAATACACCGCACTGTCGTTAAAACGGTGCCAATTTTAACACCGATTTTTTACAGTGTACGCTAGAGTTGTAACGTGGTAGAGATGTTTTCTGGTAGAGTCGCTTACGGAGAGATGTTTTCCGGTAGAGTTGTCATCTGGCAGAGTCGCGAGTGGTACAAATGTAAGTCTACCGATAAAAAAAACCACTTAACCGCCCATTAATTTTGATCATTTCATTTCCCATTAAAGTACGACTATTTGGATGGTAAAAAGACTTTTTAAATAATTACAAACATCAATATCGCAAATAACAAAATAGGCACGAACGTTTCTTGTCTCCTTGAAGTACGATTATTTGGACGGCAAAATGACTTTTTAAATAATTACAAACATCAAAATCGTAAACGACAAAATAGTTACGAACGTTTCTTGTCCACGAATCTCCACGCTTTCTCTCCTCTTAATTCCACAAAAAAAAAAAAAAAAAAAATGTCCCTCACAAAAACCTCTCCTAACGTCGAAGATATTTTTTTTCTGAGATCAAAGATAAAACAATTGTTGATCTTTGTTGAGAAGTTTGTCGAATGTGCAGATCTCTTTTGCTGTCTAGCAGGTAAAATATAGTGGAGAAATGTGGCGAACAATGTAAAGATGATAATTAGATGCTCTCGAGTGTGGATGGGGCTTATTCTTCTCGGACAAACAAACGAGAGCCCCGTCGACTTTACTAACGCCGTCGTTGGGATAATTGACTCTCCTCGATAACCGAATAAGGGGAGAGTGTAATTTAAAACGCTCTGTATGCAAATTGATCCTCGTGAAAAGAGACGAGAGGACGCCGCTTACGTGTGGCCCGTGGATAGTCAAGCGATGCGGTCTCGGTGCGCGGCTCTCGGCGCATTCCCTTACAGGATACAAAGATACATTCACTTCCATTACCCTTCCCACGCGGTTGCCTTGCCGTGAAACTTTGACAGAATCGTCGTCTCGAACTTCTTCTTCTCGTTATCGAAAATTTATCGAAACTAGTGACATTGGGGCCCTCGACGAGCTCCCAAATGTTTTGTGAATTGGTAACTAAGAAAAATAATCATTTGTAGCTTTCCCCGAAAAACCGCATAGCCGCTAAACCGCATAGCCGAAAAACCGCACAGCCAAAAAATCGCATAGCCGAAAAACCGCATAGCCGAAAAACCGCACAGCCAAAAAATCGCATAGCCGAAAAACCGCATAGCCGAAAAACAGCATAACCGAAAAACCGAATAGCCGAAAAACCGCATAGCCGAAAAATCAAATATTCAAAAGATCGAATAGCCGAAAATCCGCGTAGCCGAAAAAACGCGTTGCCGAAAAATCGCATAACCGAAAAACCGCATAGCCGAAAAACCGCATAGCCGAAAAATCGAATAGCCGAAAAACCGCATAGCCGAAAAATCGAATACTCAAAAGATCGAATAGCCGAAAAACCCCGTAGCCGAAAAAACGCGTTGCCGAAAAATCGCATAGCCGAAAAACCGCGTAGCCGAAAAACGCGTTGCCGGAAAACCGCATAGCCGAAAAACCGCATAGCCGAAAAACCGCATAGCCGAAAAACCGCATAGCCGAAAAACCGCATAGCCGAAAAACCGAATAGCCGAAAGATCGAATAGCCGAAAGATCGAATAGCCGAAAGATCGAATAGCCGAATAGTCGAATAGCCGAATAGCCGAATAGCCGAATGGCCGAATAGCCGAATGGCCGAATGGCCGAATGGCCGAATGGCCGAATGGCCGAATGGCCGAATGGCCGAATGGCCGAATGGCCGAATGGCCGAATGGCCGAATGGCCGAATGGCCGAATGGCCGAATGGCCGAATGGCCGAATGGCCGAATGGCCGAATGGCCGAATGGCCGAATGGCCGAATGGCCGAATGGCCGAATGGCCGAATGGCCGAATGGCCGAATGGCCGAATGGCCGAATGGCCGAATGGCCGAATGGCCGAATGGCCGAATGGCCGAATGGCCGAATGGCCGAATGGCCGAATGGCCGAATGGCCGAATGGCTGAATGGCCGAATAGCTGAATAGCCGAATAGCCGATTAAAGGCCTAACCGAATAGCCGAATAACGGACTAACCGAATAGCCGAATAGTAAAATTTCGTACGAAACCCGTGCGAAAAACTTTTTCTGAACTCGTCAGAACTCTTTATTAGTGTGCACAGTGACGCTCTTTTCACGAAACTCGGTCGTATTTGGCTCGGTTTCGTTTTCAACAAACCTTTCAGACTCAAACAACAGAACTAACAATTACATCGAGACTCGCAATCTGCAATGCACGATCTCGTTTGTTTACGAGCCGAGAGGGTAAAGATCTTAGTTTTAAACCGGTTTTCTTGCGACGGCATGGCTGGACTTCCAATCCGAGACGCTGTTCTGCAGACTCGAGCCTCCATCCAGAAACTCACACATTATTTGTGCATACAACAAGCGCGCGCACACTGACATACAGGTGGAACGTACGCTTCCCGCATCGACGATTACGTTGACTCGAACAACCGGTTACCGGCTCGCGAATAAATGTCTGTCACCCCACCGAGATGAACAGGATTTTAATTAAATTTTTATTGGAAAGACAGCAACCGTTTCGATCTTTTAGCGCTTCCGTGAGTTGTTAACAAAAACAGGGAAAAAAAAGTCCCAATGGCATTTTTCACAAATTCGCTTTTTCATCTAATCTACTTTTGTGTACAAAGCTATGAAAAATCATTTTTCGTGATTCTCTGAGTTTCTCAAAGGAAGCTTTGTCGATAAACGAAAATAATCGCGTTCAGATTTTTTTCATTTTGCTTCCTCGTAGAAGCAAAAAAAACATCGGCGAGTGGTTTTGCATAAAAGTCTAATATGATGTTGATGTTGAAAAAAATTTGTGCGATTCCTCATAAAAGTTGAAAATTAAAATTTTCATAAATTTTCACATAAAAGTTGAAAATTGAAATTATTTTATCGTTTTCTCATAATGTTCCTTTATTCACGAAACTTCCTCTATGAGGAAGCCAAAAATACAAACAATGCTTCCTCGTAGAACAAACTTTGCGAATAAAGGAACATTATGAAAAAGCGATATGAAAATTTCAATTTTCATCGTTTATGAGAAACGATATGAAAATGTCAACTTTCAAGTTTTATAAGAAAACGATATAAAAATTTCAGTTATCAACGTTTATGAGAAACGATATGAAAATTTCAATTTTCAACTTTTATGTGAAACGATATAAAAATTTCAGTTTTCAACGTTTATGAGAAACGATATGAAAATTTCAATTTTCATCGTTTATGAGAAACGATATGAAAATTTCACCTTTCCACTTTTATCAGAAAATGGTATAAAAATTTCAACTTTCCACTTTTATGAGGAACGATATGAAAATTTCAATTTTCAACTTCTATGAGAAACGATATGAAAATGTCAACTTTCAAGTTTTATAAGAAAACGATATAAAAATTTCAGTTATCAACGTTTATGAGAAACGATATGAAAATGTCAATTTTCAACTTTTATGAGAAACGATATAAAAATTTCAGTTTTCAACGTTTATGAGAAAGCGATGTGAAAATTTCAATTTTCTACTTTTATAAGAAATGATATGAAAATTTCACTTTTCAACTTCTATGAGAAACGATATGAAAATGTCAACTTTTAAGTTTTATAAGAAAACGATATAAAAATTTCAGTTATCAACGTTTATGAGAAACGATATGAAAATTTCAATTTTCAACTTTTATGAGAAACGATATAAAAATTTCAGTTTTCAACGTTTATGAGAAACGATATGAAAATTTCAATTTTCAATTTTTATAAGAAATCGATATGAAAATTTCAACTTTCAACTTTTATGCGAAAGCGTTGTGAAAATTTCAATTTTCAACTTTTATAAGAAATGATATGAAAATTTCACTTTTCAACTTTTATGAGAAAACACATGAAAATTTCCATTTTCAACTTCTATGAGAAACGATATGAAAATGTCAACTTTCAACTTTTATGAAAAAACGATATAAAACTTTCAGTTTTCAACGTTTATGAGAAATGATATGAAAATTTCAATTTTCAACTTTTATAAGAAATCGATATGAAAATTTCAACTTTCAACTTTTATGAGAAAGCGATATGAAAATTTCAATTTTCAACTTTTGTGAGAAAGCGATATGAAAAATTTCAATTTTCAACTTTTGTGAGAAACGATATGAAAATTTCAATTTTCAACTTCTATGAGAAACGATATGCAAATTTCAATTTTCAAGATTTTTTTAAAAATATTGCATCTTCATTTTCGTGAAAATCTTTTTGACGTATTGTTTAGTAAAGATTTACGATCCAACAGTAATATTTTACCGTTCGACTAGGGACCATTGAGGAGAGGACAGTGAAAAGAAAAGAAAGGGGAATACAGGGAAAGGAAACTGTAGCCAATAATCCGTGACAGAGGCGTTCGGCTCTAAATCCCTTGAACGGCGGACATCGCGTGAGAAGTTCACTTTCTTCTTCGACTTTTTCGTTATCACCGTAGGATCTTTTACGACCGTTTGCAACACCCGCTTTTTCAAAGCCCGAAAGAAAACAAAAAAAATCCTGACGAATTTTCATATTATCGAACAAATTTCGAAAATGCAAAAAAAAATTTGTTTGACGCCTGAAAAAAAAATAAAAATAAAAAAATGTCTCAACTGCTCGACACTTTCCTGCATAAAAAAACATGACGAAAAAGTGGATTTGCGAAAATTCCGTTTTTCCATTTTTACAGAGAAATAAAAAACTTAAAAAAAAATCCTGATCGAAAAAGTTTCTCTTCAATTACTATTAGTCAAATTTTTGCACATCATTTTTTTTTTTTTTAACAACATGAAATAAAATTTATTTCACACTACTGAATACGAATCAGAGCTGGGCAGTACTTAGAGTACGTGAGTACTTATTTGCTACTTAAAGTATCAAAATACTTTTCGGTTACTTTAAGTACCATTAATGAGTACTAAGACCAAAGTACTTGTGCAATTTTGTGGAAGCTATGCTCAAAATTATAATGAACAAGGAAACCATGTGCAAATTACTTTGTACCACTTTCGGAAAGTAACAAAAAATGTCTGTCCCATAAAATTATTTTACTTCCAACCCAATATTTTCCATTTAAATACCAAAAATATGATTGTTGATGCATAAAATCGAGACCTTTCTCACTTTCGGCCACTGTACTAGATCCATAAGTCCCAGATTTAGTTGTCATACATCCAGTCGACGTCCACTCACTACCTTAAAGTCCCGTCGTCGTAGTCCAGTCGATTAGTCTCTTACCAAGGATTGGAAACGAAGAGTTTGGACGTTTTGAAAAAAAAAAAAAATGTTGGCCCTGTACAGAGCCGATTGATTTGAAAATTTCTCTCTAAATTTCGTACTCATGGAACTCCAGTCCCTTCCGATTAATAAGAAAAAGTACTTTGTATTTTATAAAAAAAAGTACTTTAAGTAAGGAAATTAATTTCTACTTCAAGTACTTGCTGTACTTAGTATTTAGTACTCTAAGTACTTGTGGTACTTAGTATTTAGTACTCTAAGTACGCGCGGCACTTAGTATTTAGTACTCTAAGTACTTGCGGTACTTAGTATTTGGTACTCTAAGTACTTGTGGCACTCGGTATTTAGTATTTTAAGTATTTGTGGCACTTAGCATTGAGCGCCTTAAGTACTTGATGTACTTAGTATTTAGTACTTTAAGTACTTGCAACACTTGGTATTTAGCATTTTAAGTATTTGTGGTACTTAGTATTCAGCACCTTAAGTACTTGATGTACTTAGTATTTAGTACCTCAAGGACTTGCTGTACTTAGTATTTAGTACTTTAAGTACCTGCGGTACTTAGTATTTAGCACTTTGAGCACTTGCTGTACTTAGTACTTTAAGTACTTGTGGTACTTAGCATTTAGCACCTTAAGCACTTGTGGTACTTAGTATTTAGCACCTTAAGTACTTGCTGTACTTAGCATGTAGTACCTTAAGTACTTGCTGTACTTAGTATTTCGTACTTTCAGTACTTGCTGTACTGAGTATGTAGTACCTTAAGTACTTGCTGTACTTAGTATTTAGTACTTTAAGTACTCGCTGTACTTAGTATTTAGTACTTTAAGTACTTGCTGTACTCAGTATTTAGTACTTTAAGTACTTTTCGATACTTTGGCCAGCTCTGAAATGAATAGCTTGAAGAATTAATTGACACGCTTCAAGAAGTGAGTAAAAAAAAATCGAGCTTAATTGTCAAAAGGACGAACTAAAAAATAAATAATAAAAAAAAAAAATTGCTACAAAAATTCCGGTGCATCTTCGGAACCGTTAAATTAGAAGGTGCCACTTGTCGTTTTCCCGAATGTGCCTGCCAGCGCGCTATCGTCACGCCCAGCGGCGTGTCTGTTCGCCTCGGCTCAGCCGATCTTCGCTCCAGACGCCTCGAATGCCAAGGTACGGGGATTTATCGTTACGGTGGTTTCGACGTTGCGCAGGCTGAAGTTGAAATTGTAACAGCAACGCAGCCGGTGCCGCTATGTGCGATTACGAGGCGGACGTCGCTCGGTTTTTTGGAATCCCCTGGAGCGAGTCTCGGCGGATGCGAAGCGTGCGTGATCCGTTTACCGATACCGACTGACGTGACTCAACTCATTGCAAATCAGCGATTAGCAATGCAAAATTAATGTGCGAAAAAAAAAAAAAAAAAAAAAATTATGGTACTAGCACAGATTTCCGATACCGAGCGACGTGACTCGACTCATTGCAAATCGACGATTTGCAATGTAAAGTTAATGTAAAAAAAAAAAAAATAAAAAAAATAAAAAATTAAGCATATCGAATTATGGCACTAGAATAGATTTCCGAACCTCCGTTCTTGCCCGTTGCGCCGCTTCGCCGGAAACAAATATTTTTATGCCTCTTTGTATTGAAATCGATACGAACGAATGTGAGCGATAGGCTTGCCGAGGCGCGATGCGTTTGTCGAGGATCGTCTGGAAGTTAGGGGCGTCGGATTGGCAGAGGATTTTGACAATTTTTTTTTTTTTTTTTTTTTTTTCAGATTCAGGAACGATCCTACAAAGATCTTTTACGAAGATTAAACGCTACACAGGTTAAACGAACATGAAATTGAAATTTTTATATCGCTTTTTCATAAAAGTTGAAAATTGACATTTTCATAAAAGTTCCTCATAAAAATTGAAAATTGAAGGTTTCAATTGGATATCTTGAATTTTTTTTTTTTTTCGATAACCATTCTGTATGCTAAAATTCGAAATTTTGGATTTTTAGCATACAGAATGGTTTTCGAAAAAAAAAATTTTCAAGATATCGAATTAAAACTTTCGCCATTGTTTTCAAGTGGCATATTTCCAAACCGATTTCATTAACGAAAAAATTTTCTTTAAAAAAACCATTTTCGTCAATAAAAATTTTAAGGGTACCATTTTTTGGGTAAAAATATTTTTTAGATTTTTTTTTGTTAATGAAATCGGTTCGGAAATATGTCACTTGAAAACAATGGCGAAGGATTTAATTCGATATATTGATTTTTTTTTTTTTTCGAAAACCATTCTGTATGCTAAAAATCCAAAATTTCGAATTTTAGCATACAGAATGGTTTTCGAAAAAAAAAAATTTCAAGATATCGAATTAAAACCTTCGCCATTGTTTTCAAGTGGCATATTTCCAAACCGATTTCATTAACGAAAAAATTTTCTTTAAAAAAACCATTTTCGTCAAAAAAATTGTAAGGGTACCATTTTTTGGGTAAAAATTTTTTTTCGTTAATGAAATTGGTTCGGAAATATGCCACTTGAAAACAATGGCGAAGGATTTAATTTGATATATTGAATTTTTTTTTTTTTTCGAAAACCATTCTGTATGCTAAAAATCCAAAATTTCGAATTTTAGCATACAGAATGGTTTTCGAAAAAAAAAAATTTCAAGATATCGAATTAAAACCTTCGCCATTGTTTTCAAGTGGCATATTTCCCAACCGATTTCATTAGAGTGAAAAAATTCTAAAAAAATTTATTTGAAGAAAAAAACCATTTTCGTCAAAAAATAGTAAGGGTCACTCTTTTCGAGTCTTTTTTCCACGTTTTTCAACGTGCTGAAACTACCCGATAAAACGCTTCTAGAACTTCGGACAAGAGCCTATTTTGTGTATTTTTTCCCGTAGAACACAACGGGCACCTCAGATTTTCCGTAGCTCCAATGGGAGCCGAGATATCGACCTTTGAAAATCACGAAAATTTACGTTTTTTTAAAGTGGCTCAAAAATTGAAAAAACGTTGTTCACTCGATTTTTGTTGTTTCACGGCTGTATTCGACGTATTTTTTTCCGCTGAACACGAATCCACTGGCCTACAGTGAGGGGTACAGTGGGGGGGGGGGCGAGTGGGGTACAGTGAGACATTGAAAGTCTCGATTTTATGCATGAAAAATCGTATTTTTTTGGATTTAAGTAGAAAATATTGGGCTGACAGTAAAACAATTGGTATATTCGTGGTCGAAATTTGAATCGGAGGTGAGATTCGGTTCCTTAAGAATATATTATCCGGCGATCGCGTTTCAATAGACGAAGCACTTGTCATCTATTGTCAACAATAAATAACATAAATAAACGCTAGTAATAATAATAATAATAATAATAATAATAATAATAATAATAATAATGATAATAAATCATTAAATTTATTATTATATTATATTATATTATATTATATTATATTATATTATATTATATTATATTATATTATATTATATTATATTATATTATATTATATTATATTATGAATATTTATTATATTATAGTTTAATTTGTAAAAATGTCACGATTGAATTTGCCGATAATCTTCGACTTTGTACCAATCGGAGTTATCCACAGTTCCAGTGGAAAGTCGTTTCGACCCACCCAACCGTGACATTTACAGTAAATTACAGCTTTACACTTTGTTTTTTTTTTTTTTTTTTTTTGTGTCATCGTATTCGAGTCGCAAAGGTTGGAAAGTCATGCGAAAGAATAATATTGTCTAACGGTGTGTTCGCCGCGTTCGGTCAAAGGTTAGAAAGTAGGGCTTCATGGAATTAACACACTTTTATGGAGTCACGGGTGACAAAGACTTGCGCGTACAAAAAAAAAAAGAACACGCTGATTGGGTGCAGCACGCAAAGCTCAGCGTATTACCTTCATTGTAGAGACAACGCGCAAAAAAAATCATGCATGATTTTTTGCAGAATATTTCTCAGGGAAAATGGGATTTAGAATCCTATTTTAATTATGCATTAATTTTGTATAATTTAATTATGGGATTAATAAAGAATTTCGAATACTTTAAAATTCTTTATTTCTAACTTCAAAAATCTGACAAAATCAACCATAGAGAAAGTGCCAAGAACATTAATTTTGGGTATTAATAATTTCAAAAAGTTAAGAAATTTTTTTAATTTGTTAACCTTTCATCCGGCAACTTAACATTTTTTTTAGTGAAGTTTCGTTAATTTTTTTGTGAATAGATAAAATCTTTTTAAGAATTATTTACAAATATCGACATTTTTTTTTTCTGTAAAAACTTGAAAATTGTTGAGGTGAATACAAATGTTGAATGAGAAAAAAATCATGCATGATTTTTTGCACGACAATTCTCAACCAAAATGGGATTTACAATTCTATTTTAATTGTGAATTAATTTTGTATAATTTAATTATGGGATTAATACAGAATTTCGAATACTTCAAAATTCTTTATTTTTAACTTCAAAAATCTGACAAAATCAACCATAGAGAAAGTGCCAAGAACATTAATTTTGGGTATTAATAATTTCAAAAAGTTAAGAAATTTTTTTAATTTGTTAACCTTTCATCCGGCAACTTAAAATTTTTGTTTAGTGAAGTTTCGTTAATTTTTTCTTTTGAATAGATAAAATCTTTTTAAGAATTATTTACAAATATCGACATTTTTTTTTTTTCTGTAAAAACTTGAAAATAGTTGAGGTGAATACAAATGTTGAATGAGAAAAAAATCATGCATGATTTTTTGCACGACAATTCTCAGCCAAAATGGGATTTACAATTCTATTTTAATTGTGAATTAATTTTGTATAATTTAATTTATGAGATTAATAAAGAATTTCGAATACTTCAGAACGGGATAAAAATCTGACAAAATCAACCCCATAAAGAAAGTGCTAAGAACATTAATTTTGGGTATTAATAATGCCAAAAAGTTTAAAAAATAATAAAAAAAAACAACCTAACTTTTTTTAGTGGAAATTGTTCGTTAATTTTTCTGAACGGATAAAACCTTTTTAAGAATTATTTACAAACAGCGACATTTTTTTTTTTTTTTTTTTCAATAAAAACTTGCAAAAAGTGGAGGTGAAAAAAAAGTTAAATAAAAAAAAAACTTAAATTTCTGGCGATTCGTCGATAATCCTATGCTATTTAACAACCGCGCTATTACGCATCAGGCTCGCGACTATTGATACCACGCACCGTACCGTTACGCCGTCACGGTGGAAAAGATTGTAAAACCGGAAGTACACCGTATTATCCTAGTCGACATCGCCGGCAACGTCGCTTGTTTTGTTTCAGTCCAACGCGAGACTTCCCACAATGTGGATTTGTAACATTAGAAAAAAAAAAAGAAAAACATTTCAACTTCTTATTAAAACAAAATTGCATCAAAATGTGAGAATAAAATCATCGATCGTGACGAGAGTGAATTTTTTTTTTATCACCATTTCGATCTAATTCCAATTTTTACGGAGTTATTGTTTGTAATTATTATTGCGAAAAAAAAAAAAAATTGACCAGTTATATCGTCGCTTTGTGTGTCAATATTAATGTGAACCTTACACGACAATATATTGTTATAATAATCATTATATTTTGTGTATTAATATCAGAAATGGGCAGTACTTTAAGTACATGATTACTGTTTGATTTGAAAATTCTTCTCCAAATTTCGTACTCGTGGAACTCCGCCTCCTCGGATTAAGAAGAAAAAGTACTTTGTATTTTATAAAAGTACTTTAAGTACGGAAATTACTTTGCACTTAAAGTATTTGCGATACTTAGTACTTTCAGTAATTCTCGGTACTTTGCTCAGATCTGAATTAATATTAATATTGTTAAAAGGAAAATAAATTAAACCGTTTACATCTTCAATTACTCGATGTCAAATGGTTGTTTGACACAATTTAAGGAGGGAGTCTCGCTGCGCGCTGACTTCGCATAGGTTCGACAGAAATAAGAGAAAATTGCAATTACTTCTTGATGGTATAAAAATCTGAAAAAATTCATGCATACTAAAGGTACTGAAAAGATTAATTTTGCACAATAATAATTACAAAATGTTATTAACAAATTGATGAAAAAAATAATTGCTTAACAAATTTACCGGCAACCCAACTTTTTTTTTTCGTGAAAAAGATTCGTTTATTATTCTGAATACGCATGAATTTTTTCAGATTTTTCAGTAATCGTTGATTTTTCCATGAAAAAAAAAAAAAAAAAAAAATCAACGATTACTGAAAAATCTGAAAAAATTCATACGTATTCAGAACAATAAACGAATCATTTTCACGAAAAAAAAATGTTGGGTTGCGGGCAAATTTGTTAAGCAATTCTTTTTTTCATCAATTTGTTAATAACATTTTGTAATTATTATTGTGCAAAATTAATCTTCTCAGTACCTTTAGTATGCATGAATTTTTTCAGATTTTTATACCATCAAGAAGTACTTGCAATTTTTCTATTATTTTTGTCGAACTTATGCGAAGTCACCCTCAGCGACACTCCCTCCTTAACGCTTAAAGGATGTTAATTTGCATTAATCGTGCCTAGTACTCGTAGTACTTCGTGCTTAGCACTCGTAGTACTGCGTACTTAGTACTCGTAGTATTGCGTACTTAGTACTCGTAGTACTGCGTACTTAGTACTCGTAGTACTGCGTACGTAGTACTCGTAGTACTTCGTGCTTAGTACTCGTAGTACTTCGTGCTTAGTACTCGTAGTACTTCGTGCTTAGTACTCGTAGTACTTCGTGCTTAGTACTCGTAGTACTTCGTGCTTAGTACTCGTAGTACTTCGTGCTTAGTACTCGTAGTACTTCGTGCTTAGTACTCGTAGTATTTCGTGCACAGTACTCGTAGTACTTCGTGCTCAGTACTCGTAGTACTTCGTGCTCAGTACTCGTAGTACTTCGTGCTCAGTACTCGTAGTACTTCGTACTCAGTATTCGTAGTACTTCGTACTCAGTATTCGTAGTACTGCATACTCAGTACTCGTAGTACTTCGTGCTCAGTACTCGTAGTACTTCGTACTCAGTATTCGTAGTACTTCGTACTCAGTATTCGTAGTACTGCATACTCAGTACTCGTAGTACTTCGTACCGAGTACTTAAAGTACTTGTAGTACTTCGCACTTCACACTTAGTACTTAGCACTTAACACTTAAAGTACTTGCAGTGCTTCGTACTTAGTACCTTAAGTAATCCTCGGTACTTTGCCCAGCTCTGAATTAATATTAATATTGTTAAAAGGAAAATAAATTAAATCGTTTATATCTTCAATTACTCGATGTCAAATGGTTGTTAGACGCAATTTAACGGTTGGAGGATGTTAATTTGCAACGAAAAAAGGAAAGCCGGAGGCACTTTACTTTCGAGCAATTATTCCTCGGTGGACAATATATAAATGTGTCGTATCTCATCCGCGGTCGAAGCGTGGAAAAAAAATATATATATAGTGTGATAAGTACATGGTAGAGATGGAGCTCAGAGATATAACTGGACAGATGGCCATAAGCAAAACGCAGCGGCACGTAAGTTTTGTTACGGTCTTATACGCGTGCCTGCTGCCACGCTGGGAGCACAAAACTATAATCTGCGATCAAATCAACGCTGGGTTTCGTACTGCTCCGAGTCACTTCCTCGGAGAGTTTTACCGTAATGCGAGAATCATAGAGATCGGTAGAGATTTTTTTTTTTTTTGTTTTTCTGTTGTCCTTTAAACCAGAACAACGACGCAGTTGCCTGCAATCGATGTGCTTCTTTGAGGCAGAGGAAAAGACACTTTCGAGTGATCAAGTGATGAGAAAAAATATATTTTTCGACACTTTATTTTAGTGTTCGATCCGCTTGAAAACTAAAAAAATCGGTATCGTTCGATTTCGGCGCCGATTTCACGGTCAAACATCGAACGGGTAGTAAAATAAGTTGCGGATTCGTGATCAGCGAAAAAAAATACATCGAATATAGCCGCGGCACGACGAGAATTTTTTTTTTTTTTTTTCATCTTTACGACCGATTTTTTTGAGCAGCCTTTTTTTGGGATTTTTGAAATGCCGATTTTTCGGTTTTTCGATGGAGTTTCGGGAAAATCGAGATTTCTATAGTGTTCCATGGGAAAAACCGAAATGAGATACTGTGCGGAGTTACGGAGTCGTTTTTATCGATCGAAAATTGTGTTTTTGAAAAATTGCTAATTTTGTTTTTTTCATTACGAATCCAAAAATTGAAAAAATCGATAAAATCTTCGCGACAGCATGTTTCGATGTGTTTTTTCGTGCCGAACGCGAATCCGAGATTGGTTTCGTACCAAAGTCAAGGGAAACTTTGCGAGAAACGATTTTATCTCGGGGAAACGATTCAATGAAGCGAATAATTCGTTGAAATCGGTCATTGACGTGCGGCGTTGCACCGAGCGTGACGATCGCGGTGGCCGCGATCGTCACGCGGTTAATACCTCGCCGCGAATCGTAGAACAATTTCGAATGAAACTTCAGCACAGTTCCTCATCCTCGGTAACGACGCGAATAATCATCGAAGATCACGCGAACGAATCTCGTTGGACCGATCGAACTCTGCGAAATTAATCGCTCGGGCATAAAGTCGTTGGCCTAAAACGCTGGGAAGTGTGAAAGGCAATTTTATTTTTTATTTTATTTATTTTTTTTTTCATCTAATACGAATTTAGGTACGCAGGTTTTACGAGAAAAAATAATCTCGAATGCAAATTTCTAGTAGACAAGGCGTTAAAAAAAAAATCATGCATGATTTTTTGCAGAATAATTCTCAGCAAAAAATGAAATTTACAATGTTATTTTAATTATGCATTAATTTTGTATAATTTAATTATGGGATTAATGAGGAATTTCGAATAATTCAGAAGTGGATAAAAATCTGACAAAATCGACCATAGAGAAAATGTCAGAAACATCAATTTTGGATGTTGATAATTCCAAAGAGTTAAGAAATTAAAAGAAAAAAAATTGTTAACGTTTCAACCGGCAACTTAACATTTTTTTTTTTTTTTAGTGAAGTTTCGTTAATTTTTTTGAATAGATAAAACATTTTTAAGAATCTTTTACAAATATCGACAGTTTTTTTTTTTTTTTTTCTGTGACACTTGAAAAAAGTGGTTGTGAATACAAAAGTTGAATAAGAAACAAAAAAAAATCATGCATGATTTTTTGCACGATAATTAATTTTGTATAATTTTATTGTGGGATTAATAAAGAATTTCGAATACTTCAGAACGGGATAAAAATCTGACGAAATCAACCATAGAGAAAATGCTAAGAACATTAATTTTTAATTAATAATTCGAAAAAGTTAAGAAATTTTTAAAAAATCGTTAACGTTTCATCCGGCAACCTAACTTTTTTTTTTTAGTGGTGATTCGTTAATTTTTCTGAAAAGATAAAACCTTTTTGAAAATTATTTGCAAATAGGGACATTAAAAAAATAAAATAAAAACTTGTAAAAAGTTGAGGTGAATACAAAAGTTGAATAAACAAAACAAAAAATCCTGCAAGATTATTTGCACAATGATTCCCAGCCAAAACGGAATTTTCAAGCCCATTTTAATTATGCATTAATTTTATATAATTTAATTTATGAGATTAATAAAGAATTTCGAATACTTCAGAACGGCATAAAAATCTGACAAAATCAACCATAAAGAAAGTGCTAAGAAAATTCATTTTGGATATTAATAATGCCAAAAAGTTAACAAATTAGAAAAAAAAACAACCGAACTTTTTTAGTGCAAATTGTTCGTTAATTTTTCTGAACAGATAAAACCTTTTTATCGAATATCGAAAAATAATCTCGAATGCAACTTTCTAATATAAATAAAGCAGTTTCTGTTAAAAATCATAATTACCAGTGAATTTGCTACGACCGATTGGACGTTCGATATCGGTTTGAATTTTCCTATACGCTATAAAAATAAATTAAAAATGTAATGTACCGAAAGTTGAGATTTGCTTGAATTACTTACATTGATTGAACATTAATGTACGTTTTTTTGTACAATTTAAAAAACGGTATTAATATTGATACTCTTTTGCCGAAAAATTTCCAAAAAATTTCATTCAAGATAAAAATTTGAAATTTCAAAAATAGTTTATGGAAACGAGCTTTGAACTTTCCTATACGCTATAAAAATAAATTATAAATTTAACGTACCGAAAGTTGAGATTTACTTGAATTACTCACATTGATTGAACATTAATGTACGTTTTTTTGTACAATTTCAAAAACGGTATTAATATTAATACTCTTTTGCCGAAAAATTTGAAAAAGTTTTCATTAAAGATAAAAATTTGAAATTTCAAAAATAGTTTATGGAAACGAGCTTTGAACTTTCCTATACGCTATAAAAATAAATCATAAATTTAATGTACCGAAAGTTGAGATTTACTTGAATTACTCACATTGATTGAACATTAATGTACGTTTTTTTGTACAATTTCAAAAACGGTATTAATATTATAACTCTTTTGCTGAAAAATTTGCAAAAATTTTCATTAAAGATAAAAATTTGAAATTTCAAAAATAGTTTATGGAAACGAGCTTTGAACTTTTCTATACGCTATAAAAATAAATTATAAATTTAATGTACCGAAAGTTGAGATTTGCTTGAATTACTCACATTGATTGAACATTAATGTACGTTTTTTTGTACAATTTCAAAAACGGTATTAATATTAATACTCTTTTGCCGAAAAATTTGAAAAAGTTTTCATTAAAGATAAAAATTTGAAATTTCAAAAATAGTTTATGGAAACGAGCTTTGAACTTTCCTATACGCTATAAAAATAAATCATAAATTTAATGTACCGAAAGTTGAGATTTACTTGAATTACTCACATTGATTGAACATTAATGTACGTTTTTTTGTACAATTTCAAAAACGGTATTAATATTATAACTCTTTTGCTGAAAAATTTGCAAAAATTTTCATTAAAGATAAAAATTTGAAATTTCAAAAATAGTTTATGGAAACGAGCTTTGAACTTTTCTATACGCTATAAAAATAAATTATAAATTTAATGTACCGAAAGTTGAGATTTGCTTGAATTACTCACATTGATTGAACATTAATGTACGTTTTTTTGTACAATTTAAAAAACGGGATTAATATTAATACTCTTTTGCCGAAAAATTTGCAAAAATTTTCATGAAATATAAAAATTTGAAATTTCAAAAATAGTTTATGGAAACGAGCTTTCAATACCGTTCATTAATTCTGAAACAAATTTTTTTTACTGTGTAACGCTAGGAAGTATGAAAGGCAATTTTTTTTTTTTTTCATCTAATACGAATTAAGGTACACAGGTTTTACGAGAAAAATAATCTCGAGTGCAACTTTCTAGTATAAATAAAGCGGTTTCTGTTAAAAATCATAATTACCGGTGAATTTGCTACGACCGATTGAACGTTCGATTTCGATTTGAACTTTCCTACACGCTATAAAAATAAATTATAAATTTAGTGTACTGAAAGTTGAAATTTACTTGAATTACTTACATTGATTGAACATTAATGTACGTTTTTTTGTTTGTATTACTTGATTGATTTGTAGTACCTGATTTTTTGTATTACTCTATTACTTGAAATTTACAAAAATTGTCATGAAAGATATAAATTTTACTCCAAAATTTGCAACGCACATGTGTTTGAAATTTCAGAAATAATTTATGGAAACAAGCTTTCAATGCCGTTCATTGATTCTCAAACAACATTTTTTTTTGCATTTTAACGCTAGGAAGTATGAAAGGAATATATATATATTTTTTTTGCAACAATTACGAATTTGGTTACACAGGTTTTACGAGAAAAATAATCTCGAGTGCGAATTTTCAGTATAAACAAAGTCGTTTCTGTCAAAAATCATAATTATCGGTAAATTTGCTGTATCCGATTGAATATTTCAATTTCGATTTGAACAATCCTATACACTGTAAAAATAAATTATAAATTTAATGTACTGAAAGTTGAAATTTTTCCTTGAATTACATTGATTGAACATTGATGTGAGTTTTTTTTTTGTAAAATTTAAAAACGGGTATTACTTTTACTACTCTTTTACCTGAAATTTACAAAAATTGTCATGAAAGATAAAAATTTTACTGTAAAATTTGTACCTTCATAACGTTAAATATATAAAATATTAAATATAATCAGTGGCGGTGCAAAATGAGCGAGCTAAGTGATTTAGGATTTTATCAGTTCAGACGACATATTTTGACGTTCTTTTTCAGCCGGAATTAATCTGCTACACTCATTTGGTGAGTCTGGATAAAATAAAAAAAGTTTGGGGCAAAATGGAATTTCCAGAAAATATAGTGAATATAGATAATTTTTTATTGTCACGATAAATTCTCCACTGTCGCGAAAAAAAAAAAAAAAAAACATTATGACGACACCATTTGTTACAAAAGAACGGATGATCTATAAATGTCGATGCCAATTTCACATATCGAAATGTCGCCGGTGACCACCTAAGAGGCTTCGCATCTTTGTAGGGTTTCTCAGTGGCGTATCCTCTTACGAACTTTCATTTCTAAACTTACATTAAATTTCTTTACTACATGTACAATAAAATTACTATAAATCAATAAATCTATATGTAAAAAAAAAAAAAATTACTGTATATACAAACATGCAAAAAAAAAAAAATGCATCCTATATTTTTTACCGAACGCAAGAAGTAAACAATTTCTAAGGCGAGCCTGACTGCTCAGCATTCGAGAAATTCTCTTTTTTAGAATACATGGATAGATAATTTGCAAACTTTGACCGTCGTTCAATAAAAAAAAAATAGAAATAAATCAAATCAATTTTGAATTAAAATAAATTTTGAAATAAGACCAATTTTGAAATCCAATCGATTTTGAAATAAGACCAATTTTGAAATCAAATCAACTTTGAAATCAAATCAACTTTGAAATCAAATCAACTTTGAAATCAAATTAATTTTGATATCAAATCAACTTTGAAATCAAATCAATTTTGAAATCAAATCAATTTTGAAATCAAATCAATTTTAAAATCAAATCAATTTTGAAATCAAATCAATTTTGAAATCAAATCAATTTTGAAATCAAATCAATTTTGAAATCAAATCAATTTTGAAAATATATCAATATTGAAATCAAATCAATTTTGAAATCAAATCAATTTTGAAATCAAATCAATTTTAAAATCAAATCAATTTTGAAATCAAATCAATTTTAAAGTCAAATCAATTTTAAAATCAAATCAACTTTGAAATCAAATCAACTTTGAAATCAAATCAATTTTGAAATCAAATCAATTTTAAAATCAAATCAATTTTGAAATCAAATCAATATTGAAATCAAATCAATTTTGAAATCAAATCAATTTTAAAATCAAATCAATTTTGAAATCAAATCAATTTTAAAATCAAATCAATTTTGAAATCAAATCAATATTGAAATCAAATCAATTTTGAAATCAAATCAATTTTAAAATCAAATCAATTTCAAAATCAAATCAACTTTGGAATCAAATCAACTTTGAAATCAAATCAATTTTAAAATCAAATCAATTTTGAAATCAAATCAATTTTGAAGTCAAATCAATTTTGAAATCAAATCAATTTTAAAATCAAATCAACTTTGAAATCAAATCAATTTTGAAATCAAATCAATTTTGAAATCAAATCAATTTTGAAATCAAATCAATTTTAAAATCAAATCAACTTTGAAATCGAATCAACTTTGAAATCAAATCAATATTGAAAGCAAATCAATTCATTTCGGGATCGATGGTCGGTGGGCTTCCAAAGAGAGCGAATAAAATATGTCGGACAGCTCGAGACCTATTTCCCCCGAGCGAGCACAACTGCGCGCCGTGCCTCCGATTCAATCCTATTTAGGGGTTAAAAGATATCTCGTTAGCGAACGCCACGCTGCAGTTCAGTCGAAACTTGTGTCTGCTCGCGATAAGAGTATCCTCGATCGCCGCAATTTAAACCACCAACGTCGCAATGAAAGTTTGAGTGCGACAGTTTTGTAAAAATAAAAAATAAAAATAAAAAAATCATCACCATCGATTGTAAAAAAATCGCAGCGCTATGGGAGATGTAATTGGTTCGTTTTCAACTATCAAAGACAACTATTGCAACGATCCTTCATCGAAAATAATTTCTTGATGCATCTTAAAATTTTTTTTTTTTTTTCATACGCTTTTAAATGAAAATAAAAAAAATATTATTAAATGTATTAAAAAAAAAAAAAACTAAAAATAAGAAATCGTTTCGAGCAAACGATTAAGTAATGTTTCAAAAAGTCTCGAATTAATGGCAAAGCCGAGTATTCGAGATTCGCGCGGTTAACCGTGTAACTTTCTATCGAACTGGATCTGAAAATCGATCAGGCGGATTTTTTTTTTTTTTTTTTTTTTTTTTCTTTCTTTCTGGAAACCGCCGCGCGAAAGGCTTTTACGCCGTGGCTATCCGTTCGAGGCGATAAATAAACTTGCTTTCTTCGCTGACGCGTGTAATTAATCATCGCGCTCCACGAGTTCAGCGGAACAACGCGTGCCTAGAATCAGAAGGGCGTATTTTCTGTGCTTAAGGGGGCAAGATACGCCCTTAAGATTTTCGTAACGCGACACACACTCGTTCATCCTGCTTTGATCCGTCGCTTTTTGTGTTAAAAGTAGAAAAAACAAATTAAACACAAAAACATTTTTTAAATCATAATTTTCACTTGACATTCGGGAGTATTAAAATTTCTTAAAAACTAAAGACTAAATCCATAATTTTATTGATTTATTTTGAACGACATCGAGTGTCGATTTCAGGCTTTTGAGCGTCTAGCGCGAAAATGAAAATTAGCACCAATATTTTCGTGCGAAATATTGACATTTCTGAACCACCGATTTTTAACAGGTCGTTCGTGAAATTTTTTCAGAATTTTTATTTTATTTTTATTTTTTTTAATAAATTTAGTACAAAAAAAATTAAACATAAAAACCTTAAAAAATACGATTTGCACTCAACATTCAGGAGGATTAGAAGTTATTTAAAATTAAAGACTAGATTCGTAATTTTATTAATTTATTTTGAAACGACATCGCGTGTCGATTTCAGGCTTTTGAGCGTCTACTGCAAAAACAAAACAAAAATTACTACGAATATTTGCCTGCGAAATATCGACATTTCCGAACCACCGATTTTAACCGGACGTTCCAGAAATTTTTCAGAATTTTTTTTTTCTATATATATATTTTTTTATCGGAGCACGACGAAAATTATAATTAAAAAAAAAAAAATAAATAAATTCAGACGAGAATATTTTGAGTTATTCTAAAAAAAAAAAAATTACGACCAATATTTTTACCTGCCGAATATCGATATTCGCGAACCACCGATTTTAACCATTCGGTCGTGAAATTTTTCAGAATTTTTATTTAATTTTTTTTTTTTCAACTCCGATCACAGCGAAAATAATTTTTATATGAAAATAAATTTAGACGAGAATTTTTTTTATTTTTATTCCTATTGGTTTCACGGGACGAAACTTTTTACAGTAATGTATGTGTTTTACAGTTGTACAGTGACTGAGTTTCACTGGCAGAAAAACATCAGAAAATGAAAATAAAAGAACTATATGTTGCTCCTGATCAAATGAATTTTGAAATCAAATAAATTTTGAGATCAAATAAATTTTGAAATCAAATAAATTTTGAAATCAAATAAACTTTGAAATCAAATAAATTTTGAAATCAAATAAATTTTGAAATCAAATAAATTTTGAAATCAGATAAATTTTGAAATCAAATAAATTTTGAGATCAAATAAATTTTGAAATCAAATAAATTTTGAAATCAAATAAACTTTGAAATCAAATAAATTTTGAAATCAAATAAATTTTGAAATCAGATAAATTTTGAAATCAAATAAATTTTGAAATCAAATAAATTTTGAAATCAGATAAATTTTGAAATCAAATCAACTTTGAAATCAAATCAACTTTGAAATCAAATCAACTTTGAAATCAAATCAACTTTGAAATCAAATAAATTTTGAAATCAAATAAATTTTGAAATCAAATAAATTTTGAAATCAAATAAATTTTGAAACCAAATAAATTTTGAGATCGAATAAATTTTGAAATCGAATAAATTTTGAGATCAAATAAATTTTGAGATCAAATAAATTTTGAGATCAAATAAATTTTGAGATCAAATAAATTTTGAGATCAAATAAATTTTGAGATCAAATAAATTTTGAAATCAAATAAATTTTGAAATCAAATAAATTTTGAAATCAAATAAATTTTGAAATCAAATTAACTTTGAAATTCAGATGAGAATATTTTGAGTTATTCTAAAAAAAAAAATTACGACCAATATTTTTACCTGCCGAATATCGATATTCCCGAACCACCGATTTTAACCATTCGGTCGTGAAATTTTTCAGAATTTTTATTTAATTTTTTTTTTTTTTTTCAAATCCGATCACAGCGAAAATAACTTTTATTTAAAAATAAATTTAGACGAGAATTTTTTTAATTTTTATGATTATTGGTTTCACGGGACGAAACTTTCTGCAGTAATCTATGTGTTTTACAGTTGTACAGTGACTGAGTTTCACTGGTAGAAAAACATTATCAGAAAACGAAAATAAAATAACTATATGTTGCTCCCGATAAATCATAGATTTGCATAGATCAATGAATTATGTCGAATTGAATTATTTAAAAAAAAAAAAAAAAAAAAAAAAATTGCAGAACGAAACTTCTGAAAGTCGTAAAAATGATTTTCTCCGTGCAGTATAACGGTACTGGGCTGTGTCGCGAATATAATAATAACACTGTCGTGCTGGTCTGCCACACCGTAATAATGTACTATAAAAACAGCTCCATTAGTAACGCGAGAATGGTGAAAGTTTACGAGAGTAAGAGATCGGTTAATAAATCACGGTGGCAATTATTGCGAAGTTACCCCGTCTACACGAACTTCCGGCTGTCGAACGAATGACTGTCGTTATTATCATATTCATTTATGAATTAATATCGCAGTGATATTAAATTTATTTTATTTTATTTCTTTAAAATAGACAACTTTTTATAAAATTGAAAAAAAAATATTAATCCGACGATTTCATAAATTAATCATCTAATTTTCTCACAAAAATCATTTTGCTTTAGGTTTTCAAGTTATTTTTTATTTTGCAAAAAAAAAAAATTAATAAGAGATCACGATTTTTTTTTACGAGATTTTCACCCGTCATTAATATGTTTGGTTGATATTTATCATCGGTCCAGAAATGGTTGCTGTCTTTTAATAAATTAACTATAGTTATTAGTATAACATATTTATAATTGGAATTAATTGTGGGAAAAAGAAAATAATTGTTAAATTCAAAAATGCAAGGAAACACTCTCCAAAAATTTCAACTATATATTATTTAATTTAATTTGCAATTATGAATAAATTATTTATTGTAAAATTGTAATAAACGAAGAAGCCACGTGCAAGTTCCTTTGCACCATTTTTTAAAATAAGCACCATTCATTTATTCTATCGTACGACATTTTTATTTGCAATTATTATAGTTTAACAAGATTTATTGTTGCCCTGCGAACGACTCATGCCCGTTAATAAATCAATATTAATAATAATAGGTATTATCATTAGGAATTACATTGTAATCAATCGTGGACCGAAAGGGTAGAAATTAAAAAACGGCAAAAAAAAGTCTTTTACTTCGAACCTACTTTTTCGTACCTACTTTTTTAACGGCACTTCGAAAATATAAGTATTTAATAAATTTTATAATTTTTTAATACATTTTATAATTTTTAAATAAATTTTAGAATTTTTAAATAAAATTTATAATTTATTTATAGATTTTATAATTTTTTTAATGAAATTTATAATTTTTTTATAAAATTTATAATTTTTTTATAAAATTTATAATTTTTTAATAAAATTTACAATTTTTCAATAAAATTGATAATTTATTTATAAAATTTATGATTTATTTATAAATTTTGTATTTTAAAAATAAATATCATATTTTTTTTTTTTTTAAATAAAATACAATTTGTCTCCATTAATCTGCAGAAATAACGAGCGAGGGTACAAACATGGCTTATCACGGTCTGAGCCAGCACGTGAATTTCGACACGATACCGGACCCGGGTGACCGTTTTTCGTTGGAGGAGTTGATAGGCGAGGGTACGTACGGCGAGGTCTATTCGGCCCTGGACAAGCAGACGGAGAATCGGGTGGCGATCAAAATTCTGGAGAACGTCGCCGACAATATCGAGGAGATCGAGGAGGAGTATTTGGTACTCCGTGATTTGAGTATGCACAAGAACATACCGCTCTTTTACGGGCTGTTCCTAAAGAGAGCGAGGCCCGCACAGGAGGAGGATCAGTTGTGGTTCGCCATGGAGGTTCGTACGGTGTCTCGCGGCGGAGAAACTTTTAACGCGTACCTACGACACGATATTTAAAAGCCTCTTTTTTCCGTCACAGCTCTGCACCGGAGGTTCCGTTACGGATCTGGTTCAGGGCCTCAAGAAGAGAAACAGTCGCCTGAAGGATGAACAGATCGCTTACATCCTTCGCGAGACCGTCGAGGCCCTGATATACCTGCACGACAATCATTGCATGCATCGTGACGTGAAGGGCCACAACATACTTCTTACTGAAGGGGCGAGAGTCAAGCTCGTTGATTTCGGTGTATCGTCCCATCTCGCGGCTACCCTGGCGAGAAGAAACACATCCGTCGGGACCCCGTACTGGATGGCGCCTGAGGTCATTAGTCAATCAATCACTACCGAGAGATTTCAGAAATTTGATTCAAAATTATAGTGAATCAATTGTTTTCAATGTGAAAGCGTTTGCGGTGCGACTTCTAAGTGAAACGTGTCCTCAAAAAGCGTTAAGCTTCTCTTGACGGACTCGGAATGATCAGTGTTGGGTTCAGCCCTTCGGAGGGTTTGGAATAATCAGGGTCTGGGAGAGGTCCCCTACGGCACTTGTAGTAATCGGGACCTGGGAGGGGGCTTTAAGTGGAACTTGGGGTAATCAGCTCTAGGAGGGAACCCTAGGCGAGGCTTGGAATGTCGAAGCCCTATAAGGGCCTCAAGTGGGATCTGGAATGATCAAGGCCCGGTAGGGAGTCCATAGTGGGACCTGCAATAATCAGAGCATGAGAGGGCCCCTTCACTGGAACAGAATAATCGAGCTCGGGGAGGGATTCCTTAGTGGGGTTCAAGATAATCAGCGCTTAGAAAGACACTTGGCAGTATTTTGGGGAGACAAGGTCCTGAGAGGGAGGGGGCTTTTAGTGGAACATGGGCTAATCAACTCTAGGAGGGAACCCTACGCGAGGCTCGGAATATTGAATGCCTTGGGGCCTATAAGGGCCCCATGTGGAATCTGGAATAATCAGAGTCCGGTAGGAAGCCCACAGTGGAACCTACAACAATCAGGGCATGAGAGGGAACCTTCACTGGGACTTGGAAAAATCAGGGCCTGGGAGGGAGTCGTTAGTGGGAATCAAGATAATCAGCACTTAGAAAAGCCCTTGGCAGTACTCGGGACGATCAGGTCCTGTGAGAGGGCCTTTAGTGAAAACTTGGAATAATCAATATCTGAGAGGAGGCCTTCAGTGGAACTTGGGTTAATCAGCTCTAGGAGGGAGCCCAACACGAAACTTCGAATGAAGTCCTACAAGGGTCCCAAGTGGAATTCGGAATGATCAGCGGCCGGTAGAGCCCACAGTGGGACCTGAAATAACCTGGGGGTGGTCATTGGGACTTGGAATGATTAGGCCTGTTAGTGGTACTGGGAATGATCAGATTCTAGGAGAGGCACCTGTGCAACTCATCACAATTGGGGCTTGAAAGGGCGACCGTCGTGAAATTCAGAATAATGACTCCCTGAAAGGGAACACTTAGTGCAGTGGTTCTTAACCTGGGGTCCATGGACCCCCAAAATAGACGAGGGATCCCATGTGGACCCCCAAGGATAAGAACCACTGACTTAGTGGGATTTCGAATGACCATGGCATGAAAGGGTGGCCATGAGTGAAACTTGCAACAATCAGAACTTGGCTGGTTTTTAGGGCGCATCCGTGCAATCTCCTGAAACAACCGAAGATCTTTCCATATATCATTTATTGCGTACACACATCGGTACTCACTACTTTTTCCAATTGTTGATACAGGTGATAGCTTGCGAACAGCAGCTGGATTCGTCGTACGATTCACGTTGCGACATCTGGTCGGTCGGAATAACGGCGATCGAGTTAACAGAGGGTGATCCCCCCCTTTCCGAGCTTCATCCGATGCGAGCTCTCTTTCAGATTCCCCGAAATCCACCGCCGGCGTTGAAGAATCCCGACATACACTCGCCCGACCTGTCCGACTTCATCAGCGAATGTTTGGTGAAAGATCTGGAGCACAGACCGTTCGCCAGTGAATTGAGGGAGCATCCACTGTTGGTGAACGTCGAGCCGATCGTCGACAAGATAAGAGATGACTTGCAGGAAGAAATTTGTCGCCAGAGAAACGAGGGAAGATCTCACAGGCAACCGGAAGTCACGACGAAGCATGGAAAGTTGAAAACCGATCGCAAAGCTCAACCAACGAAGATGTACATGGACGACTTGGCGGCGCTGGATTTGCTGTCCGAAGACGCCATCGTCGATCAGCTACAAAATCGTTACGAGCAAACGCAAATTTACACCTACATCGGTGACATACTCGTTGCTGTCAATCCATTCGCCAATCTCGGACTCTACACCGGTTTTGTAAGTCATCGTATCGATTGGTATTCTCATAATTCAAATTCTTCACTCGTGTCGCACTAATTTCCGAGATTTCCACCTGGAATTCCCCTCATTTTGTAGCTAAACTTTCCTTTTGAATCATTCAAATCGGACGAGTAGTTTCCGAGATTCGAGCCGTTGAATTTTCGGCTGAAGAGGGCGCTCGAGCGCCCACCTTCGCCATCTGGCGGGCGCGTCTCATTGGTCAAATCTTCAACCGCTTCTAACTCGAAAACTATGAACTTTGAAAAGAAACTTCAAAGGGAAAGTTTGCTTGGTTTTGAATTCCGAATGCAATGCCACAATTTCCAAAGCTATTTTTCGTTGCTTTGCTAGGAACAACGCCGATACAAAGGCCAAGCACGGTCGGACAATCCACCGCACATATTTGCGGTCGCTGATGCGGCGTATCAGGCTTTGTTGCATCAGCGACAGAATCAGGCTATCGTGATAAGCGGCGAGTCAGGTGCCGGAAAGACCGAAAGCGCAAACTTGCTTCTCAAACAATTGGTCTATCTGAGCAAAGCGCCGAATCGCAATCTCGAGGAACGAATCCTGCAGATAAATCCGATAATGGAAGCGTTCGGCAACGCCACCACGGGAATAAACGCTAATTCATCGAGATTCGGCAAATATCTCGACCTGACGATGACGAAGGGTGGAAAAGTCACAGGTGCGAGAATAGCCGTGTATCTTTTGGAACAGTCGCGTGTCGTTGCTCAAGCTGAGTGAGTACCGAAAAAAAAAAAAAAAAAAAAAACAGTTTCCAACGGCAATCACATTGGTCCAGGCAATATTCAACAACTACCGTCGGTTTTTTTTTTTTTTTCAGCGGGGAAAGAAACTTCCACATTTTTTACTACATGTACGACGGCCTCGAAGCCGACAATCGTCTCGAAGAATTTCATCTGGACAGTTCGTTGCGCAAACGTCATCGTTATCTCACCGATCACAGTCAAACTTCCCAGACTCACATCGACAAATTTCATCAGCTCAAATCGGGCTTCAAGGTTCTCGGCTTTCAGGACGGTGAGGTTGACACGGTTTACGGCGTTCTAGCGGCTATACTGCATCTCGGTGACATAGAATTCATCGAGGTGGCGAGCGAGGATAACACCGACAACAAGAGCACGGTAGCCGATACGACACCCTTGCACCGAGGTATGCTAATTAATATTATCATCGATCGATCTCTATTTGGAGTAATAGAAAAGGCTGTTGTTCGGAGTAGGATATACGCATATGGGCGTTGCTTTTTTACACACGCGTGAACACGAACCTCACGCATCGCATACACCCCCACGATCCCACGCACACCAGTAACCCTCGTATCTCACGTTATCCCAGGGCATCCCACGCCATCCCAGGGCATCCCAGGGCATCCCACGCAATCCCACGCCATCCCACGCCATCCCACGCCATGCCACGCCATCCCACGCCATCCCACGCCATCCCACGCCATCCCACGCCATCCCACGCCATCCCACGCCATCCCATGCCATCCCACGCCACCCCACGCCATCCCACGCCACCCCACGCGACCCCACGCCACCCCACGCCACCCCACGCCATCCCACGCCATCCCACGCCACCCCACGCCATCCCACGCCACCCCACGCCACCCCACGCCACCCCACGCCACCCCACGCCACCCCACGCCACCCCACGCCACCCCACGCCACCCCACGCCACCCCACGCCACCCCACGCCACCCCACGCCACCCCACGCCACCCCACGCCACCCCACGCCACCCCACGCCACCCCACGCCACCCCACGCCACCCCACGCCACCCTACGTTATCCCACGTTATCTCCATGATTGATACATCTTTCATTGTGGCGGACATTTTTCGAGCACATTTCTTTTGACATCTAAGTCACATGTCCAACGCTCAATCCGATATGTATCGAATGTCGCAAAAGACGTTTCGTAGTGAAATTTCATTTGTTTTTTTTTTTTTGGCTTTTTGTTTAAGTGTCCAATCTTCTGGGTATCGAGAGTAACGACCTATTAGAAGCATTGACCTCGAATTCCGTGGTTACGAGGGGCGAGACTATAACTCGCAACAACACAGTCGACGAAGCGTGCGCTGCTCGCGACGCGATGGCAAAGGGTCTCTACGGGCGTCTCTTCGATTGGATGGTCAATCAGATAAATTGCCTATTGAGTTTCAATAGATCGCCGAATTATGAGCCGCTGGCGATCGGCTTGCTCGATATATTTGGCTTCGAAAATTTCCCGCGCAACTCGTTCGAGCAGCTCTGCATAAACATCGCCAATGAGCAGATACAGTATTACTTCAATCAGCACATATTCACGTGGGAACAGCAGGAATACATGGCCGAGGGAATACCTGTCGATCTCGTGGAATTTTCCGATAATCGACCGGTGCTGGATATGCTGCTTAGCAAACCCATGGGACTGCTCGCTCTGCTCGACGAGGAGAGTCGATTTCCCAGAGCCAATGACAAGTCGTTGATCGGTACGTTGTTGCCGATTTTCATCGGCCACAAGTGGGTCCGAAAAGGACATTAGAGAAAATTGCCGTTTCTTATTTACACTGTAAAAAAAAAAAAAAAAAATTGTAAATTTAATTTACAGGGAATTGAAATTTCCTTATATTATTTACATTAATTGAGCATTAATGTACTTTTACTGTCAAATAACAATACGAGATATTAAAATTACAAATCTTTCGTCTGAAATAAAAAAAAAATTTCCATAAAAAATACTAATTTTACTGTAAAATTGCAACGCATATGTATTTGAAATTTCAGAAGCGGTTTATGTAAAAAAAAGCTTCCAATACTGTTCGGCAATTTTCAAAGAATTTTTTTTTACAGTGTAAGGCAGTACTTGCGGTACAGTCGTGAATTTCAGAGAAAATTTCGAACACTTGTCGATGGGATAAAAATCTGAAAAAAAAAATCAAGTGTACGGGAGGTGCTGCAAAGATTTTTTTTTTTTTGTGAAATAACAATTCCAATTTTGTCATTAACAAATTGAAGATAAATATTATTATTCAACAAATTACCCGGCATCTTAACTATTGTCATTCATAAAGTTCGTTTATTTTTCTGAATAGGTATGCATTTTTTCAGAATTTTTTTTGCAATGTTTGAAAATCGCGTTTTTTCTATGTTCAAGCTGTGACAAAAATGCGATTTTCAAAGATTACAAAAAATTCGGAAAAATTGAGGGGTTAATTAAATTAATTTATAATTAATTTAATTTAATTGTAAATTAAATTAATTAATTTTATAATTAATTAAAATTAATTAATATATACGCGACTTCGCCGTTAATTAAATTAATTTATAATTAATTTAATTTAATTGTAAATTAAATTAATTAATTTATAATTAATTAAAATTAATTAATATATACGCGACTTCGCCGATTTTCGAAGGTACTTTTCTGGACGTGGTTAAAAAAAATAATGCATATATTGACATTTTTTTTACAGATCATTTGTGCACATGGTTAAGTATGTGTAGCAAAAATTCAGAAATATTAACGAATGGCGGAGATATTACATAATAAAGCAATGTATTTTTTTTTGCGCACGCGTTGATGGTGAAAGTTCTCGGCATCGATGTGGGTGTCTGAAAAAAAATGAAGATATTTATAATTGCATAATGAATGTATCTTCAGTGTGAACCAACAATATATATATTTTTTTTAATTATTATAATAAAAATTCGAAACTTAAAGTTTTTTTTACTCAATTTTCTATCGATATTTTATTTTTTATATTTTTTTTGTGTCATTGAAATTTTTGTTTCTGTGGTTCACACGATAGGTGACGATGCTAAGAGTATGTTGTAAAAATTTCAAAGCGATCCGAACCTTCGTTCAAAAGTTAGAAATTTCACGATGTTCAAAAAAAAAAAAAAGAAAAAAATGAATCGTAGAAAAACGCTTCCAAGAAAATAAAAGTTCTTACGCTCCAAATGCTGTGACTTTAACAATTTTTGGAATTTTTCAATTCTGCAAAGCTTAAAATATTCCTAATCGTTCAGGCTAATGGAATGAAAAATTTAAAAAAAAAATGAAAAAATTTTTGAATCTTTCGCGTGTATAAAGGCCTCAAGACTGATTTGCCTGTTTTTCTTATTGCAGAGAAATTTCATAGCAACATCAAATCGAAATTTTACGTGAGACCAAAGTCCGACGCTGTATGCTTCGCGGTTCATCACTTCGCCGGTCGTGTGGTTTATCAGGCTGACGGATTTCTCGAGAAGAATCGGAACTTCCTGCCGCCGGAAGTCATCCAATTGGTTCGTCAGTCTCACTCGGACATGGTGAGATTCCTGTTCCAGTGTCCGATAACGAAAACCGGCAATCTTTACTCGGCGATTCACGACACTGGCTCACGAAGGATATCGCAGTCGAATCAGAACACGAAGGTGACGACTAATCTCCGAAAGGAATCAGCCATTTTTGCGCTAAAAAATAAAAGAAGTAAGTTCTAACAAGTATCCAAACCAATTGTCATGTCCATCAGGAACGTTACTCGAGCCGGGGCTTGGCATCGCAATCTCGAGCCCAACAGACAGTTGCGACCTACTTCCGTTACTCCCTGATGGACTTGCTCCAGAAAATGGTCTCAGGATTGCCCCAATTCGTCAGATGCATAAAGCCCAACGACTCCAGAAGCCCGAAGTACTTCGACAAAGAGAAGGTCGTCAAGCAATTGCGCTATACCGGCGTGCTGGAGACCATAAGAATTCGTCAGAATGGCTTTTCCCACCGAATACCCTTCGGCGAATTTCTCAAGAGGTATGGCTATATCTCCGAACTATCGTCGTTGATTCATAATTGATTCTATCTCATAGTCCTCCCAGGGTCTGGGAATTGTTTTGGAAAAGCCCGGGGAGAACTTGGAACAATCATTGTCTGGGACGGATCTTGGGAAGACTTTGATCGGTGAATAGCTTGATCAGTGTCTGGGTTGAAACTTAGGAAAACCCGGGGAGAGCTTTGAATGATCAGTGATTGGGAGGGCTCTTGAGAAGACACTTTAATGACGGAAGCACTTTGAATAATCAGTGTCTGGGTTGAATCTTAGGAAAACCCGGGGGAATACTTCGCATAATCAGTGCCTGGGATAGCTCCTGGGAAGACTTTCCCTGGATGACATTTTAGAGTGTTTACATCAAGTCCTCGTGAGATCCGGAAAAGCCGTCATGAGGTCCGCAACAGTCCGAATAAAGCTTTTTCAGGACCTTATCATGTCACCTATGTGATGCTCTGAAATGTCCACTGCAGTGATTCGGGGAGAGCTTAGAATGATCAGTGACTGGGACGGCTCTTGAGAAGACACTTTAATGATGGAAGCACTTTAAATAATCAGTGCCTGAGATAAATCCTGGGAAAATTTTCCTTGGAGGACATTCAAGAGTGTTACATCAAGTTCGGATGAGCGTCCGGAGAAGTCCAGATAAGATCCTAACAAGGCCTTTTCAGGACCTTATCATCTTCCCAATGTAATACTCTGAAATTTCTACTACAGTGATCCGGAGAAAGCTTAGTCTAAGAATAATCAGTATTAGTAGAATAATCAGTGTCTGGGTTGGACCTTAGGGAGACTCGGGGGAAAGCTTAGAATGATCAGTGACTGGGATCAGTGTCTTGAGAAGACGGTTTAATGATGAAAGCACTTTGCATAATCATTGTTTGGGATAGCTCCTAGGAAGACTTTCCCTGGAGAACATTTAAAAGTGTTACATCAAAACCTGATGAGATCCAGAAATGCCCTCATGAGGTTCGAAGAAGTTCGGATAAGATCCTATCAAGGCCTTTTCAGGACCTTATCATCTCCCCAATGTAATGCTCTGAGATGTCTTCTACGTACAATGATCTGGGGAGAACAGAGAATAATCATTATCTTGGATAGATCTTGTGAAGACTTTGACCTGTGGAGAACTTAGAACAACCAGTGTCTGGGTTGGATCTTAGGAAGACTTTCATGCGGGGAAAACTTAGAATGATCAGTGGCTGAGACGGCTCTTGGGAAAACTTTGACCGGTGGTCAACTTAGAATAACCAGTGTCTGGGTTGGATCTTAGGAAGACTTTCATGCGGGGAAAAGTTAGAATGATCAGTGGCTGAGACGACTCCTGGGAAAACTTTGACCGGCGGTCAACTTAAAATAACCAGTGTCTGGGTTGGATCTTAGGAAGACTTTCATGCGGGGAAAACTTAGAATGATCAGTGGCTGAGACGGCTCTTGGGAAAACTTTGACCGGTGGTCAACTTAGAATAACCAGTGTCTGGGTTGGATCTTAGGAAGACTTTCATGCGGGGAAAACTTAGAATGATCAGTGGCTGAGACGGCTCTTGGGAAAACTTTGACCGGTGGTCAACTTAGAATAACCAGTGTCTGGGTTGGATCTTAGGAAGACTTTCATGCGGGGAAAAGTTAGAATGATCAGTGGCTGAGACGGCTCTTGGGAAAACTTTGACCGGTGGTCAACTTAGAATAACCAGTGTCTGGGTTGGATCTTAGGAAGACTTTCATGCGGGGAAAACTTAGAATGATCAGTGGCTGAGACGACTCCTGGGAAAACTTTGACCCGTGGAGAACTTAGAATAACCAGTGTCTGGGTTGAATCTTAGGAAGACTTTCATGCGGGGAAAAGTTAGAATGATCAGTGGCTGAGACGGCTCTTGGGAAAACTTTGACCGGTGGTCAACTTAGAATAACCAGTGTCTGGGTTGGATCTTAGGAAGACTTTCATGCGGGGAAAAGTTAGAATGATCAGTGGCTGAGACGACTCCTGGGAAAACTTTGACCGGCGGTCAACTTAGAATAACCAGTGTCTGGGTTGGATCTTAGGAAGACTTTCATGCGGGGAAAACTTAGAATGATCAGTGGCTGAGACGGCTCTTGGGAAAACTTTGACCGGTGGTCAACTTAGAATAACCAGTGTCTGGGTTGGATCTTAGGAAGACTTTCATGCGGGGAAAAGTTAGAATGATCAGTGGCTGAGACGACTCCTGGGAAAACTTTGACCGGTGGTCAACTTAGAATAACCAGTGTCTGGGTTGGATCTTAGGAAGACTTTCATGCGGGGAAAAGTTAGAATGATCAGTGGCTGAGACGGCTCTTGGGAAAATTTTGATCGGTGGTCAACTTAGAATAACCAGTCTCTGGGTTGGATCTTGGGAAGACTTTCGTATAGGGAAAACTTAGAATGATCAGTGGCTGGGTCGGCTCTTGGGAAAACTTTGGCCCGGTAACAATTGTAGAGCCTTACGTCGGGTCCTGATCAGACCCTAACAAGGTCTTTTCAGGATCTTTTTTGGTCCCGATGTAACCCGCTGAAATTTCTACTCCAATGATCCGAGTAGAACTTAGAGTAATCTGGCTCTGGGACGAATCTTAGGAAAATTGACTACAGCTGGTCTTAATGAGAATAATCCGGGCCTCAGAGAAGGTTCCTAAGATTAGTGGAGGTTTTTTCCATTACGCTTCTTTACTGAATGACCCACTTCACTACCTTTTACCATAAAATTCACAAAAGTTACGCGAACGTGTTTGCAGGTATTGCTTTCTGGCTTTCGGCTATGACGAGAGAGTCGTCGCGAGCCGCGACAATTGTCGTCTGCTCCTCATTCGCCTGAAGATGGACGGTTGGGCCCTCGGAAAGACGAAGGTCTTTCTGAAATACTATCACGTAGAGTTTCTCTCGAAGATGTACGAGGAACAATTGCGAAAGATCATAATGGTTCAAGCTTGCGTGAGACGCTGGCTCGCCAAGATAAGGTACAAGAAACAAAAGTGGCAACTCGCTCTGTCCGTCGTGACGCTACAGCGTCACATACGCGGATGGTTATCGAGAAAGCATACGGAGGAGAAATTGCGGAAGAAGAGAAGAGAGGACGAAGCTACCGCACTCGAGAGAGCCGAGGGTGAGAAAGAAATCAAATGAACGGCGTATCCACTTGTTGTGAAACTTCAAACCTGATTTCCTTCAACGTCCACTCATTTCAGAAGATCGCAAACGCAACGAGATGAACTGGTTCAAGGGCCGCATGGCTCGAACGAAGAGCCAGGAAGCCGCCGACAAAGGCGTGAGACAAGAGAACGACGCCGCCGTCGTCATTCAGAGTCGTTAGTATAATCGAGAACAAAAAAATTTGCCTCGATCATTCAAATTTATCTTTTAACAAAAATTATATTAAATGTAATTTCTAAAAAATTTAATTTAATTTCTAAAAATTTTAATTTAATAAAAAAAAAATTTTATTTAATTTCAAAAAATGGCTAGAAAACGAAATTTCTACGTACATTTTTAGGAATTTTAGAAATTGACGTTCCAACATTTTTTAAAAATTGAAATTGATTTTCTAAAAATTTCTAAAAATTTCTAAAAATTTCTAAAAATTTCTAAAAATTTCTAAAAATTTCTAAAAATTTCTAAAAATTTCTAAAAATTTCTAAAAATTTCTAAAAATTTCTAAAAATTTCTAAAAATTTCTAAAAATTTCTAAAAATTTCTAAAAATTTCTAAAAATTTCTAAAAATTTCTAAAAATTTCTAAAAATTTCTAAAAATTTCTAAAAATTTCTAAAAATTTCTAAAAATTTCTAAAAATTTCTAAAAATTTCTAAAAATTCCTAAAAATTTCTAAAAATTTCTAAAAATTTCTAAAAATTTCTAAAAATTTCTAAAAATTTCTAAAAATTTCTAAAAATTTCTAAAAATTTCTAAAAATTTCTAAAAATTTCTAAAAATTTCTAAAAATTTCTAAAAATTTCTAAAAATTTCTAAAAATTTCTAAAAATTTCTAAAAATTTCTAAAAATTTCTAAAAATTTCTAAAAATTTCTAAAAATTTCTAAAAATTTCTAAAAATTTCTAAAAATTTCTAAAAATTTCTAAAAATTTCTAAAAATTTCTAAAAATTTCTAAAAATTTCTAAAAATTTCTAAAAATTTCTAAAAATTTCTAAAAATTTCTAAAAATTTCTAAAAATTTCTAAAAATTTCTAAAAATTTCTAAAAATTTCTAAAAATTTCTAAAAATTTCTAAAAATTTCTAAAAATTTCTAAAAATTTCTAAAAATTTCTAAAAATTTCTAAAAATTTCTAAAAAATTAAGTTAGATGTATCCATTAAATCAGATTTCAGAGGCTACACGATAAGGAAGCGTTTTGGTTACGAGCTGGAGGAGCGTTTCAAGAAGATCCTAAACGACTACGACAACAAGCAAGAGGCTCGCGAGGCGTTGGTCCGCGACGGTGTTAAGAACGAGGACGCTGCGCTGATAGTTCAGCGATGGTACAAGAGGGAGGAACGGGTTTACCGGAAACCACCGGCTAAGGACACCGTCCATGCGAAGCTGAGACAAGCTGATCTCATACAATTTTCCCAAAATGTTCGTTCCGAGTGATTATCGTCGATACGCCCTGGCACAAATTTTAGGGCATTACTTAAGGTCGTTCAAACGGTACAGTCCCACCAAACGTGAGTTTCAGAGAAAATTTCGAACACTTCTCGACGAGATAAAAATCTGGAAAAAATCAAGTATATGGGAGATGTTGCAAAGATTGTTTTTGTGAAATAATAATTCCAATTTGTTATTAACAAATCGACGATAGAAATCATAATTCAACAAATTACCCGGAGAACTGAACTATTTTCCTTCATAAAAATAATTCGTTTATTTTTCTGAATTCATATGAATTTTTTCGGAATTTTCTATCATTTCAAAAAAAAATGGTTTTCGAAAATTAGAAAAATCTATGTAGAGGCATGAATTTCAGATGTTTCAGTATCTCGATTCTACCGTACACACAAAATGTTTCGAGGCCATTGCGCCAAACGTTCCAGAGTAATAGATTTAAAAAATTTCCAAAACGGAAAATTCAAAAATGATAGAAAATTCTGAAAAAAATTTATGTCGCTTCTAGAAATTCAATGAATTCATTTGAGAAGAGAAAAAAAAGGTTTACTGATTATTTGTTGAACAATATTTTTTTAGCAATTTGTTAGTAACTTTTTGACATTATTATTGTGCAAAATGAATGTTGCTGGGACCTTTAATACAGTTGATTTTTTTTCAGATTTTTGAACTATTCAGAAGTGTTCGAATTCTCAGTAAATCACACTTTTCACTGGGAATCTACGTGTGAAGCAGCCTTAAGGTAGTCCTTGCGAATAGTGTTCACTTCGCATAAGTTTCAGAGAAATGAGAGCAAATTGCAAACACTTCTGGATGATATAAAAATCTGAAAAAAAAATCAAGCATATTAAAGGTGCTGAAAAGATTAATTTTGCATAATAATAATTCCAAAATGTTATTAACAGATTGATGAAAAATAAAATTGTTCACCAAATATCTCGGAAACCTAACTTTTTTTTTTGAATGAAAATTATTTGTTCATTTTTTTCAATATGTATGAATTTTTGCAGATTTTTAAATTCACTTTGATTTTTTTTTTTTTATATGGGAAAAACGTGTAGAAAAACAGAAAATTCAAGGTGATTTTAAAAATCTGACAAAATTCATATGTATTCAAAAAAAAAAAAATGAACGAATAATTTTCATTCAAAAAAAAAGTTAGATTTCCGAGATAATTGGTGAACAATTTTATTTTTCATCAATTTCTTAATAACATTTTGGAATTATTATTATTATGGAAAATTAATATTTTCAGCACCTTTAATATGCTCGATTTTTTTAAAGATTTTTATATCATCCAGAAGTGTTTGCAATTTGCTCTGATTTCTCGAAAACTTATGCGAAGTGAACACTATTCGCAATGACTACCTTAAAGTCGGAAAAGAGCCGACCGGACCATATTGGGTCATCGTGCGATGCTTCGAAAATTTCTGCGAGGGCCAATCATAATTTTTTTTTCCAACTTTGCCTTCAACCTTTTTTTTTTTTAATTTTCTTCGCAAGGTTCACATGAAGAATCAAGAGTTGCACAAGAACCTTCGTCGCAACAAGCCCGGCGTAAGATTGAACGACATCGACGAACCACCGCCGGATTACGTCAGACCGGAGGGTTTCAGCATGGTGCAAACGATATTGCAATATCGCAACGGAAATCAGCCAGAGGCAGAGGAAACCGTCAAGTACTACAGAGATCTCAAGGACGAGATGAGCAGGTAAATATATATTAAAAAAAAATAAATAAATAAATAAATAAAACGGCGATAATCCTGTCGTCCTGTAACTCAATGAGTCGAATCTTTGTTTATATGAAACGAACTAATGATTCGAATCATCAATTTGTGACGATAAATTTTTTTGGCACTCGCATCGCAAGTGGTTCGGAATTCGAAGAAGACGAAGTTGGCTGGGACTTACCGTTGATACAGCTAGAAAATGACCTTCACCCATCGTCGAGGTACCGATGATTTAAAAAAAAAAAAAAAAGCAACGATAGACAAAAAAGTACCATGCTTAAAAGAGAAAAAAAAAAAAATGTGTAGAAGCAATTTTTGTCTGTTTTCGAGTGTGCAGTTTGATTTTTGCTTTTTAAAGTTGGCGCCGAATTTTCCCCTCCCGGTCCCAATCGGTGACGAAAATTGAGATCCATTTTTTTCATTGCCGAAATATCACGAGAATGAGAGAATCGTCGAATCGCGAAAATGGCGTCGACGCTGAAAGAAAATTTAATTGCAGTTTTCTTTACCGACCGTTTTGAGGTGTTGGACGAGTAGATTGTTTAAAGAAATTTGATGTTGGTTTAAAAAAAAAAAGCAACGATAGGCAGAGAAAAGGCAACATACTTGAAAAAAAAAAAAAAAAAAAAAAAAAAAAAAAAGTAAAACCACTTTTTGTCCCGTTTTCGTGTGTGAACCCTTGGCAAAGTTTTCCATTGGGCGTTTAATGGTAATGAATGGTATCCAAAGATAATCAATGGGATCCCAATGGAAATGCATGGGGAACATTGAAACGTTACTCTCTACCATTAACTCTTAAATGGTACTCCACTGGCAAATCAGTGGGAAATTTTAAATGGCACGTTTTCCCATTCGTCGTTAATGGGAATCCAATTCCGAAAGACTGGGAAAATTCAATTGGTACTTTCTCCCGTTAGTTATCAGTGGGAGTTCACTGACAAGTCAATGAGACGTGAAAAAATGCTACTTTATCCGGTCGTTATTGATGATAGTCCATTGGAGCATAACTGGAACAGCTGAAATGGTAGGGTAAATCAGGATGAGATGGCCAGGCGGGTGAGATGACCAACCGTAATATTTTTTTTATCGTAACAAACGAATAATATCGTCGCTTGCACAGTTTTTAGTGTATGTGGATACAATGCGATTGCACAAAAAAAAAAATTAAGATTGTACGTGCAACGGTCAGTACGAGCCGCGAATCCCTATTTCGAGGTAGCCAGAAATTTCTCGAGCTATATTTCTAGCGCTCTGGAGACATACAAAATTATAATGTCGCTAGTGAATCAATATTGAACACTATAGTTGGATCTTTCAAGAAAATATTGGCGTGTAGTAAACCTATTTTAAAAAAATGTCTTCCCTACATTTGAGCAGTGGATATTTTTGCCGGTAAAATGGGTGATATGGCCACCCATGTATCGGGGGGATATGGCCATCTAAATGGTCGTGGGCCACCACCTGCGATAGTAGGGGGTGTCCATCTCACCCGGATATTACGGGCGAGATGGCCACGTCAATGGTGGTTCGGCCCCGTGGCCATCTGTACCGCACTTATCCGTGGTGCTATGGCCAGTAAAACTGTTTTCTTTTTAGTTCAGCATGTGAAACATTTAACAGAGGTGTTTATTGTCATTCTGTAGGCTATGTGGACAACATGAGATATAGTAAAAAAAATATTTCGTGCGATTTTCGATCCTTCGCTAGGCTTAATTGACTACCAGTATTACTGTGGCCATTTCTTCCCTACATTTAAGCAGTGGATATTTTTGCCGGTAAAATGGGTGATATGGCCACCCATGTTCCGGGGGGATATGGCCATCTAAATGGTCGTGGGCCACCACCTGCGATAGTAGGGGGTGGCCATCTCACCCGCATATTGCGGGCGAGATGGCCACGTCAATGGTGGTTCGGCCCCGTGGCCATCTGTACCGCACTTATCCGTGGTGTTATGGCCAGTAAAACTGTTTTCCTTTTAGTTTAGCATGTGAAACATTTAACAGAGGTATTTATTGTCATTCTGTAGGCTATGTGGACAACATGAGATATAGTAAAAAAAAATATTTTGTCCGATTTTCGATCCTTTGCTAGGCTTAATTGACTACCAGTATTACTGTGGCCATTTCTTCCCTACATTTAAGCAGTGGATATTTTTGCCGGTAAAATGGGTGATATGGCCACCCATGTACCGGGGGGATATGGCCATCTAAATGGTCGTGGGCCACCACCTGCGATAGTAGCGGGTGGCCATCTCACCCGGATATTGCGGGCGAGATGGCCACGTCAATGGTGGTTCGGCCCCGTGGCCATCTGTACCGCACTTATCCGTGGTGCTATGGCCAGTGAAACTGTTTTCCTTTTAGTTCAGCATGTGAAACATTTAACAGAAGTGTTTATTGTCATTCTGTAGGCTATGTGGACAACATGAGATATAGTAAAAAAATATTTTGTGCGATTTTCGATCCTTCGCTAGGCTTAATTGACTACCAGTATTACTGTGGCCATTTCTTCCCTACATTTAAGCAGTGGATATTTTTGCCGGTAAAATGGGTGATATGGCCACCCATGTTCCGGGGGGATATGGCCATCTAAATGGTGGTGGGCCACCACCTGCGATAGTAGGGGGTGGCCATCTTACCCGGATATTCCGGGCGAGATGGCCACGTCAATGGTGGTTCGGCCCCGTGGCCATCTGTACCGCACTTATCAGTGGTGCTATGGCCAGTGAAACTGTTTTCCTTTTAGTTCAGCATGTGAAACATTTAACAGAGGTGTTTATTGTCATTCTGTAGGCTATGTGGACAACATGAGATATAGTAAAAAAAAATATTTTGTCCGATTTTCGATCCTTCGCTAGGCTTAATTGACTACCAGTATTACTGTGGCCATGTCATCCGTAGTGTCCGGATCAGATGGCCGATTGCAAATATCTATTTGCAGAGCTGCAATTAAATCACGCATCGAAAATAGCCAAAGTTCTGAGTCAATTACTTTAGTTCAATGTCTCTAGAGCTGGTTAAAACGAAAATGTAGACATTTTATAAACGTCACGGATAGAAAAGTGACGGCACCGGATCCACTCGGCACTAGCACGGAAACGCACGCCGCACCGGCACAGCGCACGCATGTATGTCCGGATGTGACGATATTGTGACGGCACGGTGTTTTGATACCAGAAATCTGCTAGCATGCTTACGGCTCGCCCATGGAGCTTTACAACGAACTGGAACGATGCAAGCAGACTTCTGCTATCAAAACGTCGTGCCGTCAAAGTATCGTCACATGAGGACATACATCACTGCATTGCGCCATCACGGCGTGCCGGATGTTACGGCACGCTTTTCTTACTGGGGTTAGACGTCCAATTTTCGTTGTTTAAAAAACCATTGCCATATCACCCCGTCTCTAGAGCTGGTTACAACGAAAATGTAAACATTTTATAAACGTCACGGATAGAAAAGTGACGGCACCGGATCCACTCGGCACTAGCACGGAAACGCACGCCGCACCGGCACAGCGCACACATGTATGTCCGGATGTGACGATATTGTGACGGCACGGTGTTTTGATACCAGAAATCTGCTTGCATGCTTACGGCTCGCCCATGGAGCTTCACAGCGAACTGGAACGATGCAAGCAGACTTCTGCTATCAAAACGTCGTGCCGTCACAATATCGTCACATGAGGACATACATCAATGCATTGCGTCATCACGGCGTGCCGGATGTTACGGCACGCTTTTCTTACTGGGGTTACACGTCCAATGTTCGTTGTTTAAAAAACCATTGCCATATCACCCCGTCTCTGGAGCTGGTCACAACGAAAATGTAAACATTTTATAAACGTCACGGATAGAAAAGTGACGGCACTAGCACGGAAACGCACGCCGCACCGGCACAGCGCACACATGTATGTCCGGATGTGACGATATTGTGACGGCACGGTGTTTTGATACCAGAAATCTGCTTGCATGCTTACGGCTCGCCCATGGAGCTTTACAGCGAACTGGAACGATGCAAGCAGACTTCTGCTATCAAAACGTCGTGCCGTCAAAGTATCGTCACATGCGGACATACATCACTGCATTGCGCCATCACGGCGTGCCGGATGTTACGGCACGCTTTTCTTACTGGGGTTAGACGTCCAATTTTTGTTGTTTAAAAAACCATTGCCATATCACCCCGACTTATCCTATATCTTACGATTGGGAATAATTGTAAAGTGAATCGAACGATAAAAAGCTAAAGAAACTTTAATGGCACGTCTGACTATTTATAATTGACGAGGAATAAGAATCGAGTCGACAAAACTCTAGGGAATCACGTGTATGAGTGGCAACTTGGATTTGAAAGGTATAAGCGATAATGAAGCGCAGATAAATGAGTCCACAATAGTAGCTGTGAACTTTAAGGACAGAAATTAAGTTATAAAAAATAGGAGACATTTTTTTCGGGAGTATCGCAGCTTTTCGATTTGTCACGTATTTAGACACTGTAGAAAAGTGGACAATTGTGTATAGAATATTTTGCCGCGAATGGAAATGTTAGCGGGATAAAAAATACCATACAACGAATGGGAAACTGAATGGCATATTGAATGGTACAGTAAATGGTAGTAAAAATGGGAATGATACCATTTGCAAAACCCCATTGAATTATCTTCAACGAATAGTAAATGGTAACCAATGGGATTTTTTTTTTTAATGGTAATTAATGGGAAATTTAGCCAAGGGGAGTTTGATTTTTGTTCTTTGAAGATGGCGCCGAATTTTCCACTCCCGAGCCGATCGGTAACGAGAGCTGCAATTCATTCTTGCATTGCCGAAATATTATGAGAAATCGCGAAAATTTCGCGATGGAAGAAAATTGATTGCAGATTTCTTTACCGACCGCCGGTATTTCACTTCACCGTAAGTTGTTCGACAAGTAGATTTTTTAAGAAATTTTATGTTCTTCTTTTCTTTACTTTTTGATTTATTTTTTTTTTAATTTTTTTTAAGGTAGCAGTAATTTGAGGATAGCGATAAGTGAATGATTTTCGATGGGACACAAATTTTGTCTGGTGTTTCGCAGCAGGAATCGAAGCGGCCAAGTATTGGAAGTGAATGCCGAGAGGGCGGACCGTCTTGCGGCACAGGGAGACTTCGCGATTGCCCCGGATCAGCAGCTATCGGACATTTGGCACAAAGCATTGAGAAATCCGGGCGAGTCCGAAGAAAATCCGAGCACCGATCAGCCAATAAGGTTTGTTGCCGATCGTTTTGTTCGATAAAGAAAATAATAATAAAAAATGGTAGATGATAAAAAAAAAATTTGCATGTGACACTAATCGATTATTTCTTTAAAAAAAAAAATTAAAAAAAAAAAAAAACGAAAAAACAAACCTCTGTCAATTCGTCAGAGGTATCATGGCAAACTTTCAGGTAAATTTCATCATCCAAATTTGATTTTTTTTTTTTGGCGTAGAAAAAATACACAAAAAGTACACTGTATTTATAAACAGTATATATTATAGATATAGATGAAAAAAAATATCGTTCACGATTGAGTGGATTTTTTTTATCGGCTAAAAAAAATTTGCATAATATTGCACATGTAGCACGAAATATTTTTAAAAAAATTTCGAAAATATTTTCAATATTTCGAATATTCCGAAATATTTTGTAAAAATTTCGAAAATATTCTCAATATTTCGAATACTTCGAAATATTTTGAAGACATTTCAGAAATATTTTCAATCTTTCGAATATTTCGAAATATTTTGAAAAAATTTCGAAAATATTTTCAATCTTTCGAATATTTCGAAATATTTTGAAAAAATTACGAAAATATTTTCAATATTTCGAATATTTGGAAATATATAGAAATAGTACTTTGAAATATTCACACGAAATATTGCAACGAAATATTTCAAAATATTTTCACTATTTCAAAATCTTACAAAATATTTCTGAAATATATGGAAATCATATTTTAAAGTATTCTATCAAAATATTGTAACGAAACATTTCGACAATATTTCAGAAATATACTGAATCTTTAATACATCTGAAAAATTTTTCTGAAACGGTGAGAAAATATTTTGACAGAGAATATTAGCAGATGTTTACTGAACAACGTTCAGAAGGAACGAAAAATCGAAAATGACATAAGTTGTTCGTGGATATACGTGAATACAATTACAGTTTCTTGAATATTTCAGAAAGATCTAATAAATATTTTACCAACATTACAAAATATTTGTAAACTGTTTTAAAAGCATTTTAGCGCAATGTTTCAAAAAGATTTATGCGAAATATTTCTGAAACATTTCAATGTAAGATTCATGAGCAGACAAAAAAATATTTACAAAATATTTCAGAAATATTTTGTAACATTGGTATAATATTTTCAATATAAAAAAAAAAATATATATTTCCGAAACATTTCAGAAATATTTTGTAATATCGGTGACATATTTTCAATATTAAAAAAAAATATATATTTTCGAAACATTTCAGAAATACTTTGTAATATTGATAAAATATTTTCAATATTTAAAAAAAAAAAATTTTCGAAACATTTCAGAAATACTTTGTAATATTGATAAAATATTTTCAATATTTCAAAAAAAAATATTTTCGAAACATTTCCGAAATATTTCGTAACATTGGAAACATATTTTCAATATTTCAAAAAAAATATTTTCGAAACATTTCAGAAATACTTTGTAATATTGATAAAATATTTTAAATATTTCGAAAAAAAATATTTTCGAAACATTTCAGAAATACTTTCTAATATTGATTAAATATTTTCAATATTTCAAAAAAATATATTTTCGAAACATTTCAGAAATATTTTGTAATATTGTTAAAATATTTTTAATATTAAAAAAATATATATATTTTCGAAACATTTCAGAAATATTTTGTAATATTGGTAACATATTTTCAATATTTCAAAAAAAATATAAATATTTTCGAAACATTTCATAAATATTTTGTAATATTGGTAACATATTTTCAATATTTCAAAAAAAATTATAAATATTTTCGAAACATTTCATAAATATTTCCGCGCTATGACCTTCCGACCATTAAAAAAAAATCCCCACACCTGTATATAAACAATTGTAGCAGAGTTGAAATTTTTCTCCTATACACAAATTTCACACATGATTATAATTGTATAGAAAAAAAAAAAAAATAACTAACAATAATTAACTAATGATTAACAATTAATTAATAAATAATTACATAATTAAAATAAATAATTAATCAATGTTATACGTTTAATTATGTAATTATGTATTAATTATGCAATTAAAATTAAATAATTAATTAATGTTTATTAATGAATAATTAATAATGATTAACAATGCTTGTTACCAATATCCCAATTAATGTTATTTCCGTAAATGTCAACAGTACAAGGAATAATGACCTGCGCCGCCACAACGTGCGATCTTGCTCGACCAATCAGCGTCCGGGACAAAGTGTCATCGACCCTCCGTATATCAACGATCCAGCTGGCGTACGACAGCGAGTTTTCACCGTCGGTAACAGCGCTCTGAAGAAGTCTCCCGATAACAATACAAGCCTCAACATCCTGATGGTCAATTCAGCGAACAACGTCAACGGGAGATCGCCGAGGCAGCAGGAAAATCGGCCGAACGATCGGCGAAACGTGGCGAACATCGTGAGGAGCAGAGAGGCCATGTCGAGCGGGGATTCCCGTGAGGAAAATGGCGGCTCGGCGCGCGCTCGACAAAATGGCGGCCGGCCGCAGGGGCGTCCGCTGGAGGCGTTGAGAAACGTGGTGAACGACAAAATGGCGCTCGCCAACGACACCGGCAAGACGTACGAATTCGTGCCGAACCTTCGACACCTTTTGCGGCCGACGGTGACGCAGAAAATTCATGACAACGAGAAGATCGAGTGCGACGCCGAGGACACCGACGGACCATACAATTTTCGCAAGCTCCTGCGACCGGCCGAGTACTTACCGACCGAGTCGCTCAGGAAGCGAAAGGGCGGATTAATGGCGTTGAACGGTGGTCAGATAATCAGAGACAGAGCGGCCGGCAAGAACGTGAAGAGAAGAGCGCCGCTCGCTCCGAGTCAGTGCAAAGTCGTGGGTGCGAAGAAGTGATCTGTTTTACCGACCGAGTCGCCGTTTCGAAATTGCGCGCGCTATGCGGGTGGGAATCTTCAGAGGTTCGGAATTTCACTGCTGAGATGAGACTCGGTCGGTAACGGAAACTGCAATGCATTTTTTTTTTCATCGAGGGTCAACTCTCTGGCTGGTTACCGACCGAGCTCCGACTAGGAAGGGAGTTTCACATAGTCTCGAATATCTCGAATCAGTTTTCGACATACCGGTTCGTTAAACTTAGGGTACGTTATGGAAGTAAAATTGCACGATCGGTATGTAAATTACATTCAACTCAATGATTTTTTGCATGAAAAATGCACCATCTTCATTTTTCATCGATATTGTTTAAACAGTCTGTCAGTTATTCTAGCTCGGAGAATGCAAAAAAAAAAGTACCTACCGAGAATGATTTGAATAATAGTTTAGAGCCAATTATCGTCAGTTCAGAGTAAACCGTTGATAGTTTAAAAAAAAAAAAAAAACATTCCATTTACAGTGTATAAAGTAGATCTAGTCATCTCTCGTTAACATTAGTACTTCGACCGATAGAGTCTCTCTGATAAATTAAAGATGATAATCGTCACCCTCGACTAAGCGATCAAGCAAAAACCCACCACATAAAGACAACGAATTCCCGCTCCTCTATTAGACATATACACATAAATACATAGACATGTATCGAAGAATCTTTTCTTTTAGCATTAATCACATGTTTTAGTCTTGTTCTCGTTAATAAAAAAAAATGTTGTTCCTGTTGAAAAAAATTTAAAAAATTTAATTATCCCACATTACCTTCGGTCGGTAAGATAGGTCTCACCGTTGTTTTGAGACATTCGACGGCGGATGTCGCCGTAGTGTTATTCTCCTCAATAAAAAAATCTTCGCGCTGAAGATTAAATTATTCCCCGTTAGCATAGGTCGGTAAGGTAGATCTCACGATTATTTTCATCCATTTGACGGTGGATGTCGCCGTAGTGTTCTCTTTAATAATAATAAAAAAATGTTGTTTGTCTAAAAAAAAAAACAAATAAAATTAATTATTCCCCGTTACCATCGGTCGGCAAGGTAGGTCTCGCGATTATTCTGCGACATTCGACGGCGAATGTCGCTGCAGTCTTCTTCTCGTCAATGGGAAAACCTTCGTGTCGAAAAAAAAGAAAGAAAATTATTTCCCCTTACCATCGGTCGGTAGGGTAGGTCTCGCGATTATTCTGCGACATTCGACGGCGAATGTCGCTGCAGTCTTCTTCTCGTCAATGGAAAAACGTTCGTGTCGAAAGAAAGAAAGAAAATTATTTCCCCTTACCACCGGTCGGTAAGGTAGGTCTCGCGGTTATTTTGAGTTATTCGACGGCGGATGTCGCCGCGTGTCTCGTTCGACGTCTCGCCGAACGGGACCTCGGCGGCGGGCGTCGTTGGGTGGTTCGCGGCGTCGCCGCGACGGCCAACGGGGGCGTTGCCGGCGCCGGCGTCGTGATCGGCGTACGTCGGCCAGAAAAGACAACGGGACAGCGCACGAGACCGTCGACCGTGAGCTCGACGGTGGGGGACGTGGCGGGGAGTTTCGGGAGTCAGGGATGTCGCGAGGGTGGGGTGCAACGAACCCTCGATCGCGGCTCGAGTCTACGGAGCGCGGAGTTGTGTTCGAATCATGGCGACACCCGACCCCGTAGACCCAGCCACCCTAGAGATTAAGACCCGTAGCATAGAACAGACACTACTCCCACTAGTAAAACAGGTAAGAGACAATTAAAAAAAAAAAAAAAAAAAAAAAAAAACCCACCGTTCGACCGTGCTCCAAAAATAACGCGTGCATCCGAAAGTTTCGTTCATAAAAATAAAAAAATTAAAAAAAAAAATAAAAAATAACACAAAAACAAGAAAAGAAAAACGTGCATCTCGAACAGTTCGCCGGAGCGATAGTTTCTTTTTTCTCTCACACACCGCGATGCTTCGATTCACGCTTTATTGAAAATAAAAAAAAACACACACACACACACACATTGAAAAAAAAACTACCTTTTTCATTTTTTATTATATATATTTTTTTTAATCGTTATTTTTATATTTGTGGCCCGTTTGATTGAAAAGCGATTCGATATTCCCGGTGTTCTCCGTCGCCGTGAAAGCTCGACCCGGCGTGCGGCGAGGGAATAGGGAGAAGAGCAGCATCAAGCGTACACGCATTGGAGGCGGAGGCGAGGCTGCGACGTTGCTTTTTCTTGGCGAATTGTTGAAAGTGGTGTTTTTTTTTGGTTTTTTTTTTTCGAACGAAAATACGAGAGATGGGAATTTTTTTGTTTTTTTTTGTTTTTTTATCGGCAGTCACGACAGGGGGGGGGGGGGGGGGCGAAAAAAAAAACGAGAATACGGAGACGCGAGCAGCGACGGAGTGCGTGCGATGGTGCGACGTCCTAAAGGCAGGGGAGCGTGCGCGACGTGTGCTATAAAACTAAAAAAAAAAAAGTGGCCAAAGTGTTGACGACTCGTTGTGCATGTGTGCGCTGTTGTTTGTGCGAACGGTGGGAGGTTTGTACGACGACGATTTCGTTGCCCCGATGGTATGTTTTCGGCGAGAGCGAGAGAGGAAGAGAGAGAGATAGAGAGAGAGAGAGAGCGTGTGGCCGGACTAATCGAACGTTAAAGTACCGATGTCGCGAACAGGGCGGGGGGGGAGGAAGGACTCGCGGAGACGGCCACGAGGCTTCCGAGTCGAGATTCGTTTGTGGAATTTAAAATGAAAAAAACAAAAAGCTGATAGTTAAAAAAATTAAAATCAAATATAGTGTATCGGAGAAATGAGATTTGTAAAGGGAAGAAATTAAACACACACACATATATATGTGTATATATGTATATATATATATATATATATATATATATATATATATATATATATATATATATACACATACATATATATTAGAAAATAATAAAGTTAAGAATAGTGGAAATAAAATGGAGAAATATTGAATATTGAATATATTGAAATTGAAATAATAGACGAACGGAGCGAAGAGAGGATTTTTTTTTTTTTTTTTTTTAACTAAAATGAAAAAAAAAGACGATAGTAAAAAAATTAAAATGAAATATAATGTATTGGAGAAATGAGATTTGTAAAGGGAGGGAATTAAGCATATATATATATATGTATATATATATTTTTTTTTGCAAAATAATAAACTTAAGAATAGTGGAAATAAAATGGAGAAATATTGAATATTGAATACATGGAAATATTGAATTTGAAATAATAGATGAGCGGAGCGAAGAGCCTATTTTTTTGTTTTGTTTTTACTAAAATTAAAGGTTGAAAAGCGGGCTGAGCATTTTTTTTTGCGGTCACGAGGCTTCCAAGTCAAGATTCATTTGTAGAATTTGGAAACAAAAAAAAATTACAGTAAAAAAAGAAATATAAAATATATTTTATTGGGGAAATGAGATTTGTAAAGGTAGAAAATTAAACATACACACACACATATATGTATATATATATTTTTTTTTTACAAAATAATAAAATTAAGAATAATGGAAATAAAATAGAGAAATATTGAATATTGAATATATGGAAATATTGAATTTGAAATAATAGACGAGCGGAGCGAAGAGCCTATTTTTTTTTGTTTTTACTAAAATTAAAGGCTGAAAAGCGGGTTGAGCATTTTTTTTTTTTTTTTTTTTTTTTGCAGTCACGAGGCTTCCAAGTCAAGATTCATTTGTAGAATTTGGAAACAAAAAACAAACTTACAGTAAAAAAAATAAAAATAAAATATATTGTATTGGAGAAACGAGATTGATAAAGAGAGGAAATTAAACATGTTTTTTTTTTACAAAATAATAAAATCAAGAACAGTAGAAATAAAATGGATAAAACATACATTGAATTTAGATAGATAGATAGATATTTTATTGTGCATATAAAATAATACAAGATTCATAATGCAGCGGGTTTTGTGCACAGTAAAAAAAAAAAAATTTCTACTTTTTACAAAAAATTATTGTCCACAAACTTCCACAATTTTTAATTCGTTAATTTTCTAGTTTAACAAATAAAAGTACAAACTAAAATTGTCAATAACACAGGAAATAACATGACATATTCGTATATTCAAATGAGTGACAAACAAGCTTGGCACTTATTTAACAAAATAATTTGTACGAAATTTGCAATTTCGATTTTGCGAAATTATTTTTAACTTTGTATATTCATTATTAATCCAACAAATGTACAATGCGATTCTATCGCAGAAGACGAATAGTTAAATTATTGAAAAATTATGGTCACTTTTTAATCGCTATCGCTGAGGAAACAGCCACGTAGCTCTCAGATTAAAACAATACATTGAATTCCAAATAACAGACGAGTAGACAGAGAAAAGTTTTTTTTTTTTTGTTTTTTTTACCAAAATTAAAGATGGTTAAGGGCGTGAAAAATTCGTTTTCTTTACGGCCACGTGGTTTCCAAGTCGAGATTTGTTTGTCAAATTAAAAAAAAAAAAAAAAAAAAAAAGCAACCGAAAAATCATAGAAAAAAAAAAAATGAGCATTCGAAAAATGAGATTGGCAGGAGAAAAGTAGTTAAACATCACATTTTTTCTTAACAAAATAATAAAATGAAGAGTAGCAGAAATAAAATAGAGAAAAAAAAAAAAAACACAAATATCGAATCCTAATTATCAAACGAGACTGAAAGTTAATTCCTTTTGATATTACTGAAACAAAAGGTGGGTTAAGGTGGTCGAGAATTGAAAATTTGATTTTTCGTCAGAAATTTATCGGAATTGCGATTCGGAGTGATGGAATATAACCTCTAGTCGGGACGCGTAGTAGATGTGTTTAACCGCTCAGACAGCACTTCCCATCCACTCTGATTTCCACGCGAGATACCAAAAATAGACTAGCGTAGCGACGAGGCGGTATCGTTCATGTGGCGTCTATCTATAAGCTATACATCGCGTGCATTGTCATTATTTGTTATTTTTACCCGTTCGTTATATCTTACAACGTACTTTCGTCGATATCCAAGGTCAACTTTATTATTATTATTATTATTATTATTATTATTATTATTATTATTATTATTATTATTATTATTATTATTATTATTATTATTATTATTATTATTATTATTATTATTATTATTATTTTTTAAGGCTGTCGATAAAAATATCTCCTGGCATTTTTTTGACAGTTATCGAAGCGTGCGCTTCCGTCCCGTTGGGTGCCGAGACCTCGGCGAATCTTCGAGCGGTCGCTTCGTACGATTTCTTTTTTTTTTTTAACCGGGTTTTCGGGATTTTTTTTTTTCGATGTTTTCATATCTAGGGGAGAAAATCGGCATGAATGATATTCGGCATGAATGAAAAATTAAATGTTGGATATTTTTTTGCGAGAATATTGCTTCGATCGTTTTTGGATTTATAGCTCCATTATAATATCGATGGATATTCATATTGCAATAATATATAATATTAGGCAGAGCTGGGCAAAGTAGCGAAAGGTACTTGATATACTAAGTACTAAGTACTTCAAGTACTTAAGGTACTAAATACTAAGTACAGCAACTACTAAGTACTAAGTGCAGCGAGTACTAAGTACTTAACGTGCTAAGTACTAAGTACAGCCGTACTAAGTACTTAACACGCTAAATACTAAGTACAACAGTACTAAGTACTTAACGTGCTAGGTACTAAGTACAACAGTACTAAGTACTTAACGTGCTAGGTACTAAGTACAGCAACACGAAGTACTTAACGTGCTAAATACTAAGTACAGCAGTACCAAGTATTTAACGTGCTAAGTACTAAGTACAGCCGTACTAAGTACTTAACATGCTAAATACTAAGTACAACAGTACTAAGTATCTAACGTGCTAGGTACTTAGTGCAGCAGCACTAAGTACTTAGAGTGCTAAGTACTAAGTACAGCAACACGAAGTACTTAACGTGCTAAATACTGAGTATAGCGGTACTAAGTACTCAACGTGCTAAGTACTAAGTACAGCCGTACTAAGTACTTAACGTGCTAAGTACTAAGTACAGCCGTACTAAGTACTTAACGTGCTAAATACGACGTTCAGCAGTACTAAGTACTTAACGTGCTAAATACTAAGTACGGAAAGTACTGAAAGTACTATATACTAAGTACCGCAAGCACTTAAAGTACTAAATACTAATTACCGCAAGTACTTTAAGTGCAAAGTAATTTCCGTAATTAAAGTACTTTTATAAAATACAAAGTGCAAAGTACTTTTTCATCTTAATCGGAAGAGGCGGAGTTCCTCGTGTACGAAATTTGGAGAAAAATTTTCAAATCAAACCACTCTGTTCGGGGTTAACGTTTTTTTCAAAACATCCAAACTCTGAGTTTCCAGTCCTTGGTAATAGACTAATCGACTGTACTACGACGACTGGAACTTGGGGTAGTGAGTGGAGGTCGACTGGATGTGTAACAACTAAATCTAATCTGGGACGTATCGATCTAGTACAGTGGCCGAAAGGTCTCGATTTTATGCATTTTTGGGATTTAAATGAAAACTATTGAGTTGGGAATAAAATTATTGAATGAGACAGATATTTTTTGACATTACGAAAGGGGTGCGAAGTAATTTGCACATGGTTTCCTCATTTATTGCAATGTTTGAGCATAGCTTCCTCGAGGAGGAAACCATGCTCAAAATTGTACAAGTACTTTGGTCTTAGTACTCAGTAATAGTACTTAATGTACCGAAAAGTACTTTGATAATTTAAGTACCAAATAAGTAGTCATGTACTTTATGTACTGCCCAGCTCTGATATTAGGGCAAACGTGGTGTTATTATTATTAATTTTTATCAGTATATTAATTAAATGATAATAATAATATCGCGTTTTTTCATACGAATTTAATATACGGCTCGATGTTGAAAAACTTATTAATAAAAAAAAAAAAAAATTTAGTGAACAATAAAGTGTAAAAGTAGTGAATATCGCCCGGCGCGGCCCTTGACAAATTTTTCCATTGGGCATTCAATGGTAATTAATGGTACCCAAAGGTAATCAATGGGATCCTAATGGAAATTCATGGGGAACACCGAAACGATACTTTCTACGATTTATTCTTAATGGTACTCCACTGACAAAACAGTGGAAAACTTTAAATGGTACGTTTTCCCATTCGTTACCAATAGGAGACCAATGGCAATTTCCTGGGAAAGTTCGATCGGTACTTTTTTCTATTCGTTATTAATGGGAGTCCAATTCCGAAGAACTTGGAGAATTCGAGGGGTACTTTTTCCCATTCGTTATTAATGGGAGTTCACTGACGAGTCGATGGGACGTTACAAATGGTACTTTATCCCTTCGTTATTAATGGTAGTCCACTGGAGCATAACTGGAACAGCTGAAATGGTATTTCTTACCATTGGGAATAAATGGGAAACGAATCGAACGGTCAATAGCTAGGGAATCTTTAATGGCACGTCTAATATATTTATAATTGACGAGGAATAATAATCGAGTCGACAAACACTAGGGAATCACTTAAATGGTATAAGCGATAATTAATTGCAGATAAATTAATCCACAATAGTAGCCGTGAACTTAAGGACCGTAATTATTTATGAACAATAGGAGACATTTTTCTGGAGCATTATAGTTTTTTTTTTTTTATTTGTTACATATTTAGACACTGTAGAAAAGTGGACAATTATATATAGCATATTTTTCCGCGAATGGGAATGCCAGCGGGATTAAAATACCATACAACGGTTGGGAAACTGAATGGCGTATTGAATGGTATATTAAATGGTAATACAAATGGGAATGATACCATTGGCAAAACCCCATTGAATTACCTTTAACGAATAGTTAATGGTAATCAATGGGATTTTTTTAATGGTAATTAATGGGAGATTTAGCCAAGGGTATATATATATCACTGTAATATAACATAATATATAATATAAGATACTATTATATTCAATATTGTTTCAATATACTTTTTGAGGCCATCTTCTTTTTTTACCCCATTCGGAGTCCAGACAGATGAAGTGGTCTCGATATTTTGTGCTGTAAGGGTGGTTTTCTAAGATTTTGTAAGATTTTTGAGATATTAAAACTACTTTTGAAATTTTTCAGAAATGTTTCGTTGCAACATTTCGTGTGAATATCACAAAACATTTAATATATTTCATAAATAGTATCGAAATATTTTCGAAATGTCTTCAAAAATATCTCGTGACCATAAGGGTGTCGATCAGGCAGGACCATATTCACCACATTTAGCCCACAAAATAATAACACACGACACAACATATCACATCAAATATTATATTCAACACACTTTTAGACGCCATATTTCTTTTAACCCTATTCGAAATCTAGACCGATGAAGTGGTCTCGATATTTCGTGCTGTAAGGGTGGTTTTCTAAGATTTTGTAAGATTTTTGAAATATCGAAACTACTTTTGAAATTTTTCAGAAATGTTTCGTTGCAACATTTCGTGTGAATATCTCAAAACATTTAATATATTTCATAAATAGTATCGAAATATTATCGAAATGTCTTCAAAAATATCTCGTGACTATAAGGGTGGCGATCAGGCTGGTCCATATTCACCACATTTAGCCCACAAAATAATAACACACGACACAACATATTACATGAAATATTATATTCAACACACTTTTGGACGCCATCTTTCTTTTAACCCTATTCGAAGTCTAGACCGATGAAGTAGTCTCGATATTTCGTGCTGTAAGGGTGGTTTTCTAAGATTTTGTAAGATTTTTGAAATATTGAAACTACTTTTGAAATTTTTCAGAAATGTTTCGTTGCAACATTTCGTGTGAATATCTTAAAACATTTAATATATTTCATAAATAGTATCGAAATATTTTCGAAATGTCTTCAAAAATATCTCGTGACCATAAGGGTGGCGATCAGGTTGGTCTATATTCACCACATTTAGCCCACAAAATAATAACACACGACACAACATATCACATCAAATATTATATTCAACACACTTTTGGACGCAATATTTCTTTTAACCCTATTCGAAGTCTAGACCGATGAAGTAGTCTCGATATTTCGTGCTGTAAGGGTGGTTTTCTAAGATTTTGTAAGATTTTTGAAATATCGAAACTACTTTTGAAATTTTTCAGAAATGTTTCGTTGCAACATTTCGTGTGAATATCTCAAAACATTTAATATATTTCATAAATAGTATCGAAATATTTTCGAAATGTCCTCAAAAATATCTCGTGACCATAAGGGTGTCGATCAGGCAGGACCATATTCACCACATTTAGCCCACAAAATAATAACACACGACACAACATATTACATGAAATATTATATTCAACACACTTTTAGACGCCATCTTTCTTTCAACCCTATTCGAAGGCTAGACCGATGAAGTAGTCTCGATATTTCGTGCTGTAAGGGTGGTTTTCTAAGATTTTGTAAGATTTTTGAAATATTGAAACTACTTTTGAAATTTTTCAGAAATGTTTCGTTGCAACATTTCGTGTGAATATCTTAAAACATTTAATATATTTCATAAATAGTATCGAAATATTTTCGAAATGTCTTCAAAAATATCTCGTGACCATAAGGGTGGCGATCAGGCTGGGCTATATTCACCACATTTAGCCCACAAAATAATAACACACGACACAACATATTACATGAAATATTATATTCAACACACTTTTGGACGCCATCTTTCTTTTAACCCTATTCGAAGTCTAGACCGATGAAGTAGTCTCGATATTTCGTGCTGTAAGGGTGGTTTTCTAAGATTTTGTAAGATTTTTGAAATATTGAAACTACTTTTGAAATTTTTCAGAAATGTTTCATTGCAACATTTCGTGTGAATATCTCAAAACATTTAATACATTTCATAAATAGTATCGAAATATTTTCGAAATGTCCTCAAAAATATCTCGTGACCATAAGGGTGTCGATCAGGCAGGACCATATTCACCACATTTAGCCCACAAAATAATAACACACGACACAACATATTACATGAAATATTATATTCAACACACTTTTAGACGCCATCTTTCTTTCAACCCTATTCGAAGTCTAGACCGATGAAGTGGTCTCGATATTTCGTGCTGTAAGGGTGGTTTTCTAAGATTTTGTAAGATTTTGAAATATTGGAACTACTTTTGAAATTTTTCAGAAATGTTTCGTTGCAACATTTCGTGTGAATATCACAAAACATTTAATATATTTCATAAATAGTATCGAAATATTTTCGAAATGTCTTCAAAAATATCTCGTGACCATAAGGGTGGCGATCAGGCTGGGCCATATTCATCACATTTAGCCCACAAAATAATAACACACGACACAACATATCACATGAAATATTATATTCAACACACTTTTGGACGCCATATTTCTTTCAACCCTATTCGAAGTCTAGACCGATCAAGTAGTAACGGCCCGGAACGCTCAGCCGCAAAGTTGTAAGGGAAATCTCGCAGGTTAACAGGCTTAAATCGGCGGACCCCTCGCGTGTCTTGACGATATCGGTTTGCACCGCCCGGGGGGTTAAACAGCATTTTTCTCTTGTCTCGCTTCCGATGGAAGCGCAAAAAAAAAAAAAAAAAAAAAAAAGAAAGAAAGCTAACGCAGCATGCGCCGTCGAAGGCGCGAGCTCTCGTACGAGGCGTCGTCCCGCTGTGCGGGCCGGACCGGTGCTAACGAGATTTGCGTGCGGGCTCTCATTTTTTATTAAGCCGAACGGATCGACACGTGGCACTTCGGCCCCGTTACGAGAGCTCCGTCTCGCCCTTAGCGGGCGAGTTCTCGGTTTCAGTCGTCGTTCTCGCGTCGTTTGCGTTATGCTCCGGCGCTCGAAATGATCTCGCGTCCGGCCGCGTCCACTTTCGGACGTGAATCGACGATCAATCCGCGACGGAGGAGCGCGAACGGCGGGGCAACAAAAAAATTGCACACGATCGAATGTCATCTGGACCGAGATGCTCTTATCGCGGAAGTTCACGAGCACGACGAGCAACGACCAAATCACAACCGAGACGAAATTCACCGATCACCAACGCGACAAAAGTAACGAAGTTATAGTCACTTTATTTTCACAGGGAACGGGGGGGGGGGGGGTAAAATGGACCGCGCGTTTCAGGTATTTTTTAATTCGATTTGCAAACCATTTTTTTTAACTTATTTAAGTCACCCGACAACAATAACGAAGTTATATTAATTTTACTTTCATAGGGGGGAGAGTGGGGGCAAAATGGACCACGGTTCAGATAGTTTTTTTTAACGAGTTGCGAAATATGTTTTAATTTTTTTTAAGTCGTGGAATGATTGTGCTGATAGCGTTTAACGAGACCGGCGAAATCACATTAAAAAAATTAAAAAAAAAAATAAAAAAAATAAAAAAAAAACCGACCAAACGAACGAAATTATATTAATTTTATTTTCATAGGAGGGGGGGGGGGGGGGGGGTAAAATGGAGCGCGTTTCAGGTATTTTTTAATTCGATTTGCAAACCATTTTTTTTAACTTATTTAAGTCACCCGACAACAATAACGAAGTTATATTAATTTTACTTTCATAGGGGGTAGAGTGGGGGGCAAAATGGACCACGGTTCAGATAGTTTTTTTTTTTTTTACGAGTTGCGAAATATGTTTTAATTTTTTTAAGTCCCGAAATAAATTTGCTTTAATGGAACTGCTGTGAAAAATTGATTAATGTTTAAATTCTAAATAATGCATCATTGGCACACTCGGTCATTAATTAGTTGTCCGGTCGAAGAATGAATTCTTCGAATATCAAGAAAATAATGTACCGTCAAAATCGTTCTCCCCCTCAGTTTTCGCGAAACAATGGAAATCAATTCGGAAATATCGAGTTACATTTGAGAGAGGAATTTTAATATATTTTTTTGTATTCGTAAGTTTCGGCCTAAGTGTCCAGTCGACATGATCTTTATTATTTTGTAGATATTATTATCATTATTATTATTGTTATTATTATTATATGACCCATTTTTAACAACAACAAAAAAAAACATTAAATTTATCACAGTAATTTTTATTAATTTCGTTTAATCGTCATATTAAATTGTAATTTCTCGTTTGACATGTGTAAAATTCATAAACAGCGTGTATGAATTTTTACGGGGATTTTTTTTTTTTTTTCGCCAAGATTTGCATAAAACACTGTTCCATAGCGTTATATTAGGCGGATACAAAAGGCCCGACTTAATATTATTTTTATCATCATCAATATATTTTCGACATAAGCCTTATTATTATTATTATATTATTATATCGACATAAGCTTTATTATTATGTAGACATTATTATTAAAATGACTCATTTTTATGCAAACAAAGAATTTGTTTAAATTCACATGTATGAAATTTCGAAAAAAAACAAAAACATTACATTTATCACGTTAATATTGTTTAATTTCGTTCGATAACTAATCGTCATATTAAATTATGATTTATCGTTTGAAATTAGTGAAATTCATAAACAGCGTGTATGAAATTTCATCCGGATTTTTTTTCGCCTCGATAAAATTTTCGCCACGATTTTCATAATAAAGCTAGAGCTGCGAAAAGGTGTTTGCGTCCGAGAACCTCGAAAATGAGGTAAAAAAAATGGCCGGAATATCTGCGAAAGGGTGAGAAAAAAAAATGTATAGTTGGATGAAAATTGAATTTTTGGGGATTTTTTTTTTAGTATGCATCGTTCTATTCGCCAGACGACGATCTTCAATCCGGCCTGAATAACTCTTCTTACGTCTCTTCTTCTTTGCTCCCGGCCCGAAGCCAACCCCAACGCTCGCCACCCGTTTGGTCGATGCATTGCATGACCGTAATTCCGTTATGCACCAGCACTGCATCTTCGCACTACTCATTAAATAATAATGATAATAATAATAATAATTACTATTTAAGTGCACAAAATATATTATAACGATAACATTAATGTTGGATCTTTGGTGAATAATTTTAATAATTTTAATAATTTTAATAATTTTAATAATTTTAATAATTTTAATAATTTCAATCATTTTAATCATTTTAATGATTTTAATAATTTTAATCATTTTAATCATTTTAATCATTTTAATCATTTTAATCATTTTAATCATTTTAATCATTTTAATCATTTTAATCATTTTAATCATTTTAATCATCATCGTTTGTGTGTGAAAAAAAATAAGTAATTTAAATAAAACTCGTAAGATGTCTTTTATCCAGGTACGATTTTTTATTTTTATTTTATTTTTTTCATCGTTCGGGGCGAGTATAAATTAATATTTCGTTCGAAGCAACGAGAGGAGAGTGGAAAAAGGGGACTATCGCCGTGAAACGGGGAGGAATTTTTTTTTCTCGCGAGCAAGATAAGCCGATAACGATAAGAGGGCAGAAAGGTCTGCGCCTGAAAGAAAACTTTTTTTTAGCTTCGGTGAAAAGATATCCGGTGGAGAAAAAAATAATCGCCGTGAGCCAAGAGTCGAAAGGTTGGGCGGACTTTTGTTATTAATTCCATAGAAAGACAAATATGAATTGCAAATAGCAACACAAAAAAAATTATTAATTTATCAATCTGTTAATATTTTAATTTATTAATCTATTGATCTATTGATCTTTTTTTTTTTTGTCATCGTATCATATTTGCCACGTCGCTGAACGAGCTGCTTTCGAAACTAATTTCCGTCGCAAATAATTTTTTGTTCGGGTCTCAAAATTTTAAAAGTATATTTTTTGCCGGCTGCGCTAAAATAACCAAATTCCTTGCGTGCACATCCAGAAAAATAATTTATTTGACAGCCAACGTTTATTTGAATTAAGTAAAATATATTTTTTTTTAATTTAAATAAATATTTATTTTAATTAAGTAAATAGTTACTTAAATGAAACAAATATTTATTTTAATCAATTAAATACTTTACTTAAACCAAATAAACGGTGGTAGTCAAATAAATTATTTTATACATTCTTAGATTATTATTATTATTATTATTATTATTATTATTATTATTATTATTATTATTATTATTATTATTATTATTATTATTATTATTATTATTATTATTGATTTTTAGATTATTTATAAATAAATTATTTTTCTAGGTGCAATACGGACGGAAAATAGCCTGTTATTGACCGATGATCATTATTAAGGTGGCTCCAGCGATTGTTGTTCATTTCGCCTAAATTCGAGAAATTAGGGCAAGAATTGCAAACACTTCGCGATGTTATGAAAATCTGAAAAAATTCATACTTATCATAGGCACTGAAAAGACTAATTTTGCATAATAATAATTTCAAAGTGTTATTAACAAATTGCTGAAAAAGAAATTGCTCATCGAAATATGCGGTAACTCAACTTTTTTTTTAAATGAAAATGATTCGTTCATTTTTTCGGAATGCGTATGAATTTTTCCAGATTTTTATTTTGATTTTGTTTATTGCACATTTTTCCATGTAAAAAACAAGAAAAATCAAAGTAAAGATAAAAATCTGAAAAAAATTCATACGTATTCCGAAAAATCAACGAATCATTTCGCATTGAAGAAAAAAGTTGAGTTACCGCATATTTCGATGAACAATTTTTTTTTTCAACAATTTGTTAATAACATTTTGAAATTATTATTATGCAAAATTAGTCTTTTCAGTGTCTATGATGAGTATGAATTTTTTCGGATTTTCATAACATCGGGAAGTGTTTGCAATACTCGCCCGAATATCTCGAATTTAGGCGAAATGAACACCACTCGCTGGAACTACCTTGAGCTGTGCGCATGCGCAGTACAATTTCACTACTCCCTCTGGAAGCTCTATTACTCCCAGGGGAGTAACGGTCATTGGCGAATGTTACGATTTTGCGACGCAATAAATGTGGTTACTTTAAGTTAGTACTTGCGTTACAGTCCAGCCAAACGTGAGTTTCGGAGAAAAATTTCGAACACTTGTCGACAGGATAAAAATCCGAAAAAAATCTAGTGTATGGAAGGCGCTGCAAAGATTATTTTTGCGTAATAATAATTGCAATTTGTCGTCAACAAATTCAAGATAAAAATCACTATTCAACGAATTACCCGGCGACTCAACTATTTTATTCGATAAATATGATTCGTTTATTTTTCTGAATGCGTATGAATTTTTTCAGAATTTTTTGTAATCTTTGAAAATCGCGTTTTTTTTCTATTCTCAAACTATGAAAAAACGCAATTTTCAGATATTACAAAAAAATTCTGAAAAAATTCATACACACTCATAAAAATAAACGAATTCTTATTAGTGAGGAAAATAGTTAAGTTGCCGGGTAATTGTTTATTAAAAAAAAAAATATCACATGCGAGAAGGAAGGAAGTGCATTTTCACCTTGTCTGAATTTCTGTTTCGCTTGGGCATCGAACTTCACACTCGGTGAAAATACGCACTTTTCTCCAATTCTAATTTCCAAACATGACATTATTTCATATTTCGATTTACAAAAAGTATCGACTGGTTGCCAAAAAAAAAAAAAAAAAAATTTTTTTTTTTTTTTTTTCTATGAGATGGATTTATTTGAGCAAAATTTCTGTCGCAATTTTGTTCGTCGCGAAAAATGAATAAAAAAAAAAAAAAATGTTCAGTCGTAGGAGGCATCGTTGATCATCGGGGGATAATCAGAGAAATTGTGTCTCAGAGTTGGCGTCGGGACGAGAAAGGTTTTCCACTCGTTGGAGAACACACGCTGGCACCGAGCACCGCCAGGCTCGCCGATCGTTACGACGAACCGTCCAGCCACTTGTTAGAGCTCGCCGAAGCTCTCCTGCATCCGGTATAACTCCCTCGGCTCGCTCAGTCTCTCCTTTCATCCCTCTTCTTTTACTCTTTTTGACAACGAGAGACGGCTGTTTCGTCTACGGCAACGTCGTCTCTCAAAGCCACCACGGAGGAATAACCCTACCAAGACACCTGGCTCGTACACCGGGTGCAGATAATGTATTGAACTCGCGAACAGCCAACATAACGAAAGTCGTAAAATATTATTGCATTCCTTTTTTATAATTTTTTTTTTCTTTTCTTGGTCTTGAAATATTATATTTTTTTTTATTTTATTTCTGATCAAATCGATGCGATCTGCGAGGACTTTGGCCTATTTGCAAAATAGTGTGTGCGCGCCTTTAGACCCAGAATAATAATTTATTTGACGGCCACCGTTTATTTAGATTAAGTAAAATATTTATTCGATTTAAATGAATATTTGTTTCATTTAAGTGACTATTTACTTAATTTAAATAAATATTTATTTAAATCAAATAAATATTTTACTTTTGTCCAGGCGAACTTTGACCCAGGCGCACTTCGACCCACGCAAACTTTGGCGCAGGCAAACTTTGACCGACGCAAACTGTGAGTCACGCAAACGTTGACCCAGACATACTTTGACCCAGACAAACTTTGACCCACGCAAACTTTGACCCAGACAAACTTTTACCCACGCAAACTTTGACCCAGGCAAACTTTGACCCACGTAAACTTTGACCATCGCAAACTTTGACCTTTACAAACTTTGACCCACGCAAACTTTGACCCTCGCAAACTTTGCCCTTCACAAACTCTGACCCTCGCAAACTTTGACCCACGCAAACTTTGACCCACGCAAACTTTGACCCACGCAAACTTTGACCCACGCAAACTTTGACCCACGCAAACGTTGACCCAGACATACTTTGACCCAGACAAACTTTGACCCACGCAAACTTTGACCCAGACAAACTTTGACCCACGCAAACTTTTACCCACGCAAACTTTGACCCAGGCAAACTTTGACCCACGTAAACTTTGATCATCGCAAACTTTGACCTTTGCAAACTTTGACCCACGCAAACTTTGACCCTCGCAAACTTTGCCCTTCGCAAACTTTGCCCTTCGCAAACTTTGCCCTTCGCAAACTTGACCCTCGCAAACTTTGACTTTTACAAACTTTGACCCACGCAAACTTTGACCCTCGCAACCTTTGCCCTTCGCAAACTTTGACCCAAGTAAACTTTGACCCGGGCAAACTTTGACCCAGGCAAACTTTGACCCAGGCAAACTTTGACCCAGGCAAACTTTGACCCAGGCAAACTTTGACCCACGCATCATTTGACCCACGCAAACTTTGACCCAGGCTAACTTTGACGCAAGCAAACTTTGACCAACGCAAACTTTCACGCAGACAAACTTTGACCCACGTTAACTTTGACCCAGGCAAACTTTGACGCAGGCAAATTTTAACCCAGGCAAACTTTGTTCCACGCAAACTTTGACCCAGGCAAATTTCGACCCACGCAAACTTTGACCCACACAAACTGTGACCCACGCACACCTTGACCCACGCAAACTTTGACTGACCCAAATTTTGGCTTATGCAAACTTTGACCCACCACGGAGGAATAACCCTACCAAGACGCCTGGCTTGTACACCGGGTGCAGATAATGTATCGACCTCGCAAACAGCCAACATAGCGAAAGTCGTAAAATATTATTGCATTCCACTTCTATATTTTTTTTTTCCATTTCTTGGTCTCGAAATATCTGACATTGCCAAAAAATATTTTTACGCAAATTAATGGAACGTGTCGTGAAAAGCTGGTGATAATGCGAGTCTACCGATCTGCGAGACCGCAGCGTAATGCGCGTTAATCATTCCAACAATATTTACTGTAACAATAAGGAATGCTGTTCTTATTTAAAATAAAAAATAGTCTCCTATTCAGTAATGTCCGTTTTCCTCCGTGGCATGAATAGTGGATGAATGAAAAGGTCGCGATAGATAGAGTCAAGACGGATTTTTCATTGAGGCGCTTATTGCGCGGAGATTCCCCACTTTGATTACTCTTCGTTATTTTAATTTCAAATTGCCGAAGGGCTATTGCAATCGATCGCGCACCATCCTTTGTACCTCGGCCCGTTGCGTACCGATGCGTGAACGACGTGATATCTCTGCGCAGTTCTTCGCGAAAGGGAATAGGAAATGGTCACTGTGGACCTCGCTTGTTTATCGCAAACCGTGCGACGATTCGTTAAACAAAGTTTTGTCAAGCCCTGGTGGAAATCCTAGAGCGTTATCTGGAGACTTTGTCCGGACCCTCCCGTGTCTCATCAGAGCCGTCTGTAATGTTCGAAAATTGAGAGAGAAAACTTTGATTCACGCAAACTTTGACCCACGCAAACTTTGACCCACGCAAACTTTGACCCAGGCAAACTTTAACCCATGCACACTTTGACCCACGCTAACTTTGACCCACGCAAACTTTGACCCACGCAAATTTTGACGCAGGCAAATTTAAACCCACGTAAACTTTGACCCAGGAAAACTTTGACCCACCCAAACTTTGACGCAGGAAAACTTTGACGCATGCAAACTTTGACCCACGCAAACTTTGACCCACGCAAATTTTGACGCAGGCAAATTTAAACCCACGTAAACTTTGACCCAGGAAAACTTTGACCCACCCAAACTTTGACGCAGGAAAACTTTGACGCATGCAAACTTTGACCCACGCAAACTTTGATGCACGCAAACTTTGACCCACGCAAACTTTGACCCAGGCAAACTTTGACCCATGCACACTTTGACCCACGCTAACTTTTATCCACGCTAACTTTGACCCACGCAAACTTTGACCCACGCAAATTTTGACGCAGGCAAATTTAAACCCACGTAAACTTTGACCCAGGAAAACTTTGACCCACCCAAACTTTGACCCAGGAAAACTTTGACCCACCCAAACTTTGACGCAGGCAAATTTTAACCCACGTAAACTTTGAGCCAGGCAAAATTTGACTCATGCAAACTTTGACCCACGCAAACTGTAATCCAGAGAGACGTTGGCCGTAACGCTTATTGAAGACATGTTTTACTTATAAAGTCCGCTAAAGATGTTTGACAGTAAAAATGTAGCTTTTGGGAACATTCCAACTTAACGCCAATTCGTGAAAATAGGTTTGTAAAATTATCTTCGAAAGAATTTTTGTCATTGGCCTTGAAGCGAACTTTCACTCTCTCTCTCTCTCTAAATTCAACAAACGTAACAACCTGGAACGAGAGGCGTTCTCGAGCGTGTTACCGCACTGTAGCGAGGGAACAAGGCTACTCGCCTAGTACAGTGGCCACTCGGGAGAGAGAGAGAGAGAGAGAGAGAGAGACCATGAACGCTCGTCGATCACTCGGACGTTTCATTTACCCAACGAATCATGGAGGAGCCACGTGAGAGGGTTGCCTCGAAATTAGTACATTCAAGCGAATTCCGCTGACCGCGTTTCCCCCAAATTGGTCGAATTTCAAAGCATCCCCGAGATAAATTGCTAATTTATTTGCCCCGAGCCAATGTCGCTCCTATGGACGAATTAACCAGCGGGTTATGCAGTTATTTTTTTACATTTGCAATCCTGGAATAGCGGCGAGGATTCTCCGTCGAGTCTTCGCCGGAGCAATTCGATGGATCAAATTGTTTTGGTTTCTCAGCAATGATCGGGGCTAACCGGCGACGATTCACTTCCAAGCTGTGACAATATTATTCCGTCGAGGCGCATCCGTGTTATTGGACGGAGAACTATTGATCTGGTGATCGATCAGTAGTTTCGGCCGTTGACAACCCGCGAGAGAGATAATTGTGGCGACTGATTGGACGTTGCTCAACATTGGATGATGCTTGCTTGGCGATCGTCAATATTTCGCTTCATTCTGGAGTAAAAGTGATGTCGACTTCGTCCTCAGCACGAAAAACTACTTGGAAGCATCATTTTTTTTATTGGTTCGATTGTTTCTCAACAAAATTACGAGGGTGTGAAAGTTTGCCTGGGTAAAACTTTGCCTGGGTAAAACTTTGCCCGGGTAAAACTTTGCCTGGGTAAAAGTTTGCCAGGGTAAAACTTTGCCCGGGTAAAAATTTGCATGGCTAAAAGTTTGCCAGGGTAAAAGTTTGCCTGGGTAAAACTTTGCCCGGGTAAAACTTTGCCTGGCTAAAAGTTTGCCTGGCTAAAAGTTTGTTTGGCTAAAAGTTTGTTTGGCTAAAAGTTTGTTTGGCTAAAAGTTTATTTGGCTAAAAGTTTGCCTGGCTAAAAATTTGCCTGGCTAAAAATTTGCCTGGCTAAAAATTTGCCTGGGTAAAAATTTACCTGGGTAAAAATTTGCCTGGGTAAAAATTTGCCTGGGTAAAAATTTGCCTGGCTAAAAATTCGCCTGGCTAAAAGTTTGCCTGGCTAAAAAGTTTGCCTGGCTAAAAGTTTGCCTGGCTAAAAGTTTGCCTGGCTAAAAGTTTGCCTGGCTAAAAGTTTGCCTGGCTAAAAATTTGCCTGGCTGAAAATTTGCCTGGCTAAAAATTTGCGTGGCTAAAAGTTTGCCTGACTAAAAATTTGCCTGGCTGAAAGTTTGCTTGGATCAGGCAAAAGAAAAACTAAATCAAAATTTCTTGAATTCATCCTCTCTAACTCACGTCCGATATATTTTTTCCCGCTGATCATGAATCTACTTCGTATTTCGCTTCCGTCTCAACATCCGATATCCAAAGATAAAAACGGAAACAATCTTTTTTAATCCAAAAACATAAAAACCCAGGAAAAATGGTACTGTCTATATATATATTTCTTACCTTTACTCGGAAAGCACTGGATCCACAAAGGTAAAGAAAGAACTCGATACAAAGGAACAGATCAAAGGCTACGAGAGAATGGAGAGAGTAGGAAAATTCACCTAACCTGTATTCGCACCCCCCAGCGTGGGGAAAAAAAAGAAGGGACGAAGGACTAAACGAGATGAAAGGGAAAGTACCGTAAAGGATGCGTTCGAGGGAGGTAGGGGGGGAGGGGGAGCGGCGTTGGGAGGGGGGGGGGGAAGACAAAGTGTGAGTACGTGGACGGGAACTGAGATTCCGAAACAAAAGGTCCGAATGGCTCGAGTAGGGAAGTGTCGTTGCCGAGATGGGTTTCTAGAGGAAGAATGAGAAAAAAAGAAGCGAAAAAAAACGACGTCGAACGACGCTCATATGGCGGGAGGTTTATAACGGAAGGGAAAACGTGACTGTGGTGCGATGTCGGGTCGAGTTGGTTGAGCCCTCTAGCGGCTCAAACAACAGCTATACATACTCTCAAGGAGAGTATCAAATGGAAACTTCGTTGAATTCGATTTTTCTCGCGATCAAAGTATAAGATCCCTCAGCTATCGCAAGGAGAGGGTACATTTTTCGAGGGCTGATAAACTTGAAAGAGAGAGGTGTGGCGAGGACCTAACAGGGCCTTTTCGTGACCTGGTCAGGCCGCAATGTGACTTTTGAGAGTTACCTCGGGTCCACGGCAGTCTTTGACTCAGGCAGACTTTGACTCAGGCAGACTTTGACTCAGGCAGACTTTGACTCAGGCAGACTTTGACTCAGGCAGACTTTGACTCAGGCAGACTTTGACTCAGGCAGACTTTGACTCAGGCAGACTTTGACTCAGGCAGACTTTGACTCAGGCAGACTTTCACTAAGGCAGACTTTGACTCAGGCAGACTTTGACTCAGGCAGACTTTGACTCAGGCAGACTTTGACTCAGGCAGACTTTGACTCAGGCAGACTTTGACTCAGGCAGACTTTGACTCAGGCAGACTTTGACTCAGGCAGACTTTGACTCAGGCAGACTTTGACTCAGGCAGACTTTGACTCAGGCAGACTTTGACTCAGGCAGACTTTGACTCAGGCAGACTTTCACTAAGGCAGACTTTGACTCAGGCAGACTTTGACTCAGGCAGACTTTGACTCAGGCAGACTTTGACTCAGGCAGACTTTGACTCAGGCAGACTTTGACTCAGGCAGACTTTGACTCAGGCAGACTTTGACTCAGGCAGACTTTGACTCAGGCAGACTTTGACTCAGGCAGGCAAAGTCTACCGGAGTTGAACTCCGGTAGACTTTGATTCAGGCAGACTGTAACTCAGACAGTCTTTGACTCAGGCAGAGTTGATTTCCGTTAGACTTTGATTCAGGCAGACTGTAACTCAGGCAGACTTTGGCTCTGGCAGATTGACTCAGGCAGACTTTGGCCCAGGCAGACTTTGATTCAGGTAAACTTTGACGCAGGCAGACTTTGACCCAGGCAGACTTTGATTCAGGTCAACATTGACGCAGGCAGACTTTGACGCAGGCACATTTTTACCCAGGCAGACTTTGACCCAGGCAGACTTTGACCCAGGCAGACTTTTACCCAGGCAAACTTTTACCCAGGTAAACTTCTACCCAGGTGAACTTTTACTCAGGCAAACTTTTACCCAGGTAAACTTTGACCGAGGCAAACTTTTACCTAGGCGAACTTTGACCCAGGTAAACTTTGACCCAGGCAAACTTTTACCCAGGCAAACTTTTACCCAGGCAAACTTTGACCCAGGCAAACTTTTACTCAGGCAAACTTTTACCCAGGCAAACTTTTACCCAGGTAAACTTTGACCGAGGCAAACTTTTACCCAGGCGAACTTTGACCCAGGCAAACTTTCACCCATGCAAACTCGGTCTCTCGAGAAGTTTTCCGGCTTGGTGCTGGGATAGGGATCGCGAAGGGAGTTATATCGTCGTACACAAAGCGCGCTCGCGCGCGCACGCGCGCATAGTGACTCGTACGAGCTCCTCTGGGACGGCTTAATGGGCAAAGTTTCCACGGCTGCGGAAAATTTATAAACGCCACGGAAAGCACCGACACGCCCTTGCTCGATGTAAATATTATATCCCTATACTTAGGTCACCGCTATGCGTTGAATCTTAAGAATTTATCCCGTTTCCAATAACAAACATTTCGTAGAAGTTTGGAGCGTGACATTGACACGTCGAGAGGTCTGGAAAGGGCTTCGTAGAGCCCTAACAAGGTTTCTTCGGGGACCTAGCCAGGTCCCGATGTAACGCTCTAAAAATGTCCACAAAATATTTAGCGTTATTAGGAGAGGACATCGGACTCTAAAGAGGTCCGAGAACACCCAAAGGCCCTAACAACTTCTATTTGGTACCCGATCAGTCCCCAATGTAACGCTCTAAAATTTCACAGAAATTTTTTAGAGTTACATCGGGCTTTGAAGAGGTCCGAGATCACCCAAAGGCCCCAACAAGTTCTATTCGGTGCCCGATCAGTCCCCGATCTAACACTCTAAAAACGTCCACAAAGTGTTTAGCGTTACATCGGGCTTAGAACAGGTCCAGAACAGGCTTAACAAGGCCCGAACGAGACCTCATTTTCATAACGCTTCCTCATAAAAGCTGAAAATTGAAGTTTTCATATCGCTTCCTCATCAAAGTTGAAAGTTGAGAGTTGAAAGTTGAAAGTTGAAAGTTGAAAGTTGAAAGTTGAAAGTTGAAAGTTGAAAGTTGAAAGTTGAAAGTTGAAAGTTGAAAGTTGAAATTTTTTATTCGCTAAGCTTCCTCTATGAGGAAGCCAAAAATATAGTAAATGCTTCCTCATAGAAGAAGCTTAGCGAATAAAAAATTTCAACTTTCAACTTTCAACTTTCAACTTTCAACTTTCAACTTTCAACTTTCAACTTTCAACTTTCAACTTTCAACTTTCAACTTTCAACTTTCAACTTTCAACTTTCAACTTTCAACTTTCAACTTTCAACTTTCAACTTTCAACTTTCAACTTTCAACTTTCAACTTTCAACTTTCAACTTTCAACTTTCAACTTTCAACTTTCAACTTTCAACTTTCAACTTTCAACTTTCAACTTTCAACTTTCAACTTTCAACTTTCAACTTTCAACTTTCAACTTTCAACTTTCAACTTTCAACTTTCAACTTTCAACTTTCAACTTTCAACTTTCAACTTTCAACTTTCAACTTTCAACTTTCAACTTTCAACTTTCAACTTTCAACTTTCAACTTTCAACTTTCAACTTTCAACTTTCAACTTTTAACTTTTAACTTTCAACTTTCAACTTTGATGAGGAAGCGATATGAAAATGTCAATTTTCAGCTTTTTTAGCGTTAAATCGGGCTTAGAACAGGTCCAGAACAGGCTTAACAAGGCCCGAACGAGACTTCTTCAGGACCTAGCCAGGTTGTAACGCTCTGAAATGTCTATCAATGTAGGCTTTCGTTGGAGCTCTCTGGGACGAATCGGGCGCACTCTCGGCTCAACCGTGAACAATCCACAAGCAGGGATGAGCCATTATGAATTCCATAGAACGATTCTGCTTTCGACAGAGAAGCTTTATCGCCTTTCCGCAGCCGCAACTTCCTCACAAGCAAACTCCGCCGCGAATCTTCATTAATCTCTTAACTCAAACTGGCTTATCGCTCTCGAGTGTTGCGACGAATCCTCCGCACAGTGGCCACGGGCAATAAACTAGAAAACAAATGTGAGGTCCGTCGAAAATGTTAATTCGTTTCGCACAATTGGTGGACGAAAGAAAAAAAAACAAATCCCTCTTAAGTGAAAGAAAATCTCGAAAGAAAAAAAATTCTACTTCGCACTTTGCACGTTCGTTCGCTCACGCAACGAACGGCTCGGCACGGTGCGAGCTTCGACTGTTGAACAAAACAAATCGGTCGGAAGAATGGCGAAACGGGAAAGGAAGAACAAAAATTCAAATAAAATAAAACTTGAAAAGGCGCGCATAGAGAGGAACGGTCGGTGCAATTTTTAGAGTGGAAAAACGTTGCCGGGCCTAGACAGTGAACATAAAAAAAAAAGGGTAAAAATAGAAGCAGCCGATGGTAGAATATGGAAGAGTTTGGGGGAAGGGGGGGGGGGGGGGGGAAGGGGGTAAACGGCCGAATAAAGAGTGACGATGACAGGAGAGAGAAGGGAAACGGAGCGAATGTCGGAAGAGCTTAGTATAGCAAGTAGAAACTGTGGACGCGAATTTATAAAAAAAAAAAAATGCAAACAATTTTTGATTGATTTTTTTTTTAAATTGCATTTTCATTTTCGGTTTTTTTTTCTTTCAAATCGAATCGTGAAATTGCAAAAAGAGAATCCAAGAGGGACCGAGTAACATCGCGAAGTCGCAAGACGGTGAAAAAATTAAAATAAAAATTATAAAAAAAAAAAAAATCAAAAAATGTTTTAATTGGTTTGTCGGCGAATTGCATTTTCATCTTTCGTTTTTTTTTTTTTTTTTTTTTTTTTTTTTTTTTTTTTTTTTTTTTTTTTTTTTTTTATCGAATCGTCGAGTCGGCACAGAGGGAAGTCAAGAGCGACCGAGTAACATCGCGAAGTTGCAAAAGTGTGAAAAAAATAAAAATTTATTGGAAAAAATCAAAAAAATTTTTAATTGATTTATCGTCGAATTGCATTTTCATATATGGTTTTTATTTTATTTTTTCAAATCGAATCGTCGAATAGCACAAAGTGAATCCAAGGACGACCGAGTAACATTGCGAACTTGCAAGACGGTGAAAAAAAAAAAATACAATTAAATCCAAAAAATGATTTAATTCAAATAAAAAATTTAAAAAATGATTTAATTGATTTCTTGTCAAATTGCATTTTCATCGTTTTTTTTTTTTTTGTTTTAAATCGAATCGTCGAATCACACGAACGGACTCCAAGAACGACTGAGTAAAATCGCGAAGTCGCAACACTGCGAAAGAGAAAATAATTTTGAAAATTCGAAAAAATATTTAATTGATTTATCTTCGAATTGCATTTTCATCTCTCGTCTTTTTTTTTTTTTTTCAAATCGAATCGTCGAGTCGCACAAAGCCTCTCCAAGAACGCCCGAGCAACGTCGCGAACTCGCAGGCCGGTGAAAAAAAAAAAAAAAAAAAAAAAAAAAACATTGTCTCAAATCCAAAAATACCGCGCTCGAGTCTGACCGCATTCGAAAACTTTGCCCAACTCCGTTCACCGTCCAAAAAAAAAAAATATATATATATATATATATATATATAAAGACCCCATAAACGATTCGCCAAAAAATAAAGCAGCCTCGACAGCGACGAATAAAATGTTCTGACAAAAATCAAAAACCAAAAAAAAAAAAAAAAAAAAAAAAAAAAAAAAAAAAAAAAAAGGCCGGTAAAAACGAGAAATTGAGATTTCGCAGCGTGCACGGGGGTTGCCCGGGGTATTGATTGTCGGGGCTCTCGCGCTGGCGATTGAGGGTGCGCGCGACCTGGCTTTCCTCCTCCGGCTCTCTCGCTCACCCTCGCCTGCGCCTGTCCATTTCCTGCCCGGCGCGCGCGCGCGCTCGTTCCGAAAGCAGCTCACCCCACCACGCAAAGCAACGTCGCTCCCATCCCCGTCGGACGCCCGAGCCCTCGACCGGGTGCGCTCTCGTGGGTGGCTGCCGCTGCCGCTGCTACATAGCACCGAGACTAGCACGGGATTATCAGTTCAGTCTTCCCTAGGCACTCGGCAGGCCAGTACCTATCTCGCTCGAACGACCGGAAGCGGACTCGCTGACTAGAAGAAAAAAAAAAAAAAAAATACAAGAAAACACAGACACGAAACACAAACAAGAGTCCCGAGAAGCGTCGCTAAAGATCGTTAAAGAAAAAAAAAAAAAAAAAAAAAAACCCAATTAAATCGAAAAAAGGATACCGAGAGAGAGAGAGAGAGAGAAATCATCGCCGGAAGTCGCGAGAGAAATGCGCGCGAAATATCACTGTAAATATAAGAAATTTTGAAAAAAATAAAAGAAAGATAAACAATAGAGAGATCAATAAATGAGGATGATTGCGCAAAGAATATTCTAAGGATAGATCCTAGATACATATATGTATATATATATATATATGTGTGCGTGTGCATACATATGTGCTATATGTATGCGAGAGAGTTGAGAGAAAAGCGCGAGAGAGCCGAGATAAAAATAAATAAATTTGTATCGGTGCTTTTTTTTTGTCGGAGTCGAGGATAATTTTTTTTAATTCTCCCGCGCATTGCACGACGGGGGTGGGGGGTGTTTTTTTTTTTTCGAATAAGGTGGAGAAAGTGAGGACGCAAGGTCGGTGATCGACGGAGGTCTTTAGTTTTTCATTCGGGGCGAAGGTCGTAGCCGAGGATGTCCGATGGAAGTTTGACGCGACGGAAGTGAGCGCGGTGTTTCGGCTGTTACTACTTCCGGTCGGCTGGATTTACTACTAGCGGCGGACAATCAGTGACAGTGGGGGGGGGGAGGGAAAGCGACGGACCACGAGGTGCGTCGTCGTCGTCGTCGTCGTCGTCGTTTCTGCGGCGAGTGAGCTCTCTCCGCTTATCGAGTCAAAACAGTGACGGCGCCCGAGCGGGACGGCTCAGCTGTTGAGCGGAACGAAGTCGGGCTAAAAAATATTGTTGACATCGGCCGTAATCCAATGAAATTCGGTTTAAATATCGATCATCGAGGTTTTCACAGTACCAAAACGCCACCGAGGACCTTCGGCGCTTAGCGCTTCGGCCGGAACGCGACTAAAGGTCGACCCCTAAAAAAAAAAAAAAAAAAAAAAAAAAAAAAAAAAAAAAAAAAAAAAAAAAAAAAAAAAAAAAAAAAAAAAAAAAAAAAAAAAAAAAAGGTCAAATCTTCAGGAAATTTTGATCAGACAGTCGCGCGATCGCGGCGAAGGGTCGAAATCTTCCTGGATCGGAGAGGAGGAAGCGGTGCTGTTCGGCGTACTAAAAAATTCTGCAGCCTCGTCGGCCGTTTCCGTCGAGAAAAACGTAAAAACCGCTCGTCCGGCGCGCTCGCCACGGAAAAATTGAATTAACAAGAAGAAAAATGGATCGCGAGCAATGTTAATAAGGCGGTGAAGGGCGAAGGCAAACTCACTGCAGGTGAATGACAGTGAGCGGTTGAGTCGTCGGTCTACGAACACCTTCGCTGTCCGCTCGGTGCGATTCGATTCTCGCTGGCGAGTCCCAGAGGACATTAGAATCGAGTCGTCGTCACTCGAGGAGTAACAGGTCGAAAATCGGTGCGAGAACCGGAAGTCGCCGGTGCGGCGGATCTCTTCGCAGCCGGCGAGTGAAGACTCTCCAGCGACAAGTGGAAAAGGCAGGCGTCGTCGATGACGAGCGGACGGATACGCCGCTAAGCCCAAAGCCGGCTGAGCTTTCCTCCTCGCGCAAAACTTCACACATAAAAGTTTCGCTGAAGCGAAACAAAAAAAAACGAAAAAAAAAACAAGCCTTCCCATGGAAAAAATTCTGCAATTATGTGACGATGGAAGATGATTTTTTCGTCTTTCCGGAAGATTCGTTGAAGGGATAAAGGGAAGCCAATTTCGCCGGTTTCTTCGGTCGAGCCGCATGAGAAAAGAGCGAAAAGACGGACGAAGCCGAGGCAAAGAAAGGTGAATAACGATCGAACCGGCGTTGCTTTTCGCGCACCTTCGTATATTTTTTTTTCTTCACTTTTTTTTTCTTATTTTTTTTTTTCCTCCGAACCGGCTACGAGTCAATCTTTGATTCGGCCTCGAGGATTGCGCCGAGTTTCAAGGGTCGGCAAGAGCGAGGAATCTTTGTTGCGGAGCGAAAAATGGATCGCCGATAGCGACGAAGACGCGCTGGAGAACGAAAGATGTAAAAAAAAAAAAAAAAAAAAAAAAAAAAAAAAAAAAAAAAAGCGAAGACGAACTAGACGAGAAGAGCGAAATCGACCTATTTTTTGTTTTCCTGAAGATAAGACTTCGAGGACGCCAATTAAAAAAAAATAAATAAATAAAAAAAAACAGTGACGAGAAACCCGAAATAAACCCTGGAGCTAAATGATATTTATATTCAACGTTTTGCCGAACTAATAGCTGTAAGAAAAAACCAAAAAATTTAATAGGATAAAGAAAAAAAAACGATTATATTGACTAAAAAAAATAATAAAAAAATACATATACATATATATATATATATACACACGAGTAACGAATAAACATATCTAATGTTGAATACGATGTTGAAGATTTCATAGTATATTTTCGTCATAATTGGATAACTAAAAGCTGGAGCTATAGCGAAGAGGCGCAAGATTAACAAGATAAATAAATAAATAAATTAATAAATAGAAGAGGAGGAGAGAGAAGAAGAAAAATCGTGACGGAAACAATAAATAAAATTAGCTGTATAAAAGAATTTTAAAGATGTTTTTAAATGACGAAAACGAATAGGAGAAGAAAATAACGAAAACACAATTCGGACATTCGGAACGCGTGACGGTTCGAAGTTTAAAAATACCAAAAAAAAAAAAATCGTCCCAAAAGTGTTTTGAGCAAAGCAAGATCGTCCGTTGCTTTGCAGTGTTTGTATCGTGACGAACGGTTGAATAGAAAAAAAATTGGGAAAAAAAAAAAATGTACGAGGGAGGAATGGCGACCGAGCGACAGGTACGTTTCTTGTCGTCCGTTAACGCTCAGACACGTTCGAGATGCAAATTATCTAATTGATTTTTATCAATTGATTATCGTTATTATTATGATCGTTCAACGTCGATCCCTCAGAATCGAGACTGTCTCCCCTTTTTTGTCACTTTCACTGGGCATTTGCGCTGTGGGAGGGCTCAGATTGTCCGAGGTCAACAATAGGAAACACCTGCAACCGAAACCCTCGACGTTGTAACAGGTGATCGGCAATTTGGCCTCTTTGTCGATGGCATTAGAGGGGATTATAGGGGGGGGGGGGGGCAAAATGGCCCAACGGGACAAAACGGGATAACGAGACAGGAGACAATTTTTCCAATAACTTTTTGGATGGCGGCGATGATTGCAGGTGGGGCAAAGTGGGTTTGAGAAATCGGATGTGGGACATTCTTTATCAACTGAGCCATTTTTTTTTTGGTTCGAATGGTCGGATGTTTTTTTTTTTTTAATTTGCCAGTTTGTAGTACCGCTTGAGAGGCGCTTCTGTGATTTTTTTTAGATTTTTAAAATGGAGCCTTCGCGATGTACGCGTTTTTTTTTTTTTTTTAATATCAGTACATCTCAGAAAATATCGGTCGATCAAAGAATTTGTGGGAACATTAACTTTTTTATTTTTTTATTTTTTATTTTTTTTTTATCGACTTTCGAATTATGTTAGAGTCGGAATTTTTCCGATAAGGCAAAGTACATTTTTCGTTAAAAAAAAGTTACAATCTTTTTTTTTTTTTTTTTTTTTACTTAAACGACACCTTTCATTCTGGTTCCAATTTTGCACGATATTTAGCGTTGTATGAAGATTCTAAAAAAAAAAAAAATTCCCAAAGTGGCACCTGCGATCCTTGCGTACTAAAAAAAAATTGATGAATAAAAAATTTAATTCATATAGATTCGTATAAACTCGACTATTATTGAAATAAGTGAGAGGGCACTTGTCCCGTTGTCGCTAGATTTGATTCACATCGTTGGGAAACTTCTTTTGAAATAGAGGTTTCTTTTTCAGGAGGTTTCTTTTAAAAAAATATGTTATTTGTTAATTTTTTTTAGTACGTAAGAATGGCGGCTATCACTTTGGGATTTTTTTTCTCGAAATCTTCGTACAATGTCAAATATCCTGTAAAATTGGGACCATAATCGAAGGTGTACTTTTAGCAGAAAAAATTGATTAAAATTTTATTTTCACGAAACACGGACTTTCCCGCATCGGGAATATTATGACTCTAACGTCATTCGAAAGTTGATGAAAAATTTTAAAAAAACGTTAATGTTCCTACGAATTTTTTGAGTGATCAATATTCTCTGAGATCTACACAGTAAAAAAATCATTTCGTAAAATCGCAATATGAAATTTCGTAAAAATTATTTGGTTAAATAAGTGATAAACTTGTTTGTCACTTATTTGAATGTACGAGCATGTCCACACACATGTCCGCACATCATAAATGTCCTCTCATTTCCTGTACTATTGACAATTTTAGTTTGTACTTTTGTTTGTAAAACTTGAAAATTAACAAATAAAATATTGTGGACGTTTGTTAGCAATGATTTGTTGTAAAAAGTACACATATTTTTTTTTTTACTGTGTACTGATATAAAAAAAAAAAAACGTAAATCCTGAAGGGTGGACTATAAAAATTAAAAAAAAAAAAAAAATCACAGAAACATCTCTCAAGTAGTACTACAAACTGGCAAATTTCAAAAAACATCTGAGAGGTCGATCGGAAAAAGTGGCCCAATTGACAAACAATGTCTCATCAATCGTTGGGACAAAAGTGGGTCATCCAAAAATTATTGTGAGATTGAGTTTTGCGCTCGCTGTCGCGTTTTGACCCGGCCTGTGCCATTTTGCCCTCCCCTACGCCCGAGATGGAGGAAGAATGGGAGGAAGAGAAATGAGAAAGTCTCAGGGGTGGAATACAAAGATTCCGAGGGATCGAATTAAAAAAGTTATAAAAAACAAAACAAAACAAAAAATTAGTCGAGAGTAGATCTGTTGTCTTGAATGTTTTATAGGTGGATAAGCATTTTGATGTTCAATCGTTGTCGACAATGTTACACAAACACGCAAGACCATACACGAATGACATAAAAGAAATTATTGCGAAATACAGTTAGAAGGCTTGGTTATAAATAGTGCGCATTTACATCAGGGGCCATATAGGACGGTGCCAAATCGGCACGCTACCCGAATAAAAGCATCTGCCCAAACTGCCGTATTACTTAAAGTGCCGTTTTAAATCTCTACCGTATCGTAAGCCCACCATTACTAGAAGTATTTCGGGTTATGAGTCTACTATATAAAAGCCTACCGTCTTACAAATCGACTACGTTAAAAGTCGAGCGTGTTGCAATTCTATCGTAATACAAGTCTATTGTAATACAAGTCTATCGTAATACAAGTCTATCGTAATACAAGTCTATCTTAATACAAGTCTATCGTAATACAAGTCTATCGTAATACACGTCTATCTTAATACACGTCTATCGTAATACACGTCTATCTTAATACACGTCTATCTTAATACACGTCTATCGTAATACACGTCTATCTTAATACAAGTCTATCTTAATACAAGTGTATCGTAATACAAGTGTATCGTAATACAAGTCTATCGTAATACAAGTCTATCGTAATACAAGTCTATCTTAATACAAGTCTATCGTAATACACGTCTATCTTAATACAAGTCTATCTTAATACAAGTGTATCGTAATACAAGTGTATCGTAATACAAGTCTAAAGTAATACAAGTCTATCTTAATACAAGTGTATCGTAATACAAGTGTATCGTAATACAAGTGTATCGTAATACAAGTCTATCTTAATACAAGTCTATCGTAATACACGTCTATCTTAATACAAGTCTATCTTACTACAAGTGTATCGTAGTACAAGTGTATCGTAATACAAGTGTATCGTAATACAAGTCTATCTTAATACAAGTGTATCGTAATACAAGTGTATCGTAATACAAGTGTATCGTAATACAAGTCTATCTTAATACAAGTCTATCGTAATACACGTCTATCTTAATACAAGTCTATCTTAATACAAGTGTATCGTAATACAAGTCTATCGTAAAACAAGTCTATCGTAATACAAGTCTATCTTAATACAAGTCTATCGTAATACAAGTCTATCGTAATACAAGTCTATCGTAATACAAGTCTATCGTAATACAAGTCTATCGTAATACAAGTCTATCGTAATACAAGTCTATCTTAATACAAGTCTATCTTAATACAAGTCTATCGTAATACACGTCTATCTTAATACAAGTGTATCGTAATACAAGTGTATCGTAATACAAGTCTATCTTAATACAAGTCTATCTTAATACAAGTCTATCGTAATACACGTCTATCTTAATACAAGTCTATCTTAATACAAGTGTATCGTAATACAAGTGTATCGTAATGCAAGTCTATCTTAATACAAGTCTATCTTAATACAAGTCCACCTTAATACAAGTCTATGTTAATACAAGTCTATTTTAATACAAGTCTATCGTTATATAAGTTCATCGTAATACAAGTCTATCTTAATACAAGTCCAACTTAATACGAGTGCATCATAATACAAGTCAATCTTAATACAAGTCTATCTTAATACAAGTGGACGGTATGACACGTCTTCCGTAATATAAGTGGGTTATTCCTCTACCGTAATGACAATCTACCAAAATACAATTGTTCAACCAAACAAATTTGATCTACTGAGGGTTGTATTCGGATAGAATCGTCACCTGATGGATTTGAATTGTAGTGGAGTTACATTGCGGTAGACATCTCAATGGAGGCTTGGTTTCTGGTGGATTGGCAACTCGATAGACTTACAAGCTGCTCTTTGAGCTGGTACAGTCGTATTACGGTTGAGTCTGGGCAAAGCCTTACATTTTGGTAGGGATGTGCTTTGACACACCGAGAAAAGAAGAGCGTTTGAGTCAATCGGATTAGCGCATACGGATGGCAAACGGAATGTTTTCTTCATCGAAGGAAATAATTGCCATAGTAGATGATGAGACATTCGATATGACGGACCGTTAGTTCGATCGACTTGCTGTCCCATTCGATCAATCGAAGATTCTTTTCGTCAACCATGAGCGCTAGTTTGGTTGGCTCGAACAGTTCTTTCGGTGTAAGAGTCACGTCAGGTGAAGATGTAAATGTGCCGTTAATAGTGTCATTCTTAGGCTGTCTCTAGGACATGTTGGTGTATTTTGAGGCTTGAGAGGAAATCAAGCGGATGTGCTCTAGTTGAATTTTGACTCTAGCTGATTTCGATGTCTAGGATTTTCCGTTATTATTCCCAATTGTCAATAAAAACTCATTAACAATGAAGCTCTCTAAGAAAGGAACCTAAAAAGTTGCAAAATTGGATCGTCCAATCTCAAGCGTCACGAGTGCTTTTTCCACGCAGAAACCCAATCTCGCGTCCCAAGCGAGTCACTCATTCCAAAGTTACGGAACGATGTGTATCACCTTTACCGAAAAATATAGCAGACATCGGCGGTAATCCAACGATATTCGGTTTAAATATCGTCAACAAACGCTGACACACTACAAAATCGTCAAAACTTAAGTTCCGCGCAGAGCCCTTCGGCCGGAAATCAACAAGATACTTTTCCCCACAAAAGCCCAATTTCACGTCCCAAGCGAGTCACTCGTTCCAAGGTTACGGAACGATGTGTATCACCTTTACCGAAAAATATAGCAGACATCGGCGGTAATCCAACGATATTCGGTTTAAATATCGTCAACAAACACTGACACACTACAAAATCGTCAAAACTTAAGTTCCGCGCAGAGCCCTTCGGCCGGAAATCAACAAGATACTTTTCCCCACAAAAGCCCAATTTCACGTCCCAAGCGAGTCACTCGCTCCAAAGTTACGGAACGATGTGTATCACCTTTACCGAAAAATATAGCAGACATCGGCGATAATCCAACGATATTCGGTTTAAATATCGTCAACAAACACTGACACACTACAAAATCGTCAAAACTTAAGTTCCGCGCAGAGCCCTTCGGCCGGAAATCAACAAGATACTTTTCCCCACAAAAGCCCAATTTCACGTCCCAAGCGAGTCACTCATTCCAAAGTTACGGAACGATGTGTATCACCTTTACCGAAAAATATAGCAGACATCGGCGGTAATCCAACGATATTCGGTTTAAATATCGTCAACAAACACTGACACACTACAAAATCGTCAAAACTTAAGTTTCGCGCAGAGCCCTTTGGCCGGAAATCAACAAGATACTTTTCCCCACAAAAGCCCAATTTCATGTCCCAAGCGAGTCACTCGTTCCAAAGTTACGGAACGATGTGTATCACCTTTACCGAAAAATATAGCAGACATCGGCGGTAATCCAACGATATTCGGTTTAAATATCGTTAACAAACGCTGACACAGTACAAAATCGTCAAAACTTAAGTTCCGCGCAGAGCCCTTCGGCCGGAAATCAACAAGGTACTTTTCCCCACAAAAGCCCAATTTCACGTCCCAAGCGAGTCACTCGTTCCAAAGTTACGGAACGATGTGTATCACCTTTACCGAAAAATATAGCAGACATCGGCGGTAATCCAACGATATTCGGTTTAAATATCGTCAACAAACGCTGACACACTACAAAATCGTCAAAACTTAAGTTCCGCGCAGAGCCCTTCGGCCGGAAATCAACAAGATACTTTTCCCCACAAAAGCCCAATTTCACGTCCCAAGCGAGTCACTCGTGCCAAAGTTACGGAACGATGTGTATCACCTTTACCGAAAAATATAGCAGACATCGGCGGTAATCCAACGATATTCGGTTTAAATATCGTCAACAAACGCTGACACACTACAAAATCGTCAAAACTTAAGTTCCGCGCAGAGCCCTTCGGCCGGAAACCAACAAAACACATAAGAGCCCGGACTCGTATCGCGAGCGAATAACTCATTCGGCCGATACGGGAATGGGAGGGGGGAGAGAGAGAGAGGATACTTTTAAAAAAATTGAGTGCAACTCTCGCCGCGCTATACGTCGCACGGTCGAGTGTAATCGGTCGAGTGTCGAGTCTGGAAATTTACGTGGTGATTCGAGGGAGGGCGACGAGGTGAGATCCGGTGAAGAGAAGAGAGGAAGAGGCCCGCGACCCCCCGGCGTGACTCTCCATTCACCGGCTCGTTCTATCGTCGCCACTTATTTATCGGAGCCTGTCTTCAAATAGTGTTCGAACAATAGACAGCTAGTGACCCTATCGATCCTCCCGCTGTAAGAACCCACTCGACGTGAGCTCAGTCATTGGCACAAGGCGGAAGAGCGAAAGCTTGGGAAGGGCGGCTGAGAAGGAGGAACGAGAAAGGGGAAAAAAAAATAAGAAAACGCAAAGTAGAAAGGGCGTGTAGGGTCGGAAAGTTCGAGCCCGCGAGAAACTCCGCGAAGACATCGTGGAAGCGACGACTTCCGGTTGAAGCGGAAGTAGAGTGGGGCATGTCAACGCAAACTTGCCACTTAACGATTCGAATTTCTCGAAGACTCGGCCTGTCTTCGGACGATATGACGTTGAGGAATGGAAAGTCATTATTTTTTAGTTTTAGTTTGATTGGATTTAATAATAGAAGAAATGTTAGTTTTTCTTTTTTTTTTCATTTTTTTTCTTTACTCTATAAGATAACAACTGTATCGGAATGCAAGCATCGGTCCAAACTCCACCATAATGAAAGTGGATCGTGTTACAAAACTATCGCAATACAAGTCTGCCGTAACATAAGTTTAGCGGCTTAGAAGTTTCCCGGATTACAAGAGAGCCGTATTAAAAGTCTATCGTATTACAAGCGTACCATGTTACGAATTTACCGTATTACAAGCGTACCATGTTACGAATTTACCGTATTACAAGCGTACCATATTACGAATTTACCGTATTACAAGCGTACCATGTTACGAATTTACCGTAATACAAGTGAACCACATTACAAATTTACCGTATTACAAGTGAACCACATTACAAATTTACCATATTAAAAGCCTGTCGCGTTACAAGTCCAACATGTTACAACCCTAACATGTTACAACTCTAACATGTTACAACTCTAACATGTTACAACTCTAACATGTTACAACTCTAACATGTTACAACTCTAACATGTTACAACTCTAACATGTTACAACTCTAACGTGTTACAACTCTAACATGTTACAACTCTAACATGTTACAACTCTAACGTGTTACAACTCTAACATGTTACAACTCTAACATGTTAACGCAAGTCTAAAATGTCACAAGTCCAACATGTCACAAGCCCAACATGTCACGAGTCCAACATGTCACAAGTCCAACATGCCGCAAGTCCAACGTGTCACAAGTTTAACATGTCACAAGTCCAACATGTCACAAGTCCAACATGTCACAAGTCCAACATGTCACAAGTCCAACATGTCACAAGTCCAACATGTCACAAGTCCAACATGTCACAAGTCCAACATGTCACAAGTCCATTATGTTACAAGTTCAACATGTTACAAGTCAAACATGTCACAAGTCTAACATGTTAAAAGTCCAACACGTTAAAAGTCTAACATGTTCCAAGTCCAACACGTTACAAGTCTAACATGTTACAAGTTTAACATGTTGCAAGTCCAACATGTCACAAGTCCAACATGTCACAAGCCCAACATGTCACAAGTCTAACATGTCACAAGTCCAACATGTCACAAGTCTAAGATGTTACAAGTCTATGATCTTAAAAGTCGACCGCGTCTTTATAAAGCATTACAAGTAGGCTATCGGCGAATGGGCATTCAGAATTTGTGAGTTCTAATTTTTTGTTTATATGTTTTTTTTTGTTCTTTTCTTTTATGAATTTTTTTTTTTTTTCCTTCACTTTTCTCTGTATTTTTGTCCGGCTCTCGGAATGGTCTTCGATTCTTCCCTTCCGGCGTGGCTGTTTCCCCCCGGCCCATTCCCGTTCACCTTTCTTATGGCCAACGGCCTCACCCTCGCTTCCCCAAGCTGAAATCCCCAGGCAAAACGAAAATTGTCCCTCTCACCCTCGCCGCTCTTCCCTTATCCGTAACGCCATGCGCCCTTCGAATCGGCCAAACCGCGTCCCTCCCTCGGCGTGCCTACGTGTGTGGCTGCGTCCCACGAATCACCGGTGTATTCCTTCGGGAATACCGCGGTATTCCGCGCAGCGAACGTCGAAATTTTCGGTCGGGCTTCGTCGTTCGCGACGTTCGCTGGAAACTCGATTTTCGCGGACTCGGAACTTGGCGAATTTTCATTTTGCTGCGACTGATTAATTCGCGATACGGCGGTGAAAGTTTCAGTGGATTTCCTTTTGTCGATGACGAACTTTTTTTCGAAGATCAATTTTTGTGAGCGAGATTAATTATTGAAATTAAGTCGATGGGGCCTCGCGCTGCTCAGGCGGCGCAGAAAGGTGCCACGAATAAATTATGACGGCGACGTTGGGACTTTAAATTAACATTGAAATTTTATGAGCTCGAATGCTCGAGATTCTCGCGTTTATTATTATTTAGATACAAACGACATAACTGAATTCGTGATTTATATTTATGCAAAACACATATGTGATATTTTGCATATCAGTGTGTTATTATTACTCTTAGTCGATCGAGATTCTCGCGTTTATCATTTTTTGAGATACAAACGATATAACTGAATTGTTGATTTATATTTCTGCAAAACACATATGTGGTATTTTTCATATCAGTGTGTTATTATTACTCTTAATCGATCGGGATTCTCGCGTTTATTATTTTGTTAATCCAAACAGGACAATTGAATTATGGATTAATATTTTTCATAACACGTTATTATTATTATTATTATTATTATTATTATTATTATTATTATTATTATTATTATTAAATGATCGAGATGGTCGCCTTTATTATTTTTGAGATACAAACGATATAACTGAATTGTTTATTTATATTTACGCAAAACACATATGTGGTATCTTTCATAACACTCTATTATTATTACCCTTAGTCGATCGAGATTCTCGCGTTTATTATTTTGTTGATCCAAACAGTGTAATTGAATTATGGATTAATATTTTTCATAACACGTTATTATTAATCGCTCGAGATGGTCGTGTTTTTGTGGATTTATATTTATCCACAACACATATATCGTATTTTTCATAACACATTATTATTATTATTATTATTATTATTATTATTATTATACACTCTACAAGTGGGGTGAATATTGGGGTGAGTTATAAAATAAAAATGCGATGTGCGAAAGGTCTCCGAAATTAATGCATTTTTAGATGTCGCTACAGGCTATTTAAAAAAATCAAAAACTTCGAAACATCTAAATTTAAAGTAAAAATTTAAAAAAAAAATCCAGATTTCCTTAGAGCCACCCCGTAACTCCGAAACTACAACGAATAAGAAAAGATAAAAAAACTCTGCGAAATCCCTTTGAAATCGACATAAATTTTCGGTTTTTTTTTTTTACTTCCTCATGGAGGAAGCTTTTTATTTAACTTTTGTTACAACAAACATAATTTCTCAAAGGAGATATTCGTTTATATTATTATTTCCCAAACACCGTTTTAAATTGGTCCAATTTGCCCGCACGACATATTTGAAGAATTAATCTTTTTCAATTAACTCTCAATAATTAATTCTCAGCCCGCAATTCCTGCATTTCTCCGAATGCAAATTAGTGCATTTTTTTTCTGCAATCGCAGAATCGTCGGTATTGACCCATATAAAAAAAATAAATGAATAAATTAATAAAAAAAAATTGTTCCCCACGTGCCAAACGACTGCACACAATTCAGCTCGTATCTTAAGAAACATGTAAAAATATTATGAGCAAATCGATGTAATTGCCTGGTCCATTTTGGCAGCATTTTTTTTTTTTTTTTATTCATTATTTTCGTTTGTCTCCGACGGAGTCAAGGATGTGCATGACACGGGGCGTATCGCATCGGTACGGAATCGTTTCGCCAATCCAATCACGGATAAACGGATTACGAGCTAACCCGCGAGAAGGCTCTCTCTCTCTCTCTCTCTCTCTCTCTCTCTCTCTCTCTCTCCGTACAACGCTGTTGTTTATACATAAACAGCAGCGGCGTCGTTTACGCGAACAACGATATCGCCTCGCGTCAACTGTCACGCGACACGCCAAACAGATGACTAACGTTAAATTTTACTCGTCACTTTTTCTTTCATTTTTTTTTTTTTTTTTTTTTTTTTTTTTTTTTTTTTTTTTTTTTTTCAATGCAGCTCGTCTGCGAAGTGAAATTTGTTGGCTCAAAAATTCGTGAATTCGAGATTGGCGCATTGCTTGCGAATATTTTTTTTGCGCTTACCCTCGGACGTTTGCCAATTTTTGCTTCCTTGCGGAGGACTCGGAGAGTATTTTTTTTTTTTTTTTTTGTCGAAAAACGAAAAATTTAATAATAAATCATTTTGCAATAAAAATATATATTGTAATGAATCATTTTGCAATAAAAATATATTTTGTAGTAAATAAATTTGCAATAAAATATATATTTTGTAATAAATAATTTTGAATAAATCATTTTTGCAATCAAAAAAAATAATTCAAGTCGTTCATTTGTCATAATCAATAGTTCAAAATAACGGAAAATTTTTATTCTTCGATACACTTTTGGAAAATTTTGTAATATAACATTTTTATGTTATATATTTTAGGGGTGTGCGAATAGCGTTTAAATTGAATTGAATTGAATATTGATGTTCAATTCAAAATTTGAATTATTCTAATATTTATGAATACTTCGAACAAATTCGCATAATTCGAATATTTGTGAACGTTGTAAAAAAAAATTATTCATGAATATCAGAAAAATTCGAATATTTCGGATAATTTTTATGAATTGCAAATTCGAATGACGAAATTTCTATGACAATGAGACTGAGCACATAAATTGTATTCATTGAATGAAGAATTTTTATTACTGCAAAGCTGAAGAACTTACGCTCGGTTTTAAGTTATTCCCGTTTTCAAAGCTTAAACGTGTACAACAATTTTTGTTATAAATCAATTGGCATTGTTTATCACGTTATTTATAATGACCATTATGGCCCATTATAAAGCCCCAAATTATTATTTCTAATTATCAGAACAATTCGTTAACCTAATTCGAATATTTAGACTATTAAAATAATTCGAATAATTCGAATAATTCGAATAATTCGAATAATTCGAATAATTCGAATAATTCGAATAATTCGAATAATTCGAATAATTCGAATAATTCGAATAATTCGAATAATTCGAATAATTCGAATAATTCGAATAATTCGAATAATTCGAATAATTCGAATAATTCGAATAATTCGAATAATTCGAATAATTCGAATAATTCGAATAATTCGAATAATTCGAATAATTCGAATAATTCGAATAATTCGAATTATTCAAATTATTCAAATTATTCGAATTATTCGAATTATTCGAATTATTCAAATTATTCAAATTATTCAAATTATTCAAATTATTCAAATTATTCAAATTATTCAAATTATTCAAATCCACATTATTCGCATGCAATTCATGGTGAATTATTCAAATTTTTGTATATTCGCACATCCCTATTTTATATCGAAGATCGCTCAATGTTGGAGCGTTCGCGTGCAAAATTTGGGCTCGATATCGCGAAGCTTACTCGAATCACCCAGTTAATGTTCATTAAAAATAAATAAACAAATAAAAAGTCCTCGATCGATTGTTGTCGAATCTTATACGAAGTATTGTTCAGTGTTGGTTGTCTTTTGTACCAAATTTGGACTCGATAATAGCGGTCCGTAGACGATTCGTCGGTATCTTAATGTTTTATTCCCCCCAAAATGGAATTGGGTCAATTCTGGAGCTTGCTGCAGTTCGCGACTCCGTCATACGTGCGCGCTTCAAACGGGGGCACTTCCGCGCATCTGACATAACGCATCGTTGTTCGCTATCGGATGAAAGCAGCAGAGATCACATTGTTATCCAGAATCCGTGATTCAATCATCGGCCGATTGTCCCTCAGGAGCGAGATATTATGTTACTCGACATTCTACAATTTCGAACGATCTTTGCGACGAAAGCACGGATGATAATTGCTCGTACTGCGTAGCTGTTAATACGGAAAAGGTTTGAGGGTGAAAGCGGGGCGAGAGGGAACTCCATTTGTAATTAGGATTTTTGTTTTCGTCTCGCGAAAAATGTGTTAATGTAATCTTCTTTGCCCTGCTTTTCCCTACATGGGATATTAAAATTATGCACATACGCTATGTACATTAGTTCGTGCTTCAAAATTTAACTTATTCAAATAATTCAGCGAAGTAATAGTCAGATTTATTCGAATCGTTCGAATGTTTCGAATCATTCTAAGCGTTTGAATCTTTCGAATCGTTTGAATCTTTCGAGTCTTTCTAATCGTTTGAATCTTTCGAACCTTTCTAATCGTTTGAATCTTTCGAATCGTTTAAATTTTTCGAATCTTTCGAATCGTTCGAATCTTTCGAATCGTTCGAATCTTTCGAATCGTTCGAATCTTTCGAATCGTTCGAATCTTTCGAATCGTTCGAATCTTTCGAATCGTTCGAATCTTTCGAATCGTTCGAATCTTTCGAATCGTTCGAATCTTTCGAATCGTTCGAATCTTTCGAATCGTTCGAATCTTTCGAATCGTTCGAATCTTTCGAATCGTTCGAATCTTTCGAATCGTTCGAATCTTTCGAATCGTTCGAATCTTTCGAATCGTTCGAATCTTTCGAATCGTTCGAATCTTTCGAATCGTTCGAATCTTTCGAATCGTTCGAATCTTTCGAATCGTTCGAATCTTTCGAATCGTTCGAATCTTTCGAATCGTTCGAATCTTTCGAATCGTTCGAATCTTTCGAATCTTTCGAATCGTTCGAATCTTTCGAATCGTTCGAATCTTTCGAATCGTTCGAATCTTTCGAATCGTTCGAATCTTTCGAATCGTTCGAATCTTTCGAATCGTTCGAATCTTTCGAATCGTTCGAATCTTTCGAATCGTTCGAATCTTTCGAATCGTTCGAATCTTTCGAATCGTTCGAATCTTTCGAATCGTTCGAATCTTTCGAATCGTTCGAATCTTTCGAATCGTTCGAATCTTTCGAATCGTTCGAATCTTTCGAATCGTTCGAATCTTTCGAATCGTTCGAATCTTTCGAATCGTTCGAATCTTTCGAATCGTTCGAATCTTTCGAATCGTTCGAATCTTTCGAATCGTTCGAATCTTTCGAATCGTTCGAATCTTTCGAATCGTTCGAATCTTTCGAATCGTTCGAATCTTTCGAATCGTTCGAATCTTTCGAATCGTTCGAATCTTTCGAATCGTTCGAATCTTTCGAATCTTTCGAATCTTTCGAATCTTTCGAATCTTTCGAATCTTTCGAATCTTTCGAATCTTTCGAATCTTTCGAATCTTTCGAATCTTTCGAATCTTTCGAATCTTTCGAATCTTTCGAATCTTTCGAATCGTTCGAATCTTTCGAATCTTTCGAATCTTTCGAATCTTTCGAATCTTTCGAATCTTTCGAATCTTTCGAATCTTTCGAATCTTTCGAATCTTTCGAATCTTTCGAATCTTTCGAATCTTTCGAATCTTTCGAATCTTTCGAATCTTTCGAATCTTTCGAATCTTTCGAATCTTTCGAATCTTTCGAATCTTTCGAATCTTTCGAATCTTTCGAATCTTTCGAATCTTTCGAATCTTTCGAATCTTTCGAATCTTTCGAATCTTTCGAATCTTTCGAATCTTTCGAATCTTTCGAATCTTTCGAATCTTTTATAGAGCAACCTTCTGGCGACTTTTAAAAATATATTAGAAACAAAATTGAATAAAAAAATCTATATCGTTGCGTCGTGTCCCCGAAATGTGAGTGAAAATTAATGAAATTTTCTAAGATACGATGAAACTTGATAAAATTTAATTTTATCTCGCCTAAACACACTGGAACGTTAAAATTTCATCGAAAACTTATTACATCCAAATGAAATTTACCCAAGGAAGTTGGAATCGAGAATGGTAACTCCAATAGGACCTGTTCGCCTCGTACTAAGGGAATTCTCATTCAGTCAAAGTTGAGTAAACTTGTCGTCCCGACGCGCAGAGAGGGCATGATTTCCTCCGGGATTTCTCGCCGAGCTCCACAATAACAAAAACAAAAAAGACGGCAAACGAGACACGACCTCAAATACCTTTCGTGCAGCACGAATAAAACATCATCTCTATCGATCCCGAACGCTAAAGAGTTAATGAGCTCGAGTGTCAATTAACCATAGACGCTCTCTATTTAGCTTTATTTAGCCATCGATCTCAGCCAGTTTCTTCTTCCCTTTTTTCTATAAAGCAATATCTCGTTTTTTTTTTTTGTTTTTTTTTTCTAAGATGACATTTTTTTATTATCCTATTTTTTCTGATGAAATAAAATCTTTTATCGCCCTATTTCTTCTGATGAAATAAAATCTTTTTTTACCCTATTTTTTCTAATGAAGTAAAATCTTTTATTGCTCTATTTTTTTCTGATAAAATAATAATCTTTAATATTTTTTTTTCTTTGATAAAAAAATCGTACGAAAATGTTTCTGACCTCGTGCAAAAAAAAAATGCTCATACCTGAGCGTGAAAAATTGTCCAGGAAGTTCAATTTTTTCAGACATGACTTTAGGAAAATATTTTTAATTTTCAACAAATCGGGAGAGCTGATTTTTTTTTTTTTTCTTTTTTTTTTGGGGCCGTGGGAGGATTAAAAAATGAAAACAAACCGTCAAATTTTGAAGCGAATCCAGCGGTGTAACGCGGTACAACTTCGTGAGAGAGGGCAGCAAAGCCGGCGCAGTTATTTCGACGTGATGGAAATCGATTTCTGAGTGAGGCTATCAAAGCTATCGAGGTCACGCTTCGTTTTACAGGGTCGAACGAAGAAACTTACTCGCGGGTAGTTGCAGAATTTCTTTTTTTGGGCGGCTTTACAACGCAGCGAGTTTTCAGTCTCTTTTCCATCTCATTAGGCTGACTCATTGACGCTGTCGTCTTTTCACCGAAGCGAAAAGGCGACCAATCTTATCGAGCTTCTTTCTTTTTTTTTTTTTTTTTTTAACACGGAAAGAAAGAGTGTCACCTCAAATGGACGTTAGGCCATCTTGCCCCACTCCAGCCTTACCTCTTAAAAAAGTTCGGACGATTTTTTTCCACACGACTTTTCACTCGGTTTTTTTTCTACACCATTTTTAATTACTTTAAAAAAAAGTTTAATCGATTTTTTCTACACCATTCTTCAGCCAGCTTTTTTAATATCGTTCTTATAATTTGGTTTCGTTCCCCTCTTCAAAACGGCGCATTTTTTTACAGCGCTTTAATTTTTTCTACACCATTTTTAATTACTTAAAAAAAAGTTTAGTCGATTTTTTCTACGCCATTTTTAATTACTTTAAAAAAAAGTTCAGTCGATTTTTTCTACGCCATTTTTAGTTACTTAAAAAAAAATTTAGTCGATTTTTTCTACACCATTTTTAATTACTTCAAAAAAAAAGTTGAGTCGATTTTTTCTACACCATTTTTAATTACTTTAACATAAAGTTCAGTCGACTTTTTCTACACCATTTTTAATTACTTTAACATAAAGTTCAGTCGACTTTTTCTACACCATTCTTTAGCCAGCTTTTTTAATATCATTTTCATAATTTGGTTTCGTTCCTCTCTTAAAAACGGCGCATTTTTTTACAGCGCTTTAATTTTTTCTACACCATTTTTAATTACTGTAAAAAAAAATTCAGTCGATTTTTTCTACACCATTTTTAATTAATTTAAAAAAAAAGTTTAGTCGACTTTTTCTACACCATTTTTAATTACTTTAAAAAAAAAGTTCAGTCGATTTTTTCTACACCATTTTTAGTTACTTTAAAAAAAAATTTAGTCGATTTTTTCTGCACCATTTTTAGTTACTTTAAAAAAAAGTTGAGTGGATTTTATCTACACCATTTTTAGTTACTTTAAAAAAAAGTTTAGTCGATTTTTTCTACACCATTTTTAATTACATTAAAAAAAAGTTTAGTAAATTTTTTCTACACCATTTTTAGTTACTTTAAAAAAAAGTTGAGTCGATTTTATCTACACCATTTTTAATTACTTTAAAAAAAAAGTTTAGTCGATTTTTCCTACAGCATTTTTAGTTACTTTAAAAAAAAATTTAGTCGATTTTTTTCTACACCATCTTTAGTTACCTTAAAAAAAAGTTTAGTCGATTTTTTCTACACCATTCTTCAGCCAGCTTTTTTAATATCATTTTTATAATTTGGTTTCGTTCCTGTCTTCAAAACGGCGCATTTTTTTACAGCGCCTTAATTTTTTTACACAATTTTTCAGGCAATTTTTTTACCTAATCTTTCACGCGCTTTATTTTACACAATTTTTCAGCCCCATTCTTTTACACCATTTTTTATTACTTTATTAACAAAAATGTTCAATAGATTTTTTCTACACGATTTTTCACCCAACTTCTTTAATACCAATCTTTCAAATTTTGTTTCATTCCTCCCGTCAAAGCACTGTATTTTTTTTCAGCCGCTTAATTTTTCTACACAATTTTTCAGTCAATTTTTGTACCCAATCTTTCAAACAATTTTTTATTGTGCCATTTATCCGCCCTTTTCTTTTCAACCATTTTTAACTACTTTCAAAAAAGTTCCGTAGATTTTTTCTACACCATTCTTCAGCCAGCCTCTTCAAGAAAATCTTTTAAATTTTCTCTCGTTCCTCTCGTCAACGCGGCGTATTTTTTTCAGCCCCTTAATTTTTTTCTACACAATTTTTCAGTCATTTTTTTTGTTTAACCTAATCTTTCATGCGCTTTTTTTTACACCAATATTTCAACCGCTTTCTTTTACACCATTTTTAATTACTCTCTAAAAAGTCCAGTAGATTTTTTCTACACCATTTTTCACCCAGCTTCTTTGATGCCATTCAAACATTTTTTTTTTTCGTTCCTCTCGTCAAAGCGGCGTATTTTTTCAGCAGCTTCATTTTTTTAACACAATTTTTTAGCCGACATTTTATTTTATCCAATCATTCAGACTATTTTTTTTTTTTTTTGGTCCCATTCCGAGCGTTTCCAGGGTGAAAAGTCTCGTGCACGGCGAAAGACTTTTCACCGGTTTCCGTCGAAGCTTTCTTTCCCGTCGCTCCGCCGTGCCTTGACGCTGCCGGTTCGACCGGCCGTTCTCCGCCGCTGCACCGGAAGTGTATCCTACGTGATCCACTTTGTCGACAGGCGGACCTGTCGACGGAAGAATAATAATAAGTGAGTTAGAGGTGAGCCGCTTCGTCGTAGCTCTTTATTTCCCTGGTGGTGAAAATGTCGGCGTTAAATAACTCCCTTGACGATGAAAAACGAGATGTCGACGGAAAAGATCATTTCCTCTGCATCTTTCATCTCGATTGACATTTTGGTTCTCTCCAGTGTCGTCAATAAGGGAGTAAAGATCGTTCACTTTACGGGAACGAAAAGAAACTTTGCGGACCTTCGTGAAATTTAGTGAAAAATCAAATGTCAAAATTACTTATAATAGCTTTGGCTAAATCTCCCGTTAATTACCATTAAAAAAATTCCATTTATTACCGTTGACTATTCGTTAAAGGTAACTCAATGGGGTTTTGCCAATGGTATCATTCTCACTTGTACTACCATTCAATATGCCATTCAACATATCATTCAATATGCCATTCAACATATCATTCAATATACCGTTCAATATACCATTCAATATACCATTCAATATACTATTCAAAATCCCATTCAATATACCATTCAATATACCATTCAATATACTATTCAAAATCCCATTCAATATACCATTCAATATACCATTCAATGTACCATTCAATGTACCATTCAATATACCATTCAATGTACCATTCAATGTACCATTCAATATACCATTCAATATACCATTCAATATACCATTCAATATACCATTCAGTATACCATTCAATATACCATTCAATATACCATTCAGTATACCATTCAGTATACCGTTCAATATACCATTCAATATACCATTCAATATACCATTCAATATACCATTCAATATACCATTAAATGTACCATTCAATATACCATTCAATATACCATTCAATATACCATTCAATATACCATTCAATATACCATTCAATATACCATTCAATATACCATTCAATATACCATTCAATGTACCATTCAATGTACCATTCAATATACCATTCAATATACCATTCAATATACCACCCAATATGCCATTCAATATGCCATTCAATATACCATTCAATATACCATTCAATATACCATTCAATATACCATTCAATATACCATTCAATGTACCATTCAATATACCATTCAATATACCACCCAATATACCATTCAATATGCCATTCAATATACCATTCAATATACCATTCAATATACCATTCAATATCCCATTCAATATACCATTCAATGTACCATTCAATGTACCATTCAATATGCCATTCAATATGCCATTCAATATACCATTCGTTATATGGTATTTTTATCCAGCTGGCATTCCCACATGCGTTAAACAATTTTGTTCACAAAAATGTCGTTACTTCACTTGGGACGCATCTTCGTTATAATGTATTCGTTATGTCGTGTGTTATCTGAAATTTCCTAATGGACTTATGAATAAACGAAAATCAATAAAATTCTTCCGCATCGACGAGATCGAATAAGAAGGGGGGAAAACTCATTTAATAATTGATGAATTTATCATAGAGCGAGGATTTCTCTTCGAGGTCGTTTAAATTTCCCTTTTTTTTTTTTCATAGAGTACCTCCGACTTTTGAGTGCTCTCGACGAATCGTGCTCGGCGGACGTCCTCGTTATCGCGTCTTCCGACAGCTTCAATCTTTTTTAATTCTTATTTTTTTTTTTTTTCTTAATCTCTCTAACACGCCAATCGTGAGATTCTTCGTCGAAGGACCTTTCGAGAAAATCGGCGAAAGATCGTCCTTGACTCGTCCGACCGATGAAATTCGATACTGCGATTTTTTTTTTTTTTTTTTTGCATCATAAATATGAACTTTCTTATCTAAATCGATCACTTCTGGGCGAGTGCTTCAATCCACGAGTATGACATTGTCTGATGACCGTCGAGTGTCATCGACGATTGTTCTCCTCGAGATAACGATCGCTCGAATTTAATCGACGGTAGAGAAAAAAATTTTAAAAATAAAATAAAAAAATTATGAGAAAGTAAAAATCGTTGAAATTTAAAAAATTCATTTCGCTTCTTCATAAAAATTGAATACTGAAATTTTCGTATCGATTTCTCATAAAAGTTGTACATTTAAATTTCCATATAGCAAATATTGAAAATTGCAGTTTGAAATGACTTTCTCATAATTTCTTAAATTTATTTATATTTGTTTCTTTATGTAAATTTATGATGTTCCATTATTGGTAAAGCTTCTTCTGTGAGAAAGGATTTTCTGTATTTTTGGCTTCCTCGTGGGGGAAACTTTAGCGAGCTAAAGAACTTTATGAGAAAGCCATGTGAAAATGTCAATTTTCAACTTTTGTGAGGAAGCGATATGGAAATTTCTGTCTTAAACTTTTATGAAAAAGCTATATGAAAATTTCAATTTTCTACCTTTTTTGCACTCACAAAAATAATTTACTTGACGGGCGACCCGCAAATAAATATTTATTTGACTTAAATAAATATTTATTCGATTTAAATAAACATTTATTTGACTTAAATAAATGTTTATTTGACTTAAATAAATATTTATTTGATTTAAATAAATATTTATTTGACTTAAATAAATATTTATTTGATTTAAATAAATATTTATTTGATTTAAATAAATATTTATTTGACTTAAATAAATATTTATTTGACTTAAATAAATATTTATTTGACTTAAATAAATATTTATTCGATTTAAATAAACATTTATTCGACTTAAATAAATGTTTATTTGACTTGAATAAATATTTATTTGACTTAAATAAATATTTATTTGACTTAAATAAATATTTATTTGACTTAAATAAATATTTATTCGATTTAAATAAACATTTATTTGATTTAAATAAGTATTTATTTGATTTAAATAAATGTTCATTTAAATCAATTGCAATATTTATTTATTTTTATTGTTTTTGCACGCAGACAAATAAATTATTTGTCTGCGTGCAAAAACCCATACGGACATTTTTTTTAAAAATACGTTTTTCCGATGTTTTGGAATATTTTGAACATTTTCATAAAAATCCCAATTTTTTTTTTTTTTATCAAAACAAATCTTTCCGTATGAGGAAGGAAAATAACATTTTTTTTTTTTTAAATATTTCAACCAATTGATCTTTCCGAGAACGCTTGAGACAGAGCACCGTGGGCCATACCCATTGCATTTCTCATCACCAGAGCGAGATATTTCAAGAATTCCTAGATGTCGGGGAATTCGCTCTCTGAACTGCTCTCCGCCAACCAACACCCCCCCCCCCCCCCCCAGCCCCGTTTATCGGATATCTATAAAACCCGGGAGCGAAGTTGCGAGAACTGAAAGACGCCGATGCGGAATATGCATACGAACGGGATATGCATAAATTCATGAAATATAACTTTCAAGAATTTCAACGTCACAATAATATGGTTCGACTATACGACGATCGCGGTGGACGCCGGCGATTTCGCATTGAAAAAAAAAAAAAAAAATAAACAAATTGAAATTCAGTAGAAAAATTTACTAAAAAAAATTTGTAACAACGAAAGAAATCAAACCAATTATCCTCTTTACGCATTGACAATTCTTCAACAACAATAATCATAATCATAATCATAATCATAATCATAATCATGATCATGATCATGATCATGATCATGATCATGATCATGATCATGATCATGATCATGATCATGATCATAATCATAATCATAATCATAATCATAATCATAATCATAATCATAATCATAATCATAATCATAATCATAATCATAACAGTAATAATATTTTATTTCACTCGGTGCGTAAAGTGGAGTTTTACGCACGCTTCGCGCACGTAAAACTCCCCCTTCGCAGCTTGTGAAATAAAATTTCGTACGATACTCGTGCGAAAAACGCATCACTCGGCGCACGCTTCGCGTGCGTAAAACCGCCATTTTCGCACCTTGTGATGAAAAATTTCGTACATTCCTCGTGCGAAACACTTTTTCGTTGAGTTTCGTTTGAAAAACGTTTTTCCCCCTCGTCGAGCATTTCCGTAGTGATGTACTATTGATAGACAAACAATCCATTCGATTGATAGATAAACAAATTTTTCCATAAGAAATTTTCTCTCATTTATTATTATTATTTTTTTTTTTTTTTCAATTCTATAGCCAATGGCTTTGAGAATTCACAATCCGCAAAATGCACAACAAAGCCGAGGGACTGAAAGCTGCATCGCGGGCCGAACAATATCTCGGGAAGAACGAAAAAAAAAAAAAAAAAAAAAAATGGATCGAACAAAGAAGCGACAAAATCTCAAGCCACAGTTCTCAAACTTTACTTCCTGTCTCTCCGGCACGTTTCTCAATCACTTCGGGCACAATAAATAAATCTCTGTGTGTCGGTTCTGCGGTTTTTATATAGAAAAAAAAAAAAAAAAAAAAATCGAATCACGTTCGGAGGCCGCAAGAAGTTTCGCACCGAGGCCTAAGGCTAGGTGTCCGCCGCAATCTCTTAGCAGATATGGCTACATAGCCGAGCCAGATGTGCACAAAACGTTCATTCGTTTGCTCGCATTCATTTTCGCTGAACAATGAAACTCGCACACTTCCAAAGTTACTTTCCATTTTCTGTTGTTTCCTCCATTCTCCGCTGTTCGCATCGCTCGCTTGTCCGCTCGCTCGCGCCGTCGCTCCGCCGACGGGCCGGCGAAGGCTTGCGGGCCGCGCGAGGCTTCGAGAGAGCAGTCGGACGTGTCACTCCCAGCCGGAATCGCATCTATCCGCATCCGCGGATACGTGCTAGATCCATACAAGCAAGCCTGAAAATATTGTTCCCCGATTGAATCTCCGTACTTTTTTACTTTGCGTTTTTATCTATCTCCGTTCGTTCTCTCTGTCGCACGGCAAATGCATTGTTTAATTGTGTAGAAAGGCAAAAAAAAAAGAACGATCTCGGCACGCAGAAGCGACAAAGGAGAAGGCCAGAGATGGAATAAACGCGAAAGAGCGCCAACGAGCGCTACACGGCGAACGAGGATATTTTTTTTTTGGTGGAAAAAAAAATTGCTTTCTCGGCTTGTAGTTACGTTTTTTTTTTTTTTTTTAGGAGACGATTTTTATTTGTTGTGTGGTTAATGAAATGTTGAGGATGTTGCTTGGTTCTTTTTGTCTCTTTTGTGAACCTTGGAGCTCGCTAGCAGGATTGATTGGATAAGTCCGGCCTACATTGGCGGCCAATATTGGCTCAATAGCAATATTGAGCTAATAGTAATATTGAGCTAATAGTAATATTGAGCTAATAGTAATATTGAGTTAATAGCAATATTGAGCCAATAGCAATATTGAGCCAATAGCAATATTGAGCCAATAGCAATGTTGAGCTAATAACAATATTAAGCTAATAGCAATATTGAGCCAATAGAAATATTGAGCCAATAGCAATATTGAGCTAATAGCAATATTGAGTTAATATCCATATGGAGCTAATAACAATATTGAGCCAATAGCAATATTGAGCCAATCGCGATATTGAGCCAATAGCAATATTGAACCAATAGCAATATTGAGCCAATAGCAATATTGAGCCAATAGCAATATTGAACCAATAGCAATATTGAACCAATAGCAATATCGCGCCAATAGCAATATTGAGCCAATAGCAATATTGAGCCAATAGCAATGTTGAGCCAATAGCAATGTTGAGCCAATAGCAATGTTGAGTCAATAGCAATGTTGAGCCAATAGCAATGTTGAGCCAATAGCAATGTTGAGCCAATAGCAATGTTAAGCCAATAGCAATGTTGAGCCAATAGCAATGTTGAGCCAATGGCAATGTTGAGCCAATAGCAATGTTGAGCCAATAGCAATGTTGTGCCAATAGCAATGTTGAGCCAATAGCAATTTTTACCCAATAACAATGTTGAGCCAATAGCAATGTTGAGCCAATAGCAATGTTGAGCCAATAGCAATGTTGAGCCAATAGCAATGTTGAGCCAATAGCAATATCGGCCCAATAGCAATACTGACCCAACAGTAATATTGGCCCAACGGGAACATTGGCCCAACAGCAACATTGGCCCACCAGCAATATGGGCCAAACAGCAATATTGGCCCAACAGCAATATTGGCCCAACAGCAATATTGGCCAAACAGCAATATTGGCCTAATAGCTATATTGACCAAATAGCTATATTGGCCAAATAGCTATATCGCAATTTGGGCAGTTATAAAAAATGTTCCGCGGATATATTCACCGTTAGCCAACTAGTGTTGTTTCCGTCGCATTTAGCTGTTCTTATACACTATTGTTCCATGACACACATGCGCGAATAGTAATGAAAATGCATTGCATTTAATCGATTACTTAGCGATTCGAAAATTAAAAAAATCCGAGTTTTATTTTTTTCATTTCTTAACTTGCAGATCTCAACTTTAGTATCGCACAGAGAACGCCCGCTATGCTCCGACCGAAGTCTAAGGGCCGTCGCGAGGGTTGGCCAGGCGGTCAATCTCGCTGTCGAGAGGTTCGTCACAGTCGGCGAAACCATCGCCGACGACAATCCGGAAATCAAACAAGCCATGTACGAGGCATGCAAAGAGGCCAGAGTTGCCGGTAAGTTAAAAAAAAAAAAAAGTGAGGTTCCACTTCAATTGTTTTTTTCGTCGTCGTTGAAACAACACTTCGAGCCCTATTTGTACACTTTCTCAGATTTTTTTTTTTTGGTTTCTGACTTCTTTTCCGTTTGTTATTTTTCAAATTTTGGCTCACCGACTTTTCGTTATAAATTTATGAATTTGCAAGATTTTCGTTTTTAGCATTTTCGATGTTAACGCTTTCAATTTTTGATATTTTGTTTAGTTTTTTCGTACTTTTGGATTTTTCGTTCTCCGATTTTTTTTTTTTTTTTTTGTTTTACGACCAGATTTATTGGAAGAAATTAGCTTCTCGAGTGCACACAATTTCACCGAAATAATAAACAGCTGAAGGTGACGGGGCTCGATTCAAGACCGGAGTGCTGCTTGAACAATTAGCAACCTGCGAAAAGTTTGCAGCGCGATATCGCGAAGTTAGAACGGTATCTTTCGTCAAAGAGAAACGGCTAACTATCGTTGCCAACTTTCGCTTATTCATGAACTTGGGAAACTAAAAAAAAGTTGGGTATTCTTCTCATAACTGAAAATTAGTACTATAATTATTGGAAATATGAAATTCGAAATTGAACAAAAAATTATAAATTTAATTAATTTTCTATATTCAATACTTCAAGCAAATTGTTCATCAAAATGAATCTATAAAACCATAAAATTAGTTCATTTATTAAACTAAATTCTAGAATCAAGTTTCAAATAAACTCGAGATTAAGTCCATTCTGAATTTAGATTCATTTCTGAATTCCCGATTGTCAGCTCGAATATCGATCAACCCCACGTGGTTCCTATTTAGAAAATTAAATTCTATCTTATCTAAAAAATTCTAAACTTTAGGTAAAAATTCTAAAATCAAGTTCCAAACAGACTCGAGATAAAGTCCATTCTGAAGTTAGATTCATTTCTGAATTCCCGATTGTCAGCTCGAATATCGATCAACCCCACGTGGTTCCTATTTAGCAAATTAAATTCTGTCTTATCTAAAAAATTCTAAACTTTAGGTAAAAATTCTAAAATTAAGTTCCAAACAGACTCGAGATAAAGTCCATTCTGAAGTTAGATTCATTTCAGAATTCCCGATTGTCAGCTCGAATATCGATCAACCTCACGTGGTTCCTATTTAGCAAATTAAATTCTATTTTATCTAAAAAAATTCTAAACTTTAGCTAAAACTTCTAAAATCAAGTTCTAAACAGACTCGAGATAAAGTCCATTCTGAAGTTAGATTCATTTCAGAATTCCCGATTGTCAGCTCGAATATCTATCAACCCCACGTGGTTCCTATTTAGCAAATTAAATTCTATCTTATCTAAAAAATTCTAAACTTTAGGTAAAAATTCTAAAATCAAGTTCCAAACAGACTCGAGATAAAGTCCATTCTGAAGTTAGATTCATTTCTGAATTCCCGATTGTCAGCTCGAATATCGATCAACCCCACGTGGTTCCTATTTAGCAAATTAAATTCTATCTTATCTAAAAAATTCTAAACTTTAGGTAAAAATTCTAAAATCAAGTTCCAAACAGACTCGAGATAAAGTCCATTCTGAAGTTAGATTCATTTCTGAATTCCCGATTGTCAGCTCGAATGTCGATCAACCCCACGTGGTTCCTATTTAGCAAATTAAATTCTATCTTATCTAAAAAATTGTAAACTTTAGGTAAAAATTCTAAAATCAAGTTCCAAACAGACTCGAGATAAAGTCCATTCTGAAGTTAGATTCATTTCTGAATTCCCGATTGTCAGCTCGAATATCAATCAACCCCACGTGGTTCCTATTTAGCAAATTAAATTCTATCTTATCTAAAAAATTCTAAACATTAGGTAAAAATTCTAAAATCAAGTTCCAAACAGACTCGAGATAAAGTCCATTCTGAAGATAGATTCATTTCTGAATTCCCGATTGTCAGCTCGAATATCTATCAACTCCGAGTGGTTCCTATTTAGCAAATTAAATTCTATTTTATTTGAAAAATTCTAAACTTTAGGTAAAAATTCTGAACTTTAGGTAAAAATTCTGAACTTTAGATAAAAATTCTAAACTTTAGGTAAAAACTCTAAACTTTAGGTAAAAATTCTAAAATCAAGTTTCAAACAGACTCGCGATTAAGTCAATTCTTAATTTATATTAATTTCCGAGTTCTCAACCATCAGCTCGAATATCAATCAACCCCACGTGGTTCCCACTTAGCAAATTAAAATCTATTTTACTTAAAAAATTCGAAACTTTAGGTAAAAATTCTAAAATCAAGATAAAATCGTGATAAAGTCCATTCTGAATTTAGATTCAATTCTGAATTCTCGATTGTCAGTTCGAATATCGATAAACCCCACGTAGTTCCCATTTAGCGATTTAAATTCTATTTTATTAAAAAAAAAATCTAAAATCAAGTTTCAAACAGACTCGAGATTAAGACCCTTCTGAATTTAGATTAATTTCCGAGTTCTCGACTGTCAGCTCGTATATCGATCAACGTGGTTTCCACTCAGCAAATAATAAAATCTATTTTATTAAAAAAATTCTAAACTTAAGGTCAAAATTCTAAAATCAAGATAAAATCGAGATAAAGTCAATTCTGAATTTAGATTCATTTCTGAATTCCCGATTGTCAGTTCGAATATCGATCAACGCCACGTGGTTCCTATTTAGCAAATTAAATTCTATCTTATCTAAAAAAATTCTAAACTTTAGGTAAAAATTCTAAAATCAAGATAAAATCGTGATAAAGTCAATTCTGAATTTAGATTTATTTCTGAATTCCCGATTGTCAGTTCGAATATCGATCAACGCCTCGTGGTTCCCATTTAGCGATTTAAATGTTATGTTATAAAAAAAAATCTAAAATCAAGTTTCAAACAGACTCGAGATTAAGACCCTTCTGAATTTAGATTAATTTCCGAGTTCTCGAGTGTCAGCTCGAGTATCGATCAACCCCACGTTGTTCTCATTTATCCGCGGATTTAATGAAAGGGTTACACAGTAGTGCGTCAGAGTTGTAAATCTTCTTCTATCAGCAATCTCCTATCTAAAATCTTTCGGTGGCCTTAGCCATCAACTCCGAGCGGAGATATTATCCCCGGGGCTTCGCGGGGGGAGCGAGTTCGGCGTGACGGGTGAACGAGTGACCGATAAAGGGTTGTCGAGAAGGCGAAGGGTAAAACGTTCATGATTCTCGTTGTAATCGCCGAGCGAGACTTTCGCTAACAAATTCACGTCTACGGCTGTGTAAAATCGGAAAGGCCATTAACGCGAAATATCATCCTCAGGGACACACGAGAAAGAACGAAACGGCCAGTGGGCGAAGCAAGATCGAGAACGGCAGTGCATTTATTCACTGACCTGAATCGGACTGGGATATGTGCTTTTGTGCCTTTGACCTGGATCTTCGTGCTCATCTATTATATTTTTTATTTTTATTTTATTTTTTTCAATTCTATCTTCCAAAATTATGGAAATATTAAACTGTCGTTATTTTTTTTTTTTTGAAATTCAAACAAACGTTTGAATTATAACATGAGTAAATTATGGAAATATTAAACTGTGGTTATGTTTAGAAATTCAAACAAATGTTTGAATTATAACATGAGTAAATTATGGAAATATTAAACTGTGGTTATTTTTTGAAATTCATACGAATGTTTGAATTAAAACATGAGTAATTTTTTTTTTTTTATTTAAATGGATCTCGTGTATGTATTCTATTTTTTCAATCCTATTTTCCAAAATTATGGAAATATTAAACTGTCGTTATTTTCAGAAATTCAAACAAATATTTGAATTATAACATGAGTAAATTTTTTAAAAAATTTACATGGATCTCGTACATGTATTCTATTTTTTCAATTATATTTTCCAAAATTATGGAAATATTGAAATGTCATCATTTTTTTAGAAATTCAAACAAATGTTTGAATTATAACATGAGTAAATTTTTTTTAAATTTACATGGATCTCGTACATGTATTCCATTTTTTCAATTATATTTTCCAAAATTATGGAAATATTGAAATGTCATTATTTTTTTTAGAAATTCAAACAAATGTTTGAATTATAACATGAGTAAATTACAAAAAATTTTAATGGATCTCATACATGTATTCTATTTTTTTAATTGTATTTTCCAAAATTATAGAAATATTAAATTGTCGTTATTTTTAGAAATTCAAACAAATGTTTGAATTATAACATGAGTAAATTTAAAAAAAATTGAAATGGATCTCGTACATGTATTCCATTTTTTCAATTATATTTTCCAAAATTATGGAAATATTAAATTGTCGTTATTTTTAGAAATTCAAACAAATGTTTGTATTATAACATGAGTAAATTAAAAAAAAATTGAAATGGATCTCATACATGTATTCTATTTTCCAAAATTATGGAAATATTAAATTGTCGTTATTTTCAGAAATTCAAACAAATGTTTGTATTATAACCTGAGTAAATTTAAAAAAAAATTGAAATGGATCTCATACATGTATTCTATTTTTTCAATTATATTTTCCAAAATTATGGAAATATTAAACTGTCATTATTTTTTAGAAATTCAAACGAATGTTTGAATTATAACATGAGTTACATTTTTTAAAAATTTAAATGAATCTAGTGCATGTATTCTATTTTTACAAAATTATATTTTTTAAAATTTTGATAATATTGAAAAGCTCGTATATTTTAAATTTCTCAAGTAAATTATATCGAAATCTTGAGGCATATAAAAAAAAAATTCTTGAAACAATTACCCCAAAATTGAAACATGGAAGTACATAGACTAAACATATCTTTGCCGAACCGCCCTTGACATACGAGATAATTCATCGATTTTCTAAAACATATTCACAAAAATTAGCTTACCCGCTAGTTTGTCAAACAATTAAATTTTTTTCATTAATACGTTAATAACATTTTGGACTTATTATTATGCAAAATAAATACTTTCACTATCTTCAATAAGCATTAAATTTTTTTCAGATTTTTATACCATCGTGAAGTGTTTCGAATTTTTTTTATCAAATTTCTCTCGAACTTATGCGAATCGAACACCGAACGACGGTGACTACCTTAAATCCGGTGAGCGATGGGCTTCGAGTCAGCGGTGAAGGCTCCTCGAGAGGGATCCACACATCCTATTGTTCTTCGGTCAAACGAAGAAAAAAAAAAAAAAATTAAGATTCACATTTATCTTTGTCGAATCGTACTTGAAATTTTAGCTCCTCCCTTGGTCGGGAGAGGAGTTATAGGTCAAGGCGGCGCGTTGCACGTGTTCAATGGTATATTGCTTTACTCCATGCCACTCGCTCGATAATATGCCCATCTGCATGTTGGCTTTTCAGAGGCTTCTATCTATCAAGCCGAGTTGCTTAGACGTTGCCGTTACAACCCAAGAGATTCGTCGTACTTCGCTCGTCCGAACGAGAATCGCCGTTGTCTTCAAATAATCAATTACCGAAAAAAAAAAAAAAATTGTCCGGAGTTCAATTTTTATTTTTTTTTTAATAAAAATAAACCCACACACACACACACACACATAAGTAACGTTTTACCAACTTTTCTTGTCCTCAAGGATCCAGAATGTAATCTTGTTAATTTTACAATCTTTTTTTTGTTATCTTGTCGAATTGTACTTTTAACTGAAAGAAATTTTTGAATTAACTTGAAAACAATTGCGAAGCTTCGTGGAGAAGAAATGTTTTGTTGAATTATAGAAAACCTTTTTGGCGGTGCGTGTGAATTTTTTCAGATTTTTTAAACACAGTTTTCTTAATGCTGGTTCGATATTGGCTGAACATTGGCTCAGTAATGGTTCATTATTAGTTTAATAATGGTTTAATATTGGCATTATAGCGGGTTATTGTTCGTTTAATATTCATATTAGCTCAATATTGACAGTGAATCAACATTGGCTTGACATTGGCTCGATATTGGCCGAATAATAACATCAACGGCGTTAAACTTTCGTAGCCCGAAATTCGTGCACACGTGGTCTTCATAACTGGGGCGATGGGGATAACCAATCTGCATCTATCCAACGGTCGCCGCAACGTATACGTATGAGAGGCCTCTCCCATCAAATGTTAATTTCCTGAATTAGAACCATGTGTTATGTTTAGCCTCGACAAAATCACGATATCATCTATGAGCTCATCGTGAATCAAGAACCGGAGAATTCGATCAGCGAAACGTTATGAAAGTAGCCGACGGACATGTTCGGCGCACCTACGACTCTCCGACTCGTTCTTCTTCACATACGGAAGTCGCTCTTAAACGGTTCTAGGCTCTAAGGGTGGAATGCAATTTCATTCCGAGATTGGACTGTGTAATGAAGGAATTTCATTAAAAAGTACTGTCCATTTTTGAGTCAATGTAATGAGTCGATCGAGAAACTAGAGAAGTCCGATTGGATGCGAATAATTTTTTTTTTGTCGTTTAACAATCTTCCGCTTGACTTTTGGTCAAATCGGCCGTCGGATTCGTCATCGGCTCGACAAGATGCATGGAGATATGGACGCGCAAAGTATTAGTTTTATTTCAATTTATGGGAAAAAATATATATTGGCTGTCAATGTTATTATTGGACCATTATTGGATGCCCAATCATTGGATTTGACCAATATTCGATGCCAATATTGTTATCTGAACAATATTCGATGCCAATATTGTTATCTGAACAATATTCGATGCCAATATTGTTATCTGAACAATATTCGATGCCAATATTGTTACCTGACCAATATTCGGTGCCAATATGGTTACCTGGCCAATATCAGCTGCCAATATTGTTATCCGACCAATATTCGATGCCGATATTGTTATCTAACTAATATTTGGTGCCAATATTGTTATCTAACTAATATTTGGTACCAATATTGTTATCTGGCTAATATTCGATGCCAATATTGTTATCCGACCAATATTCGATGCCAATATTGTTATCCGACCAATATTCGATGCCAATATTGTTATCTAACTAATATTTTATGCCAATATTGTTATCTGGCTAATATTCGATGCCACTATTGTTATCTGGCGAATATTCGATGCCAATATTGTTATCTATCCAATATTCGATGCTAATATTTATTAACTGACCAACGTCCGATACCAATGTTGTTATCTGATTAATTTTCGATACCAACATTGTTATCTCACCAATAATCCATGCCAATATTATTATCTGACCAATAATCCATGCCAATATTGTTATGTAACCAATGTTCGATTCCAATATAGAACCGAGCTTACCATTCAAGGGTCGGTCGGCGATCAGGCTAAACACGCATGCCAATTTTGTCACCGTTTTCACCGAGGTTCATCTGACCATTGGGCATATAGCATTCTTACTCCAGGCTCGAAAATGTTCTTCGGAAATTGAATATTCGTATTATCAATTATCATTATAACAATTTCTTATCACAAACCATTTATTATCACGAACAATTTATTGTCACAAACAATTTATTATCACGAACAATTTATTGTCACAAACAATTTATTATCACGAACAATTTATTATCATGAACAATTTATTATCGTGAACAATTTATTATCGTGAACAATTTATTATCATGCACAATTTATTATCACGAACAATTTATTATCATGAACAATTTATTATCACGAACAATTTATTATCACGAACAATTTATCATCATGAACAATTTATTATCGTGAACAATTCATTATCATGAACAATTTATTATCACGAACAATTTATTATCGTGAACAATTTATTATCGTGCACAATTTATTATCACGAACAATTTATTATCACGAACAATTTATTATCACGAACAATTTATTATCACGAACAATTTATTATCATGAACAATTTATTATCGTGAACAAATTTATTATCGTGAACAATTTATTATCACGAACAATTTATTATCACGAACAATTTATTATCACGAACAATTTATTATCATGCACAATTTATTATCACGAACAATTTATTATCATGAACAATTTATTATCACGAACAATTTATTATCACGAACAATTTATCATCATGAACAATTTATTATCGTGAACAATTCATTATCATGAACAATTTATTATCACGAACAATTTATTATCGTGAACAATTTATTATCGTGCACAATTTATTATCACGAACAATTTATTATCACGAACAATTTATTATCACGAACAATTTATTATCACGAACAATTTATTATCATGAACAATTTATTATCATGAACAATTTATTATCATGAACAATTTATTATCATGAACAATTTATTATCACGAACAATTTATTATCATGAACAATTTATTATCATGAACAATTTATTATCACGAACAATTTATTATCACGAACAATTTATTATCACGAACAATTTATTATCATGAACAATTTATTATCACGAACAATTTATTATCATGAACAATTTATTATCGTGAACAATTTATTATCGTGAACAATTTATTATCACAAACAATTTATTATCGTGAACAATTTATTATCGTGAACAAATTTATTATCGTGAACAGTTTATTATCACGAACAATTTATTATCGTGAACAATTTATTATCACGAACAATTTATTATCATGAAAAGCAGATCTACGAGCCCGTTTTATTTCTTGTCAACACTGTTGAAGGTTCGGCGATAGAGAAGCTGTGCGAATGCGCGATGGAGGACAGCCTCGCTGACAGGGGATCGGTCGTTCGGGCCGCGCGTTGTCTCTTGGGATCGGTAACGCGGGTACTTCTTCTCGCCGACATCGTCGTCGTGAAGCAGCTTCTACTTGCAAAGGACAAGGTTGCCCGCAGCCTCGGACGCCTCGAGAGTGTATCAAACTTTACCGAATTCGTCAAAGCCTTCAGCCAATTCGGCGCCGAGATGGTGGAACTCGCTCACCTGACCGGCGATCGACAAGTAGGAAATCAATCTTTCCATTTAATGTCATCGAAAAAAAAAAAAAATTATTGTCAATTGAATTTTTAATTTTTTTTATTTTTGATCCTTGCGGAATTACAGAATGATCTCAAGGACGAAAGGCGGAGAGCACAAATGGCAGCGGCACGTCAGGTGCTCGAGAGAAGCACGATGATGCTCCTTACCTCGAGCAAAACTTGCCTGAGGCATCCCGAATGTCCGTCTGCGAAGGAAAATCGCGACACTGTATTCTGTCAGATGAGACGCGCCATGGATCTCATACACTACGTTGTCAAAGACGGTGTACTCGACTGCAGCGAGTCGCAGTCCTACTCGAACTCGCAGGTGAGTTTTCGAAGACAAACATTATTATTATTTTTTATTTTTTTATTTTCGTATCGCCCGTTCATAATTTTCATACGTATTCATAAAAATAAACGAATTATTTTTATGGAGGAAAATAGTTGAGTTACCGAACAATTTGTTGAATAATAATTTTTATCTTCAATTTGTTGAATAATATTTTTTATCTTCAATCTGTTGAATAATATTATTTATCTTCAATTTGATGAATAATAATTTTTATCTTCAATTTGTTGAATAATATTTTTTATCTTCAATTTGTTGAATAATAATTTTTATCTTTAATTTGTTGAATAATATTTTTTATCTTCAATTTGTTGAATAATATTTTTTATCTTCAATTTGTTGAATAATATTTTTTATCTTCAATTCGTTGAATCATAATTTTTATCTTTAATTTGTTGAATAATAATTTTTATCTTCAATTTGTTAAATAATAATTTTTATCTTCAATTTGTTGAATAATAATTTTTATCTTCAATTTGTTGAATAATATTTTTTATCTTCAATTTGTTGAATAATATTTTTCATCTTCAATTTGTTGAATAATATTGTTTATCTTCAATTTGTTGAATAATGCTTTTTATCTTCAATTTGTTGAATAATCATTTTTATCTTCAATTTGTTGATTAATATTTTTTATCTTCAATTTGTTGAATAATATTTTTTATCCTCAATTTGTTGAATAATAATTTTTATCTTCAATTTGTTGAATAATAATTTTTATCTTCAATTTGTTGAATAATAATTTTTATCTTCAATTTGTTGAATAATATTTTTTATCTTCAATTTGTTGAATAATATTTTTTATCTTCAATTTGTTGAATAATAATTTTTATCTTCAATTTGATGAATAATATTTTTTATCCTTAATTTGTTGAATAATAATTTTTATCTTCAATTTGTTGAATAATAATTTTTATCTTCAATTTGTTGTATAATATTTTTTATCTTCAATTTGTTGAATAATATTTTTTATCTTCAATTTGTTAAATAATATTTTTTATCTTCAATTTGTTGAATAATAATTTTTATCTTCAATTTGTCGAATAATAATTTTTATCTTCAATTTGTTGAATAATAATTTTTATCTTCAATTTGTTGAATAATAATTTTTATCTTCAATTTGTTGAATAATATTTTTTATCTTCAATTTGTTGATGACAAATTGGAATTATTATTTCATAAAAGCAATCCGAAAATCGCCGATTTTCCCTTCTCTGAAAAACGAAATATCCGGAGATTTTTTCCAAATGTAATTTTTTGATATTTTGAAAGAAATTGAGCTCTGAGACAAAAAACTCAATTTCAATTTTTTTTATATATAAAAACAAAGCTTCTTCCACGAGGAAGGAAATTCGACAATAAAGTACTAAAAATACAAAAGGCAATTTTTTTATTTATTTATTTATTTTTTTTTTGAAAAGCTTTTTTCTGAAGGCAATTTTTTTAAAATTTCTTTCTCGAAGTCATCTTACATTTGCAAACGAAAATAAATAGCTTCGCTGTGCGCGTATTTCTCGGCGCTCCCTCTCGCGTATTCTTCGTCTTTTACGCCTCGCGACACATCAAAGCCAATTTAATGCAAGGCCAGACACAACGAAACTCTCGCCGGGTTGAGGGGAAAACAAAAAAAAAACTCGACGGTGATGGCAAGATCGTTCGTGCATTTTCCTCGAGGAAGTTCCCGGAGCGAACAACTCCGGCCCGGTCACGGCCGGTTTGTTCGCAAACGCGAGAAGGCAGAGTCGGCTCTTTTCACGGAAGCGCAGTTGGTCGCAGTCTTCTCTCCGGAGCTACTTTTTTTTTTCTCTTTCAATTCGAGCGCGAAGCCCGAAAAGCTTTGCGATCTGGAGAGCCGTCCTAAAAGAGTCACGTGCAGGTAGCGTGGATTCGCAGCATTTTTCAAAAAAAAAATTCAAATCTTTTTTTGTACGATTAAATTTTTTTGAGCAAATCCGAAAAAATTGATAGCTGAGATTTTGTCGTGTCGATTTCACTACAAAGAAGCCATGAAATACAAATTTTTCGATCAGTAAAGTAGCGACAAAGTTTGAGGCGATGAAAGAGAATTTGTACTCATGTTGTGAATCCGTAGCGTTTATCTTCAATAACTTTGGATTTTTCTCACAATTCACTGGACGAATCCGGGTAAACATGTTGCTGAGATTCCATCGTATCGATTTCACTACAAACAAGTCAATAAATATCAATTTTCGGCTTAGTAAAGTAGCAACAAACTTTGAAACGATGGAAGAGAATTTTATACTCATGTTGTGAATCCGTAGCGTTTATCTTCAATAACTTTGGATTTTTCCCACAATTCACTGGACGAATCCGGATAAATACATTGCTGAGATTCCATCGTAACGATTTCACTACAAAGAAGTCAATAAATATCAATTTTCCGCTTAGTAAAGGAGCAGCAAAGTTTGAAGCGATGGAAGAGAATTTATACTCAAGTTGTGAATCCGTAGCGTTTATCTTTAATAACTTTGGATTTTTCTCACAATTCACTGGACGAATCCGGGTAAACATGTTGCTGAGATTCCATCGTATCGATTTCACTACAAAGAAGTCAATAAATATCAATTTTCCGCTTAGTAAAGTAGCAACAAAGTTTGAAGCAATGGAAGAGAATTTATACTCAAGTTGTGAATCCGTAGCGTTTATCTTCAATAACTTTGGATTTTTCTCACAATTCACTGGACAAATCCGGATAAATACATTGCTGAGATTCCATCGTATCGATTTCACTACAAAGAAGTCAATAAATATCAATTTTCCGCTTAGTAAAGTAGCAACAAAGTTTGAAGCGATGAAAGAGAATTTATACTCTACTTGCAAATCCGTAGCGTTTATCTTCAATAACTTTGGATTTTTCCCACAATACACCGGACGAATCCGGATAAATACATTGCTGAGATTCCCGCGTATCGATTTCACTACAAAGAAGTCAACAAATATGAAGTTTCCGCTTAGTACAGTAGCAACAAAGTTTGAAGCAATGGAAGAGAATTTATACTCAAGTTCTGAATCCGTAGCCTTTATCTTCAATAACCTTGGATTTTTTCCACAATACACCGGACGAATCCGGCTAAATATGTTGCTGAGATTCCGTCGTATCGATTTCACCACGAAGTCGCCAAGAAATATCAATTTTTCACCGAGTGAGGCAATAACAAAGTCGGAAGCGATTTCATTCGCCTTCGCGTACATTTAACTGGCGACGGTATTTTGTCCGTCGCCGGTTTGTCTCTCCGACCGCGACGATTTTACACGGACATTAACAGGCGATAAATCCACCCGAATGGTTCCTCAAAGAAATTTGTGGATTCTCACACGCGACAAAGATTCCCGAACTACTGTGCATATCGGCTATTAACGGTACGTAAGTCACAGCTTCCGACGCATTAGCGTCAAAGTTGCGAATGCTATCAATCACAGTTTCGGCAATGCGAAGTGCCTTTTGGATGGGATCCAAACACCCCTCCTCTTATCGTCGTCACGGGGTTGGAGGTCAGGTCGAGGTCTCTGGAGGATTTTATTCGACCGAGATTTTTCAATGTTAGGATTCTCGGAGCCAACTTTCATTACTCTTGAGCGTCGACCTCGATGTGGACTCCTTTCATATCTCAGACTCTCGAAATTACATTCCCGTCATTGGGAAACCAAATTTTCTTCTAGTAAAAAGAGATCACCAAGTGCCAAAAAAAAAAAAAAAATCAAGACTTTTTTTTTTAATTTTATAAAACATCTTATATTTTTATAATATATCGATCGTGTCGTCGCAGTCAATAGCTTTTCTTTTGAGAGATCAATGATCAATTTGGCGAAGGTAGCGCGAGTTCGTGGACTCTTTGGATGGGTTCCAAAAACGATTTATCGAGAGAACGGCCGAGAGTGAACGAGTGGAATGAATGGCTGAATTGGATTCGTCGAGGCGAGACGAGAGTTTTTCCTCGACATCTCTCCTAGTGCGCGCTTCCGGTTCGCCGTATAATCGGGATAGGTCGGTTAAATTACGAATTAATCAACGGCGAATCCGCGGTCTTATTCGCGCTAAGAGTTTCGAATCTACCTAAAAGAGAGATCGATGTTATAAAAAGAATCTTGAAAATATATCTTACTAGCAGGTTGTTGTGGCTCGCGCGCTCGTAGTTCAAGTCGGTTAAATTTCATATTTTATAGTTTTTTTTTAATTTTTATTTTATAACCCGGGACTTTAGCCACTCTGGCATTTTAGCCACTCCGGGACTTTTGCCACTGTGGCACTTTACCCACCCCGGGACTTTAGCAACTCCGGGACTTTAGCCACTCTGGCACTTTAACCACTCCGGGACTTTAGCCACTCCGGGACTTTAACCACCCCGGGACTTTAGCCACCTCGGGACTTTAGCCATTCCGGGACTTTAGCCACTCTGGCACTTTAGCCACTCTGGGACTTTAGCCACTTTGGCACTTTAGCCACTCCGGGACTTTAGCCCGGGACTTTAGCCACTCCGGGACTTTAGCCACTCTGGCACTTGAGCCACTCCGGGACTTTAACCACCCCGGAACTTTAGCCACCCCGGGACTTTAGCCATTCCGGAACTTTAGCCACTCTGGCACTTTAGCCACTCTGGGACTTTAGCCACTCTGGGACTTTAGCCACTCCGGGACTTTAGCCACTCCGGGACTTTAGCCATTCCGAGACTTTAGCCACTCTGGGACTTTAGCCACTTTGGCACTTTAGCCACTCCGGGACTTTAGCCACTCCGGGACTTTAGCCCGGGACTTTAGCCACTCCGGGACTTTAGCCCGGGACTTTAGCCACTCCGGGACTTTAGCCCGGGACTTTAGCCCGGGCCTTTAGCCCGGGACTTTAGCCACTCTGGCACTTTAGCCACTCCGGGACTTTAGCCACTCTGGCACTTGAACCACTCCGGGACTTTAACCTCTCCGGGACTTTAACCTCTCCGGGACTTTAACCGCTCCGGGACTTTAATCACTCAAAGTTGTTCAAACGTCATCGAATCGACTAATTTACCATTTAACTTAGAACATGCCTCGGAATATCGTTCACAGCCACAGTTGAATGTTTTATTATTATTAATTCCGGGGCTGAAGGACTCAGATCGATGGCTCTTTGCCAAAGTGTATAACTATCGTTATAAATAAAACTAGTATAAGAAGACAACTATTTAAATATTAAACTATGGCAATGAATCTCTCTTTCTACTACTTATTGATTCCTTCTCGAAGCTTTAATAAATCGTTTTCTCAGAGTCCTCAGCAACAAGATTGGGACAGCAGTACAGTGTGCTCGGCACTAAAGCACTTCGAGCGCCTCGTCGAGACTACGAGAATGACGCTTCTTGGTCCGGGCTGCAGGGAAACTCTGACGGCCGCTCTGGACACGGTCGTCGAGCGAACACAGGATTTTACGGACAGTGCCTACACGAGCCACGAGCATCGTGAAAATATACTCTTGCTCTGTGATCGAGCCAAACTCGAGCTCAACACTCTACTCAGAGCTGGCAACAGTATGGTAAGCGCTATTCGCAATTGAAATTTCTTAAAAAGTTAATGAAATTTCTTAAGGGAAATTTCCTAAAAAGTTAATGAAATATCTTAAGTGAAATTTCTTAAAAAGTTAATGAAATTTCTTAAGTGAAATTTCTTAAAAAGTTAATGAAATTTCTTAAGTGAAATTTCTTAAAAAATTAATGAAATTTCTTAAGTGAAATTTCTTAAGAAGTCAATGAAATTTCTTAAGTGAAACTTCTTAAAAAGTCAATGAAATTTCTTAAGTGAAAGTTCTTGAAAAGTCAATGAAATTTCTTAAGTAAAATTTCTTAAAAAGTCAGTGTAATTTCTTAAGTGAAATTTCTTAAAAAGTCAATGAAATTTCTTAAGTGAAATTTCTTAAAAAGTTAAGTGAAATTTCTTAAGGAATGAAATTTCTTTTCAATTTGTGTCGAGGTAAAATTACACTTTAACATTTACGTGAAACGAACTCGGTCGATAACAAAAGCTGTGATTCCTCATTTTATAAATTTTTTTTTCATGAACGTTCAAAATTTAGGGATTAAAGCTAATTAGCAGCCAAATATTAATATTAATATCATAATTGAACCATCGATCCTAATTATGTAATATTATATAATTAACATTTATTTTATAAATTTATTTTATTATTTTATTTCGACGCATTTAAATGTTATATTTTTTTAAATTATTATTTAAATGTTATATTAACCCTTCAAGTAGCGGGAACTTTTTGCCGATCGCAGACGAGCATGCTTTCTATTAACTAAAAAAAAAAATGATACGGATAACGCAGAAGAAAACAAATTTTCTTCTGCGTTAAAAAAAAAAAAAAAAAAAAAAAAAAAAAAAAAAAACTTCAAAGTAGGTCTGTGAATTTTCAGAGATTTTTATTAGCACATTAACTTGTTATTCGAATCGTTCGAAGGTTGCGTCTTCGCAAATTCTAGGTCCTCGTTGAACGAGTGTCCGATACGTGAAGGTTTAACAAGCAAAGCCTCCTCTGTGGAGAAGCCAAAATCGTCAAACGAACTATCTCATAGAGGAAGCTAAGCGCGAACACAAAAAATTACAAGGCCATGGGCAAATTTTTGTTATTTTTCTTTTTGTATAAATAAATAATTGGTAATAATAAAAATATTCTTTTGGTCCCTCGCGCAGCAACAAAATTTCGAGGGCGGAGGAGGCTCGCCGAGTACGGAAATGGAGCAAGCTGTTCTGGCTGTTCTGAGAGCAACGAGGGACCTCCGTCAACAATTGAGCACGACGACGATGGAGCAAGCCGGCGATCTCGGACAGGTCACGAAAGCCGGTCAAGAATTAGTCTCGACGATAAGAAATTTAGCGCTGACGAACGACATCGATCGGCTCCAGGAGAGCAGCGATCGGTTTCACGAGTACATCGAACACATTCTCGAAGTTAGTAGAAAAAAAAAAAAAAAAAAACAATTATAATAATTTCACTTAATTTTACCATCGGTCGATAACGAAAAAAAAATATATATAATAATTTATTCACTTGCAGGTCTGCAAATTACTGAGACACGTAGCGCTGTCCGAGTCGTTGCAGGTGTCGGCAAAATTTACCGAAATTAATTTACGAATCTACGGACCTCAAGTAGTAACGGCAGCGCACACACTGGCGAGGCATCCGACGAGCAAAATAGCCAAGGAAAATCTTGAAGGTGACATTTTCTTTTCTTTCGTCGATTTTTGGATAATCCATAAATAAAAATTATTTTTTTTATGTTATTATTATTATTATTATTATATTTTCAGTTTTCGCCGACATGTGGCAGTGGCTCATGTCCGACGTTACGACGGTAGCCAAAGACGTATTGGAATTGAGTCAGAGTCGACCGGAGAAACAAGTTTATATGTCCTTACCGCGGCCAGGGGTGAGAAAATATTTCTGGAATATATTTCTATAATATTGTTGAATTTTACAATTATAATTTGAATAGTAACTGATACGTGTATTGTATAGTAACACTATTATTAGTATAATTATATTCGATCTTGCAGTATATCTTGCAGCATATCTTGCAGCATATCTTGCAGCATATCTTGCAGCATATCTTGCAGCATATCTTGCAGCATATCTTGCAGCATATCTTGCAGCATATCTTGCAGCATATCTTGCAGTACATCTTGCAGTATATGTTGCAGTATATGTTGCAGTATATGTTGCAGTGTTTCTTGCAGCGTTTCTTGCAGCGTTTCTTGCAGCGTTTCTTGCAGCGTTTCTTGCAGCGTTTCTTGCAGCGTTTCTTGCAGCGTTTCTTGCAGCGTTTCTTGCAGCGTTTCTTGCAGCGTTTCTTGCAGCGTTTCTTGCAGCGTTTCTTGCAGCGTTTCTTGCAGCGTTTCTTGCAGCGTTTCTTGCAGCGTTTCTTGCAGCGTTTCTTGCAGCGTTTCTTGCAGCGTTTCTTGCAGTATTTCTTACAGAATATCTTGCAGAATATCTTGCAGCGTTTCTTGCAGCGTTTCTTGCAGTATTTCTTACAGAATATCTTGCAGAATATCTTGCAGAATATCTTGCAGAATATCTTGCAGAATATCTTGCAGAATATCTTGCAGAATATCTTGCAGAATATCTTGCAGAATATCTTGTAGAATATCTTGCAGAATATCTTGCAGAATATCTTGCAGAATATCTTGCAGAATATCTTGCAGAATATCTTGCAGAATATCTTGCAGAATATCTTGCAGAATATCTTGCAGAATATCTTGCAGAATATCTTGCAGAATATCTTGCAGAATATCTTGCAGAATATCTTGCAGAATATCTTGTAGAATATCTTGCAGAATATCATGCAGAAAATCATGCAGAATATCTTGCAGAATATCTTGCAGAATATCATGCAGAATATCTTGCAGAATATCTTGCAGAATATCTTGCAGAATATCTTGCAGAATATCTTGCAGAATATCTTGCAGAATATCTTGCAGAATATCTTGCAGAATATCTTGCAGAATATCTTGCAGAATATCTTGCAGAATATCTTGCAGAATATCTTGCAGAATATCTTGCAGAATATCTTGCAGAATATCACGCAGAATATCATGCAGAATATCTTGCAGAATATCTTGCAGTATATCTTGCAGAATATCTTGCAGTATATCTTGCAGTATATCTTGCAGTATATCTTGCAGTATATCTTGCAGTATATCTTGCCGTACATCTTGCCGAATATCTTGCAGAATATCTTGCAGTATATCTTGCAGTATATCTTGCAGTGTATCTTGCCGTACATCTTGCCGAATATCTTGCAGTATATCTTGCAGAATATCTTGCGGAATATCTTGCGGAATATCTTGCGGAATATCTTGCGGAATATCTTGCGGAATATCTTGCCGAATATCTTGCGGAATATCTTGCGGAATGTCTCGCGAAAATATAAAAATGTTCTAATATTGAGTGACTCTCCGTGCGGGTCCTGCGGGAAGGCCTAACGTTTGATAAATTTCGTTGCAGAAACACGGGACAACGAGCAAGCCACTGAAGCCCGTGAGATTGGACAGCGAGGAGCAAGCCAAAATCGCCAAGGCCGGTCTCGAGATGAAACTAATAACCTCGGAAATGGACGCGGAAACGGAAAAGTGGCAGGAGAGCGGTTCGGCTCTCGAAGAGAACAACGACATTGTCAAAAGAGCGAAAAACATGTCTTCCATGGCATTCTCGATGTACCAATTCACGAGAGGCGAGGGAGCACTGAAAACTACCCAAGATCTCTTTACACAAGCTGAGTATTTCGCCGAGGAAGCCAACAGATTGTACAAAGTTGTGAGACAATTCAGCTATCAGGTACGCGAGAGAAATTAGTTTTTTTTTTGTTATTTTTCTCTTCTTTTTTTTTGGTCATTCGCACTATAAACTACGAAAATTTGTCGAGTTATCGTCACGTTTCTCGATTAATTCTTGATTCACGCTGAGTTCAACGGATTTTTTTAATCTGTTTTTTTTTTTTTTCGAAGGTTTCTATTACGAATTTCATTATCGACACCGCTATTGTAATTTACTACTTACTCGTGCTATTTTCTTTTTTTTTTTTTTTTTTAACCTCTCACATTTATTCACTCCGTTTCTATAAACAACATTGTATTATATACTCTTAATGGGGAAACGCAGTCATCGCCGAAAAATTTCATGAAAACAAAAATTTTATGAAAAATGACGAAAAATTTTATGAAAAATGATGAAAAACAATGATGTTTAAGTAAGAAAAAAATTACGCGCTCCTCGGAGATGGCTCGGTTTTTCTTGAGTTCCTAGCACTAGAGATGTTCCGATTTGAGGGAGTTTGATCTGCTGACCCCTCCCCCCCCACTTCTTCTTTTTTTTTTTTTTTCGAGACTTCACATAGTTAGACGAAAAAATCAATCTATTGCATAGACACGTTTGAAACTCACCGAAGAATCACTTTCATCACCTTTGACGCACAATTTTATGTTTTAATAATAAAAATAAACAAATAAAATGAAATAAAATAAAATAAACTACCATCTATAGGCTAATCTTTAATGCAACATGCATCGAGGTAAATTCCTCATTTGGCTCCACTGCCTTAGATAATTATAACGTCATCTGTACATTTTTCATCGATCGATCATTAGTTTCGATTGTTTATTTAATTTTTTGTTTTAATTTTATTTGCGACATAAATATTCATGGATTTTTTTTTTTTTTTTTTTTTTCGAAAACTCCGAAATATATATATTTTTTTTTATTCTGTTCACAATCATAATCGTCTGCTATGCAAGAGACTAAATTTTTTGTAGGACGATGTTTTTTTTTTGGTGAATGATCCTAGCAGCCCCCCGTACTATGGACGTACATTTATTATCTGTAAATACGGTGACAATTGACAAGTGTTTTATCTGTACATACCTTAAATACCCGCCTTGCGATAAATACAACGGTGACTAATAATTCACATTAATCCACTGAACTTTGAAGACATGTATATTTTTGTAATTATGAAAAAAAAAAATATATATGTATGCAAATATTAATTTTTTTTTTTTTAAATTATGTGCGCGAACTTCGAGAGAGTGCGGCAGAGATTTCTGCCCACCCGATTCGTGCTCTGTCGGTAAAAAAAAAAAAAAAAAAAAAAAAAATCTGTAACTAATGCAATTCAAGGAGCGTACAAATTTGTGAAAAACATAAAAGGGTCATCGGATGGAGATTGAGGAAAATCTGTCGCTTGATGTTCATTTCTCGATGGTATAAAAATCTGAAAAAAAATTCATGCACATTAAAGGTACCGAAAAGATTAATTTTGCATAATAATAAATCCAAGGTGTTATTAACAAATTGATTAAAAAAAAAATTGTTCAACAAATTTCATGGAAACCCAACTTTTTAAAAATAAAAATCATTCGTTCATTTTTCTGAATGCGTATGCATTTTTTTCAGATTTTTAAGTTTGCTTTGAATTTTTTTTTTTTTTTTTCATATGGGAAAAATGTGAAAAAACACAGAATTCAAAGCTAATTAAAACATCTGAAAAAAGTTCATACGTATTCAGAAAAATGAACAAATCATTTTTGTAATTAAAAAAAAAACTAGGTTACCGGGTAATTTGTTAGCCAATTAATTTTTTTATTAATTTGTTAATAACATTTTGGACATATTATTATGAGAAATCAATCTTTTCACTGCTTTTAATATGCATTAATTTTTTCAGATTTTTATACCATCGAGAAGTATTTGCAATTTTATCTAATTTTTCTCGGACTTATGCAAAATGAAAACCAAGCAACAGAATTACTTTGAGTACCCTTGACAAAGTTTTCTATTGGGCGTTGAATGGTAATAAATGGGATCCTAATGGAAATTCATGGGAATTATTGAAACGATACTTTCTACTGTTAATTCTAAATAGGACTCGACTAGCAAATCAATGAGGAATTTTAAATGGTACGTTTTCCCATTTGTTAGGAATAGGAGACCAATGGCCATTTCCTGGCAAAGTTCAATTAGTACTTTTTCCCATTCGTTATTAATGGGAGTCCAAATCCGAAGAACTGGGAAAAATGCAAGTGGTACTTTCTCCCGTTCGTTATTAATGGGAGTTCACTGACAAGTCATTGGGACGTGACAAATGGTACTTTTTCCCATTCGTTATTAATGGTAGTCCACTGGAGCATAATTGGAACAGCTGAAATGGTATTTCTTACGATTGGGATTAAATGGGAACTGAATCGAACGGTAAAAAGCTAGGGAATCTTTAATGGCACCTCTAACTATTTATAATTGACGAGAAATAAGAATCGACCCTTAACAAAGTTTTCCATTGGGCGTTTAATGGTAATGAATGGTATCCAAGGGTAATCAATGGGATCCTAATGGAAATTCGTGGGACACATTGAAGCGGTACTTTCTACTATTCATTCTTAATGGGACTCCACTGGCAAATCAATGAGGAATTTTAAATGGTACGTTTTCCTATTCGGTACCGATAGGAGACCAATGGCAATTTCCTGGGAAAGTTTGATTGGTACTTTTTCCCATTCGTTATTAATAGAAGTCCAATTCCGAAGGACTGGAAAAATTCAAGTGGTACTTTCCCCCATTCGTTATTAATGGGAGTTCACTGACAAGTCATTGGGACGTGACAAATGGTACTTTTTCCCATTCGTTATTAATGGTAGTCCACTGGAGCATAATTGGAACAGCTGAAATGGTATTTCTTACGATTGGGATTAAATGGGAACTGAATCGAACAGTAAAAAGCTAGGGAACCTTTAATGGTACCACTAACTATTTATAATTGACGAGAAATAAGAATTGACCCTTAACAAAGTTTTCCATTGGGCGTTTAATGGTAATGAATGGTATCCAAAGGTAATCAATGGGATCCTAATGGAAATTCATGGGAAACATTGAAACGGTACTTTCTACCATTAATTCTTAATGGGACTCAACTGACCAATCAGTGGGAAATGTTAAATGGTACGTTTTCCCATTCGTTACCGATAGGAGACCAATGGCAATTTCCTGGGAAAGTTTGATTGGTACTTTTTCCCATTCGTTATTAATGGGAGTTCACTGACAAGTCATTGGGACGTGACAAATGGTACTTTTTCCCATTCGTTATTAATGGTAGTCCACTGGAGCATAATTGGAACAGCTGAAATGGTATTTCTTACGATTGGGATTAAATGGGAACTGAGTCGAACAGTAAAAAGCTAGGGAACCTTTAATTGCACCTCTAACTATTTATAATTGACCAGGAATAAGAATCGAGTCGACAAACACTTGGGAATCACGTGTGTGAGTAGGAACTTTCACTTAAATGGTACAAGCGATAATGAATTGCAGATAAATGAGTCGACAATAGCAGCTGTGAACTTAAGGACAGAAATTATTTATGAACAATAGGAGACATTTTTCAGCAGCATTACAACTTTTTTATTTGTTACATATTTAGGCACTGTAGAAAAAGTGGACAATTATGTCCAGCGGAATGAAACTACCATACAACGAATGGGAAACTGAATGGCATATTTAATGGTATATTAAATGGTAGTACGAATGGGAATGACACCATTGGCAAAACCCCAATGACTTACGTTTATCGAATAGTTAATGGTAATAAATGAGATTTTTTAATGGTAATTAATGGGAGATTTAGCCAAGATTTCCTTAAATATCTGCGATCTTCGAATGGCATTCATTACAGTTTCGTTACCGACCGAGCAAGCCTCGCGATCGTCTCAAATTAAAACGAGCGTCTTCCGACGCTTTGTTTTTTTTTTTTTTCCACTTGAAACGCTCTCTAAAAACAGTCAATAATCCAAAATATAAATATTATTAACCACAACCTCTTAAAATCCAAAACGAGCTCGGACTATTTCCGACCTCGTCTACTAAAAAAAAAAAAACTAACTTCCGAATCTTATAATCTTCATTATTATTATTATTATTATTATTATTATTATTATTATTATTACCATTGTGTTAACTTAATCCACACGTTTATTATGTACGTATTCTATATATATACATACACACATATATATATAAATATTTATATATATATATTATCAAGGAATTTTTTGTGTACGAATTAGTGAGGTGTGTTTTAGATGCTACGGGAATGCTTCCGTCTGTGGACGACGTCTATGTGCATTGTGGTAACCCCCTCCTTCCACTATCTGGGGCATGATATAATTATGTCTCAAGCTCTCGCATTGTCAGTTTTTCAAAAAAAAAAAATTAAAAAAAAATAAAAAAATAAAAAAAAATGAAAACGGTATTAAAAGGCTGATTATTAATAAATAAATTTTTGAAAAGCTGACAAAAAGCTTCAAGGTCTGTACTCTCTCTCTCTCACTGCCATCTACACGATCATTTTTCTCAACTATTCTATAACTCTAATGTAATCTCGAATTATTGTATATCCTTTTTGTTTTTCCGTTCGGATACTGCATTGTGTTTTTTCTCTTAATTAAACTTAGCAAATAACCGATATAGATGGTTAATTTTTTTTTTTTGTATTTTTTTTTCAACTGTTCCGTTCTATTCGTTACGTAGAGGAAAATAACGCTCCATTAAGTTACACGAACACACTGTCGTACAAATTCGTTCACGCGTACGTTAAAACAAAAAAAGATAAATGAATTTTAACGCTAAGATGCGATAATCTTGCAAACCGCTGTTTTTTTTTTTTTTTTTTTTTGAGATATTTATATAGAGAAAAAAAATGGCCGAGTTGTGAGGAAAACGTTTTCCGAAGTGCAAGCGACAAAATACAAAAAAAAAATTGAAAAAAAATAAATATGAAAATTATTGATGCAAGGAAAACGTTTTCTTCGCGTCGGTAATGAAAACAGAGACGTAAAAGTTTGTATTCGATTTTTTCCATGGGCGCAGGTGCCGGGTGGACCGCACAAGAAAGAACTACTCGAGAATCTGGATCGTGTGCCGACTTACGTTCAGCAGCTCCAATTCACCGTTAAGAATCCGACGGTCGGTAAAGCAGCGACCTTCACCAAAGTCGACAACGTTATACAAGAGACGAAGAATCTCATGAACGTTATATCGAAAGTTGTCACGACGTGCTTCGTCTGCGCCACAAAGGTAACATTTCCAATAATTTCGTCACTCCTTCGTTCTCGCCATATCGTGAAAGCGACTCAGTCGGTAACAAAGCACTGTCGGGATTTTCCGTGAAACGTCCGGAGCGCTCTGTCAGGTAGAAACACCGTGGACGTTAATTTCCCTTTTGCCACAAACAAGTGTTTGCTATCGTCGAGGAGAAAATACGGATAGAAAGTTGTTACCGACCGAGTCAGCGACGAGATGAAATCCGTCGGTAAGGAGAGACGAATTTCCTCGTTACCGACTGGACGAACTCAGTCTGCTTCACATCGTCTTGAGATGGTGTAAATTTAAACCCTGTCGCCGTCCAACCCGCGCCCGGTTGGATAAGAACCACGATCTTATAGGCGGGTCACTCGCCGAGCAAAAGCGCGCCAAAATCGAATTCGATATGGCGACCAATTCAAGCCTGTTTTACCGGCAATACGTCAACTCTACAGGTTCCAACTGAACAGAGACCCAATTGAACGCAGACCCAAATGAACGCAGACCCAACTGAACGCAGACCCAACTGAACGCAGGTCCATCTGAACACAGGTCCATCTGAACACAGGTCCATCTAAACACAGACCCAACTGAAGACGGACCCGACTGAAGACGGACCCAACTGAAGACGGACCCGACTGAGGACGGACCCGACTGAGGACGGACCCGACTGAGGACGGACCCGACTGAGGACGGACCCGACTGAGGACGGACCCGACTGAGGACGGACCCGACTGAGGACGGACCCGACTGAGGACGGACCCGACTGAGGACGGACCCGACTGAGGACGGACCCGACTGAGGACGGACCCGACTGAGGACGGACCCGACTGAGGACGGACCCGACTGAGGACGGACCCAACTGAATACAGACCCAACCCTCATGACGTTTTCCCAGAGTGTTAAAATTGCACACGGTCTAAATGAACACGAGCTCAATTGAACACAGCACAACTGTGCACATCGTAAATTCAAAGGAGCAAAACTAAACACGGCTGAACTCGACATGACAAAACTGAAAATGCCTTTACTCGACACCGCCAAACTCGACACAGATCCAATTGCACCCGACACGACTCCTAAACAGCCGCCACTGCACACAGCGAGAGTCTTCACGAGTGAGCGGCTAAAGGATATCGCGCGAACGAGTGAAGCTTTACCTACCCGCCTAGGGACGCAAGCGCGCAAAGTTCCTCCACAGACTGTACAGAGTTCTGGCGCGATTCAATACAGCCTAGAAAAACCAAGCCTTATTACCTGCGAGGCATCCCAGGGCATCTTGTTCGCATTCGCAGGTAATAAGGCCCCAGTTAGTTCTAAATAATATTTGAAGGAATACGATTACTATACGACACTCCAAGTTTCAACGAATTGGGCATGCACGAACAGAATAATAATCATAATTCGGCCTGAATTGACCGCCATATTGGTTTCGTTTTCGGCGCAACTGACTACATGGCGACGGTGTAGGAGTGTTCAGACCATTGTATAAGACCGTGGCAAGAACGACCGTAATCCGGATTTTCTAGTCATGGTTGATCCGTCGGATAAAAGACCAGAACGTCACCCTGAAGATTTGCCAGGTGGAGACCCTCGATTTACAACCCACCCGAAACCAACTTGAAAACCAACCGGTCGATTGGTACACCAAACCCACTCTCATTCCAACCTTCCAGATGTTGATTATTCGTCGATATTACAAAACCAATCGTTATATGTGTCAGATACGAAGATGGTTCACGGTTGAATTTTCCTGAAATAACCCAATCTCCAACCCGGAGGCAACAACTATCGGTGCTCTCGACATAAAGTCGGAAATTGGGTTGTTTTGGGAAAGTCCAACTGTAAACCGACTTTCTATACGACATATAATGGTTGGTATTACGGTTGGTTTTGAGATATTAACCAGAAAGCTACCTCCAGGTGGTTGAAATCAGAGTCGGTTTGGCCCAACAATTGACCGGTTGAGTTGGAGTAGATTGTTAGAGAACAACCCAAATCCAATCCAAAGCTTTACGCTTGGTTGGTCCGCGAGCGGAGCACCGTTTTCCGCGCTTTTATCCAACGAATCAACCGTGACAGAGAAATTATGATCACAGTCTTCATTACCGACCGAGCAGTATAGCGTAGTCCTGATCGTCGCTCGATTTCGAGCGCTGAAGAAGAAAAAAAAATGCAAAAAATATACATTATTCCTTGGTTTATCAATTCTCGACGAGCGCAGCACAGTATCAGCATGCCGTCCTACACGGAGACGAGCCCGACATCGATACACGGCCAAGAGGAGGAATGTCTCTATCCTGTCAGTCCCCAACTCTTGCCGTCAGCGAGTCCCTACGTTCAGCCTCATCCGCTGACTTCGTCCCAATTTCACAATATCCTTCGTCCGAACTCAAATCTGGCTTTCCAAAATTTTTCGCCCACCGACTCCTCGTTGGCCTCCTCGCTCGCTCTCTTTCATCCGTCACTGTTTTATCCACCGACGGTAAATTCATCCGGCGCCCAATCGCCGTACGCCGTACAAAATCTTCAAAACCTACAAAATCTTCAGCAACACATGCAGCAACAACATCACGCCCAGCTTCAGCGTTTAAGACACTCGACACTGCCGAGATAACACTTAATTCAACGCCGACAGCGGCAAGACGATCGCATTCTGCGCTATCGAGATATCCTCGCGCAATGAACGCAACGGGACAAAAACACGACCATTCATCTACTCGTTCTTTTCGCTGAAGGTTTGATTTATTTCATCCATGTTTTAGTTTGTTTTTGAGAGTTTTTCAAAAATATTTTTCTTTTTTTACTCTATCCTTCTTGGACTTTTTGTGTGAAAATATCTTCGGTGGATTTCCGAAGTGAAAAGTGTCATCGATAAGCGATAACGGTTGGGTCTTCAACGGTTGGGTCTTCAACGGTTGGGTCTTCAACGGTTGGGTCTTCAACGGTTGGGTCTTCAACGGTTGGGTCTTCAACGGTTGGGTCTTCAACGGTTGGGTCTTCAACGGTTGGGTCTTCAACGGTTGGGTCTTCAACGGTTGGGTCTTCAACGGTTGGGTCTTCAACGGTTGGGTCTTCAACGGTTGGGTCTTCAACGGTTGGGTCTTCAACGGTTGGGTCTTCAACGGTTGGGTCTTCAACGGTTGGGTCTTCAACGGTTGGGTCTTCAACGGTTGGGTCTTCAACGGTTGGGTCTTCAACGGTTGGGTCTTCAACGGTTGGGTCTTCAACGGTTGGGTCTTCAACGGTTGGGTCTTCCACGATTGGGTCTTCAACGGTCGGGTCTTCAACGGTCGGGTCTTCAACGGTCGGGTCTTCAACGGTCGGGTCTTCAACGGTCGGGTCTCCAGCGGTCGGGTCTCCAGCGGTTGGGTCTCCAGCGGTTGGGTCTTCAACGGTTGGGTCTCCAGCGGTTGGGTCTCCAGCGGTTGGGTCTCCAGCGGTTGGGTCTCCAACGGTTGGGTCTGTGATTTGGGTCTTGGGGAGTTGGAACTTGGGGAATTGAGCCTTAGAGTGTTGGAACTTGGGGACTTGAGCTTTGGGGTGTTGGAACTTGGGGAATTGAGCTTTGGGGTGTTAGAACTTGGTGAGCAGCTGTTTTGGCGAATTGTTTATTTGGCGAATGGAACCAAAACGAGTTTCGTAATTATGTGATGGACGTGATGATCTGACCGTTTGATGAATTAAGGCCCAGAGTGGTCTTGCCCAGGGGCGTACATAGCAAATCAGACCCTAGGAGAGGGCTTTCAAGTACACTGAAGATCTTTTCACACAAAGTTCATTAATGAGTGACCCAGTTTACTCACTACGTATCTTTTTTTTTGTTTTTGACGCAACTAACCGCAGTTTTTTGGGATTGAAGTTTTCTTAGCACAAAAAAAAGTCATTTTTTAATCAATTTTTATCTGGTGTGTTGTTTTTCACGATTTCAGCTACGATTTTTTGCGAAAATCAGCGTTTTTTTTTTTTTTTTTTGCGTTGCCCTCAAATAGGAACTCCCATTTATCGCTGATACTTTGCGATCCCCTTGGGTATCGGAGATGATTAAACTGATGACTCTGTTTTTTTGCTCTGTTTTGAAAATTTACAGTACAACCTGGATTTCCGAGGTCTGTCGGCGCGGGGGACCGGCGGCTCGCCGTACAGGGGCGGAGATGGCGATGGCGACGGAAGTGGAGCCGGTGGCGACGGAAGCAAGACGGGCTCCGCCCCCGGCAGCGATCCGTCTGTCTGACAGTTTGGGATGGCCCGACGGGCCAAGGGGGACGCTCGCCGTACTCGGGTCTCCTTTCTGCTTTTCTAGGGGGAGAAAGTTCTCCTGCCCCAGGGCCAGGTTGGCAGCTGTTTTTTTTTTTTCGCCGTTCTTCCAGAGGACTTGGCTGCTTGGGCTTCGCGAACCTCGTCGAAAACACACAAAAACAAAATGGACCCTCATTTTCGGGTTCACGAATAACCGCGCTCGCACGGTTCGCAATTGTGGGATGTCGCGCGACACAATCTCGGCGGAATTCGCACAGCCTCGTCAATGTCGTGAGATGCGTTTGATAAAACAAAAAAAAAAAACCAAAAAAAAAACGCTTTGAACCTGGCGTGGGGCGCCTAGAAAGAGCATGGCTCGCCGTGGTCATCCGACCAACGGATGTACGTAAAAAAAAAAAAAGACACAACGCAAACACTGTGCGATACGAGCGGCGATCGATGACCGACGGTCGGTAAAACAGTTTTTTGTTTTTTTTGTGAAAAAAATCGTCAATTTCTCGAGCGTTTTTTCCCACGCCGATCATTCGTCGTCTGCTGGTAGGCTAATTTCGTTGTACCAAAGAAATTTATCGCGAAGCAACGGGGCTTTTGAACGCGGAAATGGAACCCAAAAAAAAAAAAAAAAAGAAAAAACGTCCCCTGCTTCGCGATTAATTTTTTTCGAATGCCGGGTCTCGCGCCGCTCTCGTAGAACGTCCGATCGTCGTAGTTGCTTCCTCCAGGCATGCACATCGTGCGACGCTTCGTCGTCGTCTCTCGTCGTCCGCCTACCTCGTCGTCAGTTATTCAACGTTGCGATCGCGATCGTTTAAGAGGCCCCTTTGGCTTTTTGACATCGACGACTTTATAATCAAATGCTGACTGTGGCTTTCTTATCGTCCGGGCTCAAAGTTGGCACATTCGAAGTTTGGAATTTCAAAAAAAAAAAAAAAAAAAGATATAATTTTGATCTTCATTGAGTGAAATTGAAATTCAACCTCAACTTCAAACCCGGACGACTTGCGAAACTTATTGATTGGATCGTAATCGATAGTTGCTCAAATGTATGTTGTCGTTTTGGTAAATGAAGGACGATTCGCCGTGGCAAGCGGCGAGGTGGATTTTTGGAGCCTGCGAGAGAAAAATTAAGTTTGGAGCAAAATGGACCAGCGAACAAAAATTTGGAAACCAAAAATTCGCGGCTCGCCTCGACAGTCCAGTCGCATTAACAAAAAAAAAAAAAAATGACAAAAGGCGTCTTACATAGGTTCGTCGTCCCTCTCCAGTCGGGATATTTTCTCGCTAGATGCTTTAGAGGCATGCGTCGTGCCATTGGCTAGTCTAACGATCTCGGAGAGAAAAAAAAAATTATGCAAAAAAAAAAAAAAGAAAATTATTTTTGAAAAAAAAAAAACAAAAAAAAACAAAATCCGCCAGGCTCATCGCTACGCATAGAATCGAAGCTGTATCCGCTTGGCTTTCTAGAACCTAGTGTGGACGAATGACTCGAAAATATATATATATATATATATTTTCTTCGAAAAGCTCGAGAAAAATCGAGGCGTCTTACGAAAAAGTTTTAGCGATCGTGGGGCGAAATTAAATGACCGAATGTTGAAAGTTCGAAGGTGCAAAAGCCCGAATCTAAATATCTCACTCGATACATTTTACGACAGGTCGATCTACCGAAAGTCTGAATAATCAATGGAAATAATCCGTACGATGATTGTGGCTACGAAGGAAGAATAACATGAAATTAAATTTCGAGAAAAAACCGAGTTTCCAAAGGTATGAGGCAATTTCATGCTTATTTCCCAAGAAACTATAATGTCGATATTGGAAAACAAGTCGGTTGAATACTCAGAAAAATGTACAAATTCGATATTGAATTTGAGGAATAAGGAACATTTCGGAATGCTGAATTCCCGAAATTTAGTTCAAAGAACGATCACATATGCGAAATTCGGATTTCGAAAAGATTCAATTTAGAAATTCAAAAACTCCGTAAGTCAATTCGCCGCCTCACCGAAAAGAACTACTAGGGGTCCATTAGTGACTACTGGAAATACAGTAGTCACTGCTGGCATTGCAGTAGTCACTACACATGCAGTTACTACTTCCTAGTAGTAACTCCTCAACAGTCAGTAATTGTTACTGAGGACATAGTAGTTCCTGAATCAGTGATTACTACTTATAAGTAGTTCTATTCCAGGATTGAGTAGTTAATGCATAAGCAGTTATTGCAGATAGGTAATTACTACTCGAGACAGCAGTAGTTCCTGTATAAGTAGGTTACCACTTCTGTGTAGTTACTATTTGAATCTCGAGATTCAATTAATAACTACACAGAGGTAGTCCCTCACCGAAAAGAACTACTAGGGGTCCAGTAGTGACTACTGGAAATTCAGTAGTCACTGCTGGCATTGCAGTAGTCACTACACATGCAGTTACTACTTCCTAGTAGTAACTCCTCAACAGTCAGTAATTATTACTGAGGACGTAGTAGTTCCTGAATCAGTGATTACTACTTATAAGTAGTTCTATTCCAGGATTGAGTAGTTAGTCCATTAGCAGTTATTGCAGATAGGTAATTACTACTCGAGACAGCAGTAGTTCCTGTATAAGTAGGTTACCACTTCTGTGTAGTTACTATTTGAATCTCGAGATTCAATTAATAACTACACAGAGGTAGTCCCTCACCGAAAAGAACTACTAGGGGTCCAGTAGTGACTACTGGAAATTCAGTAGTCACTGCTGGCATTGCAGTAGTCACTACACATGCAGTTACTACTTCCTAGTAGTTACTCCTCAACAGTCAGTAATTATTACTGAGGACGTAGTAGTTCCTGAATCAGTGATTACTACTTATAAGTAGTTCTATTCCAGGATTGAGTAGTTAATGCATAAGCAGTTATTGCAGATAGGTAATTACTACTCGAGACAGCAGTATTTCCTGTATAAGTAGGTTACCACTTCTGTGTAGTTACTATTTGAATCTCGAGATTCAATTAGTAACTACACAGAGGTAGTCCCTCACCGAAAAGAACTACTAGGAGTCCAGTAGTGACTACTGGAAATTCAGTAGTCACTGCTGGCATTGCAGTAGTCACTACACATGCAGTTACTACTTCCTAGTAGTAACTCCTCAACAGTCAGTAATTATTACTGAGGACGTAGTAGTTCCTGAATCAGTGATTACTACTTATAAGTAGTTCTATTCCAGGATTGAGTAGTTAGTGCATAAGTAGTTATTGCAGATAGGTAATTACTACTCGAGACAGCAGTAGTTCCTCTATAAGTAGGTTACCACTTCTGTGTAGTTACTATTTGAATCTCGAGATTCAATTAGTAACTACACAGAGGTAGTCCCTCACCGAAAAGAACTACTAGGGGTCCAGTAGTCACTGCTGGCATTGCAGTAGTCACTGCACATGCAGTTACTACTTCCTAGTAGTTACTCCTCAACAGTCAGTAATTATTACTGAGGACGTACTAGTTCCTGAATCAGTGATTATTACTTATAAGTAGTTCTATTCCAGGATTGAGTAGTTAATGCATAAGCAGTTATTGCAGATAGGTAATTACTACTCGAGACAGCAGTAGTTCCTGTATAAGTAGGTTACCACTTCTGTGTAGTTACTATTTGAATCTCGGGATTCACATAGTAACCACACAGTGGTAGTAATTACTTATACATGAACTACTGCTGTCTCGAGTAGTGATTATTTATGTGTAGTAATTACTTATACAGGAACTACTGCAGTCTCGCGTAGTAATTACTTATCTGCGATAACTGCTTATGCATTATCTACTGAATTCTGGAATAGAACTAATTGTAAGTAGTAATTACTGATGCAGGAACTACTATGTCCTCAGTAATAATTACTGAGTGTTGAGGCATACCTACTGGGAAGTAGTAACTACATGTGTAGTGACTGATGCAATGCTAGCAGGGACTACTGAACCTCCAGTGGTCACTACTGGACCCCCAGTAGTTCTTTTCGGTGAGGGCAAATTCCCAGCAGTGAACTACTGAAAACTACGCGAATTTCTCGTAGTTAACGATTTGGGATATATTGTAGTTAACTACTTAGTAGTAAACTACTTCCGATATATTGTAGTTAACTATTCAGTAGTAGTTAACTACTTGGGATATATTGTAGTTAACTACTCAGTAATAGTTAACTACTTGGGATATATTGTAGTTAACTACTCAGTAGTAGTTAGCTACTGAAAATACCCAGTAATGTTCAGTAGTTAACTGCTCAAGACTTCGAGTAGTTTTCAGTAGTCCGCCAATTTAGCAGTGGGCAGTAGTTCAGTAGTTTATTGGTAGTTAACTACTGGATACTGTCAGTAGTATTTCGCAGTAGTTTTCAGTAGTTCTTTTCGGTGAGGGCCGAACTGCCAAATTTGCGAAAGTACACTCTCCGAGTGGTCAAATCTCCGAATGCAGATTTCTCCGGAAGTGCAAATCTCCGAATGCAGATTTCTTCTATAGGGCAAATCCCCGAATTTGTGCACTACAATTGAAAAAGCTTTTCCTACCGCTGTTAACAAACATATACGGGGGCGAAATCGTGTTCCAATTTTTGACCTTTCGGATTTTTACTATTCGGATTTTGAACCTTTCGGAGTTTTTCTTTTCGTAGTTCTAAATGTTGGGGTTTTCACGTTTCGAAGATTTAAGTTTTCGATTTTCTGACATCTTGTACTTCCATTTTGTTGATCAAAAGATCTCTCGGATTTTTACACTTTCTGATCATTTATTTCGAGATACTTACACAACTTTTACTCTCCGTTTGGAGTATTGAATTTTCGAACAATTGCCTATTCACCAAGAAATCTTAACGCTGCTCTAACGTGTTTGGAGTTTCGAGCTTTCTGATAATTAAAATTCGATTTTTGCTGCCGTAGCTATTATTTATTGTCGGTTAACTTTACAATCGGTTTGACGGGCTTTCTGGAATTTATTCTTTCATGTTTTTTTTTTTTTTTTTTTTTTTAATTCGGAACATTGACTTTTCTGGTTGAAAAATATTTTTTTAAACAGATTTTTAAACATGTTTAACTGCAAAATCGATTTGTCGGGCTTTCTGAAATTTATTCTTTCATACTTTTATAATTCAAACCAATGACTTTTCTCTTTTAAAAATATTTTTTTAAAACAGATTTTGTAAACATATTTAACTGCAAAATCGATTTGCCGGGCTTTCTAGATTTTATTCTTTCATGTTTTTTTAATTCGAACCACTGACTTTTCTCTTTTAAAAATATTTTTTTAAAACAGATTTTTAAACATATTTAACTGTAAAATCGATTTGTCGGGCTTTCTGGAATTTATTCTTTCAAAATTTTATAATTCGAACCATTGACTTTTCTTTTTTAAAAATATTTTTTTAAAGCATATTTTTAAACATATTTAAATGCAAAATCGATTTGTCGGGCTTTCTGGAATTTATTCTTTCATATTTTTATAATTCGAACCACTGACTTTTCTCTTTTAAAAATATTTTTTAAAACAGATTTTTAAACATATTTAACTGTAAAATCGATTTGTCGGGCTTTCTGCAATTTATTCTTTCATATTTTTTAAATTCGAACCATTGACTTTTCTTTTTTAAAAATATTTTTTTAAAGCAGATTTTTAAACATATTTAAATGCAAAATCGATTTGTCGGGCTTTCTGGAGCTTATTCTTTCATATTTTTATAATTCAAACCAATGACTTTTCTGTTTTAAAAATATCGGTAATCAGGATTTGCCGATTATTTCAAGCAGTGTGAAAAAAAAAAAAAAATCGATAATCGGTCTGAATATTCAGCATTCGGTACTTCCAACCAGCCCTGCGATCGTCCACGCTGGTAATTACGTCGTCCACGCTAGAAATTATAGCACGCTGCTATGCGTTCGATTTGCACTGTAATCGAGCACCACACTGAAAAAAAAAAAAAAAAAAAAAAAAAAAAAAAATTCGCCCGAGATTGAATTTAATTCAGGTTATTTTTTTTTTTAATGAAAAAAAAAAAAAAAATACCTGACGAGTACGCGGTGACTCGACGAATTGGCAATTAAATTGGCGATAGTCGTTGCTGTTTGCGCGCTTTGTCGTGAAAAAAAATAAAATAAAATAAAAAATAAAAAAAATTTTGACTAAACAACCATTACAATGGGGCAGGAGACGAACCTTCGGGGGAGACCTGAGGGCGGCAGAAGGGCGGTCAGGGACGTACTTTGTGGCAAAAAAAAAAAAAAAAAAAAAAAATTATCAAAACGAAGCCCGCGGTGCTAAAAAAAAATCCCTGAAGAGATCGTTGCAAAGAGATCTCAAAGAATCTTAACCGACTGTCAAAAACCGACCGGCAAGAAAATCGCTCAAGAAAAATTGCCGCAGAGATCCAAAAAAAAAAAAAATAAAAATAAAAATAAAAAATAAAAATAACAATAAGTGACGAGTTGAGTAATTTGAGTTTGTGCGTGATGTGAGGGACAAAAAAAATGAGCCTCGCGGTCTAGTATTATTAATTTATCGAAGGATGAAAAACAAAAAAAAAAAAAAAAAAAATAAGGACTCGAATAAAAACAATAAGTAACGATAATGTAAATATTAATTTATCGAAGGTGAGAATGGACGGAGAAAGAACAAACAAAAAAAAAAGTGAAAGAATGACAAAAAAAAAAGAAGAAAAAAAAATGAAAATTGAAAAAAAAGAGCACACAAAAAGTGTGAGCAATCGTCGACCATTCGTGCATTTGTCGTACACCGTATATACGCATCGGGACACGTTATACATAAATATATAGGTATATATGCATATAAGATTTACTATATACGATATAAAATAAAGATTATATAGATGATTAATAAATTGAATACGCTGAAGGAGAAGAAGAAAAAAAAAAAAAAAAAAAGTTAAGATCTAAATTCCGTACAGTGCGCTTGACGGAATTAGGCACAAATGGGAGTGTGGAGGGGGGTACCTTAGTCAGTCGATCTAATTTCGCAGCTTAGACACGAGACGGCGTGCTGTAACCTCGCTAAATTAAATTAATTAGTAAAGAGAAAAAAAAAAAAAAAAAAAAAAAAAAAAAAAACACCTTCGAGATATCGATTGAGAGAAACACAAATGGCAAAAAAAAAAAAACAGAAGATAATCCTAATAAGTTCCTAGACACGCGAGGAAGTGTAATTGCTCGTGAAAAAAAAAAAAAAAAAAAAAAAAAAAAAAAAAAAAAAAATGTTATTTGAACGAAAACGAATTTTTTAGCGCCATATTGTTGTTTCAACAAAATTAACAATTTTTTTTTTCGGTTTTTTTTTTTTTTTAACGGCCTCGTTCATTCGGGACGTTCCGTGTTTGTGTGGTAAGGATACGACGTTTGTACAAAATTCAATGTATGTAACTTCTTGCCTCGATAATTAACATAGGCTTGGACAAAGTTTGTACTATCTTAAGGCAAGGAACAAAAAAAAAATGAAAAAAAAAATGTACTCTCCAAAGTTGCGCAAGGACCGTTTTCACGGTCTAAAAGGGAACCGCATTCCAGTCGCGCACTCGAGACGTTCGAAATTTGCCGCCGAAGAGGGCGCCACAGTCGCCTCCGCGACTAACGGTCGCGACAGATTTTGAAAAGCTTTGACAAAACGATTTTTTTTTTCGTCTTTTTTCTTAATGGCACAACTACTTTTTAGTGTAAAATACTAGTGACGAGATTGACAAATCACGCGATGAGGGAAAGAACGATAGAAAAAAAAAAAAAAAAACAAAACAAAACACACTCGATTGAAAATATAGTAATTTATTTTCTTGGGTTCTATTCGATTATTATAATTTTTTTTTTTTTTTTCGTAATTGACCGATAGAAAATCACTGTAAAATTACGATAACGACTCGACTAAGCAAGAATTTATTGAACAAAAAATAAGACAATTGCTCGACGAGGATTTTTAAGAAATAGTGCAAATCGTAATGTTACTTATTGATACTGGCGAACAGCTGTTTAGCTTAACTATTTTGTGCCTGTGGTTATTGAACGATAAAAAAAAAAAAAAAAAAAAAAAAAAAAAAAAAAAAAAAAACTTAGAATCGATGAATTTTACTGAAGAAATTCGATAAGCAAAATTGACGTTCAAATCCCTTAAATCGTCACGTGTTTATCTCCCTCGAACGATTTTAGTACGAAGAAAAAAATAAAAATAAAAACAAAATGTCGAATAGATAAAAAAAAAAAAAACGAACGAATCGCGACGATTTAATTTTCAAAATTAGCCCGTCGAAAGCCGAGATCGTACGAGAGAAACAAAAAAAAAATCATCGTGAACATTCAATCATGCCGGATAATCGTGAATTAATTTTTTTTATCGTTTCTTTTTTTTTCTACCGAATTTATACGCGATTAAAAAGACGAAGTTAGACAAATTCTCGCGACAATCGTGAGGGTCGAAATAAAAGATTGCGAAATGCGAATGAAAAAATTGCATGTAACGTACAATATACAAATTATACATCAATGATGAAAGTAAAATAATAAACAAAAAAAAAAGTATTAGTTAGAGACAAAAAAAAAAACGAGGATCAGAAACGCGGAAAAATCTTGCGGAGACCGAAGTACACTGTTATTAATTAGCGAGGCGCGGCATAGCGTGCCAATACAGTTTTTCAGGGTAAAATTTGTATTATTAATATTAATTAGTGATCTTGTTAAAAAAAAAATTAAAAAAAAATTGTAATAAACGAGTAATTGACGAATGATGATGATAGACATTTTTTTTTATCGGCGAAGTAGATTGTCATTTAATAATCGGTTTTTTAGATCTCGCGGTTCGACTATTTGATAGTGAAAAAAAAAAAAAAACCACACACATTACGATTCACCGATTAAAACAAAATGTAAATATAATTGCCAGCCTGTTTTTACCACGGTGAACATTTCAAATCTCACCGATGCTTCCACTCGCCTCATTCGAAGAAAAAAAAAAAAAAATTCGATACCTCCATTAAAATGTTATCGTTTTTCTTAATTTTCTCGTCGAACGAGAGGCGGATTCTTCGAGTGACAAAAAAAAAATAAAAATAAAAATAAGGCAACATTCGCCAAAGATTGTTTTCTTCGATACTCCAAAAATTACCATTGTATTATTGTTAAAAAAAAAACAACAAAAAATGGCGTTTCGCATAAAACTAATAACGTAAAATTATCGCAATTTTTTTTTTCTTGAGCATCTTACGCTTATCCCTACATTGTAAAATTACGGGCTTCGTTTCTTTTTAAAAATTCTGTCGTAAGTCTTGCGGTAAAATTGTATAGCGAGCGTTATAGAAATGAAAAATAATAATAACAATACTAATAATAATAATAATAATAATGATATTGATAATAATATTAATAATAACATTAATAATAATAACTGATGACGAGGTGATCGATGGTTCAGAAATTTCTCAATCGCGAGAAACATTGACGAGTGTTTAACACATTTAAAAAAAAAATTAAATTAAAAAAAAATAAAAAACACAATAAGTGTTAACCATCGCGCACCTCGGTTCACACACGAATTCTTCCAATTTTTCCGCGAAAGATCACACGTTCGAACGATTTTTCAATAAACGAGTAAGAAAAAGAAAAAAAATACAAGCCTCTTGATATATATACAATTTTTACATAAGCATACCATATATATATATATATATATATAAATATATATATATTTCAAGTCTGCCTAGTATATGAATGCGCGTACAGTCGATTCTCACTTACGAGTTCGAGCTCCACTTCGTAATCGTAAGAGGGAGTGAGAGAAAGGGGGGGGGGGGGGGGGTAAAACGGACCATTGTGCTCCATTTCAGACAGCATTTTTTTTTTTTATGTCCATAGAGAAAAATTGGTAAAAATCCTTCGATCTGCCCCCTGAGATTCCACTTTGGCCCGTTTCACAAGAATGGGGCAAAACGGACCGTCTCCTCCATTCGAGATGAGCATCTTTTTTTTTTACTGATCGGGCGAAAATTCGTAAAAATGGTCCATTTCACCCCTGGCGTTCACTGGAAATATAACATGATATATAACATGATATATCACATGATATATCACATGATATATCACATGATATATCACATGATATATCACATGATATATCACATGATATATCACATGATATATCACATGATATATCACATGATATATCACATGATATATCACATGATATACCACATGATATATCACATGATATATCACATGATTTTTTTTCGTTCGACAAGTGGAGTTCGAGAACTGAGAATCGATTGTGCGAGTGAAAAATCAACGGCTGAACCTCAATCACTGGTTATACAAACAAACAACAAAAATTCGAAGTTAATCTTTCGACAGAGAATGCAGCGCGTTTCGCGAACGACTTAAAAGACCACACGGACGCTTCGTTTGTTGCGAGATTCTGAAGTGCGAACGCTTTGTCGAAAAAGTAACTCGTAAAAAAAAACAGAGACGTTAATATCTACGGAAAAAAGTCGTCTATATTTTATGAAAAAAAAAAAAAAATTAGTGTACGTACAGTTTTTTTTTTTTTTTTTTAAATTCTCCCTTCGATGTATTGTGTATAAGTAATTCGTCTATAGTCGAGATATACGAGAATCGACGTCCGAGTGTTTGGACAAAAAAGAAAAAATAATAATTTTTTTCCCCAAGCTCGACGAGATTAGCGTTCGCGAAATCGTCGCGTCATCGACTGCAATAATTAAACGTAATAAAGATTTTTTTAACCCTCCTTATTCGGAATAATTAATAATACGTTTATATATATATATGTATATATACGTATATGTGTGTATATATATATATATATATATATATATATATATATATATATATAAAATTAAATCGTGCACTGAGGAGGGGGACAGACGAGCGTCAGTCCGTTGCATTTTATTTTTTAATACTTTTCGCTCGTGAAATTCGAAGAGTAGAATTAAGATGAGGAAATACGAAGAAAAAAAAAAAAAAAGAAAGAACTGAAGCGACCAGTCTTCCTGTCGATGAGTCCTAAGCGTTTTCGTGAACGCAGCTCGTTAAGCTAAATGAATCAAGTAATAGTACGATGATAAAAAAAAAGAGCAAACCCCGAGTGCGTTTGGCGTGCGAGCGAACAAAAAATTAATCTTTAAAAAAAAAAAACAAAATGTAATTTCTATATGAAACTTTTTTCGAATATCACTAACAATCATCGTTAAATGGAAGATAAAAAAAACCAAAGACGTCGCGAGAAGAAAATCTCGACGATGTAAGGAATGCGAAAAACAACAAAAAAAATGCTAAATGTATGTGTATTATAATTTGTGACGTTAAAACATATAAATACCTGCAGACACACACACGTATAGTTTTTATTTCTACACTGTATATGTAACGAAACAAAGAAAAGAAAGAAAAAAAACACCGATAACGATGAGAAATATGAATCTAGCGAGACAGAGTTGGATTAGATAGTTTTCGTACTTCGTATAATTGACAAAAAAAAAGTTAATGAAAAAAAAAAACAGCGTCATTAAACGTTAACGTGTAATAAATATCATCATGTATCGAGGGCTGGAGAGGACAATGAGAATAAATTATTATATCCAATATTAATTCGACGTCAGTGGTTTTATTTATTGTCCCGGTGAATTGATTGTTCTGTTAAGATTCACACCACCTAACAGGACAAAGATTAAGGTAGGCAAGGTAAGGTAAAATGATTCGTTTACTTTTCTGAATAGGTATGCATTTTTTCAGATTTTTCAGTCAACTTCGATTTTTTTTTTTATATGAAAAAATGTGTGGAAAAACAAAAAAATTAAAGTTGACTGATAAAATCTGAAAAAATTCATACGTATTCAGAAAAATAATCGAATCATTTTCATAAAAAAAAAAAGTTCGCTCGCCGGATAATTTGTTAAAGAATTAATTTTTTGATTAATTTGTTAATAATATTTTGGAATTATTACTATGCAAAATTAATCTTTTCAGCACCTTTAATACGCACTAATTTTTTCAGACTCTTATACCATAGAGAAGTACTTGCAATTTTCTCTTATTTTGCTCGAACTTATGCGAAATGAGCGCAATGCGACATAGCTGCCTTAACCACAAATCGAGAACGAAAGACTACATTTGTGCATTATACTCCTATTCTTTCATTGCATTTTAGCAATGCACTTTCGAGAAAAATTGTGAACCGTATGCTACGATTTCAGTCTGAAAAATTCCTAACTGTTTTACCGGCGGCGAGGTTTCACTTCACCTTAAGCATTGACACAAAAATCTCGAAATTTTGTTATCAAAACAAAGCTTTGCGAGGAAGCAAAAATTAAATTTTCAATAATATCGTAGATAGAGACCTCGGATCACGCTTGAAATTTTCATGAAGGCCCGTGCCACGAGAAAACGAAATTGTACAATACTTCGATTTTTTTTCAAAGTTTCAGGATGGCGTAAACCCGAATTTTGTTAAATAAGAATTTAAAAAAAGATATAGGATTCCATTTTGTCTGTAAGTTCTGCAGCGGCGTACTATTTTACTTTTTTTTTACTTTTTACTTTCGACGGTAAAGTTACAGTGCTCTTGAAAAAGCAGTATTACAGTTTCTATTACCGAATTGCAAAAATTTCACATGCCCTTAAAGGAAACACCGCGTGTGCAGTCAACTTCATATACAAAATTTATTGATCGGCACGTTGCAACGTACGGTAAAATAATCATTCGATTCGTACAAACAATTGTTTTGTACACAACATTAGAAATATTGTTATAATATGTAATAATTTTTTTTATGAAATATTAACTATCCTAAGTTTTTTGTATTTAATAAAACGCGTCAAATTCGTTTTAACCGTCGATACTACCGAAGCGTTCTCACCCAAATTTTTTCTCTGCTGGCGTATCTGTAAAAAATGTATGTTCATTATATAATCGTCATTAAAAAAAAGAAAAAAATTAAAATTAGCAACTACCTTGTTTATGAGAACGGGCACGAGAGTTTGCAATTTTTCTACAAGTTTTATATCTCCTGCGATACGATCAGTCTCGTCCTCGGCGAAGATATCCATAATTGCGTCCAGCGCTTCGGCCATGACCCAGACTTCGCTCTCCCTCGAGCAAATATCCAGCAGAGCCACGGAAACGTGCTGACAAATGATAACTTATTAGTTTGTACTACATTTTTGTTAAAATATATCATTTTGTTTTTGTACTTACCTTAACGAACTCCGAGAATTTGTCCGAGGGGCTCAATATCAGGGCTAGATTGCCAACGACCCTTATCAAATTTGCTCGTACGTTGGGATTCGAGCATTGACGCTCGCCATTCAGCATCGGCTGAATGTCGTCGATTGTTAATGTTTCGAAATTATTAGTTCTAGTCTCGGCCAATTTTTGGAGTGCCGCGCGCATCGCCGCCGTTGCGGATTCCAGCAGTTCTATGTCGTTCGGATCCGAATCTTTAAACACGGTCGTGCCAATCTCGAGCCAGAGCCTGTAACATATTTTTTTTTTATTTTGAATGAAAAAAAATGTTTTTTTTTTTTGTAACGCATGCACGAAAAGTGCTGCTTTCTGCATAAATACTCGACGCGTGTCGTAATGAGTATTTCTGCACTCGTATCGAAATGTACTATTCAATATTTTATAAATAAAAAAGTTGCACAGTAATTTACATATGGTTTCCTCATTTATTACAATTTTGCGGACAGCTTTCTCTATTAAGCGTTCATTGACAGTGCCTCATAGATGTATTGCGGCTGTGCGCAATACTTTAATAAACGAAGAAGCTATGTGCTAACTTGTGCAACTTTTCAACTTTTGCAACTTTTTTTCTTAACATAACATTTCTATATCTCATTAAATGGAAACGGTCAAAATGTTCCGCAAAATTAATTGTAGACGACTGTTAACTGTAATTTGTTGTTTTGAGGCTATGTCTAATGTATTTTTCCCCGCTGACGACGAATCTCCACGTTCACTTTACTCAGAGCGAAATCTGATAAAAATTATATTCAGCCGAAAGTCTATCGAAGCGGTAAGATTATATAGAATTCTTATTTCCTTTTTAAAAATAAATCGCATAATTCGAATGAGATCAAATAATTCGAACATTATCGAAGAAAAATCTCTTTACAATTGCGACTTCTCTGAATAATTCAAATTTTACCAAAGTTTCATTTGAATTTTGAACAAGATTATTCACACTCGTTCCGCGTCGAATTATTTAGAAACCTCGAACATGCGCGCACCCCCGAAATTAAAAAAATTGCCGCGAGTTCACCTGTACAGTTGATCGACACCTCCCAACGTATCAACGTCTAAGTTCGCCATCAGATTGTTCAAGCAGAGAAAAGCCCGACACCTCATAGTGTGAATCAGTTTCCCGATACACTTGCTATCGACATGTCCGTTTAATTCCTCCTCGACGCTACTTTCGGGCTTCAAAGTCTTGTCCCTGACTTTGCCAATCAATCCCGTACTGGCGATGACTTCGATGAGCTCAACGGGAAGATTGCTCGAGATCGTGAACGACTTCTCGTTCATCGGATCGTCCTCGACGCCCGGCTCGCAGTCGTAGTCCGCGGTGTCGGAGTCGTCGAGCTCGGAGTCGGCCTCCTCGTCCCTCTCTTCCGAGCACAGATTCGCTAGGAGTTCAAGCGCCTGCTGCTGAGCCTCGAGAATTTTCTTCGCCGCTCCGAGCTTCGTTTTCGCGTTTCTCGACAAATTCGCTTTTCTCTCGCTCGGCAGCATCGACGCCAGTTCGACGATCAGAGCCGTGTGATCGATAGCGAGGGTGTCCGCGATCACCGACGTCACTCGGCACATCACCGAGCTCGTCTCGACCCCGTCGAGCGTCGGGTCGGCGTGAATGTTCGTCAGCAATCCCGCGGCCAGAATCCTCAGCGGAACGATCTCGCAGCGCTCCCTCTCGGTCGACGGTGTCAAATCCAGGAGACAGAGGAGCGTCGACTCGTGCTCCCTCAACTCCTCGATGGCTGAGGGATTGTCCTCGCTCAAGGTGAGCATGCACTGTGCGGCGACGACGCTCACGGAGGTGCCGTACGTAGTCGAGTCGAGGAACTTCAGGAGCAGCGAGACGAGCTTCTCCTCGTTCGAGGGCTTCATCGCGAAGTCGTTGTTTTCGCACAGAGACCACAGCAACGCGACGGCCTCTATCAGCGTCTCCCTCTCGTCTCTCTCGTCGTTCAGGCGACTCTTCGATGAAGCATCCAAGCTTCTCGGCTGCCAGTCGGTGTAATACTGAAACATGTATTATTATTATCAATAATAATAGTAACCCTATCGGCACCGTCGACAGCATTTCGAGTATAAATACAATCGATCCCATTGTGCCTGAAATCCATCGCGAAAAAACGGTAAATTCCACCGAAGCGCCACCGCCCCGAACTGAACCATTGCAATGTCCTCGGTCAATCGAATTGATAGTTGTTTTCCAGTCGGAACAGTTAAATACGATCTCTATGCCATGAATATGGGGGAAACCAGCTGTTTGTTTCGAGGCGATGACTCCACAATCGGTCGGTCGTGCATCATTTTGTGCTTGATTTAAATCACAATCAGACCAGTGGATTTCCGGTAAAACAACCGTCGAAACAGCGATCGCGGCTATTGATAGGGAATTTATTGAGAGGCAGAATTATGTGAATTGAAAAATGTTGTTATGTGTAAAATAAATATATAGATATATGTTCTAGATAATAAATAATAATGAATAGAACGAACGGAAGGTGAAATATTTCTTTCACCTTTTTCAGCAAAGCCGTCAAGGGCGTCATCACGTCGTCTCGCAGCAAAATTTCGTAAGCCTCGTAACCGCCGCCCTCGCCGATTCTTCTGAGAGCCGAGGCGCTCGCCGCTCTCAGAGCTGTCTGTGGATCCACCAGAAACGGCGCAATGATCTTCGTTACTCCGCTCTTCGCTATTACGAGAGATTTATTCTTGTCGCAGCACATCGATTCCAGGGTTTGCAGGGCCGATATTCTCTCCTCCAGCTTCGGCGATTGTACCTTCGAACGAAATACACGTTTCAAAAAATTTCTTTCGTTCGATCATTTATTTGGTATTCGATACAATTTTATTTATTTTATTTATTTAATAACGGACTGGGCCGAATAACAAGGACGATAGGAAACCCCTCATCCAGTGAACAATGTGAGAGAGAACGATTGCTTATAAATTAGACAAACTTGTCGTAAGTACATAAAATGGATAATGTAAAATGATACTTTAATTGTAATTTACAATGTTTAATTTTTACGAGCCTCACAATTCTGATCAGCAATTTTAAGTGCACTTAAATATTAATTTGATTGAAACTCTTTTTTTTTTGTCTCGACAACTTGAAAACTGAGCTTGGTGCGAATTAAAGATGCCGGCTCGATGTTTCAAAAAATTTCTTTCATTCGATCATTTATTTGGTATTCGATACAATTTTATTTATTTTATTTATTTAATAACGGACTGGGCGCAATAACAAGGACGATAGGAAAACCCATCATCCAATGAACAATGCGTGAGAGAGAACGATTGCTTATAAATTACGCAAACTAGTCGCAAGTACATAAAATGGATAATGTAAAATGATACTTTAATCGTAATTTTCAATTTTTAATTTCTACGCTCCTCACAATTCTGATCAACAATTTTAAGTCCACTTAAATATTAATTTGATTGAAACTCTTTTTTTTTTGTCTCGACAACTTGAAAACTGAGCTCGGTGCGAATTAAAGATGCCGGCTAGACGGAAAAGGTAAAGAAACTACTGGAGATCGTCGTGAACAGATAAATAGATTCGTTTATTTCGTGTTCTGCGGCCTAAGCTAAAAAATTGAATAATTATTGTTATTATCACTTATTTTGGATGCAAAAAAAATATATATATATATATACATATATATATATATATATATATATATATATATATATATATATATATATATATATATATATATATATATATATGTATATATATATATATATATACATATATAACGACGCATAGATTATTATTAATTAATTGACAGTAAAAAAATATTCAACTTATAAAATTATTGTAATTATATTATAAATACCCCGATTTTAGACGATTGAATCTTTGATCGAAATACATTGAAATAAACATAAATGAACCTCAAAAACTAACCTCAAAATACACACCGTTTCGCCAGGTCGGCGACAAAAATATACGAATCGATTAAACAAACAAAGATGTTGTATTACAAACAAACAAACAAACAAGGAAATCGGTTATTATCTCGACTAACTCGACCGATCGAGAAGCATAATGAAATAATTGAAACGCACCTGATCGTAGGCTCTCTGAAAAGCCGTGTCTTCGTCTTCCTCGTTAACATCCTCGGACGACTCTTCGCAATCTTTTATCGACGACAGACCGGTGGGATTTTCCTTGTGCGGCTTTCGCCTGTTTCTTCGTTGCTTACCCATTGCTTTCTCGTTTTTTTATTTTTTTTTATTTCGACACTTTTACCGTTTCACTGTTCCGACAGTGTAACGAAGGAAAACAAAGTGCACGTGTCAGCGGCGTTTCGCGGCAGCGGGGAAGAAGCTTGAAGTGCGCACAAAATCCGCGCGTGGCGCGTCGGTCGCGCGCCATGCTGGATCGTGATGGATTTCGTGCGCTGCGACCGACTGAGTTTTCCAAAGTTTCGCACACTTCTCTTCGTGTGTCTCCCGATGAAAATCACGATCTGGCGAAAAATTTATTTCCACCCGTTCCAGAAATATTCCACAAGCTGCGTGGATAAAATGCAGGTAAGTCACCGCATTATCCGTTCCGATATTTGATCGATGGAAACAATGAAGTGACCTCTTTTCGACGAAGAACAAAGAGCGACATTAGTTGCCCTTGTCATAGTGATGTGAGTCGGTAAATAATCGGTTAAATAGCTCGATAAATAATCGATTAATTACCCAAAGCCACTATCGTATTTTACCGAGATTAACTTATCATGTGGTTGACACTAGTGTTGTGAATTAATCGGTCAATAACGTTCGTAACAATTTTTACCGGTAAAGTTACCGGTAAAACAACCGGTTATTTAAGCAACGACAATCCTACCAACAAGCTCACTCTAACTTTCAATTTAAATTTTATAAAATGTCTACGTTAATGCGAATCATTTAATCAACGTTTAACTTCTTCGATAAAATACTGATAGTCACTATTAAACGATACTTATTCCTTGGAAGCTGTCAAGGACCGGTTAATTTTTTTTTTTCTATTCAGCAAAAAGAATGTAATATGATCAAACGTTAAAAATTAAGTGTTTGTACTGTTTATAGTAACGACACTGTGGAGAACGAACGGGTTAAATGAAGATACATCTATGGAGTGAGGATGCGTGATTGAAGTGGGAACAGCGTAAGAAAGCATAATTGCACATGGAATTTTCGCCGGGTTCGGTAGTGCCAACCTAGAGATGTGAGAGGTAAATGTGACCGGTCATTTTACCGTAAAAATACGGTACGTGACCGCGTTCAACATTACCACATTGGTAATAAAATCATATGGTCTCATAGTGATTTAAAACATCACCAACACATGATGAATTAAAAAAAAAAAATGTTACGATAATGTTTAAAAAAAAAATAATGTGTTATTTGTAATTCCACAACTCTATGTAAGAGTGAAATTTATAATTTTTCAACCGGTAATGTCAAATTTAAAATAGGCAGATTTAATATGCTCTGACGGTAAAATTACCAAAAATTTTATGACCGTTAATTTCACATCTAGATACATGATTTTTACCACTTTTTACGGTAAATTACGAGAAACTTTTGTGACCGAATTTTTGCAACACAGTATGTTGAGAAAGAAAAAAATTACGTCATAATACGGTAAAAATACGGTATTTTTATGGTAATTTTACGAAATATTAAAATGTATAAGTAGTTACCACTTCTGTGTAGTTACTATTTGAATCTCGAGATTCAATTAGTAACTACACAGAGGTAGTAACTACTTATACAGGAACTACTGCTGTCTGGAGTAGTAATTATTTATCTGTAGTAATTACTTATATAGGAACTACTGCAGTCTCGAGTAGTAATTACTTATCTGCAATAACTGCTTATGCATTAACTACCGAATCCTGAAATAGAACTACTTATAAGTAGTCATGTACTGATGCAGGAACTACTACGTCCTCAGTAATAATTACTGACTGTTGAGGAGTAACTAGGAAGTAGTAACTCCATGTGTAGTGACTACTGCAATGCCAGCAGGAACTACTGAACCTCCAGTAGTCACTACTGGACCCCTAGTAGTTCCTTTCGGTGAGGGCAAAATTCCAGCAGGGAACTACTGGAAACTACGTGAATTCCCAGTAGTGAACTACTGAAAACTACGGGAATTCCTAGTAGTTAACTACTGGACATTCATAGTAGTTTGGAGTAGTTAACTCCTCAGTAGTAGTTAACCACTCAAAATACGCAGTAGTGTTCAGTAGTTAACTGCTCAAAACTTCGAGTAGTTTTTAGTAGTCCGCCAATTTAGCACTGGGCAGTAGTTCAGTAGTTTATTAGTAGTTAAGTACCGAATACTGCCAGTGGTATTTTGCAGTAGTTTTCAGTAGTTCTTTTCGGTGAGGGACTATCTCTGTGTAGTTACTATTTGAATCTCGAGATTCAATTAGTAACTACACAGAGGTAGTAACTACTTATACAGGAACTACTGCTGTCTGGAGTAGTAATTATTTATCTGTAGTAATTACTTATATAGGAACTACTGCAGTCTCGAGTAGTAATTACTTATCTGCGATAACTGCTTATGCATTAACTACCGAATCCTGAAATAGAACTACTTATAAGTAGTCATGTACTGATGCAGGAACTACTACGTCCTCAGTAATAATTACTGACTGTCGAGGAGTAACTAGGAAGTAGTAACTCCATGTGTAGTGACTACTGCAATGCCAGCAGGAACTACTGAACCTCCAGTAGTCACTACTGGACTCCTAGTAGTTCCTTTCAGTGAGGGCAAAATTCCAGCAGGGAACTACTGGAAACTACATGAATTCCCAGTAGTGAACTACTGAAAACTACGGGAATTCCTAGTAGTTAACTACTGGACATTCATAGTAGTTTTGAGTAGTTAACTCCTCAGTAGTAGTTAACCACTCAAAATACCCAGTAGTGCTCAGTAGTTAACTGCTCAAAACTTCGAGTAGTTTTCAGTAGTCCGCCAATTTAGCACTGGGCAGTAATTCAGTAGTTTATTAGTAGTTACGTACCGAATACTGCCAGTGGTATTTTGCAGTAGTTTTCAGTAGTTCTTTTCGGTGAGGGACTACCTCTGTGTAGTTACTAATTGAATCTCGAGATTCAAATAGTAACTACACAGAGGTAGTATCTACTTATACAGGAACTACTGCTGTCTGGAGTAGTAATTACTTATCCGCAATAACTGCTTATGCATTAACTACTGAATCCTGGAATAGAACTACTTACAAGTAGTAATTACTGATGCAGGAACTACCACGTCCTCAGTAATAATTACTGACTGTTGAGGAGTAACTACTACGAAGTAGTAACTACATGTGTAGTAACTACTGCAACGCGAGCAGTGACTACTGAACCTCCAGTAGTCACTACTGGACCCCTAGTAGTTCTTTTCGGTGAGGGGAATTCGACTAGAGAATCGAAAGGTTGGTCTCAGAAATATGCTCATGTTCAAAGAATCTAACAACTGCAATGAGAAGTATTTATAAAGACAAATTCATTCTGTTTCTTTGAATAAACTTGTTTTTTAGTTTGTAGATCACAAACCAGAGTTTCACTCTTAATTTCCAGAACGATACCAAATGCTTAAAAAATATATTTGCTGATCTCATCGACAAAAGCAGAGAGGATTTAAAACAATAATTTATTTCGTATAGAACTATTATCCATACTGTTTTTTTTTTTTTACTATATATTATCAATTATCGTTCTATTGGACAGTTTATTGCATCAATTATTAGTTAATCATAATTCACACTACCGCTTATACATTTTTTTCTGCGTCATCGATCTTTGCGCCTATCAAATAAATCGAAAGAAAAATATCTTTGAGCCCGATATTATTTACGATATTTCACATGGCGTTATTTACAAATTGATACGGACGTTGGCATTGGTTTATTTTTTGTTTCCTTTACGACTATCAAATTAACGGTGTTAAAATTAACGAAAATCATTAACATATTAACATTGAACGGAAATCTTAACGAGGACAAACAATTATTAACGATAAAAGAAATAAAATATTTGACACGCGATTTTTTAGCTTTGTTAAATCAATCGTAGAAACTGGAACCACTCCACGGGAGCGCCGATTATCTAAATTTTTGAGTTCCTATCGTTTATCGCGATTCAGAACGTTAATTAAATTTAATCAATTCCTTACCTATGTATTTACACATGCGCTTAACACTTTTGGCGTACCGTATCAAAAGAGCTCACTCTGTCGATTCGAGCTTTCGAGAATTTGCGTTCTTCGGATAATTATCAAAATAAGAATTTAAAAAAAAAAATTGTAAAAAATTATATCTTTAAGGAAAAATATGATTTGATAAATTTGATGGGAAAATTTGATTTATAACAATCTATAACTTAATCAAAAAAACTCTCCATAACGGCACAATGAGCCCTTTTCATGCGGATAGCCTCATTTATTATTCAAGGATTACCGTCTTTATTTCTTTATCCGATTCGAACGCGCATTCTATGATTCTTAAATCGCAGATAACGCAAATCGTCTTATCGATGTTATTTATTAAAACTAGGGATGCGCGAATATTCAAAAATTTGAATAATTCACCATGAATTGAATATGAATAATTCGGATTTGAATATTCAACATATTCGAATAATTTGAATATTTCAAAATCGCTGAATAATTTGAATAATTTGGATACTTCGATATATTCGAATGGTTTTAATAGTCTAAATATTTCAATTAGTTTAACGAATTGTTCCGATAATTAGAAATATTAATTTGGGGCTTTATAATGGACCATAATGGTCGTTATAAAATAACGCGATAAACAATGCCAATTGATTTATAACAGAAATTGTTGTACACGTTTAAGCTTTGAAAAAAGGGAATAACTTGCAACCGAGCGTAAGTTCTTCAGCTTTGTAGTAATCGAAATTCTTCATTAAACGAATACAATTTATGTGCTCAGTCTCATTGTAACAGGAATTTCATCATTCGAATACGCAATTAATGAAAATTATTCGAAATATTCGCATTTTTGTGACATTTATGAATAACCATATTATTCGAATTTTATTAAGTTATTCACAAATATTCGAATTATACGAATTTCGTTCAATTATTCATACACTGTAAAAAAAAAATTGTAAATTTAATTTACGGGAAATTCAAATTTCCTTACATTACTTAGATTGATTGAAAATTAATGTACTTTTACTGTAGAATTATAATAAGAGATATTAAGATTACACAGCTTTTGCCTGAAATTCACAAAAATTTCCATCAAAAATACTAATTTTACTGTAACATTGCAACGCATATGTACTTGAAATTTCAGAAGCAGTTTATGTAAACAAAGCTTCCAATACTGTTCAGTAATTTTCAAACAAATTTTTTTTTACAGTGTGAATATTCGAATAATTCAAATTTTTTAATATTCTATTCAAATTTTGAGTTTAATATCAATATTCAATTCAATTCAAACGCTATTCGCGCACACCCAATTAAAACGATAATCGGTAAGAAATCAAAAAAAAAGATTTTGTTTTCTATCGTAAGCTCAACGGAATCTTAGGGACTAAAAACTTAACTTTCTAGCGACGGAAGCATGTTTTACATTATATGAGTTTCGTTCCTTAATTTGTTTTTTTTTTTTCTCATCGATCGTTCAACACTCGATTTTCTCTTCCGCATGCGATATCATGGCGAAAGGTTCCTCTTTCGCGTTCACGAGCTTGCGTTCTTCGTGCTTAGTGTCATTTTCGTCGGTCTGATCGACGTTGTCGTCGACGTTGACGTCCTCGTCTTCGGGACTGTTGGCGACTTCCTCCTTCACCGTAATGTTTTCCAAACGATCTTCGTCCTCGTGGCTCTCGCCGGTCCAGTCTTCGGTTGCGCGCTTCTGTCCCACGTCCACCGGAGGCGAAGAGCTCTCCTTGCGTCGGTGAACCGTTACCACGTGATGGTCCAATTCGATTCGGAAGAAGAACTTCAAACTACAGGAACTGCAGTCGTAGGGACGAGCTCCAAGTCCGTGCTGTTGCAGCATGTGATTCTACAAACAAACAAAAGAGCAATATTAATATCATCAATATCAATAATTATGAATAATTATTAATGCTCATTAATCTTATGTATCGGGCATTCCATACCGATTCGATCTACGTCGAACTCTCGACCTCTTCAATTCGGTTGGCAATTTTTTATAATATTGTTCTGACTAAAAATCACTCAAAAATTTTTTTTTATTTAATTATTTTTTTTTTAACTTTGCATTAATTACAATTTTTCAAAGTGAACATATTTTTAGTCGGAATGAAAAATTCTGAAAAAATTCTGAAAAATCCTGTATTTGATATGAAAATTTTTAAGCCGAAATCCAGAATGTCGAAACATTTGCTTCAAGATGTTTTTGAGCTTTTTCTTTCTTCTTTTAAGTGAACATATTGTTAGCCAAAATGAAAAAATCTGAAAAAATTCTCAAGAATTCTGTATCATATATGAAAATTTTCAAGCCTAGAGCGAAAGTGGCATCGCATTAGCTTCTACTTGTTTTATTTTTTTTTTAATATAATTTTAAATCATTTAAAATGATTTAACAAAAATACACTTTGCCTTTTTTTTTTAAAGCTCAGACATTTTTTTTTTTAATCGCCACGATGATTTCACCTTATCGTATCAGAGAAATTAGCTGCTGCTAGTAAACCACTCCGCAAGCCCTTAAGTCACTGAGCATGACTCAAGAAAAAGAGCTTATCCCTGATAGAAGGAAATAATCATAGACTGATGAAAAGAACGCCTGTATTACCCTCCTGCTTTATGACACGAGGCAACTCGAAATTACAATACTCATCGCTGAGCAGGCATTCGCAAAATTGATTTACGCCTACCTGAAGAGCGATAGAAGTCGTGAATAGCGCCTGGCAAATGTAGCAAGTAAGACCGGCGCATCCAGCAAAAGTGTGTTCGATGAGGTGTCCCTGAAGTTGAAGAGGACTGTTGCCCTCGAAGTGGCACAGATGACAACGCAGTGCATCCATCGATGCCTTGTTCGGCGATTCAAGATGCTCCTTTCTCACATGCTGCTGTATTTTCTCCTCACTCGGAAAGGACATCTGCAAATACATTTTCAAGAAGTTGAAATACATTTTTTCTCACCCTCCCAGAAAGGTACCATAGAAAATAATGTTAAGTTAAAATTACCATAAACTATCATCGCACTTTAGTTTAGTCCCCTATCTAAAGTACCCCTTAAACTAAAGCTTAATATTCACCTGACACTGTATGCACGTGTAGGTGTTGTTTCGACAATTTTGCCCATGTTCCTTGGACCTGTGACTCTCGGCTTCCTCGGAACATTCGAACTTTATTCCGCACTCATCGCATCTGTTCTCGTCGGGATCCTTTGAGCCTGTTGCGCCACGACTTTTATTCTCCACCTTGCAGAACCTCTCGTTGTCCCACGGATCGCTCGACGCATCCCAGTTGGTTGGCTCTTTGCCAACCACCGACCATGCCGTCTTTTCGCTCTGCGAAGGTCTCGCGTGTTCGTACGGCGAGCTGAGTATCGGTAATCCTTGGGAATGTCTAACGTAGCAGGATTTGCATACTCTCAACGACGGACCGCCGGTTCCGGCCGGATTCGATGGCAAACTGACGAATTCATCGGCGCTAAACTCTCTCAGACAGAGACAGCAGCTTGGCGCCGTTTGCTGTTGCTGCTGTTGTGGTGGTAGTTGTTGTTGTTGCTTTTGTTGCTGTCGTTGCTGCTGCTGCTGCTGCTTCTGTTGGGTTTTTGGCTGATTGGGACTTGGACTGGAATTCGAACTCTGAAGACCCGATGTACCCCTCAGATGATGTTTCGCGTGAAGACGACACTCGAAATCGCTGATGAGAGTTTGTCTGCAAACGACGCAGGCCGCTGGAAGATGACCGACGGCATTCTCCAATCTTTGCTGATTATCGGCCCCTTCGAGACTGTGTCTCTGAAGATGGTCCATGAATTGGGCCTCATTTCCCAACGAGCCCCGACAAACTATGCAACAGTCGCTCAATTGGATTTTGCAATGTTTCTGTAGTTTGTGCTCCGCCAGTATACCACCGGATGGACAAACCTCGTCGCATATGTTGCACTTGTGACGTCCACCGGGCTCATTGGAGGCATGCTGGATTCTCGTGTGGGACTCGAGTTCGCTCCGCGAACGACAAACCTCGCCGCAATAGGCGCATGTCATGCTCAACGAGGTGAGAGACTTTGATTGAAGCTTCACCGGTGTGTGAATCAATTTTTTGTGGGCGAGAAGCTCGGCTTCGGTGGCGAATTCACCGCGCTCGCAGAGCTCGCAGGTGTGGTGGACGGAAGTCATCAGACTCGTACCGTTCGCCGGCCCGTAATTAGGACGCTTAGTGTTGTTGTCGCGTTGATTCAGAGAATTGTTGTTGCTCGAAGCCGGCGACCGTCCGCGCTTTTGGGACTTTGACTGTCGTTTGCAGAAAAAAAAAACGTTTCGGTTAGTGAACGATAGCAATAGCAATAGCAGTTTCGTATTTGAAATCACAAGAAGTATTATATAGTATGTGTTGGGTGTTGAGTGTTGGGTGTTGGGGTGTTGGGTGTTGAGTGTTGGGTGTTGGGGTGTTGGGTGTTGGGTGTTGGGTGTTGGGTGTTGGGTGTTGGGTGTTGGGTGTTGGGTGTTGGGTGTTGGGTGTTGGGTGTTGGGTGTTGGGGTGTTGGGGTGTTGGGGTGGTGGGGTGTTGGGTGGTGGGGTGTTGGGTGGCGGGGTGTTGGGTGGCGGGGTGTTGGGTGGCGGGGTGTTGGGTGGCGGGGTGTTGGGTAGTGGGGTGTTGGGTGTTGGGTGTTGGGTGTTGGGTGTTGGGTGTTGGGTGTTGGGTGTTGGGTGTTGGGTGTTGGGTGTTGGGTGTTGGGTGTTGGGGTGTTGGGGTGTTGGGGTGGTGGGGTGTTGGGTGGTGGGGTGTTGGGTGGTGGGGTGTTGGGTGGCGGGGTGTTGGGTGGCGGGGTGTTGGGTGGCGGGGTGTTGGGTGGCGGGGTGTTGGGTAGTGGGGTGTTGGGTGTTGGGTGTTGGGTGTTGGGTGTTGGGTGTTGGGTGTTGGGTGTTGGGTGTTGGGTGTTGGGTGTTGGGTGTTGGGTGTTGGGTGTTGGGTGTTGGGTGTTGGGTGTTGGGTGTTGGGTGTTGGGTGTTGGGTGTTGGGTGTTGGGTGTTGGGTGTTGGGTGTTGGGTGTTGGGTGTTGGGTGTTGGGTGTTGGGTGTTGGGTGTTGGGTGTTGGGTGTTGGGTGTTGGGTGTTGGGTGTTGGGTGGTGGGGTGTTGGGTGTTGCGTGTTGCGTGTTGCGTGTTGCGTGTTGCGTGTTGCGTGTTGCGTGTTGCGTGTTGCATGTTATGTGTTGTGTGTTATGTAGTAGTAGCAGTTAATTTATTAATATACAGTAACACGACCGCGTTTATCCCAACCGCATAATTCCGAATGACCAATACGGCCCCTTCTCAAAGTCCGTTACCTGTTTCGTTGGGAAACAAACGCCTCCTTACCTTTCGCGACCTGCGAATGAAATCGTCGCGGCTATTGGAAAGGGACGTCGGGCAGGTAGTAGGGTATCCAACTTACGTGGTCGAGCCTAACTGGCTTAGCTCCTGAGAATCGGAGAAACGCGGTCCTGTACTGTACATCAAATGTCTTAACTAACCGTGTCCTCCTGCGATCTCGAAGCTCTGTGGCTCCTTCCGTTGTCTCTCCCATCGTTCCTCTCGCTGTTGACCCGATGAGCCTGCGCTATGTGCCGATCTAGCAAGAATTCCACAGGAAATCCTTCCCTGCACAACGGACATCGGTACAAGCTGGTCGAGTGACTGGCGAGATGCAATTGCAGTTCAAGATCCGTATTGCAGCATATACCGCAAAAGACGCATCGGGGATTGTTGACGGCGATTCCCGGAGTGGAGGCTCGACTTCTCGGCAGTGGGCTCTCATTGACCGCGCTTGGTGGCGCGTGAACGGTCCTCACGTGATTCGTCATCTCGGCTTCGCTGCGAAAGTAGCCTCGTCCCTCGCCACCGGGCGTGTTGCCCGGTGAATTCTCGTTGTTGGAAACACTGCAGGTCGAGCAACGATAGATCCTGCACTCCTGCGTGTGCTTAACAGCGAAATGCACCTGTATCGCGACTCTCGAGTCAAAGGTGTCACGACATAGGGCGCATCTGTAGAGATGATGGGCGTGGGTGTCCAAAAGATGTCGCTGCAGGAGATCCGGATGAGGATAGGATTTCTTGCAGGCGCCGCATGCGTACTCCTTCGTCGTCTGTCCGAGATAGTGCTTCGTCAGATGAACGAGCATGTCGTCGCGTTCGGGAAAAGTGGCGTCGCACTTTGGACAAGGATTACGGGGAACGGGCTCATTGCCTTGTTGATCGGCCTGAAGATGCCTGGCGAGATGTTCCCTGAACGACTCGAAATCCTTCAACGCCGCTCCGCACTGACCGCACAGCAACGTACCAGCCGAGTAGCCCGAATCACCGGGTCTCGAATGCTGCTGCTGCTGCTGCTGTTGCTGCTGCTGCTGCTTCTTCGTCAAGTCCGCCGGTTCCAACGGTCCGATCTCCGACGATCTTGCGATCGCCGGTCCTTGGGCCTTGGTGATCGGGCGGATCGCTTCGTGAGCGCCGTTCGACTTGGCTTCGTCCCAATCCCTGCGAACCGGGTCTCTGGACGGAAGTCGCGCGCGACTCTCGCAATGCTGGAGGACGTAGTGCTCGGCGTAGGTGGCGGCTGTCGCGCAAGGGATACCGCATAGAGGACACATCATCAGTGTCGGCCCAAAGCCGTCGTTCCGATGAATCGTCATCAGGTGATCGCGCAGGCTGCTCAGATTGGAAAACTTCATCGTGCACTGACCGCACGAGAATGAACTCTCCAACGCCTCCGCCTTCTCGCGCTGCGGCGATTTCTCGCGGTCCTCGCGACGGTAGATCGCTTCGCCATCCTTCCTCGGGTTTCCGTCGAACTTGTCGGATTCTCTTGATCTGATGGTGTTCGCTTCGCGATTGCTCTGGCACGGCGACGGCATCGATAGGTTCTCACCGTTCAGGATCGACTGGTGCATCGCGTTGACGTGGATCTGCAGCTGTTGCATGCTCGTGAACGAGTCCCTGGTGCAGTACATGCACGCCAGCTTCAACGGCGAATTGAGGACGGGCGTCGTTGGCGCACCGTTGCTGTTGATGTAGGACGATTGTTGGGACTTCAATGAATTCTTCAGACTCAAGCCGGTACCGAAGCTCGGACACGGCGAATTTGGTATCGGTGGCGATGACGTACTGTGCGACGAGACGCTTCGACGACCGTACTCCAATTCCAATTTGGCGCTCTGACCCGGCGACTGATTCTTCTTGTGGGACTGCATGTGCGATGTGAGCGCAGCCGCTGTGTTGTAACCGCGGGAACACGCAGTGCACTGATAAGGCTTCTGGTTGTCGTGAGTCTTCATGTGAATTTTCAAATGATCGCTGCAACAAATTAGGTTTCTCTTTCAAATGTCTCTGAGGTGTTCCATACGGATTCAAACGGTCAGAAACTCGAAGCTTTCCAAAAAAAATTGTCATCTCACCGCAATTCATGATTATATACAAGTAGTTTTTGTCATTTTTTTTTCAGAATTTTTGGATTGCATTTTTTTGAGATACCGAAAAATTGACCTTTTTTTTGAAAATCTCTATATCTTAAAAACTATCAGTCGTACAAAAAAAAAACGTTTGATACATGAAAGTTGCAGTTTCAAATGAACTGTTGAAAACAAAATTTTGTAGATTTTTTTTAATGCAATCAACGTCTACATATTTCTATGAAATATAGACAAAAATATTTTTTTTTTTCAGCCAATACGTCATTTTTGATTTTTCTCAAAAAAAATTCTAGAATATACTCTCAAGTGTGTAGACTAATTTCAGTCGATCATTCGGACGTATTTTTGAATTTACCAGTTTGTAGTACTACTTGAAAGTGGCTTCTGTGATTTTTTTTTAAAAAGATTCTCAAAGTGCACCGTTCAGGATTTAGGTTTTTTTTTTTTATTTAATATCACTATATCTCAGAAAATATTGGTCGCTCGAAAAATTCTTAGGAACATTTACTCATTAATTTTTCATCGGCTTTCGAATGATGTTAGAGTCATAATTTTCCCGATAAAGAAAAATCCACTTTTCATTTTACAAAATTTAAATTTTGTTTTTTTTTTCTGATAACAACACCCCTTCGATTATGATCCCAATTTTACAGGGTATTCGGTATTGTCCGAAGATTCTGAGGAAAAATTCTCAAAGTGGGATCCGCAAGACTTGCGTAGTAAAAAAAATGAACGAACAACAAGTGCTTTCGGGTCTAAATTTTGTCTCAGGCTGCCTGTCTGCTGGTTTTTTGTGAAATAAAAATAATTTTTCCCGACGAGTTCGTCCCAACGGCGAACGTCACCCATTCTGCGAGTTAAGCTAACGAGGAGGAATTTGACTAGAAAATCTCGGGCGCATCTTGCTCGAAGCCGCGAAACCCTCGCTCCAATTGTCTCAATAATGGAAGGTCAAACGGCTGCGCGTCTTGCATACTTTGCTAATCGCATTGCCAGCAGGCAGCGCTGTTGAACGACCTATTTCGACGCGCTGTTTCTATTAGCGTGCAATAAAAAAAAAAAAGTTGAAGTGAAAAAAAAAAAAAAAAAAAAAATTGAAGAACTTTGGGTCTCGCTGGTTTTTTTTTCGTTTATCAATTCATTCGTACGAGCATTCGCTCCTGTACACCGAGAGCCACTGTGATTTCAACCCTTTTGTTAGCTCACCCATGAGAGACCGGCGTTCCTGCGAACGAGACTACTGAGGGGACGAATAGAGACATGCCGTATGGAGATGTGAAGATGCGATTGTAATAGCGGCTGACAGGTTGTAGCTTGGCCGCTGTTAGAACTTTTTTCCACACTCGTATATTTTTTTTTTTCATATTCGTTGAATTAAATTTTTTTTTTTTTTTTTTTTTTCACTCGTGACAAGAATTATCGTACGCCAAAAATTAAGCCGGGAAGAAAATGAGTGGTGGATTCGTTATCAGCAGAAAAAAAATGTTAAAAGATTTGACTTTAGAACAAACCACGATGAAATTTAAAGGTTACCGATTTTTTTTTTTTTTTTCATAAATAACTTGCGAATTGACATTTTCATGTGACTTTCTCATAAATGTTGCAAATTGAAATGTTCATACATCCGGAAAATTGAAATTTCCTGCACATACATCCGGACGCCAGCTAAAAATCACACATAATTTTCCCAGTCATTTGGAAGTGGATTTGAAGTGGTAACGAATGGGAAAAAGTACCAGTTGAATTTTGCCAGGAAATTGCCATTGATCTCTTATTGGTAACGAATGGTAAAACGTACCATTAAACATTTTCACTGACTTGTCAGTGAAGTCCCATTAAGAATGAATGGTAGAAAGTAGCGTTTCAATTTCCCCACGAATTTCGATCGGAATTCCATTGATTAGAAAAAGTACCACTTGTTACGTCTCATTGACTTGTAAGTGAACTTCCATTAATAACGAATGGGAAAAAGTACCAGTTGAATTTTGCCAGGAAATTGCCATTGATCTCTTATTGGTAACGAATGGCAAAACGTACCATTTAAAATTTCCCATTGACTTGCCAGCGGAGTCCCATTAAGAATGAATGGTAGAAAGTACCTTTTCAATTTCCCCACAAATTTTCATCGGAATTCCATTGATTAGAAAAAGTACCACTTGTTACGTCTCATTGACTTGTAAGTGAACTTCCATTTATAACGAATGGGAAAAAGTACCAGTTGAATTTTGCCAGGAAATTGCCATTGATCTCTTATTGGTAACGAATGGCAAAACGTACCATTTAAAATTTCCCATTGACTTGCCAGCGGAGTCCCATTAAGAATGAATGGTAGAAAGTACCGTTTCTATTTTCCTCATGAATTTCCATTGGAATTCCATTGATTAGAAAAAGTACCACTTGTTGCTGCCCATTGACTTATAAGTGAACTTTCATTAATAACCAATGGGAGAAAGTATCCCTTAATTTTCCCAGTCATTTGGAATTGGACTCCCATTAATAACGAATGGGAAAACGTACCATTAAAAATTTCCCACTGACTTACCAGCGGAGTCCCATTAAGAATGAATGGTAGAAAGTACCGTTTCTATTTTCCCCACGAATTTCCATTGGAATTCCATTGATTACCTTCGATAGCATTCATTACCATTAAACGCTCAATGGAAAACTTTGCCAATGGCAACGCTGGACAATTAAGGAGGATCGACTATCACACGAAATCCAATTTAAAGCCTCTATTTTTGAATATGTTCTCTCACGAGCACATATGTAACGGCCACTTTGATCAGTGACTTTTCCTGATTGATTAATCAATTTTTCGAGATAGTTCGACACTTGACTAGGATGCATCGCAAGGGATGAATCTTAGACATTTTTTCCATCCGAAAATTCCAAAAAAATGCTACCAATTTTTTCTGCTAAACAAGAATTCGACAGCGTATTTCATACAAGATCAAGCGGCTCACAAGCGCGGCGAAAATGCGCAATGTACCCCATTTTTTTTTTCGTGCTTCGCGAGAAAGCATCTCATCCCAAACAGACGACTCGTTCTACACCGACGCAACCCTCCATCGATAATTTCTTAATGCCCCCCCCCCCCCCTCCCAAAAAAACCGCTACAATGAAATCCCTTTTTTTTGTTGTTAACAACAAAAGAGTTCTAAGCGCAGCTTAAGGTTGGAAATCGAGTAGGGGGTGCGCGCGGCTCGGCAACGAGACACTTGACTAATGTTCTACCTGTTGTCCCGCAACACCTATGAGGAGCCTACCTGTATAATTCCGCCTCGTAGATAGGCCATGTCCGCGAGGCCCCTTCGCCGTTTCTCTCATTCGTTCCTTCGGATCGTGCCCCGAGCCCGAGTTTACACGTGCATCGACCGCGACCGATCGAAAGGGCCGAACTCCGCCCTGAACCACCCGTAACTCAGGCCCTTTTGATTCCGAGCCTCTTACATGTACCTACAGACTCCTCAGAACAAAAAGGGCCGAACTCCCGTCGTAAACCACACCTAAGTTAGGCCCCTTCGATTCCGAGCCATGCATGTAGCCACAAACCGCTCAGAATAAGAAGGACTTAACCCATACGGCTTAGCCTCCAAAAACTAAGCGACATAAGCCCTTATCTTTCTTATCCGGATCGATGACTAGGAATGAGAAGGCCTCAGCGCAAGTACTCCAACATGGCGCTTCCGATCTTATGATTCTTAGTTGATATACCTATATGTATGTATGTATATATATATATATGGGGCATTCCATACCGATTTGACCTACGTCGGACCCTCGACCTCTTCAATTCGTTTGGCAATTTTTTATAATATTGTTATAACTCTAAAAATCACTCAAAATTTTTTTTTCATTTTTTTTTTTTTAAATTTGCATTAATCACAGTTTTTCAAAGTGAACATATTGTTAGCCCAAATGAAAAAATCTGAAAAAATTCCCATAAATCCTGTATCAGATATGAAAATTTTCAAGCCTAGAGCGAAAGTAGCATCGCATTAGCTCCTATTTTTTTCTTCTTTTTGTTAAATTATTTTAAATGATTTAAATTTATATAAAAAAAATAAAATAAAATAAATAGAAGCTAATGCGATGCCACTTTCGCTCTACGCTTGAAAAATGTTCATATCTGATACAGGATTTTTGAGAATTTTTTCAGATTTTTTAATTTGGCCTAACAATATGTTCATTTTGAAACATTGTAATTAATGCAAATTAAAAAAAAAAAAAAAAAATGAAATTTTGAGTGATTTTTAGAGTTAGAACAATATTTTTAAAAAATGCCAACCGAATTGAAGAGGTCGAGGGTCCGACGTAGGTCGAATCGGTATGGAATGCCCCATATATATATATATATATATATATATATATATATATATATATATATATATATATATATATATATATATATATATATATATATATATATGACCATTTTTTAACCCGCCGTATCCGGGGCCCAGGGCTTAAGCGTTTCAATACACATACGACTCAATGCCAACTAAGAGACGACGAGGAGATACATGAGAGCAGCGGCAAGGCCCAGGCACCTCGTAAGAAGTAAGCTTGACTAATGTCCGTAGCCCCGTGGTCGCCTTGTGATCATTAGTCATTTGTCGCCTGGTAGTCCCCCCCCCTCTTCCCGACCGCGCGCCCCCCCACCAATCGCCCTTCCTCGTTCCGATCGGTCCGCACGCGGTCTCGTACCCCGGGGCACCGTGTCCTCAGGCTTGCCTTCTTTACTCGTCGCTTTGTATTGCGTATCCTTGCCACCAGAGTGTGTCGGGCCATACTAAGGGGAGGAGTGGGGCAAATGGACCAGCTGAGCGGATCGGAGCTTCGTTGATTTACATGAGAGCCTCCATTTAATGGCTTACGAACGGTAGAGTTTCGGATTTTTTTTTTCTATTTTTTATCTGACTGTCTATAGTGTCAAGAAAATTCGGCTAAATTTTGGTGTCGCTTGTCAATGGATTAGAAAAGTTGGAGACCGTTACGTGGAAAGTGGCGGAGTTTCTCTTCGTTGATTTACATGAGAGGCTCCATTTAAGGGCTTGTGAACGTTAAAGTTTCGGATTTTTTTTCTATTTTTTTTCTGACTCTCTATAGTTTCAAGAAAATTCGGCTAAATTTTGGTGTCGCTTGTCAACGGATTAGAAAAGTTGGAGACCGTTACGTGGAAAGTGGCGGAGTTTCTCTTCGTTGATTTACATGAGAGGCTCCATTTAAGGGCTTGCGAACGGTAGAGTTTCGGATTTTTTTTTTCTATTTTTTTTCTGACTGTCTATAGTGTCAAGAAAATTCGGCTAAATTTTGGTGTCGCTTTTCAACGGATTAGAAAAGTTGGAGACCGTTACTTGGAAAGTGGCGGAGTTTCTCTTCGTTGATTTACATGAGAGGCTCCATTTAAGGGCTTGCGAACGGTAGAGTTTCGGATTTTTTTTTCTATTTTTTTTCTGACTGTCTATAGTGTCAAGAAAATTCGGCTAAATTTTGGTGTCGCTTTTCAATGGATTAGAAAAGTTGGAGACCGTTACTTGGAAAGTGGCGGAGTTTCTCTTCGTTGATTTACATGAGAGGCTCCATTTAAGGGCTTGCGAACGGTAGAGTTTCGGATTTTTTTTTCTATTTGTTTTTCTGACTGTCTATAGTGTCAAGAAAATTCGGCTAAATTTTGGTGTCGCTTGTCAACGGATTAGAAAAGTTAGAGACCGTTACGTGGAAAGTGGCGGAGTTTCTCTCTTCTCAAACCACGTTTCTTCTCGAAACCCGATTTTCAAAATCGGCGATATTGATATCTCGAAAACGGTTTGACCAATCTTTGTGAACATTTTTGCCGGTTTACTTCTACAGATTCTTTAGTCCTTGACGTTTTCAGATTGTAAAAAATGTAATAAAAAATAATTTAAAAAAATATTTGGTGTAAAAAAGGGTAAACAGATTTTTTTATTCTTCAAATGACCGCCATTTTATCATTTTTTTTTCTTTTTTTTCTGGCTCGGCTTTCCGTACATTATTATTTACTTATCCGTATATTCCGAAAATTACCTTCTGGAGAACGCAGCCTCGCAGTGAGAGCAGCGGTATCGCCGATCGCCGGTGTGGAGCTTGACGTGACGATCTCTGCTGCGCTTGTGCTTGAACAATCTTGCGCACCAGCTGCAACGATACGGCATTTGGTCGCCGTGACTCTGCGAAAGATTCGAAAGTATATCATAGTCTCATTTGTCTAACGATTTTTCTGTAAATCCTTTCATAAAAGCCATATATTAAAAAAAAAAAAAAAAAAATAATATTTTAAAACACTTATAATAATAACATAAATTCTCATAATATACATGTGTATATATATATTAATATTAATATAGTCATATTATTCTCAATATCTAATAAATCAAAATATAGACTCTTTCTTATTCATTTTTTTAATTTAATTTTTTTAAATAAATATTAATGGTAGCAGTAAATGAAAATTTATTGACAATGTTATGCAATTTACATCTGTTGTCCCGTACTCAGTTTTTTTCCACGAAAAGAAGTTATGTACATTGTCAAAAGGTCATGCACCTCAATTCTTAAGTTTTTTGTAAATATTAATAATATATTATTATTATTATTATTATTATTTATTGGATGCATAGATGCAAGAAAGTACAGTACAGAGTAATCATTTACATCAGATTAATTAATTGTTATATTACAATTCTTATATATATATATATATATATATATATATATATAATATATATTATATTAATATTAATAATATATAATAATAATATTATATTAATAAATAGTAATAAATAATAATAATAAATATATGGCTCAAAGGGTTAAGTCAATAAAAAATATGAATATGTTGAATAAATAGTTTTCTATCTGCCAACGCTATCAATCGAATTCATCTCGCGTATGGATAGCAATAAATGCCGGCAAGTAAGTCGAAAAAAGAGCTTCGAGCTTCAAGTTGGAACGTCAGTGTCGAAAACATTAAAAAAAAAAAAAAAAAATGGAGTTGCACGCGGTTTCGAGTTTAACGGACTCAAAATTATGTTTCAGGAAAGTCAAGAAAGGAGATGACGAAAGAGAGTTCTAGTGTTTCCAAGTGTCACCCATGCGGAGTTCCAGAGATCGGTATGAACGATAGAAGAGATGGCCATATGGTCGTTCGGGCCCTTTGTCGCTGCGTTCGCGAGTCGTTTGTATATGTATTTTTTTTTTTTAAAGAGTTCAAACTTTGACTCGGCACGTTTTACGGAGGATCGAGGTAAAGACGAGTTCAGCCTCGTAGGCGGCTCCTTTGAGTCTGAAGCCGATTTCGTATCGATTCCAACTCCCGAGATGATCCTCTTCCGTGTACGATTTTCAATCCGCCATATCTCAGCAACCACGAAAACTGGAAAAACGAACCGAAGCCCGTTTCAAAGTGGCATTCTTCCCCTTCAAAACGAGCCCTGATTCGACACTCCAAGTGCCGCACTTGCCGAGTTACGAGCACTCGAACGAAAACCCCCCAACTCAGGTTGGCTCTCGAGTTGGCCAACTCCGAAACTGGCCTCATGGAAATAAAGTATATTTTGAAAATAGATAGTGTCGTTTATTCGTGTCCTGTCGCAAGCCCCCTAAGGTCACCGTGCCTCCAAATAACAATGACGAGCACAGAAAGAAAATACAAGAACATACGTAAGCATACAAACTATACTAGAAGTATCAAAACATAAGAAAATAAAAATACAATATAAAAAATATAACCGAACTACATGATAGTACAACCAAAATAATATAATCATAAAAACCGAGAATAATACAAAAAGTAGCCGAAAATAAAAGAAAAACGTCGAAAAAATGAAAATATATTCGAGATGTATTGTTTTATACTTAATATATTTCGCCGAAAAATTGTATATTATGGATATAAAGGATACTTGAATAGTACACGCTGTAATATACTTGTTCTTATGTATTTTCTTGTAAATCGTATATATATATTTTCCATATGGTTTATATAATTTCGATGACATGTCTACAATATTGAAACATATATGCAAAAATATGTTGATTTTATATTAAATATATATATATATATATATATATATATATATATATATATATATATATATATATATATCGATTGTACATCGACAAGTATAATGTCATCCACTGAATGTATGCTTGCAAATTCAAAATCTTATGAAATGGCAATAGAAACTGTTTGTCAAACTCGATAACTTGTTGCCCTGAATAGAACACATTTTTTTGCTACCGTTGATTTTCTAGCCCATATCTATGGGACTCGAAGGATTATAGAGATTGAATTAGGTTAAAATCAATTTAGCTGTCGGGATTTTACGATGCGTTGAATCTATGGAAAATGTTAGTTGACCTGATTTTTTTTTTTTTTTTTTTTAATTCCTTTCACTAACAAAGTGTCCTCTGCGAGAAAACCAATGGGATTACAGAATATACTTTATTATAGATGAAGTTTTGTGAAACGAAAAAAACAAAAAAAGCCACATAATGAGAAAATGTGACAAGTTTGATTGTCAGATTACATTTTTGCTTCGAATAATAAGCGGCGTTGAAAAACATTTTTTGCATATCATCGTGGTAAACATGTCTATGCATAAAAAATTATGTACTTACACCTAACTTATAAGTCATCCAAAATGTTACTCTCGAGTACCGAATAGCCAGAGTGAATATTTGCCGCAGAGTACAAGTCGCAAGGTACCGGGATCGAAAGTCCAACAATGTCAAAAATTTTTCATCCTTTTTCAGAATATAATTTGCATCAATTGATACAGTGACATTACATTACGTGCGTAAAAAAACTAGCGATAAAGGTGCTGTAAAATAATTTTTGCACTATTTACAAAAAAGTTAGACTGTATATTGCAAGCATACGTGATATACAGACTTGTGCATACATACATGTGACATATGTCGCATGTATTCTTTTTATATATCAGTGATATAGAATATATGCTATATATTTATATAACATATGTTATATATGTTATATATATATAAAGATTTCGCCGCCGTGTCAAGAATTGGGGGGGTCTACAGTAGGGTTAAGGGGGTCTACAATAGCGTTACGGGGGTCTACAATAGGGTTGAAGGGGTCTATAATAGCGTTACCGGGGTCTACAATAAGGTTAAGGGGTCTACAATAGCGTTAAGGGGGTCTACAATAGGATTAAGGGGTCTACAAAAGGGTTAAAGGGTCTTCAATAGGGTTAAGGGGTTCTACAATAGAGTTAAAGGGGTCGGAGGGCAGGGGTCGAGGTGTTTCCAGGGGGATTCCAAAGGAGGGGGGATGGGGTCAGGGGGTCTTTTCTAATCAGGGGGGTGTTGTGGTAACTGTGGTTGATACATCTAATAGTGGTGTGGAAACGATAAACCTTATAATAATAGGGTTAATATAATAACATTATTATTATATGGGTATACGTTTTTAGAGTATTTAGAATAATAAGGGTTTGCGCGCAGGAGTTGCGAGCGCGCGAAGCGCGCGAGCCCAGGGCCCCCCTAGTATATATATATATATATATATATATATATATATATATATATATATATATATATATATATATATATGTTATATCAGTGATATAGAATATGTTATATATTTAACATATAATTACCGAATATATAAGGGCACGAATAATTTGATATTTGATTGTATACTTTTAATGTACTTTTAATATAAAAGGAGTATATCCAGATAGATTTTTAATGAATGTCACTATATATCCATCAGTATACTTTTTTCATATACTTTATTTTCATGGGGGTAAGCAGCAAGTCGGCACCATCTTTAGTCGATGAAAAACGTGGCAGATCGAATTGAATTGTGGCGACTCGCAAGTGAAAGGACAAGAGTTACGGCGATGGAAATTGTGTGATGCGCCGATCGAGTGATTCGACTCGCGTGCGACAATGTCGGCTCTTATCGAAACAGCGTCGCGAGTCGGAACGAGGCTGGCGTCCCACCTGGATGCGGATACGAAAAACTCCCAGCCGGTACAACCTGTTATGAGACGGCTGCGGGATCGCGGCCCAAAGATGACCCCCGCGATTCTACGCGTATTTTTATCTTGCCTCGTATGTGCTTTTTTCCTCGCACCGCTAACATTGTACGCGGAAGCGCACGAATAATGGCTCGAGAGCTCCAACTTCCGGTCGCATGTTGAATACGGCGAGAGAAAGAAAAAAAGATCTTACCTGTTCGTGCTTCTTCAAGTAGCTGAGTCTCGGAAATGTTCGGTCGCAAAATTGGCAAGGATACGGCGCAGTTGGATTGTGACCGTCGGCGTTCGCGCCGATTTCCGCGTCCACTTCCGGCTCCGATGGGAAACTGGCGGACGTCGGTGTGGCGCATGAAGACGGGGTTTCGCCGCCTCTCCGCGAATTCGCCACACCATCCTCGCTGTGCCAGGACGAGCTGCCCGTCCCGAGTACGTCTGAAACGCGAGATCATCTATTTTTTTACATTTGCTCAATCGAACAAGAGGTTTTGTCGTGTGGATGTCTCTCAATTCTGTGTCGTGTAAGAGCTCCCGAGGACCGGTTCTACGTCGACCTTACGAACTCTCGTTTCGACCGCACGACGGGGACGTGCTACACGCCGACCGGTAGCTCGCTCAACCTCGTGATATATTCCCTTCATTTATTTTCTTTTTTTTTTTTTGGCGTAACGACCGGTAGAACGAGAAGTCGAAACTCGTGCGAGATCAAGTAACCTTGCCTCGCGAATGCTCGAGGCGGAAGTCGAACACTCGATCTTTCAACACCATCCCCTTTGGAAGCGAGCCACGGGAGTGATCACCCGATGACAAATCTTTCTTAGTCCGAATACCAAACTCACAGTCGTCATCGCCCATTGTAAAGTTTGTTTCTCGGAGCGCAGGTGCAAAGAGAAATAGACAGTACAATTGTATTGCTAGCGGAAAGTTTAGAGCCTGCTAGGAGCTACTTAGGACCCAGTAAGGAGCCACTTACGGCCCCCTAGGATCCGGTAAGAACGTAGTTAGGACGCAGTTACAACGCAATTAGGGCGCAATTGGGACGCAGTTAGGACGCAATTGGGACGCAGTTAGGACGCAGTCCTGGATGTAGTCATAGACGTAGTCCAGGACGTAGTTATGGATGTAGTCATGGACGTAATCATGGACGTAGTCCTGGAAGTAGTCATGAACGTAGTCATGGACGTAGTCCTGGAAGTAGTCATGAACGTAGTCATGGACGTAGTCAAGAACGTAGTTATGGACGTATTCATGTACGTAGTCATGGACATAGTCATGGACGTAGTCATAGACGTGTAGTCTTGGACATATTCATAGACGTGTAGTCATGGACGGAGTGATGGACGTAGTCATGGACGTAGTCATGGACGTAGTCATGGACGTAGTCATGGACGTAGTCATGGACGTAGTCATGGACGTAGTCATGGACGTAGTCATGGACGTAGTCATGGACGTAGTCATGGACGTAGTCATGGACGTAGTCATGGACGTAGTCATGGACGTAGTCATGGACGTAGTCATGGACGTAGTCATGGACGTAGTCATGGACGTAGTCATGGACGTAGTCATGGACGTAGTCATGGACGTAGTCGTGGACGTAGTCATTCACGTAGTCCAAACTTAGTTAGGACGTAGTCGGAACGTAGTTAGGACGTAGTTAGGATGCGATCAGCATCTGGTCAGGACCTACGTGGGACTTAGTCACGGTCTTATGTAACGCTCTAAAAATTTCGCCAGGTATGTTGAGAATGAAAAGGAAGGAAGTGAATTATAATTGACTAGGCTAAAGTAAGGCGAGCGATCCTCAGAGGCACGTATCGTATATGTCGTTCTCGTCAATGGTGGAAATGAGTTGGCTAGTTGGCCGTTTCCTCATTTACGAGAGCGTCGCAAGCTTCAGATAACACCCACGAGTCAATTTGCGAGATTTTACGGAATCCCGTACGCCCCGCCGGAGTTACGATACATGGACAGAGAAAGAGTGAGAGAGCGAAGCCACACAATTTTACAATGTGTCTTGGCAACGGACGCCACCCAACGCAATCGCGCGGTCACGCTTAAATCGCTCGCATCCTCCACCCACGTTCAAACATTTTCTACGCTCATCTTACACCCTCGTTCATTATCATTACTCCACGGTTGCGTTTTGTTCTTCCTTCGTCCTCTGCCTTCCGACTCCGCGAACAACTCGCTAGGCGCCACTATTAACTCGTGCTTCCAGCTTCGAACTTGCTCTCGTTCTCTAATTTTCGGCGATGTGGTAAAAAAAAATAAATAAATAAAAAAAAATAAAATAAATAAAGAAAAAGAATGCACAACTCAAGTCGACAGTTTCAAAGATACGATGGATAACGTTAATTAATTATTCGCCTCCGCCTTCCGGCACTTCTTTCGATTGAGCGGTGTTACGTGCGCGAGGCACGCAGCTCGTCGCCGCGATGAATCACTCGGCCGTCGAGATGACAATGACAATAGAAAAGAGACATTTTTTTTTTTTTTCAACCTCGCAGCCGAAGGAATGGATTAACACACGGCTAACCAAAAGCAAATCCTGCCCATCACCTAAGCGTACCGTTCGCAAAGTGTCCAACACACTTGTCGCTTTAGTTTTTACTTTCATGTATGCATATCATGAACGAAACAGAACCTTATCATAATTTTTTTTTATTTCAAGTTTACCTCTTTATTGCTCGAATATTTATCTCATTGCAATTAGGCTTTGCCCGTTTATGATGAAACAAATAGATAGATAAATGTGGAATCGTTGACGAAAAACAGATAAAATGTCACGTGACCAAATTTCCTAGATGAAAAATGCCGACGGGCGAAAATGCACCTTCACTTGTGGAATCGTTCTGAATTTTTGCTTAGTTTCTCCGAGATAACTTTGGTTGCTCAGCTGCTTGGTTGCTCGGCCGCTTGGTTGCTCAGCCGCTTTTCCGCAAACGATTTGAGAGCCACAATGTCCTAGAGACTTTGACAAAGTTTGGGCTGGTCATTCGAAAGGATTTGATTTCGCTCAATTTCCTGACGGCAAATTTGATGAATGGCCGATCGCCCAATGGTCAATTAGAAGACGATCGATCATCTTGTGGTAAATGTGAAATCGATCAGTCGCTTTGCGGTAAGTCGAGAACGCTACTCAAGCAAGGCACCTTCGATCGAAGAGTCGTTGTAAATGTTTCTTGTCTTCGCCAAGATGCACTGTACAAAAATTTGACGGTGTGAAATGCCACAGTGTGTGCGATGGAAAAAAAACACCAGTGTCAACAACAACACCATCATAGAGTTCATTTTACTCGGTGCAAAGTGTTAAAAACAAGATCTGGTGTTACTTTGTTGCAAGTTACACCATTTGGTTTTGTAGCAAATCAATACTATAGGGGTGTAGAATTGTCATAATTCGGTGTTGAAATAAAAAACAAAAGTTGAAAATTGACATTTTCATATAGCTTCCTCATAAAGGCTGAAAATTGAAATTTTCATATCGCTTCCTCATAAAAGTTGAAAGCTGAAAGTTGAAAGTTGAGAGTTGAGAGTTGAGAGTTGAGAGTTGAGAGTTGAGAGTTGAGAGTTGAGAGTTGAGAGTTGAGAGTTGAGAGTTGAGAGTTGAGAGTTGAGAGTTGAGAGTTGAGAGTTGAGAGTTGAGAGTTGAGAGTTGAGAGTTGAGAGTTGAGAGTTGAGAGTTGAGAGTTGAGAGTTGAGAGTTGAGAGTTGAGAGTTGAGAGTTGAGAGTTGAGAGTTGAGAGTTGAGAGTTGAGAGTTGAGAGTTGAGAGTTGAGAGTTGAGAGTTGAGAGTTGAGAGTTGAGAGTTGAGAGTTGAGAGTTGAGAGTTGAGAGTTGAGAGTTGAGAGTTGAGAGTTGAGAGTTGAGAGTTGAGAGTTGAGAGTTGAGAGTTGAGAGTTGAGAGTTGAGAGTTGAGAGTTGAGAGTTGAGAGTTGAGAGTTGAGAGTTGAGAGTTGAGAGTTGAGAGTTGAGAGTTGAGAGTTGAGAGTTGAGAGTTGAGAGTTGAGAGTTGAGAGTTGAGAGTTGAGAGTTGAGAGTTGAGAGTTGAGAGTTGAGAGTTGAGAGTTGAGAGTTGAGAGTTGAGAGTTGAGAGTTGAGAGTTGAGAGTTGAGAGTTGAGAGTTGAGAGTTGAGAGTTGAGAGTTGAGAGTTGAGAGTTGAGAGTTGAGAGTTGAGAGTTGAGAGTTGAGAGTTGAGAGTTGAGAGTTGAGAGTTGAGAGTTGAGAGTTGAGAGTTGAGAGTTGAGAGTTGAGAGTTGAGAGTTGAGAGTTGAAATTTTTATATCACTTTCTCATAATGGTCCTTTATTCGGAAAGCTTCCTCTGTGAGGAAGCCAAAAATATAGTAAATGCTCCCTCATAGAAGGAGCTTTCCGAATAAAGGACCATTATGAGAAAGTGACATAAAGATTTCAACATTCAACTTTCAACTTTCAACTTTTATGAGAAAGCGATGTGAAAATTTCAATTTTCAGCTTTTTTTTTTTTTACAGTGTGTCCGAAGTGCTTAGCACGAATTGAGATAGCAATAAGAGTTCGTAATGATCTGTACCAGTGGCTTTATAAAATTCGTAGCCGGATGCGATTTGACAATGTCAGTCTGCCGGAGACTGCGACAACGTTTGGGCTCGTCATTGGAGAGGATTCGACTTCAGCCGACGAGTTACCCGGTCAATGGCTGGATGGTTTGCTTTTCCGTCGTTCAGCAATCGAACATTCAGCGGGAAATTCGAAAACGACGCGACTTTGCGAATCGGTGCAATAGCGCGTTGCAGCGGGGCGGATTCGGAGGGATTGTGACACCAGGGATGAGGTTCGGTTTAATTTAGCGTACGATTCAAACCAATCAGCCACGCGATGTGTCATAGCGGCAAGAATAGTCGCACTTAACACTGGGGCAGATGGGTTCTTTTTCTTCTTCTTCGTGCGCGCTCTGCGGCGACCTGTGCCGATCCGAGTTCCAACCGGACCGAGTTGTTTTGTCACTCAACTCTCTCCCGCACCGTACCACCGTCCCGCTACAGTATCATCCTCTCTCTATCCGTCTCTCTCGGTATATTTCTATTTATAAAGTCGACTGTTCGCGGACGCTTATTAATAGGGAGCGATTTCGACGCCTTCGTTAATTGTGAGTTATGCGATGATAATGCGGCGATGAGGGCGAGCGCGAGCGCGCGCTCGCCACCCCGCCAGGACCACTAGCGAGAGACTCCCGCAGCACTTTGCACTTCGTACGGGGAAAGAAATCGTCTCGCTGAGCAATCGAGAATTGCTTTTCGTTGAGGCCAATCAAATTTTCTTTTCGAGCTTTGTTGCCGATATTCTCTTCAACGCGCGACATATCGGCAATCGCGCGAGTCAACGGCGATGGTTGTCGCTTTTTTTTTTTTTTTTTTTTTTTTTAACGATCTTCATGATTCAGAATTAACATTCGATTTCGATGATCGAGAATCTTAATTGACTTGCACAAGAATTAAAATCGTGCCTTTCTCTTCTCTTCAAGGTAGAAAAAAAAAAGAACAAAAAATTATTGTTAAGGTAAAAAAAAATCAACTTTCGATGGGCAATTCAACTTCTGATTTGCACTTCACTGAGGGAACAAATCGTCTCGCTAAGCACTCAGGAATTGCTTTTCTCCGAGATCAACGGCATTTTCTTTTCCCTAATGCGTTTAATATCAGCAATTGCGCGAGTTGAAGGAGTCGCTGGCCGTTTTTTTTTTTTTTTTTTTTTTTGAAGAGCTTCACGCATCAAAATGAAAATTGGCACGTGCGTTTCGTAGTTTCCGAGACACGGATTGTTGATGATCGAGAACGGTGATTGATTTGCACAGTAATTAAAATTGTGCCTTTCTCTTCTCTTCAAGGTAGAAAAAAAAAAAAAATTATTGTAAAGGTAAAAAAAAATCAACTTTCGATGGGCAAATCAACATTTGATTTGAACTTCACTGAGGGAACAAATTGTCTCGCTAAGCACTCAAGAATTGCTTTTCTCCGAGATCAACGGCATTTTCTTTTCCCTAATGAGTTTAACATCAGCAATTGCGCGAGTTAGAGGAGTCGCTGGCCGTTTTTTTTTTTTTTTTTTTTTTTTTTTTTTTTTTTTTTTTTTTTTTTTTTAAGAGCTTCACGCATCAAAATGAAAATTGGCACGTGCGTTTCGTAGTTTCCGAGACACGGATTGTTGATGATCGAGAACGGTGATTGATTTGCACAGTAATTAAAATCGTGCCTTTCTCTTCTCTTCAAGGTAGAAAAAAAAAAAAATAAAAATTATTGTAAAGGTAAAAAAAATCAACTTTCGATGGGCAATTCAACATTTGATTTGAACTTCACTGAGGGAACAAATCGTCTCGCTAAGCACTCAAGAATTGCTTTTCTCCGAGATCAACGGCATTTTCTTTTCCCTAATGAGTTTAACATCAGCAATTGCGCGAGTTAAAGGAGTCGCTGGCCTTTTTTTTTTTTTTTTTTTTTGAAGAGCTTCACGCATCAAAATGAAAATTGGCACGTGCGTTTCGTAGTTTCCGAGACACGGATTGTTGATGATCGAGAACGGTGATTGATTTGCACAGTAATTAAAATTGTGCCTTTCTCTTCTAAAAAAAAAAAAAAAAAATGGTTGTAAAGGTAAAAAAATGGAACCTTTGATAGGCGATAGAGGCGATCAGTTCGTGGCGGTTTTTTAGGTTTGGCGGTTTTTAGGATTGGCGGTTTTTTAGGACCGAAAGCTTAGTTCGCCGCTTGTGCTTGCTCGATCGTCGTTCATGCATAATGAGAGACGAGCGTCGCGATCTTCGTGCCGGTTAACGATAAATTCCTCGCACCCCTGTCGCACTCTTCGTTCGCAAATCCCACGAGATTCATAACTCGGCTCGACGCTAGCGAGAGATCGAGAAGAGCCGTGTCGGGCTTGCACGAACGATACGGTTCTTGTATCTATCATAAAGCCCGTGCGATCCAACGTTAACACGACAGCGTTCACCAACGCGTCTTGACAAACGTCATTACTCCCGAAGAATTTCCGGGAGAGAGATTTATCGTCGGCCGGGATCGACTTTTGCGAGTTTCCCGTTAATGACTCGTTACCGGCTCGCGACGGCCTGTTCTCGAGGCTCAAACGCATCGTCATTATCGCCAAGATTGGGGATTTTTTCCCTCAACCATTTGCCAACCCCGAAAACAAGGCTCGTTAAGTTTCGATCCCAATCGCTTCGCTGCCCAATCGTGCGATTCTTCTGATGTTAATAGTTACGACGTTTTTGGGGTTTATCGTTTAGACTGTAAAGAGAAATTTGCTTGACGATTGACGGGGGGTATTGGAAGCTTTTTTTTAAACAAACTTTTTTCGAAATTTCAAAGACACGTGCGCTGCAAGTTTACTGTGAAATGTTTGATTTTAATTCAATTTTTTTGGGATATTTTTTGTAAATTTTTGTAGTTTATCGTTTAGACTGTAAAGAGAAATTTGCTTGACGATTGACGGACGGTATTGGAAGCTTTTTTTGCACAAACTTTTTTCGAAATTTCAAAGACACGTGCGCTAGCAACACTTTACTGTGAAATGTTTGATTTTAATTCATTTTTTTTTGGATATTTTTTGTAAATTTTTGTAGTTTATAGTTTAGACTGTAAAGAGAAATTCGCTTGACGATTGACGGACGGTATTGGAAGCTTTTTTTGCGGGAACTGTTTTCGAAATTTCAAAGACACGTGCGCTGCAAGTTTACTGTGAAATGTTTGATTTTAATTCATTTTTTTTTTGATATTTTTTGTAAATTTTTGTAGTTTATCGTTTAGACTGTAAAGAGAAATTTGCTTGACGATTGACGGACGGTATTGGAAGCTTTTTTTGCGGGAACTGTTTTCGAAATTTCAAAGACACGTGCGCTGCAAGTTTACTGTGAAATGTTTGATTTTAATTCAATTTTTTTGGGATATTTTTTGTAAATTTTTGTAGTTTATCGTTTAGACTGTAAAGAGAAATTTCCTTGACGATTGACGGGGGGTATTGGAAGCTTTTTTTTAAACAAACTGTTTTCGAAATTTCAAAGACACGTGCGCTGCAAGTTTACTGTGAAATGTTTGATTTTAATTCATTTTTTTTTTGATATTTTTTGTAAATTTTTGTAGTTTATCGTTTAGACTGTAAAGAGAAATTTGCTTGACGATTGACGGACGGTATTCGAAGCTTTTTTTGCACAAACTTTTTTCGAAATTTCAAAGACACGTGCGCTGCAAGTTTACTGTGAAATGTTTGATTTTAATTCATTTTTTTTTTTTAAATATTTTTTGTAAATTTTTGTAGTTTATCGTTTAGACTGTAAAGAGAAATTTGTTTGACGATTGACGGACGGTATTGGAAGCTTTTTTTGCACAAACTTTTTTCGAAATTTCAAAGACACGTGCGCTAGCAACACTTTACTGTGAAATGTTTGATTTTAATTCATTTTTTTTTTAAATATTTTTTGTAAATTTTCGTAGTTTATCGTTTAGACTGCAAAGAGAAATTTGCTTGACAATTGATGGACGGTATTCGAAGTTTTTTTTTACACAAACTTTTTTCGAAATTTCAAAGACACGTGCGCTAGCAACTTTACTGTGAAATGTTTGATTTTAATTCATTTTTTTTTATATTTTTTGTAAATTTTTGTAGTTTATCGTTTAGAATGTAAACAGAAATTTGTTTGACGATTGACGGACGGTATTGGAAGCTTTTTTTGCACAAACTTTTTTCGAAATTTCAAAGACATGTTGCGCAGTAAAGTTGCGCTGCAACTTTACTGTGAAATGTTTGATTTTAATTCATTTTTTTTTTGAATATTTTTTGTAAATTTTTGTAGTTTATCGTTTAGACTGTAAAGAGAAATTTGTTTGACGATTAATGAACGGTATTGGAAGCTTTTTTTTTACACAAACTTTTTTCGAAATTTCAAAGACACGTGCGCTGCAACTTTACTGTGAAATGTTTGATTTTAATTCATTATTATTTTTTTTACATTTTTGTAAATTTCGGGCAAAAGACTTGTAATTTTAATATCTGGTGTTTTTATTTTACAAAAAAAGTACATTAATGTTCAATTAATGTAAGCAAATTTCAAGTTCCCGTAAATTTATAGTTTATAGTTTATAGTTTATAGTTTATAGTTTATAGTTTATAGTTTATAGTTTATAGTTTATAGTTTATAGTTTATAGTTTATAGTTTATAGTTTATAGTTTATAGTTTATAGTTTATAGTTTATAGTTTATAGTTTATAGTTTATAGTTTATAGTTTATAGTTTATAGTTTATAGTTTATAGTTTATAGTTTATAGTTTATAGTTTATAGTTTATAGTTTATAGTTTATAGTTTATAGTTTATAGTTTATAGTTTATAGTTTATAGTTTATAGTTTATCTATTACTTTTGTCGATAAACTATCGTCCAAACTATCGATGGCCCATTGACATTAAAAATCTATCGTTCGTAAATCTCTCACCGTCATTATTGGCAACCACCAATCCCAACGAGTACATTTCGCTACACCCACTTGAAAAAAAAAAAAAAAAAAAAAAAAAGTAGAAAAACGATCTTTTCTGCCCAATGCACGTCGAGCAAACCCTTAAACTGCACAGTTAAACGAACCTTTGGCGACGTTAACGCACTTGTCGTCCCGCGGCGGCGACGGCGATTCCTTGTGCGCCTGGATCTTCCCGATCAGCAATTCGAGACGCGAACTATTTCCCTTGAACAACATCTTTCAAAAATTCTCAGCCCTTTTCACCCTGTCCGTTCGAACCGACGATCAAGAACATTCCACCCACTCGCTCGTCACAACACCCGATCGTCAACCGACCCTGACGCTCCCTCAAGCCAAACGCGCTTTAGGAATTTCCCTCCCGATCGCCGATTCACCAACGACGAGAAAATGTCCCGAAAAATGTCCGATCACTTCCGGTTCGATTTTTTTTTTTTTTTTTTTTTTTTTTTCTCTTTCGACGCCCGACGAATCGCCCCGCCGATCTTTCGAGGCAGTTTACCGAGCGAACTTCGCAGTGCTTCTAGTCTCACGCTCGTGTCCGATACCGTCGGCGGTGGCTCGCGTTCTTCGGGGTGTCTCGACTCTGGGAGTCTATACCGCTAACTAAACGGGGGGGCCCCGGTACTATTATCATCGCTAGGAGTCCCGGATCGCGCTGCAGCGAGCGCCGAACGACGCACGAGGAGCGAAAGGGAGAGGTAACCGCTCAGAATTGTCGGAGAAGGGACCCTGAAGGAGAGGCCAGGGAGCCCCCTTGGGAAACCAACGAGCGTATTGGCCGGTAGGCGGGCACGATTACACCCACTATCGTCCTCACGCACTTGCACTCACGGACACACACACACACACACACACACACACGCACACACACGCACACACACGCACACGTGTCTTCGAGTCAAGAGAGCTCGTTAGATATTTCGTAAGATTTTCCGGCGCGGAAAATCGTGGAGGCGAAGAAGTTGCCGAATTGACCGAGCGGCGATCGAGGATCGATCGCGTTTTTTCGAACGCGCGCGTAATTAGTACATTACGATACTAGTGCGAAAAAGAAAAAAACGTTTTTCCGACGAGCGTGAGTTTGCAGCACGAGCCAAAGGCGAGTGTTGCAATCACACGAGTCAAAGTGAAACGTTTGCAGCACTAGTATCGTACGTAAATTTTATTTCTCGAGATGGGAAAGGGGAATTTTTCGCGCGCGAAGCGTGAGTAAAACTGCACTTTACGCACCGAGTGAAATAATTAGTGCATTATGCCACGAGGGCGATAAACGTTTTTCTAACGAGCGCGAGTTTAAGGCACGTGCCGAAGGAGTGTGCTGTAATCTCACTAAATCTTTCGTTTTTACGCACGCGAAGCGGTCGGAAAATTGGCCATTTTCGCAACGAGTGACGAAACAGTACATTACGATACCGGTGCGATGAAACTTTGTCTGACGAGTGTGAGTTTGCAGGACGAGCCGAAGGCGAGTGATGCAGTAACACGAGTAAGAAAATGATTTATCGCACGAGTATCGTACGAAATTTTACATCACGACGTGTGAAAACGGGGGTTTTCCGCACGCTAAGCGTGCGTAAAACCACATTTTACACACGGAGTGATATAAAATTCTTTTGCTTCCTGAGAAGTGTGCGCAGGAAGGCAGTTTTGCGCATCGCGTGCGGGAAAAGTAATGAGCATGTGAAGGAAGGCAATATTGTGTTTTTTTTTTTTGAAGGCACTAGTGCGCGAAAGTGTCTTTTACGCACTAGTGGGAAATCACGAAATCACGGAAAGCGTGATTTTCGTGAATTTGGTAGGTAAAATTATAGTAGAAAAGGGAGTTCTGACTCATGTGACATTTTCACACTCGTCGAAAATTGCCTTTGTAGGCACTAGTGCGTAAAAGTGACTTTCTGCGCACAGCTGGCGTAAAATGGAAAGTTTGATTTTCGTGAATTTGGTAGGAAAAACTATGAACATCATGGGCGTAGAAGTAGAAAAGGGGAGTTCTGACTCGTGTGAATGGCGACACTTTCGCGCTGGTAAAAAATTCCCTTTCTACGAGCGGTGATCGACGATCGATCGTTTCTTTTGAACGCATGCGTAAAATTCCGTTTTCCGTTCCTGAGAAGTGTGCACAGAAAGGCAATTTTGCGGTTCGAGTGCGGAAAAGTACTTCGCACGCGTACGAAGGCAATATTGTATTTTTTTTAGGCACTAGTGGGAAAAGTGCCTTTTTACGCACCCTTGCCGTAGAACGGAAAGCGTTAATATATTAGGAAAAATTATGTGAATTGCATAGTCGTAGAAAAGAGAGTTTTGACTCGTGTGAATGCCGGCATTTTCACACTCGTCAAAAAACACCCTTTCTGCGCTAATGCCACAAAAATAATAATTACCTAACGCATGTAACGTAAAATCCGCTTTCCGTTCCTGAGAAGTGTGCGCAGAAAATCACTTTTTTGCATTGCTCGCTCGAAAAGTACTTCGCATGTTTACAAAAGCGATATTCTATTGGTTCGCGCACTAGTGCGCAAAGTGCCTTTTTGCGCACACTTGCCGTAAAACGGGAAAAGCGTGATTTTCGTGAATTTGCTACGAAAAATTATGGAAAAATACCGGCATTTTCACACTTGTCACGAACTCCCTTTTTACACTCATGGCATACATAAATAACTATTATAAATGATTACAATAGTTATTTATATATTTATATAACTATATAAACTATTATAAAGAGCAGGTATGTAAGCAATCGCAATATATATATATATACCTACAACAAAAAAAAAGATAAAGCATCGCACCTTCACGGTGCGTTAAAAATAAACTAAACTCGTCCTGTTCAAACAGCTCGCGGGTAAAACGAGACTTGCTTGTAAAATAAATAAAAAAAAATAATAATAATAATGATAATAATAATAATAATCATGATCTCTGCCAGTCTTCGTGGTTCTATCGAGGCTCGATCTGCCGATCCTAATCTAAATTTTCACCGAGCGGGGCCGGAGGAGAGGAGTTCTGGTGGGGTCAGGGGAAGGGCGAAGAGGTCAACGAGGAAGGTCAGCTTTATTGTCACTCGAGCCTGCGGTACCACCTCGTTGCCGAGTTACTTTTGCGGCTCTCTATAAACCGAAACCGGTTGCAAAATGGACCGAGGTCGGGGACCCCGCGAGGGTTGCTCCTGTTTCGTACGCGCATGCGCGCGAAAAAAAAACTTGAACGTTTCATTGTTAAATCTACCTCGCAATTTTAATGCTTTCTCGTAAATCAAGCAATATCCAACGCTTTTGTGGAACGAGGCTGACGCGCTTCAAGTTTCCCAATAACGACCGTACCGAGAATTTCGCTCAGCGTACGCAGAGTTCAAAATTACAGCAGCCATTATTTTTTTTTTTTTTTGCTGTTACATCTTTTTCGACACATTTTTTTTTTGCTATTACATTTTTTCCAATTTTTTTTTTGCTATTACATTTTTTCCAATATTTTTTTTTTTGCTATTACATTTTTTCCAATTTTTTTTTTATTGCTATTACATGTTTTCACACATTTTTTTTTTTTTTTTTAAAAATGGCGATTCTTAACCCATGCGACTTGTATACGTAGGTGAGAATTCCTCTCGACGTAGACGAAGTTCAAATTGGAAGGAGTGACGATTTTTTTTTTTTCAATTTTTTTTCTGTCAATTTTTTTTTTTTAATACTAATCGACGCGGCTGAGAAATCGATGAGGCGCTATTGTGGATTTTACGCTCGTTCGACCAGAGATCGGTGGCGTTGAACTTGATACGTAAAGACGGTTCCGTTATCCGTGACCACCATGGCGAACGAGAACGGAGTATCTGCGGTACGGGACCGCCCAAAGAGAGTATCATGCTTGTACCTTTTCGTCAAATTTTCCATAAAATTTGACGCTCCGATAAGGTTTTTTTTTTTTTTTTTTTTTAAATCATTTTTCTATATCTTTTTTGAATTAAAATGGCCCATATTCGCACGGGCTTATTCGTAGTTCGAAATCATTGACGTTTTACAGTAAAAAAAAAAAAAAATAAATAAAATACGTGGTAATTAAAATTTTCACATTGCTGCGTCGTGTATTGTACATTTGTTTAAAAAGCATCTGTGAAAATTATCTTCTATGCTAAATAAATACTAAATAATTAATATATGTATTAATGTATGTCCGTGTTTATTTGCTTTTAAGAATGCACTCGACTCTGTAGCAAGAAACAACTCAGCCTGAGCTCGTTCGTTGATCATAAATCCGCGCATTTTACATTCGTTGGTAACAAAATGGAAAATTACATTTACCGAGTTTCTGTCGCCGCAGCTTATTGCAAATTGCAAATAGCAAATAGCAAATAGCAAATAGCAAATAGCAAATTACGAATTACGAATTACGAATTACGAATTACGAATTACGAATTACGAATTACGAATTACGAATTACGAATTACGAATTACGAATTACGAATTACGAATTACGAATTACGAATTACGAATTACGAATTACGAATTACGAATTACGAATTACGAATTACGAATTACGAATTACGAATTACGAATTACGAATTACGAATTACGAATTACGAATTACGAATTACGAATTACGAATTACGAATTACGAATTACGAATTACGAATTACGAATTACGAATTACGAATTACGAATTACGAATTACGAATTACGAATTACGAATTACGAATTACGAATTACGAATTACGAATTACGAATTACGAATTACGAATTACGAATTACGAATTACGAATTACGAATTACGAATTACGAATTACGAATTACGAATTACGAATTACGAATTACGAATTACGAATTACGAATTACGAATTACGAATTACGAATTACGAATTACGAATTACGAATTACGAATTACGAATTACGAATTACGAATTACGAATTACGAATTACGAATTACGAATTACGAATTACGAATTACGAATTACGAATTACGAATTACGAATTACGAATTACGAATTACGAATTACGAATTACGAATTACGAATTACGAATTACGAATTACGAATTACGAATTACGAATTACGAATTACGAATTACGAATTACGAATTACGAATTACGAATTACGAATTACGAATTACGAATTACGAATTACGAATTACGAATTACGAATTACGAATTACGAATTACGAATTACGAATTACGAATTACGAATTACGAATTACGAATTACAAATTACAAATTACGGTGTTTGACCTTGAGAACAGCTCGTGGATACTTTGGGCGAGAGACGAACGACGAAAAAAAAAAAAAAAGATTGACTTAAATAGAGAACTTACAATGGGGAATCTCGCTGAGATATTGACGAGTCCGCAGCGGAGACTTTGAGTTTCGACGCGGGAGCGGGATTTCCGATGCGGTGAATGAGTTCGGTTGGACAAAAAAGTGTTTTGCTCGAGTGAGGCGGAGAGGGACGGAGAGAGACCCCCCTCGCACCTCTGTGAAATCGCGCGGAATGGATTCTCACACACGGTCGGAGCTCTGTGCCACCTTGTTCGCGTTAACCCCGGGCGCCACGGACCCCCCGTCCGCTTAACCGGGTATACCTCACAGCCGAGTACTCACCGAGAGAATGATCTTTTTTTTGTTCTCTCTCCGTCCGCCTCGTTCCCCGAGCTCGCCGAGCCTCTCGCTCGATCTCTATCACCGCGTGCGATTCCACGATTTTACACACGATTTCTACGTGCCCTCGCACCGTAAGGGCCCACCCATCGGGGCGTATTTATATCAAGCAAATTTTTACTACCTCGGGTGGTCCGTCCATTGAACCATTTGTCGCAAATTTTTTCATTTCTTTTTTTTTACATTATTTTAAGCCGCAAGACAAATTTCAAATGTTTTTTTTTTTTCATTTTTCTTCGTTAAAAAAAATCAAGATTTTAATGTCCGCCCACGGAAAACAGTCAAAAACGTATATATATCAGGCACATTTTTACTACCTCGGGTGGTCCGTCCATTGAGCCATTTGTCGCAAATTTTTTCATTTTTTTCTCTTTACATTATTTTAAACCGCAAGACAAATTTCAAGTGTTTTTTTTTTCATATCTCTTGGTTAAAAAAATCGATATTTTAATGTCTGCGTATGAAAAACAGTCTAAAACGTATTTATATCAAGCAAAGTTTTACTACCTCCGATGGTCCGTCCATTGAACCATTTGTCGTAAATTTTTTCGATATTATTTTAAGCGGCAAAATAAATTTTAAGCGTTTCTTTTTTATTTTTCGTTCGGTAAAAAAAAAATGGAGATCTAAAATTTTTTATCTTACGAAAAAGTCGTGCAAGGTAATTCACACACGACTTCCTCGTTTATAACAATTTTTCGCATAGCTTCCACTATGAGGGAGTCAAAATCGACCAGGGAACATTCTCGTGGAGAGAGCTATGCCCAAAATTGCAATAAATGTTTAAGTCATGTGCAAGTTATTGTGCACCACGTTTTTTTTTTACTGATCTTTCAATGTTTTTTCTTTATCTGATTCCAGAATGGCACCTCGATCGACACGTTACCCAGATTCCGACGTTTCGATTCCGACCTTTCGATTCCGACCTTTCGATTCCGACCTTTCGATTCCGACCTTTCGATTCCGACCTTTCGATTCCGACCTTTCGATTCCGACCTTTCGATTCCGACCTTTCGATTCCGACCTTTCGATTCCGACCTTTCGATTCCGACCTTTCGATTCCGACCTTTCGATTCCTACCTTTCGATTCCGACCTTTCGATTCCGACCTTTCGATTCCGACCTTTCGATTCCGACCTTTCGATTCCGACCTTTCGATTCCGACCTTTCGATTCCGACCTTTCGATTCCGACCTTTCGATTCCGACCTTTCGATTCCGACCTTTCGATTCCGACCTTTCGATTCCGACCTTTCGATTCTGACGTTTCGATTCCGACCTTTCGATTCCGACCTTTCGATTCCGACCTTTCGATTCCGACCTTTCGATTCCGACCTTTCGATTCCGACCTTTCGATTCCGACCTTTCGATTCCGACCTTTCGATTCCTACCTTTCGATTCCGACCTTTCGATTCCGACCTTTCGATTCCGACCTTTCGATTCCGACCTTTCGATTCCGACCTTTCGATTCCGACCTTTCGATTCCGACCTTTCGATTCCGACCTTTCGATTCCGACCTTTCGATTCCGACCTTTCGATTCCGACCTTTCGATTCCGACCTTTCGATTCCGACCTTTCGATTCCGACCTTTCGATTCCGACCTTTCGATTCCGACCTTTCGATTCCGACCTTTCGATTCCGACCTTTCGATTCTGACGTTTCGATTCCGACGTTTCGATTCCGACCTTTCGATTCCGACCTTTCGATTCCGACCTTTCGATTCCGACCTTTCGATTCCGACCTTTCGATTCCGACCTTTCGATTCCGACCTTTCGATTCCGACCTTTCGATTCCGACCTTTCGATTCTGACGTTTCGATTCTGACGTTTCGATTCCGACCTTTCGATTTACAAACAAGCTCGATTCCATTGACTGTAAATGAATTTTTCCAGCCACGGATCACTTTCAGCCTCCCGACACGGAGACGACGGAACGACTTGCGCGTTTAAACGGGAGCCGATTAAATCGATTTTCCGTCTGACTGTCTTAGCCTCTGGGAAGTAGATTCGAGATCGGCTCCGACACCGTTTTCCCACGATATTAAAAACAAAAAAATCCTTTTTCAAGGCTAAAAGAAGATTTAATACGAAAAAATCGCGGCAGACAATTCGAGAAAATTGACAATTCGAACTAAGATTAAAGTGCAATAAAAAAAAAAATCGCTGCAGGCAATTCCAGAAAATTTACAATTTTCCGATTCGTACCAAGATTAAAAAAGGGATTTAAAAAAAAAAAAAAAAATCGCAGCAGACAATTCGAGAAAATAGCAAATTTTCGGATTCTCCCTTACATCGGTTGCCCTCATTGTGCCCAATTGGAGCGATTAAGTTCTCGAGAATTTGAAACTCGTGTCTCACCGTCGAATTCGCCGTTCGCCGAGAGACAGGGTAAAAGCGGGGAATATGGACCGGTCAATATTTCATTGATTTACGTGTTAATCGGGATGGTCCATATTCACCACGTTCACCCTATCGCGGATACCGCGGATTCCCAAGTTAGGGCTCTCGAACTATGCCAAAGTTCCGAATATGAGAGAGTCCGACCTTCGACCCGCCGATATTCGACCCAATGCGAACAATGCATCTTTCGACGTGTCTCGGAATACCCGTAGGAATTTATTCTCTCTTGCACACCTGCTGATAAAAAATAAAATAAAAATTTTTAAATTTAAAAAATAATTTTTTTTTTTTTTTAATTTAAAAAGGTTACGCAAAGGTCGCAAAGACTTTGGGTTAGCACGTGGAAGAGATTGGCGTGTCCCCGAAAAGAACAGTTTGTGGGAGGCTCCCACGTATCGGGCGCATGTGCGACTGGGAGTCGTTCGTTACGATCGACTCCGCCTACGCTGTTCCCGCTTGGTTGTACTAGATTTCGATTCGAAACTAATTTTATTTATTTATTTTCATTTTTTTTCCCCCGTAGAAAACATTTTGTATTATTTTGCTTCCTCATGGAGGAAGCTTTGTTTTGGTAAAAAAAAAAAAAAAAAAAAAAAAAAAAATCGAGATTTTAATGAAAACATGTTCAGAATGTTCTGAAACGTCGAAAAATCACATTTAGAAAAAAATGTCCGGGTGTGTGTGTGTGTGTGTGTGTGTGTGTGTGTGTGTGTGTGTGTGTGTGTGTGTGTGTGTGTGTGTGTGTGTTAATTTCTTCAAAAATGTCTGTTCGCGCTCTGGCGCTCGGAATTTTTTAGCTATCGGGCTAAAAATGCGTACGTAGATGGAATATGATAACCCGATGATCCCATTAAAATTTCAAAAGAATCGATCGAACCGTTCAAATTTTATGACATTTTGAATTTTTCGATTTTTATGCAATTTTTTTTTTTTTCAAGACGCATTTTTATACATTAAATGTTCATCTATGTATAAAAAAGTGTGAAATTCGTGATCAGCATGAAAAAAATACATGGAATTACAGTCCTGATTGAAAGTTGAAAGTTGAAAGTTGAAAGTTGAAAGTTGAAAGTTGAAAGTTGAAAGTTGAAAGTTGAAAGTTGAAAGTTGAAAGTTGAAAGTTGAAAGTTGAAAGTTGAAAGTTGAAAGTTGAAAGTTGAAAGTTGAAAGTTGAAAGTTGAAAGTTGAAAGTTGAAAGTTGAAAGTTGAAAGTTGAAAGTTGAAAGTTGAAAGTTGAAAGTTGAAAGTTGAAAGTTGAAAGTTGAAAGTTGAAAGTTGAAAGTTGAAAGTTGAAAGTTGAAAGTTGAAAGTTGAAAGTTGAAAGTTGAAAGTTGAAAGTTGAAAGTTGAAAGTTGAAAGTTGAAAGTTGAAAGTTGAAAGTTGAAAGTTGAAAGTTGAAAGTTGAAAGTTGAAAGTTGAAAGTTGAAAGTTGAAAGTTGAAAGTTGAAAGTTGAAAGTTGAAAGTTGAAAGTTGAAAGTTGAAAGTTGAAAGTTGAAAGTTGAAAGTTGAAAGTTGAAAGTTGAAAGTTGAAAGTTGAAAGTTGAAAGTTGAAAGTTGAAAGTTGAAAGTTGAAAGTTGAAAGTTGAAAGTTGAAAGTTGAAAGTTGAAAGTTGAAAGTTGAAAGTTGAAAGTTGAAAGTTGAAAGTTGAAAGTTGAAAGTTGAAAGTTGAAAGTTGAAAGTTGAAAGTTGAAAGTTGAAAGTTGAAAGTTGAAAGTTGAAAGTTGAAAGTTGAAAGTTGAAAGTTGAAAGTTGAAAGTTGAAAGTTGAAAGTTGAAAGTTGAAAGTTGAAAGTTGAAAGTTGAAAGTTTACATTTTTATATCACTTTCTCATAATGGTCCTTTATTCGGAAAGCTTCTTCTGTGAGAAAGCATTTACTATATTTTTGGCTTCCTCATAGAGGAAGCTTTCCGAATTAAGGACCATTATGAGAAAGTGATATAAAAATTTCAACTTTCAACTTTAAACTTTAAAAGTAACATAATTCAAAAGTAACATATAAAAAAACTGAAAAAAATTTAAAATCCGATAAAATCTTGCCACTTCGATGGATTTTGACCTAATTCAATGCCGAAGGTCGCTGATCAATATAGTATATTTGTGTGCACTTTTAAGACGAGTGCTCAAAATTTACCCAAGTTGGAACTACGGCGGAGAATTAAAAAAAAAAAAAAATGTTTACAGTGTAGTTTTGATAGGTACACAGAATTGTATGTTAGAATTTTTTATGAACATGAAAATTCATAAAATGTATATGAAGTTTTATGCATATACAGTGTATATGAAATTTCATTGACACGTATGTAAGAACATTGCCTTACCGATATATTAAAAACAATATTATTTCTATAATATTTTCAATGATAAAATAATTTTCACATACGAATGTCTTAATTTTCAATGCCATCACCGGTAATTTTGATATCCAGATATTGCATTTATGATCAAACTATTAAAATTCAAATACAATGTACACGAATTCTAATTTCATAAATCGTGCTTCGGTATTTCATATAAATTCGTAAATTTCATAATATTTTTAACAGTGTAAGCTGTCAGGATGAAATTATTAATTCTAAACAGTCATTTTACTGAACATCAACGATGCAACAAATTGCAAATAAATTTTGGATTTTAAGAAAAAAAAAATCGTTTTTTTTTTTTTTTGTAAATCGCACGTGAAAAATCCTCAGCTTCGCTCAGTCGGTAACGAGTCGATGCTTCGGACGAGTTCAAATTGTGTTCTCACGCCTCCACATTGGCGTGCTACGAAATCCGATATGCTCGTCCGAAATTGCCGCAATCTCGAAGAAAACAGCCAAGTCAACTTAGTTAACGACCGACCGTACTTTGCGTGGTTCAGCGATCCAAAAAAAAAAAAAGCTCACCCGCAACGCACGAACGATTGATTCTTTCGGGAGGAAGAAGAAAAAAAAATGCAAAACAGGCCCCCGCCCAAAGTTGCGCGAAGTCGCAACGAAGTTACAAAGAGGCGTGACGGACGAGCGAATTGACAAGTCGACACAAAACCGCCGAGCGAGGAAAGTTCTTCCGGTCTCTCGACGACGCCGCGGACACAAAGACCGCGAAGCGCCTCCGAGCGATCGAGCACAATTGCTGTCGCGATAGATTGGTCACGCAGCTTCCTTCGACCGTCGCTGAGAGCAAATCGATCCCGAAGAAGCCATCGACGTTCTCGTGAGATCCGAGCGGCGAAATCGATTCGCGAGAGAATAAACAACAATAAGAGTGAACAATATCGCGGTACGCTTCGACAAAACAAAGATTAATCAACGAGACCGGAAGTGAGTCTTCGAACCCGAGAGAGAAAACAAACGACGGGCCGGCCGAGAGGCAGGATTTTCGGTCGGTGATATCGTACAAGGCGAATGTCTGCGAAGAAGGAAAACCAAGGGTGCTTGCGGCCTCTAAGAGGGTAGTGACTTCCGGTCTAAAGACGTGCTTCCGGTTTCATCCGTGGCGTCTTGAAACTCGAAGGCCACCATTATCCTTACCCTCGTAACACGCTGTACGGGCATCTTCTTCTTCTTCGTCCTTCTGCGTTTCACCTATTCCTCGTAAAAGCCCGCCTAGGCTACCCAACCGGAAGCTTGAGGGGACTCCCCGAACCGTGACCGAGTCCAGTGCGCGCGCGGTCGCCCCGAAACAAACCGACCATTCGCATTCAAATTATTTTCCGCTCTCGCCACTGCGGGGGGGGCGGCTTCGGATTGACCAGACTTACACTAAAGTAAAATGTCAATTATTCATAACATTTCGACAGCATAAGGTAAAATGGCGACTCGATGTCTCTCATAGTAGTGAGAACCATGAGCCTTGAAACGCAGAATTTCATCTGTAGCACAAGCGTGCCGAGTTTCTATTGAAGCAATGGTATCAATGGCGACAATGACAAGAATGGCAATGGTAGCAATTGTAGAAATGGCAATGGTAGCAATTGTAGAAATGGCCATGGTAGCAATTGTAGAAATGGCAATGGTAGCAATTGTAGAAATGGCCAAGGTAGCAATTGTAGAAATGGCAACGGTAGCAATCGTAGAAATGGCAACGGTAGCAATTGTAGAAATGGCAATGGTAGCAATTGTAGAAATGGCAATGGTGGCAATTGTAGAAATGGCAATGGTAGCAATCGTAGAAATGGTAACGGTAGCAATTGTAGAAATGGCAATGGCAGCAATTGTAGAAATAGCAATGGTAGCAATTGTAGAAATGGCAATGGTAGCAATCGTAGAAATGGCAACGGTAGCAATTGTAGAAATGGCAATGGTAGCAATTGTAGAAATGGCCATGGTAGCAATTGTAGAAATGCCAATGGTAGCAATTGTAGAAATGGCAATGGTAGCAATCGTAGGAATGGCAACGGTAGCAATTGTAGAAATGGCAATGGTAGCAATTGTAGAAATGGCAATGGTAGCAAATGTAGAAATGGCAATGGTAGCAAATGTAGAAATGGCAATGATAGCGATTGAAATGACAGAAATGGCAATGATAACAATTGCAATGGCAGAAATTGCAATGGCAGAAATGACAATGGTAACAATTGCAATGGCAGGAATGGCAATCGTAGCAATTGTAGAAATGGCAACGGTAGCAATTGGAATGGCAGAAATGGCAATGGTAGCAATTGAAATGGTAGCATTTGCAATGGTAGCCATTGCAATGGTAGCATTTGCAATGGTAGCAATTGCAATGGTAGCAATTGCAATGGTAGCAATTGCAATGACAGAAATGGCAATGGTAACAATTGAAGTAGCAGATATGGTAATGGTAGCAATGGCAATGGCAGAAATAGCAATGGTAGCAATTGCAATGGTAGCATTTGCAAAGGAAATTATTACCATTGGCCAAAACAAATAAAATCATTCCGAATCAACTGTCATCCGACTGTGATTTGGCCCTAGGTAAGCGGACATTTGGAGAAAAGGAACTGTGGATCGAGAGGCACGTGCCGTGGAATCATGCTTCGCTTGAAGATCTTTCAGCTGCGCGGATTAGCCAGCCGTGAAACGATATCTCAAAGATTTCACCTGTCTTTCGTTACTCATGTGTAAACTCATCGTCGCTCTTTCATCGAGCTTCAAAGTGATTCGTCTCGCTGAGTCACCCAGACGATCAAGTTTCTTTATTTATTTCCGTAAAATGATAATTCATATTTAAAAAAAAAAAAAAAAACTCAACATTACGATTCAATCTGCACTTCAATGTAGCGATTATATAAAAAAAAATTCGATACACAGAAGTTACCGAAGACAGTTCGAAAAAAAAGAGACAAAACAAGTGGTCAAATCGGTGTCGGCGCACGCTTCTGCGGTACCACCTGCACGGAACGATCTTTCGAAGCGGCGGAGCAAGACTCCGATGTTTTTTTTATTCCTTGTTTACCATCATTTTCTTCTCCCTAGTTCTCCCCAACTCATTTCTCTCGATCCTTTACGGCAAAATAATTATATATATATATATATATATATATATATATATATATATATATATATATATATATATATATATATATATATATATATATGTATATCATATATTATAATCATAATACATCTATATAATTTATATATTTCAATTAATATTAAATGCTACATTCATTTCACGTAAACGACAAATGTATACTTATACCGTTCCATGTGGGCCATCGACACGAAGATCGAACTTTTTCGAAAAAAAAGTACATGTCCAAAATTTTGGTACAAATCTGAAAGACAATTAGGATCAATGACCAAGGCGCCAGTTCGGTAAAAGTCATTGTCGGTAAAAACTATTCTGTTTTCGGAGAATGTCACGTTTATGTGTATGTGTGTATAGGCGTATGTATAAAAGTTAGCCAAAGGTAACATACCAATAAATCCACTATTATTATTATTATTATTATTATTATTATTATTATTATTATTATTATTATTAATTTAATCTGCGGCTCTAGGACTACGTCCCTCGAGAGCCGACCAAGATACGTTATTCAAGAGGCAAATACAGAAGAAAAAAAAGTGCATCTTTAATGGAGACCTAATTACTACTACCATATATTAAAATTGATATTATATACTATAGTTATTTCACATGTACGGAAGATGCATCTTTCGACATGCGTTACTTGTTCCCTTCCATCTGGTCCATTGACACAAAAATTGAACTTTTTAGAAAAAAAAAAAGTACATGGCTAAAATGTTGGTACAAATCTGAAAGACAATTAGGATCAATGACCAGTGCGCCGTTCGGTAAAAATTATTCTCTTTCTGTTTTGGGAGAATAACACGTGTGTTTGTGTATATGCATATGTATATAAGTTAGCCAAGGGTGACACACCGGTTCCTACCTAAATCTCCGATTACTATTATTATTATTATTATTATTATTATTATTATTATTATTATTATTATTATTATTATTGTTATTATTATTATTAATAATTTAATCTGAGCCTCTAGGACTACGTCCTTTGAGAGCCGACCAAGATAGTCATTCAAGAGGCAAATACAGAAGAAAAAAAAAGTGCATCTTAAATGGAGACCTAGTTACTGCTACCATATATTAAAATTAATATTATATACTATAGTTATTTCACATGTACGACAGATGCATCTTTCGACATGCGTTACTTATGCCCTTCCATCTGGTCCATTGACACGAAAATTGAACTTTTTAGAAAAAAAAAAAGTACATGGCTAAAATGTTGGTACAAATCCGAAAGACAATTAGGATCAATGACCAGTGCGCCAGTTCGGTAAAAATTATTCTCTTTCTGTTTTGGGTGAACATAACACGTGTGTGCGTGCGTGTGTGTACATTCGTATTTATATAAGTTAGCCAAGGGTGACACACCGGTTCCTACCTAAATCTCCGATTACGATCTCGCCGGTGGAATCGTGAGCGCGCGCGCGAGCCAAGATTAAGAGCCCACTCGGCGCGGTCGGTTGTTCTCTCTCTCTCTCAGCCGCGAGCCTCGGAAGATTAAGATGTCACGTGTTATCCGGCAAGCGAGGGGTGGGGTGGGGTGGGGTGGGGGGGGGGGGGGAAGGTGTGCGCACACGCGCCAACCGAAACATGTGTGATGCGCAGGTATACACGAGGAGTTTCTCGATGTACGCGCGAAGAACTCGAAGAACCTGCTGCGAAGAGTTCGAGCTACCACGGTCTCGCTCACAGCGAGAGGCACGGATTCCGTCTGGTCATCATCAGCGAGCCGAAACTTCACACGGGCTGCCCGAGCGATCGGCCAAATCTCCTCGAACGAAATTCAATTCGTGACACTTGATTCGTCGACGAATCGACGGCTTGATTGAAAGAGAGAAAAATTCATTTGTCATAATTGTTATCCAATTTCTTCCTAGCTGGAAAAAAGAAGGGTATTGGATCGCGAATAATTGTGGACACGAGCGGAAATTTAATGTATCAATCGCGTCGAGATTTTGGACGCGATGTATGAAATATATTAAAAAAAAAAAATAAAAAAAAAAAAATGCGCAAAGGAGAACCGGATGGGGATTGTAGCTCATCCATGAGCGTGCAAAGTATCCTCCACAGGGACGCGAAGATTTCACGGATGAAGAGTATAAACATAGTCGGCCGGACCAAGTTTCTACCTCCCTTATTCATATTCATGATCCACCAATCTCATTTCTTATTTGTTCTCGCGGGTTGTTTGGGTGGTTGAGAGAAAACGTGTAGGTGTCGGGAATGCGCCAGCTGGGCGCGAGACACTGTCCACCGTGCTCGCGCAGCGGGGGTCCCCCGGGAATCTCTTGAATCTTATCTCTCTCTTGCTCTCTCTCTCTCTCTCTCTCTCTCTCTCTCTCTCTCTCTCTCTCTCTCTCTCTCTCTCTCGCCCTCCGTAGTTCGCGAAGGGAGAGATACAATTCCTTCGTCCCGATATAGAAAAACGTCAGATGTTCTATACGCTCATTGGAAATTAACTAAGTAAATGCTGCTTCAACTGGCAGAACTTCTACTAGTGGCAGCTTTAGGACATCATGTCTGAATTTCATCAGGCTACATCAGTCGGCTCATCGCTGTATTCATAGTATTTTTGTCACAATCACACACGTAGAACAAATCTATTCATTCATTTAATCACAATCACAATCACAATCACAATCGCAATCGCGATCGCAGTCGCATTCGCAGTCGCATTCGCAGTCGCATTCGCAGTCGCATTCGCAGTCGCATTCGCAGTCGCATTCGCAGTCGCATTCGCAGTCGCATTCGCAGTCGCATTCGCAGTCGCATTCGCAGTCGCATTCGCAGTCGCATTCGCAGTCGCATTCGCAGTCGCATTCGCAGTCGCATTCGCAGTCGCATTCGCAGTCGCATTCGCAGTCGCATTCGCAGTCGCATTCGCAGTCGCATTCGCAGTCGCATTCGCAGTCGCATTCGCAGTCGCATTCGCAGTCGCATTCGCAGTCGCATTCGCAGTCGCATTCGCAGTCGCATTCGCAGTCGCATTCGCAGTCGCATTCGCAGTCGCATTCGCAGTCGCATTCGCAGTCGCATTCGCAGTCGCATTCGCAGTCGCATTCGCAGTCGCATTCGCAGTCGCATTCGCAGTCGCATTCGCAGTCGCATTCGCAGTCGCATTCGCAGTCGCATTCGCAGTCGCATTCGCAGTCGCATTCGCAGTCGCATTCGCAGTCGCATTCGCAGTCGCATTCGCAGTCGCATTCGCAGTCGCATTCGCAGTCGCATTCGCAGTCGCATTCGCAGTCGCATTCGCAGTCGCATTCGCATTCGCATTCGCATTCGCAGTCGCAATCACAATGACAATCACAATGACAATCACAATGACAATCACAATGACAATCACAATGACAATCACAATGACAATCACAATGACAATCACAATGACAATCACAATGACAATCACAATGACAATCACAATGACAATCACAATGACAATCACAATGACAATCACAATGACAATCACAATGACAATCACAATGACAATCACAATGACAATCACAATGACAATCACAATGACAATCACAATGACAATCACAATGACAATCACAATGACAATCACAATGACAATCACAATGACAATCACAATGACAATCACAATGACAATCACAATGACAATCACAATGACAATCACAATGACAATCACAATGACAATCACAATGACAATCACAATGACAATCACAATGACAATCACAATGACAATCACAATGACAATCACAATGACAATCACAATGACAATCACAATGACAATCACAATGACAATCACAATGACAATCACAATGACAATCACAATGACAATCACAATGACAATCACAATGACAATCACAATGACAATCACAATGACAATCACAATGACAATCACAATGACAATCACAATGACAATCACAATGACAATCACAATGACAATCACAATGACAATCACAATGACAATCACAATGACAATCACAATGACAATCACAATGACAATCACAATGACAATCACAATGACAATCACAATGACAATCACAATGACAATCACAATGACAATCACAATGACAATCACAATGACAATCACAATGACAATCACAATGACAATCACAATGACAATCACGGCCATGGCCATGGCCATCAGACGACCATGCGCAAACTAATAATGTTTTTTTTTTTTTTGTGGCTTCTCCCTACTTGAAATTCGAGCACCCTTAGCCTTAGCGTTCGCGTAGACCGCGTGGTCGTTCGAGCGAGAAAACAATGATCATATCGTTTCTTTCCACCTGATCATTCGGCTGCACCAAATAGCCTTTTTTTTTTGGGTATACCACACGCACACAAAGTGCTGCCGTTCCGCGGAGGATGATAGTCGAACGGAAGAATCAGGAGGGGCCACGACCGCGGAGGTCAGGCAGGTGAGAGACCCCCTCTAATTCGTTTGAAGAGGCTGAGGGGATCTCTCGGGAACCCTCCCAAATATATCAAAGTGTGACCGACCGCTCGCTGGTCAGTTCGTGTAGGTTCAAAAAAAAAAATAAAATAAAATAAAATAAAATTGAAAAAAATCAACGCCCGAGCAAACTTTCCAAGTTAATATCTACAATTTTTTTTTTTTTTTCTACTAATTTTGATACGTAAAAATGGTACGGTGAGTTCGACTTTTCTTCAAAAATATATCGTCCGGTTTTCGAATGTTTCACGATAACTTAAAAAAAAATAAAAAAGAGCATCTCATCGGGCCTAACAAAAAGACGCCGACTATTCGTTCATGGGCAAATCGTGTGGATCCATTTTTTTTTTTGTGTTTACGCAGGACGCGCACGCTCGTAAAATTTTCAAGACAGAAAGGTGCGAGTCATTCGTGCGTGGTTTTTTGAGCCAACAGAAGAAGCCAACAATTTTTATGTAAATCGATAATTTGTTCTCTGCCGAATGATAACTTCAAAGCGGAGCTGGGCAAAGTACCGAAAAGTACTTAAAGTACCAAGTACTAAGTTCCGCAAGTACTTAAAGTACAAAGTAATTTCCGTACTTAAGGTACTTTTATAAAAGTACTTTAAGTAAGTGATAAGGCCGAAAGTGAGAAAGGTCTCGATTTTATGCACGAAAAATCGTATTTTTGGGATTTAAATGGAAAATATTGGGCTGAGAGTAAAATAATTTTATGAGTCAGGCATTTTTTTAAATTAAAAAAGAGGAGCAAAGTAATTTGCACATGGTTTCCTCGTTTATTATAATTTTGAGCGTAGCTTCCTCAAAGAGGAAGCAATGCTCAAAATTGTACAAGTTCTTTGATCTTAGTACTACGTAAAAGTACTTAAAGTACCGAAAAGTACTTTGATACTTTAAGTACTTTCAGTACTTTAAGTACGTACTTTAGGTAAGTACTTTAAGAACGTACTTTAGGTTCGTACTTTAGGCACGTACTTTAGGCACGTACTTTAGGCCCGCACTTTAGGTACGTGCTTTACGTACGAGCTTTAGGTATGTACTTTAGGTACGTACTTTAGGTACGTACTTTAGGTACGTACTTTAGGTACGTACTTTAGGTACGTACTTTAGGTACGTACTTTAGGTACGTACTTTAGGTACGTACTTTAGGTACGTACTTTAGGTACGTACTTTAGGTACGTACTTTAGGTACGTACTTTAGGTACATACTTTAGGTACGCGCTTTCGGTACGCGCTTTAGGTACGCGCTTTAGGTACGCGCTTTAGGTACGTGCTTTAGGTACGTATTTTAGTTACGTACTTTAGGTACGTACTTTGGGTACGTAATTCAGGTACGTACTTTAGGTACGTCCTTCAGGTACGTCCTTCAGGTCCGTCCTTTAGGTCCGTCCTTTAGGTACGTGCTTCAGGTACGTGCTTTAGGTACGTGCTTTAGGTACGTATTTTAGTTACGTGCTTTAGGTACGTGCTTTCGGTACTTCCTTTAGGTACGTGCTTTGGGTACATACGTTGGGTACGTGCTTTAGGTACTTACTTTGGGTACGTACTTTGGGTACGTACTTTAGTTACGTACTTTCGGTACGTACTTTAGGTACGTACTTTAGGTACGTCCTTCAGGTACGTCCTTCAGGTCCGTCCTTTAGCTACGTGCTTCAGGTACGTGCTTTAGGTACGTGCTTTAGGTACGTGCTTTAGGTACGTGCTTTAGGTACGGGCTTTAGGTACACGCTTTAGGTACGCGCTTTAGGTACGTGCTTTAGGTACGTACTTTAGGTACGTACTTTGGGCACGTACTTTGAGTCCGTACTTTGGGTAGGTACTTTGGGTACGTACTTTAGGTACGTACTTTAGGTACGTACTTTCGGTACGTACTTTAGGCACGTAATTCAGGTACGTACTTTAGGTACGTACTTTAGGTACGTCCTTCAGGTACGTCCTTCAGGTCCGTCCTTTAGGTACGTGCTTCAGGTACGTGCTTCAGGTACGTGCTTTAGGTACGCGCTTTAGGTACGTACTTTAAGTACCAAATAAGTACTCAGGAACTTTAAGTACTGCCCAGTTCTGCTTCAAAGTAGCAATTTTTTCGTTTATAGTTCAAGCTGTTGCACTAGATAAGAAGGGGAGAAATGTTCCGCTGTATCGTTCGAGGGGGAACGTAGATGTGACGAATATCGAGGCTAGCCAGTGAAAGTTCGAAACCCCCACCGATACCGGAAGTAGCCGTCATTTATCACGTGTCGAAGTGGCCATCGATGGATGTCGAACTCACTTTTATTGCCACGGTGAAAGGAAAACTTATGTGTCGCGACAACAGTAGTGTTCACGGTCTATTAAGCGATTTGGTTCGTCATTACATTGTCAAGAATCCCCCTTCTAATGCCGATAGATATGAACTTCCGTGCGTCCCTTTCGATACCCATTCTCGTGATTCGTCATTAGTTTAAAATTCTTCGAAGAACAATAAAAGTTCATACCATTTCTTAAAATAATAATAACAAAGATATTGTTACGTACACTGTAAAAAAAAATTGGTTTATAAATTAATGAACGATTTTGTAAACACACGTTTCCATTTTACACTACAAGTGTTCGTACACACTTTACAGTAAAGTGTATCTAAAATCGAAATTTTTTGCAATTTTAATATCTCGTATTTTAATTTAACAGTAAAAGTACATTAACGTTCAATGTAACTAATTTAAGGAAATTTCAATTTTCAGTACATTTAATTTACAATTTATTTTTACAGTGCATAGTAATGTTATTTTTTATTCCACATTCAATTTGTCTTTAATATAATTAAGTGGTACATTAAATTTTTATCTCAATATCAAAATTCTATTCGGTACCCAACAAGGCGCATTTGGCGCAGCGTCGATAATGGCGTGAAAAAAAAATTTTTATCGACACGACGATAATTCAATAAGCATGTTCACACGCACATTTTTTTTTTCTCTTAAATACACATGACGCATGAACACTTTCACACCCATGAAAATTAATTTATTTCACTGACACCCGCAAATAAATATTTATTTGATTTAAATAAATATTTTAATTGACTTAAATAAATGTTATTTAAACAAAAATAAATATTTATTTAAATAAAAATAAATATTTATTTAAACCAAATGAATATGTATTTGCGGGTCTTACGTCGAATAAATAATTTTTCTGGGTGCACATTAGGGTGTTTCTCAAGAAGGACATTTTTTTTTTTTTAATGTTGGTCCCACCCTTTTAAAGTATAGAATTCGATTAAAAATTGAACCTCGCGAAAAGTGGTTCCCAGCAAAAAAATCCTAAGTGGTGGCGCATTCGACGTTTGTACCCAAAAAATGCGACACCTTTTAAACGTAATTGTCAACGACCACCTTTCGGGAGGTGTTTTTTTTTTTTAGAAGGAAACATATACTTTTGGAGGGTGGGAAGAATTTTTCTTCAACAAATTCATCATACTGGACATTTTTGGTTTTCTGTATACGAATTAAAAAATCGAAATCTTTTGTGTTTATTAAAAAACAAAGGCAAAAAGTTAACCTCCCACCCCGTAGAACTGCATTTTTTTTCATCGATGAAAAAATCCAGCGAAAGGCAGTCACTGGCAATTAAGGAGGGAGTCTCGCTGAGGGTGACTTCGCATAAGTTCGACAAAAATAATCGAAAAATTGCAAGTACTTCTTGATGGTATAAAAATCTGAAAAAATTCATGCACACTAAAGGTACTGAGAAGAATAATTTTGCACAATAATAATTACAAAACGTTATTAACAAATTGATGAAAAAAATAATTGCTCAACAAATTTGCCCGCGACCCAACTTTTTTTTTTCGTGAAAATGATTCGTTTATTTTTCTGAATACGTATGAATTTTTTCAGATTTTTCAGTGATCGTTGATTTTTTTTTTTTCATGGAAAAATCAACGATTACGGAAAAATCTGAAAAAATTCATGCGTATTCAGAAAAATAAACGAATCTTTTTCACGAAAAAAAAAGTTGGGTTACGGTTAAATTTGTTAAGCAATTATTTTTTTCATCAATTAGTTAATAACATTTTGTAATTATTATTATGCAAAATTAATCTTTTCAGTATCTTTAGTATGCATGCATTTTTTTCAGATTTTTATACCATCAAGAAGTACTTGCAATTTTCTCTTATTTCTGTCGAACTCATGCGAAGTCAGCGTGCAGCGAGACTCCCCCCTTAAGTTTGAGAGGTGCCGCATTTATGGGTAAAAACGTCGAATGCGGCACCTCTTAGGATTTTTTTTTCTAGGCACCGCCTTTCGCAAGGTTCAATTTGAGATTGAAATCTGTCGTTTAAGGAGGGAGTCTCGCTGAGGGTAACTTCGCATAAGTTCGACAAAAATAATCGAAAAATTGCAAGTACTTCTTGATGGTATAAAAATCTGAAAAAAATCATGCACACTAAAGGTACTGAGACGATTAATTTTGCACAATAATAATTACAAAATGTTATTAACAAATTGATGAAAAAAATTAATTGCTCAACAAATTTGCCGGCAACCCAACTTTTTTTTTTCGTGAAAATGATTCGTTTATTTTTCTGAATACGTATGAATTTTTTCAGATTTTTCAGTGATCATTGATTTTTTTTTTTTTTCATGGAAAAATCAACGATTACTGAAAAATCTGAAAAAATTCAAGCGTATTCAGAAAAATAAACGAATCTTTTTCACGAAAAAAAAAGTTGGGTTGCGGGTAAATTTGTTAAGCAATTATTTTTTTCATCAATTTGTTAATAACATTTTGTAATTATTATTATGCAAAATTAATATTTTCAGTATCTTTAGTATGCATGAATTTTTTCAGATTTTCATACCATCAAGAAGTACTTGCAATTTTCTCTTATTTCTGTCGAACTTATGCGAAGTCAGCGTGCAGCGAGACTCCCCCCTTAAGTTTCAGAGGTGCCGCATTTATGGGTAAAAACGTCGAATGCGGCACCTCTTAGGATTTTTTTTTCTAGGCACCGCCTTTCGCAAGGTTCAATTTGATATTGAAATCTGTAGTTTAAAAAGATGGGAGGAAAATAAATGAAAAAAAAAAACGAATTTTTTTTGACACACCCTAGTGCACATATTATTTTCGCAGTGCATTATATCGAAAGTGAGAAGGAGAGAGACGGGAGTCTCCGCGTCCAGAAAAGCCAAGTTGCGGAGGCTCTTTAGTCACGGTTCTCATGGCAGCAGCGAGAAGCATGGCAAATTGTGGCGAACGGTAAAAAAAAAAAAATAAATAAATAAATAAATAAAAAATAACGGAGCGAGAACATTGAGGTGACAAAACAATGAAGTCGATAAAAAAAAAAAAAGCGCCGAGATACCAGGTCTTGCATACCATCGAACTGTGGGAAGCTCAACCTCTCTCATACACCCAGAAAAAAAAAGTTTATCAATCGTCATTAAAATCGGATATTAGAATATTTTTATTTGAATCAAATAAATTATTATTTGAATTAAATAAATTTTTATTTGACTCAAGGATATTTTTACTTGATCAAAGTATATGCGATATATTTAAGTCTAATAAAATTTTCTAGATTCCAAATAAAACTCTATTAAGTTCATATTTAAATAAGCTCTATTTCATTTGCTCTAAATAAATTTTATTTGGTTTGAATACATTTTTTTTTCTGGGCCCATAACCCTTTTTTTTATTAACCTGCACAGTGGAAAAAGATTTGCACATTTAACAAGCCATTTTTGTTCACAAACGTTCACAATTATTTTGTTTGATTTTACCAAAAAAAATATTCGCAAAATTGACAGACTTTTTTTTGTAAAATTAACGAGATAAGAATTGTGGACGTTTGTGGATAAGAAAAATTGGTACCTATTTTTTCACTGTGTATTTATGAGCCGGATCGTTATATTTTTTTATTTCCTGCACAGTATTTTATAACCTGCACAGTGGAAAAAGATTTGTACATTTAACAAGCCATTTTTGTTAAAATTGTGATTTTGTTAAAATTGTGATTTTGTTAAAATTGTGACGATGTCCACAATAATGGACAGTATCACAATATGTATAAAATTCAATGGAAAGTGGTATATATCTCTTTTTTTTAAATTATAAATCGATTATAAATCGATATTAAACGGAGCATAACTATCGAACCGGTATCTTAACCATTCAAACAAAAATATGAGATCACTCGACACATTTGAGAGTATATTCTAGAATTTTTTTTAAGAAAAATCAAACATGACTTATTGCCTGAAAAAAATATTTTTGTCTATATTTCATAGGAATAGACGTTTATTGCATTCAAAAAAAAAAAAAAAATCTACAAAATGTTGTTTTCAACAGTTCATTTGAAAATGCAACTTTCATCTATTAAACATTTTTTTGTACGACTAATAGTTTTTAAGATATAGGGTTTTTTTTTTTTAAAAAGGTCAATTTTTCGATATCTCAAAAAAATACAATCCAAAACTTCAGAAAAAAAAATTACAAAAACTACTTGTATATAATCACGAATTGTGGTGAGATGACAACTTTTTTGGAGAGGGTCCAGATTTTGACCGTTCGAATCCGGATGGAATACCTCATATAATATATAATATAATATATAATATATTATATTATATATATTATATTATATATTATATTATATAATGACTCTTATTCTATCGGGTGAAGATGTTCGTACTAGATATAGGGTTTTTTAAAAAAGGTCAATTTTGCGATATCTCAAAAAAATACAATCCAAAAATTCTGAAAAAAAATTACAAAAACTACTTGTATATAATGACGAATTGTGGTGAGATGACAACTTTTTTGGAGAGGGTCCAGATTTTGACCGTTCGAATCCGGATGGAATACCTCATATAATATATAATATATAATATATAATATATAATATATAATATATAATATATAATATATAATATATAATATATAATATATAATATATAATATATAATATATAATATATAATATATAATATTATGACTGTTATTCTATCGGGTGAAGATGTTCATACCTCAGGAGATACGGATCGCGTTGTCAAGCTCTGGGTTATCGGAAGTCATAGGCTATACAGCGTGACGAAGGTGGCAAGGATTCCCGGGCGCATATAATCTTAAAGTTTAATTGAGTCCCAGTCCCGATGGTGAGGAGCCCCGGAGCCAATTTTCCTCGGTTCCTCTCGCGGCTCTCCTTCAAACCCCTGGGATTTGTATCCGACCACCGTCGGATACATCAGGAGCCTCCTCGGCGCCTTATCCCACTCGGCCCTTCCGAGAATTTGGAAAATTTTTCTTACGAACCCCCATCGGACCGACCGGAAACAAGCAAATTTTTACTCTCGAAGGACCATTCATAATCGCGCAAAAAGCGCAGCCGAAATTATCTTCAACGCGTTTTGAGTGTAAATTTCAATATTCCTTGTGTTTTTTTTTTTTTTTTTTTTGTTAAAGAGAAAAACAAAATGCAGCGGTCAGGCTCGTGGGAAACAACGGCGATCCGAATTGACCCCCAGAACGGCGGGTGGGGCAAAATGGTCTCGCTCCAAAGTACATTGATTTAGAGAATTTCATCGATTTGCACTATTGCGCAAATCGATAAAAAAATGTTATATATATACATACATATATATATATATATATATATATATATATATATATATATATATATATATATATATATATATATATATATATATATATATTCAAATTAATTTTCATTTTTTCACTAAAGCCCTAAAAATTAAATTTTTTTCGCGAAAATGGAGAGACTCCATTTCTTTACTTTATAAAAAGTACAATAAATAAATAAAAAATTTTTTTTTTAATTACTAAAAAAAATTACAATAATTTTTCAGTACTCAAATTGATTAATTTTCCGACGATCAGAGGATGGTTGAAATTTAGTAATTTCAACTTTTTTTTTTTACGCAGAATAAATCTGCTTCGCGTATTTGGAGCGTACGGAAAAAAAAAATACGGGGCAAAATGGACCGTCCTCCGATCGCTGGGAAAATTAATCAATTTGAGTACTGAAAAATTATTGTAATTTTTTTTTTCTCGACGAAATATTGAATTTTCTGAATATTAACAATAATAAAGTGAACAATGGAGTCCCTACATTTTAGTGAAAAAATTAAAATTAATTTGAAAATATATATATATACATATATACGTATATATATATATATATTTTTTTTTTTTGCGTACGAAAAAAAAAAAAATCTTACGAGTCGCATTCCTGAGTCGCTTGGCTGGTCCATCTCGCCTCACTAACACCCCCTCCCCCTACCCTCAATCGGCAATCGTCCTTAGCGTTACGCTCCATTTCTTGTCGCCACTCTGCCGCTGTACAGCGAGCAGAAAAGAGGGAATACACGCGTATACTATATCCTATATCAGATGTCCCCTTTTTTTTTCGAGAACAATGCCACGTACACGAGCGCGCTCCTTCATTCTTACAATGATCGGTCATGTCCGTAGCTCCCACTAAATGCATCACCAAATGGACCATCCTTTCTAAACACTCTGCACGGGAAATTTATCATTTATCTTCTGCAAATGTTACCATTTGCTTATTCGATTTGTCATTATTATTATTGTTATTGTTATTATTATTGTTATTATTATTGTTATTATTGTTATTATTATTATTATTATTATTATTATTATTATTATTATTATTATTATTATTATTATTATTATTATTATTATTATTATTATTATTATTATTATTATTATTATTATTATTATTATTATTATTATTATTATTATTAATTTAATCTGCGGCTCTAGGACTACGTCCCTCGAGAGCCGACCAAGATACGTTATTCAAGAGGCAAATACAGAAGAAAAAAAAGTGCATCTTAAATGGAGACCTAGTTACTGCTACCATATATTAAAATTAATATTATATACTATAATTATTTCACATGTACGACAGATGCATCTTTCGACATGCGTTACTTGTTCCCTTCCATCTGGTCCATTGACACGAAAATTGAACTTTTTAGAACAAAAAAAAGTACACGGCTAAAATGTTGGTACAAATCTGAAAGACAATTAGGATCAATGACCAGTGCGCCGTTCGGTAAAAATTATTCTCTTTCTGTTTTGGGAGAATAACACGTGTGTGTGTGTATATGCATATGTATATATGTTAGCCAAGGGTGACACACCGGTTCCTACCTAAATCTCCGATTACTATTATTATTATTATTATTATTATTATTATTATTATTATTATTATTATTATTATTATTATTATTATTATTATTATTATTATTATTATTATTATTATTATTATTATTATTATTATTATTATTATTATTATTATTATTATTATTATTATTATTATTATTATTATTATTATTATTATTATTATTATTATTATATTGATTCATGCTGATAAAAATCCTGTTCAGGTTTTAATTATTAACTTGGTTTAGTTCGCAAGGAACTTCATTGGAACTGGAAAATAATTTTTTTTTTTTACGATTATCAATGTTCCAAGTAATTTTAGGCATAACTTAATATCGTTTAAATTATCGGTGCGACAAAAAGGCGATATGTGATCCGGAATATTTTTGTAAAATTTCAAGTTCCTTTAAAAAATACAAAAAAAAAAATGAAATTGCCTTCAATCATGATATTGGCGTTTTGTCTGTCAATCGCGAAGTGCAGATTTGTCCCCGAAAAAGTAAAAAAAAAAAAAAAAAAAAAAAAACGAAAACCCCACATTTTCGGCGATACGGAGAGATTTCGTTAATTCCCAAGTGATTTGTTTGAAAAATTTACTTCCGCGTAACAACAAACCTCCCATTAAATAATAAGCCGTTTCTCACAATGGATTCCCTTTCAATGTGAACGAAAGGGCGAAATAATCCGAGATCCGCCCTTTCTTCGTGCCACCGCGATTCGGCTCAACCCTCTACTCGATTTCACTCATCAGCATTTACTTCTCGTTTAGTCTCTCAGATATATAGTTTTCGAACTTCCTCGTCAGCAAAAAAAAAAAAAAAAAAAAAAAAAAAAAAAAAAAAACAACCATCGTGAGCCCTCACGTGGTGTAATATAGAATGGATATCCTGTCGGACCTTCTGCCTCTCGTCGCCGATTGAAATCGCGTTTCTGCTCCTTCGTGTGCGTCTCTCTCCGCGTTCCCTACCGTCGCCGTTCCCTTTATAATAATTCTATATCGGTACAGGGAGGTGAGCCGACCCGTAACTCGATATCGCAGAGGGACGCCCGCCTCGTGTGTAGAGTAAAACAAAGTATGCTCCGAACATAAATCGTTTTTTTTTTTTTTTTTGGAGCTCCTCTCTTTGGGCTGAAGGGCGCGATCGGGGACTCAATCGTGTTTCCTACTTTTACCGAATCTATACGAGGGGGGGTTGCGAATATTCGAAATTTCATATAGTTCGACCTGTATCGCATGTGGATAGTGCGATTCAAGATTCGGATCGAATATTCGAAAAATTCTAATTATTCAAACAATTTGGAGAAGAAATGGTAGTCAGATTTTCTTCGAACTGTTCGAGTCATTCGAGTCATTCGAGTCATTCGAGTCATTCGAGTCATTCGAGTCATTCGAGTCATTCGAGTCATTCGAGTCATTCGAGTCATTCGAGTCATTCGAGTCATTCGAGTCATTCGAGTCATTCGAGTCATTCGAGTCATTCGAGTCATTCGAGTCATTCGAGTCATTCGAGTCATTCGAGTCATTCGAGTCATTCGAGTCATTCGAGTCATTCGAGTCATTCGAGTCATTCGAGTCATTCGAGTCATTCGAGTCATTCGAGTCATTCGAGTCATTCGAGTCATTCGAGTCATTCGAGTCATTCGAGTCATTCGAGTCATTCGAGTCATTCGAGTCATTCGAGTCATTCGAGTCATTCGAGTCATTCGAGTCATTCGAGTCATTCGAGTCATTCGAGTCATTCGAGTCATTCGAGTCATTCGAGTCATTCGAGTCATTCGAGTCATTCGAGTCATTCGAGTCATTCGAGTCATTCGAGTCATTCGAGTCATTCGAGTCATTCGAGTCATTCGAGTCATTCGAGTCATTCGAGTCATTCGAGTCATTCGAGTCATTCGAGTCATTCGAGTCATTCGAGTCATTCGAGTCATTCGAGTCATTCGAGTCATTCGAGTCATTCGAGTCATTCGAGTCATTCGAGTCATTCGAGTCATTCGAGTCATTCGAGTCATTCGAGTCATTCGAGTCATTCGAGTCATTCGAGTCATTCGAGTCATTCGAGTCATTCGAGTCATTCGAGTCATTCGAGTCATTCGAGTCATTCGAGTCATTCGAGTCATTCGAGTCATTCGAGTCATTCGAGTCATTCGAGTCATTCGAGTCATTCGAGTCATTCGAGTCATTCGAGTCATTCGAGTCATTCGAGTCATTCGAGTCATTCGAGTCATTCGAGTCATTCGAGTCATTCGAGTCATTCGAGTCATTCGAGTCATTCGAGTCATTCGAGTCATTCGAGTCATTCGAGTCATTCGAGTCATTCGAGTCATTCGAGTCATTCGAGTCATTCGAGTCATTCGAGTCATTCGAGTCATTCGAGTCATTCGAGTCATTCGAGTCATTCGAGTCATTCGAGTCATTCGAGTCATTCGAGTCATTCGAGTCATTCGAGTCATTCGAGTCATTCGAGTCATTCGAGTCATTCGAGTCATTCGAGTCATTCGAGTCATTCGAGTCATTCGAGTCAGTTGCTCCAGTTGCTCCAGTTGCTCCAGTTGCTCCAGTTGCTCCAGTTGCTCCAGTTGCTCCAGTTGCTCCAGTTGCTCCAGTTGCTCCAGTTGCTCCAGTTGCTCCAGTTGCTCCAGTTGCTCCAGTTGCTCCAGTTGCTCCAGTTGCTCCAGTTGCTCCAGTTGCTCCAGTTGCTCCAGTTGCTCCAGTTGCTCCAGTTGCTCCAGTTGCTCCAGTTGCTCCAGTTGCTCCAGTTGCTCCAGTTGCTCCAGTTGCTCCAGTTGCTCCAGTTGCTCCAGTTGCTCCAGTTGCTCCAGTTATTCCAGTTATTCCAGTTATTCCAGTTATTCCAGTTATTCCAGTTATTCCAGTTATTCCAGTTATTCCAGTTATTCCAGTTATTCCAGTTATTCCAGTTATTCCAGTTATTCCAGTTATTCCAGTTATTCCAGTTATTCCAGTTATTCCAGTTATTCCAGTTATTCCAGTTATTCCAGTTATTCCAGTTATTCCAGTTATTCCAGTTATTCCAGTTATTCCAGTTATTCCAGTTATTCCAGTTATTCCAGTTATTCCAGTTATTCCAGTTATTCCAGTTATTCCAGTTATTCCAGTTATTCCAGTTATTCCAGTTATTCCAGTTATTCCAGTTATTCCAGTTATTCCAGTTATTCCAGTTATTCCAGTTATTCCAGTTATTCCAGTTATTCCAGTTATTCCAGTTATTCCAGTTATTCCAGTTATTCCAGTTATTCCAGTTATTCCAGTTATTCCAGTTATTCCAGTTATTCCAGTTATTCCAGTTATTCCAGTTATTCCAGTTATTCCAGTTATTCCAGTTATTCCAGTTATTCCAGTTATTCCAGTTATTCCAGTTATTCCAGTTATTCCAGTTATTCCAGTTATTCCAGTTATTCCAGTTATTCCAGTTATTCCAGTTATTCCAGTTATTCCAGTTATTCCAGTTATTCCAGTTATTCCAGTTATTCCAGTTATTCCAGTTATTCCAGTTATTCCAGTTATTCCAGTTATTCCAGTTATTCCAGTTATTCCAGTTATTCCAGTTATTCCAGTTATTCCAGTTATTCCAGTTATTCCAGTTATTCCAGTTATTCCAGTTATTCCAGTTATTCCAGTTATTCCAGTTATTCCAGTTATTCCAGTTATTCCAGTTATTCCAGTTATTCCAGTTATTCCAGTTATTCCAGTTATTCCAGTTATTCCAGTTATTCCAGTTATTCCAGTTATTCCAGTTATTCCAGTTATTCCAGTTATTCCAGTTATTCCAGTTATTCCAGTTATTCCAGTTATTCCAGTTATTCCAGTTATTCCAGTTATTCCAGTTATTCCAGTTATTCCAGTTATTCCAGTTATTCCAGTTATTCCAGTTATTCCAGTTATTCCAGTTATTCCAGTTATTCCAGTTATTCCAGTTATTCCAGTTATTCCAGTTATTCCAGTTATTCCAGTTATTCCAGTTATTCCAGTTATTCCAGTTATTCCAGTTATTCCAGTTATTCCAGTTATTCCAGTTATTCCAGTTATTCCAGTTATTCCAGTTATTCCAGTTATTCCAGTTATTCCAGTTATTCCAGTTATTCCAGTTATTCCAGTTCGTTAAAAAAATTGCAACTGTAGTTAATTAACCGTATTTATTAATTGTTAAATAATGGCGCATTATTTTGTCGTCGTTTTCTCAAATTTCAAGATAAATAGTTTCGATGGGACATCGAAACGGCAGTGCAAAGGGTCGGATGGATCTCCGTTCGCGAGAATAATGAACCACACAAATCGCACCCTCGTAGATTTTTTTTTTATTATTTTTCGGTGTTTAACCCTACGGAACAGGGTGAGGTATTTCACCTGCGCAAAAAAGAGAAATTTGATATCCCAATCATCCTGTCAGGGCTTATAGAGGCTGGTACAATGGTTGTGTTCGACAATAAACCGCCCCCGCAGGACACCAGCGGCCCCGGCGTGAGCCGAGCAGAAATGGTAGCCTACATTTGCGATTAAATTTTGTTTCTGTGTGTCTCACGAAAAGTTGATAAAAATAATCCATTCCCTAATATAACACAAGGGAGAGCGATAGATCGTGGGGAAAAATGGACCAGCCAAGCGATTCTCTTGAAAATTAATCGGCTAGTCATTTCATACTTGCCAACTGTTTTTTTTTTTTTTTTTTTTTTTAAATCGGGGCAAAATGAACTTTCGTGTACTTACAGTGAAATTTGTATAAAATTGAATTCTGAAAAATCAATGTCCTGAAGCTGTATTGTTAATTAGTTTTTAGACACAATATGAAATCTTAAATTACGAAGAAAAATAGATCAGAATGGAATCTTCGAATTTAAGTAGGATTTAAGAAACGCAGAAAATAAATTCGCAGATGTGGAGTCTCTCTTTGAAGGAGAGATTTTTTATGATTTTAGGATGTTGTTCGATTAGGGAGACATATTTTTTTTTTCGTATTTTGGATCTACGAGTGCGCAGGGCACACAGTAAAAAAATGCGGAATTTTGTAAAAATAATTTTGTCAAATAAGTGACAAACTCATTTGTCACTTATTTGAATATACGAAGCTTTCCTTTTATTTCCTGTGTCACTGTCAATTTTAATTTGTACTTTTGTTTGTAAAACCAGAAAATTAACAAATAAAAAATTGTGGACGTTTGTGGACAATAAGTTGTTGTAAAAAGTGCATTTTCTTTTTTTTTTTTTTACTGTGCAACACTGACTATTTGTCCACTATATCAAATAAGACTTTGCTTTTTTTTTTAAAGCTGCGAAAAAATAGGTAAAAATGGCCCGTATTGACCTGGTGTTCCATTTTGCCCCTCTCGTCCCCCCCCATTATTATTATATCCAATTGAAAACATTATCAAAATTACAATTAAACATGTTATTTTCACCCTAATATCTATTAATAAAATCTCTCGGAGATTTTACCCACTACGAAACAGGCAAATTTCCATTTTAACACCGTGCCAGATAGAACAACATGCATACGTGAACAAATCGCGTCAATCCACACGTCAGCCAAATATACAAAATGAATTTTAAAAAATACAATACAATAAAAAATATAGTCGTAGAAAAACAAAATAAAGAAAGCAGCAAGTAATAGAAAATACATAGTAATAGAAAAAAAAACGAAAGCAGCAATATAAAAGAGCGTCAACCCCTATATTGAAACTTATATTCCAATATTAAATCCTACACAGTAAAAAAAGTTTGTACTTTTTACAATAACTTGTTTTACAACAACTTGTACAATAACTTATTTTACAACAACTTGCAGAATAACTTATTTTACAACAACTTGTACAATAACTTATTTTACAACAACTTGTACAATAACTTATTTATAACAACTTGTAGAATAACTTATTTTACAACAACTTGTACAATAACTTATTTTACAACAACTTGTACAATAACTTACTTTACAACAACTTGTAGCATAACTTACTTTACAACAGCTTGTACAATAACTTATTTTACAATAACTTGTACAATAACTTATTTTACAACAACTTGTACAATATCTTATTTTACAACAACTTGTACAATAACTTATTTTACAACAACTTGTACAATAACTTATTTTACAACAACCTGTACAATAACTTATTTTAGAACAACTTGTACAATAACTTATATTACAACAACTTGTACAATAACTTATTTTACAACAACTTGTACAATAACTTATTTTACAACAACCTGTACAATAACTTATTTTACAACAACTTGTACAATAACTTATATTACAACAACTTGTACAATAACTTATTTTACAACAACTTGTACAATAACTTATTTTACAACAACCTGTACAATAACTTATTTTACAACTACTTGTACAATAACTTATATTACAACAACTTGTACAATAACTTGTTTTACAACAAGTTGTACAATAACTTATTTTACAACAACTTGTAGAATAACTTATTTTACAACAACTTGTAGAATAACTTATTTTACAACAACTTGTACAATAACTTATTTTACAACAACTTGTACAATAACTTATTTTACAAAAACTTGTACAATATCTTATTTTACAACAACTTGTACAATAACTTATTTTACAACAATTTGTACAATAACTTATTTTACAACAACTTGTACAATAACTTATTTTACAACAACCTGTACAATAACTTGTACAATAACTTATTTTACAACAACTTGTACAATAACTTGTACAATAACTTGTACAATAACTTGTACAATAACTTGTACAATAACTTGTACAATAACTTGTACAATAACTTGTACAATAACTTGTACAATAACTTGTACAATAACTTGTACGATAACTTGTACGATAACTTGTACGATAACTTGTACGATAACTTGTACGATAACTTGTACGATAACCTGTACGATAACTTGTACGATAACTTGTACAATAACTTGTACAATAACTTGTACAATAACTTATTTTACAACAACTTGTACAATAACTTGTACAATAACTTGTACAATAACTTGTACAATAACTTGTACAATAACTTGTACAATAACTTGTACAATAACTTGTACAATAACTTGTACAATAACTTGTACGATAACTTGTACGATAACTTGTACGATAACTTGTACGATAACTTGTACGATAACTTGTACGATAACTTGTACGATAACCTGTACGATAACTTGTACGATAACCTGTACGATAACTTGTACGATAACTTGTACAATAACTTGTACAATAACTTGTACAATAACTTGTACAATAACTTGTACAATAACTTGTACAATAACTTGTACAATAACTTGTACAATAACTTGTACAATAACTTATTTTACAATAACTTGTCCACAAACGTCCACAATTTTTTACTTGTTGATTTTCTAGTTTTACAAACAGAGGTCCAAACTAAAATTGTAAATGACACGGGAAACAAAAGGACATGTTTCTATATTCAAATAAGTGACAAACGACTTTGTCCCTCACTTAACAACATGATTTTTACGAAATTTCGTATTCTGAATTTTACGAAATTATTTTTTACCCTCAATCCTTCGGTATTAAATCCCACATTCGAATTTTATTAAAACTACAGTGACAAACGATACAGACGATGATGATGAACAGACGATGATGACAACAAATGATGATGAAGAATTTATTCGTAAACATTAGGGTGACACTAGTCACCCTAATATTCACGAATAAATTCTCTCGGAGATTTCGCCACCGCGAAACCGACGAATTTCCATTTTCGCAGGAGTGTCGTGTCAGTGTTTTCGGGATTATAAAGTTTGTTAGCGACATTAGTGGGCCGTTAGCCAAGTAGGTGGATATTCAAAACAGTCCGAGTGGCCGTTTGTTTCGTTTTGCCGTTAGTTTTCGGATGTGCGACGACGCCGCTCGCTCGCGCACGAGCGCTCTATGCCTGTATTTCCGGATGCTAACTGGGTTGGCGGTAATGGCGGTTGGCCAATGGCCTCTTGGCCAAAGCCGGCGAACTCGGGCCGGATATCGCGGCGAAAGCCGAGGGTGGCGAGCGGGACGGCGAGAGTCCACGCGCGCTCGTCCGGGCAACCGGCGGGGATCCGGAAGGTGGTTGTTCTCGGGGGAGAGATGGAGAGCATGGCCGGACCGGGGAAGCCTGTCCAATTGGCGCCCGGGGTGCATTTGCGTCTAATTCAATGCATTACCCTGCCCGCCCTTGCAGCTCGGCTGTCTTTCGTGCCTTTGAGCCCCGCTCAGCGTCGGGCATGTCGAACTCGAAAAGAGCCGCGGAACGCGAAAGAAAAATCCAACGGGGTTAGAGGTCGGATGGATCAAAAAAATCCTTCGGGACCTTTGGTTCTCACGTCGCTTCGCGAAGATTCGATAAAAATTCGGGACGGAAAATCGAAATTGTTTTTTTTTTTTTTTTTTTTTTTTTTTGTAACACGCGCACGAAAAGTCCCGCTTTTCGTGCATGCAAAGTGTGGCGAAAGTGGCGCTTTCCAGCGGAGGATGCACGAAAACTTTTTTTGTAACACGTGCACGAAAAGTTCCGCTTTTCGTGCATGTAAAGTGTGGCGAAAGTGGCGCTTTCTAGCGGAGGATGCGCGAAAACTTTTTTTGTAACATGTGCACGAAAAGTGCCTGTAAAGTGTGGCGAAAGTGGCGCTTTCCAGCGGAGGATGCGCGAAACCTTTTTTGCACCCTTTTTTCATATCCTAGCTACTTTTTTTTTCATACTAGCTACTTTTGGGCACACTTTTTTAACACTCTAGCTACTTGTTTGCACACTTTTTTCACATCCTAGCTACTTTCGCGAACACGTGGCTGACAGCACTGTAGATATTTGTTCGCACGCACCTTACAGGCACGAAAAGCGGGAATTTTCTTGTACTTGTCACAAAATAGTACTTTGCGACACTTGTACATAAAAGCGGTCTTTCGGCGAAAGTTGGGAAGTCGGCAGCAACTAATATCGCAAAGTACTATTTTTTTCTTCGTTTTTTCGACCTCGGCACTGCGCGTATCACGATATAGCTTTCGGCAGTTTTAACAACATAAATCCTGAAGTGTGCACTTTACACATCTAAAAAAAAAATTACAGAAGCATCTCTCAAGTAGAACTACAAACAGGCCAATTTTAAAAATCACCTGCGAGATCTACCGACAAAAGTGGCCCAGTTGATAAAGAGTGCCTCACATATCAAATAATTGGAATTGGTATTAAATAATAATTAAAAAAAATATAATATTAATAATAGATTAAAAAAAGTTAATGTTCCTACGAATTTTTGGAGTGACCAATATTTTCTGAGATATACTGATATTAAAAAAAAAAAAAACAAATCCTGAAGTGTGCACTTTAAACATCTGAAAAAAAATCACAGAAGCATCTCTCAAGTAGAACTACAAACAGGCCAATTTTAAAAATCACCTGCGAGATCGACCGACAAAAGTGGTCCAGTTGATAAAGAATGCCTCACATATCAAATAATTGGAATTGGTATTAAATAATAATTAAAAAAAAATAATAATAATAAATGAAAAAAAGTTAATGTTCCATGTTAAATGAAAAAAGTTAATGTTCCTACGAATTTTTTCAGTGACCAATATTTTCTGAGATATACTGATATTAAAAAAAAAAAAACAAATCCTGAAGTGTGCACTTTAAACATCTAAAAAAAAATCACAGAAGCATCTCTCAAGTAGAACTACAAACAGGCCAATTTTAAAAATCACCTGCGAGATCGACCAACAAAAGTGGCCCAGTTGATAAAGAATGCCTCATATATCAAATAATTGGAATTGGTATTAAATAATAATTAAAATAATAATAATAATAATAATAGATGAAAAAAAGTTAATGTTCCTACGAATTTTGGGAGTGACCAATATTTTTTGAGATATACTGATATTAAAAAAAAAAAACATAAATCCTGAAGTGTGCACTTTAAACATCTGAAAAAAAAATCACAGAAACATCTCTCAAGTAGTACTACAAGCAGGTCAATTTTAAAAATCACCTGCGAGATCGACCGACAAAAGTGGCCCAGTTGATAAAGAGTGCCTCATATATCAAATAATTGGAATTGGTATTAAATAATAATTTTAAAAAAATAATAATAATAAATGAAAAAAAGTTAATGTTCCTATGAATTTTTGGAGTGACCAAGATTTTCCGAGATATACTGATATTTAAAAAAAAAATATAAATCCTGAAGTGTGCACTTTAAACATCTGAAAAAAAAAATCACAGAAGCATCTCTCAAGTAGAACTACAAACAGGCCAATTTTAAAAATCAACTGCGAGATCGACCGACAAAAGTGGCCCAGTTGATGAAGAATGCCTCACATATCAAATAATTGGAATTGGTATTAAATAATAATTTAAAAATAATAATAATAATAAATGAAAAAAAGTTAATGTTCCTACGAATTTTTGGAGTGACCAATATTTTCTGATATATACTGATTAGGGTGTTTCTCAAAAAGGGCATTTTTTTTTTTTAAATGTTGGTCCCACCCTTTTAAAGTATAGAATTCGATTAAAAATTGAACGTCGCGAGAAGCGGTTCCTAGGAAAAAAATCCTAAGTGGTGCCGCATTCGACGTTTATACCCAAAAAATGCGGCACCTTTTAAACGTAATCGTCAACGACCACCTTTCGGGAGGTGTTTTTTAGATGAAAATATACACTTTTGGAGGGTGGGAAGATTTTTTTTTTCAACGAATTCACCCTACTGGACATTTTCAGTTTTCTGTATGCGAATTAAAAAATCGAAATCTTTTGTGTTCATTAAAAAAAAAAAAAAAAAAAAGACAAAAAGTTAACCTCCCGCCCCGTAGAACTACATTTTTTTCATCGATGAAAAAATCCAGCGAATGGCAGTCACTGACAATTAAGTTTGAGAGGTGCCGCATTTTTGGGTACAAACGTCGAATGCGGCACCTCATAGGATTTTTTCTCTAGGCACCGCCTTTCGCAAGATTCAATTTTAGATTGAAATCCGTAGTTTAAGAAGATGGGAGGAAAATTTTCAAAAAATTGAATTTTTTTTTGACACACCCTAATACTAATATTAAAAAAAAAAAAAAAAAAAAAAAAAAAAAATAAATCCTGAAGTGTGCACTTTACACATCTAAAAAAAAAAAAAAAATCACAGAAGCATCTCTCAAGTAAGTACTACAAACAGGCCAATTAAAAAAATCACCTGCGAGATCGACCGACAAAAGTCGCCCAGTTGACAAAGAATGCCTCATGTCAAATATGCAATTGGAATTGGTATTAAATAAAAATTTTTTTTTTTTTTTTAAGAAACGGAGACGAAGAATTTTTTTTTTTCCATCGCGCCTTCACGTACCCGTCGATGATTCAACATTTCGATGACGATCCTTACGGCGAACCGTGAAACGATTGAGGGCGATGTTTGGTTGGCACGTCCATGAAGATCGCGGCTCTCGCTCCATTACTCGCTCGCTCGACAACTCAGTCCGGGTCCGAACTAAGTTTGTCGGGAAAAGAAGGATTCTCGGAGGAGTGAAGTAGGGCCGAGGGATCAACGAGTAACGATAAGAAGACACCCGCAGGTGTAATTATGATTACCGCGTTGCGACGAGAGAGACGGTGGTTTGAGGGAGCGCGATGCAGAGAAGCGGAAGGCAAACGCTCTTCGCAGTTCGAGCGAGGGGATGAAGATCGGCGAGAGAGACGGTGAGCGGCGGCGGCCGACTATCCGGTATTGCGGGGCTCGTATGGCAGCCGAGGGATCGTGGGAAATAGGGAATCCTCGAACGGCACTCTCGCGTCCCACCACTTGCCTTTTCGAGCAACGTTCTCCGGCATTGTCTCTTTCTCTCGGTTCGACATCACCGGGGCTTCCCACTCGCTCGCGGACAAACCAATGTTTACCAATTGTTGGTACCCTCCATCGCGCCGGACTGCGGACCGACGAGATATCACCGATCGTTGTGTCGAAAAATCATCGTCGATTCATTTTTTTATTAAGCCGTTTTGGGATACTTCAGCAATGTGGATCGCCCAACGGATAATTCGAGTACTTTTTTTTAGTGAAGCCAATTTATTTTCGAGAAGGAATACAAAATATCCGGAATGTTGCGATAGTATTATACCGATGCTTTGTTAGACCTATTCGAATAAGTAAAAAATCATTGGGATCGTTTGAATCACTCGAATTGTTTGAATGGCTCGAATTGTTTGAATGGCTCGAATTGTTTCAATGGCTCGAATTGTTTGAATGGCTCGAATCGTTTGAACGGCTCGAATCGTTCGAATGACTCGAATCGTTCGAATGGCTCGAATCGTTCGAATGACTAGAATCGTTCGAATGGCTCGAATTGTTCGAATGGCTCGAATTGTTTGGAAGGCTCGAATTGTTTGGATGGCTCGAATTGTTTGGATGGCTCGAATTGTTTGGATGGCTCGAATTGTTTGGATGGCTCGAATTGTTTGGATGGCTCGAATTTTTCGAATGGCTCGAATTTTTTGAATGGCTCGAATTTTTCGAATGGCTCGAATTGTTCGAATGGCTCGAATTGTTTGAATGGCTCGAATTATTCGAATAGCTCAAATTGTTCGAATGGTTCGAATTGTTCGAATAGCTCGAATTGTTCGAATGGCTCGAATTGTTCGAATGGCTCGAATTGTTAGAATGGCTCGAATTGTTCGAATGACTCGAATTGTTCGAATGGCTCAAATTGTTCGAATGACTCGAATTCTGTGAATGACTCGAATTGTTCGAAAGAATCGAATTGTTCGAAAGAATCGAATTGTTCGAAAGAATCGAATTGTTCGAATGGCTCGAATTGTTTGGTTGGCGCGAATAGTTTGAATAGCTCGAATTGTTTGAATGGCTCGAATTGTTTGAATGGCTCGAATTGTTTGAATGGCTCGAATTGTTCGAATGGCTCGAATTGTTCGAATGGCTCGATTTGTTCGAATGGCTCGAATTGTTCGAATGGCTCGAATTGTTCGAATGCCTCGAATGGCTCGAATTGTTCGAATGGCTCGAATTGTTCGAATGGCTTGAATTGTTAGAATGGATCGAATTGTTCGAGTGACTCGAATTGTTGGAATCACTCGAATTGTTTGAATGGCTCCAATTGTTCGAATGGCTCCAATTGTTCGATTGGCTCGAATTCTTTGAATTATTAAAGAAAATAATATTTGTATCGAATCTTATTCGACCCAATTAGATTCCCGTGCTATTCGCTTGCCCCCTAACGTACACCTCAAATCCCGAGAGTTTCTATAAATCACTCAGCAAAGTGTATTGCTACTAAAGTTTCCATCGAAACTGATACAAACACGAGTCAACGCTCAATTACTGCCTCACAATCTCAACGACAAACTGACTCTCCCATATCGACATCACATATGAAGTAAGTGTAACCAACCTGGCTTCACATTGCCCAATGACGACCGTCGCTCCCTCTCATCTCCCTCATCTCATCGTCTACCCATCACCATTAGGAATTTCTACAACGCAATTGCGGTTCGAATCTGCATTAACATACGAATCGACGCAATTAGCTCCGAGAGAACCAAAAAAAAAAAAAAACGAAAAAAAAACCCGACCTCAGGATCGCTAAAGTCTGCGCGTTACACCGCTCGAAACGTCGGTGCATTCCAAAAAGGTATCTCGGCTCGCGCTGCAGCGTCAACCGCGAGAGGAACGGAGCGGGATTTTCGCCTACACTCGCGACAGAGCGTATCCAGTTGTCGTCGTCATCGTCGTCGTCGTCGTCGTGAGTGAGAAACAGAGTAGCCTGCAGTGAAACGGCCGGAAAGTCAAAGGCGAACAAGCGACAAACATTCGCCGAGCGAGCGAACGGAGTGAAACGGCGAAGGGTTTGCGGAGTTGCGCAGCCCACGCGCCCGTCGACCGCAGAAACTCCGCTAACGTCTAATTGAATTCGCTTTACACGTACCATACCGGACACTCGGTCGTCTCACAGCCACGTCCGTCGGCTCGATGACGAAAGGGCGTATCGGCCAAGTCTTCGACGCCTCGAAAGGCCGAAAAGAGGGCCCTTTAGTTTCTCGGTGTCGTCGCAAGCGGCGACGTTGCGGAGAAGAGAATATCGCGAGGAAAAGTGGCCACAGCGGTGGCACTCGAAGTCTCGCCCCGAAAGCCCCGAGCCACGAGAGGGATGAGTTTCGTTGTCGTGAGCCTCTTTGATCGGCCCTTCTCCCTTCTTCGTTGCGAGAGGCGGGCGGGCGCGCGCGCTCGCTCGCTCTCTCTCGTATGCACTTTAATGCTCCTTTGCTTAACTGCATATGGAAGTGGAAGTCTGTTTCTCGTGGTACGCGCTTAAATCATCTTTGCCGACGACCGCGGGAATTGATATCCTCTTGTAAGGCGATCATTTTTTTTTTTTAACTATGAGGGCACTTTGTGGCTTTTTGGACTGTGTAATATCTTACTCTCGGCGACGTTTTGTTGCAGAGAAAAAGTTTTTTTTTTTTTTTTTAGGAATATTTAAGACGTATTCAATTCGGTTTCGCGAGTGAGGCGATTGATTGAATTTTGAGGCGATGGTGTTTTTTTTTTTTTTTTTTTTTTTTTTTTTTTTTTTTTTTTTTTTATGGTTATACGATTAAATATTAATTTTGATGTGCGTCAGATAACTTGCTTCGGTTATTTACGAACTGGGGAGATATTGAGGCACAACGAATTTTGGTTCCGCGGATCGGGCGGGAGAAATATTTGTAACGTTAATGTCACTTTTAAGATCAGCTATTTAAAGTTGGGGCGTGCCTATATTTGAAATTTTTAATATTTTCACCTGATTTGAATATTGATAATTCTGTACATAATTCAAATCGATTGTCCGAAAAGTTCGTATTATTCGAATAATTTAGAGATAATAGTTCGAACTCATCGAACTATTCGAACTCATCGAACTATTCGAACTCATCGAACTATTCGAACTCATCGAACTATTCGAACTCATCGAACTATTCGAACTCATCGAACTATTCGAACTCATCGAACTATTCGAACTCATCGAACTATTCGAACTCATCGAACTATTCGAACTCATCGAACTATTCGAACTCATCAAACTATTCGAACTCATCGAACTATTCGAACTCATCGAACTATTCGAACTCATCGAACTATTCGAACTATTCGAACTCATCGAACTATTCGAACTCATCGAACTATTCGAACTATTCGAACTCATCGAACTCATCGAACTATTCGAACTCATCGAACTCATCCAACTCATCGAACTCATCGAACTATTCGAACTCATCGAACTCATCGAACTCATCGAACCATTCGAACTCATCGAACCATTCGAACTCATCGAACCATTCGAACTCATCGAATCATTCGAACCATTCGAACCATTCGAACTCATCGAACCATTCGAACCATTCGAACCATTCGAACTCATCGAACCATTTGAACCATTCGAACCATTCGAACCATTCGAACCATTCGAACCATTCGAATCTTTTGAACTATTCAAACTCATCGAACTATTGGAACTACTGGAACTATTGGAACTATTGGAACTATTGGAACTATTCAAACTATTCGAACTATTCAAATAAATGTGAATGTTTGGAGAAAAAGTGCAAAAAGTCGTTAAAACAACATACCAATGACTGTGGCGATGAAAATTCACCTTTATCCTTCTTCCGTTCTTCCGGCAGTTTCATTCATTCATCGAGCACGCATGTTGCTCTAATTCTAATTTGCATTTGTCAATTAAAATTTTTACAACCTTCCTGGCGAGCGTATCGCGAATTTGAATAATCCGTCAACGTTTACTACATACCCGGTTATCCGTACACGGTTAATGTGAGAGAGGTTTCTCCGTTAAGGCGAATTCTAATGATCGTTCGAAACTTCCTCCAGAGTAAGTGGCGCGTCGTAATTTACGAGCGAATAATTATGGAACGTCAGAAGGCGTGTTTATGTTAATATACGAAGAAACATTGTTACACTCGGATCGCGGGACGTTGCCACCTCATCGGCGTGCTCGCGGTTTTCCAGTTATTTTATTTTATTTTATTTTATTTTATTTTATTTTATTTTATTTTATTTTATTTTATTTTATTTTATTTTATTTCGTAAGTTTCTCTTTATTAGCTTGCATAATGTAACGGGCCGATGAACTGCTCAAGAATTATTTTCTTATCTCTCATTCAAAGTCAATATATTCAATTTATTACCTGTTGTTTTTCAAAAAATATATTTTCATACAGAAAACACTCCGTTTTAAAGCCTAAAAAATTAGAAAATTGGACAAAATTGTCAAAATGTTATGCAAAAAACATTACATAAAATTCTGGTGTAAAACAAAACAGTGAAAATTAAGATAGGAGGTTTACGATTTACTTTTAGCTATTAAGCGCAAAATTACGCGTCTTGGTAAATTAAAAGAAGAAAATACTGAACATCATTAATTTTCGAACCATTGGCTATGGAAATAAACACGAGTGTGAAAAATATAAATTTTGAAAAGTACTGTTTAAAAATACGAAAAATACTCCAAAATATGAAAAAGAAAATTATTTTGATTGTTGTATTTTATTTGGTATCACGGGATAAGCGCTTTGTACAAAATATCCAAACGGTAAAATTTGTTCCCGAAAAATTTGGATTAAAATTGAAAAATATTTGTTTCAAAAATTTCTGTTCCACAACTTTTGCAAAAATCCTATGTGTTATATATCTCCATATTAGTGGATTATCCATCAATATCTGCTCATTAGCCAGCTCAAAATCCATTTAAAAAAGGAGTTTCTTTCAATGGAAAATTTGGATAAACATTTTTTTTAATATTTAAAAAAATGCTGTTCTGTAACTTTCGCAAAAATCCTATATATACTATATATTTCCATATTATTGTATTCTCCATCAATATATGCTCATTCGCCAGCTAAAGGCTGAAAATCGATAAAAAAGAAAGTTTCTTTCCATAGAAAATTTTGGTTAAAATTTTTCAAAATATTTTAAAAAAATGCTGTTCCGCAAATTTCGCAAAAATCCTATGCATTATATATATCCGTATAATTCCATCATCCATCAATATCTGCTCATTCTCCAGCTAAAGGTTCAAAATCAATAAAAAAAAAGTTTCTTTCCATGAAAAATTTGGATTAAAATTGAAAAAAAATATTAAAAAAAATGCTGTTCTGTAACTTTCGCAGAAATCCTATATATACTATATATTTCCATATTATTGCATTGTCCATCAATGTATGCTCATTCGCCAGCTAAAGGCTCAAAATCGATAAAAAAAAAAAGTTTCTTTCCATGGAAAATTTTGGTTAAAATTAGTCAAAATATTTTCAAAAAATGCTGTTCCGGAAATTTCGCAAAAATCCTATGCATTATATATATCCATATAATTCCATCATCCATCAATATCTGCTCATTCTCCAGCTAAAGGTTCAAAGTCGATTTAAAAAAAAGTTGCTTTCTATGGAAATTTTTGATTAAAATTTTTTAAAAAATTTCCAAAAAATGCTGTTCCGCAAATTTTGCAAAAATCCTATATACTATATAATCCATATAATTCCATTATCCATCAATATCTGCTCATTCTCCAGCTAAAGGTTCAAAATCGGTTTCAAAAAAAGTTTCTTTCCAGGGAAAATTTTTGGAAAAATTTCCAAAAAATACTGTTCCGCAAATTTCGCAAAAATCCTATATACTATATATCTCCATATAATTCCATTATCCATCAATATCTGCTCATTCTCCAGCTAAAGGTTCAAAATCGATTTTAAAAAAAGTTTCTTTCCATGAAAATTTTTTGAAAAATTTCCAAAAAATACTGTTCCGCAAATTTCGCAAAAATCCTATATACTATATATCTCCATATAATTCCATTATCCATCAATATCTGCTCATTCTCCAGCTGAAGATTCAAAATCGATTTAAAAAAAAGTTTCTTTCCATGGAAAATTTTGATTAAAATTTTTTGAAAAATTTCCAAAAAAATACTGTTCCGCAAATTTCGCAAAAATCCTATATGCTATATATATCCATATAATTCCATTATCCATCAATATCTGCTCATTCTCCAGCTAAAGGTTCAAAATCGATTTTAAAAAAAGTTTCTTTCCATGAAAAATTTTTTGAAAAATTTCCAAAAAATACTGTTCCGCAAATTTCGCAAAAATCCTATATACTATATATCTCCATATAATTCCATTATCCATCAATATCTGCTCATTCTCCAGCTAAAGGTTCAAAATCGATTTAAAAAAAAGTTTCTTTCCATGGAAAATTTTGATTAAAATTTTTTGAAAAATTTCCAAAAAAATACTGTTCCGCAAATTTCGCAAAAATCCTATATACTATATATCTCCATATAATTCCGTTATGCATCAATATAGGCTTAAAAATCGATTAAAAAAAAAAAAAAACAGTTTCTCTTCCGGACCTCGTTTCGCCGCGTAAATTTTTTTTTTTCCCATCTTGTTAAGAAATGTACTCAGGCTTGGTTATTTTTTTTTTTTCCGCCTGGTGTGAATAGCTGAACACAATCGACACAAAGGACGCCTGCCAGTAGCTTTTGCCTCTGGGCTTGTGTGTTTACTATATATACCGGTGGCAAAAGGCAATAGGCACGGGGCGCATAGCTTCTCCTCGGTTACATATAAAGCATAGGCCGAAACGAGACCTCGGGGTGCCGTGACGAGGACCCATGGGGTCCATGCTGGAAAAAAAAAAGAAAAAAAAATCAGCTGTTAACTGCTCCTGCAGCGATGTCCGTGGTACGTGTGTGACGTACATACGCGATATATAAATATATTACACACAATGCCCGTACACAATGGTGTAATTTTTTTTTTTTGTTAAATCGCATTAATGTAAATATATATTTTGTACTGGGTGAGCAAAAAGAAAAATTGAGGTGTGCGAAGGAATTTATGGATTTTTGCAATACATTTTCTGTAAATCGAAAAAATTAGAAATTTAGTTTTTAGGTGATTTGAAAAAAAATAAATAAAATAAAATAAAAATAAGATGTGCGAAGGATTTTATGAATTTTTGCAATACATTTTCTGTAAATCGAAAAAATTAGAAATTTAATTTTTAGTGATTTGGAAAAAAAAAACAAAAAAATTAAGGTGTGCGAAGGATTTTATGGATTTTTGCAATACATTTTCTGTAAATCGAAAAAATTAGAAATTTAGTTTTTAGGTGATTTGAAAAAAAATAAATAAAATAAAATAAAAATAAGGTGTGCGAAGGATTTTATGAATTTTTGCAATACATTTTCTGTAAATCGAAAAAATTAGAAATTTAGTTTTTAGTGATTTGGAAAAAAAAAACAAAAAAATGAAGGTGTGCGAGGAAATTTATGGATTTTTGCAATACATTTTCTGTAAATCGAAAAAATTAGAAATTTAGTTTTTAGGTGATTTGAAAAAAATAAATAAATAAAAAATAAAAATAAGGTGTGCGAAGGATTTTATGGATTTTTGCAATACATTTTCTGTAAATCGAAAAAATTAGAAATTTAGTTTTTAGTGATTTGAAAAAAAAAAATTAAGGTGTGCGAGGAAATTTATGGATTTTTGCAATACATTTTCTGTAAATCGAAAAAATTAGAAATTTAGTTTTTAGGTGATTTGAAAAAAATAAATAAATAAAAAATAAAAATAAGGTGTGCGAAGGATTTTATGGATTTTTGCAATACATTTTCTGTAAATCGAAAAAATTAGAAATTTAGTTTTTAGTGATTTGAAAAAAAAAAATTAAGGTGTGCGAGGAAATTTATGGATTTTTGCAATACATTTTCTGTAAATCGAAAAAATTAGAAATTTAGTTTTTAGGTGATTTGAAAAAAAAAAACAAAAAAATAAAAATAAGGTGTGCGAAGGATTTTATGAATTTTTGCGATACATTTTCTGTAAATGGAAAAAATTGGAAATTTAGTTTTTAGTGATTTGAAAAAAAAAAAAAAATTAAGATGTGCGAGGACATTTATGGATTTTTGCAATACATTTTCTGTAAATCGAAAAAATTAGAAATTTAGTTTTTAGGTGATTTAAAAAAAAAAAAAAAAAAAAAAAAAATAAGGTGTGCGAAGGATTTTATGAATTTTTGCAATACATTTTCTGTAAATCGGAAAAATTAGAAATTTAGTTTTTAGTGATTTGGAAAAAAAAAAATAAGGTGTGCGAGGAAATTTATGGATTTTTGCAATACATTTTCTGTAAATCGAAAAAATTAGAAATTTAGTTTTCAGGTGATTTGAAAAAAAAAAAAAAAAAAAAAATTAGTCTTCAGAGATTTGGTAATTTGGTAATGCTGCATTGATATGCGGAGCAAGTTCGCATCGGGCACTACCAATTTTTTTTTATAAATGGTAAATGGGAAGGTTTAATTTCATTTTTTTTGTTATATTAAAAATGGTGGATTTTTCAAGAGTGGCATTTTTTGATATTCACATTTTGTTGTGTTTTTGATACCACGAAGGGGCCAGCATTTGTTAAATTCGTCGGTTACATTGCCTTTGCACGTGGAGCGACTAAAAAAAAAAAACAAAAAAAATGGTTCCAAGACACACTTTTCAAAGATATGGCGATTTTTTTGGATATTTTGAAGCAGCGTTAAATCCGATTTTCGAAAAAATTACAGAAAAACCGATGAAACTATCGTCTTCTGCGACATAATCCTCGATGGAGTCGTGAGACTTTTTTTCGCGCCGTTACAGAACGACGAAAAAAAAATTCAAAAAAGGCACCGTCGCCATTTTTTTGGATCAAAATCGAAATTAAAAAAAAAAACTCATGACCACATAATTCGATGTATTTTTCGACAGCGAGTACGAATCCATCATCAGATTTGATCCAAACTCAAACCGGACTTTGGAAATCACCTAAAGATTTTTTTTTCGTCTCGACCGATTTTTTGAAATTTTTTTTTTCCTCCATAAAACGATTTTTTTTTTTTAGGCAGCAATCGTTAGTTGTGAAAAGATGAATAAATAAAAGGGTTACAATTTTTCATCGGACACATTTTCATCAGTCCAAATCCCAAATAAGCCATCGGCGTAATGTGTCAAAATTACTTGACGTTTGTCGAGGCGGTCGAGCCAAAAACATTCGCGACTGCGCGAGTGCATCGCAAATTCGTATTCCATTTTTTATTTTTCCATTCTTTTTTCGTTCATTCACCGAGTGTCTCGGGGCATATATGTACGGGCGCGGCGTATACGCGATAATGCCAGGCCAGGGATCTATGGGAAGCGATTTGAATTAAAGGGAGTTTCGCTCGACGTCGAGGTCTAGCGAAATTCACGTCCCTCCGTCTCGAGGGACTCGTTTCCACTCGTACGAGAATGTACCTCTTTCTCCCTCTATTGCCCCACCGGCACTCCACCCACCCGCCTCCTTTTTCTGTTTTAACACCGGTCAATTCTTCCCGTTATCGAAGGATCTTGCTATATTCTCTAAATTATGGTTTTATTCAACATTTTTTTATATTTTATTTTCATGGAAAATTGTATAATCAACTGCAGAGATGCAAAGGGCCATATCCAGCGTCGAATTCTTACCGGTCAATCTGTCAAACAGTTCGAACGATTCGAATAATTCGAATTATTTGAATGATTCGAATGATGGAAAATGATTCGAATGATTGAAAATGATTCGAATGATTGAAAATGATTCGAATGATTGAAATTGATTCGAATGATGGAAAATGATTCGAATGATGGAAAATGATTCGAATGATTGAAAATGATTCGAATGATTGAAAATGATTCGAATGATTGAAAATGATTCGAATGATTGAAAATGATTCGAATGATGGAAAATGATTCGAATGATTTGAAATGATTCGACTGATTGGAAATGATTCGAATGATTCGAATGATTCGAATGATTCGAATGTATCGAATGTATCGAATGTATCGAATGTATCGAATGTATCGAATGTATCGAATGTATCGAATGTATCGAATGTATCGAATGTATCGAATGTATCGAATGTATCGAATGTATCGAATGTATCGAATGTATCGAATGTATCGAATGTATCGAATGTATCGAATGTATCGAATGTATCGAATGTATCGAATGTATCGAATGTATCGAATGTATCGAATGTATCGAATGTATCGAATGTATCGAATGTATCGAATGTATCGAATGTATCGAATGTATCGAATGTATCGAATGTATCGAATGTATCGAATGTATCGAATGTATCGAATGTATCGAATGTATCGAATGTATCGAATGTATCGAATGTATCGAATGTATCGAATGTATCGAATGTATCGAATGTATCGAATGTATCGAATGTATCGAATGTATCGAATGTATCGAATGTATCGAATGTATCGAATGTATCGAATGTATCGAATGTATCGAATGTATCGAATGTATCGAATGTATCGAATGTATCGAATGTATCGAATGTATCGAATGTATCGAATGTATCGAATGTATCGAATGTATCGAATGTATCGAATGTATCGAATGTATCGAATGTATCGAATGTATCGAATGTATCGAATGTATCGAATGTATCGAATGTATCGAATGTATCGAATGTATCGAATGTATCGAATGTATCGAATGTATCGAATGTATCGAATGTATCGAATGTATCGAATGTATCGAATGTATCGAATGTATCGAATGTATCGAATGTATCGAATGTATCGAATGTATCGAATGTATCGAATGTATCGAATGTATCGAATGTATCGAATGTATCGAATGTATCGAATGTATCGAATGTATCGAATGTATCGAATGTATCGAATGTATCGAATGTATCGAATGTATCGAATGTATCGAATGTATCGAATGTATCGAATGTATCGAATGTATCGAATGTATCGAATGTATCGAATGTATCGAATGTATCGAATGTATCGAATGTATCGAATGTATCGAATGTATCGAATGTATCGAATGTATCGAATGTATCGAATGTATCGAATGTATCGAATGTATCGAATGTATCGAATGTATCGAATGTATCGAATGTATCGAATGTATCGAATGTATCGAATGTATCGAATGTATCGAATGTATCGAATGTATCGAATGTATCGAATGTATCGAATGTATCGAATGTATCGAATGTATCGAATGTATCGAATGTATCGAATGTATCGAATGTATCGAATGTATCGAATGTATCGAATGTATCGAATGTATCGAATGTATCGAATGTATCGAATGTATCGAATGTATCGAATGTATCGAATGTATCGAATGTATCGAATGTATCGAATGTATCGAATGTATCGAATGTATCGCGAGTAAACATACCAATAAAGACGCAATTTAAAAAATAACCCAATATGAAGGCGCCATATGAGCCAAAGGTAGCGCAAAATATACCTATACAAAAAGTAGTCAATAATAATACGATCGATAATCAGATAGGTCAATCAATGAGAAAAATAAAACAGTGATCGTAGGACGCTGCCAAAATTAAAAATGACAGTACGAAAAACACCACTAAGAACAACAGTAGAGAAACGCCAGACAAATTTGGCTCTAGAAGAAGGTAGACGAAACAAGGAGTAAAAAAAAAAAAACTGAACATTTAGGATACCGAAGTCTCGAATTCTTGCAATGTAAAATACCCAACAGTTTTGATAAGCAAAACATAAGGCGTAATGTGAATTTTTTTTTCTTTACTCTTGCGAACTAGAAAGCCACGGTGCGTGCGGACAATTTTTGAGATCCGGCAAATTTCCATGTCGCCTTAACAAGCAACACTTTGATCTCAAACTGGATTTTTTGTCTCATACGTGACCGGTCACATTCGGAAGCACCGCCTTTCAACTTTGAATAACAATTTTATACTTTGCGCAATTCATCCGCTCCTCGATTCTTCGCATCGAGTCTGCATTCGCGGAATCTTAAATGTAATAATAATAATAATAATAATAATAATAAATGAAACAAAAAAAATATAGCAAACCGCATCAATTCGCTCTTATTTACATTCAGGATGGGTCCGCTGAGTTTGTACTAGTTATTCCTGTTATTTCGATAAGCCGGATTCCTACATAAGTCATTAATCAAAAAATTATTTTTAAACATCAAGTAGAAATTCATTTATTTATTTATTCAGCTCATTCAGTTATACAAATATAAACTTCATGGTGGAAGTTTATATTATAAAATATAAAATATAAAATATAAAATATAAAATATAAAATATAAAATATAAAATATAAAATATAAAATATAAAATATAAAATATAAAATATAAAATATAAAATATAAAATATAAAATATAAAATATAAAATATAAAATATAAAATATAAAATATAAAATATAAAATATAAAATATAAAATATAAAATATAAAATATAAAATATAAAATATAAAATATAAAATATAAAATATAAAATATAAAATATAAAATATAAAATTCCATGACGGATGTGAAAAAAGAAATGTTTTTCTCTGCTTCGTAATCGATCACGCGGAGTCTCGGGCGAAATTCTATTGCGAGTTATATATTTTTTTTTGCTTTTTGCCTTTTTGCGATGACAAAAGAGATTAAATTAAAGCGAGCAAAAAGGAAAGGGTTACGGGAATGACGGGGGGGGGGGCGTGATGGACTCGAGAGTGTGCTCTCGAGGCAAAAAGGATTTTCGCGAGAAGGCGGCTTCGCGAAAGGACTCAACGTCCGAGCTCCTTGCGTCCGAGGTGTAGGTCGGTAGATTTTATCACACAGAGATTCCTCAACGCGCGTACGTCCCGTCCGTCAGTCAGTCCGTACGTTGCTTGCGCGCTTTCATAAACGTACTATCTTTGCGTACGTATACATCTCTCCGATGTGTTTCTTCGTTTCGCCAGGCCGAGGGAGCTCGAATTTTATTAAATTTGATAAAAAAAAAAAAAAAATTCGATAAATAAATTTTTTAATAATTTTTTTTTATGTAACAAATGAAACCACGATGTGTTTTCGTTTATTTACCGATCTCTCCCGTGTGTCTTTTTTCGCCAGGCCGAGTGAGCTCGAATTTTATTAATTTTAGGTTAAAAAAAAAAAATTTGATGAATAAATTTGTTGATTATTTTTTTTTTTGTATATAAAAAATCGAAACCACGATACGTCTGCATTTGTGCATCAATTTCTTCTATGTGTTTCTTCGTTTCGCCAGGCCGAGGGAGCTCGAATTTTATTAATTTTGGAAAAAAAAAAATTCGATAAATAAAATTGTTGATAATATTTTTATTATATAACAAATAAAACGACGATATATTTGCGTTTATTTACCGATCTCTCCCGTGTGTCTTTTTTTCGCCAGGTCGAGGGAGATCAAATTTTATTAATTTTGGGTTATAAAAAAATTTGATAAATAAATTTGTTAATAATTATTTTTTTATGTAACAAATGAAACCACGATATATTTGAGTTTATTTACCGATCTCTCCCGTGTGTCTTTTTTCGCCAGGTCGGGGGGGTTCGAATTTTATTAATTTTGGGTAAAAAAAATTGGATTAATAAATTTGTTAATAATTATTTTTTTATGTAACAAATGAAACCACGATATATTTGAGTTTATTTGCCGATCTCTCCCGTGTGTCCTTTTTCGCCAGGCCGAGGGAGCTCGAATTTTATTGATTTGGACAGATTTTTTTTTTTTTTTTTTTTTTAAATTAAGTTTCATGATAATTAATTTTTCAATAGTAAATTAAACTATGGTGTCATTGCGTTTATGTAGACATCTCTGCAATATTTCTCTTCGTCTCGGAAGGCCGAATTTTTCTAAAATTCTGAAATTTTTGAAAATCATTAATTTCTAAATTTCAATACTTTCTCCGTTACTATTATTATAATAAAAATTAATTAATTAATTGAATAGACATATTATATTGATTTTAATATCGAATATTAAAATTTTCTAAATACTAGATTTTTTTTTTTTAAATAAATTAGATGAAGATACAGACGCAAAATCGAAGAGATTTTGTTGTTATTATTATTTTTTCGCAAAAAAAAAAAACAACAAGGCTCATTGTCAATAGGACGGTAAAGGAGCGATATAATCGTTCGCGATTCGAGTATCGCACGACTCACGACCTTTTTTTTTCTTCACTCCCGAGGATTTCCGTTCGTTGCGGGAACAAAGTTTCGTCGGCGGTCCCTCGGGTGCCCTCGTCCAGAGCTCCTCGCCTATTCCGAGCAGAGAAAGACACCGCACTGTATCGCAGATGTACTGCGAAACGTACGAAAGCCTCCGCGAACGGGCGAACGACACAAGATCAACATTTTAGAAAATATTAATATTAATAATAATAATAATAATAATAATAATAATAATAATAATAATAATAATAATAATAATAATAATAATAATAATAATAATAATAATAATATTGATTATTTTTATTGTTATTAAATAATAATGATTATTATTATTGTTATTAAATGATAATAATTATTATTAAAATTGTTATTATTATTAATTTTGTTTGTTTGTTTGTTTGTATTTTGACGAAATTGAAGGTGCACAAAATGAGTAGGCAGGTGTATTTTCTGACCGAATGTTCGGACGAAAATTTCCCTGTACATTTTTTCAAAAAAAAAAAAAAATCATATTTCTTTCACTATGTGAAGTGTCGTAAAAATCGTTTAAGTATGTCCTCCAAATTGACAAAACTCTGAATCGCTTGTCTGGTCCATTTTGCCCCACTTCCCCCCCCCCCCCTGCCCCTCCGCATTATTTTTAATACCCCAGGAATTTGCATTTCATCCAGAACGTAAAGAAAATCCAGCCATAGCCTGAATTTCCCAAAATTCAGGCTCATTAATTCAGGTTCGTTCATTTTTACCAACAATTGTAGGGTAGTTCATTTTACCCCATTTTTTTTTTTTTTTTTAAATACATTTATTTATTTTTTTCCGGATTCGCCAAGCGAGCGCACCAGGTAACAAAAGTAAACAAAATCCAGCCAGAGCGCAAATTTTCCAAAATTAAAGTTCATTAATTTTTACCAAAAATTTCAGGGTAGTCCATTTTGCCCCATGAATTTTTTTTATTTTTTTTTTTTTTTACTCATTTACTTCGTCCGGATTCGCAAAGTGAGCGTGCCGGATTCGTCGTTTGTCTTGAAAAAAAAAAAAAAAAAGTTTAATCACGTTGCAAATCGATGAAGCTCCCTGAATCGCTCGGTCCATTTTGCCCCCCCCCCCTCCCTCCCTTGAAGTTACAGAACGGATGAGAGATAGCGAGGGAAAAGGGCTGAAGGTGTGAACGTCTCGCGTACACACCGAGGAGCCCCGTGAAGCATTCACGTGAGAGAAAACTCCCTTGAGAAATAACCCCGGTTGTATGTAATGTACGCGCTAGTGGGTATTGTAAGGGGGGAGGGGGAGGGGGAGAGGGGGAGGGGGGGGGTGTAAAAGGCATTGGGGCTGGGCAAAAGCGCACGGGAGGTCGTTGGCGCAGGAGGGACCTCGGTGCGAGCCACCGTGCGGAATTCCACCGAAGCAGGTGCGATACATTCTACTCCTTCCTCTTTCCCTTTATTTATTATTTTATTAGCTAGCTACAACACCCCCCCCCCCCACCCCCCTCCGCCCCTACTTCCACTCCTTTAAGGCCACCTCACTGGCAACGAAAGTCTAAGGTCGGATATGTTCAAGATGCAAAGTTGAATTTTATAAATCTTTGGGTTGTGATGATTTTTTTGTTTTGTTATTTTACGAATAAATATTAATTGAATGGGTGCAATAAAAAGTATTGGAATATTATTTTATTGTTGGTATAGAATCGTACACTTGGCAGGGTAATTTTATTATGTTTAAAAAAATGGAATTAAAGAGGCGAAAAGAATTTAATTAAAAAGTACGAAATGTTCGTGATGAAAATTAATAAATTTTTAATAATTTTTCTCTTTATTCATTATTTTATTAGCTAGCTACAACACCCCCCCCCCCCCTACTTCGCCTCCTTCAAGGCCACCTCACTGGCAACGAAAGTCTAAGGTCGGATATGTTCAAGATGCAAAGTTGAATTTTATAAATCTTTGGGTTGTGATGATTTTTTTTTGTTATTTTACGAATAAAAATATTAATTGAATGGGTGCAATAAAAAGTATTGGAATATTATTTTATTGTTGGTATAGAATCGTACACTTAGAAGGGTGAATCGTCAGACAAAATAAGTAATTTTTTATGTTTAAAAAAAAGGGAATTAAAGAGGCGAAAAAAAATTGAATTAAAAAGAGCGAAATGTTCGTGATGAAAATTAATAAATTTTTACTAATTTTTCTCTTTATTTATTATTTTATTAGCTAGCTACAACACCCCCCCCCCCCCCCCCTCCGCCCCTACTTTCCCTCCTTTCCCTAGACTTTCGTACCTCACTGGCACGAAAGTCTAAGGTCGGACATGTCAAGATGCAAAGTTGAATCTTATAAATCTTTGGGTTGTGATGATTTTTTTTTTTTATTTGACGAATAAATATTAATTGGATGGGTGCAATAAAAAGTATTGGAATATTATTTTATTATTGGTATAGAATCGTACACTTAGAAGGGTGAATCGTCAGACAAAATAAGTAATTTTTTATGTTTAAAAAAAGGGAATTAAAAAGGCGAAAAAAAATTGAATTAAAAAGAGCGAAATGTTCGTGATGAAAATTAATAAATTTTTAATAATTTTTCTCTTTATTTATTATTTTATTAGCTAGTTACAACACCCCCCCCTCTTCTTTAAGGCCATCTCACTGGCACGAAAGTCTAAGGGATTTTATAAATCTTCATGTGTGATGATTTTTTTTATATGACGAATAAATATTAATTGAATGGGTGCAATAAAAATATTGGATTATTTTATTTGTGTGTACTTTTACGCTATACACTATACACAACTGATGGCGCAAGCCATCAGAGCCAAAACTCCGAGTGGACGTTATCCTCGGTCGGTCAAACAGAAACCTTTCTTTTTCACTTCGTTAATTTTTCTTTACGGATTTACTGACCGAGTTTTTTTTTTTTTTTTTTTTTTTTTTTTTTTTTTTTTTTTTTTCAGCGCACAGAAACATATTATTGTTGCTGTTACATTGCTGTTACAAGTAAAAAAAAAGTTGTAAAAAAAAAAAGAAAAAAACTGCAGAATGAAGATCAACATTTTCACTGAAGGTGAAGTGCAACTCGGTCGGTAACAAAAACTGCAATTCAAAATTCTCCAAGACGACTAATTTTTAACGAAAAATACGAGAACACCAAACTATGAGCAGTAATTCCGCAGTTCACAATTCTCATGATTTTCCCAATAAATAAACAGCTCGGGAAATTTTCGGGTTGCAAAAAAAAAAAAAAAAAAAAAAAAAAAAAAAAAAAAAAAAAAAAAAAAAAACGAGAAATGATAATTTGATAAAGTTTTCGAAACTATCGAAAGCCGAATTAGGTCTCGAAAAGTTGATTTTTTTTTTTTAATTTCGGTCTATGTACGTGAATTTCGAAGTTTCCGATGAATTGACTTTTTCGTGTCGGAATCAAGAGACCTGTTCACCTTCGTCCGCTGCGAAATTAAACATCCCGCCGGATAGGTGAAGCGAAATGTAGTTGACGTATCATTGCGGAAGGGTGGACGGAGGTTTATAAAATAATAAGCGAGTCAAGCAAGCCATGGGGCATTTCTCGTTTCTGTGTGTGTGTGTGTGTGCATGTGTGTGAATGTGTTTCTGGTGGACATTTAAAGTGCTTGCCCGTGTCCACGTCCGTCGACCTTAATTATATCTCCCGCACTGCCTATATCGGTAGACCGTCTGGGAAAATCGTCGAGTCTGGTGTCCAAACTTCAAACTGACCCATCTAGTTTCCGGATGCATTTCTTTTTTTTTCCCCCTCTTTACTTTTCCTTTCCGGCTGAAAATCCGTTTTGCAAACACCGTGAAATTCACGGATACTAAAAGATTGCGAGATTTGAGCGGTTATGATTATTACTAAATAGCAATATTCACAATCGCTCGAATCTTACAATTTTTTTTTTTTTCTCTGTGGATTTGTTGGCGATTGCAAAATGGATTTTATTACAAACAGATTTATTATAATAAATATTCTGATAATTCTTCGTGTGAAAATATAAATAATTTATATTATCATATATATATTTTTTTTTATCAATAATATAAAGTGTTCTAAAAACTTACCATCTATCATTGTCTCTCGTAGATAAAGCTTTCCGACAACTCATTACGTGATGTTACGTTGATATTTAGAATATGCGTGTTTTAATAATAATTTTTATTATTATTTTATTTTATTTTTTTTAGATCTTTGAATTAATAATACGTTCTACCGTTGCCACTAAATCCACCGAGAAACATGGATAGATTATAGTATTTTTTGTTGTTGTGAATATTATTACACAGCTGGGCAGTTCCTAAAGTATGTACTTAAAGTATCAAAGTACTTTTCGGTACTAAGACCAAAGTACCTGTTCAATTTTGAGCAGAGCTTCCTCCTTGAGGAAGGTACGCCCACAATTGTAATAAATGAGGAAACCGTGTGCAAATTACTTTGCACCTCTTTCGTAACGTAAAAAAATGTCTGTCTCATAAAATTATTTTACTCCCAGCCCAATATTTTCCATTTAAATGACAAAAATACGATTTTTTATGCATAAAATCGAGACCTTTAAAGCTAAAGTACCAAGCACTCAAAGTACCAAGCACTCAAAGTACCAAGCACTCAAAGTACCAAGCACTCAACGTACCAAGCACTCAAAGTACCAAGCACTCAAAGTACCAAGCACTCAAAGTACCAACCACTCAAAGTACCAACCACTCAAAGTACCAACCACTCAAAGTACCAGTCACTCAAAGTACCAGTCACTCAAAGTACCAGTCACTCAAAGTACCAGTCACTCAAAGTACCAGTCACTCAAAGTACCAGTCACTCAAAGTACCAGTCACTCAAAGTACCAGTCACTCAAAGTACCAGTCACTCAAAGTACCAGTCACTCAAAGTACCAGTCACTCAAAGTACCAGCCACTCAAAGTACCAGCCACTCTAAGTATCAGTCACTCAAAGTACCAGTCACTCAAAGTACCAACCACTCAAAGTACCAACCACTCAAAGTACCAACCACTCAAAGTACAAACCACTCAAAGTACCAAGCACTCAAAGTACCAAGTACTTAAAGTACTAAGTACTTTTTGGTACCCAGCTCTGTATTATTATCGAGATAAATAATAATAATTACTAATTTATATTATTTGGAGATAAAGGCCGAACTATTTTTACAAACTACAGCAACCGCATATAATAACAATTACAAGTACAAAACTTTATTAATATAAATCCTGCAAACTTTTATTTGTTTATTGTCTTCTTTTCTGTGTATTTATTCAAACAGCAATAATCTCGGTTCGTCTCGAGACAATGGGAAAATCCGAAGGCAACTCGATGACGGGCTACTGAAGTCGTGCTTTCGAGCGACTAATAATAAATGACGATAGCGAGTGAGGAAGAGAGCCGGAGGGTGCTTGACGAGACTGGCCAAAGACGAAGGAGTTAAATTTTCAGGGTATTAACCCCTGTCTGTGTCCGTCCGCAAGCGCGACCGTTGCCCATTACGGAGATAAACTCTCGGGTCAAACTGTCAGTGTACTAAGAATCGAACGAGATCTTTCCACTCAATTGTACAGAAAGTTCATGAAATTTTGTTTATCGAGATTTTTCGACAAACGAATTCCGAATTTTGCAGACCGTCGAAAAATTGACATTTAAATTAAACGTTTGTATTTTTAAAAAAAGACAATAAATGTCAATAAAATTGACATTTAAACTAAGTGTCTGTATGTGTGTGCGTGTATGTCACACGTCCGACAAATAACGAATAAATTGGATTACGTGCGTTAATAAACTAGCGAAAGAAAAAAAGAAAATTGCCCATTATGTCCGATTAAACATTCTTAGTTGGGACAATAAAATGATTTTTTTTTTTTTTTTTTTTTTTTTTTTCTTAATGCCGATGTAAATTTTTAGTCAACTTAACGAAATATTTCATTCGCCAGCGGGGCGGTATTGAATATCCAAATGTTGAAAGTTCGAAGGTGCAAAAATCCTAATGGAAATATCTCACTCGATTACATTTTATTACAGGTCAATCCAACGAAAGTCTAAATAATCAATATAAATAATCGTATGACGTTTATGGCTAGGAAAAATAATACGAAATTAAATGCCCAGAAAATGCCAAGTTTCCAAATTTATGCGCCAACTTCATGCTTATTTCCCACCAAAATGTAATTACGATATTCGAAAACAGGACGGTTTGATACTCAAAAAAAAAAGCTGAAAATTAAAATTTTCATATCGTTTCCCCATGAGATTTGAAAGTTGACTTTTGAAAATAATATTTGCAATATTCGAAAACATTGTCATTTTTATTGCTAAAAAATGACAGATAAACTTTTTTTCGTTAGTCGTCCGTTCGTGACTGTATTCCATGTATGTTTTTTTTTTTTTTTTTTTTTTTTTTTTTTTTTTTTTTCACGTTTATCGCGAATCTGACACTTATCGTAGTCACAAATGAATATTCAATGTGAAAAATTGCATTTCAAAGAAATTACTCATTTTTTCATGAAATCAACAACAAAAAAAAAAAAATCAAAATGACACAACATTTTAATGGTTCGATCGATTCTCTTGAAATTTCAATGGGAACTTCGAGTGATTTTTGGATCGGGAGGTTTTGCAACATTCTGAACACATTTTCATCAAAATCTCGAACATTTTTTTTTTTTTTTTTTTTCGACATTTCTCCGATATGGCAAATCTCCGAATTTGCGCACTACACTTGTAAAAGCTTTTCCTACTGCCGTTAACAAACTACTGTGCGAGGGCGAGATCGTTTTTGGATTTTTGACCTTTCGTATTTTTACTATTCGGATATTTTACTATTCGAAAGGTTCAATTTATTACTGTTCGAAAGGTTCAATATCCGAATAGTAAAAATACGAAAGGTCAAAAATCCAAAAACGATCTCGCCCTCGCACAGTAGTTTGTTAACGGCAGTAGGAAAGGCTTTTACAGGTGTAGTGTGCAAATTCGGGTATTTGCCCTATCGGAGAAATGTCGAAAAAAAAAAAAAAATGTTCGAGATTTTGATGAAAATGTGTTCAGAATTTTGCAAAACCTCCCGATCCCAAAATCACTCGAAGATCCCATTAAAATTTCAAGAGAATCGATCGAGCGTTTGAGCGTTATTCTTTTCGTAGTTCTAAATTTTCGGGTTTTCATCATTCGGAGATGTGAGTTTTCGATTTTCTGACAACTTGTATTTTCAGTTTGTTGATTAAAAGATCTCTCGTTTTTTGTTTTGTTTTTTTTTTTTTTTACTCTTTCCGATAATTTATTTCGAAATACTCACATATCGGTTAATCTCCGTTCGGAGTGTCAAAACTTCGACCAATCGGCTACTCACCAAAAAGCTTTTTGATAATTGAAATTCGATTTTTGTTGCCGCAACTATTATTGACTGTCGGTTAAATGTCAATTGGTTTATCGGGCTTTCTGGAATTTATTCATTAGTTTTTTTTTTTTTTTTTTTTTTTTTTTTTTTTTTTTTTAAATTCGGTACGTTGACTTTTCCCGTTTTAAAATATCTATAATCATGATTTTCCAATTATTTTAGTAAAAAAAAAAAAAAAAAAAATGGAGAACGAGGCCCGTCTGAATATTCGGCATTCGGTCTTTCTATCCCACTTCAGACATTATTTTTATCTAAAATCAATATATAGAATCCTGCAACGAGACAGATGAGTTCGAAAAATTAGACGTTCATTTTACTGGCAAAAAAAAAACAAAAAATAAGCAATAGTAAACTCCCCGAAAGATTCTGAAAAGTTCTGAAAATGGTGAAAGTTGCTACTCACACACGTGATTCCCAAGTGTTTGTCGACTCGATTCTTATTCCTCGTCAATTATAAATAGTTGGACGTGCCATTAAAGATTTCCTAGCTTTTTACCATGCGATTCAGTTCCCATTCTATCCCAATGGTTAGAAATACAATTTTGGCTGGTCCAGTCATGCTCCAATGGACTACCATTAATAACGAATGGTAGAAAGTATCCCTTAATTTTTCCCAGTCATCTGGAATTGGACTCCCATTAATAACGAATGGGAAAAAGTACCAGTTGAATTTTGCCAGAAAATTGCCATTGGTCTCTTATTGGTAATGAATGGAAAAAAGTACCATTTAAAATTTCCCACTGACTTGCCAGTGGAGTCCCATTAAGAATGAATGGTGGAAAGTATCGTTTCAATTTCCCCACGAATTTCCATTGGAAACCCATTGATTACCTCCGATACCATTAATTGCCATTAAACGCCCAATGGAAAACTTTGCCAAGAGAACTGCGATCAAAGTGCATGCTTTCGGGCCAAATGACGTTTTCTAACCTAATAGTCATAAAAATTAAGTCAAATCCACGCTAAACAAATAATCTGCTTACAAATAATAGGCTCAATCTACTTGCTAACATTTTCATACTCTGTTATTTAAAAAAAATATTATTGATGTCGACAAAGTACAACATATAATTAATTTTTCATGTCATATGAGACGCTGATACTTGTGACTCCGGCATACCGAAATACAAAGTACCACATGTAATTAATTTTTCATGTCATATGAGACGCTGATACTTGTGACTCCGGCGTACCGAAATGGCAACCTTAAATCGCAATGTCGTTACCGATTCTTCCATTTTTTTTTAATTATTAATTTTTTTTTTTAAAAGAGACGAAATTTCGACAAATTGTCTGGTTTCTTGTCGGTTCAGATCGCAGAGAGTGGCGTCTTGACGATGCATTATTAAGGCCCTCGGCCGTAAGTCACAAGACATTGGCCAAGAGGAGCGAAGCCTCCGTACACGTCGGAGCTCAGCCGTAACGACAAGATTTAGCGAGGTTTGTCCGAAACATTTTGGTGAACTCCCACTCTTGTATGTAAGGCAAGCTCACCCGGTGGTTCGGTTACTTTAGTCGTGCAGTCTGGTCGCTGTCGGGCCGGCAAACACTTAATTAACCCTTCAAGCACGCCCAGTGAAATAGAGCTACGTTCCTACACTTCTGTCATTCCTCATTCCGTCTCGTCGTTTCGTACGTTTCTCTTACAGCATCCCTAATGCTTTCGAGCTCTCATCTCTTAGAAATCCTGGCCCGAATCGGATTACTATTGTTGGCATTGTTCGGGTCGGCTATTTTCGTCGGCAAAAAAAAAAAAAAAAAAAAAAAAAAAAAAAAAAAAAAAAAAAAAACGGGATTTAAATCGAGAAGGCGTCGAAACTTCGAATCGAAGAGATGAACACTTGTTTTTAAGGATGACAAAATTTCAGTACTTCGCTGCATGCCAAAAATCCCAAAAAAATTTTGCCGCATTTTGTATGTCAAGATCTTTGATTTTGCATAATAATAATAATGCCAAGAAGTTATTGACAAGTGATTCGAAAAATTAATTGTCTGAAGAAAAAACCGCACAACTTTTTACTTTCTCACTTTAAATGAATTCCTTGATTTTTTAGAATTCATATTAATTTTTTTTTTATTTTCTATTATTTAAAAAAAAAAAAATTTCGGAAATTTAGAGAATCGAATGAATTTCGGATGTGTTTCACTATCGCGATTCTGCAGTGTACACAAAATGTTTCGAGCCAAACGTTCCAAAGTTAAGGCGTTAAAAAAAATTTCGAAAATGAAAAATTCAAAAATCATCGAAAATTGTGAAAAAATTTATGTTGGCTTCTAGAAAATCAGTGCATTCATTTGAAAAGAGGAAAAAAAGGTTTACTGATTATTTGGTGAACAATTTTTTTTAGCAATTTGTTAACAACTTTTTGACATTATTATTATGCAAAATGAATGCGACTTTAATACAGTTGATTTTTTTTTCAGATTTTTATATCATTAGGAAGTGTTCGAATTATCACTAAATCTCACTTTTGACTGGGAATGTACGTGTGAAGCATCCTCAAGGTAGTTCTGTCGCTTGATATTCGTTTCACATAAGTTCAAAAAAAAAAAAAAAAAAAAAAAAAAAGAGAAAATTGCAAATACTTCTCGATGGTATAAAACTCTGAAAAAATGCATGCGTATTAAAGGAATTGAAAATATTAATTTCGCATAATAATAAGTCCAAAATGTTATTGAGAAATTAATCAAAAAATTAATTGTTTAACAAATTAGCCGGCAACCCAATTTTTTTTATTACAAAAATGATTCGTTAATTTTCCTGAATACATATATATTTTTTCAGATTTTTTCATTCGCTTTGGATTTTGTGTTTTTCACGCATTTTTTCCGTATTAAAAAAAAAAAAAAAAAAAAAAAAAAAAAAAAAAAAAAAAAAAAAAATCAAAGCGAATTTAAAACCTGAAAAAATTCATAAGTATTCGGAAAAATGAACGAAATATTTATTTTTTTAAAAGTTGGGTTTCCGGGAAATTTGTTGAAAAATTATTTGTTTTCATTGATTTGTTAATTAAATTTTGGAATTATTATTATGCAAAATTAATCTTTTCAGTACCAGTTTGAAAAAAATATGACAAAATTGCAAATACTTCTCGATGGTATAAAACTCTGAAAAAATGCATGCGTATCAAAGGCATTGAAAATATTGATTTCGCATAATAATAAGTCGAAAATGTTATTAAGAAATTAATCAAAAAATTAATTGTTTAACAAATTACCCAACAACCTATTTTTTTTTACAAAAAATGATTCGTTCATTTTTCTGAATACACATAAATTTTTTCAGATTTTTTCATTTGCTTTGGATTTTGTGTTTTTCACACATTTTTTCCATATTAAAAAAAAAAAAAAAATCAAAGCGAATATAAAAATCTGAAAAAATTCATAAGTATCCGGAAAAATGAAGGAAACACTTTTATTTTTAAAAAAGTTGGGTTTCCGAGAAATTTGTTGGCCAATTATTTGTTTTCATCGATTTGTTAATAATATTTTGGAATTATTATTATGCAAAATTAATCTTTTCAGCACCAGTTTGAAAAAAATAAGACAAAATTGCAAATACTTCTCGATGGTATAAAACTCTGAAAAAAATGCATGCATATCAAAGGCATTGAAAATATTGATTTCGCATAATAATAAGTCGAAAATGTTATTAAGAAATTAATCAAAAAATTAATTGTTTAACAAATTACCCAACAACCTATTTTTTTTACAAAAAAATGATTCCTTCATTTTTCTGAATACATATAAATTTTTTCAGATTTTTTCATTTGCTTTGGATTTTGTGTTTTTCACACATTTTTTCCGTATTAAAAAAAAAAAAAATCAAAGCTAATAAAAAAATCTGAAAAAATTCATAAGTATTCGGAAAAATGAACGAATCATTTTTGTAATAAAAAAACAAATATGTTGCCGGATAATTTGTTAAACAATTAATTTTTTGATTAATTTATTAATAACGTTTTGGACTTATTATTATGCGAAATCAATATTTTCAATGCCAATCAATATTTTCAACACTTTTATTTTTTAAAAAGTTGGGTTTCCGAGAAATTTCTTGGCCAATTATTTGTTTTCATCGATTCGTTAGTGAAATTTTGCAATTATTATTATGGAAAATTAATCTTTTCAGTGTCGGTTTCAGTTTATCGGTATATGCACGAATTTTTTCAAATTTTTTTTTTTACCATCGAGAGGTATTTGCAAATTCATCAAATTTTTCTCGGACTTATGCGAAATGAACGCCGAGCGACAGAACTACCTTAAGCGATTTTTATTCGAGGGAAATGGCTCGGGACTTCGACGTTCAACTTCGCTTCCGGCGTTGCAATGGTAATATAATTTGTCCGTCGGAACTTACCGCTGTCGAGACTGTTCTGATTTTCGACGTCGGGATCTTGAATCGAGGATGGATCTCGCATGTAATCTGCAAATGATGGAAAAAAAAAAAATTATGTCAAATGAAAACATTCCAGATAGCATTTTGCCAACAATCAGCCAGCAACACTGTTCAAAAATATTACGAAAATTACATTCGAGTCTTTCAATGTCTCACTGTACTTTAGGCTATAGCGGATTCGTGTTCAGCGGGGAAAAAATACGTCGAAATACGTGGCAATTCGTTTTTAAAAAAGAACCAAAAAAAAAAAAAAAATGTCGTCAAAAAATTGCGAGGCCTTTCCAGTCGATTTTTCGCGATTTTCAACGTTTTCGATTTTCCCCAGTTTCATTGGGAGCCGAGATAGCGACCTTCGAAAATCACGAAAATCGACGTTTTTTTTTTTTCAAAAGTGGCTCAAAAATTGAAAAATCGTTGTTCACTCGATTTTTTTTGTTTCAAGGCCACATTCGACGTATTTTTTCCCGCTGTACACGAATATAACAATTATTTTACTCCGAGCCCAATATTTTCTATTTACATCCCGAAAATACGATTGTTCGTGCATAAAATCGGGACCTTTTTCACTTTCGGCCACTGTACTAGATCCATACGTCCCAGATTTAGTTGTTATACATCCAGTCGATTAGTCTGTTACCAAAGATTGGAAACAAAGAGTTTGGACGTTTTGAGAAAATATTGGTCCTAAACAGGGCCGCTTGATTTGAAAATTATCCTCCAAATTTCGTACTCGTGGAACTCCGCATCTTCTGATTAGGAAGAAAAAGTACTTTGTACTTTGTATTTTATAAAAGTTCTTTCAATACGGAAATAACTTTGTACTTTAAGTACTTGCGGTACTTAGTACTTTAAGTACTTTCGGCACTCAGTACTTCAAATACTTGCGGTACTTAGTATTTTAAGTACTTACGGTACTTCGTACTTTAAGTACTTGCGGTTCTTAGTACTTTAAGTACTAGCGGTATTTAGTACTCTAAGTACTTGCGGTTCTTAGTACTCTATGTACTAGCGGTACTTAGTACTCTAAGTACTTGCGGTTCTTAGTACTCTAAGTACTTGCGGTTCTTAGTACTTTAAGTACTTGCGGTACTTGGTACTTTAAGTACTAGCGGTATTTAGTACTCTAAGTACTTGCGGTTCTTAGTACTCTACGTACTAGCGGTACTTAGTACTCTAAGTACTTGCGGTTCTTAGTGCTTTAAGTACTAGTGGTACTTAGTACTTTAAGTACTTGCGGTACTTAGTATTTTAAGTACTTTAAGTACTGGCAGTACTTAGTACTTTAAGTACTTGCGGTACTAAGTATTTTAAGTACTTTAAGTACTGGCAGTACTTGTTACTTAGTACTTTAAGTGCTTGCGGTACTAAATACTTAGTGTTTTAAGTACTTGCGGTAATTCGTACTTAGTATTTTAAGTACTTTTCGGTACTTTGGCCAGATCTCATATCGAATTTGTACATTTTTCTGAGTATTAAACCATCTTGTATTCGAATATCGTAATAACAATCTGGTGGCAAATAAGTGTGAAATTGGCGGATACCTTTGGAAACTTGGCCTTTTCGCGCAATTAAATTTTCCATTACTTTTCCTTCGCAGCCACAAAACCATCGTACGATTATTTCTATTGATTACTCAGAACTTCCGGTGGAATCGAACTCTCATAAAATGTATCAACTTAGAAATTTCGATTCGGTCTTTTGCACCTTCGAACTTTCAGCATCAGGCTCTTTAATCCCCCCCCAAGGTGACGTTTTTCGACGTTTCGATGTTTGCCAAAAGCGGAGGTGGAAATGCTAAGAACGAAACGGCATTGCCAACAGACTGCGCAGCGGGTAGACGTGCACCGAGAGCAACATGCAGCCGCGCAGCTTTCGATGCAGTCCGGTGCAACCGAGGGATTCATACCGGGGCTCGGTGCGCGATCGGGGGCAATAACGCCGCACCGGCGGTGCCGTCCCTGGCGTGCGTGAAACGCGCTACGCCCGAGCCAATATCACCGGTCTATGGCCCCAGTGGGATTCTCGGCGCTTCCCTCCTTCCCTCCGTTGGACCGTGGGTTCTCTCGCGTGCGCAAGCTCCCACTGTCCTTCAATCGACGAATCCTACCAACGGGCACAACATTTAAATCCGGTAATGCGTTCACTATAATAATAATTATAAAATTAAAATGTTTGCTCGAGAACTGCGATCGTTGTCGTGTTTGTTAATTCGATTTTCCGGCTCTGTTTTTTTTTTTTTCGAATTTTCGAAAAAGCTTCACGCTTCGGGGAAAGTGGGTCATGATGGACTGCTTTTGTTATTGGGTAGAGCGGGGCAAAATTGAAGAGTGGGGCAAAACGGGACGATTAGGAAAAAGGCGATTTTTTCCAATAATTTTTGCGTAACCCATTTTGCCCCATTCAACCTATTTTTCTTGCCCACTTTGCATCCCGATTTTCTGCTACTTTTTGCCTCACTCTTCCGTCCGAATGTTATGGAAAAATTGCGTTTTCGCCCGTTCGTCCCGATTTTTAAGCCACTGTTCCATTTTGCATCGCTCTCATCTGTACTAGGGGAGAGCGGTTTATTCCCTAAACCAAAAATTTTTTTAAAGATTTTTGTCATTAACGAAATCGATTGGGAAATATGCCACTTGAAAACAATGGCGGAGGTTCTATTTCGATATCTCGAAATTTTTCGAAAAAAAAGTGCCGTTTCGCAAAATTTAAGATAGGATTCCCTATGCTGAAAATTGTGAATTTTTTAAATTTCGAAAAAACCACAAATTGCACGTATTCCGTGCGTAAATGGGTTCACCTGAAGCCAACGGCGGCGGTAAAAATTCGATATATCGGAAAAAAAAAATTACTATTTTGAAAGTGAAAAAATGTTTTTTGACGCAAATGGTTATTTTGGAAAAAATTTTTTAGAATTTTTTTGGTCAATGAAATCGGTTGGGAAATATGCCACTTGAAAACAATGGCGAAGGTTTTAATTCGATATCTTGAAATTTTGTTTTTTTTTTCGAAAACCATTCTGTATGCTAAAAATCCAAAATTTCGAATTTTAGCATACAGAATGGTTTTCGAAAAAAAAAAAATTTCGAGATATCGGATTAAAACCTTCGCCATTGTTTTCAAGTGGCATATTTCCCAATCGATGTCGTTAACGAAAAAATTCCAAAAAATTTTTTTGGAAAAATCTTCAGTTGAGAAAATCCTCAGCTGAGGAAATCCTCAGCTGAGAATTTTTCCAAAAAAATTTTTAGAATTCCTTCGTTAATGAAATCGGTTGGGAAATATGCCACTTGAAAACAGTGGCGGAGGTTTTATTTCGATATCTCGAAATGTTTTTTTTCGAAAACCATTCTATATGCTAACAATTCGAAATTTTGGTTTGTTAGCATATAGAATGGTTTTCGAAAAAAAAAATTTCAAGATATCGAATTAAAACCTTCGCCATTGTTTTCATGTGGCATATTTCCCAATCGATTTCATTAACGAAAAAATTTTTTAGAATTCCTTCGTTAATGAAATCGGTTGGGAAATATGCCACTTGAAAACAATGGCGAAGGTTTTAATTCGATATCTTGAAATCTTGTTTTTTTTTTCGAAAACCATTCTGTATGCTAAAAATCCAAAATTTCGAATTTTAGCATACAGAATGGTTTTCGAAAAAAAAAATTTCGAGATATCGGATTAAAACCTTCGCCATTGTTTTCAAGTGGCATATTTCCCAATCGATTTCATTAACGAAAAAATTTTGTAGAATTCCTTCGTTAATGAAATCGGTTGGGAAATATGCCACTTGAAAACAGTGGCGAAGGTTTTAATTCGATATTTCGAATTTTTTTTTTTTTTCGAAAACCATTCTATATGCTAACAATTCGAAATTTTGGTTTGTTAGCATATAGAATGGTTTTCGAAAAAAAAAAATTTCAAGATATCGAATTAAAACCTTCGCCATTGTCTTCAAGTGGCATATTTCCCAACCGATTTTATTAACAAAAAAATTCCAAAAAAATTTTTTGGAAAATTCCTCAGTTGAGGAAATCCTCGGCTGAGGAAATCCTCAGCTGAGGATTTTTCCAAAAAAATTTTTTTAGAATTTCTTCGTGAATGAAATCGGTTGGGAAATATGCGACTTGAAAACAGTGGCGAAGGTTTTAATTCGATATCTTGAATTTTTTTTTTCGAAAACCATTCTATATGCTAACAATTCGAAATTTTTGTTTGTTAGCATATAGAATGGTTTTCGAAAAAAAAAATTTCAAGATATCGAATTAAAACCTTCGCCATTCTTTTCAAGTGGCACATTTCCCAACCGATTACATTAACGAAAAATTTTTTTAGAATTTCTTCGTTAATGAAATCGGTTGGGAAATATGCCACTCGAAAACAGTGGCGGAGGTTTTATTTCGATATCTCGAAATTTTTTGAAAAAAAAAGTGCCGTTTCGCAAAATTTAACATAGAATTCTCTATGCCGTCAAAAAAATATATTAAAGGGCTAAAAAATATATTCCTGACTCTTTATTAGTGGTGTGCGAATAGCGTTTGAATTGAATTGAATATTGATATTCAACTGAAAATTTAAATAGAATATTCAAGAATTTGAATACTTCGAATATTTGTGAAGAATTAAAACAAATTCGTGTAATTCGAATATTTATGAATAATTTTTATGAATCGCATATTCGAATGATGAAATTCCTATTACAATGAAAATGAGCACATAAATTGTATTCATTGAACGAAGAATTTTGATTACTACAAAGCTGAAGAACTTACGCTCGATTGCAAGGTATTCCTTTTTTCAAAGCTTAAACGTGTACAATGATTTCTGTTATAAATCAATTGGCATTGTTTATCGCGTTGTTTATAAAGACCATTATGGTCCATTATAAAGCCACAAATTAATATTTCTAATTATCGTAACAATTCGTTAACCTAATTGGAATATTTAGACTAGTAAAATCATTCGAATATTCAAATTATTCAAATTATTCAGCTATTTTGAATTATTCGAATTATTTAACTATTTTGAATTATTCAAATTATTCAGCTATTTTGAATATTCAAATAATTCAAATATTTTGAGTATTCAAATAATTCAAATATTTTGAGTATTCAAATAATTCAAATATTTTGAATATTCAAATTATTCAAATATTTTGAATATTCAAACAATTCAAATATTTTGAGTATTCAAATTATTCAAATATTTTGAATATTCAAATTATTCAAATATTTTGAATATTCAAATTATTCAAATATTTTGAGTATTCAAATAATTCAAATATTTTGAATATTCAAATAATTCAAATATTTTGAGTATTCAAATATTCGCGCGTCTCTAATTGTAAGTTCTTGTAAGTTCTTGTGTTACTTTTGCTTTACTTTCGTATTTTTGTCTGTACGTTTATACACGACACTCTTAGGGAGCTTCGGCTCCAGAAGTATCTCCGCCTAAAAAAAAAAAAAAATAAAAAATAAAAAAATAAAAAAAAAATAAAATAAAATAAAAAATAAAAAAAATCGAAAAGGAGTCAAATCATATGAGCCAAGTAGTGGTGTACAGTGAATTTCTGCAGATGTGTGTGCAATGGCATAATTCCGCACGGAAATATCGGCCGCATATGAACATAGCCTGTTCGCCCTTTTCGCACTAGGACGTCGATATGTGATTATGGTAATCGTGTAATAAAAAATTTAAACAATGAAATAAACCCATTTGTTTCTTCCTATTTGGTTATGGTGCGCTATCGACATCTGACAGATTTTTTAAAAAATGACCACACATCATTTTTTTTTAGCATTGTGATATATCTTCTTGAAAGTTGGCAACTTAAACTTGGCTCTTAATATGCATTGTTTTAAGAAATAACGTGAGGTTCCTAAAAATGTATCTCATGTTTCTTCTCTTTGAAAATATCTTGCTCACTATTCACAAGAATATTGTCTAAAATGACGAATAAAACAAAATTTCAAGTGAATTTTTCAAATATTTCGATAAATAAAAGTGTCGAGAAGTTGAAAAAAAAAAAAAAAAAAATCATTGTATTGATCGATAAAGACGCTTGGTGATTGAAGAGTCATCAATGACAAATTGTGTTTCCGAGAAAAGAGAAGCCAGGATGTACGAATAAAACTTTTGGGCCATCGCCTAGCAAGTAGATGAGAAAACGTGGCAAGAAGTACTAAAAAAAAAAAAAAAATGGTCGACAAAAAAATTCTCCCCTCAAATAAAAGTCTCGGTCCGATTATCTCCGGAATTTTCGTTTCCCCCACCCTTTCCTGCCAGTGTCTTGCGCCACAAGAGTGACCGGCGAACTATTTTCAGCGACAAAAAAAAAATGCTAAATTTGCACTGGAGTAAAAAAAAAATAAAAAAAATAGTCCAATCTGCGATATCGCGTTTTTTATTGTCCCGTTAAAAAAAATATATATATATATATTTGTGTATATATACATATTTTATATATACACATATATATATATATATATATATATATATATATATATATATACGTGTGTGTGTGTGTGTGTGTGTGTGTGTGTGTGTGTGTGTGTGTGTGTGTGTGTGTGTGTGTGTGTGTGTGTGTGTGTGTGTGTGTATTTTTTTTTATAACAATACTTGACTGAAATTGGATAAATTTTTGAAATCATCGAGCAACACCGCACCCCGGTCGTCGTCGTTGTCTGACACCGTTGGGAACCAGTTTGGTTTTGTATTAGCATGTAACTCCTGTAGGAGTCGAAGTTGCGATGGCTTGTGGGTGGTTGCGGGGTGGGCCAAGAGGGCACGAGTCGGAAGAAGAGAGAGAGAGAGAGAGAGAGAGAGAGAGAGAGAGTGAGTGAACGTCACGAGGATGGAGAGAGAGAGAGAGAGAGAGAGAGAGAGAGAGAGAAAGCGAGAGAGAGAGAAAGCGAGAGTATGAGGCGGAGAGCAAGCGGCGGGAGAGGGTAATTACCTCCTTGGGGAATCCTGCCTCTCCGCCGGACGCGTTCGCGCGCGCGGTACGTATACCGCGGGTATAGTATAGCCCCAGTACGGGCACAGAGGCTCTTCCCACTGCTCCTGGTACGTCCCGCGGGAAAACCGGGCAGTGGTTCGCACGGTGGTTCTCAATTTTCCCAAGATTAGATTTTACGCTCTGGGCCCACTGCTCGAATCGAATAGAATAATCGTTTTTTTCGGACCGCTCGGGTGGCTTGGATCGCTCGGATCGCTCTGGTCGCTTAGATCGCTCAGGTCGCTTAGATCGCTCAGGTCGCTTAGATCGCTCAGGTCGCTTAGATCGCTCAGGTCGCTTAGATCGCTCAGGTCGTTCTCATCGCTCGGTTTGCTCAGGTCGTTCTCATCGCTCGGTTCGCCCGGTTCGCCCGGTTCGCCCGGTTCGCCCGGTTCGCCCGGTTCGCCCGGTTCGCCCGGTTCGCCCGGTTCGCCCGGTTCGCCCGGTTCGCCCGGTTCGCCCGGTTCGCCCGGTTCGCCCGGTTCGCCCGGTTCGCCCGGTTCGCCCGGTTCGCCCGGTTCGCCCGGTTCGCCCGGTTCGCCCGGTTCGCCCGGTTCGCCCGGTTCGCCCGGTTCGCCCGGTTCGCCCGGTTCGCCCGGTTCGCCCGGTTCGCCCGGTTCGCCCGGTTCGCCCGGTTCGCCCGGTTCGCCCGGTTCGCCCGGTTCGCCCGGTTCGCCCGGTTCGCCCGGTTCGCCCGGTTCGCCCGGTTCGCCCGGTTCGCCCGGTTCGCCCGGTTCGCCCGGTTCGCCCGGTTCGCCCGGTTCGCCCGGTTCGCCCGGTTCGCCCGGTTCGCCCGGTTCGCCCGGTTCGCCCGGTTCGCCCGGTTCGCCCGGTTCGCCCGGTTCGCTCGGTTCGCTCGGTTCGCTCGGATCGCTCGGATCGTTTCATAATTAAGATTGTAACAATTAACTTTTTGTAATAATACTTTTCCTAACTTTAAGCTATAGGTTGAAAACCACACTGTATTCACAATTAAGCATCTAATCTCTGTATGTAAAAAGGGAATTTCTTCCCGTTTATACAAAAAAAAAAAAAAATACAAATACAAATTTGACCAGCCGACATGTTTGTGACCGATTTTGTCATATCTGTCATCTTACGAACGGTAACGCAACGGTTCCATGTGGGTCACGTGACCCGTGACGTGAGAGCTTTGCATCACTGCTTAGAGCCGTTTCTTGAGGTGTTGTGAATTCACCGGTAATTTATGTTAGGCACTATTTTTTTGGGGGGGGGGGGGGGGGGGGGGGGGGGTGGGGGTAAAGCAACATGTTACTTTACCGGTTACTCTAGGTAATTAAAAAATTGTTAAAACTCGATTTTAATGGTGGGTTTTGGGTTGACCACGAAATAACATGTTTCAGGGGGAAACACACGTTTTTAATGAAATGTCTTATGTCATGTTGTAATGAATCGAACCCAGAACTACAGCGTGTTAAACCAGGTCACTTACCACTCGGTCACGAGGAATTTCGTGACAAACTATCCAAATAACAAGGTATATAAGTAACGTCTGAAGGACAATTGGACTTTGAATATTTTTCTTTTCAGACGGTAATAAACGATTTTTACTTCAACCATACCATTATTCGTTATGTTGCACGCGTAATGCTTAGAAAATGTAAATCTCTTACCTGTATCGATACACATCATTCATGAGGATACGTAAATAAACTTATTCAAATTTGACACCAGATAGTCTATATGATCAGACATGATCAGATATGATCGGATACGATCAGATACGATCGGACACGATCGGATACGATCGGACACGATCGGATACGATCGGACACGATCGGATACGATCGGACACGATCGGATACGATCGGACACGATCGGATACGATCGGATACGATCGGATATGATCGGATATGATCGGATATGATCAGATATGATTACTATCTGAATAGATATGTTCATATATGATCAGATATAATTTCACATAAGTACAACGCAATTATATATTATCAGATATGGTTCACGTGCAATCTTGCATGAGTAAATATGTTCAGATTTTATCAGATATGAATTCATATCTGAACATATCTGATCATACGTGATCATATCTTACCATGTATGAAAGACGACCTTATCGGGCATGGGTATATATGTTCATATGTGGTCGTATATGATCATATATTATCCGATCAGAATCATATCTTTTACAGATATGGACATATATGATCAGATATGATCATTTTTTCCCGGGTAGTCACATTAACTGCTACACGCAGTTGACACAACCACACCAGTTTTATTGTTTCAACAACGGTGTACTCTATTCAAACGCGCCCGGTTTAATTCAAACCAATTTTCCGTGACCGCAGCTATGAGGTTCACATTACCAAATCCTTTTTTCGGTGTAGGGGAAGGGTCGAATCACTGGTTTGGTTACAGTTGTGTATTATCGTTATTATAGGTTCACCGTTCCGTGTCTGACTTTTATAAGATTCGTTGAAGCCAAAGATTTATATACGCGACTAGATATTAAGCCGTTCAACCAAATTTGTCTTCGCACACATTCCGTAAAGGACCAATCGATTAGATACAAAATCAATCAATCGATCAATCAACATCATTCGGAACCCTAAGAATTAAAATCATAATTGAGCAATTTTTTTCATCTTCAGTCCGCAGATGATTTTAATTTTGTTGCGCCAATCGGCTCGATTGACTGCTCGGGGCTGGCTCGATGCCGACCGAAGGGCCAAAATTGCTCGCGAACCACCCGTTAGAGTGTCATCGGCGCATGCCACTGTTAAGGGCAACCCTCGCCGTTACCCCCCGGGGATTCGCACAAACAATAGCAATAGGCCTCTCTCTCTCTCTCTCTCTCTCTGCGTCTCTCCGTGCAGCGGAGAACGATGCCTCGGGCGGCTTCCACCGACCAGAACACGGTAGTTCTCTCGCCGTTAGGGCCAAACGGCCGCGGAGCGGAATGGAACGCCGGATCCTGATCCGAGCCGCGAGTTAGCGTTTCTGTATGGATCGTCTCGCCGGCCACCCTAACGCGACTATGCCTTCGGGAAAACTTTAATTTCTTTCTTGGAATGATGGCAACCCGACGTCTTCTCAGTTCCGTCGATGCTCCATCCAGCGCCCGCGAGCCGCCCGCTCTTGACCGCCGGAGAGAAGCGGAAACTTCATTCGTCCCGGCGCTCTCGGAGGGATTCGACTCGGATTAATGGCCCAATTGGGACGGATAGTTCGACACCGTGGCAATTAATGAAATCGGCACGGATCAAGATTTTGCCTTCAATTCCCTTTGACACGTGACACGTGACGAAGGAAAGCCCCTTTCCGCATTGGCAAGTGCGGTGGTTCGATACAGAATTCGTTGGGACGAATTGGCCTGTTGGGATGATCGTCGAGGCGGCCGAGGCGGAGCGAACTTTTCGAGACTCGAACTAAAGCCTAAGAGCACCGTGTGATGAGAAACTCTTTTTTGTAAATGGTAGACGGTGGAAAAAAAAATTTGCACTTTTTGCAATAACTCATCGTCGAGCGGAGCTGGTCAGTACTTAAAGTATGTACTTAAAAGACGTACTTGAAGAATGTACTTAAAAAACGTACTTGAAGAACGTACTTAAAGTACATACTTGAAGTACGCACTTAAAGTACGTACTTAAAATATGTACTTAAAATATGTACTTAAAGTATGTACTTAAAGTACGTACTTAAAGTATGTGCTTAAAGTACGTACTTAAAGTATGTACTTAAAGTACGTACTTCAAGTATGTACTTAAAGTACGTACTTAAAGTACGTAGTTAAAGTACGTACTTAAAGTATGTACTTAAATACGTGCTTAAAGTATGTACTTAAAGTACGTGCTTAAAGGACGTACTTAAAGTATCAAAGTACTTTTTGGTATTTTAAATACTATTAATGTGTGCTAAGACCAAAGTATTTGTACAATTTTGAGGATAGCTTCGCTCTTTGAGGAAGCTATGCTCAAAATTGTAATAAATGAGGAAACCATGTGCAAATTACTTTGCACCTACTTTGTACGTACTTAAAGTACGTAATTAAAGTGCGTACTTAAAGTACGTACTTAAAATATGTAGTTAAAGTACGCACTTAAAGTATGTACTTAGGACGTACTTAAAGTATCAAAGTACTTTTTGGTACTTTAAATACTATTGATGAGTGCTAAGACCAAAGTACTTGTACAATTTTGAGGATAGCTTCGCTCTTTGAGGAAGCTATGCTCAAAATTGTAATAAATGAGTGAACCATGTGCAAATTACTTTGCACCTACTTTGTACGTAATTAAAGTACTTTTCGGTACTTTAAATACTATTTCATATCCAAACAAAAATATGAGATCACTCTACACACTTGAGACTATATTCTAGAATGTTTTTTTAATGAAAAATCAAACATGACGTATTGGTTGAAAAAAAATATATATTTTTGTCTATATTTCATAGAAATAGACGTTTATTGCATTCAAAAAAAATCTACAAAATTTTGTTTTCGACAGTTCATTCGACACTGCAACTTTCATGTCTCAGACGTTTTTTTGTACGACTAATATTTTTTAAGATGTGGAGGTCTTTAAAAAAAAACGTTTAATTTATTTGATATCTCAAAAAAATACAATCCAAAAATTCTGAAAAAAATTACAAAAATTACTTGTAAATAATCATGAATTGTGGTGAAATTACAAGTTTTTTGGAGAGGGTCGGATTTTTGACCGTTCGAATCCGGATGGAATACCTCATTACAAACATCTTTAGTTTCAAGATGCCCCAAATATGTGTCACTGCCCTCAAAGGGGTCAACGCAGTTCTTTTTTAGGTAGGAAATCAGCGAACTCTCGGATCACAGTCCGATCATCGACAGTTCGAAAAAACGATAAATTTCTTTGAAAATAAAAATAGTGGATGATACATTCGCAGATTAGTCGAGTACACGGCGAGTTTGTCCGATTTCCGGTGTTTCCACGAAACTCTCATCATACACTTGTCCCGTTTCTCTTCTCTCGTATTATCTTTTCTGCGAGCATTCCCGGTTTAATCTCCTCGCTTTCTCCCTCTCTCTCGCTTCGGGACTGTGCCTTTTATCTCTTCGAGTTAGCCAAGTTCAACCGCGGAGACTAAAGCGCTCTGACAACGAGCTACTCCGAAGTTATTAGCGGACCTCGCGGCTCTCTGCCATCCCTTCGAGCCGCTACTGTCTACTTCTCCACTCTCGCTTCGTGGCGTCCGCGACTCAACCCCCTCAACGCGTTCTTCCCTTCTTCTTCATTCGCCGTCTACTGCGTACATCGAGGGATAACAGGTGGTGCGCGGCCCATTCGAACATATCTGGATCAAACTTTTTTTTTCGCGAGACGTTTTGTTTCGCGATGTTCGAGAGCTTTTCTTCTAGGAGGGGAGAGAAGAAAGGCTGAGCGGGCAACGGTAATTCAAGTTCGAAGTACCTTGAACTTGATAAAACGGATTTGAACGACGCAATGAAGCCATCCGCGGGGACGAAAGATCATTCATAATTGTAATTAACTCACTTACTCACTCACGAGCTTACTCACGGGCTTACTTACGGACTTACTCACGGCCTTTCTCACCTACTTACTCACCTACTTACTCACCCACTTATTCACCTACTTACTCATCCACTTACTCACCTGCTTACTCGCCTACTTACTCACCCACTTACTCACCCACTTACTCACCTACCTACTCACCTACCTACTCACCTACATACTCACCCACTTACTCACCCACTTACTCACCCACTTACTCGCCTACTTACTCGCCTACTTACTCGCCTACTTACTCACCTACTTACTCACCTGCTTACTCACCTGCTTACTCACCTGCTTACTCACCTACTTACTCACCTACTTACTCACCTACTTACTCACCCACTTACTCACCCACTTACTCACCCACTTACTCACCCACTTACTCACCCACTTACTCACCCACTTACTCACCCACTTACTCACCTACCTACTCACCTACCTACTCACCTACCTACTCACCTACTTACACACCCACTTACTCACCCACTTACTCACCCACTTACTCACCTACTTAATCGCCTACTTACTCACCTACTTACTCACTTACTTACTCACCTACTTACTTACCTACTTACTCACCTGCTTACTCACCTGCTTACTCACCTGCTTACTCACCTACTTACTCACCTACTTACTCACCTACTTACACACCCACTTACTCACCCACTTACTCACCCACTTACTCACCCACTTACTCACCCACTTACTCACCCACTTACTCACCTACTTACTAGCCTACTTACTCACCTACTTACTCACCTACTTACTCACCTACTTACTCACCTACTTACTCACCTACTTACTCACCTGCTTACTCACCTGCTTACTCACCTGCTTACTCACCTACTTACTCACCTACTTACTCAACTACTTACTCAACTACTTACTCAACTACTTACTCACCTACTTACTCACGCACTTACTCGCGCACTTACTCACGCACTTACTCGCGCACCTACTCACGCACCTACTCACGAACCTACTCACGCACTTACTCACACACTTACTCACACACTTACTCACACACTTACTCACACACTTACTCACGCACTTACTTACCTAATTACTCAAATACTTACTCATGTACTTGCTTTATTTTTCTATTTGTTTATAATCTTATATTGTAAGTGAAGAGTAGTGTCTCGGAAGCAGTCGGAGATTTAAGGGAGGAACATAGATAGTAGGTTAGTTGTTCGGGGCGGTATAGAATATAGTTGTACTTGGCGGCTCCGTGTTTCTAGGCACCATGGACCGACAGCGAGTACACCAGTGGCTCAAGGGGTGCCTCTGGATGTATTCCCGCGAAGCTGAGACAGTCCGATGCTGGGGGCAGTTGCATGTGGCGTTAAGGGGGTGAGAGTACTGCGAAGCTACGGAACGAGCTTCGCGAGCGTGAGGGAAGAAACGAAAGACGAGGGGGAGGTGGTCGGCGGAGGGGGAGGAGGTGGAAGGCAACCGAGGTAGAGAGTCGGTCCCAAGGGAAACGTAGCGCGCCACGGCCCGAGGCAGCTCGTCACCTGGGACACCCTTATATCGCCAAGTACAGTCGCAACGAGAAAACGCTTTCGAGGCCAGGGCATAGCAATTTTTTATAAAAAAAAAAACCCCTACCGAATATATAATACAGTTATTATTACAGTCGAAATTTAGATCAGCCTTGTTTATTCGAGCTGCAACGACGATTACGATTTATTTTATTGTCATTTTTTTCCCCAGTACTAGTGGACTTTGAGATAATTTCGAGAACTTTACATTTTTTTTTAAATCGATACTCGTCACCATTCGAGCTCTTTCAAGGTCCCTGACAAGATCTTGTCAGTTAACCCGAGTACTAGCAACTTTGTCTAATTGAGGTGGAACAAAAATAGTGTTGTGAATGCACCGGTAAATTATAGTAGATACTATTTTAGTATTTACAATTATTCTGTAGTATTCAACAGGATTCCGTAGTATTCCGCAGTTTTCAGTCGTATTGGATAGTATTGGATAGCATTGGATAGCATTGGATAGCATTGGATAGCATTGGATAGCATTGGATAGCATTGGATAGCATTGGATAGCATTGGATAGCATTGGATAGCATTGGATAGCATTGGATAGCATTGGATAGCATTGGATAGCATTGGATAGCATTGGATAGCATTGGATAGCATTGGATAGCATTGGATAGCATTGGATAGCATTGGATAGCATTGGATAGCATTGGATAGCATTGGATAGCATTGGATAGCATTGGATAGCATTGGATAGCATTGGATAGCATTGGATAGCATTGGATAGCATTGGATAGCATTGGATAGCATTGGATAGCATTGGATAGCATTGGATAGCATTGGATAGCATTGGATAGCATTGGATAGCATTGGATAGCATTGGATAGCATTGGATAGCATTGGATAGCATTGGATAGCATTGGATAGCATTGGATAGCATTGGATAGCATTGGATAGCATTGGATAGCATTGGATAGCATTGGATAGCATTGGATAGCATTGGATAGCATTGGATAGCATTGGATAGCATTGGATAGCATTGGATAGCATTGGATAGCATTGGATAGCATTGGATAGCATTGGATAGCATTGGATAGCATTGGATAGCACTGGATAGCACTGGATAGCACTGGATAGCACTGGATAGCACTGGATAGCACTGGATAGCACTGGATAGCACTGGATAGCACTGGATAGCACTGGATAGCACTGGATAGCACTGGATAGCACTGGATAGCACTGGATAGCACTGGATAGCACTGGATAGCACTGGATAGCACTGGATAGCACTGGATAGCACTGGATAGCACTGGATAGCACTGGATAGCACTGGATAGCACTGGATAGCACTGGATAGCACTGGATAGCACTGGATAGTACTGAATATTATTGGATGGTATTGGATGGTATTGGATGGTATTGGATGGTATTGGATGGTATTGGATGGTATTGGATGGTATCGGATGGTATCGGATGGTATTGGATGGTATTGGATGGTATTGGATGGTATTGGATGGTATTGGATTGTATTGGATGGTATTGGATGGTATTGGATAGTATTGGATAGCATTGAATAGTTTTGTACAGTATTGGGGAGTATTATGTAGTTACTATTTTTTCGTAAAGTTGCTGCAGTCGCATTCATTTAATCAGTTACCTACCGTGCCGTTTGACAGGTAATTTGCCTATTGACGTTTTCAGAAGATAATGCCATTTTTTTCTATTTGAACAAATGATAGTCTTAGTTTGACAATGATTGGAACAATATCGTCGAATCGTCGTGAAAAGCGCGTCGCTGCTATTATTAGTGGATGCTGTACTGGGAATAAGGCGAGCAACGAGAGGGTTGCTAGAGAGAGAAAGAGACGGATGGAGAGAGAGAGAGAGAGAGATGGACCGGCCGGGCGGGATGGTGTCGGCACGGTATAGAAAGGGAAGTACGTTTGGTTGGGTTGGGGAAGGTGGAAGAGGTGAACTCGGGAGGATGTGTATGCGGAGTTAAAAAGAGAGAGAGAGAGAGAGAGCGAGAGGATGACGAGGAGGAGAGTTCTGGGAGAGGCAGAGAGGAGGGACCGGGGCCAGATCCCGTGGGACTCCGGTGCGCTCCTCTGGCGCTGGCAGCACTCGGGAACGCGAACACCAGCCAGGGGGATGGGAGAACTAATCAGTTCGGCGCATGCGCACCGGGCTTTTCATGTTCCCATGAGAATTTACTCTGGCATTCCCTATAATATAGCTCCGCTACCTTCCTCTCCTCATTCTTCCGTCGCTCTTCTTCCTTCCTTTCCGTCCATATAACCCCTCTATCTTCGGCTCTATCTACTCTCGCTTCGTTCCATTTCTGCATCCCTACCGATCTATAGGACATTTCGACTCTTACTCCCCGGTACACCTCCTTGACGAGAGAAAACAAAAACAAACGAAAGAAAGTAACCAGATCGAGACTCTCGCTCTGAGAAATCTTAAACTATCGTTGTTGGCATTCCGGAAGAACTGGGACGTATCGGCTTATGACTTTCTCATATTTTCACCGTTCTTGATAAAGTTCCTTTACATCCTGATAGAAATTTTTAGGGGTACATCAGGAACAGAGTAAATCCTGGCTAGACCCTGACTAGGTCTTCGCTGGGTCGTCGTTAGTCTCTGATTAGGCCTGGACCAGCCCAGCCCAATTAAGCCCTTGCTGGACTCTGATAAGAATCCGCTAAAATTAAGTTGGTCTGAGGCTTGTCCATGTCTAGCTAGGATCTGACGCGGCACCAACCAGATTATCATCAAACGCTGAGCAGGCTCCGACAAGAATCTTACCAGATACTTGTCAGAGCCTAGTCCGCATTTGATTAGAGTCTGGACCAACCTAGCGTTACCACGCTAGGTTGGTCTAGGACTAGTCCTGATCTAGGTTGGTCTAGGACTAGTCCTGATCGAGGTTGGTCTAGGACTAGTCCTGATCTAGGTTGGTCTAGGACTAGTCCTGATCTAGGTGGGTCTAGGACTAGTCCTGATCAAGGTTGGTCTAGGACTAGTCCTGATCTAGGTTGGTCTAGGACTAGTCCTGATCTAGGTTGGTCTAGGACTAGTCCTGATCTAGGTTGGTCTAGGACTAGTCCTGATTTAAGTTGGTCCAGGACTAGTCCTGGTCTAGGTTGGTCTAGGATCAGTCCTAGTCTAGATTGGTCTATGACCAGTATATGTCTAAGTTGGTCTAGGACCAGTATTGGTCTAGGTTGGTCTAGGACTAATCCTGGTGTAGGTTGGTCTAGAATCAGTCGTGGTCTAGGTTGGTCTAGGACTAGCCCTGGTCTAGATTGGTTTAGGAGTAGTTCTGGTCTAGGTTGATCTAGGACTAGTCCTGGTCTAGGTTGGTCTAGGACTAGTCTTCGTATAGCTAGACTCTGAGTACGCCCGGACCACATTCTGGATAAGCACTGATGAGGCTCTAACTAGAATCCGATAACTCTAGGTTAGTCTCCAGATGGTCTGAGTACACTCTGGCCAGGCCATGACCAGGCCGTGGCTAAGCTCTGGCCAAATTCCAACTGTGCCCTGTCCAGGCTCTGACAAGAATCCGGTAACGCTATGTTGGTCTGGGGATAAGCCCTTAATAGACTGTAACTAGTCCCTGACCAAGCTCAGACCAGGCCCTGATCAGACCCTGGCTACGCCCTGATAAAGCTCTGACTACAATCCGATGACGTTCTAAAATGTCTACAAGGCACGAAGGAAGCCAAAATCGGTCATCTTTCTCATGCACGACGCTTTGCGCAGGATGCAGTTAAAAAAAAAAAAAAACGAAACCAACACTTCCAGATCAAAATTGTCTCCGCATTGTTGTCTTTTCTTTAAAGCCCTCGGAACGCGATATCTCTCTTTTCAGTTTTAATTATGAAACGGGGCACCTCGCGATTGCTCTTGTACTGCGTCGGGCGCATTCGCGGCTTCTAAGATCTCCGATCCGCATCGCATGCTCGGTCCATTCGGTGGCCGATTATTATTTCAACTCACCTTTCCCCGACCATGCCTCAAAACTTTATACTCGGAAAGTAAAACGAGAACCTCGTCTCCCTCTTCCTCTCCCCCCCCCCCCCCACTCTCTCTCTCTCTCTCTCCATCTCCCGCAAACGAGACGCTGCATCTCGAAGGAAAAGCCGCGCACTGGTTATGCCGTTGCTTCTCCCGCTGTTTCTCTCCTCGCGTCTCCCTCGAGAGGGACTCGCGAACTATCCTGCTTACCCGGAAACGCGAAACTACCCCGCGCTCTTCTCGCACCCACCCGCATCTTCATTGCGTGTCTTCGCTTAGGCGAACAATTTTTCATACCCCGACGCGTCTAATTTGCAAAATTGATTTTTAATCTCCTCGACATTCTCCTTTTCTACTCGAAAAAACATTTTTTTTTTTTCGAGATTTATGATTGAGAGTGCATTTTGATAAATGCAAATGGCGAACGGCGGGACATTCGGTGAGTGCGCGAGAGGGGCGAGAGGTAGGTAAGAGCATCGCTTCAATAGGAACCATTCTATCCGACGATTTTTTTTTCCTCCCCCCCCCCCTCCCCGAACCGCCCATGGGACGCCATGGGTGGAGATCCTCCCCCCTCCTCCACCACCCCGGCTCATATTGTTACGATCTATGCCGAGATTGCGTTTTCTTGAACAGCTTCGAACAATCACGCACATCTCAGGAAGCTATTGTTCGCATTGTATCGAGGAGCGTTGCCGCGTAGCCCAACCGTCCCAGAGGTAACCGAGCCAGAGTAATCCACGGAAAGATGAAATATGGGCATCAACGTCGTCGAGTACCGATCCGAGAATGGGAGGTGCGATGTATACCGATGAACGGGAAGAGAGGTGATAGTAGTGGGTTTTTTTTTTTTTTTTTTTTGCTTCCTCGTAGAGGAAGCTTTGTTTTGGTAAAAAAAAAAAAAAAGTTTCGAGATTTTTATGAAAACATGTTTAGAATATTCCAAAAGGTCGATAAAGCACATTTAGAAAAAATTATTGAAATCGATAAAGGCTATTAGCAATTATTTTGCGAAATCAATAATGGCCATTACACATTATTATCGGAATCGATAATGGCTATTAGACATTATTATCGGAATCGACAATGGCCATTGGCCATTATTTTCGAAATCGATATTGGTCATTAGGGGTCATTTTTGCAATCGACAATGGCCATTAGACATTTCTTTCGAAATCGATAATGGTCATTAGCCATTATTTTCGAAATCGATAATGGCCATTAGGCATTATTTCCTAAATCGATAATGGCCATTAGACATTATTTTCGAAATCGATAATGGTCATTAGCCATTATTTTTGACAACTGGTAATAGGATCCTTCTCCGTTAGTCATTGTTTTCGAAAAATCGGTAATGGGTCATTTGTTCATTACCAATGATTAATTAAAAGCCATTGTTTTCGAAAAATCGATAATGGGCAATTTGTTCATTACCAATGATTATGTAAAAGCCATTGTATTGAGAAATCGGTAATGGGCCATTTGTTCATTACCAATGATTGTTTAAAAGCCATTGTTTTGAGAAATCGGTAATGGGCCATTTGTTCATTACCAATGATTATTCAAAAGCCATTGTTTTCGAAAAATCGGTAATGGGTCATTTGTTCATTACCAATGATTAATTAAAAGCCATTGTTTTCGAAAAATCGGTAATGGGCAATTTGTTCATTACCAATGATTGTTTAAAAGCCATTGTTTTGAGAAATTGGTAATGGGCCATTTGTTCATTACCAATGATTATTTAAAAGCCATTGTTTTCGAAAAATCGGTAATGGGCAATTTGTTCATTACCAATGATTATGTAAAAGCCATTATATTGAGAAATCGGTAATGGGCCATTTGTTCATTACCAATGATTGTTTAAAAGCCATTGTTTTGAGAAATTGTTAATGGGCCATTTGTTCATTACCAATGATTATTTAAAAGCCATTGTTTTCGAAAAATCGGTAATGGGCCATTTGTTCATTACCAATGATTATTTAAAAGCCATTGTTTTGAGAAATCGGTAATGAGCCATTTGTTCATTACCAACGATTATTTAAAAGCCATCGTTTTGAAAAATCGGTAATGGTCCATTTGTTATGATTATTTAACAGCCATTATTTTCGAAAAATCGGTAATGAGCCATTTGTTCATTACCAATGATTATTCAAAAGCCATTGTTTTGAGAAATCGGTAATGGGCCATTTGTTCATTACGAATGATTATTTAAAAGCCATTATTTGAAAAATCGGTAATGGGCCATTTGGTCATTACCAATGATTACTTAAAAGCCATTGTTTTGAGAAATCGCTAATGATAGTCTCCTCCGATACCCATTATTTCTGAAAATATACATTTTTCTCTGATTCTTGTACTAGTAGTAAGAGATCTTTTAAAAATTATTATTTTTTAAACATACCTTCCGAATGTCGGCTAAACGCCCTCTGAAGTTCCTCCTCCTCGTCCTCCTCCTCTTCGTCGTCGTCATCATCCGCTGAAAAAACAAAAATTTCTTGTTTTTCATCGTAAACGGAGCTCGAGAGGAGATTAAGATAGTACTGGCGGACAAGCCTGAGGCCACGTGAGTTCAGAGAGAATTGAGAGAGAATAGCGAACACTTGTCGATGAAACAAAAATCTGAAAAAAAACATCAAGCACACGGATGATGCTAAAAACATCGATTTTACATAATAATAATTTCAAGATTTTATTCACAATTTCAGAATTTTGTGTAATTTGTGAAATTCTGAAAAAAAAATTAATATGTATTCAGAAAAATTAACAAATCGTTCTCACAAAAAAAAAAAAAAGTTACGTTGCCGTATGATTTATTAGTAAATTTTTCTTCCTCAATTGGTCAATAACATTTTGGAATTATTATTATGCAAAATCAATCTCTTCAGCATCGCCCATATGGTTGATTTTTTTTTTTCAGATTTTCATCCCATCGACAAGTGTTCGAGAATCCTCTCTCAATTCTCTCTAAACACAAGTATACTGCACAGTTAAAAAAAAAAAAAGTGTACTTTTTACACGAAATTATTGTCCACAAATGTCGACAATCTTTTGTTCGTTAATTTTCAAGTTTCGCAAACAAAAGTACAACCTGAAAATTGTCAACGATACAGGAAACAAAAGGACAGATTCGTGTATTCAAATGAGTGACAAGCTCGTTTGTCGTTTATTTAACAAAATTATTTTTACCAAAATTTCGTATTTCGATTTTGCGAAATTATTATTTTTACTGTGTACCTTCAAAAGAAAAACGATGCGGAAATACATTACACGTACGTTTTGCGGTGTCCAGATTAGAGCCTTCCTCGAAAGCTTCCGGTGCATCGCCACCGTCTTCCCACTCGTCGTCTCCTGAAACACCAGAAAAAAACAGACATTCGATACATTTTTTTTTTTTTTTGCGCACTCATAGAGGAAGCTTCGTTATGGTGAAAAAAAAAAAAAAAATTCGAGATTTTAATGAAAACGTGTTCAGATTGTTCCAAAACATCGAAAAAATCACGTTTAGAAAAAATGTCCGGATGCATGTGTGTGCGTGTGTGTGCGTGTGTGTCCATGTGTGCCCATGTGTGTGTATGTTGGTGTGTGTGTGTGTGTGTGCGTGTGTGTGTGTGTGCGTGCGTGCGTGCGTGCGTGCGTGCGTGCGTGCGTGCGTGCGTGCGTGCGTGCGTGCGTGCGTGCGTGCGTGCGTGCGTGCGTGCGTGCGTGCGTGCGTGCGTGCGTGCGTGCGTGCGTGCGTGCGTGCGTGGGTGCGTGCGTGCGTGCGTGCGTGCGTGCGTGCGTGCGTGCGTGCGTGCGTGCGTGCGTGCGTGCGTGCGTGCGTGCGTGCGTGCGTGCGTGCGTGCGTGCGTGCGTGCGTGCGTGCGTGCGTGCGTGCGTGCGTGCGTGCGTGCGTGCGTGCGTGCGTGCGTGCGTGCGTGCGTGCGTGCGTGCGTGCGTGCGTGCGTGCGTGCGTGCGTGCGTGCGTGCGTGCGTGCGTGCGTGCGTGCGTGCGTGCGTGCGTGCGTGCGTGCGTGCGTGCGTGCGTGCGTGCGTGCGTGCGTGCGTGCGTGCGTGCGTGCGTGCGTGCGTGCGTGCGTGCGTGCGTGCGTGCGTGCGTGCGTGCGTGCGTGCGTGCGTGCGTGCGTGCGTGCGTGCGTGCGTGCGTGCGTGCGTGCGTGCGTGCGTGCGTGCGTGCGTGCGTGCGTGCGTGCGTGCGTGCGTGCGTGCGTGCGTGCGTGCGTGCGTGCGTGCGTGCGTGCGTGCGTGCGTGCGTGCGTGCGTGCGTGCGTGCGTGCGTGCGTGCGTGCGTGCGTGCGTGCGTGCGTGCGTGCGTGCGTGCGTGCGTGCGTGCGTGCGTGCGTGCGTGCGTGCGTGCGTGCGTGCGTGCGTGCGTGCGTGCGTGCGTGCGTGCGTGCGTGCGTGCGTGCGTGCGTGCGTGCGTGCGTGCGTGCGTGCGTGCGTGCGTGCGTGCGTGCGTGCGTGCGTGCGTGCGTGCGTGCGTGCGTGCGTGCGTGCGTGCGTGCGTGCGTGCGTGCGTGCGTGCGTGCGTGCGTGCGTGCGTGCGTGCGTGCGTGCGTGCGTGCGTGCGTGCGTGCGTGCGTGCGTGCGTGCGTGCGTGCGTGCGTGCGTGCGTGCGTGCGTGCGTGCGTGCGTGCGTGCGTGCGTGCGTGCGTGCGTGCGTGCGTGCGTGCGTGCGTGCGTGCGTGCGTGCGTGCGTGCGTGCGTGCGTGCGTGCGTGCGTGCGTGCGTGCGTGCGTGCGTGCGTGCGTGCGTGCGTGCGTGCGTGCGTGCGTGCGTGCGTGCGTGCGTGCGTGCGTGCGTGCGTGCGTGCGTGCGTGCGTGCGTGCGTGCGTGCGTGCGTGCGTGCGTGCGTGCGTGCGTGCGTGCGTGCGTGCGTGCGTGCGTGCGTGCGTGCGTGCGTGCGTGCGTGCGTGCGTGCGTGCGTGCGTGCGTGCGTGCGTGCGTGCGTGCGTGCGTGCGTGCGTGCGTGCGTGCGTGTGTGTGTGTGTGTGTGTGTGTGTGTGTGTGAATCGGACGCGAAAGATTCAAACCGCTATAACTCGAGAACGTCTCGACCGATCAAGCTGAAATTTGGCACACATCATGTGTGATCAATAGTCAACGTTTGGTCGAAATTTCGTCCAAAAATGATCAGTAGTTTTTTTTGTACGCCATTTTTAATTTCTTCAGAAATGTCTGTGCGCACTCCTAGCGCTCGCAATTTTTTAGCTATCGGGGTAAGAGGGCGTACATAGATGGAATATGATCACCCGAGGATCCCATTAAAATTTCAAGAGAATCCATCGAACCGTTTAAATTTTATGGCATTTTGAATTTTTTTGAATTTCATGAAAAAATTAGTACTTTGGCTTAAAAGCATTTTTCCTAATTAAATATTAATTTATTAGTACAATAACTGATAGATTCGTGATCGGCGTGAAAAAATCCATGGAACATAGTCGTAGAGTTACGATCAACGAAAAAAGTTTATCTGTCATTTTTACAGCCAAAATTGAAAAATTAGTGATTTTGCATATTTTTAAACAGCGATTTCTTTGCTTCCCGATGGCATCGCGAAAATATGCAGATGCCTATCGTGTTCTACGGCATGAAATACACAGGATGATGAATACGACGGAGTTAAAATAATTAGTTAAAGCGGTGTCACGTGAACTTCTCGAGTAAAAATTGAAAGATCGAAAAAAAAAAATTGGGAACACATAATTCTATGTATTTTTCGCGCCGAGCACAGATCCTACATCCGTTTTGACCAAAAGCGTAAGGTTCGTGTATTTTTTCGTGCGAAACCAGAGCTGGACACTATTTTAAATACTTGATGTATTTTAAGTATTTAAAATACATATTTTAAGTACTCAAATACTTTGTGGTATTTTAAGTACTTTTAAAAATACAAAATACTTTTGGTTTTCTTGGCTGTACGATTAGGCCGGACGGGATGGATGGATGGATTGATTGATGGACGGACGGACGGACGGAATGGATCGATGGACGGGATAGATCGATGGACGGGATGGACGGGATGGATGGATGGATGGACGGGATGGATGGATGGACGGACGGGATGGATGATGGGCGAGCGTAACCAAGCCGGCTCAGCTGTCCAAAATTCACCGTGTCCCACGGTGTCCCACCGCGTCCCACCGCGTCCCACCGCGTCCCACCGCGTCCCACCGCGTCCCACCGCGTCCCACCGCGTCCCACCGCGTCCCACCGCGTCCCACCGCGTCCCACCGCGTCCCACCGCGTCCCACCGCGTCCCACCGCGTCCCACCGCGTCCCACCGCGTCCCACCGCGTCCCACCGCGTCCCACCGCGTCCCACCGCGTCCCACCGCGGCCCACCGCGTCCCACCGCGTCCCACCGCGTCCCACCGCGTCCCACCGCGTCCCACCGCGTCCCACCGCGTCCCACCGCGTCCCACCGCGTCCCACCGCGTCCCACCGCGTCCCACCGCGTCCCACCGCGTCCCACCGCGTCCCACCGCGTCCCACCGCGTCCCACCGCGTCCCACCGCGTCCCACCGCGTCCCACCGCGTCCCACCGCGTCCCACCGCGTCCCACCGCGTCCCACCGCGTCCCACCGCGTCCCACCGCGTCCCACCGCGTCCCACCGCGTCCCACCGCGTCCCACCGCGTCCCACCGCGTCCCACCGCGTCCCACCGCGTCCCACCGTGTCCCGCCGTGTCCCGCCGTGCCCCGCCGTGGCCCACCGTGGCCCACCGTGGCCCACCGTGTCCCACCGTGTCACACCGTATCCCACCGTGTCCCACCGTGTCCCACCGTGTCCAGGCATCCCGTATTGATTTTTAGAAACTATTTAAAAAGTACTTATAAATGTATTTAAAATACAAAAAGTATTTTATATTTTAGATACTTATAGTATTTTGTATTTTGTATTTTAAGTACTTTCGAGTATTTTGCCCAGCTCTATGCGAAACCCGACTCAGCCAGCAATTTTTCCTGAAAGTTAAATACGACGTTGATGTTGGAAAAAAAGTTGAAAATCGACATTTTCATGACGCTTCCTCATAAAAGCTGAAAATTGAAATTTTCATATCGCTTCCTCATCAAAGTTGAAAGTTGACATTTTTTATTCGCTGAGCTTCCTCTATGAGGAATCCAAAAATATAGTAAATGCTTCCTCATAGAAGAAGCTTAGCGAATAAAAAAATTCAACTTTCAACTTTCAATTTTCAGCTTTTATGATATCAATTTTTTTTTTTTTTTTTTTTTTTTCTAGCAAGACAGTTTCCTCGACGGTGCCGCGCCTCTTCAGTATGACAACAGACACACTTTGGCAAATGAGTCCATTGAATAATAAAGAAGTCGGAGAGGTCGTGAGAAGCGGACGCGACACTGCAGGTTTGGGATCGATAACGAATATCTCGCTAAACGGCAAGTTGACTTTCGACGATGGAACGGTGAGAACGCGGTGTGTGCAGAGCGAAGAGGCAATGACTCGACTATTCTGGTCCACCGAAACACAACTGCAATCCTCCGCGTCCCCTCGACCACTTTAATATTCCAGAGGGCGGGTATCAAAACGCAACTGTGAATCACTCGCTGCTCCACCGTCTTGCATCCCGGGAGCTTTATTCTAAAAACGAAAAAAAATAAATAAAAAAAAAACCGAAAAAATAGAATAAATAACGGATCGGTGAGTTGAGACGTGGTCGGTGAATAATTTTTCACCGGCGAGAGTGCCAAAAGACAATTCGATCTGCCGAATGACAGATCGAAATTATTTGAGATAATAAAATAAAATAAAAAGATCGAAAGAACGAAAATCGATGCAAATTGTAAAAATATAAATTTACTTGATCGTTTTAAGGTAGTTCTGTAGTTTGATATTCATTTCGCACGAGTTCGAGAAAAGTGAGATATAATTGAAAATACTTGTCGACGGTACAAAAATATGATATATTTCATGCATATTAAAGGTACTGAAACGATTGACTTCGCATAATAACAAGTCCAAAATTTTATTAACAAATTGAACAAAAAATTAATTGTTTAACAAATTAACCGGCAAACTATTTATTTATTTTTTTTTATTGCGAAAATGATTCGTTCATTTTTCCGAATGGGTATGAATCTTTTCAGATTTTTTTTTCAATTGCTTTGAATTTTATGTTTTTTTTTTTTCTATATAAAAAAAAATAATTTTTTAACAAATTTAAAAATCTCATAAAATTCATACGTACTTAGAAAAATGAACGATTGATTTTCATTAAAAAAAAGGGTTTCCTGAAAATTTGTTAACCAATTTTTTTTTTCATCAATTAGTTGATAACATTTTGGAATTATTATTATGGAAAATTAATATTTTCAGTACCTTTACTGTGCATGAATTTTTTCACATTTTTATACAATCGAGAAGTATTTGGGATTTTATGTCATTTTTCTCAAACTTATGTGAAATTAATGACCAAGCGACCAGAATTAATTTATGACTTAACAGAATTGTCATGCATTGCTCATGTCAATGTGCTGAATGTGAGGGATTCTCTGTCAACTCAGCCACTTTTTTTTTTCGACCCTCTCAGATCTATCCCACAATTGGCCACATTTTAGTGTCAATTGAAAGTAGCCTTAGCGCATTTTTTCAGATTTTTTAATCCATCCATTTAGGGACGTTTTTGTTTGAAATTCATATATCTTAAAAGTGATAATTCGGGCAATGAAAATCTTACAACGAAAAAGTTCTCTTCAGTCATTAACAATTTCATGCAACATTTGTTATCTTTTTGTTTATATTGCAAAGGCTATTTTTAGCAGAAAGCAATGAAAATGATATTTTTCCGCGCAATGCACCTTCGATTTTGCTGCCAATTTGTCACAGTAAAAAAAATGGTCAAAGTGGCACTCGACGTCGTTGCTAAGCAAAAAAGTATAGTAATACAATATTTTTATTACAATTTTTATTTTTCATCCAATGCGATACCTTCAATTTTGCTGTTAATTTTTTAGGGCACTCGGTGACGTAGGAAAAATCTATAAAAAAAAAAAAAAAAAAAAAAAAAAAAAATGGGCGATGTGGATCCAGACGTGTTTGCCGAGAAAATAAATATTGAAATATCATTACTAGATTGTTATTTTCTTTTGCTCAGCAACTACGTCGAGTACCACTTTGCCATTTTTTTTTTGTAGGTTCTTTTGTAGCGAATCGCTCCAAGCAAAAAATGTTGCTACGGTTCCAAGCTGGTTTTATTTGACCCGACATCAACAAACCAAATTTGTCACGATAACAAAAATCTTGTTGCACCAACAATTTTATTTTATTTATTTTTTTTCTCCACGTAGAGAAAAACACGATGACCAATTTTGCGAAGAAACAAAAATCAAAAAAAAAAAAATTACGGCAAAGAAGTAATAACAATGGGCGACCTGATACACAGTTGGTGGATCGTTTAACCCCATCCAGAGTTGGTATGCATTGCCCTTCACCTCCGCGACTACCGAAAGAAAATTCAATCTGCCGTAAATACGGTTAACAATTTGGCGGTAAGCCGGACAAGGCGACCGGTATAGAGAAAGCCCGAAGCAGCATCACCTATGGCCTCAGAAAGCCCGGTTTATACCGTATATATAGCGGGTAGCGCAGTTTCGTAATAATCGTAAAGGTAAGGGGATTGGCTATCATTCTAGGGAGCGGTGAGAGAGGGAAGGTCTGGCCAGACCGCGTAATGCTGCTTCTGGCTTCCCGTAGACGTGCTGCCCTACGGTACGCTATTCCTACCTCTTAACCTTCCGCCGCCGTGCGCGCCGGTATAGCAATGCGGCCAATTTTCCTCAGCCACCCTAGCTGAACCGGAAGCTGAACGAGATCGAGGAATAGTATATATATTCGTCGCGATATCGTTCCCGCGGCTTTCATGCAACCGCTAAATATCGGTAGAGCGAAAAAAAAGGCAAAGGCTGGGAACATATGGAATTTACTCATTCCTTAGTAAGAACTGTAATTAATTTATTTCAGGACTATGACCATGGTGGGTCAGAAATAAATTCTTATACGAAGGTGAGTCGATATCCATTTCATGTTCGAATTTGCCTTTGACCGTTCGAATCAAATGTCCAAAAGAAATTCGAACTATCCAAAAAATTCAGAGAAGTTGTAGTACTCAGATTATCTTCCAATTGTTCAAGTTGTTTTAGCTGTCCGAGTTGTTCGGGTTGTTAGGGTTGTTAGGGTTGTTAGGGTTGTTAGGGTTGTTAGGGTTGTTAGGGTTGTTAGGGTTGTTAGGGTCGTGAGGGTCGTGAGGGTCGTTAGGGTCGTTAGGGTCGTTAGGGTCGTGGGGGTCGTTGGGGTCGTTGGGGTCGTTGGGGTCGTTGGGGTCGTTGGGGTCGTTGGGGTCGTTGGGGTCGTTGGGGTCGTTGGGGTCGTTGGGGTCGTTGGGGTCGTTGGGGTCGTTGGGGTCGTTGGGGTCGTTGGGGTCGTTGGGGTCGTTGGGGTCGTTGGGGTCGTTGGGGTCGTTGGGGTCGTTGGGGTCGTTGGGGTCGTTGGGGTCGTTGGGGTCGTTGGGGTCGTTGGGGTCGTTGGGGTCGTTGGGGTCGTTGGGGTCGTTGGGGTCGTTGGGGTCGTTGGGGTCGTTGGGGTCGTTGGGGTCGTTGGGGTCGTTGGGGTCGTTGGGGTCGTTGGGGTCGTTGGGGTCGTTGGGGTCGTTGGGGTCGTTGGGGTCGTTGGGGTCGTTGGGGTCGTTGGGGTCGTTGGGGTCGTTGGGGTCGTTGGGGTCGTTGGGGTCGTTGGGGTCGTTGGGGTCGTTGGGGTCGTTGGGGTCGTTGGGGTCGTTGGGGCTGTTAGAGCTGTTAGAGCTGTTAGAGCTGTTAGAGCTGTTAGAGCTGTTAGAGCTGTTAGAGCTGTTAGAGCTGTTAGAGCTGTTAAAGCTGTTAGAGCTGTTAGAGCTGTTAGAGCTGTTAGAGCTGTTAGAGCTGTTAGAGCTGTTAGAGCTGTTAGAGCTGTTAGAGCTGTTAGAGCTGTTAGAGCTGTTAGAGCTGTTAGAGCTGTTAGAGCTGTTAGAGCTGTTAGAGCTGTTAGAGCTGTTAGAGCTGTTAGAGCTGTTAGAGCTGTTAGAGCTGTTAGAGCTGTTAGAGCTGTTAGAGCTGTTCGAATCGCTCCAAATAAAAAACCTCATTTACTATTTGATAATACCCGAAATGTTTTGTTCCAAAGGTAATAAATTAGACACGAGACGTATTGCTTAGAGCTCAAGGAAGATACCATTTCCTGCGCAATAGCATTAAAAAAAAATGGTACTCATTGAATTTTGAAAGCCGAAGTAGTATTGTATGTTTTGTTGGTACACTTTACATTAGCGGGGTTTAATGCATAAGCGAGACGTAATAGAGCAACGTTAGAGCCAAAATAGCTGCTTCATCCTGGCTGAAATTTTCCACGATAAATATACCGGACCTCTCCTCTAAAGCTTAACCCTTATAATCCACGAGGTCCTTGAAAATTTAAGCCGTTATTAGTTTTTGCAGTGACAGCCTTGAGCCTCCGACCTACGGCTCGTTATATAACCTGTTATAATACACCGTCCACTCTGACCCCCCCTCCATGGATTACCCGTTTACCTTTTTGCTCTGGCTTTTCTTCGAGACTGATCCTACCGGCTATTCGGGAAATCCATCGGGTCTGTTTTCATTGTTCCTCGCGGACGGGAGCAGGCAAATTTCAATTCATTTGGTAAAATTTGTAACAAACAAAATTATATCTTTTAAATGGCGAAAACCGAAAGTAATGTTCCCGTTGCTTCCGGGTCGGATTTTTATGTGGATAATTGAGGTAGTAGTAAAATCAATGAAAGATTCGCGATCAGCGAGAAAAAATAAATCGGATGCAGACATCGTTTTTCCAATTTCAGGCCAATGTTCAGCCAAATACCGATTAATCAACCTGTTCGTCGGTCGATTTTGTGCCAATCGTCGGTTTACCGATGTGACGCCAACATTTGATCATCAATCAATGGCTTTTGTCGCTAGATCGTGTTGAGGCAAATTGTTTCTAGCAAGCAAAAGTGTGCCCGGGTGTCAATATAGGTGCATGCGAAATGACACCTTTTTTAGGTGTCATTTTTGGATTTCGCACTCGGGTAGTCAATAAATGCATTGACATGCCAATATGCAATATGTATTGCCAGGACATTGACTGAGTGTGATCGCTTTCAGAGTTCTCGTAGGAAAAAATATATATACAATATAATCACTTGCAGACATGCGAAGCATAAAAAAGGGATATTTCAACTTTTGCAATATTAGAAAACAGTATTACATTAAAACCACTGTCGCCCTTATATAGGTCTCTATACGTTACTTAAACTTATAAGTATACCTATAGAGGGTCTACATTGACAATCAATTATCGGCCGATCCTCTTGATCGACCTTCGGGGCAATGTTAGCTGCCAATATTGACAATTAGTTATCATCCAAGGCTCTTAGCTACCAATATTGACAAGGACTTATCATCCAAGGCTCTCAGCTGCCGATATTGACAAGTACTTATCATCCAAAACTCTTAGCTACCATTATTGACAAGTAGTTGTCATCCAAGCCTCTCAGCTGCCAATATTGACAAGTACTTATAGTCCAAGGCTCTTAGCTGCCAATATTGACAAGTACGTATCGTCCAAGCCTCTTGGCTGCCAATATTGACAAGTACTTATCATCCAAGGCGATCAACTGCCAATATTGACAAGTACTTATCATCCAAGTCTCAGCTGCCAATATTGACAAGTACTTATCATCCAAGGCTCTCAGCTGCCAATATTGACACGTGCGTATCATCCAAGCCTCTTAGCTACCAATATTGACAAGTACTTATCATCCAAGGCTCTCAGCTGCCAATATTGACACGTGCCTATCATCCAAGCATCTTAGCTACCAATATTGACAAGTACTTATCATCCAAGGCGCTCAGCTGCCAATATTGACAAGTACTTATCATTCAAGGCTCTCAGCTGCCAGTATTGACAAGTACTTATAGTCCAAGGCTCTTAGCTGCCAATATTGACAAGTCCGTATCGTCCAAGCCTCTTAGCTGCCAATATTGACAAGTACTTATCATCCAAGGCTCTCAGCTGCCAATATTGACAAGTACTTATCATCCAAGGCTCTCAGCTGCCAATATTGACAAGTACTTATCATTCAAGGCTCTCAGCTGCCAATATTGACAAGTACTTATCATCCAAGGCTCCTAGCTGCCAATATTGACAAGTACTTATCATCCAAGGCTCCTAGCTGCCAATATTGGCAAGTACTTATCATCCAACGCTCCTAGCCGCCAATATTGGCAACTACTTATCAACCAGGACCCAGTCGATAATTGGGGCAAGCTCGCGTGCCGACATTGGCAACATCGGTACCAAGCTTCGCCCAACCATTGGCCACATCCGATCACCCAACATGGCCAGAGCTCCTCACGAGAAACTCCTCCAGTAACAACCCTCAATCACCATACGCACAAACCGACCATACACTTCAATATTGATAAAAAAAAAAAATTCTTGACATGATTTTATTGACTTCAAAAATAAAAAAAAAAATAAATAAACGTATGAAATTTCCAAACTTGTATCGCTCAGCCGCAAGCTCTACTTTCCCGAACTCCGTTCTCGTCGCCCGTTATCCCGTGGCTTCTTATTCCTCCTCTTCTCCTCCAGAGATCCAAGAACCGGAAGGAGAATCCCAGGACGGTGGAGAGGGAGAAACGGCGAGAGAAAGAACGCGAGCGGAAAGAGAGGTCGATATAAACCGTCGAGTTGAAGGGATCTTGCGATAGAACCGCTAGGGAGGCAAATTCCCTAGGGAGTCTGAGTCCGCGTCAGAGCTACCCTGGGTACCGTCTCCGGGGAACATCGAGCTTCTATCTCTGCGCTCTCCCTACACAGCCGTCCGTGTATAAGCACATACCAAAGTTGATACACACAGAGACGGCTTTCGCGTTGCTCGCGATGTGTGTCGCCCTGTAGCGAACACGGCGCTACCAACACCCGCGAACCGGAGTCGCGCCGGCTTCGGGTTCACCACCAATGGCTGATGCTCGCATGCCTGTCCTCTACCCCAGGACTTGTGACGGTCTGTCACGAGTCCAAGACATACGACGCTTTCTGGATATAACGCTCGACGAGATAACCCAACGGAGAGTATCTACCAACCTCCCCCCCCCCACCCCGGTTAAGGGGCTGGGGGGTCGCCCTTTATTTCGCATATCGATTGATTCGAAGATGAATGTTTTAGTCGGGCGCCTTGACGGGGCCCTCGTCGGGGCCTGGCCCGGTTCAAGACCCTGTTGATGAGGTCTGATTTTTTTTTTTTTTTTTTTTTTTTTTTTTTTTTGTAGTGTTGATAAAGAGTGTCTCTTGATTTTTAGAAAATATATAAATATATGTATTTTTTTTTCATAAATATATGTATATGTTCGTCAATGAGAGAACAATTTGAATGCTATAAAAAAGTGTTCGTTAGTTAATTCATCGGTGCTTTGCAGGTTTTTAATTATCAATGGGAAAGTTGTCATCTGGCAGGGTTGATGAGATATGATTTTTTTTTTTACATATTGTTGATGATAATGAGTATTTGTACCCTTAATTACTCATGAGATCAAGGAATCGTAGCCTTACAATTTTTTGATGAAAATGGTCTTTTTGAAAAAAATATTAAAAAAAAATTTTTTTCGATAATGAAATCCGTTGGGAAATATGCCACTTGAAAACAATGGCGAAGGTTTTAATTCGCCAGCTCGAAATTTTTCTGAAAAAAAAGTGTCGTTTCGCGGAATTTAACATGGGATTTCCTATGCTGAAAATGGTCAATTTTTGAAATTTCGAAAAAAAATACATATTTTACATGGTCTGTGCGGAAAGGGACCACCTGAAGCCAATGGCGGTGGTAAAAAAACGATATCTCGAAATAAAATTTTAGCCATTTTGAAAGTGGAAAAATGAAACCCTCACCATTTTTTGGGCCCGAATGGCCTGTTGGAAAATTTTTTTTAGAATTTTTTCGTTAATGAAATTCGTTGGAAAATATGCCACTTGAAAACAATGGCGGAGGTTTTCATTCAAAATCTCGAAATTTTTTGAAGAAAAAAAAAAAAAAGTGTCGTCTCGCGAAATTTAACACAGGATTTAGTATGCTAAAAATGGTCAATTTTTTAAATTTCAAAAAAAAAAAAACAACAAATCGCACCTATTCCGTGCGGAAATAAAAGGCGGTGGTAAAAATTCGATATGACGAAAAAAAAAAATGTTGCCCATTTTGAAAGTGGAAAAATGAAAAGGATACCCTTACCATTTGTATGGCGAAGATGTTTTATCGAATTAGTCGCGTAAGAATTATGTAATTTTAATCGAAGATAACCGAAGCGCCGTCCAACGTAGGGCCAATGATAACGGACAGTGACATTTGGCGAATAAGGAGATACGGCCAGTGCGCGTTTCACCGCGGCGCGTACGTACTCCGACGTTTCCACTATAAGCCGCCCCCCCCCCCCCCACCCCCGGTCCACGGTCGTTAATAATTGCCGCGGACGTAAATTAATTCCACGGCAATAATTATGCATTTATGCTCGACGCACAAATTACAATCACGAGGGAAACACACACGGCGCGCAGCATAATGCGTGGTGATTCGGTTCATTGCGTACCGTCCTTTAGTTTACCCCGCATCTCTCTATTCGTAACCCTCCCTATATGCACGGGGATTATATGTTTGAGTTTACGGTTCCGTTGTGTCATAACGCTATATTATGCGCCAGTCCCGTTGTTGCTTTACGTACCACTATTCGCGCGGTGTCTCGATTGCCGACGAAGAGATTGCAACAACGGAATTCAACCTTTCACATCTTTCTTTTTGATTTTTTTTTTTTTTTTTTTTTTTTAGACGACTTTAAAATTTTACCACTTTGGCTTTGACTATGTGCATAAGGTTGAAGCCAGAAAACCGGACGGCTCTTAAGCTTTTTTTACAAGGGCATTTATTATTATTATTATTATTATTATTATTATTATTATTATTATTATTATTGTTATATTATATTATTATATTATTATTATAGTTGTATATATATGTATATGTATATATATATATATATATATATATATATATATATATATATATATATATATATATATATTATTGCGAGGCCGTTTTAACAGGTTTTGCGATACAAAAAGTATATATTTACATAACTGGAGTAATTGTTAATGTAGTAAAGTGGCGAAGGCGCTGAGTTGTCGGTTCGAAATTGACAACGAAAAATTGTACTTTTGGGATAGCGACAGAAGCATCAACCGGATACTTTATTGAAGTTCAGAAAATTGGGCGAACTGCTGCAGGCTGCTGAAAATATTTTTTTTTAGTCGAAAATCGATAGGTTTTCTTTTTAATAAACAGTTATTCTTGCAATTTTCAGAATTTCAATGAAGTATCACTTATTTGTGGATTATCCACAGAGAACATGTTTCGTTTCTTAGCACTGTACCAAATTAACAATTATGAATACACATAAATATTGTTCAATAAAAAATAATAATAATAATAATAATAAAAATTAAAAATTGAAACTCGTAGCGACCGTGTATAAAACATGTGTAAAATTCTGAGCTTATGACAGCCATTAAAAAAATAAGAAAAACTTCAAAAACGGACCGATTTTTTACGCGCTGATTTTACCGAAAAAAAAAATGACGAATTTGAAAAAAGCTGCCAGAAAAATAGCGCTAAAAATTAATGTAAAAAAGTCGATTTCAGAACCGATGACGATATTAACAATTCTCGCAATGAACACATATAAATATTTTTCAATAAAAAATAATAATAATAAAAAAAAAATTGAAACTCGCAAGGACCATGTGTAGCATATGTGTAAAATTCTGAGCTTACGACGGCGATATCCGGGTTAAAAAAAAATACGAAAAACTTGAAAATCGGACCGATTTTTTGGGCGCTGATTTTACCGAAAAAAAAAAACAAAAAATGACGAATTTGAAAAAAGCTGCCAGAAAAATAGCGCTAAAAATTAATGTAAAAAAGTCGATTTCAAAACCGATGACGATATTAACAATTCTCGCAATGAACACATATAAATATTTTTCAATAAAAAATAATAATAATAAAAAAAAATTGAAACTCGCAAGGACCATGTGTAGCATATGTGTAAAATTCTGAGCTTATGACGGCGATATCCGGGTTAAAAAAAAAATACGAAAAACTTGAAAATCGGACCGATTTTTTGGGCGCTGATTTTACCGAAAAAAAAAAAAAAAAAACAAAAAATGACGAATTTGAAAAAAGCTGCCAGAAAAATAGCGCTAAAAATTAATGTAAAAAAGTCGATTTCAAAACCGATGACGATATTAACAATTCTCGAAATAATTAGGAGAAGTTTGCGATGAGGATTTCCGGGGATCGCGAATCATTTCGCCGATTCTGATTTGAATCTATTAATTTATACTGCGGGCAGAGGTATGCGACGAAGCGCGAGTACCGGGTACTTCATTATCGTGCGTTAATTAGCGCAACGGACCTCCCGCATACGCATCGCGTCCTCCATCGCTCCGTACTGTATAACGCGATGCGTTCCCGTACTCGCTTTCGTTCCCATATTCGGTGGCTAACCACCGATTGCGCTACCTTCACATTTCTGCCTGCGCACTAATATTCTATTTGCCCCGACGGTTGTAATGGTATTTCGATCTTATAATTATATATGCACTGCCGTTGACAATCCACCGACCGCGTCCACCGCGTCCATTACACGATACGATTCGAGACTTGAAAGGAAAAAAAAATCATTAAATTGACGTCTGACATGTACAGGCAGTTTCCACTTTCTACCGAATTTACGCCCAAAAATCGCTTTATTGATCGCTTCCGGATGAAGAAAGACATTGATTGAGGTTATGGTACAGTTTTTCAGACTTTTAAATGCACTGCAGTGCGATGCAATTCGTGTCTGCCCGGCACAGACCGTTTCCACTTGCCGCCGAATTCACGACAACAAAATTCAGAAATATTTTCAATCTTTTAAATATTTTGCAAATATTTTTAAATGTTGGTACAATATTTATTAGATATCTGTTGTAATGGTATTTCGATCTTATCATTATATATGCACCGCTGTTGACAATCCACCGACCGCGTCCATTACACGATACGATTCGAGACTTGAAAGGAAAAAAAAATCATTAAATTGACGTCTGACATGTACAGGCAGTTTCCACTTTCTACCGAATTTACGCCCAAAAATCGTTTTATTGGTCGCTTCCGAATGAAGAAAGACATTGATTGAGGTATGGTACAGTTTTTCAGATTTTTTAAATGCACTGCAGTGCGATGCAATTCGGGTCTGCCCGCCACAGACTGTTTCTACTTGCCGCCGAATTCACGACAACAAATTTCAGAAATATTTTCAATCTTTTAAATATTTTGCAAATATTTTTAAATGTTGGTACAATATTTATTAGATATCTGTTGTAATGGTTTTTCGATCTTATAATTATATATGCACTGCCGTTGACAATCCACCGACCGCGTCCATTACACGATACGATTCGAGACTTGAAAGGAAAAAAAAATCATTAAATTGACGTCTGACATGTACAGGCAGTTTCCACTTTCTACCGAATTTACGCCCAAAAATCGTTTTATTGGTCGCTTCCGGATGAAGAAAGACATTGATTGAGGTATGGTACAGTTTTTCAGACTTTTAAATGCACTGCAGTGCGATGCAATTCGTGTCTGCCCGGCACAGACCGTTTCCACTTGCCGCCGAATTCACGCCAACGAATTTCAGAAATATTTTCAATCTTTCAAATATTGCAAAATATTTCTGAAATATTTTGCAAATATTTTTAAATGTTGGTACAATATTTATTAGATATCTGTTGTAATTGTATCTCCATCTTATAATCATATGAGCACTGCCATTGACAATTCACCAACTGCGTCCATTACACGATACGATTTGAGTGTTGAACGAAAAAATCATTAAATTGACGTCTGGCATGTACAGGCGGTTTCCACTTACTACCAAATTGACGCCTATAAATCGTTTTATTGACCACTTCCGGATGAAGAAAGATTGGAAACTCATCGCATTGTCAGGCACACATATTGATTGAGGTATGGTACAGTTTTTCAGATTTTTAAATGCACTGCACTGCGATGCAAATCGTGTCTGTTCTGTACGGACCATTTCCACTTGTCGCCGAATTCACCTCAAAAAAGGCGTTATTGCCTGCTTTTGGATTTGAAAAAAATTCCAAAATTACCGGATTATCTTAAGCAAATTTTGGTATCAAATTTTTCCAGATTTCTTAATACATGGCGCTGCAATGCAATTCGTGTCTGGCCTGTACAGACCATTTCTACTTGCCGCTGATCGTCCGTTAAAAAAAAAACTTTATTGACTGCTTACGGACAAAAAAAAATTGGAAAACAGTCGGATTGTCTGATGCACATGTGAAGGTACAGTATAAAAATGTTAACAATTTTGAAAGTGCATTGCAAAATTGATATAGGGTAGGAAATTTGTAGGGTGTCTGTCTGGACACAAATAAGAATTGATAAGACTGACGTCGACGCGAAATTTCGCGATACACAGAAAGTAAATCAAGCGATTGCAGTTATTGTATTTGGAAGTGCATTATCGGAGCGTATGTGGGATCAAAAAATATTTCAGAAATATTTTTAATATTTCAAAAAAATATTTTCGGAACATTTCAGAAATATCTCCGTTCTATGTGGGTGGATGACATTTTCTGCAACAAAACTATCGGATTGTCTGATAAAATCTTATAAAATCATCCCATCTTATAAAATTTTGATTTTGACTGAGGTATAGAATTTTTTCAGATTTTCAAAGATACCGCAATGCAATTCACGTCCGCGACGTACGACCCATTTCTACTTGCCGCTGACCGCGCGTTTAAAAATGGCTTTATTAACTACTTACGGACAAAAAAAATGGAAAACAATCGGATTGTTTGTGTCAAGGTACAGTATAATTTTTTTTTTTTTTGGATTTTGAAAGTGCATTGCAAAATGCGCATAGGGTAGGAAATTTATAGGGTGTCTGTCTGGACTCAAATAAGAATTGATAAGACCGACGTCGACGCGAAATTTCGCATATACACAGAAAGTCAATTAAGCGAATGAAATTATTATAAACGGAAGTGCATTATCGGAACGTATGTGGGATCAAAAAATATTTCAGAAATATTTTTAATATTTCAAAAAAATATTTTCAGAACATTTCAGAAATATCTCCGTTCTATGTGGGTGGATGACATTTGTTGCAACAAAACTATCGGATTATCTGATAAAATCTTATAAAATCTTATAAAATCTTATAAAATCTTATAAAATCCTATAAAATCTTATAAAACCTTATAAGATCTTATAAAACCTTATAAGATCTTATAAAATCTTATAAAATCTTATAAAATCTTATAAAATCTTATAAATTCTTATAAAATCTTATAAAATCTTATAAAATCTTATAAAATCTTATAAAATCTTATAAAATCTTATAAAATCTTATAAAATCTTATAAAATCTTATAAAATCTTATAAAATCTTATAAAATCTTATAAAATCTTATAAAATCTTATAAAATCTTATAAAATCTTATAAAATCTTATAAAATCTTATAAAATCTTATAAACTCTTATAAAATCTTATAAAATCCTATAAAATCTTATAAAACCTTATAAGATCTTATAAAACCTTATAAGATCTTATAAAATCTTATAAAATCTTATAAAATCTTATAAAATCTTATAAAATCTTATAAAATCTTATAAAATCATTCCATCTTATAAAATTTTGATTTTTACTGAGGTATAGAATTGCATTGCAAGATGCGCATAGGGTAGGAAATTTATAGGGCGTCTGTCGACTCAAATAAGAATTGATAAGACCGACGTCGACGCGAAATTTCGCAGATACACAGAAAGTCAATTAAGCGAATGCAATTATTGTATACGGAAGTGCATTATCGGAGCGTATGTGGGATCGATGGGATACCTGATGGAGGCATCTGGATACAGGTACACGTAGACCCCCCCCCCCCCTCCCCCCCGCGGATATCGGACCACTGCCGATCTGGGTTTACATACCGTTGGAGCGACCACAAGAATTAATGGCAACTGTCGAACGCAATGTTAATTGAATACATGCGGGAAGCTCGGTGGGATCGATCCAGGCTGCCCATTCCATTACACACTGTGCATGAACGGCGTCGAATAACTCGAGTTTGATGCCGAAGTATTGTTGATCTTGTAAATAAAACTGTATCTCGCGACGTATCGGTCTCATTCAGAATTTCGTTATTGTCGATGCACGGACGAGAATCCCGCGAGAAGTTGCCGAATGGTGTAATTTTGCACTTTGCGAACTCAAACTAAAAATCACGGGTAATGTGAGATAACGAATAGTTTTTTTTTTTTTTTTTTTTTTTTTTTTTTTTTTTTTTTTTTTTTTTTTTTTTTAGAATTCATAAGATTTCTCACCCCGCATGAATTTTGAGATGTACGAGCGAAGAGTTTGAGTTATTTGACATGGGTTGAAGAGCATCATTTGAGAGTGAATGAAAAATAGTCGTGCAAGCTTAATGAAATTTTGTCCGGTTGAAAAATCGAGAAATTGAAAAGTTGAGAGACTGAAAAATTGGGAGGTTGAGAAATTGATGAACAGAAATCTAAGAATTGGTGCAAACTTTCGGACATGGAGTAGCAGATATTAATGTTTTAATCTACAAAATTATTGACTGTTATTGACGATGCATTAAAAAAAAAAAAAAAAAAAAACGTTGAATTGGCCGGAATTACCGATCGCAGTCTGGTTTTACCGAACACCCATTAAAAAAAAAAAAAAATTAAACAACAATAACGGTCATCTCTCTAACAAATGCGAGAATCAACAAAAAAAGATCAATCAATTGTTTAATAACAATTGATAATATTGACAATTCTATTAATATTGAATTAACGGTGCAGTGAAAAAAGTTGATTTGGCCGGAATTACCGATCGCAGTCTGGTTTTACCAAACACCCATTTAAAAAAAAAATATTAAACAACAATAACGGTCATCTCTCTGACAAATGCGAGAGTTAACAAAAAAAATGACGCCAGAAATTAATAATCAATCAAAGATAACTCTGGATAAATAGAAAAAAAAGACATTTTGAGAAACCCATTTTATTCCCTAACGGATCTCAGAAGCGTCGCTTATCGTTTATTTTTTTTTTTTTTTCGACAGACGGTCAATACACGTCGATTGCTTTTCCACGAAAAACTACCTCTAACGAACCCGACACTAACCATTGCTTCGCAGTTGCCAAATGGATTGCTTTTTCCGTCCACAGTTGTTTCAGCTTGCGGACCGCCCCGCAATAATTTAGTCTCGGATTTCGTCCGCTAGATGGCCGACTGGCGAGGCGTTTCTCGCAGGCGAAACGTCACGGCGACAGCTATAAATGGGTCGCCCGTCGGACGCAACGAATAGTCGAGGTTCAATTTTTAACGCTCACAAGTGCTCGCGTTTACTGAAACCCATCGATAGGCTGCTTTACGGTTGCTTTTCGGTAGCTTTTCGAATAGAACCAACGAGTTGTTAACTAATCGTGCTTGATGGTTGCTCGATTGCCTATCGGGATTGTCGAGTGGGCGCGATTGCCTGTCAGCGCCAATTGAGTCTCGTCTTGCCCATAAAAATCACATCAAACAAAATTTTACGCCTCTTCGCGTGCTAAAGAGTCAAAAGAGCGATGAAAGCGTCGCCATTGCTTCCAGCTTCAAGACGCGTTATCTAAAAACCAATTCACCTATCAAAGTGTTGCAACCTACAAACTGTCCCAAAACTCATCTCGATGAGCTGAAACGATGAAACGAAACTCCATCGTTCAGATTCCGATCGAACGTACCGCGGTATTGAAAGACATCTTTTAAAAGTTAGACCGTCGCTAAAACCAGTTGGTTTTAGCGACGAAGTTCGCGGATATTCGCAACGGCTGCGCGAGCGCGTAGATCGTCGCCTCTGTGAACGGTTTGGATACCAGTGTGGAGGAGGCCGCCGGTAAGCTACGGTGGCGCGGTAACACACGGAGGAGTACGAACAGAATTGGATAGGATAGGATAGGAGAACTGGTGATTACAGAGGCCGGCAGAGTATCCCAAGGGAGAGGACACACTCCCTCGGGCTTCCACCTAATTCCGTCCTGGCTGACTACTGACTCCGTTCCACGTCCCAACGGTACATCCCCTCTGTGCTTCGGGCCGCTGGCACACAACGTATACGAACTAGAATCCACTATAGCTTCAGCGAGTCGCTACTTCGCGATTCTCGCTTTCGTCTCTCTGTGAGCGAAACTCTGTCGATGCATGGCTCTGCGTGGGCTTTTTAGGGTTACACTGTAAGTCACGCACACGCACACGCACACGCACACGCACACGCACACGCACACGCACACGCACACGCACACGCACACGCACACGCACACGCACACGCACACGCACACGCACACGCACACGCACACGCACACGCACACGCACACGCACACGCACACGCACACGCACACGCACACGCACACGCACACGCACACGCACACGCACACGCACACGCACACGCACACGCGCACGCGCACGCGCACGCGCACGCGCACGCGCACGCGCACGCACACGCACACGCACACGCACACGCACACGCACACGCACACGCACACGCACACGCACACGCACACGCACACGCACACGCACACGCACACGCACACGCACACGCACACGCACACGCACACGCACACGCACACGCACACGCACACGCACACGCACACGCACACGCACACGCACACGCACACGCACACGCACACGCACACGCACACGCACACGCACACGCACACGCACACGCACACGCACACGCACACGCACACGCACACGCACACGCACACGCACACGCACACGCACACGCACACGCACACGCACACGCACACGCACACGCACACGCACACGCACACGCACACGCACACGCACACGCACACGCACACGCACACGCACACGCACACGCACACGCACACGCACACGCACACGCGAGATCCATTGGATCAACAAAACTCGAAATCACATAGATTTCATCGTACGAGTTATATGTTGATGTTCCAGTATTTTTAATATTCCAGTATTTTTAAAGAGGAAATTATTTTTATTTTACAAAATGATAAAATGAGAAAATGAGAAAATGAGAAAATGAGAAAATGAGAAAATGAGAAAATGAGAAAATGAGAAAATGAGAAAATGAGAAAATGAGAAAATGAGAAAATGAGAAAATGAGAAAATGAGAAAATGAGAAAATGAGAAAATGAGAAAATGAGAAAATGAGAAAATGAGAAAATGAGAAAATGAGAAAATGAGAAAATGAGAAAATGAGAAAATGAGAAAATGAGAAAATGAGAAAATGAGAAAATGAGAAAATGAGAAAATGAGAAAATGAGAAAATGAGAAAATGAGAAAATGAGAAAATGAGAAAATGAGAAAATGAGAAAATGAGAAAATGAGAAAATGAGAAAATGAGAAAATGAGAAAATGAGAAAATGAGAAAATGAGAAAATGAGAAAATGAGAAAATGAGAAAATGAGAAAATGAGAAAATGAGAAAATGAGAAAATGAGAAAATGAGAAAATGAGAAAATGAGAAAATGAGAAAATGAGGCATTTAGTAAATGGGATTTTTTAAAATTGGGAAATTGAGAAATGTACTGTTTTCAAACTCGTATCTCGGGAAATACGAATCGTACGAAGGTCAGATGCAGCTCATTTCGAAGAATAAAATCCGGACTTTAAATGCTATTTCATTTTTAACTCATTCGCCCTTGGCGGGATATCGAGCTTCGAATGAATGCTCTTACAACCCTTCCGCGTGTACAAAACGCTCCGCGAAATTATATCCAAACGAAGTGAACATAAGACTGACAAGACGGTTTATTTTGTTAAATTTCGCTCTCAGCGACAACTCACTTTTGAGGGATCGCGGCTTAGCCTGCTTTCGTCTGGACATCGCCACAGTGTCCAGTATCTTCTTGTCTCACACACACACACTGTGAAATCCTATTTGAGGAAAGAAACTTTATGCAAAAATGCATTTACAATAAAAACAAAAGTCACCGAACTTCGACGAAATCGTTGACCGAAGATATGTAAATATATTTTGTTTAATCCGCACTACTTTGCCATTAACGCGAAACGAAAAATGCTGACGCCGTCCGAACTCCGCTACCAGCGGTACCGGAAGCACGTGGCGCTGAGCGGAAGACTCGTTGCACCCCCGAGAGCCGGCCGAAGGACGCGCGCGTACGGCGGACGCGCGACAAGTGCCGTCGCCCTCCGGAGCCAAGTTCCTCCCTCGTTGTTCAGGGTGCACGGAATCTACCAACAATCCCCCCCCCCCCTCGCCCCTCCACCCTTCCCCCTACTGTCCGGGACAACTCGCGATTCACACAGTCGCGCAGGCGCCCAACATTGGCCTCGAACCCCTCAAAGCATTATCTTCAATTCACTGCCAAGCCGCGGCGGATTGTTGACTTTTTAACCACTTGCAGTTTCCAGAAATCGCGAGGTTTCATCAAAAAAAAAAAAAAAAAAAAAAAAAAAAAAAAAACTATTTGACGGCCACCGTTTATTCAGATAAAGTACAATATTTCTTTGATTTAAATAAATATTTATTTCGTTCAAGTAACTATTTACTTGATTTGAATAAATATTTATTTAAATCAAATAAATTATTTTTTTGGGTGTTGTTGCAGAAAGGAATTTTTTTTTTTTCAGGAATTTCAAACTCCAACTTGACCTTGGGCTAAAACTGAAATCAGAAGCGTGTCCAGCTCGAAAAAACACAGCGAAATGTGGGGTCGCGAAGATTTTTTTGAAAATTCGGATTTCAACTCAAAAAAGTTACGCTTTTTTTTTTTTTTTTTTTTTCTTTTTTCATTAGCCTATGGAGCCTCGATAAAGGCTCGATTATTGTCGGCGAATAGCGAGTGTATTTTTTGCAAGGAACGCAATAGGCACAAATGCCACGTAACTCCATCGGCAAGTTAAGATGTCGATGTTTGAGTGTATCAAAAAAACGCCATTTTTTTTTTTCTCAACGTGGATCGGCAAGTGGAATTTATTTTCGTTTCTCGTTTGATGGCTGCATGGAAATGAATTTTTTCTGGTCTATGACGAATTCGACGAAAAATCGGGAAAATTAAACTGAACATTTATTTTTGATTGTTTTTATTGACGTCATTATTTGGAACACTTATCTCGTTAAATTTAGGTTATTGACGGTAAAGGCTTAAAGAAAGTCCTTGCAAGTAGTTTTTATTTAACGTAAACTGATAAAAAAAAAGTACGGTTGAATCAACTAAAGATTCGGGCAGTGACGTTCAAATAATTATTTCGTTGGTCGAACAAAATATTTTAACGGCTCAAAAATATTTTGGTGTAATCATCGAAAAAAAATTGTTGAAGCAACAAATTTAGCTGTACTAACAATTCCCGAATCTTTAATTTATTGAACCGTAATTTTTTAACCAGTGAATCAGAGAAATGATAGGGAATCTCAAACACTTCTGAACGGTATAAAAATCCGAAGAGAATCAAGCATATTAAAGGTCCTGAAAAATTTGATTTTGAACGATAATAGTTCCAAAATCTTATTAAAAAATTGATGAAAAATAAAATAGTTCAACAAATCTCGCGGAGATGTAACTTTCTTTTAATGAAAATTATTCGATCACTGTTCTGAATACGTATGAATTTTTTTCAAATTTTTTAATTCACTCTAAATTTTTGTTTCTTATATGGGAAAAATGTGTAGAAAGTCACAAAATTCATAGTGAATTAAAAAATCTGAAAAAATTTATCCTCATTCAGAAAAGTCAACGAATCATTTTCGTAAAAAAGAAGTTACGTTTCCGCGAGATTTGTTGAACAATTTCATTTTTCATCAATTTATTAATAACACTTTGGAACTATTATTATTCAAAATTAATGTTTTGAGCATCTTTAATATGGTTGATTTATTTCAGATTTTTATACCATCCTGAAGTGTTTGCTATTCCCGCTCGTTTCTCTGAAACTTATACGAACTGATCACTATTCACAAGGACTACATTAAGGTAGTCCTTGCGAATAGTGTTCACTTAAGTTTCAGAGAAATGAGAGGGAATTGTAGACACTTCTCGAACGTATAAAATTCTGAAAAAAATCAAGTGTATTAAAGATGCCGAATGGATTAATTTTGGATAATAATAATAATTCTAAAATGTTATTAACAAATTGATGAAAAATAAAATTGCTCAACAAATATCGCGGAAACCTAATTTTTTTTTTTTATGAAAATTGTTCGGTCATATTTCTGAATATGTATGAATTTTTTCAGATTTTTAAATTCACCTTGAATTTTCTGTTTTTCTACACGTTTTTCCCATATAAAAAAAAAAAAAATCAAAGTGAATTTAAAAATCTGAAAAAAATTCATACGCATTGAAAAAAATTAACAAATAATTTTCAGTAAAAAAAAAAACGTTAGGTTTCCGAGATATTTGGTGAACAATTTTATTTTTCATCAATTTATTAATAACATTTTGAAATTATTATTATGCAAAATTAATCTTTTCGTCACCTTTAATATACCTGATTTTTTCAGATTTTGATATCATCCAGAAGTGTTTGCAATTTGCTCTCATTTCTCTGAAACTTATGCGAAGTGAACACTATTCGCAAGGACTACCTTAAGGTAGTACTTGCGGTGCAGTCTCGCCAAACGTAAGTTTCAGAAAAAATTTCGAACACTTCTTGATGGGATAAAAATTTGAAAAAAAAATCAAGTGTATGAGAGGCGCTGCAAAGATTGATTTTTTGAAATAATAATTCCAATTTATCATTAACGAAGATAAAAATCATTATTCAAGAAATGACCCGATAACTTAACTATTTTCCTTATAATAATAATTCGTTTATTTTTCTGAAAACGTATAAATGTTTTCAGAATTTTTTTGTAATCATTGAATATCGCGTTTTGTCTATGTTCAAGCTGTGAAAAAACGCGATTTTGAAAGATTACAAAAAAATTTTTTTTAAAAATCATTCGTACTTAGAAAAATAAACGAATTATTTTTATGAAGGAAAATAATTGAGTTGCCGGTTAGTTCGTTGAATAATAATTTTTATCGTCAATTTGTTAATGACAAATTGGAATTATTACTTAAACGCGGTTAACCGCGTCTTGAAAAGGGCGTGTAAAAAAATATGACGCATATATTGACAACATTTTTTTTACAGATCATTTATGCACATGGTTAAGTATATGTTACAAAAAATCAGAAATATTACCAAACCGATGAGATATTACATAATAAAGCAATGTATTTTTTTTTTTTTTTGCGCGCGCGTTGATCGTAAAAATTTTCGGCATCGATGTGGGTGTCTGGAAAAAAATAATGAACATACTTATAATTGCATAATGAATGTATCTTCAGTGTGAACCAACAATATTACTTTTTTTTTTAATTATAATAAAAATTCGAAACTTAAAGTTTTTATACTCAATTGTCTGTCGGTTTTTTATTTTTTATATATTTTTTTGTCATTGAAATTTTTGATTCTGTAGTTCACACGATATGTGATGATACTAAGAATATGTTGTAAAAATTACGAAACGAACTGAACCTTCGTTCAAAAGTTAGAACTTTCACAATGTTCAGAAAAAAATGAATCGTGGAAAAACTACCTGCCCGTTTCCAAGAAAATAAAAGTTTTTACGCTCCAAATGCTGTAACATCGACAATTTTTGGAATTTTTCAATTCTGTAAAGCTCAAAATATTCCTAACTGTTCAGGCTAATGGAATCGAAAATAAAAAAATGCAAATTTTTGAAATTTTTCGTGTATATGAGGCCTCAAATCGATATCCCGAAGAGTCAATCTCTCCTTTGCCGACAGCCGATAATGTAGAAATCTATGCGTTTTTCAAAACGAGGATCCGAAATTTTCACCGCCGAAAAACGAAAGCGAGCGTCGAACTGACATAAAAAAAAAGAAGACTCATTTATATTGAACATAAGATCGTTTATTGGCTATAAAACTGTTACAAATATTATCACACACTTGTTACGAATGTTTAACTTTATCTTTTGTTTATCGTCGTTGGGAGTGAGGATGGCCGCGTATTAAAAGGTATTTTTTTTTTTTTGTATCTTACAAACATTATTTTTAATCGGCTATGTAACTTTTCGATCGCGTGTCGGCCAGATCGCGACTGCGTCGAGATTTACTTTCGATTAATTATCATTTTACTCAATTTTTTTTTTTTTTTTTCGAAATTTCCGTCCCGACGCCGTCGCTTATCTCGATCTTGTCCAATAGGTATAAATAATAATATTGCGATTCTTGAAGATCGTCGATTTTTTTTATTATTATTATTAATATTATTATTATTATTTACAATTAGTGCGCGAACGTCGAATGATGAGTCGATGATGAGAGGCGATGAAAAGCGTGTCTCGTATCAAATTTGTAAAATTTACAAATGTAAAAAAATTCGAGTTAACACCAATTTTATTTGGTGATTTTTTTCGTCTTTTTTTTTTAATTTCTTTATTTCGTGTGTGATGTCGCATCTCGAACTGCCGTTGTACAACCAATAAATAATATCAATCGTGTATATTAAATATTGATATAAATATAGGGGGGGGGGGAATATCGTGTATAAATCGTGTATATAATAATATTTCACTATTTCAGTACGTTCTAGGCTGTAAGTTGTGTGTTGTTGTTGTTTTTATTATTTTATTTTTTCTTTCGTTTTTTTATACTCTCACGGTACCTAAAATATATATGTAGGCCCTTTTCGATCGACATAGGCCGATGGATCTATTTTTTTATTTTTCCGTTCGTTCAACTTCCCATCGAACAAAAAAGGCGATTTACAATCATAGAATTTTTTTTTTTTTTTAATTGGCAGTGTTCTTGTTTTTTTTTTGCACACATAATTATTCAACGTTAGTTCTTGCATAAATCGAGATAATTTCGTTAATGGAATGACGATGCGCTCCAGATGCGTGGATGTAAAAAAAATATGCTTCTCATTCAAACTATTCAAAACGAAGTTTTTTTTTTTTCATACGCATTTGTCCGAACATCGATGTGATTAAAAAAAAAAAAAAACGACAATACTTGTACATAAAAAAGATAATACTTTGACCTCTTAATTAAATAAACAGAGCGAAGTTCGAACGTCAGTGAACTTCGATGTCAATTTTGTAATGGTAAGCGACGAAAAGTAAAAAAATTAAAAAATGAGGAATGAATTCGAATTCCATCTCGATTGTATGTAGTACATTTTTTTTTTTTTTTTTTTTTTTTTTTTTTCAAGAAAGCCTATCGACAATTATACATCCGCTCTCTAGCACACGACATTAATAGTAATATGAACAATTAAACGTAAGCCCGAATAATCTTGAAAAAATTATCATTTTCAATGAGATCGTAATACTAGAGCTTTTTTTTTAAATTCTAATATTTGTATAATGTCTATATAAGTAGAAAGAAGTACGATTTATTCTATTATTATTAAAAAAAAATATACGTATATAAAAAAATCACATTCAAACATATCTTTCTCTCCTTTCGACTATCGTCCTTCGACTCGGGTTTTCTCGACGCACGAAAATTTATCGCTCTCGTCGAAGACTCAGCTTATTTATTTTTATACTTTTTGTGAATTCGCGTGCAACAGCTTTAAGCCTTTTATTTTATTTCATCCTCCATTTTCTCACTCGAAAAAAATAATTGCTCAACTTTCGATGCGTTTTCGAGGCCGTGTCGGCAGTGGATGCACTTGAGGATGCATGACACTTACATTCTCAATAAATAGTTAAATGTGATAAAAATTTCAGTACTTTGCAACATGCCAAAAATTCAAAAAAAAATCAGCCGCATCTATGTCAAGATCTTTGATTTTGCATAATAATAATGCCAAAAAGTTATCAACGAATGATTCCAAAAAATTAGTTGTTTAAAAAAAGTCAGACAACTTCTTATTTTAAATGAATTTCTTGATTTTTTAGAATTCATATGAATTTTTTTAGAATTTTCTGTTTCAAAAATTTTTTTTTTCGAAAATTTCAAAAATTGATGTAGAGGCATGAATTTCGGATATGTTCCAGTATCGCGATTCTACAGTACACACAAAATGTTTCGAGGCCATTGCGCCAACCATTTCGGAGTTGCGGCCTTAAAAAAATGTCAAAGATGAAAAATTCAAAAATGATAGAAAATTCTGAAAAAATTTATGTGGCTTCTAGAAAATCGATGAATTATTTGAAAAGAGGAAGAAAAAGGTTTACTGATTATTTGTTGAACGATTTTTTTTAGCAATTTGTTAATATCTTTTTGACATTATTATTATGCAAAATTAATGTTGTTGGCACCTTTAATACAGTTGATTTTTTTCAGATTTTTATACCATTAGGAAGTGAGCGAATTCTCGCTGAATCTCACTTTCGACTGGGAATGTACGTGTGAAGCATCCTTAAGGTCTATGAACAATCTTGGCACCCAAAAAAGAGGTCGATTTTCGATCTTTCTTTTTTACGCGATTATTGAAACGATGAGGTCGGAATTTTTCACGAGGCTCTCCGAGTCAAAATTTTTTATTTTTTTATTTTTACGCGTAAGGGAGTAATCGCTAATTTGGCAAAGCGCCGTAGTCGCTGCATTCGAAATAAAAAATAAAATTGCTCTCAGGATAATAACTAAACGATCGACTGACCGAATACTTTTTTGACATTTTGTGAATTGCAAAAATGGCAGACCATTGAAAGAAAAGATCGATTTTTGAAAAACAAAACTTTCTTTAAGCGGCTGGCACTTTTGAAATTTTCAAAATTTCGAAAAAAATATCCGTTCATTCGATATTCTTATTGTTAGCGGGAAAGCACATTTTTCGTGCTGCGGCGCTGCACTACATAAATAATTACTCCGTTGTGTATAAATATTTTACAATAAAAAAAATTTGGCTCCCAAAGATAATGCGTAAGTGTGTGTACAATTCTTAATTTCTCGTAGCAATACGCGCGTAAAAAATGTATAAATATTGAAAATTTACCGGTTTTTTGAGCCCGAAGTTTGTGCACAGTCGATAACGTAGTTTTCGCTGTAGAGCCGAGTCAATAAAGCGCTGAGATTTGAAAATTTTTTGTACATGATTTTTTCGAACCCTCGAAACATTTTTAACACTAACATAAAAATCTCGATCGATTTTTTTCACGAAATCGAAACTTTTTTCAGATGCTTATCTTTATTTTGATTTTTGCACATTTTTCCATGTAGAAAACAAGAAAAATCAAATTAAAGATAAAACTTGAAAAAATTCATACGTATTCCGAAAAATGAACGTATCATTTTCATTTAAAAAAAAAAGGTGAGTTACCGCATATTTCGATGAATAATTTTTTTTCAACAATTTGTTAATAACATTTTGAAATGATTATTATGCAAAATTAGTCTTTTTAGTGCCGATAATAAGTATGAATTTTTTCAGATTTTTATAACATCGGCAAGTGTTTGCAATTCTTGCCCGAATTTCTCGAATTTAGGCGAAATGAACACCGCTCGCTGGAGCTACCTTAACGTGATTCCGAAATGACATTCGATTAACTTCAAAATCCTTTTGGAAGATCCTTGGATCAGAAATTTCATTCTATCTCGGAGCGAGTCCATTTTGACCCGCCTGTTCATTTTCCCACACTTTTCACGTTATATATTTTCTCAACATTAGATACGAGCTCGTTGTATCGGATACAACTTAACTCACATCAGTTCGAATTTGAAAAATGTACAAAAAATTTTTAAATCAGTACTCGATTTACTTGACTTCAGTTTAAAAAAAATACCCTTCAATTCCTCATCGAGTGTATTCGATGCGATTGCGAATATCTATCTAGCTTCCTTTTTATGCTGAGAGAAGACGTGGATTTGCAATAAACAAAACTATATATATATATATATATGTATATATATATATATATATATGTATGTATTATAAATATATATAAAAAAAAAAACAGTGACTCTTCTCTTCCGTCGTCAAACGCGTTATTGAAATAAAAAATTATCGTACTTTTTGTACCTCGGAATTGCGGCTCTTTTAGGATGTGAAGAGCGATAACAAAAAGAGTTACGCTCATTTTTTGTGTAAAAAAAAACAAATTATCAAAATTCAGTTTTCCTCTCCTCTTATCTATGGCAGTCGCTGTAGCTTTGCTACGGACGAATCGTGTATAAAATTTGTTAATCTTTTCTCTTCTATATGACGGTTTATAATAGTAAAAAAAATGTATTAAAAAAATGGAGTGGTCATTACGTTTTGATTAATCAGTCGTGTCTTTTTTTCTCTTTTTTTTTTAGAAATCTGAGTTTCGCGAAGGATCGACTCGACGAATTGATTGAAACAATTTACAATCTTTTATAAGCGTCCAATCGCAAGCATGAAAAACGCTTCATCGTTAGTTTTACTCTTCATCTTTACGTCGTATAATTTAAATTTAGATTTAATTTAAATTTAAATTTAATTTAATTACTGTACTATCTAGAATTGGCAAGTTTACGGATTGAGTCGAGGGGACTCAAGCGGTGGGTCGATCATCGGGCTCTTCGCTGCCGTGTTTCATTCCCTCCGATTATTCATCGATGTAGCAGCAAATTTTTTTTCTCTTCTGTCTTCGTTTTTCATTTGTTTTTTTTTTTTTTTGTTTAGAGTCCGCACTGCAGTTCCGCAGAGTCTCGATTTTTCTCGGGCGTCGAAAATGGCACTCACTTCTTTAATTTCTTTTAAACTGGGGTGTCAACGATATTCCAAGGTATTAAAAAAAATATATATTTTTTTTAGCACTCGAACTCGGAAGCCGTTATGGCGTTGAGGTCTTTCATCAGACCCTCGAGGTTCGCCATTTCTTGGTTCAATTCCTCCGTACTGTACGACGGCTGAAACAATCGAGAAAACAAGTTCGGGTTAATGAGATTTTTTTCACTTGTTACTACGATTATTTAAAAGGAAAATAAACATTACCTTTAATCGTTCAATTTCTTCGGGCGTGTGGGAAGCATTCGACACCGAGGCGAGACGATTTTTCGTCAACTGTGTCGCAGCTCCTTGGGTCTTTTTGTACGGACTCCCGGATATCGTCGGCCTCACCGTCACTTGAGAACCTGGAAATGGGGATGCAAATAAAACATCTTGTACCTCGCAGTCTCGAATAAGTCCCAAAATTCCTCCCGAAAATTTTTTCCGATAATTCGTCATTCTTTACTGGACCGACATGTCTTTGTCCAAAAGCCAGGTACATTTTTTCTTTCGTATTTTTCCTCATTTATCTATTTTTCTAAATCTCCGATTATAAAAATCGTCAAATGTAAAAATCTTCAAATGTAAAAATCTCCAAATGTAAAAATCTCCAAATGTAAAAATCTCCAAATGTTAAAATGTCCAAATGTTAAAATGTCCAAATGTTAAAATCACCAAATGTTAAAATGTCCAAATGTTAAAATGTCCAAATGTTAAAATGTCCAAATGTTAAAATGTCCAAATGTTAAAATGTCCAAATGTTAAAATGTCCAAATGTTAAAATGTCCAAATGTACAAATCTCCAAATGTACAAATCTCCAAATGTTAAAATTAGAGATTTTACGTCCAGATTTTAATCCCGTCCCGAAAAATTGTCTCGAAGATTCCTCCCGACAATTCCTTCAAAAAACTCCATCCCTTAGAATGAAAATTTACCTCCGTGCTTTTGCTGAGCGGGTGTCGAGGGCGCGGACTGCGGTGGTGGAGCCGGCACGCTAAAGCTCTTCAACGGATGACCCTGAAGACGCTTGCCGCTTCCGGTCCCCTCGACCAGAGCTCCGCTGGCCGTCGTCGGCTGACTTCCGGTCACGTAATGACCCGGCGCGTACGGACTACTCGACGGATAAGGTTGGCCCGTTGGACCGTAAGATATCTAAAAAAAAAAAAAAATGTAAATCAATGATAAAAATAACAACTTTGGGGTGGGAAAATCGAACAAATAAATTTTTTTACCGACTACGCTAAAAAGGCCCTATTTCGTGCCTGTAACGGGTGTGGAAAGTGGCCAATTATTGACGAGCGTAAGGAAAAGTAATTTAGCGGGAGGAAAAGTGATTTAGCGGGAGAAAAAGTGAACTTTTCCTCCCGCTAAATTACTTTTCCTACCGCTCGTCAAGACTCGGTCAAATTTCATCCCCGTTGCAGGTATAGAAATATGGCCACTGTTTAGCACATTCGGGGGAAAAAAAATAGCGTATGCCACTCGGGAGGAAGTGCCTTTTCACCTCGCGTCAATTTCTGCCCTCGCTTCCGTCAGGCATCCAACTTCACGCTCGTTGAAAAGACGCACTTTCCTCCCTTGTAGCGTAATATACAACTTTTGTGCCATTTATTTGGTACCTGCGATTGAAGTGGCTCGTAAGTGCTCGGCATCGAGCAAGAATCCGGACTTGATTCCGGCGTTGGTTCCAGAGTTATGTGCGCCCTGCTGAGGCTGTACTGAGCCACTGTGCGAGGATAATTCGCTCTCGCCGACGGAACGTCGCCGCACGAGCCATGAATCGTCGGCTGCGACATACTTCCGTTCACCACCGGCGTCGCCGTAGCCATCGCTGCAAATTCACGACGAAAAAAAATTAACCAAAACAAACAAAAATTAAGGCGCTGTTTTTTTTTATTTTTTCTGGTTTCTCGTGCTCAGAGTCGACGCAACTTCGTGTGAAGGACGATAGTGAAAGTGATGGAAAAATAAATTTCAAATAAATAAATGAAAAAAGCACGCGTTACTCACGTTGATGCAACGGACCACCATCGACCGGAAGTGCAATTAGCTTTGGCTTGTGAGCGCCTCTACTGTGCTGTCTGCTAAGGGTCGAACACTTGTCGTCCACGTTACCTGCTCCTTTTGTGTGTGTGAGTGTGTGGTTTTTTTCACGATCCAAGTAAAGGAGTAAAAACAAAATGATAAATGAACGAAATCAGAATAAGACTGGTTTTGTGTGTGTGTGCACAGTAAAAAAGGTTTGGACAGTAAAACATCGATTTTTTTTTTTTCTTATAATTTATAGTGTAAAAAATATTCTCTTAAATTTTTTTAAGTCCGAACTTTGAATGCTTTTTTCTTAAAACGTGACTTTCATGATCGATGTTCCTGTTATATCGAAAATAGCTTGATCGAAATTTTTACCAATATACTTCGACAGATTCTTTAGTCATTGAAGGTCCCATATTTTCAAAAATAATTTTTTTAAATGATGTAAAAAAATGATTCGATGTGTTGAACGATCGGTAAAAATCGACTTTTTCAAACGGTCGCCATTTTGCGAAATTTTTTATTTATTTTTTCCCCTCATCAAGGACCGCGTTATTTGTCACTTATTAAGAGACAATTAAAATCATTTCTTTCTGATAAAATTACAAGATGAAATCAAGGACACCGCAAAGGAACTTAAAAAAAAAATTCTTTACGCCGACCGTAAAATGAATCGTAAAATTTACAAGAAATTTGACACTTCTCGAAAATTGTCCGTTTCACCTGCAAACCTTTTTTACCGTCTTTCGCGTTTATCTTATAAATAAAACTCGAAATAAAATATGTTCAATGTGTTTAGTTTTTTTTTTTTTTTTTTTTTTGTTGATCTTTCTTTTTTCTGAAATTTAATTTTTTTTTTCATACCCATGTAACTCGGTACGTATGTCCGTTTGTCCAGAGAATTCGAGTTTACAGGGGCGCTTTCTTGAGGGTACTCTTGATTACCGGACCTCGGCAGGGTGTTGCTTATGACACCGCTCGTCGAGGCTTCTCCGTTCATCGACGATTTCTCCAGAGCCTTTAATTCCATCTGATCGTGGTGGATCCAAAGATCCGGCGGCTTTATGTTCGTTTTCTGACCGGAATCCTTCATGTACCTTCAAACAAGATCGTCGGATAAATTTTGCGTCGTAACAGTCAGTCGAGTTTTCGATTTATTTCTTATGTAAAAGTAAAAAAATAAAAATATAACTGAATAAATAAATAAAAATATAGCTAAATAAATGAATAAAAATATAGCCAAATAAATGAATAAAAATAAAACTAAATAAATAAATTAAATAAATACCCTTTTTTTCGATCCGGCGAATCGGGTCTCTTTCGGCAACACACGACGACGATCACGGCGACTCCGGTCACCCCAACGATCGTGCAGCCGACTATTATGTAGATCAGGATACCCGACAATCCTCGTCCATCTGCAAAAGTCGACAGTCAGAAATGACGAAAAATAACCGGTACGACCGATCGAGTGACAAACGAAAAAAAAAAAAAACAAAATTCCTTACCTCGACCATGCAATTCGTCATAGAAATCCATGCCATTGCCTAGGACGATTGAAAACGAGTGTGAAATAAAAGAAAATCATAAAACAACGATTAGCATTCCCTTTGCTACGAAAGTAAATTTTTTGTTGTTGAAAAATATCAAAATAAAGTATACAACTAATTAACGCCAGTGAAGTAAAATGAAATTTTGAGATAAACATTTTTCGAGACACAATTTAATGAACAACAAAAAAACATATATATATATATATATATATATATATATATATATATATATATATATATATATATATATATACAATATAAACACCAAAAGCTTGATACGAAGACGATAAACGTGCGGATTTCGTCGGCAGAGCGACGACAACTTCCGGTCGGAACTATAGTAATTTTCGCGGAATTTAAGACCGACGTCAGCGATCCGATTACTTACTGGGCAGAGTCTTGAATGTAACGGTCGACGAAAATGGTCCGTATCCTTTAGCGTTACGGGCTTGAATCTTGAAGTAGTAATTCGTACTCGGTCGAAGTGCTTTGACCACGTACTCGGTCTTGTTGCCGAGCAGCCCGTCCACCAGCCAGTCTCTGTCGCGCTTTGTGCTGTCCGTCGAATACGATATTATGTAGCCTGAAACGAGTTATCGAAAAGAAAAAAAATTAACGAAATTCGTTCGAAGTCGAAAATCCTAATGATCAACGCCCTGCTTGATTCTAACAACATGGTGGCTGTTTTTCCCCCGGATAAAAATTCCCAGACTTTTCCCTGACTTTTCACTGACCAATTAAAAATGTTCCCTGACCAAATTTCTAACGACTTATATGAAAAAATATTAATGATGCAAATGAAAATGCTTAGTTATTCAATTAATGTTTAATTCGATTTTATTGTTTTTTTTTCTAAATGTTTTCAATTTTTTTAAAATTTAAGGCTCCTTTTTTATTTACTCCTTATTTATTTAATATAGAACGTTCGGTGACAATTTACTTTTTCCCTGACCAATTTTGAAATTCCCTGACTTTTCCTTGATTCCCTGACCAAGATTTGATTTCCTTGACTTTTCCCGGTTTTCCCAGTTTTCCCTGACCGCGGTCACCCTGAACAAGGAACATCACTTCGATGTCCCCTTCCGATTTTGATGAAACTCACGTATGTCGTAGAGCATCGAAAACTAAAGGACACGTATTTTTTTTTAATCTGCGGAAAAATATTTCTAAGGGGTGAAATCGCCCTCCAAAGTTATGCATTTCAAGGGGTGATTATGCAGTGTCATCCATAAGGCGTCAATCGATTTTATTGACAGGAAGATGAAAATAGTCCTCATCGAAAACAATTAAAATTCCACGTGAAGTTGAAGGGAAAAATAGTACATTACGATACTAGTGCGAAAAAAGTTTTTCTGACGAGTATCGTACGAAATTTTATTTCGCGAGGTGCGAAAGGGGCGTTTTGCGCGCGCGAAGCGTGCGTAAAACTGCACTTTACGCACCGAGTGGAATAATAGTACTTTGCGATACTAGTGCGTAAAACTGGACTTTCGGCGAAGGTTGGAAAGGGGCTGCACGAGCCGGATCGAGCAGCCCCTTTCCAACCGCCGTCGGGAGTCCGCTTTTACGTACAAGTATCGCATACTACTTTTTGTGACGAATGCATGAAAGGTGCCAGGTTATGTTGCTGATCAGGCGCGCCAATAAAGGAAAAACAGACGGCGTGCGCATGCGCACGTAAACACTGTGCGCATGCACACAGTATTTTCCATACGCTTTTGCGTTGCATAAATACTCGAAGCGTGTCGTAAATACTCGTTACGACACGCTTCGAGTATTTATGCAACGCTTCCAGTATTTATGTAACGCCTTCTTGAAAAACACCACTTTATGTCGCGCCCAAACCCCACATAAAGCAGCACTCTTCATGCATGAGTTACAAAAATTCATTTGCCGGGCCGAATCATCCCCGCCCTAATGGAATTGAGGTGACCATCGGGAGACTTCGATAGACTAATGCACAATGTTCACAATTTCTACTTGCTCTCGACTCGCGTGTCACCTTTATTTCAACGTCGTCTTTCCCGTAACCCTTGCAACAATCGTTGTATAGTCTCATTTATTTGATTTTTAGTCGCACGGGGATCGCGCGAGTCCATCGAAACAGAGTTGCCCAATGGTTAAAAATTTGAACAAAGCCGATTGGTCTCATTTTGGTATACTCGGAGTTTCGTCATAGTCATTGCAACTCGCAAATGCATGTCTTGTCAACCCCAGTGCGACTGCGACTACGATGCAACTCCGAATCCATGGTTGCAGTACACCCAGAAAAAAGTTTATTAATCGTTAATAAAATCGGATATTAGAATAATTTTATTTGAATTAATTAAATTTTCATTTGACTCAAAGATATTTTTACTTGATTCACGTATATGCGATATTTGACCCCAATAAAATTTTATTAGATTTCAATAAAACTCTATTAAGCCCATATTTAAATGAGCAATTTTATTTGCTCTAAATAAATTTTATTTTGTTTGAATACATTTTTTTTCTGGGTGTAGTTTCGTTAGGGCGGTTCTTTAATTTTCCGCCCGGCATAAAAACTCACCAATCAAATTGCACAGAAAATGTACCATTCGGAAGGGCAAGTAAAAATAAAGTTGACGTGTTTTCGAACATTCACAAGAAAAAGAGTTTGCAGGGGTAAACTAACCCTGTAAGCCAGAACTGATATCGAATTCGTGTGCAGCGGTCAAGAATCCTTCTAACTATGCGGTCGCGACGGTTTTAGTGAATTTTTCTCGCTAACGACAAATCTACCACTAATATTGCTCCCAGGTGAATATTCAATACGGAATCTTGCGTCCGAAATGAATTATTAATTTTTTTTTTGCCGTGATATTACAAAGAATGTTTAATCAGATATGATTTGAAGTATCAGACAAAATTTAAGGTAACTAGGTCGCTTTGGACTCATTTAGCATAAGTTCGAGAAAAATAAGAGAAAATTGCAAATACTTCTTGATGGTATAAAAATCTAAAAAAAAATCATGCGTACTAAAGGTACTGAAAAGATTAATTTTGCGTAATAATAATTCCAAAATGTTATTAACAAATTAATCAAAAAATTAATTGTTGAAAACAAATTACCCGGCAACCAAACCTTTTTGTTTTTATAAAAAAGATTTGTTCATTTTTCTAAAGACGTACGATTTTTTTCAGATTTGTCAATTAGCTTTGACTATTTTTTTTTATATGGAAAAAAATGTGTGAAAAACACAAAAATCGTGGAAAATAAATTTTCCTCGATAATAAAACTTCCTCTGAGAGGAAGCGAAAAAAAAATGGGAAAACGATAATGCAAATTACCGATTATTTGACCATTAGGTTGTTTGGGCGGTTGCCAGCGCAGAATAACAGCGGTTGGTCTTTCCTCGTTGCTCTGTACGGTCAATTCACGCGGTGGCGTAGCTGGCGCAGCTTCCTGTGTCTGATTGAGTACCACCATACTCCATGGCGATTCACGTCTTCCCTTGACAACCTTTACGGTAAATTCGTACTGCGTGTTCGGCTTTAGATCGTCGATCATGCAGTTGAGATCGGTGGCGTTGAAGTACTTGTAGCGCGGATTTATGCTCGGATGGTAAGGTGTGTATCTCACGACGTAGTAACGACTGTCTGTCACGTACTGGATAGATATGAAAAAAAAAACATTGACAAACGAAATTATCGCTAACAATTAGAGATTTTAACAATAGAAATTTTAACATTAGAAATTTTAACGTTAGAAATTTTACCATTAGAAATGCTAACATTGGAAATGTTAACATTAGAAATGTTAAAGTAAGAAATTTGAACATTAGAAATTTTAACATTAGAAATTTTAACATTAGAAATTTTAACATTAGGAATTTTAACATTAGAAATTTTAACACTAGAAACTTTAACAATTAGAGATTTTAAGAATTTAACATTAGAAATGTTAACATTAGAGATTTTAGCATTAGAGATATTAACAGTTAAAGATTTCAACAATTAGGGATTTATAAAAAGAAATAAATGTTGAAAAATAAGAAACAAAAATGTACCTGGCTTTTGGACAAAGACATATCGGTCCAGTAGAGAACGACTGTGTTCGCCGACAGAACGATCGCCTTGAGGCCGATCGGTGGTGTGAGCGGAGTCATAGATTCGGGAGCAGATTTTTCTGTGGTCCGAACATTCTCGTAGGTCGGCAGACCTTGGCCAGCATCGTTTGTCGCGCTCAGTGATATGACGTACTCCGATTGAGGTTCTAAAAAAAAAAAAAAAAATATATATAAAGAAAGAAAATTAACGCAAAAATGTTTAAAAAACCCTTAAACTCCTTGAATTACCTAGATTATCGATGGAATAGAATCGCTGCTTGCCGTCGAGGACGTGAGTGTAAACGTCCGGAAATCCTTTGCCCCAACCGATCTTGTAACCTCGAACTTTGATTCCGTCGTCCTTTGGTGGATTCCACCATACCGATATCGAGTCCGACGATGCTTTTGCTGTTTATCAAATATGATTCGATGTTATTGTTATTTTTATTATTTCAATTGGGCAGACAAATGCATTTTTGTAACTCATGCATGAAAAGTACCGCTTTATGTAGGGGCGGGGCGGGACATAAAGTGGTGTTTTTCGAGAAGTAAGCGTATCGTAAATATTGTGCGCATGCGCACATCCGTCTGTTCATACTTTATTGTCGCGTCCGTCCAACAAAATAACCTGACACCTTTCATGCATTCGTCACAAAAGGTTGTATGCGATACTTGTACGTAAAAGCGGACTCCCGACGGCGGTTGTGAAGTGGCCGTTTAGCAACCGTAAAATTATCGATTGCATTTGGGTTGTTTTCTGACAAACTACTGCAACTCAACCAGTAGATTGGTGCGCCAAACCGACTCTGATTCCAACCTTCTGGAGGTAGCTTTTTGGTTGATATATCAAAATCAACCATACCAATCAACCATGTGTCGGATTGAAAGTTTGTTTACGGTTGGACTTTCCCAAACCAACCCAATTTTCAACTATATATCGAAAACATCGATCACTCTTGCCTCAGAGTTGGAAAGTTGGAAATAGGCTTTAGGAAAATTCAACCGTGAACCAACCAATGCCTATCCAATACATATAACGCTTGGTATTACGGTTGGTCTTTTAATATCGCCGAAAAATCAATCGCTGAAAGGTCGGAATGAAAGGTGGTTTGGTGCACCAATCGACCGGTTGGTTTTCAGGTTGGTCGGAACGCGAGGGATTGTTTGCCTGCGCTACGGTTGGCCATCTGTGTTATTCTAAGTCGCCCTGAACGATCGCTCGGGTGCTTTCCAAATATCTCACGTCGACCAGCGGAAACGATAGAACAAACGATGACAAACTAACTGCGCAGATTGCTCGGTGCGTTGGGCACGATGGACTCGTCGAGGTCGTTCTCGTAGGTCTCGACGTTCATCCAGTCGGTCCAGGGTCCCGTCCCGTTGACGTTGAGGGCGCATATCTTGACGTGATAGGAGCCGCGTTTCTCGAGGCCGCTGAGCGTGTAGTCGCGCTGGTTTCCCTCGGTCGTTACCGTGTTCGTGTGAAAACGTCGGTCCTGACGGCGGTAGCGAATCTTGTAGCCTGTTATTATACCGTTGCGACCCTCCAGCGGCGGCTCCCAACGGATTATGATGCTCTGTCGGGTCGACGATAGGGAAGCAGAATATTAAAATCGTTCGATCGTTGTTGAAGATTCTATTTCGGTAGAAAAAAAAAAAAAAAAAAAAATGGCAAACTGACCGTTGAACTCGCGGCTTCGACAGTGACGTTGTGCGGCGGCTGGGACGGGAGGGCACTGTGAGTTCTCACTGTTATTTCGCCGGTCGGCGCACCCGGACCGTTCTCGTTGACCGCCTGCACCCACACGGTGTACTCCGTGTAAGGAACGAGCTCGCTCAACTCGTAATTCGTGCTCGTTGTTTCCCGGGTTTTCTCCTCAGCCTCGCTCTAGGATTAAAAGTAAAATCATGAATTATTAATTGGAGTAAAAAGTACACCTATCATTTTTATTTTTATTTTTATTTTTTTTATATTGATAAACGGGAATAAATTTCATGAGTCAAAATTCGACCATTGAAAATTTTAGACCACAGAATGGAAACAATACAATGGAATAAACTCCATTCCATGGGCTAAAATGCAATAATTCAAAAATTTAGCCTACAGAGTGGAATCCATTCCAGGGGTATTTCATCAGCTAAGATTCAACGAATAAAACATGTAACCCACAGAGTAGAATAAATTTTCGGATTATTGAATTTTAGCTCATCGAATGGAATTTATTCCGTTCCATCAATTTTTTTTTTTTGTTTGTTTATTGCAATACTTGATTAGCGCACAGAATGGAAAAAAATACAATACAATAAATAACATTCCATGAAGCTAAATTCAATTTAAATTAATTAAATTCAATAATTAAAAAACTTAGCCTACAGAATGGATTTAATTCATAGGCATTTCATGAGCTAAGATACAACCAATAAAAAGAACCCATGCAGTATAATAAATTTTCGAATTATTAAATTTTAGCTCGTGGAATGCAATTTATCCCATTAAATTTTTTTCCATTCCGTGAACTAAATTTTCTAGTGATTGAATTTTGACTCATGAAATTTATTCCATTCTATCCACTTTTTTATTGCAACACTTTATTCCCTTAAATATTAACACGAATGTCACAAGAAACGAAAAATCAACAAGCTAACAGAACCATCTAAAAAAAATCGACTTTTAATTTAGCCCTTCCTGATCATCCCGGATCGTATTGATTAAAAATCCAAGAATGTCACAAGAAACAAAAAATCAACAAGCTAACAGAACAATGTAAAAAAAAATCGACTTTTAATTTAGCCCTTCCTGATCGCCCCGGATCGTATTGATCCAAAATCCAAGAATGTCACAAGAAACAAAAAATCAACAAGCTGACAGAACAATGTAAAAAAAAATCGACTTTTAATTTAGCCCTTCCTGATCAACCCGGATCGTATTGATCCAAAATCCACGACACTCTTCTTTGTCGTAACTTACTTCCATGAAAGTTACAACGTATTTGGAAACTCTGCCGTTAACGACGAGGGGCTCGTCCCACGATAGTGCAATGCTGAAGCTGCTGGTCGCGTGACCAGCGAGATTTTGCGGCGGTCCGGGTACATCGGCCTGAAACAGATACGCACGATCGATTTTTTTGTCTTTGCACAGACAATCGCGTAGGCTATATTAGCGCTTGGGCCGTAAAGCCCACGCCCATTGGCAATTTTTATTCGTAGACAATGTCGTTCGAGTTTTACGGAGAAAAATAAAAAAGTCGCGTCAACCTACTTCGGAGGTTGTGGTGACACGAAGGATCTCGCTGGATACTCCGGCTCCGCGTGAATTGTGCGCCACGGCGCGAAACTGATAGGTCACGCCAGGCTGAAGTCCGCGTACCACCACTTCCAATTGCTTGTGGAGTGTATTCACGACGCGCTCTCTGCGAATCGTTTGCTCGAATTATAACATCGTGACAGAATGATTGATACACGAGTATGACAATTGACCCCCGAGTAAGACAATTGATTCACACTAAAATTACTTATGGTTACTGCAATAATTGATATTCACTAAAAACAATTGAAATTCACAAAAACAATTAATTCTCACAAACATAATTGTTTCTCACAAAAACAATTGATATTCACTAAAATAATTGAGTCTCACAGAATCAATTGATCTTCCCAGACACAATTGATTCTCATAAAAACAATTGATTTTCGCAAAAACTATTGATTCTCACAAAAACTATTGATTCTGAGACAAACTATTGATTCTGAGACAAACTATTGATTCTGACACAACCTATTGATTCTGACACAAAGTATTGATTCTGACACAAACTATTGATTCTGGCACAAACTATTGATTCTGACACAAACTATTGATTCTGACACAAACTATTGATTCTGACACAAAAAATTGAGTTTCACAAAAAAAAATCAGTCGCAAAAAAATTGATTCTCACAACAAAAAAAATTGATTCTCGAGCAAAGCGATAAAAGTTCTCACCGCTGTGATCCTTCTTGCTTGTAGTAAACGTAATAAGTGAGCAAATCGCCATTCGCGTTCTCGGGCTCTTGCCATCGGAGAGTAACGAATCTTGACGAGACAATGGCAACGCTCAGATTTCTCGGTGCCGAGGGTACACTTCCGCCCTCGAGGCTGGACTCGAGGCTCTCGGTCTCGTCTGAAAAATGGGATTCCGGGTCGTAAAGGGAATTGGGATCGTTAGCCGTGCTCAGAAAATCCGCCGGATCGTCCGACGGACTTATCGACAACGGTGGACTCGGCGTATAAGCGGACAACGCGTGACCCAACAACGTGCTCGGATGCTGCCACGTGTTGTTGTACAATTGTCGGTGCGAGGACAATTTTTTTTTCTGAACACTCCGTGGAGTCGTCGACTTTGACGATTGAGATTTCTCTTCGCAATCGCAGAATCGATAAATCACGTGACGTAGGACATTCAGGTTTTTTTTTTACCATGCGGTTAATCGGTAGGAACATTAAGAGGATTGAAGAAATGAAAAGAGAAAAAAACGACATGAAATAAATAAACGTAAAAATTGATATTCAATCTAAATAAAAAAAAACAAACAACTACTCAAAAGGATCGAACAACTAATTCTTGAACCGTTTAGACTCACTTGGTTGATTGATCGTCAGTCTCGCCGAAGTTTGAACGCTACCCGCCGGATTCGTGCCGATGCATTGAAAGATACCAGCGTCTATCGCCAATAATCCATTTATCCGCAAGTTGTTGCTGTGAAAAAATCCACTCAATCAGACCCCGTACAAAAAATATCAATATCAATATCAATATCAATATCAATATCAATATCAATATCAATATCAATATCAATATCAATATCAATATCAATATCAATATCAATATCAATATCAATATCAATATCAATATCAATATCAATATCAATATCAATATCAATATCAATATCAATATCAATATCAATATCAATATCAATATCAATATCAATATCAATATCAATATCAATATCAATATCAATATCAATATCAATATCAATATCAATATCAATATCAATAGTAAGCAGACTTTTTTTCATACCTGTTGACGAGCTGCCAGTATTGACTCAATGTTATTCTCTCCCCGTTCTTCAGCCACGTCACTTTTGGCTCCGGTTTACCGTAAATCTCGCACTCGAATTCCAAATCTTGATTCTCGTTTGCAACCTTGTCTTCCGGACGCTTTATGAATCTTGGAGGCACTGCAGAGAAACAAATGCCGTCGAATAAACGGATTACATAGTTGTTTGTTTTCCATGCAAAAACATCTTTAGCGAGACTTCTAAATGAAAAGCGTCCACAAAAGTGTTCGGTCAAAGTCTCCCCGGGCAAGATATTCGGCAACGTACTCGGCGAGACATCCTGAACAGATATTCACGCCCGATCCTCAAACTACTGAGGATGTTTTAGTATATAATTTTAGCGAGTAAGCACAGTTGTAATTTCTTTAAATTCTTCTCACCTTGAACGATGACTTCCGCAACTGCGTCCAGTGTTTCAACCTCATTTTTCGCTCGACACTGGTAAGATCCGTGATCCTCTTCCCGTACGTCAGTTATCGTCAGACTCGATGCGGCTATCTTTCGATACCTTCGAATTGTCACCAAACAATGTCGATTACTTTAGTTTGCAAAAAGTTTATTAAATCTTACTTCCTTTCATTGATTGCTTCTCCGCGGAGTTTGAGCTTCCTTTCGTTCTCGTTTAATTACCTTGTGTCGAGAGCGGACAGATCAACGGCAACTCCATCCTTGAGCCAGCGTATGCTGGGCCTGGGATTTCCATTTGCCGCGCACTCGAGGGTTATCGAAGAACCCTCGACAGCCACTTGTTCCACCGGCCTCGCAATGAAGACCGGCGCTGTCGCTCCTTGATCTGCAGCGAGAGCAAAACTTTTGTTCGACACATCTTTAACGACACAATTGCGCTAGCATAACGAAACTGAGTCGCTTTTGATTAAGTACGGGGTTAAAAATAAAATTCAATTTATACAAATTATAATGATAATAATAATAAATAATGAAAAGCCTAACCGATATCACTGGTTAGAAGAGCAAGTTGAGCCTTGTTGCTGAGCCTGAATTGTCCGAAGCCACTTGCGTTGCATCTGTAGGAGCCAACGTCATGCGTTCTCACATCGTCGATCTCTAGAGCACCTGTGAATGCGTAAAAAAAATACCGTATTTCAATTATCGACACTCCTCTTTGAACTTCCTTTTTTATATACGAGGCATTCTCTGTCAACTCAGCCACTTTTTTTTTTCGACACTCTCAGATCTATCCCATAGTTGGTCACATTTTAGTATCACTTGAAAGTGCCCTTTGTGCATTTTTTCAGATTTTTTAATCCATCCATTTAGGGAGATGCGTATTCGTTTTAAATGCACATATCTTGAAAGGGATAAGTCGAGCAAAAATAATCTAAGGTCGAAAAAGTTCTCTTTGGTCATTAACTATTTAATGCAAGATGTGTTATCTTTTTGTGCATGTTGCAAATGCTATTTTTAGCAGAAAGCAATGAAAATTATATTTTTCCGTGCAATGCAACACTTTCGATTTCGCTGCCAATTTGTCAGGGTATTCGGCAATGTATGAAGAACCTACAAAAAAAAAAAATGGTCAAAGTGATACTCGACGTAATTGCTAAGCAAAAAAACAGTATTATAATATTTTTATTACAATTTTTTTTTTCATCCAATGCAAAACCTTCAATTTTGCTGTTAATTTTTTAGGGCAGTCGGTGATATAGGACAAATCTAAAAAAAATTGGCGACGTGGGACTAGAGGTATTTTCCGAGAAAATAAATATTGAAATATCGATATTTGATTATTATTTTCTCTTGCTTAGCAACTACGTCGAGTACCACCTTGCTATTTTTTTATAGGTTCTTTATACATCGTTGAATACCCTGAAAAATTGGCAGCGAAATCCAAGGTGTCGCATTGCAAGAAAAAATATAATTTTTATTCCTTTCTGCTAAAAACAGCTTTTCCAAAAAGAACAAAAATATAACACATATTGTATTAAATAGTTAATGAATAAAGAGAACTTTTTTGTCATTAGATCTTTTTTGCCCGACTTATCCCTGTCAAGATATATGAATTTGAAAAAAAAAACCTATATTCTAAATGGAGGGTTTAAAAAATCTGAAAAAAATTCTCAAAGAGTATTTTCAAGTGAACTTATAATGTAGCCAATTATAGAATAAATCTGAGAGAGTCGAAAGAAGTGGCTGAGTGGACACAGAATGCCTCATATTAACATTTATATTAAAACTTATATTAAAATTTATATTAACACATATATTAAAATTTATATTAACACTTATATTAACATTTAAATTGACTTTTAAATTCAAATTTTTCCATTTAATATTTGTTATCTTACCAGACGGCATAATTGTCATTCGACTCTCGTCGACTGCGAGCGGATGCTCGTCTTTGAGCCATTGAATTTTCAGTAGACTTGACGATCTCGGAAGTGAACAGCTCAGATAAGCAATCTGTCCTGGATAGACCATGGTGTCTTGCGGCTCTCGATCGAATCCCGGCAGGCCTTAGAGTAGCAAATATGAAAGCTCATTATTAACAATAATTGAAATGAAAGACTTTTTTTAACTTCGAAAGTGTTAATAATAATAAATGCAATGTAATTTATTTCATTTTTTTTTTTTTTTTTTTTTCATACTCACTAGCAAGTTTTATCGTCGCCGAACGCGAAACTATCGATCCAACGTCATCGACTGTCGCGAGACATTGATAACTACCGGTAAGCTCCGGACTTCCGGCGTAGACGCTGCTTATGTACAATGAGCCGTTTGCCAACTGAGAACTGAAACATAAAAGGATTGTCATTTTGCCGTCAAATAATCATGGAGATTTTCCCTCGAGATAAGTCTTGAGAGTGAAAAGTATAGTGGAAAACTAGCCAGTCCATTTGCGTGTACTGACTAAAATTGTATGCGAGAACATCTTCAGTAGTTTTAAGATCGGGTGTGAATTAAATAAATCTGCGGCCCTCTCCCAGGCTCTGATTAATCAACATCAGTGGTTCTTAACTTTGGGGGTCCACAGAGGGTCCCTCGTGTATTTTGGGGGTCTAAGGACCCCAGGTTAAGAACCGCTGATCTAAATCCTCTAAAAATGCAGTCAACATTTCTCATCAACCATCCAGGACACTGATTATTCTGAGTCCTCCGGTCAAAGTCTTCCCAAGAAGCATCCCAGGCCCCGATTATTCCAAGTTCCTCCCGGCTGAAAGACTCCCCATGAACCATACTGGGCTCTGATCATTTTCAGTCACCCGTCCGCTTGAAGTTACCGGTGAACCATCATGGGCTATGATTATTCCGACCCTCCCGGGTCTACGATCGCTCATGAGCCATGAGGTACTGATTGTTCTAAATTTTCTCAGGGGAAAGATTTCTTAAGAGCTATCCTAGCCCCAGATTATATTCCAAAGTCCCCTCCACGTTAAAGTATTCGCAAGAGCCATCTCCGGTCCTGATTACTCTAAATGCCCCGGATCAAAGTCTTCCTAAGAGCCATACGAAGCTCCGATTATTCTAAGCACTTCCCAGATCAAAGGCTTCCCACTAGCCATACTGAGCTCTTCCAGGGCCCGATTATTCCAAGTCCCTCCCAGATCAAAGGCTTCCTATTAGCCATACTGGGCGTTTCCAAACCCTGATTATTCAAAGTGCCTCCCAGATCAAAGGCTTCCCACTAGCCATATCGGACTCTTCCAGGCCCCGATTGTTCCAAGTATCTCCCAGATCAAAGGCTTCCCATTAGCCATACTGGGCTCTTCCAGGCCCCGATTCTTCAAAGTAGCTCTCAGATCAAAGCCTTCCTATTAGCCATACTAGGCGCTTCCAAACCCTGATTATTCCAAGTGCATCCCAGATCAAAGGCTTCCCATTAGCCATAGTGGGCTCTCCCAGACCCCGATTATTCCAAGTGCCTCCCTGATCAAAGGCTTCCTATTAGCCATACTAGGCACTTCCAAACCCTGATTATTCAAAGTACCTCCCAGATCAAAGCCTTCCCATTAGTCATACTGCACTCTTCCAGGCCCCGATTATTCCAAGTACCTCCCAGATCAAAGGCTTCCCATTAGCCATACTGGGCGCTTCCAAGCCCGGATTATTCCAAGTGCATCCCAGATCAAAGGCTTCCCATTAGCCATACTGGGCGCTCCCCCGGGCCCCGATTCTTCAAAGTAGCTCCCAGATCAAAGGCTTCCAACTAGCCATACTGGGCTCTTCCAGGCCCCGATTAATCCAAGACCCTCCCTGATCAAAGACTTCCCATTAGCCATACTGGGCTCTCTCAGGCCCCGATTCTTCAAAGTCCCTCCCAGATCATAGGCTTTCCATTAGTCATACTGAATTCTTCCGGGCCCAGATTAATCCAAGTTCCATCCGGATCAATGGCTGTTTATGAGCACCATCTGGAAATCATGACCTGGGATAGGCTTGATTATTTCTGAATCCACGCAGGCCTTCCCAAAGTCTTCCCAAGAACCATCTCAGGCCCTGGTTTTTCAGATACCCTCCTGAATCGTCCTGAAGTCCCCTCATGTACCATCCCAGGCCCTGAGTAGTGTAAGTGCCCTCCATACCGGGTCAAAGTCTTGTCCAGGAGAGTTACCGTAACGCTCTTTGTGGACACTTTGCTTAGAGTTCTAGCTAAAGATGTTTTCACAGAAAAAAAAATGTCATGCTTACCGATAACTATCGCCGATGAAGTTTATCGGTTGTCCGTCGTCGCTCCTCCATTGGATACTCGGCTGTCCCAATTCGCTGGTTGCCTGACAATCCAGCCTCGCCGAGCCACCCTGCTCGATCACTACGTCCTGGGGCTCGACCCTGAACGCCAAGCCACCAGCACCGCTCGCTGTAACATCAAAAAAATAACGTTCGAACTAAGCTTAAAAAATTCATACATCATGGAAACAAAAATTGAATAAAGATTCGTTCCCAAGGTAAATTAGATATCGCTTTTTTTTTTCACTGACAAGCTAATCTACCAATAATCGAACCTCTGAGGATCCGTTGACTTGACGTCGGCCTTTCGAGTGTCAGGGAAATATTGAATAATAGACGAGGCCTTTCAGTGAGGATCAAAAAACGATGAAACAATGAAAAATTGAAACAATAAATAAAAATCGTTCGTAAGGTAAATTAAATGTTTCTTTTTCTCAATGACAAGCTAATCTACCAATAATCGAACCTCTGAGGACTCGTCGAGTTGACGCAGGCACGTGTAGGGGGCGTTTCGAGTGTCAGGGAAACATTGAATAATCGACGAGGCGTTTCATGCAGTAAGTTCGAGGTGCTCGTCTCGGTGAAGTAGAGAAGACGATGCGGGGGATTCCCCGCATCGAGGGCCGCGCGATTCCACGCGACGATACTTTGGGGTGAGACCGGGACAAAGGGAGAAGCAGCCCTGCGGCTCCATATTCACTTTTATATATTGCATATACCGCGTAGGCATTCTCCGATAGTATATTGCGGGGTACAAAAGAAGGGCTGTTTGTCGAGGCCTTTCAAACTGAGCTGCACCCCAAGAGGATTGGTACAGTTATCGATACTTCTATTTATCATCCCACAGGGAATGATCGTCAGGATGTAACATGCGCCAGTAGTAATGGCAGGGGTGTGCGGTGTTTCGAACGCGACAACTTTTGCGAAACCAAGGTTCATCATTTTTGCCGGTCGTCGGGACGAAATTCACAAAAATAAACCGGTAAAGTGGCACATTTACATGCATACCACTCACAACTCTACCGGACAACGTCTCTTCTCCCCAAATAAATCTACCGGATAACAACTCGACCAGAAAACAACTCTACCGGATAACAACTCGACCAGCAAACAACTCTACCGGATAAGAACTCTATCGGATAAAAACTCTACCAGATAACAACTCTACCAAAAAACATCTCTACCAGAAACCAACTCGACCGGAAAACATCTCTGCCCAAACAACTCTACCGGATAACAACTCTACCGAATAACAACTCTACCGAATAACAACTCTACCGGATAACAACTCTACCGGATAACAACTCTACCGGATAACAACTCTACCGGATAACAATTCTACCGGATAACAACTCTATCGGATGACACCTCTATCGGATGACACCTCTACCGGATAACAACGCTACCGGAAAACAACTCTACCGGATAACAACTCTACCGGATAACAACTCTACCGGATAACAACTCAACCGGGTAAGAACTCTACCGGATGACAACTCTACCGGATAACAACTCTACCGGATGACAACTCTACCGGATGACAACTCTACCGGATGACAACTCTACCGGATGACAACTCTACCGGATAACAACTCTACCGGATGACAACTCTACCGGATGACAACTCTACCGGATGACAACTCTACCGGGTAACAACTCCACCGGAAAACAACTCTACCGGATAAGAACTGAACCGGATAACAACTCTACCGGATGACAACTCTACCGGATAACAACCCTAGCGGATAACAACTCTACCGGATAACAACTCTACCGGAAAACAACTCTACCGGATAACAACTCTACCGGATAACACCTCTACCGGATAACAACTCTACCGGATAACACCTCTACCGGATAACAACTCTACCGGAAAACAACTCTACCGGATAACAACTCTACCGGATAACACCTCTACCGGATAACAACTCTACCGGAAAACAACTCTACCGGATAACAACTCTACCGGATAACACCTCTACCGGATAACAACTCTACCGGAAAACAACTCTACCGGATAACAACTCTACCGGATAACAACTCTACCGGATAACAACTCTACCGGATAACAACTCTACCGGAACAACTGTACCCGATAACAACTGTACCCGATAACAACTCTACCGGATAACAACTTTACCACATAACAACTTTACCGAATAACAACTCTACAACATAACAACTCTACCAGAAAACATCTCTCCCCAAACAACTCTATCGTATTAGGACTGTACCAAAGTCTCTACCAGAAAGTAAAAGAAAAATACCAGAATCAAAATAAAACTCTACCAAACTTGCAATAAAACTCTACCAAAATTGAAATAAAACTCTACCGGAATGGAAACAAAAATCTACCGGAGTACAAGGCTAGATGACCTTATATTCCGGTAGAGTTTTTCTTTCATTTCGGTGGAGTTTTATGTCAATTCCGGTAGACTTTTATTTTGATTCTGATAGAGTTTTTTACTTTCTGGTAGAGATTTTGGTACAGTACATCTAATACGGTAGAATTGTAATATCGTAGAGCCATTATTAACTCATATATTTTCGCTGTCCAGTTCGGATTAACCGGATTTACGATTATTCCGGGGACTCTTCGCTCCCGAGCATCACGGTTAATCGGCGTTCAACTGTAAGAAGAAAACAATATTTAGCTCGTGAGAGTGTTGGCGAATCAAAAGCGTAGCTACGAGGCGCGAAAGACGATTTCTGAATTCGCGTTTCGGATGAATTTCGTGCCTTCCTTTTTTCCCTCCATTCGATTAAATGTCCCTATCATATCTTACCGTCAACCTGAAAAGTTTCTAAGCCGTCCGACGATTTATCGGCAGCTCCGTCGCTACAGTGGATTCCGGGGCAATCCCAGAGAGATAAAAAAAAAAATAATAATAATGCAATAAAAAAGAATTGTAAGAAAAAATCACCGGAGGTTAAACAGCGTGGAAAACACGGTTATACGGGCTACGAAACTCCGAAGATATCGGAGTCGCGAGTGCATGTTACTGTGTATGAGTTTGGCGAAGGGCTGAGCGGAAACCGCGTCCCCTTCGGGGGGGGGATTTATGTCCCGCACAGTAGTTTCACGACCTTTTTGCCGAGCGATATTCGGCCTCCCTTACGAGCTCCACCACGGTCGCGTGTGCGCGACTCGGGGAGATCGGAATAAATTTTGGGGGGATTCCCCTTTCGCTCGCGGTCAAATTGATCGTCTTAAGATTCCGGAATTCACCCTCCTCGCGAAATCCTTTTGCCTGATTTTATTTCGCTTACCACGCGATAACTCAATGGTACTTTGACGACAAAAAAAAAAGAAAAAAAAATTGCTTTCTATCGGCCAATTCGAGACCGCGAGAATGGAGAGTATTCGGAGTAAAAAAAGGGGGTGAATATGGACCAGCCCTAAATTGCAGCTAAATCAATGGCAATTTTATGAAAAAAAAAAAAAAAAAAAAAAAAAATTGTTTTCTATTGGCCAATTCGAGACTGCGGGAATTGAGAGAAAATATAGCGGGGAAAAGGGGGTGAATATGACCCAGTCAGAATAGCACTGAAATCAATTGCATTTTTTTTGCGAAAAATATTGATTTCTATCAGTCGATTCGTGAACGCGAGAATGGAAAGAAAGCATATGGTCAACGGGGGGGGGGGGGGGGGGGTGAATATGGCCCACCCCCATATTACATATTTGTTGGAATATGACTAAAAAAACAATTCACGATTTACCAGCCCTATTCACACCAATGTAACGGCAACTCTCTCGTTTATGTTTTGTCAAACATTTATTCACTTGTCAACGAACATTCTACCGGAATGCATCGCTCGTAACCTTTACTCTTGATTAAACTATTTTAAACCAAACCTGCGGAACTTTCTACGGTATCTGTTTTCTAAAATATTGACCCGATTGGATTTATCGCTTCTGGCAATGGGTAATTAAAAAAAAATAAATAAAAGATAAAAGTTTAACACCGGATTGGTATCGAAGAATGAAAGTCGATTAAATTTTATCTTCCAAACGTGCCTCCGCTTCATCGGAGCGAAAAAATAACAGGGGGGAAAATGGACCACTCCTTTGAATTTAATTACATATAAAAAAAAAAAATAAAAAAAAATGGCCAAGATATTTCAACTCTAAAAAAATTTTGTTTGATTATTTTTTCAACCCCAATTTCGACCAATGAGAGCGCGGTATTTGACATCACGTGGTACAACTAGGTCTAAATTATATCGATAATTTTTCGAAAATTTTCCGGCTAGGTTGCTAGGCGATAAACATTAATTTTTCTGTCACTTGTAACCTATGCGAATGATTAAACGTCAAATTGCTATTCACGAGCATGGACATGAGTGAGCGAAGAAAGCATTGGTCGAAATTGAGGTTGAAAAAATAATCAGCCGAATACCCCTCAAGCTTAAAAATTAATCGGGTATTTCCCTCTTGTTTCCCTGCGTAGCATCGATCGAGATAAGTTTTGCTCAAAAATCCCTCGCGCTGCGCGCTCGGGATTTTTTTAAGCAAAACTTATCTCGCTCGTTGCTACGCAACGAAACAATCGGGAAATACCCGATAATTTTTAAGCTCTCGGGGTATTAGAACCGAAAATTAATAAACGGTATTGGAAGCATTTTTTACATAAACTCTTTCTGAAATTTCAAACACATGTGCGTTGCAGTAAAATTTTTATTTTTAATTAAGACTAGTCCATCACTTCCGGCGATAGATGATTAAAAAAATAGATAAAGGATAAAAGTTTAACACCGGGTTGGTATCGAAGGATGAAAGTCGATTAAACTTTATCTTCCAAACGTACTTCCGGTTCATCGGAGCGAAAAAATAACAAGTGTCAAAATGGACCACACCTTTGAATTTAATTACATATAAAAAAAAATATATATATAAAAAATGGCCAAGATATTTAAACTCTAAAAAAAGTTTGTTTGAAAATTAATAAACGGTATTGGAAGCATTTTTTACATAAACTCTTCCTGAAATTTCAAACACATGTGCATTGCAGTAAAATTTTTATTTTTAATTAAGATTAAATTCCATCACTTCCGGCGATAGATGATTAAAAAAATAAATAAAGGCTAAAAGTTTAACACCGGGACGGTATCGAAGAATGAAAGTCGATTATATTTTACCTTCCAAACGTGCTTCCGCTTCACCGGAGCGAAAAAATAACAAGGGGGAAAATGGACCACTCCTTTGAATTTAATTACATATAAAAAAAAAATATATAAAAAATGGCCAAGATAAGTAAAAATTAAAAAAAAAAAATTTTGTTTGAAAATTAATAAACGGTATTGGAAGCATTTTTTACATAAACTGTGTCGGAAATTTCAAACACATGTGCATTGCAGTAAAATTTTTATTTTTAATTAAGATTAAATTCCATCACTTCCGGCGATAGATGATTACAAAAAATAAATAAAAGATAAAAGTTTAACACCGGGTTGGCATCGAAGGATGAAAGTCGATTATAGTTTACCTTCCAAACGTGCCTCCGCTTCATCGGAGCGCCGCATCGATCGGAGTTTAAATTAGCGAAAATAATCGAGTATCGGATTGGTGTCGTTGTTTGGCCGATATCCAAGAGAGCTGACCGAACACCTCTCATGGGATTATCGATTATCGAACGGACGGGCGATGGAGAGCTCGCCGCAGATTGATAACAGGGAGGTTATAGGGCTCCGAAGCGTTTTCCCTAACAAACTCAATTTTCTCATCGATAGCCAATTTCGCGTTTTCCACCACGAGCTATCGCTGGCGAATTTGCCAAAATTTATAGGGAAGGTGGGGCGCGCCGGCCGGCCAGTCGCAATAACACACAGAGAGGGGCCAAAAGGGGACCTTTTTACACTTTTTAATGCGTCCCACGAAAAAAAAAAAAAAAAAAAAATGGTAAAAATGGTCCGTTTTGTTCCCGATTTTCCGTTTTCTCTCGCTCTCCTCCGCGTACAGAAAAAAAAATAGAGGAGATATCAATACGCGGGGCAAAATGGACCAATTGCGACACGTTATTAAAATTTTCATCTCTCCACTCTGCCCCATGAATTTTTGCCATAAATATTCTCGATAATCGGATACAATTCAAGAACCATTTGAAATCAGTCGTTCAAATGGTACACTGTAAAAATAAATAAAATAAAATAAAATAAAATAAAATAAAATAAAATAAAATAAAATAAAATAAAATAAAATAAAATAACTACACTGTAAAAATAAATAATAAATTTAATGCAGTGGAAATTTAATTTTGCTTACACGACTTGGATTAATCGAACATTGATGTTCTTTTTTTTGTAACATTAAAATCACGGATATTAAAATTACAAATGTTTTGTCGAAAATTTACAAAAATTTTAATTAACAATAAAAATTTTACTGCGCGATTGCAATGCACATGTCTTTGAAATTTCACAAACGATTTATGTAAAAAAAGCTTCCGATACCGTTTATCAATTCTCAAAAAAAAAAAAAAAAAAAATCTTTTTTGGAGTTTAAATATCTCCGCAATTTTTTTGGTTACCTAATTAAATCCGAAGGACTAGTCCATTTTGTCCCAAATTATCTTTCATGCTCAAGGAATCCATACTTTGTCCAGAAAATAATTGGAGCACAACGCGTGACTCGTGCATTTTGGAGAATGCAAATTTATTAATTTACAACACACCGTCACACGAATCCATCTTGCCCCATCACAAAACAAAAGAAAATTGCATATTTTGTTTGGACGCGCCAAATGAGTGCAGCTAATTTACTTTGGGTCGTAAAAAAAAAAAAAAAAAAAAAGATGAAACTACTTGAGTCGCTTGGCTGCTCCATTTTTGCCCCACTCTCGCCTCCCCGAGTGGCACAAAAAAAAAAAAAAAAAAAAAAAAATGGCACCCCACTCCTTCGAATTATACACTTACAAAATATGTGGACGGAACTGTGACTCGGCGCACGAACGAAGTTCGTACAACTCCGAAAGTTTTTACCTACAAAAAAGGTTTTCCGCGTACAGCCGGAAGCTATACGTTCCCTCGTACTTCGGCCGTGTCCTTCTTTTTCTCCTCGTGAAATGGAGAACAAGCACCTGGTAGCACTCAAACGTTACACATTCCTTTTCTCGAAAGTCTCTCGCCCTATCTGGTTACATCGACTCCACTGATGTCCCTTTTTGTCAGCATACATACATAAATGCACGTATGTATATGTACACTATTGGAGCTGGTCGCTCGCGCGCTCACACCCCTCTCTGGACTTAGGTCCTTATTATTTTAAATCCCATTAAAAAAACGTATACCCTTACAATTCTAAGCCCCGCTGTAACGGTCCTATTGTTAAGCAACTTCTCGTCCCTATTACGGACCCCTCTAGCCCAATTATTGAACTCAACTGACACAATTATTGACCCCTCTGACCCAATTATTGAACCCTACGTGATCCAATTATTGACCTCATCTGCCACAATTATTGACCCCCGCCTGATCCAATTATTGACCACACTGACCCTATTACGGACCCCTCTGGCCCAATTATTGAACCTTACCTGACCCGATCATCGACCTCACCTGACACAGTTACTGATCCCCGCCTGACCCAATTATTGATCACACTAACCCTACGGACCACACTGACCCTATTACACACCCCGCTGGCCCAATTATTAACCCCTACCTAATTATTCAACCCTACGTGATCCAATTATTGACCCCCACCTGATCCAATTATTGACCTCACCTGCCACAATTATTGACCCCTGCTTGACCCAAGTATTGACCACACTGACCCTATTACGGAGCCCTACCTGGCCCAATTATTGACCCCTAGCTGGCCCAATCATTAACCCCTACCTGGCCCAATTATCGACCCCTACCTGGCCCAATTATTCAACCCTACGTGATCCAATTATTGACCCCCAGCTGATCCAATTATTGACCTCACCTGCCACAATTATTGACCCATGCTTGACCCAATTATTGACCACACTGACCCTATTACGGACCCCTACCTGGCCCAATTATTGACCCCTACGTGATCCAATTATTAACCCCCACCTGATCCAATTATTGACCTCACCTGCCACAATTATTGACCCATGCTTGACCCAATTATTGACCACACTGACCCTATTACGGAGCCCTACCTGGCCTAATTATTGACTCCTAGCTGGCCCAATTATTAACCCCTACCTGGCCCAATTATTGACCCCTACCTGGCCCAATTATTGACCCCTACGTGATCCAATTATTAACCCCCACCTGATCCAATTATTGACCTCACCTGCCACAATTATTGACCCATGCTTGACCCAATTATTGACCACACTGACCCTATTACGGAGCCCTACCTGGCCCAATTATTGACCCCTAGCTGGCCCAATCATTAACCCCTACCTGGCCCAATTATCGACCCCTACCTGGCCCAATTATTCAACCCTACGTGATCCAATTATTGACCCCCAGCTGATCCAATTATTGACCTCACCTGCCACAATTATTGACCCATGCTTGACCCAATTATTGACCACACTGACCCTATTACGGACCCCTACCTGGCCCAATTATTGACCCCTACGTGATCCAATTATTAACCCCCACCTGATCCAATTATTGACCTCACCTGCCACAATTATTGACCCATGCTTGACCCAATTATTGACCACACTGACCCTATTACGGAGCCCTACCTGGCCTAATTATTGACTCCTAGCTGGCCCAATTATTAACCCCTACCTGGCCCAATTATTGACCCCTACCTGGCCCAATTATTGACCCCTACGTGATCCAATTATTAACCCCCACCTGATCCAATTATTGACCTCACCTGCCACAATTATTGACCCATGCTTGACCCAATTATTGACCACACTGACCCTATTACGGAGCCCTACCTGGCCCAATTATTGACCCCTAGCTGACCCAATTATTAACCCCTACCTGGCCCAATTATTGACCCAGACCTGGCCCAATTATTAACTCCCCCACGATTCTTGACACAGCACGCGGCGGCGGTGAAATCTCTTTACATTATAGAGATATTTTTTTCCGCTCGAGAGAAATATCGCAACCGACACTATTGGGGAGCCTTCATCGGTTTAACATTTCGGTCACGTATCCACGATATTGCGAATTCTACCCTGAAAGTTTACTCAACCTTCTCACCCTACTCGTATTCGCTCGAGGCAATTTTTTTTTTTTTCGTTTTTTTTTGTTTTCTTTGCCTCCGATGTGCCTTTATCTATCGCAACTCGACGATTTCGAAACTCTGATTGCATCCGGATGCGAGTCCATGGGAAAAGGCAGCTAGCCGGTTTATCTATAGTGAGAGCACTTTTTTTTTTTTTTTTCTTGTCCATTCGTCTCTATCGTTGCAGTTCAATGGCCAATGCGGACACATTGGCTGATGAGCTTGACGTGATGGGAGTGAGGATTTAAGGCACGCGCAGAATTCGTCGGTAACGCCCGGTGAGGGTCTTTCCGTGTTGCACACGTCTGGATTCGAATGAAAATAAACCGACGAGGCCCGGTTTGATTTACGGCAGCGGGCGCGGCCAAGCCGACAACCTACCGCACGCCGCATACGGAAATAGACCAGCAGGAGCAAAAAGAAGTCGGGGACGCTCGTCTGCAAAAAAAAAAAAAAAAAAAAAAAAAAAAAAAAAAAAACCCTGTTGTATACGACAAGGCATTCGCGCAGCGTGTGCGCACATACCGGTCTGTTGGTCCTTGCGATTTACATTGATTTCTTTTACGGCCTCGCGACGTGAGGCGCATTTTTTTTTCATAGCTACTGATTTTCGCATCGGCAGCCGCTTGTTTTTTTTTAACCCTTTCGGAACTTCGTGGAGCGTAACTTTTCTATCGAGCGATCGTCAATGGTTTTGACTTTGGGTCAAAATTTTGCTTCGCATTCGTGCTCGGCGCGACAAATTACAAATGTGCGATCGAAATTTCTTTTTTCGTTTCAATTTCGAGCCACAAAAAAGCTTCGAGGATTTTCTTTTTTTTTTTTTTTATCGCAATGCGGCGGGATGAAAAAAGAATTTCGTTCCTCCATCGACTTGTATGGGGTATTTTTTATTTATTTTTTTTTTTTTTTTTTTTTCGTAGAAGGCGACAGACGCCTTGGTTTTTTTTTTTTTCGCGACTCTGCCGGAGATATCGTCGCTTGAAAAGACAAACTATCGGCAGTTCTCAGCAGCAATCGGACAATAAAGAGAAATTTATTCGTTCTCTCTTAAGCTGTATTTGATGTATTTCTTCGCGCTGATTATGAAATTATATCGGTTACCAGCAGGTTGTTGTTGCTCGCGCGCTTGGCTTTTCGAGCTCTCGCTGTTCAGGTGCGTTAAATTTTATATATATATATATTTTTTTTTTTTTTTTTTTTTACAACAAACAAGGAAATTGAATAAATACATCAAATAAATTTTCTCACACTTTCCCTTTTTACAATTAATTTTTCATAAAATGTTATATTCTTTTCTAAAAATAAAAAAATAAATAAATAATCTAAAGTTATCCCAAGATTTTAACCACCCCCGGAACTTAGCCACTCCGAAATAGTGACGCGAAGTTGGCTGCTAATAGGGGCGTGAAGTTGGCTGTTTATGGGGTGTGAAGTTGTCTGTTTATAGGACGTGAAGTTGGTTGCTTGTGGGGTATGAAGTTGATTGCTGATGCGCCCATGAAGTTGGCTGCTTGTGGGGCGTGAAGTTGGCTGCTGATAAGGGCGTGCGGTTGGCTACTGGTGCGGGCGTGAACTTGGCTACTGGTGCAGACGTGAAGTTGGCTGCTGATGCGGGCGTGGGGTTGGCTGTTTATGAGGTGTGAAGTTGCCTGTTTGTGAGGCGTGAAGTTGGCTGTTTATGGGGTGTGAAGTTGCCTGTTTACGAGGCGTGAAGTTGGCTGTTTATGGGGTGTGAAGTTGCACGTTTATGCGGCGTGAAGTTGGTTGCTTATGGGATGTGAAGTTGATTACTGATGCGATCATGAAGTTGACTCCTTGCGGACCGTGAAGTTGGCTGCTGGTAAGGGCGTGCAGTTGGCTGCTGGTGCGGACGTGAAGTTGGCGGCTGGTGCGGGCGTGGGGTTGGCTGCTGATGAAGGAGTGAAGTTGGGTGCTAATGGGAGCGTCCAGTTGGTTTCTGGTGAGGGCGTGAAGTTGACTGCTGATGGGAGCGTGACGTTGACTGATTACAGGGTGGGACGTTGGCTACTGATGGGGGTGTGAAGTTGGCTAATAATAGGGGATGGATGAAGTTGGCTGCATGTGGGGCATGAAGTTGACTGCGGATGAGGGCGTGAAGTTGGCTGCGGATGAGGGCATGAAGTTGGCTGCTGATGCGGGCGTGGAGTTGGCTTCTGATGAGGGAGTGAAGTTGGGCGCTAATGGGGGCGTCCAGTTGGTTTCTGGTGAGGGCGTGAAGTTGTCTGCTGATGGGAGCGTGAAGTTGACTGATTATAGGGTGGGACGTTGGCTGCTGATAGGGGCGTGAAGTTGGCTAATAATGCGGGGTGGGATGAAGTTGGCTGCGTGTGGGGCGTGAAGTTGACTGCGGATGGGGGCGTGAAGTTGGCTGCTGATGCGGGCGTGGGGTTGGCTTCGGATGAAGGGGTGAAGTTGGGCGCTAATGGGGGCGTCCGGTTGGTTTCTGGTGGGGGCGTGAAGTTGACTGCCGATGGGAGCGTGAAGTTGACTGATTATAGGGTGGGACGTTGGCTGCTGATGGGGGCGTAAAGTTAATAATAGGGGGGTAGGATAAACAAGCAAACAAACAAATCCACAGTTTTTCAAAATATATAGTAGTACATTGTATCCTAAAAAAAATTGCTGGTTTAACCAAAAGTCGAGGCGACATACGTTCAAATCTGTTGGTCGTTTGGTGTGAAGAAGAGTATTTGGGGTTGACGGGGCAAAATGGGACAGCGATGGCAAAACGGAACCCAATAGGTCATAAACAAGATCTCATTTCGAATGGAGGACGCTGGTTCAATTGGTCCCGCTCCTCTTACTCCTCAAAGGTAGATTATAATTTGCATTTGCAGAGATGAGCGGCTTAGGTTTGTAATGTCGCCCGATGTAGATTACGACACATGTAGGGTTTTATGCGTGTACTACAATCATGCAGTCGCATAAATGAACAAGTGAACCACAAACGCGTAGAGAATTACGGATATCGAGCTCTAAGATGTGCGAGTTGGGGGGGCGCCAGAGAGTCTCCAATTTCTTTTTATTTCGTTCCACTGATGCTCGTACAAACGGTGTGAAAACGAGAAACAGGGAGTAAAAAGAAGACTGTAGGCAAAATAAATGTCGAATTTGAAACGCCCGCTGTCAGTCAAGTCTCGCCCGTCGAAACTGCTGTGACAAGCTCTCAAGATAAACACACGCTGTGCCCACAGGGGCGATGGGATTCGATTCTACGTTTTACTTTGTCTACAAGTTAAAACGTCTCTCAGCACCATTTGGCTATTTACGACTGCGTGAAGGGAATACGTTCTCAATTTCTCAATTTCCCAATTTCCCAATTTCTCAATTTCTCAATTTCTCAATTTCTCAATTTCTCAATTTCTCAATTTCTCAATTTCTCAATTTCTCAATTTCTCAATTTCTCAATTTCTCAATTTCTCAATTTCTCAATTTCTCAATTTCTCAATTTCTCAATTTCTCAATTTCTCAATTTCTCAATTTCTCAATTTCTCAATTTCTCAATTTCTCAATTTCTCAATTTCTCAATTTCTCAATTTCTCAATTTCTCAATTTCTCAATTTCTCAATTTCTCAATTTCTCAATTTCTCAATTTCTCAATTTCTCAATTTCTCAATTTCTCAATTTCTCAATTTCTCAATTTCTCAATTTCTCAATTTCTCAATTTCTCAATTTCTCAATTTCTCAATTTCTCAATTTCTCAATTTCTCAATTTCTCAATTTCTCAATTTCTCAATTTCTCAATTTCTCAATTTCTCAATTTCTCAATTTCTCAATTTCTCAATTTCTCAATTTCTCAATTTCTCAATTTCTCAATTTCTCAATTTCTCAATTTCTCAATTTCTCAATTTCTCAATTTCTCAATTTCTCAATTTCTCAATTTCTCAATTTCTCAATTTCTCAATTTCTCAATTTCTCAATTTCTCAATTTCTCAATTTCTCAATTTCTCAATTTCTCAATTTCTCAATTTCTCAATTTCTCAATTTCTCAATTTCTCAATTTCTCAATTTCTCAATTTCTCAATTTCTCAATTTCTCAATTTCTCAATTTCTCAATTTCTCAATTTCTCAATTTCTCAATTTCTCAATTTCTCAATTTCTCAATTTCTCAATTTCTCAATTTCTCAATTTCTCATGCCGTTGAAAACTAAATAAATTGTTAAAAATAAAAAGTAAAAAAATTTCACGGGCGAAAAAATACACATGTTTAAAGCAATCGTTGCAATGTATCGAGTACAGCAAAATCTCGCTTATCAGCCCTTCGATCCACCGCGCGCCTCAGCATTATCTGACGGACCCAACTCATCCGAGCCCTTCACGTTAACCGAGGTGTAGGCTCGAATGATACGGGAAAAAAAAATGTTATGTATAAAAAAAAAATGGTCAATTTAATGTACAGTTCTCGAAGTATTTATGCAGTAACTGGTATATTGAATTTAATGACCAATCGTGATGAAAAATTGCTATACATATTATTATGCAAAATCAAACGTCATGACATAATTGATAAGGCTGATTTTTTTTTCAGATTTTTGGCACGTCGCGAAGTTCTGAAATTTTCATCGTATTAAACTTTTGGTTGGTAATGCATGTGTGATGGATCATTAATAAAATTCATTGTCACGCTTCGGACAATTTCCCGAAAATCAAAACACGAGTAAAAAAAAAAAAAAAAATTGTATAAAAAATTCAAGTCGCGAAACAGACGAGGTGGAGTAAAGAAGAAGAAAAAACGAGGCACACAGTGAGGTAAAAGTCGTCGACACGTGACGAGCAGACCGTGAAGGCAAGGTGGCTGGCCGAGTGGCGACGCCGATGTCTACGGGGTGTCCGATAAATATTGATAAGAGTCGTGCAGAGACGAGCGTTCCGGGCGAGCGCGTGCACTGTGTGCGTTGCCTCACATGTATTCCGTTAATTCATCGGTTCTCCTTCGCACATACAGCCGGAATCAATTAATCGTAGCGGGGCGCACGTGCGTCTAAGGGTGGCTAACGAATCCCTGCTGTGGGCATGCGCGATACCCCGAAGATTCCATCCCTAACGGAGGGGTGAAGAGAGTAGAGTACGATACAAAAATGCACTGAGGTTTCCTAAAAGCGAGACTAATCGGTTGGAGAATTCGACGGGTACCGTTCGATCGATAAGGAATTCTATATGCAATCGAGTTTTGTTACGTTTTTTTTTTAACATACAACCGAATTTTATTTTGATATATCGATTTTTTTGGGGTTTTATATTTCAATATTTTTATTCTCTGATTCTCTGATTCTCTGATTCTCTGACTCGATGACTCGATGACTCGATGACTCGATGACTCGATGACTCGATGACTCGATGACTCGATGATTCGATGATTCGATGATTCGATGATTCGATGATTCGATGATTCGATGATTCGATGATTCGATGATTCGATGATTCGATGATTCGATGATTCGATGATTCGATGATTCGATGATTCGATGATTCGATGATTCGATGATTCGATGATTCGATGATTCGATGATTCGATGATTCGATGATTCGATGATTCGATGATTCGATGATTCGATGATTCGATGATTCGATGATTCGATGATTCGATGATTCGATGATTCGATGATTCGATGATTCGATGATTCGATGATTCGATGATTCGATGATTCGATGATTCGATGATTCGATGATTCGATGATTCGATGATTCGATGATTCGATGATTCGATGATTCGATGATTCGATGATTCGATGATTCGATGATTCGATGATTCGATGATTCGACAATTCGATGATTCGACGATTCTCTGATTCTTTGATATTATATAACACAATTATATTATATAAAGTTCTTATTCTTCAGTATTCGAATTTTAGGTCGAGATCCCAAGGTTTAGTAAACAAAATTTTCGAAACAGTCGAAAAAATGTTGGCCCGGTAGATGAACGAGGAACGCGAAGTAATAAAACAGCATTTCTCGTAAAAAAAAAATAAAAAATAAAATAAAAAAAAGTAGTGCGCCGTGTGAGATTATACGAAGGGGAGCAGGAGAAGAGCGTGGGCGACGAATGCGAAATGTAAAAGGTGGAGTTGCAACATCGACGCGTGGCGCGCTCGCCGGTACGAGCACTGCCTCGACATTTTAAATCCCTATTAATCCAAACGTCTATCCATGCGTTATTACGCCAGATTTTAATTCGCGACAAGCCAACGATTTGTAGCAGTTTTTTTTTTTTTTCTGTTGCTAACTGTTATTTAGCGTAGAAACGAAAAACGATTTATAATCGCCGATAACAGTTTTTGGCAATTGTCAATGTGCCGCTTTATATCGGATCAAAATTAACGTCGAATTCGAGTTCAACGGAGAACAATATTTAAAAAGTTTTTCATCGCTCTTTAGAGACTTGTAAAAAGAAAAAGTTCTGAAACCACATAAAATACCCAATCTCGTTTAGATTTTCCCGTAAATAAGATAAGCGGGTTATTCGGCTTAAGCGGCTTGCCGCAATTCCACCGAAAGATCAAAAATATCGTCGATTGAAAAATGTCAAAAAATAGTCGCTTTTTCCCCGAAATTTCACTCCAATTTCTATTCCCTCATTTTTCGCCTTTTTTGTTCCGCGCTTTATCTTACGTATTATTTCTCGCTGATCACGATGCTTATTTTACTCCCAGCTCAATATCGTTTGCCGAAAAAAAAGACATTCGAAGCGGAAACAAAAAAAATCTTTCTTGAAGCACGCCGTGAGGAATTCGATGCTGTTGATTGGTACAGAATATTGCAAAAAAAAAACAAAAAAAAAAAACAAAATATATACATGTGTATACAAAGATAGTGTAAAATATATTTTAATAACAGAGTGGGTGACCGGTTAAGGTGTTCTTGCGCCATGTGGCCAACAGTCGTTGACGACATCTCGTCCTGCCGACGGTCTCCAACCGATCGCTATCATCGCATCATTTTTTTTTTCTCTTTCTCTCTTTATCTCGTTCGACCTTCTCTTTCTTTAGGTTACTTCGTCGGGACTTTCATATCTCCTCACAGTCCCGACGGACTCACGCTGCCCGTATACAGACCGTGCCCCGAGCTCTCTATCTACCTACCCCTCCAATCCTCGGATTTCCGAGCATCGGATAATGCGGGTTTCTCACGTTGCCTTGTATAACGGGTGAATCAATTTCTTGTAGTCTTCACAAAGGTAGTAAAAAATAAAAATTCTCTATTTTCATAGCCCTTGCACAAACGGCGTTCAAACGTCGGTGAGTGTCGACGAGTGTCTGCGAGTGTCTGCGAGTGTCTGCGAGTGTCTGCGAGTGTCTGCGAGTGTCTGCGAGTGTCTGCGAGTGTCTGCGAGTGTCTGCGAGTGTCTGCGAGTGTCTGCGAGTGTCTGCGAGTGTCTGCGAGTGTCTGCGAGTGTCTGCGAGTGTCTGCGAGTGTCTGCGAGTGTCTGCGAGTGTCTGCGAGTGTCTGCGAGTGTCTGCGAGTGTCTGCGAGTGTCTGCGAGTGTCTGCGAGTGTCTGCGAGTGTCTGCGAGTGTCTGCGAGTGTCTGCGAGTGTCTGCGAGTGTCTGCGAGTGTCTGCGAGTGTCTGCGAGTGTCTGCGAGTGTCTGCGAGTGTCTGCGAGTGTCTGCGAGTGTCTGCGAGTGTCTGCGAGTGTCTGCGAGTGTCTGCGAGTGTCTGCGAGTGTCTGCGAGTGTCTGCGAGTGTCTGCGAGTGTCTGCGAGTGTCTGCGAGTGTCTGCGAGTGTCTGCGAGTGTCTGCGAGTGTCTGCGAGTGTCTGCGAGTGTCTGCGAGTGTCTGCGAGTGTCTGCGAGTGTCTGCGAGTGTCTGCGAGTGTCTGCGAGTGTCTGCGAGTGTCTGCGAGTGTCTGCGAGTGTCTGCGAGTGTCTGCGAGTGTCTGCGAGTGTCTGCGAGTGTCTGCGAGTGTCTGCGAGTGTCTGCGAGTGTCTGCGAGTGTCTGCGAGTGTCTGCGAGTGTCTGCGAGTGTCTGCGAGTGTCTGCGAGTGTCTGCGAGTGTCTGCGAGTGTCTGCGAGTGTCTGCGAGTGTCTGCGAGTGTCTGCGAGTGTCTGCGAGTGTCTGCGAGTGTCTGCGAGTGTCTGCGAGTGTCTGCGAGTGTCTGCGAGTGTCTGCGAGTGTCTGCGAGTGTCTGCGAGTGTCTGCGAGTGTCTGCGAGTGTCTGCGAGTGTCTGCGAGTGTCTGCGAGTGTCTGCGAGTGTCTGCGAGTGTCTGCGAGTGTCTGCGAGTGTCTGCGAGTGTCTGCGAGTGTCGGCGAGTGTCGGCGAGTGTCGGCGAGTGTCGGCGAGTGTCGGCGAGTGTCGGCGAGTGTCGGCGAGTGTCGGCGAGTGTCGGCGAGTGTCGGCGAGTGTCGGCGAGTGTCGGCGAGTGTCGGCGAGTGTCGGCGAGTGTCGGCGAGTGTCGGCGAGTGTCGGCGAGTGTCGGCGAGTGTCGGCGAGTGTCGGCGAGTGTCGGCGAGTGTCGGCGAGTGTCGGCGAGTGTCGGCGAGTGTCGGCGAGTGTCGGCGAGTGTCGGCGAGTGTCTGTGGGTGCCCGTGAGCATCCACGAGTGTTTGTACAAACACTCACAAGTGTTTGTGAGTGTCTGCGAGTGTCCGCGAGTGTTCGCGAATATCTTTGAATGTCCGTGGATAACTGTACGAGTGTCTATGAGCACCTGTGAGTTCCGTGAAAGTGTCGGTGAGCGTCGGTGAGTATCCGTGAGTGTCTGTAAGTATTTGGGAGTGTGTGAATATCTATAAGTGTCTGTGACAAGCTCACGAGTGTCCATGAATGTGTGTAAGCTCTGTAAAATCAGTATCAGTGTCGACCCACCATGCTTTAATATATTGCAGTTTATCTTGAAGCGAAGAGATTTTTTTGTTTACATTTATTATTTTCCACTATTCTCATCGCGTATACGAGCGATTCTCGGTGTAGGTAAAGGAAGGTGAACAAAAAATGCGCGAGACCAGAAGAATGAAAAAATGCAAAGTCCGTAGTCGTTTATGCACGATTCATTCCGCTCTCCCGCTTCTAGCGAACAACGCTTCCCACTGCAATCGTCTACCGTGATTACTTTTTATTTTAATTTTTCATTTTTTTTTTTTTTTTTTTTTTTTTTTTTTCGTCGTCATTCCGCACAACGAAACGTTCTCCAGAGATTTATAATAAAATCCGGCCGGAGACATTTTTTTTTCCTCGCTCAACGTAACCATACAGCACAATAGTTTCGAGCGAAACAATGACTAACGGCGGCGAGGCTTTTTCGACAGTGTCGTCTTTCGGTTGCATAGCTCCGAGCGATTCGACTCTCCACGCTCATCTCGTCTCTCTTTGTTACTCGGCTTCTCGCGCCCCCCCCCCCCCCTGCCAGCTCGAAATCTCCGCAACTGCCGTCTCTAATGAATCTTTAATAGACGAGCCGAAGCTCCGCGTGGAGCGACAGACGAGTCCGGCTCGTTTCTGATACACCGACTCTGTACATCCAAGCGTGAGAGGTTTCTTTCCTTTTTTTTTGTTTTTGCCAGCAAGTAAGAACAAACTATTCGGAGGTCAAATACAGTTTAAACCGAGTTTGTACTTCGAATAACTTACGCGCCAGAAGTCGTTAACGTATTTTATTAAAGCGAAGAGAAACACGTTCTCTGTCGCTCTCTCTCTCTCTCTCTCCCTCGCTCCACTGTAAGACCAATGTCGCCATATCTCTCACACTCCTGGCTCCGTCACGTGACTCACTTCACCTCGTATAAGTTAATAATCTAATATATATTTTGGAAAACTGTGGATTTGTTTGTACATTTTTCCCGGAGTGGCTATAGTCCCGGAGTGGGTAAAGTCCCGGAGGGGCTAAAATCCCGGAGTGGGTAAAATCCCGGAGTGGCTATAGTCCCGGAGTGGCTACAGTCCCGAAGTGGCTAACGTCCCGGAGTGGCTAAAGTCCCGGAATGTCTAAAGTCCCGGAGTGGCTAAAATCCCAGAGTGGCTACAGTCCCGGAGTGGCTAAAGCCCCGGAGTGGCTTAAGTCCCGGAGTGGCTACAGTCCCGGAGTGGCTAAAGCCCCGGAGTGGCTTAAGTCCCGGAGTGGCTACAGTCCCGGAGTGGCTAAAGTTCGGGAGTGGCTAGAGTCCCGGAGTGGCTAAAGTTCCGGAATGGCTTAAGTCCCGGAGTGGCTTAAGTCCCGGAGTGGCTACAGTCCCGGAGTGGCTAAAGTTCTGGAGTGTAAAGCACACAGATGCACACAGTTGCACAAAGATGCACAAAGATGCACACAGATGCACAAAGATGCACACAGTTGCACACAGATGCACACAGATGCACACAGATGCACACAGATGCACACAGATGCACACAGATGCACACAGATGCACACAGAAGCACACAGATACACATAGACACTGCGAGCGCACGAAGCGCGCAAGCCAACATAACCGCTAATAATAATAATAATAATAATAATAATAATAATAATAATAATAATAATAATAATAATAATAATAATAATAATAATAATAATAATAATAATAATAATAATAATAATAATAATAATAATAATAATAATAATAATAATAATAATAATAATAATAATAATAATAATAATAATAATAATAATAATAATAATAATAATAATAATAATAATAATAATAATAATAATAATAATAATAATAATAATAATAATAATAATAATAATAATAATAATAATAATAATAATAATAATAATAATAATAATAATAATAATAATAATAATAATAATAATAATAATAATAATAATAATAATAATAATAATAATAATAATAATAATAATAATAATAATAATAATAATAATAATAATAATAATAATAATAATAATAATAATAATAATAATAATCACCGCAGGTGGTGGGAGGGCGGGAACTCCCTCTTGCTCGGGGAGTGACGACCCCGCGTACACCGAGTAAGTCAAGGGGGACTGAAATCGGCACAGGTCCGACGGAAGTCCCCTGAGACGACCCCAGGTGGCGGGAGGGGGTAAAACCCCTCTCGCTCGGGATGTGACGACCCCGGGGACACCGAGTAAGCTGAGGGGGACTGAAGTCGGCTCGTGCCTGACGGATGACCTCTAAGGCGATCTCAGGGACCGGGCCACGTTCCGGCACGGTACGGGGAGTCGCGCCCCCGAGAGACCCTTAGCATGAAGGAACAAATAACCATGAAATGCACAAAAAAAACAGAGATATACCTCAGGTGGTAACCCCAACACAGGGGCAATCCACCCTGGGCGACGGTCGGGTTGAAGCCCTGGCGGCCCATGGCAGCGGCACGGATTCTGAGGGCCGCAAATTGTGCAAGGAATCGGGGACGAGGACAGCGACGAGGAGGACAGACGAGAAAACCAGAACGGACAAGACAACACTGACCCTGCCCTCCAGGGTAAGGACAGCGAGTGTGTCGAGTGTGGGCAGCGGGGCAAGCGGGACCTCCGCTACCTCCGCGGTCGACAGCGACATACAAGTACCGGCCGGACTGGCGAGTAACACGAGACAGGACGGAACGGACATCACGGAACTACTGACGCTCATATGGAAGACGGCGACAAAAATGGCCGGGGCAGCCGCTGTTCAAAAGAACATGAACATGACGGTCAAAAACGGGATCAAGACTATTCTTGAGGCAGCCGACGTGGCGCTGCATAAGCACACGAAGGTAGCCCAAAGAAACGTCACCGAGCACGAACTGACGGAGACAGAAACGGAAACGGAAACTAAAAAACGTGAGACGCCACAGACGAAACGAAAACGCTCGGCGACCGTGACCCCCCCGGGGTCCTCTCGGAAGCGACCTCCGAGAGCGGAAACGGCCGAAGACTGGCGGACCGTCACGAGAAAAAACAACAAACGAACGGAACGAAAAGACAAAACGGACGGAACGAACGCGACGAACGCGACGAAATCGAGGAACGCGACGAACGCGGCGCACGCGACGAACGCGACGAACGCGACGAACGTCACGAATACGAACGCCAAGGCCAGGAAGCGCAAGCTGGCACCCAAGCAACGGGGGACAGCTGTACTTGTCAAGCCGGCGAAAGACAGCAGCTACTCCGACATAGTACGGAAAATACGGACGACGGTGGACCCGAAGAAGAGTCATGTGCAGGTGACGACCCTGAGGAAAACCAAAGACGGGCTGTGTCTGCTAAAGATACAGACCAAGAACAACGGACAAGAAAATTTCCGACGCGCACTTCAGGACGCGATCGGAGACCATGGCAAGGTTAGGACCGCGACCTCCAGGCGTCAACTGGAGATCATGGACTTGGACTGCGTCACGACCGAGGACGACGTGAGAAGTGCGCTAGGACGAGAAACAGGGCGAGACGCAGACTTTGGCGTCCACATCTTCGGTCCGAACCGGAACGAGCAGTACATGGCGGTATGCGAACTCGAATCGCATGAGGCTGCGGTGCTGCTCGGCCGGGGCCGGATCGGGATAGGATGGGTGCGTTGCCGCGTCCGAGAACGACTGACGGTGACGAAATGCTTTAAGTGTCTGGGCTACGGACACACCAAAGCAAACTGCACGAGCAAGGACCGGACTAAAAGCTGCAGAAAATGCGGCGAAACGGGACATTACGCAACGGACTGCGAAAACACACCAGCCTGCCCCCTGTGCACCGAGGCGGGGCACGGTGACGCAGCGCACTTCGCGGGATCCGGGAAGTGCGCGGTATTCCGGGCTGCGCTGGAGGAGTGCAGGAGGCAGGCAGGACGACGGACAGAATAATTCAGGGAAACCTGAACCGAAGTAGGACGGCAGATATGCTGCTACCACAGATAGCCGACGAGTACGACGCGGACATCATGATTCTGTGCGAACCTTACAGGATAAGGCCGACACAGACATGGATCACAAACGAGACCGAGACAGCAGCTATCTGGGTGAGGGGCGCTGCCCGATCTCGGGTAACTAGCCGCGGGGTGGGCGACGATTTCGTCTGGGCTAAGGTCGGCGCTGTCACATACGTCAGCGTCTACCTGACCCCCAACTGCACCGTGGCGGAGTTCGAGAGAAAGGTGGAGCTCCTCGAGGACGGAATAAGGGAGCTGCCCGGCGACGTCGTTGTTGCGGGGGACCTCAACGCGAGGGCGATCGAGTGGGGCATGACAGCAACGAACAAACGAGGACGGCTGCTGCTGGAGATGGCTGCAAGGCTCGATCTAGCAGTAGCGAACACGGGAAGAGTACCGACATACAGACGACCAGGGTTTGGAGACTCTATCCCCGACGTTACGATGACATCGGACAGAATTCTGTCACAGGTGAGGCGATGGCAGGTGATCGAGGACTATACGGCCAGCGACCACCAGTACATAGCCTACGAAGTGACAGGACCGACAACAACGACACGGACAAGGATCCAGCACCCCCTGCGGTGGAATGTAAGCAAACTGGACGCACGGAAGTTCTCGGAGGAACTGGTGGCGGCACCAGCCCCGATTACAAAAGTCCCCCCGGAGCTGGTTGGCCGGCAAAGGGCGGGAAGACTGGCAGACGAGACGGCCAAACTGACGGAACGGCTGTGCAACAGCACAATGCCGAAACGACGAAACGGACGAAACAGACAACCACAGTATTGGTGGACGGACGAGATAGCCGAAATGCGCAGAATTTGTCTGGCAAATCGGCGACGTGTAACGAGGGCTGGCGGGAGACCCGAAAGGGAGAACCTCCAAGCCGCTTACAAGACTGCAAGGAAAACGCTGACGAACGCGATCAGAGACAGCAAAGCGCGATGCTGGAAGAAGCTCTGCGAGGAGGTGGACCGGGACCCGTGGGGCACAGGTTACAAGATTGTAACCGGTAAACTCGGGGCACGAACTCCACCAGAACTCAAGGACGCTGAAACCACACGACGGATCGTTGACGGACTCTTTCCGACACACCCGATACGCACGGACGAAACAGAAGACAGAGAAGCACCGGAAGTCCCCATTTTTACCGCGGAGGAGCTCACCAGAGCATCCAACGCGATAAAGAATGGAAAGGCACCGGGACCAGACGGAGTACCGGGAGAGATTATCCGGCTGATGGTTAACCTGAGGCCGGAGATATTCCTCGACTTGTACAACGCCTGTCTTACAACAGGAACATTCTGCGACCGGTGGAAGACGGCGAGGCTGGTACTTATCCCCAAGGGTAAGGGAGACCCGAGCACGCCGTCAGCCTACCGGCCGCTGAGCTTACTGAACACGACAGGGAAACTCTACGAACGACTACTGAGACCCAGAATCACAGACGCGATCCAAGCCGCAGGCGGTCTTTCGGACCAGCAATTCGGCTTCAGAAGGGGCCGTTCAACCATTGGAGCAATCCAACAGGTGATCGACTCCTTTTTGGAATTGGACAGACACTGCCATGCAGCGCGACCTATCGTGCTCTTGGCGACACTTGACGTCAGGAACGCCTTTAACTCGGCAAGGTGGGTGGATATCTTGGAGGCGCTTAACAGCGGTTTCGGGATTCCTGCTTACCTGGCACGGGTGGTGGATGATTACCTGAAGAACAGACGGATAACGTACGAGACGACCGAAGGACAGGTGACAAGACAAATCACCGCGGGGGTCGCCCAAGGATCAATACTGGGACCGGACTTCTGGAACGGCTTGTACGACAGCCTGCTCAGACTGGAGTTGCCGCCCGGTGTACTCCTCGTCGCTTACGCCGATGACGTGGCGGCGGTGATCACCGAGCGCTCTCCAGATCTGGCGCAGCTGAAGCTGAACCAGACGATGAGACGAGTAGGCCGATGGATGACAGACCACGGACTACAACTCGCGACAGAAAAGACGGAACTGACGTTTCTCACGAGAAGACGTATACAGACGAGACTGCCCATGAGGGTTGGGACCCACGAGATCGAGGCCGGGGGGGAAGTCAAGTACTTGGGGGTGACCCTAGATACGAAGATGACCTTCTGGCCTCACATACAAAAGACAGCCCGAAAGGCGGCTGAGAGGATAGCATCCTTAAGCCGCCTGATGGCAAACACGACTGGACCAAGACCGGGGAAACGGCGACTATTAATGTCAACGGCCCACTCGATCCTCCTATACGGCGCTGAGATCTGGGCGGATGCCCTGAAGACGAAGAAATACTGCTACGCAATGACGACAGCACAAAGACAGAGCGCGCTGCGGATCGCTTGCTCCTACCGGACTGTCTCTGCACAGGCCGTTCTGGTGGTGGCGGGCGTGATCCCCATAGACCTTCTTGCTTTCGAGCGCAAGAGGATTTATGAAAGGACCGCAGACACGAGCCGACAGGACGCGGCAACCACGGAAAGACAGAGTACGATACAGACCTGGCAACAACGATGGACAGAAGGATCTACAGGCAACTGGACGAGACGACTGATAAAGGACTTGAGACCGTGGATTGAAAGGGAGTTCGGGGACGTAAACTTTTACGTCACCCAGCTCCTGACAGGACACGGCTACTTTAGACGGTACCTTTACAGCATGAACAGAGTACGGACACCGGACTGCAAGTACTGCGGACATGACCGGGACGACGCGGAACACACGTTTTTCGAGTGCGACCGCTGGACACCGCTTAGACTGAGACTAGAGACGACCGTTGGTAGCGTCACCGCAGACAATATTGTCGAGGTGATGCTCCACACAACTGAATGGTGGCAACTTGTTGCCACCTACACAGAGACAATACTGAGACGAAAAAACGCAGACGGCTGCCTCGAATGACAGAGCAGACAAACTGACGTGAGACGAAACGAATAGACAGAACGAACAGACGAACACAGACAGCTCCCCCAACCAGAAGTAATACTAACATAGTTCCTGGTTGAGGGAGAACCGAAAGGAGAAGGCGGTTTAGTGGGTAGGCTACGGGAGTCCCACATACCCATCAGCTGGGCTGGTGGAATCCGTAACTTGGATTCCGCAAATTCCGTTTTTCTTTACGGAATCCTCAGGGATCCCGTAAGGGAAAAAAAAAAAAAAAAAAAAAAAAAAAAAAAAAAAATAATAATAATAATAATAATAATAATAATAATAATAATAATAATAATAATAATAATAATAATAATAATAATAATAATAATAATAATAATAATAATAATAATAATAATAATAATAATAATAATAATAATAAATGGCATTGTTATTATTATTATTATCTTAATAATGATTTAATTAACATAAATATCCATATTAATTTTTAAAAAAATAAAATTTCGTGGTAAAATATAAAAGTAGTTGCAACGTATTTTCATGAGGTTAATTAATCTCATCGTTTACAACGGGATCCAAAGTGATTTTTCAAGGTCCCCCCTACGGCACTGGCCTCTCTTTGATCGAGGCATTCGTCGATTCATTCGCGATCCATATGTTCGCTTTGCAGTCCCCCCCCCCCCTCCTCCTCCTCACCCGCCGTCGCTCCGGCAGCAGCGAGCGAGAGTTTCAGGATCCTGACCGATTGGAAAATACACCCTCGCTTTTCTCCGTTGCCCGATCGTAGGGAGAGTCCTTGTTCTTCCTCTCGCTCCACACCGCGCGCCACGTAACCTTCTGCATCAATAATCCGCTGCCCTCGACGCCTCGCTCGTCCCTTCGCTCTCAGTGGTGCTCAACTTCGTTCCAGATCGGAATCCTCAGCTCGCCGTCTCTCCCTTTCGTCGCGGCAAAATTAAGAGCTATAGAGAACTCCTACGTGACTCTGTCGTGCGTAAAAATCATTCACGGTGCTGACGCGCAGCACGTCAATCGACATCAAAAGAATGTAAAAACATTTTAACACCAGTATATTTTTTCCTTATATTTGAGCGATCTTTTTTTTTTTTTTTTTTTTTTTTTTTTTTTTTTTTTTTTTCGTCGAACTATCCTCAAATTCACATGTTGAAATTGGATGGAATATATTTACCACTTCGTTTCACTTGTGGTTGCATTTGCAGGATAACTGAAATTACTTTAGGGCCATTTCAGTTCGTCCCTTCGCTCCCAGTGACGCTCAACTTCGTTCCCCGCCCAAACGCCCCCCTTCTGTCCCCCTTGCCTTTCGGAGCTCGAAAATTATGAGCAATTGGGCAATCGTTTCCAACCCGGTCGTGCGTAAAAATCAGCCTCGGGCACTAACGGACAGAAAGACAATTGATATTAAGAGAATTTAAAGACTTTTTGCACGCCGTTTTTTTTTTATTCCTTCATGTTTGAGGCATTTTTTTTTTCACCGGACTGTCCTCGGGCACACATTCAGTCCGGTGACATTGACGGAATATGTTTCCCACTTAATTACATTTACGATTGCGTTTTTAACAATGTTCATAACAACGGTTATATTAATTGGATTTAGAGGACAACTGGAAATTCTGTTAACGTCCACGGGTCACAGTGACAGACTCTGCCGCGGTGCGGGATACGCGACATATTATACGAGAGGGTTATTGCGGCTCGCGCGCCAGCAGTAGGTTCTCAATTCGCGCTCTCACCACTTATTGCAAATTTATGTTTTACTTGCTACATTTTGATTCCCCGATATTGCAACAATTTTTTTTTTGTTTTTCACTCGAATGATACTTTTCAATTGTCGTCATATGCAACCCATGCTGAATGATCAACACTTTGAGCTTAGGGTAAACGTGGTGAATATGGACCAGCCCGGTTAACACGTAAATCAATGATATATGGACCGGTCCATATTCCCCACTTTCATCCTATATATCGCAATATCAATGCGAGGAATAAAATTTCTCAATTTCTCAATTTCTCAATTTCTCAATTTCTCAATTTCTCAATTTCTCAATTTCTCAATTTCTCAATTTCTCAATTTCTCAATTTCTCAATTTCTCAATTTCTCAATTTCTCAATTTCTCAACTCCTCAACTCCTCAACTCCTCAACTCCTCAACTCCTCAACTCCTCAACTCCTCAACTCCTCAACTCCTCAACTCCTCAACTCCTCAACTCCTCAACTCCTCAACTCCTCAACTCCTCAACTCCTCAACTCCTCAACTCCTCAACTCCTCAACTCCTCAACTCCTCAACTCCTCAACTTCTTAATTTCTCATCTTCTCATCTTCTCATCTTCTCATCTTCTCATCTTCTCATCTTCTCATCTTCTCATCTTCTCATCTTCTCATCTTCTCATCTTCTCATCTTCTCATCTTCTCATCTTCTCATCTTCTCATCTTCTCATCTTCTCATCTTCTCATCTTCTCATCTTCTCATCTTCTCATCTTCTCATCTTCTCATCTTCTCATCTTCTCATCTTCTCATCTTCTCATCTTCTCATCTTCTCATCTTCTCATCTTCTCATCTTCTCATCTTCTCATCTTCTCATCTTCTCATCTTCCCAACTTCCCAACTTCCCAACTTCCCAACTTCCCAACTTCCCAACTTCCCAACTTCCCAACTTCCCAACTTCCCAACTTCCCAACTTCCCAACTTCCCAACTTCCCAACTTCCCAACTTCCCAACTTCCCAACTTCCCAACTTCCCAACTTCCCAACTTCCCAACTTCCCAACTTCCCAACTTCCCAACTTCCCAACTTCCCAACTTCTCAACTTCTCAACTTCTCAACTTCTCAACTTCTCAACTTCTCAACTTCTCAACTTCTCAACTTCTCAACTTCTCAACTTCTCAACTTCTCAACTTCTCAACTTCTCAACTTCTCAACTTCTCAACTTCTCAACTTCTCAACTTCTCAACTTCTCAACTTCTCAACTTCTCAACTTCTCAACTTTTTGGATCTAACGTACAGTGGAACATTGAAAGTCTCGATTTTATATACACGAAAAATCGTATTTTTGGAATTTAAATGGAAAATATTGGGTTGGAAGTGAATTTTACGAGACAGACATTTTTTGACGTCACGAAAGAGGTGCACAGTAGTTTGCGCATGGTTTCCTTATTTGTTACAATTTTGAGCATAGCTTCCTCAAAGAGCGAAGCTATGCTCAAAATTGTACAAGTACTTTGGTCTTAGTTCTCAGTAATAGTACTTAAAGTACCAAAAAAAACCACACATTCTGAACACCTTTTTATTAAAATCGAAAGATGTTTTTGTTTTTTCTATGAAAAAAAAAAGCTTCCTCTATGAGAAAGCAAAAATGGCAGACGCATTCCCGTAGAACGGGGAGAAACACGTAAAAAAAAAAAAAAAAAAAATTGGGTTCGCGTGGTTTTCCATGCGGAAAATATTAAGAGGGGAAAAAAAAAAATTACCATCGACCGCCGAGAAGCAGAAGGGCGTATATCACGACGCTTTACGTGTTAAACGATGCTGGGGGTGGGCTTTGCTCGTTCTCAACAGTGCGATATAACCCACCCGTTGAAATAAATGCTCGGTCGACGTGAAATTTTTAATTAGTTCATACCATGTATAAAAAAAAGAAGAAAAAAAAAAAAAAAAATGTCTGAAATAAATTCCGCCGTTTCTGGCCAGAGCGAGGCAGGTCGAAACGCCGAGGTCAGCGTTCGCGTAACAACCTTTTATTTTATTTTTTTTATTATTATTATTATTTTTTTTTTAAATAATTAATTGCAATCTCGACTTTTCCGGAGGGTCTCGAAGCGATTTTGCGCTGGAAAGCGTTCTTGAGGCGAGGTTGGGTGAGTCGAAATGGTAGTCGGTGCAAAATGGACCACCTTTGTCCACTTTTCGGCGAGACGAAAAACCAAAAGCGGTGTCTCATCCAAAAAATGGAGGACACTTGATTTTTCGTCAGATTTTTTTCGTAATCGGAAATTTGTCCAATCCGAAGTGTTACCCCAGAATTTCGAGCAAACGCATCAGTCTGCATTTGTCAGATACGGAAGTGTGGAGGAAAACAAATAGGTGGGGCAAAATGGGCTCATTCCCAAAATATGCGCAATGAAATTTCAGACAACTTCAATCGTCCGCATCGCTCCCACATTTTGTCCCATATTGTCTAAAATCTTTTTAATAATAACAAAAATAATAATAATTTCATTTGATGCTCATTGCATATGAAAGTATACATTTTACTTTTACATTTTACATTTTACTGTGACAGCCTTTAGTTTTTGAAACACCTCATATTTTGGCAAAAAAAAAAGAAGTGAAATAGAGCCTCCCTTGACAAAGTTTTCCATTGGGCGATTAATGGTAATGAATGGTTATCCAAAGGTAATCAGTGTGATCGTAATGGAAATTCATGGGGAACATTGAAACGGTACTTTCTACCATTCATTCATAATGGGACTCCACTGGCAAATCAGTGGAGAATTTTAAATGGTACTTTTTCCCACTCGTCACCAATAGGAGACCAATGGCAATTTCCTAGGAAAGTTCGATTGGTACTTTTTTTCCATTCGTTATTAATGGGAGTTCACTGACGAGTCAATGGGACGTTGCAAATGGTACTTTTTCCCTTCGTTATTAATGGCGGTCTATTGGAGGATAAGTGGAACAGCTGAAATGGCACTTCTTACCATTGGGAATAAATGGGAACTGAATCGAACGGTCAATAGCTGGGGAATCTTCAATGGCGCGTCTAATATATTTATAATTGACGAGAAATAATAATCGAGTCGACAAACACTAGGGAATCACTTAAATGGTATAAGCGATAATTAATTGCAGATCAATTAATTCACAATAGTAGCCGTGAACTCAAAGGACCGTAATTATTTATGAACAATAGGAGACATTTTTCTGGAGCATTATAGTTTTTTTTTTTGTATTTGTTACATATTTGGACACTGTAGAAAAGTGGACAATTGTATATAGCATACTTTTTCGCGAATGGGAATGCCAGCGAGATTAAAATACCATACAACGGATGGGAAACTGAATGGCATATTGAATGGTACATTAAATGGTAATACAAATGGGAATGATACGATTGGGATTTTTTTAATGGTAATTAATGGTTATCCAAAGGTAATCAGTGTGATCGTAATGGAAATTCATGGGGAACATTGAAACGGTACTTTCTACCATTCATTCATAATGGGACTCCACTGGCAAATCAGTGGGGAATTTTAAATGGTACTTTTTCCCACTCGTCACCAATAGGAGACCAATGGCAATTTCCTAGGAAGGTTCGATTGGTACTTTTCTCCCATTCGTTATTAATGGGAGTTCACTGACGAGTCAATGGGACGTTGCAAATGGTACTTTTTCCCTTCGTTATTGATGGCGGTCCATTGGAGCATAACTGGAACAGCTGAAATGGCACTTCTTACCATTGGGAATAAATGGGAACTGAATCGAACGGTCAATAGCTAGGGAATCTTCAATGGCGCGTCTAATATATTTATAATTGACGAGAAATAATAATCGAGTCGACAAACACTAGGGAATCACTTAAATGGTATAAGCGATAATTAATTGCAGATAAATTAATTCACAATACTAGCACAATAGAACAATAGGAGACATTTTTCTGGAGCATTATAGTTTTTTTTTTTTTTTTAAATATTTGTTACATATTTAGACACTGTGGAAAAGTGGACAATTATATATAGCATACTTATCCGCGAATGGGAATGCCAGCGGGATTAAAATACCATACAACGGATGGTAAACTGAATGGCATATCGAATGGTACATTAAATGGTAATACAAATGGGAATGATACGATTGGGGATTTTTTAATGGTAATTAATAGGAGATTTAGCCAAGGGTATTTATAACAATAGGGGACATTTTTCGGGACCATTGCAGCTTTTTTTATTCGTTACATATTTAAACACCGAAGAAAAGTAGACAATTGTGTGTAGCATACTTTAGCGGCAATGGGAATGTCAGCGGGATTAAAATACCGTACAACGAATGGGAAACTGAATGGCACATTAAGTGGTAGTACAAATGGGGAATGACACCATTGGCTGAATCCCATTCGATTACCCTTAACGAATAGTTAATGGCAATCAATGGGATTTTCAATGGGTAATTAATGAGAGACTTAGGCTAAGGACCGTAAGCCGTGAGTCTTCCGCAATACAAATTAGTCACAGGGGAAAGTTCATCTTGCCCCATATCTCTTTTTGTTCGTCCACATACGCCAAATGTCTGGCGGATTCATCTTGTGTCTTAATAAAAAGCTTAAAAGTTAAAACATCTAAAGAACATGCTGCGAAACGATGAAAGTTTGAATTGCTCAGCTGGTCCATTTTGCCCCACTTCCCCCCCCCCCCCCCCCCCCTAATAATTCCTCTCGCATTAAAAACCCACGTTCTCGAATCGATTCGTTCTCTGTTGCATTGTAGAGCAATCATGCCGCCTAAAGATTGAAAAATAGGTCATGAGAAAAAAAAATAAAAAATTAACAAGTCTCGCACTGTACGAAAGCTTTATTAGCCAATTTGTTTCAATCGCAGCTTTATGAATTTCATCTATCCCGCTCTTCGCGTGTATTCACGTGTCTCCACAGTGGTCCAACTATACACAACGAGAACGATCAATGAGCCGACGAAAAAAGAATAAATAAAAAAAATAAAAATGCTTGACCACGCACAAGTAGTGTAAAAATAATATTTTTCTCCATTCGACTTCCGGTCAGGGAAGAGCGTCGGTGATAATTTGAATGGCAGAGTGGCTTATCGCTGACCGGGTCGAGATACGTATCGGCCGTACGAGCACTAAACGGCTGTATCCTTAATATTTTCGCCGCACTTATCACTCCCGTCAATTTGCGAAACCGGAAGTGAGCAAGAGATTAAATCGAATGATCGACGTGCGAGTGTATCGAGACGAAAAAAAAAAAAAAAAAAAAATTACCATCTCACTCAACGAATTATCAACATCGTATGGCGATTTGTTGAAGCGGAGAAAGTTGGAGCGGGCAAAATGGAAGCTCGGGGCAAAAGGAACCACGCTTACCAATTCTGCTCGGGACATGAAAAATAAGAGAAAGTCGTGTCGCGAATGGAGCACTCTGGTCCGTTTTGCCCCGGTGTTCCGTCTTGACCCCCCCCCCCACTTAACAGGCGACGGAGCGGAGTCATTATGCAATGAAAAGGCATGGAACTGGGAGATGGAAAATTGTATGCAATTAATATGAAAAAAAAAAAAAAAAAATGGTTCGCAGAAAACTACCAGCCCAAGGCCGGACAGCCAACGACCGGCATTAAGGCCTTTATATACGTGAAAAATTTCAAATTTATTTTATTTTGCTTCCTCGCGGAGGAAGCTTTGTGATGGTCAAAAAAAAATATTTTCGAAATTTTAACGAAAACGTGTTCAGAATGTTTCAAAAAATCATATTTAGGTCACATTTAGAATCGAAAAATCACATTTAGAAAAAATGTCCGGATGTGTGTGTGTGTGTGTGTGTGTGTGTGTGTGTGTGCGTGCGTGCGTGCGTGCGTGCGTGCGTGCGTGCGTGCGTGCGTGCGTGCGTGCGTGCGTGCGTGCGTGCGTGCGTGCGTGCGTGCGTGCGTGCGTGCGTGCGTGCGTGCGTGCGTGCGTGCGTGCGTGCGTGCGTGCGTGCGTGCGTGCGTGCGTGCGTGCGTGCGTGCGTGCGTGCGTGCGTGCGTGCGTGCGTGCGTGCGTGCGTGCGTGCGTGCGTGCGTGCGTGCGTGCGTGCGTGCGTGCGTGCGTGCGTGCGCGCGCGCGCGCGCGCGTGCGTGTGTGTGTGTGTGTGTGTGTGTGTGTGTGTGTGTGTGTGCAGATCGGACGCGAATTCAAACCGTTATAACTCGAGAACGACTTGACCGATCAAGCTGAAATTTTGCACACAGCATGTGTGGTTGATAGTCTATGTTCCTGCAAAATTTCATTAAAAAATGTTCCATTTTTTTTTTGTACGCCATTTTTTATTTTCTAAAAAATGTCGTTTCGCGCTCTAGGACCAACTTTTCATCGCGTCCAAAGAATGGTTGATTTACAGTCGGTTTACAAAAACTAACTCAAAATCAACTTTCGAAAAGTTGGAACACTGATTGGTTTGGTGCACCAATTGACCGGTTTATCGCAAAGTACTGAAACTACTTTGGCATATCGAAAATTCCGAAAAAAATTCATGTGTCCTATTCAAAATCAATGGATTCACTTGAAAGGAGAAAAAAAGATCTACTGATTGTTTGTTGAACATGTTATTTGGCACTTCGTTAATAACTTTTTCACATAATTATTATGAAAAGTTAATACTCTTGGAACGTCCGTACGAAGCATCCTTAAATAGGTTTCACGTCCTATTTGACAAGTTATTATTTAAGAACTCGTAGCCGGAATTATCTTCGGCATTATTTGTGCACTATGTTTACCAACACGATCGTTGAGCGAAATGAAAACAAATTCACACCAAGGTACGAGTATGTACGATGCGTGAAATGAAACTCCCGATTCGTTATCAGTCCTGTCATAAAGATAAAATCTCTCATAAAGATCTTTCATGCGAGATAAACGACACATTTTTTTCGCCGATTGTTGTCAAATTTACATTCATGCACATCCGACTCGGTATAACTGTGTCAAAGATGCTACGTAAATTTTATTAACAAAAAAAAAAACCATCACGTGGTGTTACGGACGAAGAATATTGAATATTTTGCTTAAACCCATACGCAGGCAGATATCGGAAAGATTTATGCATTCGACAGACATTTATTGTCCATGATCTTACACATTCTCATTCGCTCAACCAGACGACCAGACGACCAGACAGCCAGACGACCGGACAACCGGACAACCGGACAACCGGACAACCGGACAACCGGACAACCGGACAACCAGACGCCCAGACGACCAGACACCCGGACGCCAAGACGACCAGACGACCAGACGACCAGACGACCAGACGACCAGACGACCAGACGACCAGACGACCAGACGACCAGACGACCAGACGACCAGACGACCAGACGACCAGACGACCAGACGACCAGACGACCAGACGACCAGACGACCAGACGACCAGACGACCAGACGACCAGACGACCAGACGACGTGCTATCAGACAAACGGACACCGGCCAACCAAGTGAATAGATAACCGGACAACCAGGCAAACGGAAAACCAGATAACCAGACAACGAGACAAACGGAGAACCAGTTAATTAGATTAGCCAGCTGATTAGACCAAGACCAGATAAACGGACAATCAATTAATTGGTCTAATGGATTGCCGGACTCCCGAAAAACCGGACACCAACATAATTAGATAAACGGATCACCGGACATCCGGCCATCCGGACAACCGGCCAGACAATCAATCAGACAGTCAGACGGACGACAGGACAACCAAACATCCAAATAACGAACACAACCAAATAACCAGATAACCGAACAACCGAACAAATAGACAAATTCGGAAACGCACAATGTGACAAACAATTGTGCCATATATATATATATATATATATATATATATTAGATATGGAGTAATAATATATTGACATACCAATTAATAATATCATCATTGTGTCATTTAATCATTTATTGATTTAATCATGGCTGAAGGACTTAGGTCGATTGTCAATTGGCAATACATTTATATTCTCATGGCAACTTACAGTGCGTAACGCTATGTACAAAAAATTGTTAAATCTGAAATATTGTCAATAAATCCACCACTACTACGCATTTAATAATTTGATCGTTTGTCATTTTATCATCATAATGTAAATTTATCAAAGTATCAACTTGGGAAGACAGTCAACTTCGGATTGTCGGTTAACGAGTTTAAAACAGTTGTTGACCGACGAGTTCTTGCCTTTGAATGACCGTAATTCTTGGGTAATCGGGCAACTAAACCGATAAGGACGCATCAATAGTTATCACTGTGATCTACGGCTCAAATGATATTGACGGTCGTGGCGAAATATATGTATTGTCTATTTTTATATTAAGATGCGAATCGGTGATATTATTTAAATCTTAGAGATAACTTCATAAACGATTGATTATTTGTTTTTATATTTGTATTGTATGCAAAAGGTTTCGATCCCGTGAACGTACGAGTAAACAAATAAATAACGATAAACACTCACCGCGCCCAACGAGCGTCAACATAGCGATCGACAGCAGTGCGACGATCGTCTCTGTGTTCGGGCACATGTCGATCGTTGCGACAGTCCACGCTGCCGGAATAATCGAGGGCGAAAGCAACAACACCGGCATTCGTAGCGTCGGGGATAAACAACAACAGCAGCAGCAGCAGCAACAGCAGCGGTGGTCGTCGCGACCGCAGGACCAGCAGCGTTGGCAGAACAGCCTGCGTCCGTCCTCGAGACTCCTCTCACTTCTGCTTCACTCATTCACGCTCGATCTATTGTACTCGCTTTTTCTTAATCATATTCAATCGGTCACAATCACAAATTCGCACACCTTCCGAACTTGCCGAGTCAGTGAAAAAGAAAAAGAAAATAAAATAAGAAATTAATTACTTTTTTTTTTTGTTCTCAATCCTCTCGACGATTCACAAAATCCGAGCCCTTCGTGCAAACGCGTGTTCTCATTTCTCTACCGACAGTCATTTGTGACGCCGATTCCTTCATACGAAATGCAATCGAAGTAATAATGATTGATAAAAAAAAACACCGTTTCGCTTCGAGAAATCGAATATCGATATGAGGACGATCAGAAAAAGACACAAAAAAATTGGCGCGATTGAGGAATTATATATGTATACATATATATATATATATATATATATTTTTTTATATCAAGTAGATATAAAACGAGGATATAACGATAGATCGAACTCGATCCCGTCGAGTGTTGACGGCGAGCCGGGCGTCATGATCAATCCTCGTTCGCTTCGTGCCTCGATCTGCCAAACGTTTTCACACGCGACATTTTCGTGCGAGGACTTTTCCCCCTTTTTCTTTTTCTGTTTTTTTTTTTTTTTTTTTTTCTTCACCGATCGACGTGTTTCGTTCACTAGTTGGGGACAAAACAATATGTGTATGTATATTGCTTATTACACTTTCGATAAAAAGTCTTCGACGGCGTCAACGCGTACGTCGGGACGACCGGATAACGGAAACGTAGCACAACACCTCTGCATTGTCTCGAGTCGCCCGACTGCACTGACACGCACGGCCATCTTGTATCCTCGGGCACGACAAACCACTCGGCGAGAGATCGTGAATTTTCGTGAAGCCTTTGCCGAAGTTGCCTCGTGCGCGTCCGGCAATGCGTTCGGGACTCCTCGGCTCCCTTCGCCGTTCGACCGAGGGACGAGAGACGAGAGTTAGATTCCTAGCTTACCGCCGGACGGATCACTAAAGGAGCGAAGGACCTTAGGAATGCTGCTTTGCCGACGATCGGGGTGGGTGAACATCAGCCGGTAAGTTAGGTCACGCGGTTGTCGTCTAAAACCACTGTGCACTAGGTTTGACTACGGTAATCAATAGCGAAAATGACAGAGAATCATTATCATTGGTCTTGTGGCAATGCGTAAGGATGAGGCGGGATGGAAATCCCGAATGCTGAATATTATGTGCGTAGCACAAGACTGCTGACTCGTGCGCGTCCGGCAATGCGACTTTGCCGAAGCTGACTCGTGCGCGTCCGGCAATGTGTTCGGGAGTCTTCGGCTCCCTTCGCCCGAGAGACGAGAGACGAGAGTTAGATTCCTAGCTTACCGTCGGACGGATCACTTAAAGAGCAGAGGACTATACCGACGGTGGTTAAGGAGGAATGTTGCCTTGCCGACGATCGGGGTGGGTGAACATCAGCCGGTAAGTTAGGTCACGCGTTTGTCGTCTAAAACCACTGTGCACTAGGTTTGACTACGGTCATCAATAGCGAAAATGGCAGATTCATTATCATTGATCTTGTGGCAATACGTGACGATCGGGACGGTGCGGGATTAAACACCCAAATGTTGAAATTCGAAGATCCAAAAACCCGAATCGAATTATCTCACTCGATTCAATGCGTTAGTTTCGGGGTTCGAGCCCCGCTGGGGTATATAAAATTTGTATTTCTAAAAATTGTGTTATATTGATAAGTGGCGATGTACTGATGACAATTGAACATATAAAACACGATATATACCATTTATGAGAATAATTAGTAACAAATAACGTAAATAACTGTACCGTAACCCAACTCCAGATTGAGTTGGGCTAATAGTATATTGTGCAACAAGGCTCGAAAGTTGGCGATTGCGACGAGTGTGAGGTTTGCGGCCCGAGCGAAGCGAGGGCTGCAATCACACTCGTCGCAATCGCCAATTCGACCCTCGTTACACATAATATTTTTTGTTACAAGTGCATGAATCTGCGGCACTTGGAATGGCAGTAGCGCGAGACGAATACTGAAAAGTGAGGTTATGTCTCCATGGGACAAAAACGTAAAAAGTAAACTCCCAAGGGACGAAAGTGAACGCAATGCGAACTGCGCATGCGCGACTCTGTCATTTCACCACAGGTTCACAAGTGGCTCACAATGGGCTACATTCGGCTCGCAAGACTGCCATGTAAAGTGCCGCGATTCATGCATTTTTAGAAAGTATTCTCGAAAAAGTGCCTCTGCGTCAACTTTCATGAAATTTCAAATTTTCCGATTGCTAACTCATCATTATATTCGTACTGCAAGAATCGCAAATTTTAGTTGGAAAAGAAACAAATCAATCCAGTGCGGTTGCATGTATCATTAACGTATTTCCGTATTGTCGTTGCTCGATATGCGCCGACTTTCCTTGCACGTGTTTTAACTATTATTATGACGGGTTTACATTTTTTTTTTTAACTTAAGTATTGCTTCAAAACTCGCTGGCCAGGGTCACGCACGTCTCTGACGATTTTCGTCGCCGCGAATCCTGAAGTGATTTTAGTGTATCGTAAAAAAAAAAAAAAAAAAATGTCCATTAGGTAGCTCATAAAAGTCTGGCTATATAAGCGTTTCCCGTTTCATTTCTTATAACCTCGTTGTATGTTTCTCAGTTCGAACGATACGCGACAACGGAATATACACTTTTTTTTTTTTAAATAAAAATTTACAAATTAATTTAACGATGAAATTGGAGCTCGGAGCATCGTCGTGTCACTGAGCCTCTCTTTATTTTCCGTGGTCAGGGCGATCGCGCCGTGGTTGGTAGCAGTGCTGCTGAGCATATTGGCGGACTTGCTTGTCCAATTAATCGTATGGGGCGTCGGACAAATTGGAATCGGTACACCAAGTCCAGCTGCCCTCGCAGCAGAAGAAGACAAGAAATATCGTCTTGAGTACGAAGAGTCAGACAAGAAAATGCTCGATGTGAGCTTAATTCACGGATTGTTAAACATAATGTTGAACAAGATGTACGCGGGGGAATACCAGATGGACTTCACGGATACGGCCACAAAATTTACCTTTCACATACCGCTGTCGGAAATCAAATTCCATCGTCTCGTGTGCCCTTACGAATGGACAAAAACCGGATCGTGTGGATAATCAAGAATATGCTGTCGAAAAACTAGTAAAATAATGTACCTTCGAATTTCAATGACTCATTTGTGTCTAATAAAAAATAAGACATGTCCAATGAAAAATCTTTCGCTTGATAAATATCGATGCCTCACATTGAAAACGGCGTAAGCTCTCACATTGAATTGGACAAGTTACGTCTATCTGATTCTCAGCTTTCGATTTATATTATGCACATCTTTATCGAATTTAGTAGTATGATAGAATTTAGTTCACTTGTATCCTGATTTGACCTCGATGTGACTTGATGTGACATGGAATTCGACATCTACTACTCGAAATTCGACAACTAGTATACGCTCGTATGTGTCTATGGATTAAGAGCCACCTCTGAGACTCCCAGATTAAGGAGCAACCTCTGAGTCGGCCGCATTCAAGTTTCTTTCAGTACCTCTGAAACGCCGGCGAACAAGTAGTTCGTCATGCCTTCAATCGCCGAGGCACAACTCGCTACTCGACCGCTGAGACGTGAAAGCAAACAATTCATTTAATTCTTTTCCAACGGAGAACTTAAATTTTAAGGTTGCTCTAGGAATATTTTCACATTACATATTTATTTGATTTAAATAAATGTAAAGTAGTCGATTTGGTATAAATCGCACTTGTGAGATTCAATCAAATTGATCGTCGGCTCATTTGACACCCGTATGAATTTACTTCGCATTCAAAAGCATTTTGGAAGCTTTTTAACCGCCGTGTTGATTAATTCTTTTAACGAAAGTATTTTTTTTTTTTTTTCCTGAAAAAGAACATTAAGGGAAAAACATAATATCGTTTAAACAATCAAAGTTTAAGGTTTGATGAATAAATAATATATCGGACGAATGGATAAATTGGCCATAGGAAATAATGTAAAGGCTTTCGGGGAGTTAAACGGGCAAACAAAAAAGTGAGCGTACAGTGATAAAAAACCGAATAAAACTCTGTAACCTGAGGCGTAAGTGTGCAGATAGGGATATCGGTGCAACGCGCTCATCACGCTTGGCAAGCATGCAACCGCTTGTCTGGCTTGTCACGGGGTGCGTGATGTCGAGAGTGATCGTCGGCAGCGATGAGCGCAGCACCTCCTGGACTGCGCATATCAATAATTGTCAATGATCACTATTATTCAGGAGGATGCGAATTCTAATATTGAAATGTATTAAATCGGGGGGGGGGGGGGGTTTGTTTTAATAGTCGAAGGCCCCCAACAAGCCCCCTTCGGGAGGCTTGTTTTAATGGTCGAAAGTCCCCAACACACCCCACCTTCGGGGGGCTTGTTGGGGGGCTTCGCCCCCCAAATCCCCGGAGCTACACGTCGCGCTCCGCACAGGTAGGTCGCGCTTCGCGCGACGCTCGTGTTGTATACATATACTTGATTGTAAAAAAATGGCAAAAAAGCTTCGCTTTTTCGCAATAGGCACCGACCGTTTGTTGAAGCGCTCCATTATAATAATTGCCCGTTGCGCTGCGCGCTTCGTTTCTGTGTACCGTTTAGGAACGGCTGAAGCGATCGAGTTGCAAATTTTAGTGGATCATCTGGGACTAATATATGACGAGGACACGGAATTGGAGCTAAATCAACATTGTTTTTTTTTGTTTTCCAGTGCATTTGGACAACGTTATAGTTCCAGCCGTTCAACTTTATGCCGCATTTGTAGATTTTAAAGCTGCTTTCGACTCGGTTGATAGAAACTTGCTCTTAGAAAAATTAAAAAACCTAGTCGTTAAAGGTAGAGTGTTAAAAATGATTCAGTGTATTTATGGAAATACTTTGAACGAGATAATTTCTAGTGAAGGGGTGACTGAAAGCTTTCAAACCGAAAAAGGCGTGGGACAAAGATGTCCTCTAAGTCCGCTCCTTTTCAACGTTTTCATCGAAGATACATATATTCGACAATATTACAATTGTAACAGTTGTAAATAATTAGATTTCCATCATTTTCCGAACTTCAATTTAAGTTTGCTAGTTTTTGGCACATGTCTGATAGTCAGCGAAATTCTGGTCCCTCGTTTTAGTACGTCATCATCACCGTAATTGCTGGAGCACAGATTCAAATTTCGTATTTGACTGGTGATTATCGAATCGCTATAGCGCTCGCTTATTGAGTGCAAGTAATCGTGATACAATTTTTCACGTAGTATCAAGAGGCTCCTAGGCTCCAGTAAAAAGCAGAATTCAGGAGTCAATACTTTTTTATGTGCCTGAAAATAAAACTGATTTATAATATTTTTATGAAATTTATTTTTGTTTTTCTCTTATTTAAAAATATCTCACATCATCCGTGTCAAGACGTTTAGTGAATTCCAGAACGGTGTGCGAGCCGCAGCTTATCGTGGTGACAATTGGATGAAAGAGGGGTCCATCCGAATGTCCCTAACGAAAAAAAAAAAACGATCTACTACTTGACACAAATAATAAGTATTTATACTAAATGTATAAATACAAACGGATATTCTGTCACGAAGTTCAACATATCCTTACCATGATCCCTTGTCCAGGTAAATACTCGTTTATTAAAACATGATTGGGCAGTGCATTTGTTTCAAAAACCTTGAGCGATCCTATTTTATCCACGTAAGCTTGGAGCCACTGCAGTGAAAACATTAATATGAATGTAATTATTCATAAGTTTATTCTCACAGTACGAAACATGAAAAATATCTGGAAAAGCTGGTACCAGTCAAGTGAAATTTTTTAGTGAAACATTTTTTCATTAAACTTTTGAAAAGTCTATATTCACACCGTGTTTGAGAATCTCCTATGACATAGGATAAATCAATAGCCACATTACTTAAGACTATGTGAAACAATTTTTCTTTGTTAATCTTGAATCTTTTTGAAAATACTTGAATATCGAAAGTTACTACTCTTTCATGAATTTCCATTTTTCTTCATATTAACTGTGAAATACACCACTGAACTTTGAGGAGTTACAGATTTTTTTAACAAACTATACACAAGTTTTTTCATGGATTTTGATGTTGACGTTATATAAAAAAAATAAACACTTTTGTTTTTTTGTTTTGGCATGCACCCTTTTTACACTGATAGGAATTGTTGTACCGATTTCAGAATGTAAAAAAAATAGGTTGTAGCAATTTTAGTGAAAAGTCTTAAATGAAGGGCGATAGGAGAAAGCTTGGCGTCCAACATCCAGATTGATGTACAATATTTTTTTATATGTGGGTGTTAGAATGGAATCCCGAAAAAGAAACCCCTGTAATAAATAGACTCATGCGGGCTCGCCGTGTGAGCACCTCGTGCCTAACATATCAACGGCTACATCGACTTCTGCTACAAAACAATGTTTCTAATTTTTATGCTTGCAAGTTAATACTTTTTCATAAAATAATGTTTATGACAAGAAAGTTAATTCTCTTGATTTTCTCAAGCTTAATTCTCTTGAGTTTACCTTAAGACGAGGTAAAACGCTATCGATTCCAAGTAGGACACAGCCAACCGTATACTCTAAAAATTCTTGGCTATAGTTGATCTTACAAGTCCCTCATGGACCAACCAACTGTAAAACTTTGGGTTGGATTTTTATTTATTTATTTATTCACTTATTTATTTACGGGTCTTGCCCTTTTACATATTAGTAGTATTTCAATCATAATAGGAATACTTATGCATTATTAACATTTCAAATATAGAATCTTCACATAAAAAATGTTTGGTTGGTTTTAACAATCTACTCCAACTCAACCAGTGAATTGGTCCGTCAAGTCGACTCCAATTCCGACCTTTTAGAGATAGCTTTTTGGTTGATATCTTAAAACCAACTGTCCCAGTAAGACGAGCGTGCTGTAACATTCGGCACGCCATGATGGCACAATGCCGACACGTATGTCCGCATGTGACGATATTGTGACTGTACGGTGTTTCAATACCAGAAGTCTGCTTGTATTTATTTCTGCACAGTTCCGGCCCGTCGTAAAGCTCCACGGTGAGCTGTAACCGTCCAAGCAGATTACTGGTATCAAAACGCTATGCCATCACAATATCGTCACATGCGGACATACATGTCTACATTGTGCCGGCATGGCGTATGTTCTTGTGCTAGTATCAAGTGGATCCTGGGCCGTCACTTTTCTAGCCAGGGTGATACCAACCATTATGCGTTGAATAAAAAGTTGATTTACATTTGGGACTTTCTCAAAACAACCTAATTTCCACCCTTACATTGAAAACACCGATAGCTCTCGCCTCAGGGTTGAAAATCGGTTCTAGGAGAATTCAATCGCAAACCAACTTCGTATCCAACACATATAACAGTCGGTAGTACAACTTTTTAATATCGCCAAAAAATCAACCTCCCGAAGGTTGGATCAGAATTCATTTGGTGCACGAATCAACGGGTAGCTTTTTCAGTTTGTTTTCAGATTGGTCAGAACGCGAGGACGTGGTATCGCCTCATCTTAAAATGAGGTGATACGACTTGCTCCGTGACAAAAGCAGTAATCCCAAATTCACTGCCCCACGTTTATTTTATGGATAAAATAAGGGAACAGTGTTAACTTTCTTTTCTTTCATCTGTAAGATCAACCATAGCAAAGAATTTTTAAATCAGAATGAAAATATAAAAAATGTTACACTCGGTATCTGTTCGGCTATCATTCCTTTGGGGTGAGGAATACCGCCCCAATTTTGGAGTCTCCTGTGACTGAGTTGCGTCCATTTCGGTTGAGGAGCGCTATTGACACGCTTTATAATTTCTCGTTCCTCCTCTTCGGTTATAAAGTTCGGTATATACTCGGCCGAAAGTGGAATCTACATTTTTATAAACAACAGTTTCTATAAACAATATATCGTTCATTGACAATCGATAATTTTTTATTATTTTTACAGCTTGTTAATTTATCAATGTTTCGGTTAAACGGATAAAGCAAACGACTGAGTACATAAATAAATATGATTAATAAATATAAGCGCACCTGTTTGATCATAGTACACAATGTAACCTGTCAGGTTAAAAACAGCAGGTCACTGGAGCCAGCGGCTTGGCCCAAGCCGATCAGAAAGTTATTACTATACTGAATAACAAAGTTCGCGGTATTCTAAAATCGCTGGTCAAGTAATTCGGGAAATTAGTCGTCCGAGCGGATAAATTTACGCATTGTTATTTTGCATAAAAATTATATCGAACGAGGGATGTGAAAATACCGGTATTTTAATATTTCGTAAAATTACCATAATAATACCGTATTTTTACCTTATTATGACGAAATGTTTTTTTAAACATATTATGTCGTAAAAATACGGTCACAAAAGTTTCTCATAATTTACCGTAAAAAGAGGTAAAAATCATCTATCTAGATGTTAAATTACCGATCATAACATTTTTTGTAAATTTACCGTCAAAACATATAAAGCCTTCCTCTTTAAATGTGCCATTACCGTTTGAAAAACGATAAACTTCACCTTTATAGTTGTGGAATTACGAATAACACATTTTTTTCAACATTACCGTAACATTTTTTGAAAAGTCACCATGTATTGGTAACGTTTTAAGTCACTATAAGACCATAGGTGTTTTCGATTTGGCGTTTTTCGTTATTTAAAAGTGACTGCGCATGCGCACAGGCGTTTTCTGGTACGAATATTCACCAAAAAATGACCATGCGCATGCGCTCGGCCGTTTTTTGGTGGAAATTCGTTCCAGTAAACGACTGTGCGCATGCGCATAATCATCATAATGGCAAATCGAAAGCACCTCACGTGATTTTATTACCAATGTGGTAATGTTCAATGCGATCATGTTCCGTATTTTTACGGTAACAATACTGTAAAATGACCGGTCATATTTACTGCTCACATCTCTATGTCGAACCAGTACCGAACTACCGAATGTATTTTCTTCTGAATTGTTAGAATCGCTATTGCATCATCTTACTGCAGCACATTTTTCCAAAAACGGTTTTTACCGACATTGTAGATCTCATGATGACCAACCCACGCATCGACGATAATCGATAAGTTAGAGTCCTAGTAAAGAACAACCTAAAGTCGCCTCGCGGCCGAACTTCAACAGCAGGTTGTTTCAGGTCACAATCATATAATTAGTCCCGTCAATACCATTCAAATGGCAGCTAGCGAATACCCCTTTTCCCTCTAAACAAAATTATACATCAGCTTAACAGTCCCACGATGATAATGTTATTAATGATTTAACTCTCATGCCCTTCCTACTATTGATGAACTTCACAATTTAACGTCTTAAATATTATCGATTCTGTTTACCGAGGGTGGGGATGAATATCTGTTTACGTTTTCTGTAATTTCGATGAAAATGCATCCTCGTAATCTTGGCCTTACGATTAGTATTAATTACGAAAAAGGTGCCGCATAGAAAATTTTCAATTGCGCAAAATTCATCATGGAGCTCAAACAGGTATTTATTGTGTAGCAAAAAAAAAAATGTTTAATTGACATTGAAATTACACGTTTAATTGTTATTACTGCTGTTATTATTACAAGGATTGCAAAATTTATGGTGAGTCTTCGAGCAGCGCCGTAATGCACAATATGCTCCGAAGCCCGAAACTGATACATGAAAATGTGATGTATGTCGATGAGGCTTCGGTGGATCATAGCGAATTTAGAATTTCGTCAGTCAATCCCGTCGCAACATCCATGGAATTCTTGAATGCTCGACGATACAGAATGACCGACGAGTCAAAATCGAGTGGTTCAACGAATGATTGTACACAGATAATACCTAACGATCGACGGATACCAATATCTCTGCAAGACGACGTTGAAGAAGTGCTCGGCATCGCTTACTTGGATAGACGTGCCAGCCAAGTTAATTCCAAGTTAGTGAAAATTTGTTGGGCAAGCCAGACGAGACGGAGAATATATTTAGAAAAATGAAAATCCACACCGTTGGCATCAAACGGATAACAAAATACATACATATATATATTTTTTTATTGTACACAAAAAATCTCAAAAAAGCACCGAGTGAAGTAATCTATTATTACTTCATTCGGTGCAACATGGTAGTTTTATGCATGCTTTATGTGTGTAAACTGGGGGTGTGCGAATATTAAAAAATTTGAATAATTCATCATGAATTAAATATCAATAATTCATATGTGAATATTCAAAATATTTGAATAATTTGAATAATTCAACATTCCTGAACAATTCGAATAATTTTAATACTTCAATGTATTCGTATAATTAAGAATATTCAAATGATTTTAATAGTCTAAATATCCCAATTAGGCAAACGAATTATTCCAATAATTAGAAACAGTAATTTGAGACTTTATAATGGACCATAATGGTCATTATAAATAACGCGATAAACAATGCGAATTGATTTATAACAGAAATTATTGTATACGTTTAAGCTTCGAAAAAAAGTAATAATTTGCAACCGAGCGTAAGCTCTTCAGCTTTGTAGTAATCAAAATTTTTCATTCAATGAATAGAATTTATGTGCTCAGTTTAATTGCAATCGAAATTTCATCATTCAAATATGCAACCGATAGTTTTTATGCAGTTCATAAAAACTATTCGAAATATTCGAATTTTTAAAATATTCATGTATATTCGTATTATTCGATAAAAAAAAAATTATTCACAAATATTCGAAGTATACTAATTTGTTTGAATTATTCATAAATATTCCAATTATTTTAATTTCTTCAATTATTCAAATTTTTGAACATTCAATTCAAATCTTGAATTGAATTTTGAATATTCAATTTAGTTGAATTCAAACGCTATTCCCACACTCCTAGTCTAAACCTCCAATTTCATACTCTGTGAAGTAAAATTTTGTGCAATGCTCATGCAAAAAACTTTTTCTTAACTCGTGTGATTTGGTCACTCGCTTTTGGCTTGTGCTGCAAACTCACATAATTTTGATATCGTATTAATATCGTAAATTACTATTTTTATTAAAATCAAAATAGCTACTTTTACATTCAAAAAATGTTCTCTAATATAAATTGTATACAAAGAAATTCATTTTTTCTTCTAAAAAAGGTTAATCAAAAATGGTAAAAAAGCATTAATTTCTTGCGTATTGTCAATTTTTTGTTTATACGTGGAATGACATTTTTTTAGAGGAAAATTCGAAAATCAATTAAAAAAAAAGAACATAAAAAGGCTTTAGCTGCAGTGAACTCTACACGAAAAGATGCTTACAATTAAATTCGCCAAAGTTATATGAACTATTTAACTGAACATTTTCGTCCACACCGCTCTTAAGAGGAGGATTCTTTTGATTTCGGAAAAAAAGAAAACTTATTTTATTGTTCGTATCAGTAAAAAGAAAATCATACCCAAAAGTTCATGCGACTTTATTTTCTGCATCGGTTTTACTATAATGACGGACAGATAATGACCCTGAAGATATCTGCATCAGACAAAATTTAATCTTTAGCACGCCATATCTCCTTTATTTTTCATCGTACAGGCTTTTCTCTGGTCTCATTTTCTTCGTTATGAAATTCTGTACATGTGCATTTTTTTATAAAAAAAAAAAAGTTTCGAGGCAGGGCATTGAAAACAAATATTTAGTACGCTATATCTTATTTTTCACCGCGCAGACTTTTCCCTCGGTTCATGTTCTTCGTAATGAAATTATTTAAGTGCGCGTTTTTTTATTTTATTTTTATTAATTTTTTTCGAGGCTGGGCATTGAACACAAATTTTTAGCACGCCATATCTCTCTTATTTTTCATCGCGCAGACTTTTCTCTCAAAAATATAAAGAGAATTTCACAACGAAGAAAATGAACCAAGCGAAAAGTCTGTGCGGTGAAAAATAAGGGAGGTATAGCGTGATAAAAATGCATTGACCGTGATTATTTTGATTCCCGATAGAGAAAGCTTTGTCAGGGAAAGAAATCGCGTTTAGATGTCCCAGTCTTTAACTATTCCATCGACGCATTGTTTGATCGATTAACAGGACGAAATGAAACCTACACCACTCATTTTGACAGCATTATTGATTATAAAAATTCCTTATCAAATAGATTAGTTACTCATTATTTCGGTACTATACCTAATGTTTGTTTTTTTTATGCCGATTATGAAACTACTACTTATTTTACTTCTCGCTGAATATATGGATACGGAAACATGTGTCTGAAGTGAAATTCTGATTTTCCATAAAATAAGTGAAAAATTCAATATCTCAAAAAATTTGAACGGTTCGTTCGTTTGGTGATGCCCAATTGAATAGTAATCATCAATCATAAGTCCATTTGTTTACGAATATTTAGACCAACATCTCAAAAATTGTAAGAGCTAGCATAAAGAGTGCATACAGGCTTATTGAAGTAAAATTTCTTTGAGGGCCAGTTCCTTTCACCACAGCGCCGATCCAATACATTAATTTCTCCACCAACTCTATGTCACATGGGGCTGATCTTTCTCATTTGTAATGTTCACACGCGTTTTCTAATGCCATATCGATTGTACCCATTTCGATTATACACATCGCTTGCAGTACAAGACGTTTGAACGCACGAATTTTATCGCGCAACTCAATACGCGACAGTTTCGAGCCAACACATTTTTAACTTTCACATGCGTTATCCAAGACATTTCGATTATACACATGGCTTGGCGCACAAGCCGTTTGACCGAATGATTTTTACAGCTCTTTTTATGAAAGATCACGAGTCGTCGATGGTGTTGCGAATATGGGGTGACTTGCTTGCGTTAACAAGTACTTAATTCTTCAGGGCTGTCCAGACTCATATCAGCAGCGTTAGGACGAATGGTGACTCGAGTCACTTTACAACTATAATTAATTCGACAAATGGCCCCAAAGATCCCTCGTCGCATATTTCGTACAGCTCGGAGTTGAGAGTGACTAAGTCTCATTTGAATAACATACATAGCAATTATCAAAGATTAAAGGAACGGTTTCACAAATTACACGAGGATTACTACAAACTTATTCGTGTTGCTGGTGAATTGACGATCGCATTGGAGAACTCTGTACGCGGCGATACCGTCGATTTGCCAAGCACTCTGAAATCGTGTATGAATATTTATCCGGATTTGTTCAGTCAGAACGTTCGCGATGATCTTACCGAGGTACGTATTCACATCCTTCTTTATCATGTTAGGGATCGTCCAAAGTATTTTTCGTATTTTTTCCCGCACTAGCGGGCGAAAAGAAAGACCGGAAAAACCGGTTCGTGATACGGGCGAGAAAAATCGATCCCTCTCGTACTCGTGTGAAGCGCCTCACTAGCCTTCGGCTCGTGCGCCACTTCACACTCGTCGAGAACGAAAGTACAGTAGAAATACAGACCCTCGATTATCCGAACTGTAATTTATTTTATCCGAACCATTATTATTCGAATCATGCTGCAAAATTTCGTTGTTACATATCGTCGAGCGTTACTTTGTTGCAGGCGTGTGCAAGTTTGTATCATGCGCTCATACAACCAAAAATTGACGACTTTATAAAAAAGAATGCTTAAAGTAAGCGTTTAATGATATGTTCCAAAGTATATATATAATGTTTGTACGTGAATTTATAATTTTAAAAACTCATATTTATTACGTATGTTATTATTATAATATTTTTTATTCATAACTCGATTATCCGAATAATCGTTAATCCGAACTGATCTCTGTCCCAATTGGTTCGGATAATCGAGGTTCTACTGTAACTATATTGTATAGATTTCACAAATTGAAAAATATACTGCGACTTGAATGTATCCCTATTCCTATTTCCTTATCAATTCTTATTCTAATCCTGTTCTATTCCTATTCTATTTTCATTAACTTTTTTATTTTGCATAGTAAAAATATGCGACACTATAGACTCTTTATTGTATTACCAGGATAAAAATCAAACAATATCCATCATATTTCAGATAAAGTCCATAAAATCGGAAATAGAAATACAGCATCACGACCTGACGGGATCGAAACAACCGATATTAGGCGTTGTCCCAATATCTCCGAAGTTGTTCGACTACAAAAAAATTAAATTGCATCTTATCAATGGGAACGTCAAGACGAAATTGTTGCTCCTGCAGGCTTTACGCTGGGTATGATAAAATTATTGATAGCGTGGAGGCAATGATCGTTCGAGTCCAGTGAAAAACCGTTTTTTTTAATCATTTGGTTATGACTCATTGGTAGATTTATTAACAATTGTAGAGCTGCATGACCGATCAAAAGTGTTCATGATCAATTTATAGAGATAGTTCATTAAAAAAAAAAAAAAAATATTCTCAAATAAAAACAAAATATCAAATTTAATTACGAAGAACAGTTTGGCTTACGGTAATCTTCAGCCTACCTACTAACCTGCCACCTCCTATGCTTGTTTTCTCCCCCAAGTGGTAACTAGGTTAGTATTACTTCCGGTGGGGATCTGCGTAGGTATGATAGTTCTGTGAATCCTGTTTGTGTCCCATCTGTTGCGTCTGTTCCGTCATGTCAGCAGATGTCTGCGTTTTTCCGTCTTAAGATTGTCTCCGTGTTCCGTCTTAACATGACAACGAGCTGCCACCATTCCGTTTCGTGGAGCGTCACCTCGAGGTTGTTATCGGGGTGATGCTTTCGACGATCGTTTCCAGTCGCTATCCGAGTCCTGTCCAGCGGTCACATTCGAAAAACGTATCTTCCGAGTTGTCCCGATCGTGTCCGCAATATTTGCAGTCTGATGTTCGCACTTTGTTAATTTTGTGTAGGTACCGTCTAAAGTAACCGTGTCCCGTCAGAAGTTGGGAGACGTAGAGGTTTACGTCCCCGAAGTCCCGTTTGGTGCACGGACTCAGGTTCTTCGAGATCGGTTGTCTCGTAATCTGCAGCCACATTATTATTATTTAGAGCTGGACTAAAGCTACAAGTACCCACTACCTGTACTGAAGAGGAACGAGAGAAGAAGTCAGGTTTATACATCACCTGTTAGAGCTCACTAGCTCTGTCAGGCAAAGTATGGACCTCACTGCTTTTCTCGCTCCCCTTCAGTACAGGCAGTAGGTACGTGTAGCTGTTGCCCAGCTCTGTTATTATTATCGGCGATCGGGCGCTTCGCGCCCGACGCTAGGTTCGTTAATTTTAGTTTAATTGGAAGTGGTTGATTATCCGTGTAGTCGAAAATGTCTGGCAGCAAAAAAGGACACGTCCGTTTTGGACCGACTCCGTAGACAACCTACGGTATATAGTAGAAAATTGTATATCTATATTCTGTGGGTAATTATACTGTCTGATTTAAGATCAGGTAATGTTTCGTCGAGCACCGCCCTTGATGTGCCAATTTGGTATACGACCTAATCATACACACCGCTCGCTGTCTCGCCTTCTCGCTCTCCCGCTCTTTGATTCTTCGGCTCTCCTGCTCTCTCGCTCTCGCTCTTCCGCTCTCTTGCTTTCCCGCTCCCCGCTTTGCCGCTCTCCCACTCTCCTCGTTCTCTCGCTCTCCTCGCTCTCTCGGTCTTCGTCTCTGCTTTTTCCAAAATAGATTTGAATAAAAATAACAGTACCACGGTGTAAATATTAGTCTTAGCACTCATCATTTGACGCGTATCCGCAATATTCCTCCCGTTGAACACGAATTTGAAATTCCTTGAATCACAGTTGAATATTTAAACCCCAGTATATTTTTTTCCGTGAAACATTATAAATACCCGAGTTTCCGCCATTCCATTGGGAGGTGTAACGATACCACTGTTTGAAAATATCGAAAATCGTGATAGTCCGAGAACGTAAAAAAATACATCGAATAGAGTGCTTGCGTGAGCACGTATCACACATGGGCACACGTGGACAAATTTCGCGAGTAATACGCCCTGAGACGTTAAAAAGTAAAATTTCGCTGGACATTCAGTATAACTTCGAAAGCGAATAGTTCCAGTTAAAATTAAGACATTCGACAGCAGTTTTGCCTCCATGTTCGTTATTCCCCAGTCGGACGCTACTTGAAAATGCAAAAATAGCCACATTTGACCGGTATTCCGCCCAGAAACGCGAAAACGCCCTGTCGCAAGAATTTTAAAATACCCATAAAGGCCATAATTATTGGTTGTTAGGGGCATGTAAGATTAAAAAATGCATCCAATTGAGTTTTCGTGTATACGCACATTGTAGCGACACTTCTCGTAAGGACAATTTCCTACTAGAAACCTTTTAAACCAAATATGCAAAGAGTAAAGTTAGTTACAGTTTCGTAATTAACCGTGAAGAATAGATGAAAAATTATCTTGAGCCGATGAAAAATCTGCGAATTTCAGTTTGCGATTTCCTACAATACATTTTCCCGTAAATTGTGACTGTTTTAATTTTATGAGATGTAAAAATTGTTTGTGTTATGAAAAAAGGTGTAAAGTAATTTATAATTAGCTTCCTCATTTATTACAATTTGGAGCATAGGTTCCTCTTTGAGGAAGACAAAATCCATCAACGAACTCTCATAGAGGAAAGCTATGTGCAAAATTGTAATAAATGCGGAAGCCATATGCAACTTACTCTGCACCTTTTATAATTTAACATTCCAAAATAGGAACATTGATCCAAACTTACGTGGGAACAAAATAGTATAAGTACTTTGGTCTTAGTATTTTATAAAAGTACTTAAAGTCATAAAAAGTACTGTGGTACTTTAAGTACCAAACGAGTTCTCATTTACTTTAAGGGGATGCTGGAGCTATTTTTTTCCTCCTTTAACCTGCTTTACCTGATTTATCGACGGAACTAAACAATTTTTCAATTCCGACTTAGCATTGTAAATATTGTAACGACTGTGGGAATGAATAACTCGCGTATTAGGTTGTGGGGCGGATATTATTGGTATAATCAGGGCTGTGTATTTCGAATATCAAGTGTCAAACGTCTCTCGTCTCTGAAAGTCTGATCAAGACTGTTTATATGACGATCGGTCTTACATCGATCGTCCGTTCGTTTGTCTATTGTCAAACCTAACTAATATCGTGTGTCCTAACGAATGGTCAGCCACATCGTTACAATATGTTAAACATATTCGCTATTCGTTACAATATGTTAAACATATGCGTCAAATCGTGCAGAATTATGATATTGACGTAAACGCTCCGGTGTGCAGTCGAATTTTGATTGAAAACTTACAAGGAATTAAGAAGACCGAATATAATAATTTGAGAAAAGCACTAGATTCATGCCGTTGTCATATGACAACGCGTCATATGCTCTGATCATCCATCGCAATTCAATAGACTAAGTGAACGCAGTTTACACCATGCGTGATTATCTTTTGTGTGAGCAACTGTCCGACAGTTTTCGAATATTCGGAGAACTTCAAAGAATCGGCATGTACTCTCTTTTGACGTATACGAGATGTAGCATTTTTTATATTCTACAGAAAGGATGCTGTTGACATTTCAGTGGCCGTGGTTTGGTTTCCTCAGTCCTCAGTCGAGGAAATTCTCAGCCGAGGAAATCCTCAGTCGAAGTGTTTCCATAAAAAATGTTTAGAATTTTTTCGCTAATGAAATCGGTTAGGAAATATGCCACTTGAAAACAATGGCGGAGGTTTTAATTCGATATCTGCGGCTTCAGATTTCTGCAGCCGCAGAAATCTACACATTTTTCAAATAATTTCGAGATATCGAATTAAAACCTTCGCCATTGTTTTCCCTTCCCATACTCCGTTCCCATTTTTCCACCGGTAGGGTACCCCCCTCCATAAATCACTTCCATATGCTATATTCTAAAGATTTCGGCATTCATAGCCTATGGGAGTGAAATCCGAAAATCCCAAGTCCCATATAACACACGAGAGGGAAATTCGAAATTTGAATCGGAAGTGAGATTCGGGTCCTTAAGAATATAGTATCCGGCGATCGCATTTCAGTAGACGAAGCATTTGTCATCTGTTGCCAACAATAAATAACATAAATAAACAAACCTAGCGTCGGGCGCGAAGTGCCCGATCGCTAGTCGAAATAATAATTGGTTCGCCAATGATCAAAAATGTAAAAACTGGTAATTCACTGGACTTCTCAGGCTGAATCGACATGTTGTTCGTCGTGAGACAAAGATTAAAGCACTTTTAATTTGTTATAATTTTCAACAGAAAATAACACTGAGCCAACCAGCCGAAAGGGACGAGGCTATTCACGAATACACAAGCAGCGATTTGTTGGGACTTCATGGTCAAATAGCAAGCGATAGCGGCAAATCAATTTTGCCTTATTTGCTTATTCCTCTGGACGTCGTTTTACCCCATCCACTGCAGCAATCTGGTGCGAGGTTGTTAAATACCTTAGCGTCCTTCAGATGCGGCCGGGATTATTTATCCATAGGTCCAACGGTACTGAATGTGGTAAGCTTTTTAAGGTGACGTTATAGATACTCAGTCGGTAAAAAACTGCAATCCATTTTTTTGTCTCCAAGGCTCTTTAGCATTTTATCCTAAACACAAATTATTAACGTCTTCATCTAACACTGAAACGCTTAAATGAAGCACTGAAAATGTTTGACGGTGCCTCCGCGGTAAAGTCAAATCAAACGGGTATTAAGATTTCAAAAATTATTTGTACACGTATAAAAGGTGAAATCAGCACGAAGTAAGGTGGCTTTGGTGCAAAGGGTTTGTACCTAATGTAGATAAAAAGTGCAACCAGTTGTTATAAGTGTGACAGCAACAAGTGACTTTGTGATCACTTTTTTTCTTGTTTGCGTTTCGCGACAGGAATTTTTTTAATTTTAAGGAAGAATTACAATCTACGTTCCTTGCCAGATCTTTGAATATGTCTCGTCCAGAGCTTGTCGCCGCTTTTTGCCCACTGTGTGAGCTTTCGTTCAGGGTTGTAGTAGAGACTTTAGAGCGGGCTATTGGGGGTGAGCGATGTCCTAGAGGATTGAACTCTGGTTCACACTCAGTGGGCTCGGGTTCGATTACTGGCCAAGCCCTTTTCCTGGCTTTTTCCGGCTTAGTGTCGAATTAATAAATTAATTTGCTTGTTTATGAACATTGCCTGGAAGATGGCGAGTCAGTAATGGCATAAAACACATCGTATACGGGTTACAGCTCAATAATCATCATAACCATGAAAAAATCTGCAAAAAAGGGACTCGACCAGATCTGGGCAAATGCTACAAGTACCTGCTACCTGTACGGAAGGGGAGCGAGAAAAGCAGTGAGGTCAGAGCTACTGAGCTCTAACAGGCGATGTATGGACCTGACTTCTTCTCTCGTTCCCCTTCACCCTAGCAAGTCAAGTGACCACCATACGACCAAAAAAACAACCGGTTGTTTTGTGCCGTTTTGACCCCCACGACGTGGATTGCCGATCGCTGGTTGGTTTCGGTTTTTGTTCGGCCCGTTCGGATCGTTCGTTATTGAATAACGTTTCGTTTCCCCCCGGACCCTCTCTATATCCGGAGACATACCCCCACGCGATAGCCACCGCGAATATGTAAATTCACAGGGCGACCATCTCTTCTGTCATACGCATTGACGTCTCGTTATCTTATTGGTTCCGGTTATGCCCCCGATTTTCGCACGGTCAAGATTTGGGGAGTCCCGGTTACGCGGTCAGAGTTCAGTTCTCGCTCTGCTATCGATCCGAAACCTTCTCTCTCCCTAGCTATCGACCCGAGCGGTGCTCTCTTCCCCCAATGCTCTCGCTACGATATCGATTCGCTCTCTCTCCCCTCCCCGCTCTCGCGCTATCGGCGCCGCGGTAGATCCGTGCGCCGAATACGCGTTACCTGGTGACCACGTGCTACCGAATAGCCAAGTATAGTTCGCGATTATCGTGTTTAATTTTCGGAGTACCTAAGGATTGCTATCTTATAATACGCGACATCGGGCTAAGGCCGAGTTATCGCGCTTTAACGCCATCGAGTGTTACCGTCCGCGCCGTCCGAATTGGGTGCTGCTATCGATGATTTGCACCCTTCCGATAATTATTTAATCAGTGTTCCCGCGTATGCCTACCGAGTACGTATAAAAATAATCTGTGTTCGAAGATTAGTGCTTCGAAAATATGTTCTCGCTTGAAAGCTCGCTTCCGCCACCCTGCTAATGTTCTTTCGCCTAGTGGTTTCCTGCGGCTTCGCTTATCTCGTATTGCGCTGCACGGTTTGGACTATTGAAGGTTACCAGGTATGCGTGTTTGTTTTATATAAGGATATTTGTGATTGGTTAGTTATTAGTTAATAGTAAATTAGGATTAGTGCGCTAAGGAAATAATACGACTCCGTTACTGAATTCGCTCTCTTGCGCTTACGTGCACGATCGCTTGCTACCGCTTGTGCTAACTCGCTCTTGCGCACGGTTACGAGTTATCTTATTCCCCTTAGTGGGTGCGACCGTTGTTATCTCGCTTCTATGCTTAACGTTACCGGCAATGATCTTGCATCGATTTCGTTACCTTTTTGCTTTACTTTGTTCTCGGATAAGGAGTTTTGTATTTGATTGTAGATTTGAGAAACTGTCAATAGTGGAACACGTAAGCAGAACTTCGGCTTTTATTTATCGTTACCTTTCCGAGATCCTCTCTTTGGCTGGGGACTGTCGTCCCACTCCTCTCTCCACAACCTAGCACACTGAGCGACTCGGATATACCGCGATCTACTCTGTCTGCCTCCAACGCCGCTGTTATCGTATTTCCGAGGTTCGACTTCGATTTGCGAGTTTAGGTTTAAGTTTCGGTTTCGATTGCGTTTTGCGGTTTGTCGATTCCGCCGATAACTAAAAATAGGCTGGCGCCCAATGGCTCTCGCGGCGGCGGAGCGCAGGCGGATAGGGCGAAGTTTGGCGGGCCTAAAAACCCCGTTATAAACTATTAAGGAATTGTAATCGTTTGAAGTATTACCATTGACCAACTTTCATTATTTAGAACCCTACAATTGATGAATAGTACCTATTCGGAGCATTACCATTAACTAATTGTAACTGTTAACAAAATTGCCATGGACTAGTTGTAACTATTCGGAACACAAGGATTGAACAATATTTGTTATTTCGATCTTTACTTTTAACAAATTGAACACGTGACTTGTAATAAGTAACATGGAATAATTTATATCTACATTCCTTGACTCTCAGGTCCCAAGGTGTGGTACTCTTTTCTAGAGGCTCTATGGGGGCCCTATGTTTCGGAGAAAAATATATTTGTATTACCGTAATAAATTAATTTCCGTATAAGTATTTACCTGCTTGTCCCGGCCGCTATCGATATCTTTATATATTTCGAGAGCATTGGTTCGGGATACAGCAAACATTACATTTCATTAAACTCAAAACGATAAACAGAATCTGACATCTCTTGTGAAGATTTCTTATGAAGACCACGTCGACGAAGTATCGAGAAAGAGCCTCAGGACACTGGGATTTATTAACAGATGTTCTGGAGAGTTTCAGCGAGTTGAAACACTCCGTTCTTTGTACCTGACCCTGGTTCGACCGCTCCTAATGAATGCATCCGAGGTGTGGAATCCTGTGTTCGCGGTTTACGCGAAAAAGCTCGAGCGTGTTCAACACAAATTTTTCCGGATAGCGGCCTACAAAGCTAGAAATCCAATGAGGCGCGAGAATCACGATTACGGCGCGATCGCGAAAATGTTGAATATACCGAGCCTACACTCGCTGAGGACTTTCAACGATCAACGGACTCTATTCAAGATCATGTCGGGTCTAATGGACTGTCCCACCCTACTGGCCAAACTTCAGGAGGTTGTTCCGGATCGCCAAAGGAGAGCCCAAATCTTCTTTAGAACACCGAAAATTGAATCTTGCCTAACAGAGAGATCAGCTCACTACCGATTAACGAGTGTTGCAAATAGAGTCAACCTGTCCCATCTTTTCGGGGGACCAATATCAACATTTAAAAGCGCGCTATCGGCTCGGGTCCTACTCTATGAATAGCCTACACTTCTCTTAATCTTTGATGGTCAATCGCGACCCGATCTCACCCTACTGTGATATTTCAATTTTGCTAATATGTTACACTACACGAAAAAGACAAAAATTGTTAAAAATATTTACTTTTCTTTATATCTGCATTGTACTCATTGTAAAAGGGCTTGTCCCGTAAATAAATAAATAAATAAATAAGATCAGAACGACTTTTGCACTGACCAAAGAACACTTTAGAAATTTCGTCGATTTTCTGGTATTTCTTACGATTATAAATACCCACGAATTAAAAATGACTATAAATTATCATATGTTACTGATGACTCAGCCATTAAAATACCAAATCAAATTTTATGTCACCCTTGTCTCCCATTAATTACCATTGAAAATTCCATTGATTACCGTTAACTATTCGTTAAAGGTAATTCAATGGGATTTTGCCAATGGTATCATTTCCATTTGTACTACCATTTAAAATACCATTCAATATGCCGTTCAGTTTCCCATTCGCGGAAAAATATGCTATATATAATTGTCCACTTTTCTACAGCGTCTAAATATGTAACAAATAAAAAACTGTAATGCTTCCGAAAAATGTCTTCATAAATAATTTCTATTGTATCTCCTATTGTTCATAAATAAGTTTCTATTCAATATAACAACCGCCGTCGGTAACAAAACCTGTACTGAATACCGTGTTGATTCCACCAATAGACTAGCAAAGAAAAAATTGTTTTTCCCGGGTAATTTACGGTCGCAAAAAAAAGACAATTTTCTTTTCCCTCGGCTGTTTGCGGTCTCAAAACAGCATTCATTACCATTTTTGTTACCAGCTGGGAGTGTGGTCGATGGCCGGGAGCGTATAGTACATTATCGTAAATAATCATGACAAGATTCGTAAAAGTAATAGAAATACTAGGAGACACAATAGCGTTATTTAATTCTCAAGATATGTATGTTAAACTAGTAAAAATGATTCCAGGTGATCCAGTGCTTGGACACTGCCAAAGCCGAGACAGTCGACGATTTCACCTGCGACATGATAATTGCGATGTTGCAAAAAATGTCGTTGCGCAGGCAACAAAGATTATACATGATTGCAATGGGTCTGGTAGAGTGGCTTGTTTATCATTTGAAAGCTGAGCATCATAAAATCGGCACGTACAGATTGGAATATGCGACTGCGCTTTTGATGAACTTGTCGCTTGATCGGGAAGCCCAGGTACGAGCTGCGACAATGAGTACTTTGGTCCTCTCGACACTCACCGAGCTCCTCTCTTCAGCACATTTACCCGTGAGATTATTCATTGTTTCCACTTATGTTAAATGCAAATGAAAAAAAAAAAAATAGTACTTTGCGATACAAGTGCGGTAAAGCGGACTTTATACGCACGCTGTGAAGTGCGGTCAGTGCGACTTCCTTCACAGTCCGCTCATGATGTTCGCTGCACCGCACTAGTATCGCATCATATTTTCTGTAACGAATGCAGGAATAGTGTATTTCGATACTCGAGGCCAAACGAGCGTTTTGCGCACTGCGAGTGTGAAGGCAGCACGAAGCTGAGGCGAAGTTCTGTCTTCACACGAGCAGTGCGCAAGGAGCGAGTTGCCTCGTGTATCGAACCATATTTTACTTTACGAATGCCATGCAAAAGCCAAGTTGTGCACCATTCACAGGCATGCGCCGTGAATTGTGCACCGTTTGCAACGGTGCACCATTATATAATAGTATAACCGTTCGCAACGGTGGATGACACTAGTAGTAAAACCAGTATGCAAAACGCCTTCACCAATGTGCAAAGTACTTTGCACACTTGTGAAAGCATTTTGCGCACCGGTGAAAGTATTTTGCGCATCGCTTTTGCGCATCGTGCGGGAATCAGACATTTTGCATGCCTGTGAATGGTACGCAAACGAGGAATTTGCATGCATGTGTAAAGAAAAAGCTACTCCGTGCCTGCTGATTGTGGTGTTGTACAGCCAGCATGCATAAAGTACGAGCAGTGTGCAATAAGTTCCAGAAATCGCACGCAAAGGAGCCGATTTGCGCATGTGCGGGGACTTTATAAAACTCATGGCGCAAAGCGCCACTTACGCCACTCTCGGCAGGCACGGGAAGTAACGCTTTTCATGCTCGAGTTACATATCCTGTAAGCCTATAAAATTTATTTAGCTTGTCTTATGAAAAAAATATTATAGCTAATGTGTCTTTAAAAGATGAATTCGCCCACAGATTTGATGGTTCCGGATCGTCTCGTAAGTTCGGCACGCGTTCGCATACGTTGAACAGATTGAACCCGTTTCTTCAGATACTTAAACGAACCCGTTTGGCTATGACACGATCGATGATAAAATAGTATATTATGCCACAAGGGGGAAAGCGCGTCTTTTCACATAGCGTAAAATTTGATGTCCGAGGTACTTCCTCCTAAGTGGCATACGCTATTTTTTCCTGACTGTGCTGAAAAGTGGTCATATTTCTATGTCTGCAATTTCAGCTTTTACACCCTCGCGGACCACCCAACCGTAAATAATAGTTGGAATTTGGACGATTTTTCGATAACCAACCACAAACCAACCGTCGATTGGTGCGCCAAACCAACCATTATTCCAACCGCCCGAAGGTTGATTTTTGGTTGGTTTTTGGAAACCAACCATTTTCCGACAGCGTAAATAGTTGGTTCATGGCTGGTTATTATAAAACGACCCTCATTCCGACTTTCAGGTGACTACAGTGATGGTCGATTTGTTGTTGGTTTTTTCGAAACCAACCATAAACCAACTATTTCGGGCAACGACCTAGCCAGCGGTTGGTTTACGGTTGGTTTTGAAAAATCAATCATAAGTCAACCACTACTATTCTCGGCTGAAAGTCGAAAATAGAGTTGGTTTATAATATCCAACCGTGAATCAACCTTTACCCTGTCGGGGTGGGCAACCGTCTCTGCAACAGCTTTGCAACCGCAATTCTACCGGTTGCTTTTAGCCGTCGAAAACGCTTTGATACGACCGCGGAGCGACCAACATCAGCGCCCCCTATAACCGAGATGGAAGAAAGATAGTTGTTTTTCGGTCGGAGCAGGTGAATCTAAAAAATGCGCGATGGCAGAAATTTGGTTGCCGTATCGTTGCAATACCGATATCCGACCGTTCTACAAATGCTTCATACACGGGCCGTCATGAATCTAGGCGGATCGGACGAAACATGGACGTTTTATGGTATTTCCGACGGCTAAACGCAACCGTCGCTGTACGGTTGTTTCGTGGACTCGCTGCCCCGATAGGGTACTCTGTCGAAAGAATAGTTGGCTGATGGTTGGATTTGACGAACCAACCCAAAATCAACCTTCGGGAGGTTGGAATAATGGTTGGTTTGGCGCACCAATCGACGGTTGGTTTTTGGGTTGGTTTTTAGATGGGAGGAACGCGAGGGCAGCATCCTCGAAAAGAATTACAGCTTTTAATATCGAATCTGTACGGGTTCGGCGGGTTGAAAGGAGTTTTACATCGTCGTAAGCTTTTGGCTTTACTCTTATCGTTGTTAAGGTAGTACTTGCGGTACAGTCCCGCCGAACGTGAGTTTCAGAGAAAATATCGAACACTTTTCGATGGGATAAAAATCTGAAAAAATCAAATGTATGCGAGGCGCTGCAAAGATTGTTTTTGTGAAATAATAATTGCAATTTGTTATCAACAAATTCATGATAAAAAACATTATTCAACAAATTACCCGACAACTTGACTATTTTATTCTACAAAAATTATTCGTTTATTTTTTTGAATACGTATGATTTATTTTCAGAATTTTTTGTAATCTTTGAAAATTGCGTTTTTTCACAGTTTGAACATAGAAAAAACGCGATTTTCAAAGATTGCAAAAAATTCTGAAAAAATTCATACGTATTCAAAAAAATTAACGAATTATTTTTACGAAAATAGTTGAGTTGCCGGATAATTTGTTGAATAATGCTTTTTATCTTCAATTTGTGGATAACAAATTGGAATTATTATTTTACGAAAACAATCTTTGCACTATCTTCCATATACTTGATTTTTTCAGATTTTTATCCCACCGAGAAGTGTTCGAAATTTTCTCTGAAGCTCACGTTTAGCGGGACTGTACAGCAAGTACTACCTTTCAAACCTTCAAGTAAACCCCGATACAATTATAGTAATTGTACGGGCTTGGATGTGTATACAGTAGGAGACATTTCATTGGTTTAAGGGTGCATTTCAGGACTTCGACACTCGTTGCTCAAGGCGTAAACATGAATTTTCAACGCTAGCGGTACGCCATACAGAACGGTTAAAATAAATATCGTTTTCCCGTTAATGTATGCTATATCGGCAGTGAAATTTTTTTAGTTATTACGCTGTTGGCGATCTGCGTAGCATTCAAGACATTTGTTTCACATTTCTTTTTTAAAGTCTTAGTCGATTTTCTTACGATGTTAGTCGTTTCAAGAAATTCTTACCGATTCGATTTTTTTTCTTGAGGATGTTTATGTGAAACATAAAAAGATGAAACCCCCATCTAATATTTATCATCGTTGAGAAACCATTCTAACAAAGTCAGCAAAAAAAATGTATTTTACTTAATATCAGTAAAAAAAAATGTATTGGAATTCATCACTTTCGCTATAATACTGGGACGTGAATTGTTGAATAGTAAAAAACGCAAAGAACAATAAAAATTTGACGATTTCGCAAATTAGCGTTAAATTCGTTCCCATAATTTAAATAAACTTCAAATAACCAACGGTGTGTCGTGAAGACAATATAGTAATTAAAACTCCACGGCAAACCGGCGAAATGATACCAATCGATTTTAACAGGCCATACCGTACGTCATCGGCGCTCTAAACAGTTTCCTCACGAATCACACAATCAACGGGGAAGCCAAAAAAATTGGTCTCGATTCTGTCCTCGAGTATCATCGGAGTCGACATTCTGGCGAAATAAGGAAAAACTTGGATTATATTTTGAGAAGGGGTTACGCAAAAGCCGTAGAGGATAATATAATGGCAGCTGACGACGATAGTGTAAGTTCACTTTTCTAATCCTTATTAAGGGGAAGTGAAAGTCACGTGACGGGGTCATGAGTGTGAGAGAGATAGTGGCAATTTTCAAATTAACTTCATTTCACTCGGTGTGTAAAGTGCAGTTTTACGCACGCTTCGCGCGCGCAAAACTCCCCTTTCGCACCTCTTGAAATAAAATTTCGTACGATACTCGTGCGAAAAACGTTTTCTTAACTCGTGCGATTGCAATACTCGTCGGAAAAAGTTTTTTCGCACTAGTATCGTAATGTACTATTATTCAATGGTGCTAATTTTTGTTGAGAAAATAATGAATTCAGGCCGGATGCGAAATTACCGTGTGCATCCGGATCGAATTTGCCTTTTCCATAAAAAAATTGGCACCCTTGAGAAATGTTCCTTACAGTTTTCATTACCGACCGCAATATTTCACTTCCCCTTAACCTTCCTATGTGAGGTATTTCTTATTAACTGGGCAGTTTTTTCTGACCCTTATGGATCTGTCTAGTAATCGTGTCTACGTCTACAGTCGGCTAAGTTCGATCAAAATATTTTAGAGACAAAAAGTTTTGTTTTTCAATTAATTATCGAATGTAATGCGTGTTATATTGTTGCTCGTCGTGCAAAAGCCTTTTTCGGCAGAAAGAAAATGGTAATACAGTAGAACCTCGATTATCCGGAGCAATTGGGGCCGAGACCAGCTCGGATTAACGATAATTCGTATAATCGAGTTATGAATAAAAAATATTACAACAATAACATATGTAATGAATTTGAGTTTTTTTAAATGTAAATTCGCATACAAACATTATATACATATATACTTTGGAACATATTTTTAAACGCTTACTTTAAGCATTCTTTTTGATAAAGTCGTCAATTTTGGTCGTATAAGCGCACGATAGACACTTGCACACGACTGCAACGAAGTAACGCTTGACGATATTGACGATATAAATTTTGCGGCATGGTTCGAATAATAAAGGTTCGGATAAATTAAATTACATTTCGCGTAATAGAAGTTCGGATGAAATAAATTGCAGTTCGGATAATCGAGGTTCTACTGTAATTATTTTTTGCCGTTAAACGCCACATTATAATTTATGTTGTAAATTTTATCAATTTTACAGCGATGTGTTAAAAGTCTAAAAAAAAATTGGAAACGTGGAATTTGGAATTTCATTATTATTGGAAGAAATATTATATGAAAATATAATATTGTTATATTTATTTGTTTGTCAACAACTTTGAATGCGACGCCAATTTTTTGTATGTTATTTACATATTACGAAACACCCTGGAAAATTAACAGGTAAAAGACGGGTGACGGATTAACAGCTAAAAAGACATTGAATTAAATAATAGTGCATTGTGATATGAGTGCGTAAAAGCGGACTTTCGACGAAGGTTGTGAAGTTCGTCACACGAGTCGACAGCGAGTGCTGTCTGAACAAGCTGAAGGACAGTGTTGCCGACTTTTCAAGAGCCGTCTGGTGTCCGTTTTTTCGTACAAGTATCACATACTTACTAAAAAAAAACTTTTGTAAAAAATGCATAAAAACTTCCCCTTTTTATGGCAACAGCGTGGCGAAAGCGCGCAAAAAAGAAACTCGAGTGTTAATAAGGTGTGCAAGAAAGTAGTTAAAATGTTTAAAAAGTGTGCGAAAAAGTAACTAGTGCAATGTGCGTATACGCAGTAATTTTCCCACACACTTTAATAAATAGCGACACTTTCGCCACGCGTTACAGGTACGAAAAGGGGGACTTTACGTGCATATATTATAAAATAACAAAAATAAAAGATTTCTCATGAAAAATACACACTGGATTAGATAGTTGATTGAAAAACGAAATTTTTAATCTTCACATTTTTCATGTCGAATTTATCCCCAATGTGAATTTAGAAAATATTGCATCTCCAAAAATGAATAAATCAAGAAATGTATTAAAAAAATCGTAAGCACTATTTTCAAACTACAGTGCGGAGAATTATGGGGATAATGTAAGAGGGTTGAATCAAACGTAGCCCTGGTGATAAAAAAATTGACCTATAAGGCTATAATAGGGTTTGGGTGGGGGGCACAAAATGGACCGATGTTGCTAATTTTTTATGAGACAAAACAAAAGTCTCACCTCAAATGGAGAACAGGGATCCTCTTTGCCTTACGGCTGCGTCAGTTAATTCAGCGGTGATAATAAATATCCTTGAATACACTATTTACAGGAGGAATTGGAGGTGTTGGAGAATGAGTTAGACGAATTGGATCCTGTGAAGGTCCACGCCGGTGAATTATTCGGCGAAGCTTTGCTGGCCACTTGTTATTCAATCTCTACCAATGTCCGTCAGAGATCGAGCCTCGACGATGATAATAAAATTTCGTCGCCGAAAACTTCAAAGACGAGTGATCCGTGGTCAATGAAACATCATCCGAATGGGGGCTCCAGCGAAGTGTTTGATTCATCTTTACAACAAACGTCACCGAGGTATATGAGTTACGAGGATTACGAGATATCTTATAGACGATTACACAGCACAAATGCACTCAGGGTCGCACGCTCGAAAAACAAGTTAAGCCTATGATGTCGTTATTTTTGCAATTTCAAAGTATACAACTTTATTGTGATGTTGTTTTATGTTTGTCGATAAAAAGATTTTTATCTTGTTATTACCATCGATATGTCGAAATAGTATAAAAGATGTTATCGTATTTCGTTATCTATCGTAAAGTATTTATCACGACCGTTGCGTAATTTTTTAAATAAATGAATTTTGAAATAGTTGCATAGACTCGTATTCGCGGATGGTTGCCTATAGGGGCAGGCCTGGTCGGGTACTGGAGCATCATCTGGAATCGGTGGTCGGGTACTAATCCATTCACTTTCTTCGTTGTTTTTTAACTTTGCAAAAAAAAAAAAAAAAAAAAACTATACCATATGACACGAATTGATGGATGCTTTTCGAAAATTAGAGAAGCCAAACTTTCTATCGGTCACAGTCACGAATACAAAAAGTTCGTCTCAGCATGAGAAATACAATTTTTAATTTTCCTGTTCGCTAAGATGACCGGGTATTGGGGCGTTTACCTTAACCGTTCTGTAACGACATCCTTATTTACGACGTAAGTGTCGCGTCACTTCATGGGGTTTTTACATGTTTTTTTTTCTCTCTATAATATTAGATCACGATTACAAGAGTGTGTTTGCTGGATAGATCGATAGATTGCGTACGTTATCTCGGCAATAACATTTTTATTCACCGCAGGAACAGCAGTACAACGCCAGTTAATTCCATGCCGACCTTGGCCTCTGCCTACGAAAGTGCTGCGGAAGGTACGTGCAGTTTTTACGAATTAGCCAAAGATCATTCGCAACACGTAGTAAGAATGAAACTGAAACGGTTAATTTTTATCGGAACCGAGTCAAGTGATCTCGTTTCGAAGGATCCGAAATGGAAGCAATAGTTATTCTGTGAAAGCCGATCGGCTTTCACCGTAAAACGTATACGCGCGGTCGTGACCCTCCCCGAAGAAAGCTAGCGCGCGTGAACGAAAGTAATGGAAAACAAGAAACTCTAAATTGACTTGTTTTTTTTTTAATTTCAGTCGAAGACAGGATAAGCAGCATCGCCTCGTTGTGAGTGTCGAATCAATACCAACCGTAGCGACAAAGTGTGTTGCCTTTTCTGCTCCTTCCGCGTCCATTGCACCGATGGCTTATTGCGACACACTTTTTTTCGATCGGCATGATTTTTCATGAACACAAATTTTATTGTTTTTACGTAAGTCTATTTAGACTGCTTTACGAGTGGAATTCCTAGTATTGTGAATTTATTGGTAAATCGTAATGACTACTATTTTTACCTTTTATTATTTTCTTGTACCACGTTATTTTACTAGATCACTTGCTAAAAACCGCCAAAACTGTACATTTTAATTTAGTCAGTCTTGTTTCGGTCAGTAAAATCCACTTTGCAAAAAATACTATAATAAGATGAAAAAAATTTATTTTTTGGATTAAAACGACCTGTGCGATTATATTTGAAATAACAAAAAAATATAATTATATTTATAAATGCATGTTATTTAATAGATCAATTGCCACCGCTAAAATATCTTTCATAGCCCGCGTTTAACTAACCAGTTACTTAACTTACAATTTAACGGGTTATTTACCGACTCGCATTCCTAGCAATTCTGCGGTAGTAGCTTTGTTAGTAAATAATTATTGTACGGACGACCCTGATCCTGTAAATATAGGAGTTTTGAACGTCAGCCAACCAATGAATTTCTTCGACCCAATGACGAGGAAAGGATCCAACAAGAGGGCGAGGAAGAAGCTTTCTTATCGAAACCACGACTAACGAGAACGCCACCAAATTCGGCTGCAACGAGAAACCTTACACCTCGGAGTGAGGACAAACTCGACGATTATATTGTCGAATAATTATCAATTGAGTGTCGTTCGATTATCAGTGCCTTCGATAGTATTTTAACATACCAAAAATAAAATTGAATTGTAATTGACGGAATCCCCTTTGTGAAAAAAAGTTTATTACGATAATACAATTGATACAATACATACAGTGAATAACAATGTCATCTCTCACTTTTGTTTCCTCATAGAGGAAGCTGCTTGTGCGTATGCGTCTGCGTGTAATTAATCTACTTGCGATAGGGACAACAATCTATTTTATTGAAGCCGCAAATTTGTTGCTGTCATGACAATAAATTATCAATGATCCACATTTTATAAGGGTCACAAAATCTTTTTTCTCCGTGTATGATAAACGATAAAGCCGAAAATGTGCTTAAGATAAGTGGTCAAGTGTTTCAATTGACGTTCAATTTTATTTTATTTTTTTTTACTAGTATTTTTCCATGATATTGCTCCATTCGCCTTTCACCGTCTTTTCCCATTTACCATTGCTCATAGTCCTCGTTATCCAACCTCAGTTTTTCCTCATCGTGCCGCTTGCGAGGCCGCAGCCGACTTAAGCTTACTGTATCGCATTCGCAGTGTGAGAACCATAAATAATTAATAGTCTCTCTTGTGAGTCGGGCTTTTAGAGTCAATGCCTTACATCACATTTAGAGTTAGGCCTTGCGGAGAGCTCGTCGTAATGTCGCGGATTTACAAGGAAAAAACCATTGAGGTAATGAGCCTCTGAGAGATTTTGGAGACTGCCTCCCACACCGTACACTCATACGTACGGCGACACGGCTAACCGCCTGAATTGTCAGGCCCAATGGCGAGGCTTCCCGCTACTAACTTAGCGCGGCGTGGCGCCGCAATGATGTAGTTCCTCTCGTACCTCGAGATAAAGACTACGCTTTCTGACAAACCAAAGTGTTATTGTAAGATTGAGTTTTGTCCTCACTGGCCCGTTTTGTCCCGCTGTGCCATTTTGCCCCGCTCTCCCCTACAATTAATAGAATGTAGTATAATAATTTATCACGATCTACTTGACAAAATCTCAAAATCAAGATTCCAATATAGATTTCTAAAATCAAGAGTACGGTCACAAGTTAGATCGACAATAATTTAAATTTTTTATTTCGGCTATGATCAATTGTCATGTGATGTATCCGTTATGGAATTTCGTGCAGAATGCTAATTAAAAAAAAAAAAAAACGACGCTCTACTTTCGACATAATTAGTCAAGTCAAATTTAAAAAATGAAGACAAGTCATTATCTGAAAGCCCCAAGCATTTAAATTGTTTTAAAAAAATTAAGATTATAGTTTTTAGTTTTTTTATGGCGAATTGGTTCGTGATAATATTCTAAATATGAGATGAGGCACAAAAAAAAACAAAAATTCGACAACTCTTCAACCAATATAGAGGATAGGAAGTGAAATTTAATTTTTGTTTTTTAATTTTAAATAGGAACACTCGCAAATTTTTCTTTTTTTCTTTGCCAATTATTTCGAACATTGAAAATAATATTTGAAAAAAGATTAAGTTTGGATTTTGCGATACATCCATCTTTTTAAGTTATTATTTTTCATTTTGAAAAAAAAAAAAAACAAATTGACTTCATATCGTCATTCCAGATGAAAAGTTGAACAACTAAAAAAATAGTCATGCCGTAACCGATTACAAAAACAATAGTCGATTTCGGAGGCGGGTATCCCCTTAATATAATTGTGTGGGAAAGAAGGCTTGCCGACGAGTTTCAATGCATATAGAAATACTGCAACGGGTGCATGAAAATATAGGTTTGAGAAGTGCGATTATCTGATAAGGGTGTCGCGTCGTCAGCAACTATTGGACAGGACAAAATTTACCTATAAGAGTAGTTGCTCTCGCACTAACACACTCCCTTCACAGGAGATGATGCGCCTGGCCCATCCAACTAGGAGGACCACCGAATCACGTTTAACAAGCCCTCAACGTCTAATATCGTTTCAACAAATATCGGAGTCACGTCGAACGCGATCGAGAACATCGAGCCTATACTTCAGATGCGGGAAAAAGCAAACGAGGCAAACTTCACGAAGAAGTGCACCCAGAAAAAAGATTTTATTAAAATCAAATAAATTTCGAGCTTCAAATGACGTTTATTAAGATAAAAGAAATGTTTGCTTGCCTCAACAAAATCCTTATTAGATTCAAATAACGATTATACTTTGGCGTAAGTAAAAAAAAATTATTCAAAGATTTTTACTTTAAAATAAATGTTTATTCGCCCCAAAGAAATCATATATTTGGCGTCAAGACAAACGCGGCTATTGTCAGGTAGCGCGCATTAGAGTTGTCAATGTGTCGTTCGTCCGAAAACATTTCTCGCTAATGACAAAACTATATTTATTCCTTACGGGGAATACCGTTACATTGTAGTAGAGAGGCACCTCATCGGTTTGTTTTCATAAAACTTTGTTTAATTCAAGCTGTGTACATCGATTGAATTGTCGTTATTAAATGAGTCTCCGAACAACTAATGTCGAGATTGGTTTTGTGTCATGAGTATAACTAATGTGCGACGTGATTAGTGAAATCGTGCGCCGATAACGGATCTGTATGCTCATTTTTATAATAAAACATTGCTCGTTGATACTTCGTTGATAGTAAAAATGGCTTATTTTACAAAAAAAAAAAAATTAGTTTCTGCGTCATTCGTATGTCACATTATTCCGATATGATAAAAAATAGCGGGTCTGTCGAGAAATAAATCAATAAATTATTTGACATAAATATATGTTTATTAGATCCAAATAAACATTATTGAACAATAAGAATAACACTATCAAACAAAGAAATATATTAGACATTAATAAATTGTCTATATTTTAGGTTCTGAATCAAATAAACATTTTTCTTCGTCCTTAATAAATTTTCTTTGAATGGAATAAAACTTTTTTTTCTGGGTGTCCTATCCAGAAACTACCCAGGTGCGGATGATCGGCACGCTCCGAGTACCGACAGCCGATGGTCGCATCTCGACGAATGCCCAGCGTTGTCTAAACTGTCGATTGACAAACAACTCCAAAGTCGGGCTCCAATAGTTGGCAAAACGCTGCTTAACCAGAGTTTAGGCCGGCGCTGGCGTACTCAGCCGTTGCATCCACTGTTCCAAGAATTTCTGGTACAAAAAACCAATCGCATCCAAAGCAGCCTCAGGACTTCTATTATCGCCTTGCAGGACACGACAATACCTCCTCGAAGGACAATATCTCACTGATAGCAGGGAGTGTATCCAGAGCAGCCTCAGTTGCATCCACTGTTCCAAGAATTTCTGGTACAAAAAACCAATCGCATCCAAAGCAGCCTCAGGACTTCTATTATCACCTTGCAGGACATGACAATACCTCCTCGAAGGACAATATCTCACTGATAGCAGGAGGTGTATCCGGAGCAACCTCAGTTGCATCCACTGTTCCAAGAATTTCTGGTACAAAAACCAATCGCATCCAAAGCAGCCTCAGGACTTCTATTATCACCTTGCAGGACACGACAATACCTCCTCGAAGGACAATATCTCACTCACAGCAGGGAGTGTATCCAGAGCAGCCTCAGTTGCATCCACTGTTCCAAGAATTTCTGGTACAAAAACCAATCGCATCCAAAGCAGCCTCAGGACTTCTATTATCACCTTGCAGGACACGACAATACCTCCTCGAAGGACAATATCTCACTCACAGCAGGGAGTGTATCCAGAGCAGCCTCAGTTGCATCCACTGTTCCAAGAATTTCTGGTACAAAAACCAATCGCATCCAAAGCAGCCTCAGGACTTCTATTGTCACCTTGCAGGACACGACAATACCTCCACGAAGGACAATATCTCACTGATAGCAGGGAGTGTATCCAGAGCAGCCTCAGTTGCATCCACTGTTCCAAGAATTTCTGGTACAAAAAACCAATCGCATCCAAAGCAGCCTCAGGACTTCTATTGTCACCTTGCAGGACACGACAATACCTCCTCGAAAGACAATATCTCACTGATAGCAGGGAGTGTATCCAGAGCAGCCTCAGTTGCATCCACTGTTCCAAGAATTTCTGGTACAAAAACCAATCGCATCCAAAGCAGCCTCAGGACTTCTATTATCACCTTGCAGGACACGACAATACCTCCTCGAAGGACAATATCTCACTGATAGCAGGGAGTGTATCCAGAGCAGCCGCAGTTGCATCCACTGTTCCAAGAATTTCTGGTACAAAAAACCAATCGCATCCAAAGCAGCCTCAGGACTTCTATTGTCACCTTGCAGGACACGACAATACCTCCACGAAGGACAATATCTCACTGACAGCAGGGAGTGTATCCATAAAGCTCATGTCTCGCGAAAATCTTCGCCGAAGATAGTTGCAATTCTAACGGATTTCCGTCTAAGTGTCTCTGCACTAAAGTAATATGTGTCACCGAGAGATCGGCAAATATTCTGCGAACAGCACACTACACCAATCCTTTTAAAACTCATGCCCGCAGACTGTCCTAGACTTCTTCGCAAAGAAAATCTATGAGGGCGTTATATCGTGCGGTTCACTGAACTCTGCAAGATCGGCTATCGCGCTGGTTTTACTTGACATGAAGTGAAACCTCTCCGACTGTAAAACAAATAGGAATTTTTCAGGCTGAAATCGTAGCATACAATTTACCGTGTATCTTGAAAGTGCATTGCTAGAATGCAATGAAACTTTCAGAATAGTAGTAAAATGCACAAACGTAGTCTTCCCGATCGGTACAGGCGACCGCTTTTTCGACGATCGATCTATCGCAAATCCACCGGTCTGATTGTGCCTAAAATCAACCACAAAATCATTCACCACCGACCGATTGTGACGCCATTGTCTCGAAACAAACTGCCGGTCATTCCCGTATTCGTGGCAAAGAGGTCGTATTTGACTGTGCAAACCGCAAAACAAGTGCCAATTCGATTGACCGAGGACCTTGCCGCAGTTCAGCTCGTGTCGGTAGCGCTGCATTTTCGGTCGAATTCGCCCCTTTTTTCGCGGTCGATTTCGGGCACAATCGGACCTGTTGTATTTATAGTCGAAATACTGTCGACGGTGCCGATAGGGTTTCGTTATATCGATTTGTTTGTTAAATCGAAAGAACAAAAAAATATTACATTATGATTACCACGGGAAATCTGTAATTAGCAAAGTTGTGATATTTTCTCCTTAACTCTACCGATGATCGAAGTAACGATAATGAAATACTCGGCGATTGAAAAATACACGATTTCGTATGGGACGACATCACATTTCGTTATAAAAATAACGTGAAAATTGGAAAATGTGATCGCGTCGATATTTACCGATAAATACATTTTTTTTTACTAAAAATGACGCAACCAAACTTGCTTACAAAGACGGTAATTAACACTGTAATTTTGTCTTTTGATTTCAGAAAAAAAAAAAAAAATCGAGAACGAAAGACTATCTTTGTAGATTCTACGCATATTCCGAAAGTTTCTTTACATTTTATCAACGCACTGTCGAGAAAAAGTGATAAAGCGCACGCGACGATTTGAACTAGAAAATTCCCAACTGTTTTACCTTTGGGGATGTTTCACTTCACCTTACCAGTTTATCCATCGATCTAACGATTAAAAGATTTTTGGAGGCGCTCTTCAGGAAAAAAAAAAAAAAACCACCCAAGGCCCGATACGAAGTCACGTTGGATGTGAAGATCATTCTGAAAAAAAACCACTTGGAAGTCGATGAAGAGGCTAATACAGCAAATCTTCGGAAAATATCGGAAAAACCGTCGGGTTCATGAGTTTCGAATGTGGGGCATGTTCGTACGTTGGTTCCTCGTTTGTTGTGCGACTAAAAGGTTTTTTTTTTTTCTTCATTATCGTTGAATAATTTTGGTCACAAACGATTTTATTAGGAAGCATGTACAAAAAGTATAATAACCTACGATCTAACATATATCAACAGAATAAATACATAACAAACTAGAATCCCAATGTCTCATTCTTCGTTATGGATACATTAGGCTTACAAAAAACTGAAGAAACCTCCACCTCCGTGGTTGCTGCTGGAGTGCCCTGCGTTGCCTGAGTATCCTCCGGATGATGTGTAACCGCTGGCGAGGCTCGGACCGTAACCCGGTCCAGAGACAACGCTTCGTAACTTGTAACCCCTGCTCGCTCCACCGAACATACCGCCGTTGTAATTGTGCTGCTCACCAGGATACATATGTCCCACATGCCCACCACTGCCGCCGCCGCCGCCGCCGCCGCTGCTTTCCTTAACAAGAATAATTTTTCCACCGCCCCTTGAATAGGGGCTGCTGGAGAAGTATCCGGAACTCGGAAGCCTCGACGAGTAGCTCGGATTTTGATTCGAGGACGTTGCGTATATGTGATTCGGTGATGGTCGATGACCGCTGACTCCATGAACATAATTGCTTGGGCCACCGCCGCTGTGCATACCAGTGAGGATACCGCCCAAGGACGGCCCCGAAGAGTAGCTCGGACCCGATGAAACACCAGCGTGACCGCTCTCCGACGGATAGTACGAAGAACCGGACCCACCACGATGACCTCCGGACATGAAGCTGACACTTGGATTGGAGGAGTGTGAAGTCGGTCCGTGACCTCTATGGTTGCTAGCGGAGGGTGTGTACGATGACGATTTTGGTCCTCCGTGAGTGTAAGTTATGTACGACGGGGACGGATGAGATGCGGTGGAGTATTCGGTGGGAGTGCGGTCGCCACCGGTCAATCCTGCGAGGCTCGAAGGTCCGTGACTTCCGGCCTCTTCCGTATAATCGGCAAAGGTCGAAGACCCGTGATTGCCAGTTGTACCGCCGCCTGCTGTGTACCCACCAAGGCCGGGCGACGCTCCTACCGAGGCGTAACTGCTGGCTCCAAGCTCGGGTGATTGGACACTGGGCTGGTCGTTTGACGAGTACGAGGAACTCGATGCGACGCTCAATGCTTCCGTGTTCACTCCGCTCGGATGACCTCCAAAAGCACCGGAGTTGCTACCACCACCGGCATCGGAGTATCCGGAGTCCGACGAGTAGCCGCTCCCGGGTGTCGGATGACTCACACCCCCCGCTACCGTGTATCGATGCGTTGCTGCGCCTGCGTAACCGCTACTTCCTAGCTGCTCGCCCAATTCGCCGTAAGGATTCTTTGCTCCGGCGAACACTCTGGATCGGTAAACTCTGCTGTATTCCTCTCCTCTGCCTCCAGTGGGACTCCCAGACGAGTATCCTGCATATACAGTAACAAAAATCATTTTGTTTTCTATGGTTTGTGATTGTGTATAAAGAATCCATTAGACCGAAGGAAAGGCACATGGTAAAAACAAAAAAAAAAAAAATTTGTTTCGAAATTACTACTGGAAGCATTTTTACATAAACCTTTCCGTCAAATTTCAAATACATGCTCGATGCCGTTTTACAGTTAAATTTTTATTTCTATTGAACAAATTTACTTCTCACACGCAAATTTACTTCTTGCACGCAAATTTACTTCTCGCACGCAAATTTACTTCTCACACTCAAATTTACTTCTTACACGCAAATTTACTTCTCACATGCAAATTTACTTCTCACACGCAAATTTACTTCTCACACGCAAATTTACTTCTCACACGCAAATTTACTTCTCACACGCAAATTTACTTCTCACACGCAAATTTACTTCTCACACGCAAAGTTACTTCTCACACGCAAATTTACTTCTCACACGCAAATTTACTTCTCACACGCAAATTTACTTCTCACACGCAAATTTACTTCTCACACGCAAATTTACTTCTCACACGCAAATTTACTTCTCACACGCAAATTTACTTCTCACACGCAAATTTACTTCTCACACGCAAATTTACTTCTCAAACGCAAATTTACTTCTCACACGCAAATTTACTTCTCAAACGCAAATTTACTTCTCACACGCAAATTTATTTCTCATATGTAAGTTTCAGGTAAAAAAAAATTTGTAATTTTAATATCTGGTATTTTGATTCTACAGTAAAAAGTATATTAATATTCAATTAACGCAAATAATGTAAGGAACATTTCCAGTTCCAGTACATTAAATTTACAATTTATTTTTACAGTGTCAATAATGGTAATATATTTATAGCCAAATAATTTTTGTTTTTTCATGCGCGATGCTATATTTTCGTAATGAGAAAAAAAGTCGATATCTTTGTGTTGAAGTACTTGACACAAACACATACATACATAACATACTTTTAGTTCCACATTTGTATTTATTTATTTGTTTAATTTTATTTGCGTCTCATGCGTATGTTCGAGCTGTTGTTTCGCATTTCCGCTCGGATCTTGTCTATGTTCATTTATACCGTTTATTGTTTCTTTGCCTTTGTATTTATTTAACATAAAGGACCGCGGGCCGAAGATACAAATTATGCAGACGTATTATTATTGCAATACGTCGAGAAATGGGATTTTTAGCCGGAGCCTGGATGAGTCCTCGACCATGCACTATTGAAAAAAATTTGTTTGATTATTAATGAACGGTATTGGAAGCTTTTTTACATAAACTGTTTCTGCAATCAGAATGCGTTGCAATTTCACAGTAAAATTTTTGTAAATTTCAGGCAAAAGATTTGTAATTTTAGTGTCTCGTATTTTTATTTTACAACAAAAGTACATTAATGTTCAATTAACTTAAGTAATTTAAGCAAATTTCGATTTCCAGTACATTAAATTTGTAAATTGTAAATAAATAAATAAATTGTAATAAATTTTATAATGTAATTGTATTGTATAATTATGTAATTAATTGTAATAAATTGTACATTTATTTTTACAGTGTGTATATGATGAATTTTTAATTTGTATTTTTTAGACTGGCTGCACGTAGTTCGAAGCTCTCAGAATTTCATTCATTTACGAACGTTTTTTTGTCTGTAACAAATCATTGTACGTACGGAAGGTTGATCCCGATTTGTGATTAAAAAAAAATTTTCATTGCGTTACGAAAATGTTGTGATGCAATTATGCTCACTTTTGCATTTGATTTTGTGTTGAGTTAGGGAGATAAAAGTTAAAGGGCCTGCGAAGAATGGTCGTCCGAAGCGAATGGCTTAACTGGCCAAATGTAAAAATCATTAAAAGGCTTATTGCAACTCTTCTGTTATACGACAATTTTTTTTTTTTTGTTTTTTTAAATTAATTACTACCCTTAGGTTTTAACTTTCCTTGCGAACAATAATTAATGTTCATAATCGATTTTTGTCCGCAATACAAATCATTAATTTTTTTTTTTTTTATGTTACTAAAGAGGTTGTCCAAATGTATATTTTCTCATGCTTGAATGGTTCCTTTCAGCCGTCGTCATCTGCAACCCATGCTATATGACCCAAACTTTATATTCATATGTCACAGTCCATGCCCTCGCGTTCCTCTCAACCAAAAACCAACCCAAAAACCAACCGTCGATTGGTGCGCCAAACCAACCATTATTCCAACCTGCCGAAGATTGATTTTGGGTTGGTTCGTCAAATCCGACCATCAGCCAACTATTCTTTCGACAGAGTAATGGTTGATTCACGGTTGGATATTATAAACCGACTCAATTTTCGACTTTCAGCCGAGAATAGTAATGATTGACTTATAGTTGATTTTTTCAAAACCAACCGTAAACCAACCGCTGGGTAGGTCGTTGCCCGAAATAGTTGGTTCATGGTTGATTTTTCAAAACCAACCGTAAACCAACCGCTGGGTAGGTCGTTGCCCGAAATAGTTGGTTTATGGTTGATTTTTCAAAACCAACCGTAAACCAACCGCTGGGTAGGTCGTTGCCCGAAATAGTTGGTTTATGGTTGATTTTTCAAAACCAACCGTAAACCAACCGCTGGGTAGGTCGTTGCCCGAAATAGTTGGTTTATGGTTGATTTTTCAAAACCAACCGTAAACCAACCGCTGGGTAGGTCGTTGCCCGAAATAGTTGGTTTATGGTTGATTTTTCAAAACCAACCGTAAACCAACCGCTGGGTAGGTCGTTGCCCGAAATAGTTGGTTCATGGTTGATTTTTCAAAACCAACCGTAAACCAACCGCTGGGTAGGTCGTTGCCCGAAATAGTTGGTTTATGGTTGATTTTTCAAAACCAACCGTAAACCAACCGCTGGGTAGGTCGTTGCCCGAAATAGTTGGTTTATAGTTGGTTTACGAAAAAACCAACGACAAATCGACCATCGCTGTAGTCACCTGAAAGTCGAAATGAGGATCGTTTTATAATAACCAACTATGAACCAACTATTTATGCTGTCGTAAAATGGTTGGTTTCCAAAAACCAACCGAAAATCAACCTTCGGGCGGTTGGAATAATGGTTGGTTTGGCGCACCAATCGACCGTTGGTTTGTGGTTGGTTATCGAAAAATCGTGCAAATTCCAACCATTATTTACGGTTGGGTGGTCCGCGAGGGTGTGGAGAAAAAATATTGAAAATTCTTTGAAAAAAAAACGCCTCATTTATTGTTTTATCATACCTGCAATTTTTAAATCCGCATGGAGAGAAAAATTGTTGGGACAACAAGAATTTTGTTAGCACAACTGATTTGACCTGATTAACACAGGGAGAACGAGATATCTTGGCATGGCAACAAATATTTTGCTACGGCAACGAAATATTTTTGCTGCCACAACAAGAAATTATTGACGAACTACATTTTGTTTAGAGAAACATAACTATTTTTCTTCGCGCGACAGTTGATCGTGACAGATGAGACATATTTTCTTGAGGTAGTCCTTGCGAATAGTGTTCACTTCACTTAAGTTTCAGAGAAATGAGAGGGAATTGTAGACACTTCACGATTAAATGTTAATAAAATGTTATTAACAAATTGATGAAAAATAAAATTGTTCAACAAATATCCCCGAAAATCTAACTTTTTTTAATGAAAATTGTTCGTTCATATTTTTGAATACGTATGAATTTTTTCAGATTTTTAAATTCACCTTGAATTTTCTGTTTTTCCACACGTTTTTCCCAGATAAAAAAAAAACAAAAAACAAAAATCAAAGTGAATTTAAAAATCCGAAAAAATTCGTACGTATTCAAAAAAAAAAAATGAACAAATAATTTTCATTAAAAAAAAAAAGTTAGGTTTCCGAGATATTTGGTGAACAATTTTATTTTTCATCAATTTGTTAATAACATTTTGGAATTATTATTATGCAAAATTAATCTCTTCAGCACCTTTAGTGTGCTTGATTTTTTTTTTTTTCAGATTTCCATGTCATCCAGAAGTGTTTGCAATTTGCTCACATTTCTCTGAAACTTATGCGAAGTGAACGCTATTCGCAATGACTACCTTGACTTATTGTCAGGCATCGAAATATATGAAAATTTCGCTAGGCAATATTTTTTGCAGAGTTTGCAAACCGATAAAAAAAAGGTCATTGGATGTCATGATTTAGATGGCTTAAATTCCAAAAAGGCTTATAAGCTGCATATAAACCTAGCCTAATCGTCACAGCTTTGAGCCTCGGATATGAAAGTCCGGTGTCTTTGTCTCAGTGTGTTTCAGTACCGTACAATATAAGACCAATAGCTCCGAGTGCACCGACCATGAAGAATCTACTCTAGGTCAAGCCAGTGTCCAGACAAATAAATGTGCTACGTTGCGGAGCATCAACTGCCGCAGGAGAAAGTGCATCGTGGCCTTAGCAATGACCATGGTTTTTTTTTTTTTTTTTTTTACACGTTATCACGGTATCATCATTGAATCTCTTGCCGTCAAGTGCCGAGATACAGCTCTGGTTTACATGTGTTAGCGTGCGCCCTCGCAGTGACGCGTACCACAGAGCATGTGTGTCATGCATAACTGCATACACTTATTTAGAAGAAAGTGGAACAGTTGTTACTCCGACCAGTTACATCTTGGTCATCGACCGCATCGACGCTTATCGAAGGAGCGCGCGTTGAAATTAGAAAATCCTTCGAACACGTGAATCACGAAGTGTTCACGCTCCGAAAGATATATTTTCTAATTTCGGTATCATCAACAAAAACGATGCACGGAGACATTGTGCATATATAATACGCGACAAAATAAAGCAGTAAAAAATTTATTTTGTGAATTCCAATAACATGAAAATGATATTTTTATGTTATTTTGACAGGTTTTCTTTTGTCTCGTATTATTGTTGTAATGTGATTTTAACGCGTCACCCTAATGTAATTCTAATCATAATTTCATTCCTATTTCAATTCTCATTTACATACTTCTTCGATGTGTTTTGTCAAATCATTTGCATATGTATTATTTATTTCGTTGTTTATTTATTTGTTCGATACACGGATCGAACGCTTTTACATAGTTTCAAATTACACAGAGCATGATTTACAAGAATGAAACGCTACCCTCACCGAAAAAAAACTACTGAAAACTACTGCAAAATACTATCGGCAGTATCCAGTAGTTAACTACTAATAAACTACTGAACCACTGCCCAGTGCTAAGTTGGCGGACTACTGAAAACTACTCGAAGTATTGAGCAGTTAACTACTGAACAGTACTGGGTATTTTGAGTAGTTAACTATCACTGAGTAGTTAACTACTCCAAACTACTACGAATGTCCAGTAGTTAATTACTAGGAATTCCCGTAGTTTTCAGTAGTTCACTGCTGGGAATTCTCGTAGTTTCCAGTAGTTCACTACTGGGAATTCACGTAGTTTCCAGTAGTTAACTACTAATAAACTAGTGAACCACTGCCCAGTGCTAAATTGGCGGACTACTGAAAACTACTCGAAGAATTGAGCAGTTAACTGCTGAACACTACTGGGTATTTTGAGTAGTTAACTACCACTGAGTAACTACTCCAAACTACTATGAATGTCCAGTTAACTACTCCCAACTACTATGAATGTCCAGTAGTTAATTACTAGGAATTCCCGTAGTTTTCAGTAGTTCACTGCTGGGAATTCACGTAGTTTCCAGTAGTTAACTACTAATAAACTACTGAACCACTGCCCAGTGCTAAGTTGGCGGACTACTGAAAACTACTCGAAGTATTGAGCAGTTAACTGCTGAACACTACTGGGTATTTTGAGTAGTTAACTACTCCAAACTACTATGAATGTCCAGTAGTTAATTACTAGGAATTCCCGTAGTTTTCAGTAGTTCACTACTGGGAATTCACGTAGTTTCCAGTAGTTAATGCATAAGCAGTTATTGCAGACAAGCAATTACTATTCGAGACTGCAGCAGTTCCTGTATAAGTAGTTACCACCTCTGTGTAGTTACTAATAGAATCTCGAGATTGAAATAGTAACTACACAGAAGTGGTAACTACTTATGCAGGAACTACTGCTGTCCCGAGTTGTAATTACTTATCCGCAATAACTGCTTATGCATCAACTACTGAAGCCTGGAATAGAACTACTTATGAGTGGTAATTACTGATGCAGGAACTACCACGTCCTCAGTAATAATTACTGACCGTTGAGGAGTAACTACTAGGAAGTAGTAACTACATGTGTAGTGACTACTGCAACACGAGCAGTGACTACTGAACCTTCAGTAGTCACTACTGGACCCCTAGTAGCTCTTTTCGGTGAGGGTTGTATTACAAAAAAAAACATTGAAACATCATTTTTTGAGGTTCGAAAAAATAGTGACATCATAAAGTGGCACATGTTCTAGAGATAATCGGATGCTGTTCTTCGCGGACTGAGAAATTGTACTGGAAAATTATGATATTATGTCACAAGGGAGGAAAGTGCGTCTTTTCACCGAGTGTGAAGTTTGATGTTTGATGAAACCAACCGTAATACCAACCATTATGTGTCCTGTTTAAAGTTCGTTTACATTTGGACTTTTCCAAAACAACCCAATTACCAACTTTATGTCGAGAGCACCGATAGCTTTTGTCTCAGGGTTGGAAATCGGATTGTTCTACGAAAAATCAACCGCAAATCAACTTCGTATCCAACACATATAACGGTTGGTGATACGGTTGGTTTTTTGATATCGCCGAAAAAATCAACCTCTTGAAGGTTGGACTGAGAGTTGGTTTGGTGCAGTAGTTCTTTTCGATGAGGGTATACACGCTGTGACAAAGTAATTCCTTCTTACCGCCGATAGGTGGTCCAGCGCACGTCATTAGCACACAGCCGGCGATCACGAAAATCTGAAAATACAAGGGGAAATCATGCAATATTTTACGAATTCATAAAATACGACGATTTTCTTTTTTTTTGCCATATTTATTCAGCTCTTTTGTGAATGTTCGCTTTCCCGTAGAGGAAGCTTTGTCTCTGAACGAAATTGATCGCGTATAGATTTCTCAATTTTCAACCAATCTTGACGATCCAACGTTTTGTCGATGAGGAGCAAAATTTGATCTTGGAATGCAATTCGATGCATCGCTTCAACCGTTTCTTAGTAAAACTCATGGCCAAGTGGCGACAAATAAATTAGACAACCGCATAAAGTTTTTGTCCAACTCCCTGAGAATTGCACGAGCGGACAGCAACCACTAATTGTTTCGAGAAACGCCGATTCTTTCAATGTTAGTTGTAAAAATTCTCTTTAAATTATTTTTTTTTTATTCGTTGTGATTTTCGTTGCAGTTTCGGGACTATATCTATTGTATTCTTTTTCCCGCGAAGTATAAATCTACGACCTATTTTACACTCAGCTGAATATTGCATACACAAACTTGCATCTGAAGGGAAGTACTCATTTTTTTTTTTTTATAATAGTCAAATTAAAAGCCACATAGAATTTAAACGGTTTTATTGATCCTTGACATATCCGACAGAAATCATCGATTGATAACCGTACGTAGGAGTGCGTGGTTTTTAATTCTGTAAAAAAAAAAAAGAAAAAAAACTGGTGAACACGCTTGCTGTTACATTGAGCTATTGGCTAAAAAAAATTGTATATCAAAGGACTATTATCGGACTATTATCGGACTATTATCGGACTATTATCGGACTATTATCGGACTATTATCGGACTATTATCGGACTATTATCGGACTATTATCGGACTATTATCGGACTATTATCGGACTATTATCGGACTATTATCGGACTATTATCGGACTATTATCGGACTATTATCGGACTATTATCGGACTATTATCGGACTATTATCGGATTATTATCGGCCGATTATCGGCCGATTATCGGACTATTATCGGACTATTATCGGCCGATTATCGGACTATTATCGGCCGATTATCGGCCGATTATCGGACTATCATCGGACTATTATCGGACTATTATCGGACTATTATCGGAATATTGTCGGACTATTGTCGGACTATTATCGGACTATTATCGGAATATTATCGGACTATTATCGGAATATTATCGGAATATTATCGGAATATTATCGGAATATTATCGGACTATTATCGGACTATTATCGGACTATTATCGGACTATTATCGGACTATTATCGGACCATTATCGGACCATTATCGGACCATTATCGGACCATTATCGGACCATTATCGGACCATTATCGGACCATTATCGGATTATTATCGGACCATTATCGGACCATTATCGGACCATTATCGGACCATTATCGTACTATTATCGGACTATTATCGGACTATTATCGGACTATTATCGGACTATTATCGGACTATTATCGGACTATTATCGGACTATTATCGGACTATTATCGGACTATTATCGGACTATTATCGGCTGATTATCCCTATCGATTTTGGTGGGAATAGATCCGACCGTTCAAATTTCGTGTGTTTTAAAGTTGTTTAAATTTTACATAAAAATTGTACCTCACTTCAGACTTCAGTTTCCGCGTCAAAGTCGGAGAAAAATGAGCGGTGGATTCGTGGTAAACGGGAAAAATACATCGGACATAGGTCCAAAAAGACGAATGGCGACAAAATTTACGATGATACATTTTTATCGTTAACATAGCGAAAATACGTGATCGCTTGTATTTTAAGGATGTTTGCTTCCTGACGGAATCGCGATAAAACCCAAGTGTCAGCATTGTTTTACGAGGGTAAAAAAATTCACACGGTGGAGTGTTCGTCGAAATTTTAAAACCACTTTTTTTTTCGGATTGTCACAGTGCGACGAATAGTGTGAGAAATTCACGATACACAATAAAAAAAAAAAAATATATCGTAAAATCAGAATTCAAAGGTTCGTAAAGATGATTTTGTTAAATAAGGGACAGACTCGTCTGTTAAGGTTTGAACACTCTAGTGAGTCGACGAACCGCAAAAACGGACTCGTCCGTTTCGGAGCGAAGCGGACCGTAAAAAACTACAAAACGGACTGTATATTTGTCGTTGGCATTTGGTATTTTTTCGTCACCCGCAACCGAAAGACGACCAAGATCGTATTTTTATTACGTCCATTAATGAAAAACATAATTAAAAGCAAAAACACCAAAGATCAAACAACTTAGCCGGCTGGAGAGCAATTGTACACCTGCCAAGTCAACACGAAGACGGGTCTACACAAATAGCATACACCGAACGACCGTGCACGGTCGCGGTTGTACACCAAAAAAAAAAAAAAACTCTGCACTGAAAACCGTACACAGCCCAACTATAAACGACGAAGGCTCTGCACAAAAGTGTTGGCGCCCGAGTGACTGTACACGTAATCAAATCTACACCAAATGTCGGTGAACTGAAAACTTTGCACTGAACAACCGCAATAGCTGGACACTCAGCTGGAAAAATGTCGGTGAACTGAAAACTTTGCGCTGAACAACCGCAATAGCTGGACGCTCAGCTGGAAAAATGTCAGTGAACTGAAAACTTTGCGCTGAACAACCGCAATAGCTGGACACACAGCTGGAAAAATGTCAGTGAACTGAAAACTTTGCGCTGAACAACCGCAATAGCTGGACACTCAGCGAGTGTGTATATAAGGGGAAAAAATACTACACGACGAAAGTTCGACGTCAAAAACTCGACACTGCAAAATGTCGACACCGAGAACTCGACACGACACAACAGACTATCGTGCACAACTTCATATAGATAAGTGTATATTGAATTTTTCACGTTTCACAGATAAAATATATGGTCTGTCTGCGTATGGTGTATTTATGTATTGGTAAAATGTATGGTAAAAATATCTGTTGGGTTGCGCTGTGAGACTTTTTTTTAACAGTGACTGATACGAGGATCATATACTTTATCCGTGAAAAGTGAAAAATTCAGTATATACTTGTTTGTATGGAGTTGTGCACAGTAGTCTGATGTGCGGTGTCCGAGTTTTCGGCGTTGACCTTTTCGCAGTGTCGAGTTTTTGGTGTCGAACTTTCGTCGTGTCGTATCGTTTTTTTTTTCCTAATTTTTGCAATTGGTTCCTAATTTTTAATTGTAGTATTTTTCCTAATTTTTGCAATTTGCAAAAATACTACACGACGAAAGTTCGACGTCAAAAACTCGACACTGCAAAATATCGACACCGAGAACTCGACACGACACAACAGACTATCGTGCACAACTTCATATAGATAAGTGTATATTGAATTTTTCACTTTTCACAGATAAAATATATATTGTCTGTCAGCGTATGGTGTATGTATGTATTGGTAAAATGTATGGTAAAAATATCTGTTGGGTTGCTCTGTGAGACTTTTTTTTAACAGTGACTGATACGAGGATCATATACTTTATCCGTGAAAAGTGAAAAATTCAGTATATACTTGTTTGTATGGAGTTGTGCACAGTAGTCTGATGTGCGGTGTCCGAGTTTTCGGCGTTGACCTTTTCGCAGTGTCGAGTTTTTGGTGTCGAACTTTCGTCGTGTCGTATCGTTTTTTTTTTCCTAATTTTTGCAATTGGTCGGTGTAAAGTTTCCAGTGTACGTTTATTTGGTGTAGAATTGATTTCGTGTACAGCGATTCGGTGCTTATACTTTTGTACAGACCCTTCGTCGTGTATAGTTAGGCTGTGTATGGTTTTCAGTGCAGAATTTTTGGATGCACAGCTCCCTCTATGCGTACAGTTGATTGGTGCATATTTTTTGTGTAGACCTATCTTCGTGTAGACCGGGCAGGTGTACAGTTGGTCTCCATCCACTCGGCCAACATTTTTTATTTAAAAAAAAAAAAAAAACTTTCGGTCTTTCCTCGGTTTCCACAACCGAAAAAGGACCAATCATAAAACGTACGGTCCGTTTCACCGTTCTGCTGGCCGTTTCGTTCACCAACGGACGTGTCCGTTTTTCGGTCCATTTTTAAGTTTTTTTTTTTTTTTTTTTCTCTTCTTCTAAAAGCAGCCGTACGTCAACTTGCTAGGGCATACAAATCTGTCCTTTTATTTCCCGGGGCATTAAGGTAGTACCTTGTGGTACAGTGCAGCCAAACGTGAGTTTCAGATAAAATTTCGAACACTTCTCGATGGGATGAAAAATCTGAAAAAAATCAAGTGTACAGGAGGTGCTGTAAAGATTGTTTTTGTGAAATAATAATTACAATTTGTCACTAACAAATTCAAGGAAAAAATCCTTATTCAACAAATTATCCGGAAACTTAACTATTTTATTCTATAAAAATGCTTCGATTATTTTTCTGTATACGTATGAATTTTTTCAGAATTTTATACACAAAATTTTGAAAAAATTCATACGCATTCATAATAATAAACGAATTATTTTTGCGAAAAAGAATAGTCAAGTCGCCGGATGATTTGTTGAATAATGATATTTATCTTCAATTTGTTAATGACAAATTGGAATTATTATTTCGCGAAAACAATTTTTGGAGCACCTCCTGTGCACTTGATTTTTTTTTTCAGATTTTTATGTCATCGAGAAGTTTTCGAAAATTGCCTTGAAACTCACGTTTGGCAGGACTGCATCGCAAGTATTTAACAATTGTAGTTTGTCCCTTTTTTTTTGTAGTAAAACTAGAAAAGTGGTTGGTGGGATCGGAAAATAGACAAATAAACGAATAAAATATTGTGGACCTTTGTGGACATTAAATTGTTGTAAAAGGTAAAATTTTTTCATTCGATCCTCATAGAAGACTGCAAACAGCTCAGCAGGTTGCTTGCTAATTTTTCGGCGTTATTAAAAAAAATGTTCTCTATGAGCTCGTCGATTGATCTAGTACACTTTCTCGCGCAATGCTGCATGGCAATCTTCAACGACGAGCAAGCAACAGGCAAATTCATTTTTATAATTTAAAAAAAAAAAAAAAAAATATGTTATACTTACACCCAACATTTTTGTCTCTTCAAGTCACCGCTAAACAAGAGCCACTGTACTGTCGACGATGAGTTTGACAGTTAGTCCCGCCTCGAGCCTTATTCTTGGTATGAAATTGAGGATTTTTCAGCACAGACTAACCATCGATTCTGTTCCACTTACGGTTTTATACCGTATGTAAAACCCCCTTCTTGTTTACAAAACAGCGGTGCGAGGCCACTCGCTAGTTATTGGCTGAATGTCGACCACAAGCGAGACCGGCGAAGCGTCACACACCGCAAGCAGGGAGAAAGAGTTAACCGGATTTTGCGTCTTCACTTGCGGGGAAAGCAATCCTTCTCTCGTATTACCTTCTACAATCGTTGAATGGGTCAAAGCGCAATCCCAGTCCCACGAAACTCTACCGAAGCGCGAGTGCATGCAGCGCAGTAGCGTTTTTCTTTTTGTATTTCACGCACTATTTAATTATTGACTTCTGATGAAGCTGTGCGGCGGGGGGGGGGGGGGGGGGGGATAAAAAAAATAATGACGAATTGGCTGATTCAAGGCTGTGTGTTCCATAATTTTTTTTTTTTTTTTTTTTTTTTTTTTTTTTTTTTTTCGGAGCAACAAATATTTAATGGCCACCTCATGGCCATCGCACGCATAAAAATCATTTATTTTACGGTCAAAGTTTATTTCTTTTAAGTAAAATATTTATTTGATTTAGATAAATATTCAGTTAAATTGAGTGAATAGTTACTTAAATGATATAGATTATTAATTTTTAATCTTGAGTAAAATTAATGAATTAAATTTAATTAATTGATTTTAAATCTCGTAAATCTTAATTGCAATCCAATTAATTAAATTTAAATCTTGAGTAAAATATTTAAATAAATATTTTGCTCAAACCAAATAAACGTTGACCGTGTCAAATAAATGATTTTTATGCGCGCGAAACAGCATCGAATTGGACTACTTGTTTTCACACTTTTTTTTTTCGTTGATTTTTTTTTTTTTTCATTGATGTTTAGGGCACGTATCAATGAATGTAACGCGTAGTTTACCGCACAGTAGTACTGAAAAGTGGTCGCTCCGGCAGTTTGTAAGACAGAGCTTTCGACTAAGAAAGTGTTAGACGTGGTGGTAGTTTTTTTTTGGTCTTTCCAAAGTAGAAATTGGGAGCGCATAAACGACCAAGAATCCCCAAAACTAACAGAAATAGTCTGGTCGTGACACGATTTGCCGCCGACGAAACGACAATGAAATCGATCATTTTTAAGTTGCTGGAGTTTGATTTTGGTTTTTCGGAGCTCGACCGACGAAATGACGAAATGTTTCGGCTCTTGACCGAAAAAAACAAAAAAAACCACAATACGGCCAACATTCTGAGCTATCTGGAGCTCAGACGTTTTCTAGTTGGTCATCGAAGAAATGAGCACCGTAGCGACCATGGCTCCTTTCACTTGAAAAAGTCGTTGATTAAAAAAAAAAAAAAAAAAAAAAAAAAAAAAAAACGCTCAAGTGAATCGTGTCAATGACATACTTCGTTATTTCTACTCTATTTACAATTTTTTTTAAATAGCATACAAGTCCGAAATAATAACATCGTTCGCAATGACATGCTATTTAAAATTCAACTGTTTTTTTTGTTGTATTCTTCGTCGATGCGGACGATCGCATTTTACGCAATTTCGATGAGATTTTCGGCTGAACCTCGAACAAAAAGTGACTAAACACCAGCAACATGAAAACGATCGATTTCATGAATGTTCCGTCGGTCGAAAACGAGTTTGAGTCACTTCGGACTAGTCGTTTCTATGGTTTTGTTGTCGGTCGATATCCAAAAAAAAAAAAAAAAACAACGACCAGTCTATTTTGGACTTATAGGTCCTGTAAATCTTAAAGGTTCTTAGGACTCTCCGTGATCGAATTGCCTACGTTTTTTTTTTTCGAACGTTCGAAAAAATACATCCCCATGCACTGTAAAAAAATTTGCCGGTGTGAAATGCCACTGTGTGCAATGTAGTAAAAAAACACCAGTGTCAATAACAACACCATTATAGAGTTCATTTTACTCGGTGCAAAGTTTAAAAGCAAGATCTGGTGTTACTTTGTTACAAGTTACACCATTTGGTTTTGTAGCAAATCAATACTATAGGGGTATGGAATTGTCATAATTCGGTGTTGAAATTAAAAAAAAAAAAATACGATTTTAACACTGCTGTTGGTGTAAATATAGGTCCATCAAATCGGTGTTGATTAAGTCATTTCGACACTGCTATGGGTGTACATATAAATGTATAAATTCAGTTTCGAAATTAATATAATATCAATACCGCAGTGGTGGTACATTTTCACTTCGATCAATTTAGTGTTAACATATGACGGCGAAGATACGTTAAGTGTAAAGCGCGAAAAAGATTTATTAACTTCGCTAAAGTCATATTGTTCGTCGAGGGTCGTCTAATATTTCATTGGTAAAGTGAGTATCCTGTTGGGATTCATTAGTTGAATACTCATTTCAAACACATATTATCTGTCCATTATAAAGGTCAATAACAATAATAATAGTCATCACCAGAGACTTGTGTCAATCCGCTACACTTTGGGGCGTTCTTACACCGAACAGTGTTATGGTAGAATTGTGTTAACTATACGGTGTTGAGTGCAATTCTTAATTTACACTAATTTTCTTGCACAGTAGTTTTACACCATGACAGAGTACTCGGTTAACACAAAATTGATGGACCTATATAGACACCGCACTGGTGTTAAAACGGTGCCAATTTTAACACCGATTTTTTTGCAGTGTAATATTTCATTGGTAAAGTGAGTATCTGTTGGGATTCATTAGTTGAATACTCATTTCAAACACATATTATCTGTCCATTATAAAGGTCAATAACAATAATAATAGTCATCAGCACAGACTTGTGTCAATCCGCTACACTTTGGGGCGTTCTTACACCGAACAGTATTATTGTAGAATTGTGTTAAACTATACGGTATTGAGTGCAATTCTTAATTTACACTAATTTTCTTGCACAGTAGTTTTACATCATGGCAGAGTACTCGGTTAACACAAAATTGATGGACCTATATAGACACCGCACTGGTGTTAAAACGGTGCCAATTTTAACACCGATTTTTTGCAGTGTAATATTTCGTTGGTAAAGTGAGTATCTGTTGGGATTCATTAGTTGAATACTCATTTCAAATACATATTATCTGTCCATTATAAAGGTCAATAACAATAATAATAGTCATCAGCACAGACTTGTGTCAATCCGCTACACTTTGGGGCGTTCTTACACCGAACAGTATTATTGTAGAATTGTGTTAAACTATACGGTATTGAGTGCAATTCTTAATTTACACTAATTTTCTTGCACAGTAGTTTTACATCATGGCAGAGTACTCGGTTAACACAAAATTGATGGACCTATATAGACACCGCACTGGTGTTAAAACGGTGCCAATTTTAACACCGATTTTTTTGCAGTGTAATATTTCGTTGGTAAAGTGAGTATCTGTTGGGATTCATTAGTTGAATACTCATTTCAAATACATATTATCTGTCCATTATAAAGGTCAATAACAATAATAATAGTCATCACCACAGACTTGTGTCAATCCGCTACACTTTGGGGTGTTTTTACACCGAACAGTATTATTGTAGATTAGTGTTAACTATACGGTGTTGAGTGCAATTCTTAATTTACACTAATTTTCTTGCACAGTAGTTTTACACCATGACAGAGTACTCGGTTAACACAAAATTGATGGACCTATATAGACACCGCACTGGTGTTAAAACGGTGCCAATTTTAACACCGATTTTTTTGCAGTGTAATATTTCGTTGGTAAAGTGAGTATCCGTTGGGATTCATTAGTTGAATACTCATTTCAAACACATATTATCTGTCCATTATAAAGGTCAATAACAATAATAATAGTCATCACCAGAGACTTGTGTCAATCCGCTACACTTTGGGGCGTTCTTACACCGAACAGTATTATTGTAGAATTGTGTTAAACTATACGGTGTTGAGTGCAATTCTTAATTTACACTAATTTTCTTACACAGTAGTTTTACACCATGACAGAGTACTCGGTTAACACAAAATTGATGGACCTATATAGACACCGCACTGGTGTTAAAACGGTGCCAATTTTAACGCCGATTTTTTTGCAGTGTAATATTTCATTGGTAAAGTGAGTATCTGTTGGGATTCATTAGTTGAATACTCATTTCAAACACATATTATCTGTCCATTATAAAGGTCAATAACAATAATAATAGTCATCACCAGAGACTTGTGTCAATCCGCTACACTTTGGGGCGTTCTTACACCGAACAGTATTATTGTAGAATTGTGTTAAACTATACGGTGTTGAGTGCAATTCTTAATTTACACTAATTTTCTTGCACAGTAGTTTTACACCATGACAGAGTACTCGGTTAACACAAAATTGATGGACCTATATAGACACCGCACTGGTGTTAAAACGGTGCCAATGTTAACACCGATTTTTTACAGTGTACAATGTACCTTAAGTACCGCACAGCTCTGTTTAATATACATATTGTGAGTATCTTAAATCAATTTTGTCCAAACATTATTTGCCTGCACCTTGGTTAATCCGATAATTCTCTCAGAGGCTCACCATCTCTGCGCGTCTTTTCATTACGCATCCACGGCAGTACGGCGAGGTCTCCCTCCCCGAGTAAACGGCTAATCTCTCTAATCTCTTGGCTCAAAAGAGAGACTATTCATTACTTACGGTTTCCACCGAGCGAACTCACTATTTGCCAGTCTGGACGGACAGTTGTCTCCCATTTTCAGTAAGGCTCTCCGAAAAATACGGTCGTACATCAGAGGGTACTTTTTTGTGGCGTACCGGCAGAAAGTAGCCACATACGGACACGCTTTTCTCTACACTGACACAAGGATCTAGTAAAAATTACCAATAATCTAAGAAAAATTACCATAGCGCATAGTAGTACGCCCTCACCGAAAAGAACTACTAGGGGTCCAGTAGTGACTACTGGAGGTTCAGTAGTCACTGCTGGCGTTGCAGTAGTTACTACACATGTAGTTACTCCTCAACAGTCAGTAGTTATTACTGAGGACGTAGTAGTTCCTGCATCAGTAATTACTACTTATAAGTAGTAATATATAAGTAGTAATATACCGCCCAGGCTACAAAGCATCGCGTAATTCTACTATTTTTCTAATAAAGTCTAACGTCGCATTACCTTAATTTCTATGATTTTTCATAAACATATATTTTTTTTTCTTATTTCATAACCGACGAAATACGATTTTTTTTTTGGATATTTTATAAGAACATAAAGTACTTTACAAGTACTTAAAGTGTATAATACTTAAAGTCCCGAGTACTTGACAATCTATAAAGTACACAGGACTTTAAGTACAATGTACTTCAGGTACTTGGTACTTTAAGTACTTTGCCCAGCTTTGGTCAAGAATATTCAGAAAAATGTTTATGTCGAACTTCACCAAATTACGAAAGTAAGAAACCCATTATGTGAAAAGTGGCGGAGAGCTCGAACAGCCGCGCGGAATGCTCGAGCAGCGGCGCGGCTGACCTTTGAATGCTTTTTTCTCGAAACGTGATTTTCATAATTGATTGCCCTAATATCTCATAAACGTCTTCATGGATTTTTAATGAACGTTTTTACCGATTTACTTTTACGTATTCTTCAGTCCTTGACGTTTTCATATTTTAAACAAAATTATAATAAAAAATTATTCAGTGTCAAAAAAAAAAAAAAAAAAAAAAAAAAAATGGGTGAATTTTGCCATTCTTTTCCCTCGTCAAGGACTGCGTTATATATCATTCGTCAAGAAACAATTGAGATTTTTTGTTTCGGATAAAATGACATGTCGTAATCAGGAAAAATTTTACGCCAACCCTTAAAGAACATACACGACGATAATAAAATTGAATGCAAAAATTCCTAAACATTCTTGAATGTATTCTCCCTCCACTCTAAAAAAAAAAAAATCAAGTCGACAGAGCGTACATTTGCCGAGAAAAAAAACAGAAGATTATCGTGCGTTTATACACATTTCACTGCGGCGTAAGCCCTTAAACGATCTTGCGCAGCAGAATATTGTCATGACAATGGGGCGGGGTGTTTGTTGAAATAATTTCTAAGCGTTTAGTTTACAATCACGTTTAATAGTTGCAAAACGAAAATAATATACAGATACATAATGCATATTTGCTAATTGACGAAATGTCTCTATGATTAACATTATGGCTGTGTAATGAGTAAAAAAAAAAAAAAAAAAAAAAAAAAAGAAAAAGATATTCGATAGTCAAATGGTGATAAAAAATAAAATAATAACATGTAATGATGAATGTGACCTTACTTTTACCTATCTGCTTAATGCTTAATCGTTTACCTAATTTACAATGATTGAATCATTAGTGTACTTAATGTCTGTATAGACACGCAAGTGAGTGTACATGTGATGGAGATCCCTTAATCGCTACATCATGTTTTCGTCTCTATACTTTGGTTTTTTTTGTTTGTTTGTTTTTTTTTTGTTTTTTTGTTTTTTTTTTTATCGTTAAGGACTAGTGTGCTGAGCTTCACTCTGTCTCCATGCGTCAGTTTCGTTAAGTTCCGTTAAGCGTGTCTGTGTTTTTTTTTTTTTTTTTTTTTTTTTTTTTCTCCGCTCGTTTCTCTTTTGCAGACATACGCGTGCGCGCGATCAAATGTCCCAACGCTTTTTTTTTTTTTTTTTTTTTTTCTTCTGACATTCAGTCGTAGGCAGGAAACCATTAGATGAAACATTAATCGATTGGCAAAAGTTGTAGCACGTCATTCGTTATTTGCTTACAATAAGGCAGGAATTAATTGGCAGTTCAAAGTATAAACACGTTAGTTTACGAAAGTCATATTAATTCCCGTTTACAACTGTTTCTTATTCGCAAGAAAAAGAAAAAAAAAAAAAAATGTTTTCGTCTACGCGATGAGACATACGCGAGAGCCGGTAGTGGCGCGCGTGTGCGCATGTGGATGCGCAATTGACATTTTACACACATGGATTCGGATCAATGAATCGTAGCAATAGAACAGCGAAAAACGCAAATTCGACTTTTTTTTTTCTTCGTTATCTTCGTTCCAGTCGTTTGGACGTTTTTTTTTTTTTTTTTTTTTTTTTTTTTTGTAAAGTAAACATGTATATGTATATCGCAACGCGACACTCTTGAGACCATTTTTTTTTTTTTTTTTATGTCGTGTATTGATGCAGAGATGACAGGCGAAGCACACAGAATAATGATACCATTTAGAATCGAAAATGGAATTTAGAATTAGAATGTAAAAATACTATATATATGTACAATAATCAATATACCGATGAGTGTGTATATTAAATTACGTAACATCGGTTTCGATCGGAGAGCTATCTCAACGTGAATGTTGTACTCGATAAACAGTGATGATTGCTCCGTAATAAATCGTTTATATCTGGCTCGCTTGAACTTAGGATTTTTTTTCTTCTTCTTCTTTTTCTTCATTCGTCACACGAATCGGAACGTATAAAATTGCGACTGAATGTAATTGTATCGTTTATATTTTTTAAAAAATAACAAATTAAAGACATTTCAAAGACATGTACGCGTTGGCACACAAATGGAAGTTATACCGTTTGTAGCGGTAATGGTTTTTTTTTTTTTTTTTTTTTTTTTTTCACGTCGATTCGTAGGATAGATTCGGTAGAAATCTACATATTCTTACTTATCGACCATATTTATTTGCTTGTGCCAATCGTACGACGAATCGGGGCGGTTCAATTGATTGATTTAAAAATTTAATTTCATATTTACGCATTCGAACGACAAACCCAAGTGAACGATCGGTTCAATGAAACTTTAAATGCATGACAATTGAATATTACAGGCTACGCTTTCCCTCTTCGTATTTTGATATTCGACATTAAAAGGATCGAAGTACAGATTCGCACCATTAACGCTCGGGTGTGTCAACGAATGCATTTTTTTTTTTTTTGTTTCTTCTTCTTTCATCACTTGTCAATCGGACACGATTCATCTAATTTCACCACCATCATCGATGAGTATAAAAGAAAAATCAATGACACAATGTACACATGATAAAGAACATTCATCCATTACAAAAAGCTTTCGTTCTTTGTATATCTCTCTCGTAGCTTGATATAATTCGTCGCATTTATTTTTTCTTCCTTTTGTCGATTTTTTTTTGTTTTTTTTTTTTTCAATTCAATTTCCATATCTATCTAAATGTATATTTACACTATGTACATTTAAAACGATTATTTTTTATCTATTTATTTATTTTTTTTTTTTTATCATTCTCATATCTTAATGATTGTATAATTAGGATTGACTATGCCTTAAATTTAATCAACGGAATTATGAATTTTTTATTTATGTAAAATATGAAACATCGTGCCGTTCAGATGGTGTACTTCCATCTCCAAGGTACCATTTTTTTTTTGTTTTTTGTTTTTTTTTTTTTTCTTTCTGGACGAATATCGGTCCTTCTTAACATGTCTACCACTTTGATGAGCAAATACTTTGGAGATTACACAATCTAATAATAAATGTTTTTTTTTTGTTGTTGTTTTGTTTGTTTGTTTAAATTTATAATTTTCTTTTCTTTTCTTTCCCTTTAATCGTTATAATCATCTTCCTTCAGGTAATATAATATTCAATAGGTAGAGGTGATTCTTTAATTACAAATATAAAACATGTATATGTAAATAGAACTCTTAATTATGCGCGAACATGTTCTCTAATTGAGCATACGTGAATTTCTTCTTTTATCATCATCAGTCTAAGCCGATCTGTGCGGCTCCACACACCACACAACAGCATTGTTTTTTTTTTTTTTTCATTTTTTTTTATGTTTTAACAATACGACGTCCTTAAGCTTTTATTATAGAATCTAATGTAACAAATCATTGCGATAATCCAAATAACAATTGGCATATGCTACATTAAACATTATATCCATAGAACTTTCCAACAAAACTCGAGCATGGAACACACACGAGGTCTTTCACGAAATGCGGCCGCAAGCTAGTGATGCTAAAATACGGTTATTATTATTATTATTATTATTATTATTATTTATTTTTTTTGTTCGAATCGTCGAATGATCGGAATTTAACCGTATAATGTGAGTCATAGAGCGATTAAAAAAAAAAAAATTAGGGATTTGCGAATACTCAAAAAAAAAAAAAAAAATTTAATAATTAATCATGAATTGAATATGAATAAATCGTATTTGAATATTCAAAATATTCGAATAATTAAGAATATTCGAACGATTTTAATAGTCCAAATATTTCAATAAGTCAAACGAATTGTTTCATTAGAAATAGTAATTTGAGAGCGGAGTTGGACAGCATTTTAAATTCATATCGTATAATATATTTTGTATTTCGTGTATTTCGCCCAGCTATCTTCATGATCGACCATAATGGCCATTATAAATAATGCGATAAAAAAATGCGAATCGATTTATAACGGAATTTATTGAACACGGCTTTGAAAAAGTGAATAACTTGCAATCGAGCGTAAGTTCTTCAACTTTGTAACAATCAAAATTCTTCATTCGATGAATAAAATTTATGTACTCAGTTAGATTGTAGTAGGAATTTCGTCATTCAAATATACAATTCATAATAATTATTCGAAATATTCGTGTTTTTGTGATATTCATGAATATTCATATTATTCGAATGTTTTAAATTATTCAAATTTTTGAATATTCAATTCAAATTTTGAATTGAATATCAATATTAAATTCAATTTAATTCAAACGCCATTCGCAGAAACCCCGAAAAAAATCATATTTCTCTAACTAGAACTGTCGGTCGTTTCAAATCTCATCATTCAAGCGCGACCATTGCCGTAAAATCGCCAAATTAAGCTACTCATTCGCGAAACGACCGTCATTGTTTTTCGTTAAGAAATTTCAGTCACATTGTCGTGTATCACTTTCTGACAGGGCAAGTGTATAAATTATAATGGTTCAATTTTTTTTTTTTTTTTTTTCATGAACGCGTATTAATGGAACCATACGAATTAATTTCAAAGGCTTGAGGAATAATTTTTATAATGTATCAAATAAAGTTTAATCGAAATTAGTCTGTCGATCTCAATGAATCAACGAGAATGTCGACTCCTCGGCGTATTGTAATATCCATAAAGTACATGCTATATGCAAAATAACTTTGTATTTGCTGACGAAGACGGAGAAAAAAAAAAATTGTTGGGACACCAAAGATTTTGTTACCATAACTGATTTACCGGATTAATAAAGGGGCAACAAAATATTTTGCTATGGCAGCAAATATTTTGCTGTGGCAGCAAATATTTTGCTGTTGCAACCAAATATTTTGCTGTAGCAACAAAATATTTTGCTGTAGCAACAAAATATTTTGCTGTAGCAACAAAATATTTTGCTGTAGCAACCAAATATTTTGCTGTAGCAACAAAATATTTTGCTGTAGCAACCAAATATTTTGCTGTAGCAACCAAATATTTTGCTGCAGCAACCAAATATTTTGCTGTAGCAACCAAATATTTTGCTGTAGCAACCAAATATTTTGCTGCAGCAACCAAATATTTTGCTGTAGCAACCAAATATTTTGCTGCAGCAACCAAATATTTTGCTGTAGCAGCAAAATATTTTGCTGTAGCAGCAAAATATTTTGCTGTAGCAACCAAATATTTTGCTGTAGCAGCCAAATATTTTGCTGTAGCAGCCAAATATTTTGCTGTAGCAGCCAAATATTTTGCTGTAGCAACCAAATATTTTGCTGCAGCAACCAAATATTTTGCTGTAGCAACAAAATATTTTGCTGTAGCAACAAAATATTTTGCTGTAGCAACCAAATATTTTGCTGCAGCAACCAAATATTTTGCTGTAGCAACCAAATATTTTGCTGTAGCAACCAAATATTTTGCTGTAGCAACCAAATATTTTGCTGCAGCAGCCAAATATTTTGCTGCAGCAACCAAATATTTTGCTGTAGCAGCAAAATATTTTGCTGTAGCAACCAAATATTTTGCTGTAGCAGCCAAATATTTTGCTGTAGCAACCAAATATTTTGCTGTAGCAACCAAATATTTTGCTGTAGCAACCAAATATTTTGCTGTAGCAACCAAATATTTTGCTGCAGCAACCAAATATTTTTGCTGCCACAACACGAAATTATTAATAAAATACATTTTGTTAGAGAACCAGAACTATTTTTCTCCGTGAATGACTGACAAATAGCATTGTTGTGGATCATTCTTTGAAACACGAGACTACGTCGTCACAAATCAGTCATTTTGTTTAGGTTCAAAGGATCGTCACCTCACCGTCAAATGACCCCTATTTCCACGACCTTACACCACTAGCCGTAACAAGTACCGGATGACGACGAGATGTGTTTCACGCTGCAAGAGTATGCATACAATAGACAAAACACATGTGCGTGTTCGTGTTCGTGTTCGTGTGAGTTCGTTACAATTTTTTGTGTTTATTTATTTATTTACCTTTTTTTTTTTCAAAAATATACGTCGAACTACTTAGGCTTTCGACAAAACGGAAACACGTGTCTCATTCCCATATAACGCGAATTAGTTCCTCGAATATACACGTACAGTTAATTCATTAGATGCCCTACATTTATCGCGTCCATTTTAATCCTATACATACATAATAGTGAGACCCTCATATGATCCATTTTAATTACTTCTGGAGTGTCAAGATTATAGTACATAAGAGACGTACAATTGAAAATTTCACTGTGACTCTTGGCGCACCGTGACATTCCGTAAATCAAATGGTTAAAAAAATACAATAATATTATAATCATAAAAGCACATTACGAATAAAACGAAATGTTCTTTGTGTCCCTCGCGCGAAATTACTATAATTCTCTCTATGCCTTTCACAGGATATTTATCACTACGCGAATACACTTTAATTTCGTGCTTTTTCTTTTATTTTATTCTCTTCATTAGTAATCGACCGTTAGTGTCTGATTATGTGTATATGGTTTTTTTTGTTTTTTTTTTTTTGTTTTTTCACGGTTCTTCACGATTCGTTCTACCATTGGCCGAGAAAGCATTCCATGAGGCATTGTTCGGCACTCTGCTATACCGTTTGTCATTTGTCGATGTACAAAAATTCGATTTGCCGGAAGAACGATCGTCACTCGCGCACCACATTGGACTAATCTCAGCAACGATTTATCCAATATTGTGTATTCACTGATCCTTTGACAAGCAGATTTTGTTGATTTTTTTTTCTTCTTTTTTTTCACGTACGACATATTTATACATGAAAGGAGATTGTATGGCATTTTAAGCATGTCCATTCCAACTTGCTATCACCGAGAGCTGCAACGAATCACTCATCGCGAACTTTTTATAGTGCCGATCGGTAAGGTAAAATAAGGTCACGGATGACTCATCGTCGTTCCATTAACCGGTCGTTGATCAGAGCCGCGTTGTCTGCTCGGATCGCGTTCGAAGGTGGGTTCTTGGTAATTCGGGAGTACTGCCGTTGAAATATTGGCCGACAGTGAACAATATTGGCGAGCCTCACACGAGATGTCCGTCAATGTCGGAATATGTCGGTGTCGAGGTGAAAGTTGACAGTGGATGCCCGTGGGAATGGACGGGGATGGGGCCCGCACGTGCAAATGTAACTGGCGGGGGGGGTACCGAGGGTGGAATCGGTGACTTTGTCCCGGCAGTCATAACAGTGACGTCTGGGGGGGGCACCGGCCGTGGCAGAGTCCTGTTCCTGGTTAGGGTTCCGGTGCCTGTCATCTGATGCTGACTTCCGTGAAGACCTCCCACCAATGACGGATAATAAGCGCCCGGACCGGGATCTCCCATCACCGGGGCCGGGCTTGGGTTCGCTTCATATCCCATATAACGGCCACTGTCCATCTCCACACTGTAGAAGTTTACGTCTGATGGCGGGGCTGGACTGGGATTCCCTATGTAACTCGATTTCGAGACTGCTGATTGGGCAAAAAGAAAAATCGTTATTCTCCCATTGACACTTCACTCGAGTCACGAATCCTCGGTCGGTCGTTGGAATCGCTGGATAATTGGACGATGCGGAAAATTAAGCTTTTCGAATTATTCGATTTTTCCTTTAAAAAAAAATGAATTGCAGCCTGTGTATCGACTGAGTTTGTTTAGCGACGTCTCAAGCTGACATTAGTATCGATTCGATATATTCTCCGCAAGTCCAATAAATGCCCAGTCAATGAATAATGTGCAATGAAAGAGTGTAAAATAAATGATTCATGCACCAACGAAAACCTCACAAGTGTATTATCAGCTTGCGTGCCTCCTCTTTTTCTCACCCATTCTCTCATTCTCTTCCTCTCCGATGTCTCGTTGAGTAATTGAATAATCACAGCGCGTGACATGTGAATCTCTAATTAGACAAGCAGATGAGTCGTCTCATGCTGGTTTGTGAAGATGTATCATTAGATTACTCGACAAACAGATTTTTTTTTTTTCATTCAAAGAATTTACATTTGATAGTTCGATTTTTTTGTTTTATATAGACACAAATGCGACAGCGATTATGAATATCCTTGTTCAGACGGTGAATATGAATGTATGATCGGAGTTCAATCATTCGAAATTATATTCCATATTTTTGTAGCGATGTTTCATGTGCAGCGTTGATCAATTTTTTGTTCTCTAAATTGCCCAGTTAAATATTCACAGTCGGACTAAGCAAATTCACTGCCATTTGTCGTTTATGCTAAACCTACCGGAAATCATAGATGGAGACGAATAAAAAACGACAGAATATCATCTTGACAATAGGACATCAAAAATATTTTCAATACTGGTGTACAGCGCTGTTTGATTCATATTCTATAGTCGTTCATTACCGTTTCTATCTATAATTTAATGTTGTCTGTGAGCCTCCCATTTCACAGGTTCTCTTGAATTAAGGTAGCTCTGTCGCTTCGCGCTCATTTCGCATAAGTTTGAGAAAAATAAGAGAATATTGCAAGTACTTCTCGATGGGACCAAAAATCTGAAAAAATTAATGCACATTAAAGGTACTAAAAAGATTAATTTCCCTTCATAATAATTCCAAAATGTTATCAACGAGTTAAACAAAAAATTAATTCTTTAACAAATTACCCGACAAACTAATTTTTTGTCATTACCAAAATTATTCCTTCATTTTTCCGAATAGGTATGAATTTTTTCAGATTTTTAAATTTGCTTTGAATTTTGTTTTTTTCCATGTAAAAAAATAATTCAAAGCAATTTTAAAAATCTGAAAAAATGCATACCTACTTAGAAAAATGAACGAATCATTTTCGTAAAAAAAAAAAAAAAAAAAATGGGTTTCCAAGAAATTTGTTAACCACTTTTTTTTTTCATCAATTTGTTAATAACATTTTGGAATTATTATTATGCAAAATGAATCTTTTCAGTACCTTTACCTATGCATGAATTTTTGCAGATTTTCATACCGTCGACAAGTGTCAGCGATTTTATCTAATTTTTCCCGAACATATGCGAAATGAATACCAAGTGACAGAACTACCTTCAGAGGAAAACCAAAGTGAGTTAACAATTTTTTTTTTCTTTCGATTTTCGAATTCATCAAAATATTATTGAATTCGTCCACTTATTTAAGTCTTCGTTGTCACACTTTCCAGCACATATCCGAACTTATCACACCTGCCCTGTTTTATCCATTGGGAAAATGGTTTGGAAGCCTATTCGTCAAGATCCGTCATTATTGCTATAAAACAATCGTGGGACATACTTGAAACACTCTAGAATATCGAGCCACAATAGTTATACAATTTAAGAAAACGCGTGGAAAAATGTAAAACCAAATGTGAAATATCGAAATGTGCGACGAGTGTCGGCTCAGTTTGCGGTGACAACGAAGGCTTAAAAGTTACTTCGTGGAGTCCATAAAACGGGGATTTTCACGACCTCGTCAGCAGGTGAAGCACTGTGTCTGAGTACTGGTATTATACAATTGATCAAAGCTGTTCGAATGAGCCTTCGATGAGTCGACATATCGTGTGAACTTTGTATTCGATCGTTGAACAAATTTGGGTCTTGTCAGCGATACGAGAGGACACCAAGAGCGATAAACTTGAGAGGTTTGGCACCTAGGCAGAGTCTCGAGGCGAGAAGCAGTTGTAGGTGACGCACCCGAGAGTGTCCCACTGGCCGTAGTCCTTTGGGGTGGCGAATCCATGCCTATGACACCGGGAACGTGGTTGCTTCGTCGACCGAGGGTGCCTTGGTGATGAACCTGCATCTCGAGGCTGCTCTTACTGAAGTCTTGTATACTCTGATCTATTAAATATGTACTGGCTGCTGTCTTCCTCCCTTCGTCCTGTTCGAAAAAAAAAAAAAAAACAAAAAAACATTGAAAGATATTTTCCGATGTAGTTGACAATTGAACGAGGTATTTTAACTATAATTATATCGTATGCTGCGTGTATTACACGTGATAATAACGGATAATCAAAGACGTTAGATATTTCATTTTTGACAATTATATTTGTTTATAATTTCTTTATGATTAACGACAAAAGTGACAATTTGACACGATATATTTTCCCGTATAATAAAACGTTCAATTTTCTTGGTATCGATGTTCTTTCATTCGATATATCGTTGGATCGATACATAGCGATACAGTGCGATATTGAAGACCGATCTTTTTTTTTTTTTTACGATCTGGCATCTCTGCTTAGCAGAACTTAGAACAATTAAGGCCCGGGTTTGTGAAAATAATGTTTAATAAACAATTATATTTGCAGTCAATCATTTGGATTTCGTAAAGCTAAAATAAAGTAAATTAACGAAAGTACCCGATGAACGATTTTTACGAGTAAATTGACAATTACGAACATTTTCAAAGTGGCGCCCGGCATATGGTTATGTCTATCTACTAGATAGTTATGTCTGCTGCGGCTCGTGCGGTGCTCGGAACATTGATTTTACATGACAACAATAATGTGAAAATTTACTAAGAAAATGCTTTACAAATATATTAACAAATAATCGAGAAAACTCTTTTTAATTTTAAACGAATTCGTTGATTTTTCCGAATAGATACGAATATTTTCAAAATTTTCTTATCGTTGTGAAATGTACGCTTTTGCTGAATCCTTTCTCAAAGCTACGTCTAGACTCTTGCTATGGGAATCTACCCAAAATTCGTGACTTTTTACCGATTTACCGAAAAAAAAAAAAAAAAAAAAAAACAAAATTAAAGAAACAAAAAATCGCCCGGATAAGAAAATTTGAAAAAAAAATTCATAGTGTATTCATAAAAATTATCGGACTCATTGCGCATGAAAAAACAAAAAAAATCTTCCTGATTACTTGTCAAACGATTGTTGTTCTGTTTGCCAATTCGTCGATGACTTTACGCAATTATTATTATGGAAAATTAATGTTTTCAGTATCTTAAACGTCGTTGATTTATATTTCAGGTTTTTATCCTCTCCGGAATTGGCTGTGAATTTGTTGACGATGCGTCTTTGATCCATTGAAAAACCTCGAGATTGCGATATCCGTCCTATGTAAACTATGCAATTATGTGTAGGCATAATTATTATGTGACCAGGCACTGATTCATATCCAGCGTTTTATACGTTTACCTCAACGGGCAGGCGATATGTCTAAAACTTTCTGGGCTACACAGTGTTTACATAAAACGTTATTTATCATAAAATTATTATTTCTTAAATGGCATTAAGTAAAAAATTAATATAAATGCATTGCAATAAAAAAAAATAAAAAAAAAAAAAAAAAATGATTCGAAAGTCAACTTTTTCCCGCGTCCAATATAAACGTATCAATTCATGCGTACGTTCGCAATAATTTACGATAAAATTTGTTTACTCTTTCGAATCCTTTTTTTTTTTTTTTTTTTTTTTCGAGCAATGTAGTGTCAGAGAGTATTAAGAAATCAAAGTTTTATTAACGGGAAAGTGGGGGTGAAAAAAAAAAAAAAAAAAAAAAATATGGTGAAAGTAAAGTAAATACATAAATGATAAAAGGTTGCAAAAGGTTCGTAACGGATCTTTCCAATCTTACAACTATGAACTGGACAAAAGTAATGACATTTTTTTTCCCAACCTTTGTGACGGACTTAAGGAGGACTTTGACAAATTGTTGGGCCTAAAAAGCATGTTTTACATCTATCTATTGGTAAAAAGAAATATTTCTAAAAATCCCATGCCATTGATTTTTCGCAATGGTATTGTTACCATAAATAAATCCACTGGTCCGAATATAAAAGAGTGATCCATTTTTTTTTTTTTTTTTTTTATCCCCAAAGGTGGCGAGTAAAAAATTTACTCCGCCTTATTTTTGTTATATTCACACACGGGAATTTTTTTCATATGACCAGGGCACCGTTACTAAAAATCAATCGTACGAAATTTTTGAACAAGTCTTTTTTACCGATAAAAAAATTACTGAAACAAATATTTTGTTTGCACACAAATAAAATGCCGAGACCTCTTTGTCAAATATGATCACTGTAAAAATGCCTGCAAATCACGGAATATTTCACTGGGTTCGGCGCTATTTTGCTCATTCCACGGAGCGAATGTACTGTGCTCGAAAAAAAATATTATATCGTTTTCAAATTCTTTCTATTTACGCTTGTTAACAATTAACTGGTAAAATCCGAATAAATAAATTCTATCGACTGAGTCCGTCAAAAATAGTGTGTGCGAATATTAAAAAATTTCAATAATTCATATTTGAATATTCAAAATATTCGAATAATTTGAATAATTCAATATATTTATAATTGTGAATATTCTAATGATTTTAATAGTCTAAATATTCCAATTAGGTAAACGAATTAATCGAACAATTAGAAACATTAATTTGAGACTTTACAATGCACCATAGTGGTCATTATAAATAAAGCGATAAACAAATGGGAATTGATTTATAACAGAAACTATTGTACACGTCTGAGCATCGAAAATAAGGAATAATTTCAAACCGAGCGTAAGCTCTTCAGCTCTGTAGCAATAAAAATTCTTCATTCAATGAATACAATTTATGTGCACAGTTTCATTTCAATCGGAATTTCATCATTCGTATACGCAATTTATAAAAAAAAAAAACTATTCGAAATATTCGAATATTTTATTTATTTTTTCAATATTCATGAATATTCGTATTGTTCGATTAAAAGAAAAAAATTGTTCACAAAATATTCAAAGTATACGAATTTGTTTGAATTATTAATAATTATTCCAATTATGAGAAATATTTCTTAAATTATTCAAATTTTCGAATATTCAATTCAAATTTTTAATTGAATATCAATATTCAATTTGATTGAATTCAAACGCTATTCGCACACTCCAACTATAGGAAAGTTGACGTATGTAATGTCAAAATTACAATCTTAATGGTGGCTTAGTACATAAAGGGGCGGCGGGGGGGGGGGGGGGGAGGAGTGTTGAAAGAAATCGAAAAAGACAGGAAGAAAAAGTGTTAACAGAACTCAAACCTACCCTCCGACATTACTTGTTACTAAGAACATATTGACTGATCGCACTGACCACGTAATCGTTAGCGTCGAAGTTAACGTCACTCTTCTCGTCCGAAACGGAACTTAATTCTCCGGTCATCGTATCCCCGTTGACGGTCGATGGTGCGTACATGTCGGCGGTCTGTGATTTGTTAATACCTGCGCAAATACGAGAAATAGCTGTATGAGACAACATTAAATTTAGCGAAGCGATCGGCAAACTCTAAACCGAACAACCCTTGTCGACGAACACTTGTAAATCTAAATATGCAACTAAATTTTTATCGGCCCTTATGAAAAATCTTCTCTGGCTATTTTTTTTTTTTTTTATGAAAAACTCGAACCGGACTGTTTCAGTGAATGCACATACTTAGCAGGCATTGTTTATCTGAGAAGTTCAGAGTATTTTCAGAAAAATCTAGATAGCTGCTTTTTTTATTTTTTTTTGCGGAATTCAGGTAGAGAAAATACGAGTTGTCTATATATATATGCTCAATAACTTAGAGATATTAGGAAAAAAAAAACCAAAAATAAATAAAAAAGCAACAAATTGCAATGATCTAATGTAAGCTCGATATGTAAAACTTTTTGTAGCCCTCCTTGCTGTAAGAGCCGTAATGTAAGCTCTCTCTGTGAGCAATAAACTATATTATTATATTATTATTAAATATATATGCTCATTTGCCGAGTCTTATCGGCAGGAATTGTTTATCTGGAAAGTTCAGAGTATTTTCAGAAAAATCTAGACAGCTGCTTTTTTTATTTTTTTTTGCGGAATTCAGGTAGAGAAAATACGAGTTGTCTATATATATATGCTCAATAACTTAGAGATATTAGGAAAAAAAAAAAACCAAAAATAAATAAAAAAGCAACAAATTGCAATGATCTAATGTAAGCTCGATATGTAAAACTTTTTGTAGCCCTCCTTGCTGTAAGAGCCGTAATGTAAGCTCTCTCTGTGAGCAATAAACTATATTATTATATTATTATTAAATATATATGCTCATTTGCCGAGTCTTATCGGCAGTAAAGTTTTTCTCGAAAGCTCTGATTTTATCGGAGAGTGTACAATGACTTCGAGAATTTTTTTTTTGAAAACAAGAGTTGTCGCGAAATCTTAAGTTCCAGAGAAAGCTCGGACTTTCCCTGAAACTTTCTAAATTTATGTGTGGCTTTAAAGTAGCGCGCGCGGACAGCCTGAGCCCACGTGAGTTCAGAGAGAATTGAGAGAGAAATTGCGAACACTTCTCGATGGGATAAAAATCTGAAAAAAAAATCAATCATATTGATGATGCTCAAAAGATTGATTTTCCATAATAATAATTTCAAAATGTTATTAACAAATTAACGAATAAAACATTTTCCACCAAATCAGCCGACAACCTAACTTTTTTCTTTATGAAAAGAATTTGTTAATTATTTCTCAATACGCATTAATCTTTTAAAAATTTCGTGTAATTTTTGAAAATTGCGTATTTAGTTAATCAAAAAATATAACTTTAAAAAATTACACAAAATTTTGAAAAAAAATTCATACGTATTCAAAAAAATTAACAAACTGTTTTGACAAAAAAAAAAGTTCGTCGTCGGGTGATTTGTTATACATATTTACATAGTTTTAAAACATAACTTTAAAAAATTATACAAAATTTCGAAAAAAAAATTCATACGTATTCAGAAAAATTAACAAACTATTTTGACAAACAAAAAAAAAAAGTTCCCTCGTCGGGTGATTTGTTATACATATTTACATATTTTTAAAAAATAACTTTAAAAAATTACACAAAATTTTGAAACAAAATTATACGTATTCAAAAAAATTAACAAACTGTTTTGACAAAAAAAAAGTTCGTCGTCGGGTGATTTGTTATACATATTTACATATTTTTAAAACATAACTTTAAAAAATTACACAAAATTTTGAAAAAAAATTCATACGTATTCAGAAAAATTAACAAACTGTTTTGACAAACAAAAAAAAAGTTCCCTCGTCGGCTGATTTGTTATACATATTTACATATTTTTAAAAAATAACTTAAAAAAATTAAACAAAATTTTGAAAAAAAATTCATACGTATTCAAAAAAATTAACAAATTGTTTTGACAAAAAAAAAGTTCGATCGTCGGTTGATTTGTTATGCATATTTTTTCGTTAAATTTTCAACAATATATTGCAATGATCATTATGCAAAATCAATATTTTCAGCACCTTCCATATGCTTGATTTTTTAACAGTTTTTTTTTTTTTTTTTTTTTAAATCCAATCGAGAAGTCTTCGCAATTGTCTCTTAATTCTCTCTGAACTCGCGTGAGGTCGAGTCGTCCGCCAGTGAAAATTACCTCAAGTGGAAATAACCTTAAGGGAAAATTGGCGTGAAACTTTCGCAGAGTTTCAGACGTTCGCAAAATTTTTCGGACTTTCATGATGTGCACATATCGTCCAATTCGTAAGAGCAAATCGCAACTCTGTTATTACGACATTGCCTCTCGGTTCATTCATCGGGCACGATAAAACGATAAAGCCTCCATCGGAGAGGATGAGATATTAAATGATTATCGATATTTACGAGTAGTTAGAGATTATGACGATCGACGATAATAAATTCAAACGCAATTGTAAAACCATCTGACACTTACGGGCCTTATTTCGCTTTCTCACAATCCACCACAACAACATGAAGAGATTAATGATAAAAAAGACGACAGAAGTTGCGGCGACGGTATAGATATAATTCATCGGGAAGTCGCTCTTCTCCAATAGCACATCCGGCAGATTCACTCCGTTATTCGGTCCTAAGAGACGCACAAAAAAAAAAAAAAAAAAAAAAACAAACAAACGACATTCTTATTGGTGAAAAATATTTACCAGAGCGCTGGGCCTTCTTTTTCGACTTTAATGTAGCATAGACTATGGGCGTAGCAATGAGTAGACAAGCACAGGCGGATACAGCGATGATTATGACGATGACGTAGGAGGTGTTAATCTCGCTGTCGGTCAACTCTGTCGGTGGTGCCTCGCCTGTAACCCAAGCCAATATACCCCGTCACCCCGGATGTTATCCATGCAACCAATTGTTAGTTTTACGAAATTTGTAGATTTTACGTGTTTTTTTTTTTTTTTTTTTTTTTTTAATTTATTTTATTTTATTTTATTTTTTTTAATTTTCCGTTACTTTCGATAAACTCTCGGCCGTATAAATTTTGATCGCGATTTATCCACCATGGAAATAAAATATATCCAATGAGATATATATGTATATACAATGTAAAAAAATATTTGTTTGAAAATTACTGAACAGCATTGGAAGCTTTTTTTTTGTTGCATAAACTGCTTCTGAAATTTCAAATACATATGCGTTAAAATTTTACAGTAATATTGATATTTTTTTTTATGGAAATTTTTGTAAATTTCAGGCAAAAGATTCGTAATCTTTGTATCTCGTATTGTAATTTTACAGTAAAAGAACATTAATCCTCAATTAATGCAAATAATTTGAGGAAATTTAAATTTTCAGTAAATTAAATTAATTTTTTTTTTTTTTTTTTTACAGTGTATATCTTTTGGAAATATATTGAGATAGTCCTCGAGGTAGACTCTGGTTAAGTGACGGAAAAAAATACGCCTGTCGAATGTGAAACCGGCGTGAAGTAAGGTCGATCTGCGATGAGGAGTTTCCTGTATGACGCTGAAAAATGTATTAGGGTAAACGTGGTGAATATGGACCACCATGATTGATACGCAAATCAGTGAAATATGGACCGGTCCATATTCCCTACTTTTACCCTACTTCGAATTAAGGTAGTCCTTGAGAATGGTGTTCACTTTACATAAGTCTCAGAGAAATGAGAGGGAATTGTAGACACTTCTCGATGTTATGAAAATCTGAAGAAAAAAAAATCAAGCGTACCAAAGATGCAGAAAGAATTAATTTTGCACAACAATAATTCCGAAATTGTTATTGACAAATTGATGAAAAATAAAATTTTTCAACAAAACTCCCGAAAACATAACTTTTTTTTTTAATGAAAATTATTCGTTCATTTTTCCGAATACGCTTGAATTTTTTCGGATTTTTAAATTCACTTTGAATTTTCTAACTTTCTACGCGTTTTTTTCATATTAAAAAAAAAAATCAAAGTGAATTTAAAAATCTGAAAAAATTCATACCTATTCAAAAAAATGAACGAATCATTTTCATAAAAAAAGTAAGGTTTCCGGTATATTTGATGAACAATTTTATTTTTCATCAATTTGTTAATAACATTTTGGAATTATTATTATGCAAAATTAATCTTTTCAGTACCTTTACCTGTGCATGAATTTTTTTCAAATTTTTATATCACCCAGAAGTGTTTGTAATTTTCTCTCATTTCTCTGAAACTTATGCGAATTTAACACTATTCGCAAGGACTGCCTTATGTGAAAAATAACTCGGCTTGCGCCAATAAATCCCGGGGCATATTTTGAGGCACTTTTTTTTTTGCAAATAATTTTCGTAATTTTACTTCGATCTTGACGAGAGATATTCGTTGTTCATAAATTGGTGATATTTTTTAAAATGAGAACTAAACAGCTACGTCTTTAAATAAACTTTACTTCTCGTTTTGAACGGTGAAACGTTTCAAGAAAGTAAATTATCTATGAGTCGTCGACAATCGAAGTAAAATTACAAATTTAACTTTTAAAAACCTGCATAAAAATATTTCCCTGGATTTGCGTTGGCCCATATTCGATTATTTTTGTGTTAATTCATTGTTATTCTTTTTTTTTTGTCCACTTCAAATAAGAGCCCTTTAGACCAGAAACAACCTTAGCGTACACCAGTTTCACGTTTGCAACGTGTAAAAAAATATCAAAATTGGAGCACCCAATTGAGTGACTGTAGCGCAAGACCTATCTGGAGGAACTCATATTCGTGTAACGCACTAAAAATTAAGTGAATGTGGAAATTTTATTTTTTCTGAGAAAACGGTAGAGGCGATCCTTTTTTTTTAATTTAAGGATATATTATTATTTTTTTTTAAATATTTCTTGTAATTTTTTTTTAAATATCTTTTCTTGTGAAAGTTGTTAACATCGTCCAATGGGATGTAGTTTAAGGATGCTTCACACATACATTCCCAGTCAAAAGTGATATTCAGTGAGAATTATAACACTTCCAAACGGTATAAAAATCTGAAAAAAAACAACTCTATTAAAAGTGCCAACATAATTGTTTTTGCATAAGAATATTATCAAACAGTTATTAACAATTTGCTAAATAAAAAAAATGTTCCACAAACTATCAGTAATTTTTTTGTTCTCTTTTCAAATGAATTCACTGATTTTCTGGAAGCCACATAATTTTTTTTTAGAATTTTCTATCATTTTTGATTTTTTCGTTTTTCACATTTTTTTTAAGGCCACAACTACGAAACGGTTGGCGCAATGACCTCGCAATTTTTTTTTGTGTTCTACAGAATCCTGATACTAAAAGATATCCAAGATTCATGCCTCTACATGGATTTTATAAATTTTCGAAAAAAAAGTTTTTGAAATGATAGAAAATTATGGAAAAATTTGTGTGAATTCTAAAAAATCATGAAATTAATTTAAAATGAGAAAATAAAAAGTTGTCTCATTTTTTTTTCTAAACAATTACTCTTTCGAATGATTTGGTAATAACTTTTTGGCATTATAATTATGCAAAATCAAAGGTTTTGACATACATAATGCGGCTGATTTTTTTTCGGATTTTTTGCATGTCGTGAAGTACTGAAATTTTGATCGCATTAAACTTTTGGTTGGCAATGTATGTGTGATGCATCCTTAATGACTGTTGTGACTCGGCTCAAACTGATTAAAAATCATTTTTGTTCCCGAACAGTACAATTTTTAAAGATACCTGAATTTACGAAAAAAAAGAAAGAAAATTGAATAAGTGTCGAAAAATTGAAACCAAAGAAAAAGTTTTCGTGTCTTTGGTTCCGAAGTGAAGCCATTTATCAAATTTTGCATATATATTAAAAAAAAAATTTAAGTCAGGTATACTCATTAGAAGCAAAAAGCATTTCGAATTTTTTCTACCTATATGATTATTTTCGTTTTTAAACAAAATACTTCTCTTCCATTCGAATATGCGAATAACACACCCTCAAAATTTATCGCCAGTAGACTTTCCCAAGGAAATTTTTTTGCCCCGACAATCACTTTATGTTTAGTGAGTTCCAGAAGTATGATCCGTTATATAGGCGAATTTAATATGATTAATATATCAAGCATATTGCCACATATTCGACCACGTATGCTTACGGAAATATACTCCAAAATTTATCCGCGATGTAAAATTTCTTCGTCGATAATATATTTCACATATCGCAGATCTATTTTTCAATATATGCCATCTATACTTTTTTTTCCCATGTGGATCAACGAAAACCTTGAGCAACGCAAGCCGTACCTTCAAGCTCCATACAACAGTCTTTTTCGCGTAGACCAAGCGGATCATGCACATTTACCCACATATATAGCTCTTCTCCGTTGTTATTACGAGGCAATTATTGGACGAAATATACTTTAACATCGGGATTTGTTAACGGTGGTAATCGCTCGACGATTTCAGGCTACAAGCTGTTTCATTTTATTTTTTCATCAGCAAAAAGATAATCGTATCGAAATTTTGAAACGGTGTCGTGATCAATTAAAAAATCCTCAGATCAATAAAATATGTGATAGCCTCGATAAAAAATCATCATCACGATTATTGTGTAGATTATTATTGATATTAATTTTTCAAATATTACATTATATTTATTAATATCAATCTTTTATTGTTGAAATAAAATGCAACCAGGCATTTGTTTTGTTTACAGCACCGTTACGATTAAATTGAATAAAAGCCTTCTTAGCCTGAAAACATTGAAATCGGCAAGGGGCAAAAATTAATGTCCGCGATGTTGATGCGAATGAGCGTGAGATGAATGAGGAAATTGCGCGACAATGAACACTGAGACGAGCGTTTCAACAAGTTTTACTTCGCAGTGCGAAGTCAAAACTGTACGAAGTAGGGCTGCACAGTTGAGCCATCTTAGCCGGCTAAAAAATTAGCCGCAGTTTAGCCGTCCATTAATTTTTAATGTGAATTACAAGGAAATTAATCAAACGAATGAGACATTTATCTTTGGCACGTTACCTGTTGTATTGATTCATTTCTGTACTATTGTTTGCATGGATCCGACAACCTTTAAGATCTTCAAAATCTTATTTCCACAAACTAATTTTTATACCCAATATTAGAAAACACGAGGTTGACGTTGAAGAAAGTTGAAAATTTATATTTTTCTATCGTTTTCTCATATTGTTTCTTTATTCGCAAAGCTTTCTCGACGAGAAAGCCAAAAATAAAGAAACTTCTTTCTGTATACGATGTCAACTATTGAAGAGGATCTTCAGTCCGAGCAATGGGACGCACGCAAATATTATAAGCAAATAATAGTACAAAAATGAAAAAAATACAACAGGTAATGTGGCAAAGATAAATGTCTCATTAATTTCATCAGTTTCCATGTAATTCACAATAAAAATTAATGACGGCTAAGCTGCGGCTAATTTTTAACCGGCTGAACTATATAGTCCAGACGCCAGACGCGATTCTGTATGCAATCCCAGGTAGCCGAAACAACTTTGTTGGATTCAATAGATTTTGACCTCCCGATCACGAATATATAAAGTGTTTTGCGGAAATCCCGGTCGTTTAATTGTTAATCGCAATTGCTTATTAACATAATAAGTTATTGTTTTTTTCACTTCGGATATTTTTTTTTCGTATACTTTGGTCGGTTTTGAGTCGAAAAAGTTCCACGAAACTTTACTCTATAACCTATAGATTTGGAGGAATAAATTGTTGAAAGTTGCAAATGGACCAAAAGTGCTCTACTTAACAAATTTTTTGCGCCGAAAATATAGGTCATAGACGAAAATTGTAAAGGAATTTTATTCGCCAAATGAACCGAGTAATATGGAAAAAAAATATGCGACACTGTGCGGGACCGAATATTACGATTCTCAATCAGTCGAGCAAACGCAGTTTTTTCGGGGATCTGAAGGAATAGCCGAACATACGGTATCACCGAAAAAACTGCGGTTGCGCGACTGATTGAAAATCATAATATTCGGTTCCCGCAGAATGTCGCATATTTTTTCCCCATATTCCTCGGTTCATTTGGCGAATAAAAGTCCTTTAAAATTTTCATCCTATGACCTATATTATCGGCGCTAAAAATTTGTTACGTAGATCAGTATTGTCCTACTTGCAACTTTCAATAATTTATTGCTCCGAATCTATAGGTTATAGAGTGAAAATTGCCTACAACACTTTCGACTAAAAATCAACCAAAGTAAACGAAAAAAAATTATCCGAAGTGAAACAAAAAAAACATTAACTTATTTTGTTAACAAACAATTGCGATTAACGATTAAACGACCGGGATTTCCGCAAAACACCTTATATATTCGTGATCGGAAGGTAAAAATCGATTGAATCCAACAAAGTTACTTCGGCGACCTCGGATTCCATACAGAATCACGTCTGGCCTCTGGACTAATAATGTCCATTAGCCGGATAAGATTTTTTAGCCGGCCAAGACGGCTCAACTGTACAGCCCTACTTCGCATTGGCGTGAAAAAAAAAAAAAAAAAAAAATGAACGCTCTTCAATCCACCTTGCGATAGTTGGCAGTGAGCCGTTTGGTGAACTTACGAAGCGTCTGGACCTTGACCAGGTCCGGAAGAAAGGGACTCTCGCCCTTGTCGTTTATCGCCTTTATGCTGAAGACGTAGTAAGTTCCGAGACTGAGCCCGGTTATCCTAGCCGTGTAGTTGTCGGGATTGATGTCCATGTAATGATAACGATTCTCGTAATCGAGGGCCTGTCGCCAACGGATCTGATAGGACGTCGGTAGCCCACCGTCGAAGCCCCGTTTCCATGTCAGCGTCACCGTGTCGTGGGTCACGTTGTAAACCTCGAGATCGCTTGGCGCGTCCGGTGGGGAAGTCACGTCCAAGTGGATCTCGTCGATCGTCTTGCCCATCTTGTTCTCGGCTCTGCAGCTGTACTTTCCGTAATCCTTCGCGTTCACGTGGTAGATCGTCAGGGTCGACTGGGACTCGAGTTTCGATACCTGCCGATTAGAAATATATCGTTATTAGACACCATCCGTAGCGATAGACAAATCTTTTTTCGGCGCATTTGCTTCCTCGGGGAGGATGCTATGTTCCTTTTGAAAATCTCTTGTTTCTTAATTAACAAACAGAAAGTTACTCACAAAGCGTCATCCATGAGAAAATTCGTCTATTTCAAGAATTGCGAAGAAATTCACATTACTTTCGCATTTTTTTGATTTTTTTTTTAAGTTGTTCGCAAAACATCGAAAAACACTGTGCACATAAATCTTTCACCTTTGTTTTTTTATATATATTTTTTATATATTTTTTTTTATATATTCCATACCGATTCGACACAGTACCTTCGACCTCTTCAATTCGGTCGGTAATTTTTTTATAATGTTGTTCCAACTTCAAAAATTACTCCAATTTTTTTTTCTTATTTACATTAATTACAAATTTTTAAGGTGAACATATTGTTAGTCCAATTAAAAAAATCGGAAAAAATTCTCAAAAATTCTCTATCAAATATGAAAATTTTCAAGCTTCGAGCAAAAGTGGTATCTCATGAGCTTCAATTTTTGTTTTCTTCATTTTTTCACGAAAAAAAATGTGTGTAGTAACTGCAGCAAAAACTCTATAATTTATCGTTAAATCTATCGTTAAAATTATTTATCTTAATTGGCAAAGTCCACGTTGCCAACTGTTGGGTATATTTAACAGTATTTATGTTTAAACGAAAAATTGACTGTATAAATATTGTGGAATAAAGACAATTACAATTTACAAAAGTGCTTTGTAACTTTAATTATGCATGTCCATATTTAACAAATCTACATCTGATATAACAGTACTGAACTCAATTCTTTAATTAGCGCTATTTGTTAATCTTGATGTAAAAATTACTCGAGGAAAATCTTATAAAATTCTTAAAAATCCTATATTACGAATACATATATATTCTAAACATAATTGATAGAGTTTTGACTGCAGTTACTACATACATTTTACTTTTATTTTTTGTGAAAAAATGAAGAAAAAAAAAAATATAGAAATGACTTACTCCTTTCGCTCTAGGCTTGAAAGCTTTCATATCTGATACAGGATTTTTGAGAATTTCTTCAGATTTTTAAAGTTAGGCTAACAATATGATCACTTTGAATAATTGTAATTAACGAAAATTAAAAAACAAAATTTGGAGTGTTTTTTCGAGTCTGAACAATATTACAAAAAGTTACCGACCGAATTGAAGAGTTCGAGGGTCCGAACTAGGTCGAGTCGATATGGAGTGCCCCATATATATATATTTATTTATTTAAATTACAGACATTCTTTAGAGACAGTGTAGAATTGATATATTTTTTTTTTTTTCATGGAAAAATTAAATTTATAAAATTATTATTTCGGACTTACGTTGCCGTAGACGATGTCATACTTTTGCGACGATACATTAGGCATCAAAGTCTTCGAGCCGTATGTCCACGTGAATTTTGGCAGGGGCGACCCTCGGGCTTTGCAGTAGAGCTTGACAGTTGCACCCCTCTTTGCGGCTGCTTTCCTCGTCAGTGGCGTGTTCACCATTACAGGTGCAACTGTCGGTTATAAAAAAAAAAAAAAAGTTGCATACATCAACAAATGGGACTCCACCGATATTCTGGCAGATATTTTCATTTGAAAATCAAAATGGGTATTTGGTGAAAACATATTTATATACATTGAGGAAAGATACATTGGTTTGGAAAAATCTATGTCTATCGAATGATCCGAGTTCCGATAAAATCGTACGATACGATAAGCTTCGCTTTGTATCGAATTTATTACTCGATGATGTTATTCAAATGAGATATCAATATCGAGTGAACCAGCGATTGTCCATCATCGTTGGCCCACCTGATATGGATACAGATGTTTTTACATGAACAGACACCGTGAAAATCATGACAAAATCCGGAGGGTTCAAATTGTCGAAAAAAAAATATTGTATTTTCACTTTGTTCCAAATTCGCTCACAATAAGTTTCGGAGTGGTTGCAATAAAATTCATACATCTCATGTAATTACTTTTTGTGTTTTTTTCAATTGATGTGATTGTTGCAATAAAATTCGTACATTTCGAGTAATTACTTTTGGTGGTTTTTTTTTTATTTTTTTTATGCGATTGCGGTAACTTCCGGAATTTAATTCTGAGTTTAAATACAAAGCAAAGTGAGAGTAGAGGATGCTTTGTGCTTTGTGCTTTGTGCTTTGAGGAAATTTTTACAAAAGGCAAATGTAATTTCGGATGTATATAAAAAATTAGCTTCCTATCGTAGAAAGTGAGTCGTTGAAAAATAGTACATTGAATAGTACTTTGAATAGTATGTTGAATAGTACTTTGTGATAAGCCCATGACGTACTCCTTTTTTTTTAAACAAATGGCACTGAGGTTCGCGCTTTCGTGATTTTAATTGTTAGATCATGAGAGTGCACGGAAAAGTGCGTAGTAAGCTTGCGTGCATGCACAGTATTTTTCCTATACGCTTTACTGAAAAGCGCCACTTTACCCGTACTTTATAAGAAACACATCGTACCAGTTAAATTCGTTACAGACCATGGTGTTTCGTGGTGTTTCTAAGAAATCTGATATCATACGTCGACGTCTCTGATATTTAAAACCATTTTTCTCGTAACACATGCACAAAAAGTCACGCTTTTTCGTGACCGTCATGCGTGGAGAAATTGACGCGTTTTAGTAAGGCCTGCGAGAAAAATACTGCCCATTTGCAAATCACATTAGTTATTTTTACGCACATTTTTTTTTTTTTTTTTTTTTTTTTTTAACACTTCTGCTACTTTTCCTCGCACTTTTTTACGACTCCGGATAATATTTCGAATTTTTTTTTTGTTTTTCACTTAAAAAATATACTTTTCGCAAATGGCGCTTGGTCGTGGAATATCGCGAATTCGAATGCTCGACTGTACGTAAAATTGTATTGGTTTCTCGACGGAAAGCGGTCTGTATACGTACAATTGGTTATGAACAGAATGGGCTCCGAGGTAACGTTTCCGATTCCGTTATTAACGTTGCATCGATATTCGCCAACGTCCTCCTGGTCCGGATTCTCTATGTGAAGGTAAGAAGTCCTGTTCGCGAAGGAGGTCGAGTAACGACCGGCCAATTCCGAGCTGGTGCCGACCTTGTGCCAGGTGACGTATTCGTCGCCGATGGGACTTCCGTCGATTTCGCAAAACAACTTCGCCTCGCTGTCGGGCGGATATACTAGACCGGATTTCGATGTCCGCTTTATCTCCGCCGCATCTGTAATGGAACGAGAGAAAACGAAAGATAACAAAAATTACGCAATAGCTCACCCAAAATTACGAAATAGCACAACAAAAATTACACAATAGCTCAACAAAAATAATGAAATAGCTCAACAAAAGTTACGAAATAGCTCAACAAAAATTACGAAATAGCTCCAAAAAAAATTACGAAATAGCTCAAGAAAAATTACGGAATAGCTCAATAAAAATTACGAAATAGCTCAACAAAAATTACGAAATAGCTCAACAAAAATTACGAAATAGCTCGACAAAAATTACGAAATAGCTCACCCAAAATTACGAAATAGTTCAACAAAAATTACGAAATAGCTCAACAAAAATAACGAAATAGCTCAACAAAAATTACGAAATAGCTCAACAAAAATAACGAAATAGCTCAACAAAAATAACGAAATAGCTTAACAAAAATTACGCAATAGCTCAACAAAAATTACGGAATAGCTCAACAAAAATTACGAAATAGCTCAACAAAAATTACGAAATAGCTCAACAAAAATTACGAAATAGCTCGACAAAAATTACGAAATAGCTCAACAAAAATTACGAAATAGCTCAACAAAAATTACGAAATAGCTCACCTAAAATTACGAAATAGCTCAACAAAAATAACGAAATAGCTTAACAAAAATTACGCAATAGCTCAACAAAAATTACGAAATAGCTCAACAAAAATTACGAAATAGCTCACCCAAAATTACGAAATAGCTCAACAAAAATAACGAAATAGCTTAACAACAATTACGCAATAGCTCAACAAAAATTACGAAATAGCTCAACAAAAATTACGAAATAGCTCAACAAAAATAACGAAATAGCTTAACAAAAATTACGCAATAGCTCAACAAAAATTACGAAATAGCTCAACAAAAATTACGAAATAGCTCACCCAAAATTACGAAATAGCTCAACAAAAATAACGAAATAGCTTAACAACAATTACGCAATAGCTCAACAAAAATTACGAAATAGCTCAACAAAAATTACGAAAGAGCTCAACAAAAATTACGAAATAGCTCACCCAAAATTACGAAATAGCTCAACAAAAATAACGAAATAGCTTAACAAAAATTACGCAATAGCTCAACAAAAATTACGGAATAGCTCAACAAAAATTACGAAATACCTCAACAAAAATTACGAAATAGCTCAACAAAAATTACGAAATAGCTCAACAAAAATTACAAAATAGCTCAACAAAAATTACGAAATAACACAATAAAAATAAAAATAGCTCAACAAAAATTACGAAATAGCTCAAGAAAAATTACGTAATAGCTCAATAAAAATTACGAAATAGCTCGACAAAAATTACGAAATAGCTCAACAAAAATTACGAAATAGCTCAACAAAAATTACGAAATAGCTCACCTAAAATTACGAAATAGCTTAACAAAAATTACGCAATAGCTCAACAAAAATTACGGAATAGCTCAACAAAAATTACGAAATAGCACAATAAAAATAAAAATAGCTTAACAAAAATTACGAAATAGCTCAAGAAAAATTACGAAATAGCTCAATAAAAATAATGAAATAGCTAAAAAAAAAATTAAAACTTCACCGGCGAATGTTCTTGTTCATTATACTCACATTGCACAGTCAAATTCAGCTGATAGTACGTCACTCCCTCTTTGTTGTTCGCCTCGCATATGTAAGTTCCCGCGTCGTTGCGGTGTAACTTTGTTATATTTAGGGTCGAACCTTTCGCCGTTATTCGTCTGTTGTCGTTGCTCAACGACAGTCCGTCTCTCGTCCACGTATAATTAATCCTTTCCGGATTCGCCGTCGCGGAAACGGATACAACGTAAGGTTCGCCCTCCATGCCGATCAATTCGTTGCCGTCCAGAGGAGCGAATATAGGCTTGTCTATTAGTCGGGAAAAAAAAAAAAAAAAAAATGTGAAGCCCATGAAAACTGGCTAACGATGTATCGCGTATACAATTCTACGCAAATGTAAGATCCGGTGAGAGTTGTTTGCTGGGTGGGGGCAAAATGGACCAGATTAATTCAGGAACTTTAATCCATTTGAACGCCATATTCAAACATTTTTTTTTTTAAACAGCAATCTGTTATCTGTTTCGACGCATCTTAATGGTGCATCAAAATGGAGTCGCCTGCAATGGCGTCTTGTGAATGAATACATTTTTATTTTAAGAAATATTCTTTACTTGCGACCTTTATTTTAATTATTTTCTGTACAAAAAAAAAAAAAAATGAATTCCTTAAACATGAATAATGATATGAAATAAAGTTGAGAGTGAAGAGTCGAAGAGTTTCATTATACAGCTTAGGTCCATTTTGGCCCACTCTCGTCAACCATTCAATGGGATGCTAATCCAAAATTAAAGATCGACCGCATGGGAGGTGCCAAGAGCATCAGTTCTGCATAATAGATTATGCCCGAAGATTTGTCAACTGATAGTTAAAAAAAAAAAAAAAAAAAATGAACAAATACTTAATAGTAAAAATGTAGTTAAAATAGTAACAATTGACAAAAATTCAGTGACCAATGATGGTTAATTGCCTTACACAGAACGTTGAGAGTTTCGGCATCGAGGCTCGCTCTCTGCATCTGAACGTTTCTCGCTTCGCATGTGTATATGTCGTTGTTCATGTCCTCCGTCAAGTCGAGGCTCAGTTCGACAGTCGACACGAAGCCACCGTGAAGACCAATCTTCGTGCCGTTTCTCGTACCTTCGAGTGTCATTCCCTCCTTGAACCAAAACATCTGAGCCGCTGGATTGCTGCTGCTAGATTCGCAGATTATTCGTCCTACTTGACCGGCTCGAAATTCCTTTGGCTCGCGGGTGATCTTTACCTGAGCTGGTGGGACTGGCGAGGAGAATATAAAAAAATTGAGTTTGAAAATAATAATAACAATAATAATATTGTAGAACTCCTAGGGTCGAATTTTAAGACTTTAGTTTGAACTTAAGTTCGCTCTTGAGATCGAGCTTAAGGTCGAAGATTGGCCCGAACTTCATTGCGTGCTCAACACCTATCTTAAATTCTAACTTGATTTCGTGCTTAAGGTTGATGTTAAGTTTAGACTTAAGTTTGATTTTACTTTCGAACTCAAGTTCAAATTTAAGATTACACTCATACAAGTTCAAACTTGAAATCAAACTCAAGTTCAAACTTGAGATCAAACCCAAACAAGCTTCAACTTGAGATCAAACTCAAGTTCAAACTTGAGATCAAACTCAAGTTCAAACTTGAGATCAAACTCAAGTTCAAACTTGAGATCAAACTCAAGTTCAATCTTGAGATCAAACTCAATTTCATACTTTAGATCAAACTCAAGTTCAAACTTGAGATCAAACTCAAGTTCAAACTTGAGATCAAACTCAAGTTCAAACTTGAGATCAAACACAAGTTCAAACTTGAGATCAAACACAAGTTCAAACTTGAGATCAAACTCAAGTTCAAACTTGAGATTAAACTCAAGTTCAATCTTGAGATCAAACTCAATTTCATACTTCAGATCAAACTCAAGTTCAAACTTGAGATCAAACTCAAGTTCAAACTTGAGATCAAACTCAAGTTCAAACTTGAGATCAAACTCAAGTTCAAACTTGAGATCAAACACAAGCTCAAACTTGAGATCAAACTCAAGTTCAAACTTGAGATCAAACTCAAGTTCAATCTTGAGATCAAACTCAAGTTCAATCTTGAGATCAAACTCAAGTTCAATCTTGAGATCAAACTCAATTTCATACTTCAGATCAAACTCAAGTTCAAACTCGAGATCAAACTTGAGATCAAACTCAAGTTCAAACTCGAGATCAAATTCAATTCAAGCTTGAGATCAAATTCAAGTTCAAACTCGAAATCAAATTCAATTCAAGCTTGAGATCAAATTCAAGTTCAAACTCGAGATCAAACTCAAGTTCAAACTTGAGATCAAACTCAAAAGTTCAATCTTGAGATCAAACTCAATTTCATACTTCAGATCAAACTCAAGTTCAAACTCGAGATCAAACTCAAGTTCAAACTCGAGATCAAATTCAATTCAAGCTTGAGATCAAATTAAAGTTCAAACTCGAGATCAAATTCAATTCAAGCTTGAGATCAAATTCAAGTTCAAACTCGAGATCAAATTCAATTCAAGCTTGAGATCAAACTCAAGTTCAAACTTAAATTCAAACGTAAGATTAAACTTAAGGACGAAATCTCAGGTTCCATCGTAAGTTAGAACTTAATGTCTTAAAATGCGACCCCTAGAAACTTTGAGGAAATAATTTGAAATATGCTTACAATTCACTCGAAGCACGATCTCACGGCTCATCGGTATGACTGTAGCCGAATTAACGGCTTCGCACCTCACGCGGGCATTGTTGTCCGAGGCGTTAACGAGAATTTCCAGCTCGTTGGAGACGACGAGTTCGCGAACCCTCGCCGTGCCCGACACCTGCATCAATATACACGTACATTTAATGATATTGCATCTTTTCAAAAGAGGCTTCGACTAAATCATTTGCAAAGTCGTTGAGGGGAGACGATACTGGAATCGATAATTCCGGCAAATTGCACAGTCATGTTTCGGTCTATGAATATTAACGTTATGTTATGATAGCTAAAGTTACTTAAGGCGGCGTTGTAGGGAAGAAGCGGGGCAAAATGGGGCAAAAAGTCATATTCGAATTATTTTTGGACGGTACAATGGGGCAAAATGGGACATCAAAAAATGATTGGTGACATGCATTTTGCTCACTGCCCCGTTTTGCCCCACTGCCCCATTTTGCCCCGCTCTACCCTACTTACGTTAAGCCGACGGTGTTAGTGTTGGGGATGTATCTACTCGCGTTTGAAGTAAGACCTCCAATTTTTTCAGGGAATTGTATTGTAAACTAGAGGTTTATACGGGGGCTCGCGCACATTGCATGCTTGCATGGGTTTCATAAAATAGGACAGATTTTTTGCCTGTGTTCTACATCATTTGTTCACCAACACCACGTACAGAGTACAATGCAAAAGTGAAAAGTATCGAGTATTTAAAAACATCTATGAGTACTTGAGAGTAACGGTGAATATTTGATAGTATCTGTGAGTATTTGATAGTATCTGTGAGTATTTGATAGTATATGTGAGTATTTGACAGTATCTGTAAGTTTTTTAGAGTATCTGTGAGTATTTAAGAGTATCTGTGAGTATTTAAGAGTATCTGTAAGTTTTTAAGAGTGTCTGTGAGTATTTGAGAGTATCTGTGAGTATTTAGGAGTATCTGTGAGTATTTAAGAGTGTCTGTGAGTATTTGAGAGTATCTGTGAGTATTTAGGAGTATCTGTGAGTATTTAAGAGTGTCTGTGAGTATTTGAGAGTATCTGTGAGTATTTAGGAGTATCTGTGAGTATTTAGGAGTATCTGTGAGTATTTGAGAGTATCTGTGAGTATTTAGGAGTATCTGTGAGTATTTGAGAGTATTTGAGAGTATTTGAGAGTATTTGAGAGTATTTGAGAGTATTTGAGAGTATCTGTGAGTATTTAAGAGTATCTGTGAGTATTTAAGAGTTTCTGTGAGTATTCAAGAGTATCTGTGAGTATTTACGAGTGGCTGTGAGTATTTAAGAATGTCTGTGAGTATTTGAGAGTAGCTGTGAGTATTTAAGGGTATCTGCGGGTACTTAAGAGTATCTGTAAGTTTTTAAGAGTATCTGTGAGTATTTACCAGTGACTGTGAGTATCGATACGAGCCCAATTCACATAAATTTTATTATTACAGCGTACAAGGTACAGACAGACACGCGTGTCATGTCGCGAAATATATATATACATATATGTTTTTTATCGGACACATATTTTTCTCACAAATCACTGGGTCAATGAACTTGCAATTGCGCGCACATACTGGGTACATGTATCGCGCAGCCGGTCGGCTCTTCAAATTTTTGTTTTCATTGAAATCACTATTTTTTCCAGTTCGCGAAAAGTAAATGTTTATTCGTAAAAATGAGAATACTTTTTTTTTTTTTAAGCGCTAACGTTTTGTGAACATTTTTTTTTTTACTTTAAATGATCTAATCAGGACTGAAGCACTATCGCCGACGATTCTGCTTGTCAATGTATATAATAATTTTTAGGTACATTAAATCGAAAAATTATAATAATATAACAACTGTAAAAATTTATAGCATTGACAATCAATTTATTTCACTACTACTTATTTGTTAGAGAACCGAATCATTAAGCCCCTTCGTAGAGGACAAACTGAAGAAAATCGTGTGGCAGATGACGAGAGATCGTAATCGCCATGAGCGACAAAAAAAGATAGTTAGGAGCCAATTTTTTTTTTTGTTTTTTTTTTTTTTCATAAGGACGCACATCGCTGATATTTGTGGACTCAAATAATCGGTATGTAATTTTATTGAAAAAAAAAAAAAAATCATAAGGCCAGTTACTTACGTTTCTGTCGTTTTTGTACCAGGTAAGAGTCGCCGGTGGATTTCCAGCTGTAGCGGTGCACGTGAGTCTGAGCACTGCGCCAGCGTCGATGCTGGTGTTCGGCTCGTGTCCGGTAATTTCTAGATCAGTCGGTGGATCTGCAAAAAAGAAAAGAACACGCATAGGAGCATTTCCTAGACGGCCGGGCACGCTTTCTCCGCGTTTGATCTGCATGCATGACAAAAAAAAAAAAAAATAAATAAAAATAAAAAATGGCACACTTACAAATAACGTTGACGATGTGCGTGCCGGTAACGGTAGTGCCAATTTTCTTATTCATCGCGTGACATATTACGACGACCGACCGAACTTCTTTACTTATCGTGAACGTGGCATTCGAGGTTGTTATCCAACCGCCCTTAGAAGCTGGCAGAATCTTTTGCGTGCTGTTGTTGAAATTGAGACCGCTGACTGTCCACTTTATGTCCGCTGGTGGATTTGACTTTGCTGTAGTACAGACAGTTGTCACTTCCTCCTCGGCTTTGGCCTCAGTCGGCCCTGTTATTCGCACGTCCTCCGGTGAGACTATCGATTGGTTCGAAGAAAATGCATTAAAAAAAAAAAAAAAGATAAGTCATACTGCGCAGAGGATTCATTTGTGTGTACCCGGAAAAGAAATGATCACGAAGCGTGTGAGAATCGTGTGGGAATCGTTTGAGAATCTTTTGAGAATCTTTTGAGAATCTTTTGAGAATCTTTTGAGAATCTTTTGAGAATCTTTTGAGAATCTTTTGAGAAACTTTTGAGAATCTTTTGAGAATCTTTTGAGAATCTTTTGAGAATCTTTTGAGAATCTTTTGAGAATCTTTTGAGAATCTTTTGAGAATCTTTTGAGAATCTTTTGAGAATCTTTTGAGAATCTTTTGAGAATCGTGTGGGAATCGTTTGAGAATCTTTTGAGAGTCTTTTGAGAGTCTTTTGAGAGTCTTTTGAGAGTCTTTTGAGAGTCTTTTGAGAGTCTTTTGAGAGTCTTTTGAGAGTCTTTTGAGAGTCTTTTGAGAGTCTTTTGAGAGTCTTTTGAGAGTCTTTTGAGAGTCTTTTGAGAGTCTTTTGAGAGTCTTTTGAGAGTCTTTTGAGAGTCTTTTGAGAGTCTTTTGAGAGTCTTTTGAGAGTCTTTTGAGAGTCTTTTGAGAGTCTTTTGAGAGTCTTTTGAGAGTCTTTTGAGAGTCTTTTGAGAGTCTTTTGAGAGTCTTTTGAGAGTCTTTTGAGAGTCTTTTGAGAGTCTTTTGAGAGTCTTTTGAGAGTCTTTTGAGAGTCTTTTGAGAGTCTTTTGAGAGTCTTTTGAGAGTCTTTTGAGAGTCTTTTGAGAGTCTTTTGAGAGTCGTTTGAGAGTCGTTTGAGAGTCGTTTGAGAATCTTTTGAGAATCTTTTGAGAATCTTTTGAGAATCTTTTGAGAGTCTTTTGAGAGTCTTTTGAGAGTCTTTTGAGAGTCGTTTGAGAGTCGTTTGAGAATCGTTTGAGAATCGTTTGACAATCGTTTCACAATTATGGGCGAGTTATTCGGGACTCATTTTTTTCCGGGCCCATTTTTGACGACATATTATTTTATCTTTGTATATTCGACAAATCACGAACTTACACAACACAGTGAGATCAACGTGAACGTTCATTTTTGAGACGCTCATGATATTGGAGACCTCACACCTGTACCTCGCCTTATCGTCTTCTGCGAGGGCCTCGAACGACAATGAACTTTCGGAAAGGCTACCCTCCGTGCGATAAACGGTGCTCAGGGTTTCGTCATTTCGGAACCAAACGATCTGGGCCGGAGGATTTCCACCCCTCGATCTGCACGTCAAATCTACCTGCTGTCCGCGTTGAATTATTTCACCCTCGGTGTAGCCTTCGATGTACGGAACCCCAGGAGGATCTGTGGATTGAATTTCTAAATTATTTCTAAATTATTTCTAAATTATTTCTAAATTATTTCTAAATTATTTCTAAATTATTTCTAAATTATTTCTAAATTATTTCCAAATTAATTTATCATTTCACTCGTGCAGTTTTAATCGCCATCCGCAAATACTCCAAATGTCCAGGCCGACCACTGATAAGTAGTCATTTCTGATGCAGGAACTACTACGTCCTCAGTAATAATTACTGACTATTGAGGAGTCACTAGGAAATAGTAACTCCATGTGTAGTGACTACTGCAATGGCAGCAGGGACCACTGAACCTCCAGTAGTCACTACTGGACCCCTAGTAGTTCCTTTCGGTGAGGGCAAAATCCCAGCAGGGAACTACTGGAAACTACGTGAATTCCCAGTAGTGAACCACTGGAAACTACGAGAATTCCCAGTAGTGAACTACTGAAAACTACGGGAATTCTTAGTAGTTAACTACTGGACATTCATAGTGGTTTGGAGTAGTTAACTACTCAGTAGTAGTTAGCTACTCAGTAGTAGTTAGCTACTCAGTAGTAGTTAGCTACTCAGTAGTAGTTAGCTACTCAGTAGTAGTTAGCTACTCAGTAGTAGTTAGCTACTCAGTAGTAGTTAGCTACTCAGTAGTAGTTAGCTACTCAGTAGTAGTTAGCTACTCAGTAGTAGTTAGCTACTCAGTAGTAGTTAGCTACTCAGTAGTAGTTAGCTACTCAGTAGTAGTTAGCTACTCAGTAGTAGTTAACTACTCAGTAGTAGTTAACTACTCAGTAGTAGTTAACTACTCAGTAGTAGTTAACTACTCAGTAGTAGTTAACTACTCAGTAGTAGTTAACTACTCAGTAGTAGTTAACTACTCAGTAGTAGTTAACTACTCAGTAGTAGTTAACTACTCAGTAGAAGTTAACTACTCAGTAGTAGTTAACTACTCAGTAGAAGTTAACTACTCAGTAGTAGTTAACTACTCAGTAGTAGTTAACTACTCAAAATACCCAGTAGTGTTCAGTAGTTAACTGCTCAAAACTTCGAGTAATGTTCAGTAGTCCGCCAATTTAGCACTGGACAGTAGTTCAGTAGTTTATAAGTAGTTAACTACTGGATACTGCCAGTAGTATTTTGCAGTAGTTTTCAGTAGTTCTTTTCGGTGAGGGTACCTCGGTCGTTTTTGGGTCGTTAAAGTAAAGGACGTCCAAATCTAAACCGACAAAATGGTCGTTTTATTGGTTGTTTTAAGGTCGTCAAAACGGCAGAAAACGACCGGTTGTTTTTTTTTTGGTCGTATGGTGGTCGTTTGACTCGTTAGGGTAGCTCTCACAATTGTTGAGCCATCGACCCCAAAAGTTGTGCACGAAAGGACCATTATCAACCGATAATCCATATTGAATTTTGCAAGGATTTATTGAAGAGTTTCGATTTTAATTTTACGCACGCAAATTTTTACGATTTATCTTATAAAACGATTGTTATATCACTGTGATTACTGACTATGAAATAAGTACTCACAAAATACTGATAGCTTGACCGATGCCCTCATCGGTCGGCCAATTTTAATGGCAGGATGTCTCGCCTCACAGGTATAATCAGTCTCATCGTCGTCCTCCGTTGGAGTTATCGTTATCGAACCGTGAGTATCGTATTTGAGCAATTTTTTCTTTGATTCGCCAGGCTTTAGTCCTTCTTTATCTGAAAGCAAAGAGACCAAACAGAACATTCGATCAGTGAATTATAATTTTTATTTTTATTTTTATTTTTTTGGTTGGGTCAAATTTCGCGACAAATCAGTATTTACGTACATACATTTTTCGTCGTAGATTTCATCTCACACTTGACAAGAGGGAGCTAAATAGTCAGAGATTTATATTTTCAATGAGCGTCCGAATGAGATCCGTCTATTTGCTATTTCTATCTACCTTGTGGTCGATAGAATAGAAAATGCGATAACTTCATTAAGACACGCGAAAAAACGACTTAGTTGGACGAACAAAAAAAAAAAAATAGTTGACTCAACCAATAGTCTTAGTGCTCTGAACGCCAGATGATAAATTGGTTGGTTCAACTCTCTTAAGTTGGTTGGTTTTGCATTCGCTAGACCAACTAATTTGTTAGTTGGGCCGACTGGTGGTAAAATTGTTGGATTAGCCATTTACTTGCTTACTCGAATAATTTACTGTCTTGTTGCAACCAATCGACTTTGTTGATCGAACAGCACATTACGGAAAAATATTAGTACACAATTAACACAAAACATTTATCTGTGCAACCGCGTAATGCTTTCTTATCACCCGAAATTGTTTTATTATCATTTATTATTACCTTCATACCATGGAAACCTCGGAATAAATGACTCGATCCGTAACGAGGATTCGAACCTGCGATCTTGCGATTAGTAGTCCACGACCTTATTTCACTCGGCTAAGCTCATTTTTAAAAATATATAATTTTTAAACTTGTTTATAAGAATCACGTCTGCTTGAACATTATCGTACAAACTAGTTACACGCATGATTCCCTGAGGCAATTGGTAGGTTACGAAACATTTTTTTTTTTTTTAAGTGCATGCGCTAAAATCGGCGATGTTTCCGAATCTGCTGTATCTCTCCCTGTCAACAAGCAAATGTATATTAATTAATTTAGTAAGTGATTATACCCGTTTGTCTCTCGTAGATCTCCACACGATTAGCGACGCTAATAAAATAATAACTGACTTGCATGTATAAAGGTGTCATGCTTGGCTTCGCAGCAACTACGTTTCGTTGAGGCAACAATTTCAGTTGGTTGCCCGACACGCGCGTCGAGCTTGGTTGCACTAACAACTATAGTTGATTAGGGTACCTATGAAATTCGTTGTCCATCATTTGCCATCCTGAATACTGTTTCAGTAGCTGGACTAACTACTCGAGTTAGTTGTGTTTACTATTTGCGTCGACTAACTATTAATGATAGATGGAACTAATGCTAGATAGTCATTCTAACGATACAAATCGTTACGGTAACCAATTTATACCCAACTAATAAACGGTTAGTTGACCCAACCAACTATTTTCTTTCCGTGTGTCAATAACCAAATATATATTAATTAATTTAGTAAGTGATTATACCAGTTTGTCTCTCGCAGACCTCCACGATTTGCGACAGTAATAAAATAATAACTGCCTTGCATGTATAAAGGTGTCATGCTCGGGTTCGCAGCAACATTGTTTCGTTGAGGCAACAATTTCAGTTGGTTGCCCGACACGCGCGTCGAGCTTGGTTGCACTAACAACTATAGTTGATTAGGGTACCTATAAAATTCGTTGTCCATCCTTTACCATCCTCCGTACTATTTTAGTAGCTGAACTAACTACTCGAGTCAGTTGTGTTTACTAGGGTGTGTCAAAAAAATTCATTTTTTTTTAAATTTTCCTCCCATCTTCTTAAACTACAGATTTCAATCTCAAATTGAAGCTTGCGAAAGGCGGTGACTAGAAAAAAATGCTAAGAGGTGCCGCATTCGACGTTTGTACCCAAAAATGCGGCACCTCTCAGACTTAATTGTCAGTGACTGCCTTTCGCTGGATTTTTTCATCGATGAAAAAATGTAGTTCTACGGGGTGGGAGGTTAACTTTTTGTCTTTTTTTCTTTAATAAACACAAAAGATTTCGATTTTTTAATTCGTATACAGAAAGCTATAAATGTCCAGTAGTGTGAATTTGTTGAAAAAAATTCTTCCCACCCTTCAAAAGTATATATTTTCATCTAAAAAAAACACCTCCCGAAAGGTGGTCGTTGACAATTACGTTTAAAAGGTGCCGCATTTTTTGGCTACAAACGTCGAATGCGGCACCACTTAGGATTTTTTTTCTAGGAACCGCTTCTCGCGAGGTTCAATTTTTAATCGAATTCTATACTTTAAAATGGTGGGACCAACATAAAAAAAAAAAAATGTCCTTTTTGAGAAACACCCTAGTGTTTACTATTCGGGTCAAGTAACTATTAATGGTAGATGGAACTAATGCTAGGTAGTCATTCTAACGATACAAATCGTTACGGTAACCAATTTATGCCCAACTAATAAATGGTTAGTTGACCCAACCAACCATTTTTTTTCCGTGTATTCGTGTGAGCAACGAATACACTGTTAAAAATTTTATGAAAATTCACAACACGTTTAATATACAAAGTTCTATGAAATGTGCGACCTCGATGTATGAAATTCATAGCGAATTCATGTACATTGTTTTTGCATTTTAAGAATTTAATCTTGAATGCAATACCTGTATATTGAAATTATCGGTGATGGCATTCAGAATTAGGGTAGTCCTTGCGCTAACGTTCACTTCGCATGGAGTTTCGGAGTAATAAGAGGGAATTGTAAACGCTTCTTGACGGTATAGAAATTTGAAAAACGATGCCAAAAATATTGATTTTGCATAATAATAATTCCAAAAATGTTATTGACAAATTTATGAAATATAAAATATCTTCAACAAATCTCCCGGAAACATAACTTTTTTTTTTTTAATGAAAATTATTCGTTCATTTTTCTGAATACGTATGAATTTCGTCAGATTTTTTAATTCACTTTAAATTTTTCGACCGTCTACACGTTTTTTCCATATAAAAAAAATAAAAAATAAAAAATCAAAGTGAATTTAAAAATCTGAAAAAATGCATACGTATTCAGAAAAACTGAACGAATAATTATGATTAGAAAAAAAAAAAAGTTAGATTTCCGGGAGATTTCTCGAAGAATTTTATTCTTCATCAATTTGCTAATGACACTTTGAAATTATTATTAGGGCAAAATCAATATTTTCAGCACCTTTAATATGCTCGATTTTTTAAAAAGATTTCTTATACCATCCAAAAGTATTTGCAATTGCATCTCGTTTCTCGGAAACTTATGCGAAGCGAACACCATTCGCAAGGACTACCTTGAGACATCCGTATATGAAAATTAGACCGAAAAAAAGGTTTGGCAATATCAACCTCACAGCTGCGGTCACGAAAAATTGGTTTGAATCAACCCAGACGCCTTTGAATGGACAACACCGTTGTTGAAACAATAAAACTCGTGTGGTTGTGTCAACTGCGTGCAGCAGTTAAAGTGACCGCAACGTTGGTTCGAAGTGAACCAAAACTGCATTAAATTAACAACATTTTTTTCGATACAATCGTACATACTGTCAACATACAGAAGGTAAATTATTTTTACTCGAACGTATATTTGGTCAATTTGAAAAAAAAAATGTGATTCGATGTGTTCGTATATATACGAACATTTATCAGCAAATGCCCGGTATATGAAGGCGTTAGGACGCAATTTATCAAAAAATATCTCGACAATAGCGACAATGTGATATTTTTGTTAGTAAATAAGGACTTTAAAGCCACAAAAGATCTGTTTTACTATATCGCCGGGGCATTGGCAATACGCTCATTTATGTTAAACGAATAACAGGGTGCACGAGTTCTGGAATAAACCTAAGTGCGCTAATTATAGTATGGAGGACGGATTGGTGTAATGTAACCTTAAGAAAATCTATGTAAATGGTATCTCCCTTTGCTACGGGATTTGTATTCCTACAAGCAAATAAACCAATATCTATCTATCTATCTATCTATACGAACATTTGGCATCTTGAAAATAATTTTATTCGATTTGGCAAGACGTCAATTTAGCAATTCACAAATATTACACCCACGATAAACAACTTTCAAGTTATTTAGATATTTCAATATCAAATCATCGAAATTGAATATAAGTTAATGACTTTATTGTGGATATCATTTTTGTGAATTACTAAATTGAGGTCTTGCCGAATCGAATAAAATTATTTTCAGGATGCCAAATGTTCTATCTATCTATCTATCTATCTATCTATCTATACGAACATTTGGCATCTTGAAAATAATTTTATTCGATTTGGTAAGACGTCAATTTAGCAATTCACAAATATTACACCCACGATAAACAACTTTAAAGTTATTTAGATATTTCAATATCAAATCATCGAAATTGAATATAAGTTAATGACTTTTTTGTGGATATCATTTTTGTGAATTACTAAATTGAGGTCTTGCCGAATGGAATAAAATTATTTTCAGGATGCCAAATGTTCGTATATATACGAACACATCGAATCACATTTTTTTTTTTTTTTTCAAATTGACCAAACATACGTTCAAGTCAAAATAATTTATCTTCTGTATGTTGACAGTATATACGATTGATTCAAAAAAAAAAAAAAAATGTTGATTTAATGCAGTTTTGGTTCACTTCGAGCCAACGTTGTAGTCACTTTAACTGCAGTTGACACAACCACACCAATTTTATTGTTACAACAACGGTGTAGTCTATTCAAATGCGACTGGTTTAGTTCAAACCAATTTTCCGTGATCGCGGCTGTGAGGTTCATATTACCAAACCTTTTTTTTCGGTTCATAAAACTTCACATACATTTTATGAATTTTCAATTAAAAAAAAAAAAAAAATGTTAACAGTGTAAATGCTGTCGTTATAATAATAAATGCTTCGATGTGGATATCATTATTTATTTTTCTTTGACTATTTTTCATTATTCTTTTCGTTGTTGTAACAATTATTAGTGATTTTCATGGAGCTTGTCTCATCCAAAACGGTTCCGCGAATATGTTCCCCAATGTCACCGACCCTTGTATCGGTGAACGAACTCCATCGGACCGCGAAATTAAACCGTCGATACAATGAAAATTACACGGCAAAACAAACCCCACGTCCACCCAACCACTAATCAGAATGAAACGACTTTCTTTTCGCTAAGTTGTTACGAAATGTTTGATTGACGTCCACCGACGACAGAGCAACAAGTTCACTATGGGGTTTGAACACGCTTGCGACTTCAGCGTAATCGGTTTATTGTGGCTGAGACGTGCGTCGCCTGTTGTTTGGCTGGGACTAGAAATTCAGTTCAATTGCGGTGACTTTGCAGTCATGCAACTCGAAGCGAACCGAGTGTCAACCTGTATGGACGTTCTAACTGCGAGGCAACCAGACGGCTGAGGCTTGACCCATTCGTACGATACTCTCTTGTTTGCCAGCGAAGTCGAAACGCTTCGCGGTTACGGTTGTCATAAACATTCCCATTGTCACCCACTCGTCGTTCGTACTAAACTATAATCAACTGTAAATTCTATAGTCAACTGCAACAACCTATTGAAAACTATGATCAACTTTTTATTTTTCCACAGACGCGGGAATGTACGGTACAATTCGAAGCCTCATCGGAAGTGGATATCATGTTTGCTTTTCCTTTGAGCGCACGTCCAGCATCCGCGAAAAACTTTGTCGCTGTTTTTATTGACGATCGGATGCGAGTTGGATAGGAGGGACGCGGTTCACTTGGTCCCGAGCGGAATTGTCGCTAACTGTCGATACAGCTACGTCAAGCGGAACGGAGTAATATTTTTTTCATTATTTCTTTGAATGAAAATACAGTCAAGCTAAATCAAGAAATGCGAAGAGTAACTAAAACAAAAATGCAAAAAATGATTAGCGGGACCGTTTCGAAGGTTTGTCGCGATAGTGAGATTTCGGTTTCAACCCAATACGCATGTCCTGTGAGAAACTGAAGATGAAGTGCCAGAACAGCGACAAAAAGAACAACCGCTCTCCGGTAAGGAAGGGTTAGAATCCCATAAGAACTAAGGTTGAAAATGATGACCATCGATCTCCGAGCAATGCGTCGGTCTTGCAGCCAGAAAATGGGAGAACAAAAAAAGTCACATTCTCTGTATCGGGATCAATGGGTTTCGATTATCGACTTCCGTTCATGAGCGATCTTTGCTATGGCTCGGGAACGGTCTAAGCAGAAACCCACGACCACCTCGAACTCCGAGTTAGCCTGTCAACGAAGTACAACATGGAAAAAAAATGTCGGTTACAACAGCAATACATTGATTGTTGTAGCAATGATTGTTAGCAAGTATAGTGACAGCGGAATTGCCTGCTCCCGCAGCAAATTTTAATTGTTGCATTTGATTTTGCTATTCCAGCATTAGTCTTTTGCAATTACAGAGGTTGCGGGCTGTTAGCAGAGCAAACAGCTTGCTGTGGATTCAAGTGTAACGAGCAAAGTACAGTAACCAGTAATGATTTGTCAGGTCAACCAGGATCCTGCTACCAATAAGCAGATATTCAGTCTGACGCAGACCCGATACACTTATAACATGAAAAAAAATGCTAAATTTACAATACAAACACTGTAATAATACATACAGTATGATAATAGAGATTAAAGAAAAAAATATATATATATACAGTCATAGGCAATTGAAGTGGAACATGATTTTTTTTCGGCTGTTTTGGCAAAAGTTGGACCCTTTCGCGTATACTGTCGTCAAAATAACCTTGTTCCACTTCAATTGCCTATTACTGTATTGTGGAAAACAAAAATGTATGACGACAAATACTGGAACGACGTATACAGCGGCGGAGTAAAGGCCCGGGATGGGGATCGAACTGTCTACCTAACCAGCAAAGTACAGTAACCAGTAATGATTTGTCAGGTCAACCAGCATCCTGCTACCAATAAGCAGATATTCAGTCTGACGCAGACCCGATACACTTATAACATGAAAAAAAATGCTAAATTTACAATACAAACACTGTAATAATACATACAGTATGATAATAGAGATTAAAGAAAAAAAAAAATATATATACAGTCATAGGCAATTGAAGTGGAACATGATTTTTTTTCGCCTGTTTTGGCAAAAGTTGGACCCTTTCGCGTATACTGTCGTCAAAATAACCTTGTTCCACTTCAATTGCCTATTACTGTATTGTGGAAAACAAAAATGTATGACGACAAATACTGGAACGACGTATACAGCGGCGGAGTAAAGGCCCGGGATGGGGATCGAACTGTCTACCTAACCGTGACCCATACCTATAAACCTAACTCCCTACTGACTACGAAAACCGATCTCCGGTAAATAAAAAAGAGTCAGAATCCCATAAGAACTAAGGTCGAAAATGATGATCATCGATCACTGACCAATAACTCGGTTTGCAGCAAGAAAATGAGAGAACAAAAAAGTCACATTCTCTGCATCGAGATCTATGGGTTTCGATTATCGACTTCCGTTCATGAGCCATCTTTGCTATGGCTCGGGAACGGTCTAAGCAGAAACCCACGACCACCTCAGACCCCGATGTAGCCCGTCGATGAAGTACCAGCGGGCTGGCTAGAAATCCGTTTGGATCCAATGACTCACGGCACGACGTGCCGACAGTCCCGGATTGAAGCGCCCGACACGGCTCACTGAAAGGAACATCCCGTTTTCCTTTTTGTGGTTCGAAGTTACTAGATGTAAAGTACGAACCTGACATTGTACGTCGTACTTAACCACACGACAAAAGTTATCGAAATTGTAAATCTATGAAAGATACGAAAGAAATAATGAAAGTGATTGACGAATTGGGTATTATTTTAGGGAAATGATAAAACTAATCGAGGGATTTATAACCGAGTAATTTCTCCATGCCGAAGAATCTGCCCTTTGCATGTTCACATTTCAAGAACGTTTGAACAACGCGAAAGCGAAACCAGAAACAGAGTCAGCTCGACAGTATTTGAACCCGCGCGGATCCATGCATGAGCACGTGCCGAAAGTCTGCAACGTCGAGATACGCCGGGTGTGATCAAGTTCGGAGGACGTAGTGACGCGAAGCCTGCAAGTCAAAACATTTGTCTGAAGACAAGGGAAGTTCGCTAATACCGACCGATTAATAAGCAAAAAAAAACGTTTATTATGAAGACAGTGAGATAATGAATCTTTGACATTAAAATTCGGAAGACTCATTGAAACGGCAAAGAGGGAGACGAAAGGAAGCAATTTTTGTCCCGATTTCGCTAAAATAACCACATTCCTTGCATGCAACACGGGCGGAAAATAGCCTATTATTGAACGATGATCACTATTAACATTGTGCGCATGCGCAGTACAATTTCAATACTCCCTAGGCAGTAATAGGTCTTGTTATTATAGTATAATACTCCCTATATATAATAATACTTATTATTATAGTATAATTATAGTATAATAGGACTTATTATTATAGTATAGCACTCCCTTTGGAAGCTCTATTATTCCCGGGGCAGTAATAGTCTTTGGCGAATATGACGACTTTGCTATGCAAGAAATGCGGTTATTTTACCGAAGTCGAAAAAAAAAATGTCGTATTTCACAAGGGAGGAAGTGCATTTTCACGTCGTGTGAATTTCTGCATTTCCGCATCAAACTTCGCACTCGGTGAAAAGATGCTCCTTCCTCCCTTGTGGCATAATATACTATGCTGTTGTATATAATACACTATTCCTTCCCTCAAATCATTACGGGGGCCTTGTCCCAAGCAATTTTCCGCAAGGTTAGACTTAACATTTTCTTTTGACACCCTTCTGACCAGAGAGTGTTAAAAAAACGGAGCAACGGTGACGTTAATATTAATGGAAACAAAAACATCTACAGTTTTGACGTAACAATGTCATCGCCGGTAATAAAAAAATTGCATTTAATTTTTCTACTGCGGCGATGACCATTGCCGTTCAAAATCGAAATCGTTCATAAACCTTAACATATCCGCTTTATGTAAGAATTTACTTTCGAACGGAAATCGATAGATAAATAATTTCGTTTATTTCGTGTTGCCGATCTGAAACCCCCAGGCTGTGCAACAAGATAGAGAAACCGTGAAATAGTCACAACACTAGTGCATGAATTCCTTGCAAACAAACAAACAAACAAAAAAACAGCTATAAAAAATAACTACGTGAACTCCACTTCTGCTGCAAACGTGTGTGGTGGGCTTGTTTGCTTTGCCGGTTTTGACACGCTCCATCGAAGCTTAATTTATTCGTGGCTATGTTGATTGTACTGTACACGTTTGGGAATTCGTGCTATTTACTGTCGTGGATATTGGATGTTAGTATTTTTACCGCGCACAACTCTGTGTGCTCGCTTCAAAATTCTAGATTGACTAACCTATAATGACTCCGCTTTGCGCATGTGCTTGCTATTATCTCTTAAGGCGAGGTGAAACAGACTCAGTAGGTAACAAAAACTGTAATAAACGACATTCAGAGATGGTAGAGACATTTTGCGAAAAACGCAAAGTATTAGCGGATGAAGATTCAATACCACATCCGATGATACTTTTATTAGCTCCGATTAATATCGATGAGGACGGTAACTGATTGCGTTTTTCCAACTTGCGTCTGTGTCAGATTGCGTCCCCAGTTGTACTCTGTTCTGGCTTACGCAAATGTTAAACTTACGTCGATCTCATCTTACGATTTCAATGATCCTCATTGCTGCTGGTTTCAAACAAGATCGAACGCTCGCGCAATGAGCCGAGCAGTAATGAGGATCACTGAAATCGGTTCGAACTGCTGTAAGTAAGGTACGACGTAAATTGACCATTTGCGTAAGCTACGCCAGAGTGCAATTGGAGACGCATTCTGACGGGACGGTAACTGTTTGCCTTTTTTCAACTTGCGTCTGTGTCAGATTGCGTCCCCAGTTGTACTCTGTTCTAGCTTACGCGAATGTTAAACTTACGTCGATCTCATCTTACGTTTTCAATGATCCTCATTGCTGCTGGTTTCAAACAAGATCGAACGCTCGCGCAATGTGCCGAGCAGCAATGAGGATCACTGAAATCGGTTCGAACTGCTGTAAGTAAGGTACGACGTAAATTGACCATTTGCGTAAGCTACGCCAGAGTGCAATTGGAGACGCAATCTGACGGGACGGTAACTGTTTGCCTTTTTTCAACTTGCGTCTGTGTCAGATTGCGTCCCCAGTTGTACTCTGTCCTAGCTTACGCGAATCGGTTCGAACTACAAGTGCTGTAGGTAAGGACCGACGACAGCTGAACATGATGCAAACTGAGTCTGGGTCGAACGACGTTAGAAACGGTGAATGATAAGATTCACGTAAGGTGACACAAAGGCAGGAAACCGACCGCGACCCGGCTTAGCCATCGGCAAAAGGACCGGTCAGATTGAGATCGACGTAAGTTGGGTATGACGCAATCTGGTCCGAACTCTGTCCAACTAGTCGATTTTCCAAAGTCGGTCTCGAGTTCGTCGTGGTAAGATGAGATCGATGTAAGTTGAACATTTGCGTAAGCTAGGACAGAGTACAACTGGGGACGCCATCTGACAGACGCAAGTTGGAGAAACGCAATCAGCTACCGTCTCCGCGTGGCTTACACTTTGTTCTTATCCCAAATGTCAACGATGTTGACATGACATTGATTTGAAACATGCAACCATCTCTCTTGCACTCTTCTGTCACGTGGTACGTGTTTCACCTCGCATTAACCATTGAGTGAGTCGTGTAGTGAAGACGCTTTAGGGTGACAAGGCTGCTACAATAGTCCTTATAAACCGTTGATTGTCATTCTGCGATAACGGTAGTCGGTCCGTCTGCTTTCTAGGACACTTGATCTGTCCCAACGGCTATCGTATCTCAGGTATCTGTTTTACCATCGTCACTTCGGTAGCCATTTCTTCTAAAATCGTATTCGAACCACTTGCATGCAAGGAGGAAAACATGTCGCAAGGCGCAGCTGCAATTGTACTTAATGTACAAACGGGCATTTACTGCGGGAGCTCTCCTAGCAAGGACCTCATGATCGATAAGCCCACATTGTGACCATCCTGCAGAATCACGTAGCATATGCACAGTAAGACGTTGTATTTTTAACAACAACTTATTGTCCACGAACGTCCACAATTTTTTATCCGTCAATTTTCCGAACGCACCATTCGTCTCCAGTTTTGAAAAGAAAAATACAAACCAAAGTTGTTCATAACACCGGAAACAAAAGAACAAGTTTCTATTTTCAAGTCCTGATGAGTTGCAATTTTTCATTTGTCAATTTTCCGACCGAACCATTCGTCACCACGTTTACGAAAGGAAGTAAAAACTAAAATTATCAATACCACCGGAAACAAAAGAAAAACTTTCTATATTCAAGCTTGAAGAAATGAGTTTGTCAATTATTTTACGAAATTATTTTTTTTTTACTGTGTAACAGCTGCGCTAAGGAAGTGTACAGTGGTTTCCCATAGCGGTTTCACTAAATGCTGTGGCAGTCGCAGCTCGTCTCTGGCGCCACAACAGCTTCAAATGTTTAAGCTTCAAATTCTCTGATAGCTTAAACGGTATGAAGTCATCCATAATGAATTCGCCAAAAGGGCGGCACGACTTAGGTGATCCTCCTTCAGCGCTAACATGTCACAAATGTGTTCATACAAAAGTGTATCGTTCGTTATTAAAAAATTGCCGTGACGAGAGAAATTATAGATGGATAGTGTCGTTTATTCGTGTCCTGGGGCAAGCCTACTGAGACCATCGTGCCTCAAAGAGTACAACGGCGAGCACAAAACAAAAATCCAACAAAGCAAATCTCGAAACAATGATACACCATAACGTAACATATAATGTAACAGTATAACTAAAAATAGTATCCGGGCTTATTGAAAACTTGTAAACGATCTTTTGTCTAGATGCTGAAATGCTCAGGCGAGCTTGGCAGACAACGAGTATGGAGTAAAAAATCGTAATGGCAGCCCACGCGAACAGTGTACAAACGTGACGCAAATGCGCACCGTTTTAATCTTTATTAACGACGCGTTCGAATTGTGAGGATGGTAGAAGCGAGACTGCGGAGGAGAGACTTTAACGCGCGTCTCTGACCGGATTAAAAGCTCACATGCGAGAGGCCACGAGCTTTTTGGTCTCCGGAAGGTCGGCAACCACGCGCGCTCGGTACCTCGTCGGAGATTACACGAGTCCACCGCGGGGGCGTTGGGTTAAAAAAAAAAAAAAAAATGCGAGGTCGTTCCCGGTGGCTCTGCCATAGCTGTTGGGAATCGTTATCTTTAGCGGAGAATACCGTATCCGCACTGTTATACCAGATGTCGGCAGAGAGGAGGAAAACGGGCCAACGTTGAACGACCTTCACATGGCGGCAGAAGGATCAAGGAAGCTTTTGGGTTCAGCATTGCTTTAGCTGCACCTGATTTTGCTTTACGATTCTACATGCAGCAGAACCTCCGGTTTTTTTAACCTTCACTTAAGTGGTCGTGTTGCCTGAACTCGTTACCATGACAATGATTTCGCCTTTCTTAATTTCCCCTTTCACGCTATGGAAACCGTTGATCGACCGTGTGGTCATACACGAGTTTCCCTAAGGTCTGTTAAGTGACACTTTCGAACAGTAACTGAACCCAAATTGGCCGGGTAAGTGACACTGTACGGCAAGCCTCTCACTCTAGCCGTTGAAAATCTACATAACAAAGTCGATTACTCACATCGATATGCGCCGATATTCACATGTGCTCATTGATAATCATTGACATCAATCAATAGCTACTCATAGATACTCCACATACTCATAGATACTCGCAGATACCTACGAATGCACATGAATACACACGAACACTCGCGAACACTCGCGAGCACTCGCGAACACTCGCGAACACCCGCGAACACTCGCGAGCACTCGCGAACACCCGCGAACACCCGCGAACACCCGCGAACACTCGCGAACACCCGCGAACACCCGCGAACACCCGCGAACACTCGCGAACACCCGCGAACACCCGCGAACACCCGCGAACACCCGCGAACACCCGCGAACACTCGCGAACACTCACTACGCGGCTTCGCGACTCGGTGGATTTGCCGCTAAGTATTTCCCAATTTACTTGATGAATTTATTCAATTTTATTAATTAACAATAATTCAGTGTACAACACTATTATCACACTATTAACGAGAATTCCACGAATCTGGACTCGAGTCGCGAGAGCCGATGCAGCATTAACTCACTCCGTGTCACTAAGGTCTAAAAACTATTACAAAGCATTAGTTTTGATAGATTGCGAATGCTCTTCGTAAACATCAAGCTCTACAGTTGACGATCAGAGAAGTTACTTTCGGAGAAGTTAAGGCAACCAGTAAAACCCCGAATTCAAATCCACCGAGTTGCTGTCCCCTCTCAATGTCCGCTTATCTGCTCATTGGGGAGTCGAAGCGCCTCTGTTTGACTGCCTGCGTTCGAAATCCTCGGCTCGCTTTGCATATCCCTACACGCGGCGCCTAAAGACGGAAAAGTGCCTTTCAATATGCGCAGGAGGAGTGGACGGACTCTTAGCCAGGCGCTCCAAGACGTAACTTTTTCTCGTCGCGCCTAATTGGATTGGAAGACCCAAAACTTTCTGGCCGTGTACTTGTCCATTCGGCCAGCTGAATCTCTACGCGGCAGTCACCGTCTCGCCAGCGAAGGAACATCGCCGTTCGATATCGAGCATGAAGACGAAATGATACTTGCTGATGAGACGGAGGCACGCAAACAGCCTCGGCAAATTCAACCGACTACGTCCGGAGCTCAGAATTCTCGATCCTTGTTCTAGACCAATTTTTCATTCCGCATGCAGCTTGCAACGCGCTGAATAGTGCGCCGTAAGTTCGCGAATCGTTGGGGTTGTTGCAGTGCAGAAACATCCGTTGCCCAGTTGGATCACGGCTAAAAGCCTCGAAGGTTCATACGCTGGAGGAAAAGTGAAGGGATAAGGGACGAAAGGGGAGGCAGGGCTTTTACCGCGAGCTCCCTCCGTCTCGTACCGCTGGCGCGGTACGAGACGGAGTTGTTTTGTTCGTTTTCAACCGAACGGACGGAGTAATGGGAGAGACAAGGCCCGGTTCATGGTTTTCCGGACTGCAGCGGCGTTGCAGCGTCACGGGCCAAGATTTCACCCTTTCCCTCTTCGCCGGCTACTACGGAATTTTCATTCGTCTTGGCGAAAGCCTACGAGACGCCGATAGGTTTACACGCCGAAAAAGGTTTGGATGAAGGTTGGGATAAAGGTTTGGTAATATCAACTAAGCGGCGGTTGCGGGTGGCGAAGGAAATGTTTTGTCGATTGAACAAAATGTTTGTTCAATCAACTAAATGTTCGTTCAATCAACTAAATATTCGTTCAATCAACTAAACGTTCGTTCAGTCAACTAAACATTCGTTCAATCAACTAAATGTTCGTTCAGTCAACTAAACATTCGTTCAATCAACTAAATGTTCGTTCAATCAACTAAATGTTCGTTCAATCAACTAAACATTCGTTCAGTCAACTAAACATTCGTTCAATCAACTAAATGTTCGTTCAATCAACTAAATGTTCGTTCAATCAACTAAACATTCGTTGAATCAACTAAATATTCGTTGAATCAACTAAATATTCGTTGAATCAACTAAATATTCGTTGAATCAACTAAATATTCGTTGAATCAACTAAATATTCGTTGAATCAACTAAATATTCGTTGAATCAACTAAATATTCGTTCAATCAATTAAATATTCGTTCAATCAACTAAACGTTCGTTCAATCAACTAAATGTTCGTTGAATCAACTAAATGTTCGTTGAATCAACTAAATATTCGTTCAATCAACCAAATATTCGTTCAATCAACTGAACATTCGTTCAATCAACTAAATATTCATTCAATCAACTAAATATTCGTTCAATCAACTAAAAATTCGTTCAATCAACTAAACATTCGTTCAATCAACTAAATATTCGTGCAATCAACTAAATGTTTGTTCAATCAACTAATCATTCGTTCAATCAACAAAATATTCGTTAAATCAACAAAATATTCGTTCAATCAACAAAATATTCGTTAAATCAACAAAATATTCGTTCAATCAACAAGATATTCGTTCAATCAACAAGATATTCGTTCAATCAACAAAATATTTCCTTCGCTATCCGCGACCGCAGCTTAGTTTGAAATTACCAAACCTTTCTTCGGTGCACTCCAGCGGAAAACTACGAAATTCGGCAAGTGTGGGCGTTCGCGAGAGCCGATAGAACGCGTGGGACAGGATAAGAGGACAATGAGATGAAAAACGAAAATTAGCTTCGCCCTCGAGCGGTAGAAGATTCGGAGCGAAAACTATAGCGCATAGTGAGATGCAGAAACGGAAGAAGCGAGGATAGAAGGTGGAGAACTTCGCGGCCAAGAGGCGGCAGTTATCCGATTTTCGAAGTTGGAACGCTGCCAGAGTTGCGTATCGTCGTTCAATGAACGAGGACGATAAGGAAGAGACGCGCGGACGGTCTCAAGGAGAACGAGATAGTTGACGAAAGACGTCGATGAAAAACCTAAATAAACTTTGCCCTTGGTCCTTTTTATTGTCCGGCTGTTCTTTGTTTATTGGTGCAGTGCATACGAAGGGTTGTATAAGAACAGCAGTCGCTGAGCGTATTAGGGTGTTTAAAAAAAAGGCATTTTTTTTTTTTATTTGGCTCCCACCTTTTTAAAGTAGAGATTTCGATCTCAAATTGAACGACGCAAACGGCAGTAGCAAAAAATCCTAAGAGGTGCGGCATTTGACTTTTTACCCAAAAGATGCGACACCACTCAATCTTAATTGTCAGCGACCGGCTTTAGCTTGGATTTTTTTTTTATCGAAGAAAATCAATTTTTCTACGGGGTGGGAGCTTAACTTTTCGGCATTTGTCTTGTGTTGAACACAAAAAAAAATACAAAAAGTTAAGCTCCCATCCCGTAGAACAATGTATATCGATCGACAAAAAAACATTTCGCTATAGGCGGTCATTGACGATTGCGATTAAAAAGGTGGAGCATTTTATGCATACAAACGTCGAATGCGACACCTGTTAGGATTTTTTTGCTGCGGACCGCATTTCGTGAGGTTAATACTGTATTTGAGATCGAAATCTACACTTTAACAAGGTTGAAGGAATAAAAAAAAACATGGTTCTTTTTGAAAAACTCCTTAGTGCATGTACACGACTTCATCTACACATTTTGTCTGGAAAATTTCAAGCTTGACACGAGTAATAAAGGATTCAGGAGTACAAAGAAAACAGAAGAAAATACGGAAAGTGATATTTCCAGAATCACGCCAAAGAACGAAGTGGAACAAGGGGGAAGAACAGTGCCAGGGATGAAGAACCTACAGTGCGATGGATGGAAGTTTCAAAATACCTTGTGATCTCCTTCCCCCTCATGGCGATGCTAGGAAAGAACCTCACGAAATCTAAACTTTAAAAAGTTCGAAGGAAAACAAAACAAATGTCCTTTTTGACAAACACCCTAGTGCATATACGCGACCTCATGAAACCGACCTCACGAAGACGACCTCACGAAGACGACCTCACGAAGACGATCTCACGAAGACAATCTCACGAAGACGATCTCACGAAGACGACCTCACGAAGACGACCTCACGAAGACGACCTCACGAAGACGACCTCACGAAGACGACCTCACGAAGACGACCTCACGGAGACGACCTCACGGAGACGACCTCACGGAGACGACCTCACGGAGACGACCTCACGGAGACGACCTCACGGAGACGACCTCACGGAGACGACCTCACGGAGACGACCTCACGGAGACGACCTCACGGAGACGACCTCACGGAGACGACCTCACGAAGACGACCTCACGGAGACGACCTCACGGAGACGACCTCACGGAGACGACCTCACGGAGACGACCTCACGGAGACGACCTCACGGAGACGACCTCACGGAGACGACCTCACGGAGACGACCTCACGGAGACGACCTCACGGAGACGACCTCACGGAGACGACCTCACGGAGACGACCTCACGGAGACGACCTCACGGAGACGACCTCACGGAGACGACCTCACGGAGACGACCTCACGGAGACGACCTCACGGAGACGACCTCACGGAGACGACCTCACGGAGACGACCTCACGGAGACGACCTCACGGAGACGACCTCACGAAGACGACCTCATGGAGACGACCTCATTTAGACGATCTCATGAAGATGACTTCATATACACATTTTGTCCGGTAAATTTCCAACCGGACAAGAGTAATAAAGGATGCAGGAATACAAAGAGAACGGAATAAAATGCGGAAAGTGATATTTCCAGAATCACGCCAAAGAACGAAGTAGAACAAGGGTAAGTGCCAGGGATGAAGAACCTACAGGGCGATGGAGGGAAGTTTTAAAATACCTCGTGATCACCTTCCTCCTCCTCTCGGCGATGCTAGGAAGGATACGGGATTTGTTCGAAGGGATGGAGGAAACAGGGGCGCGGTTCCGCGAACGGCGTGGGAGACCGACTGGGTGGGGGAGTGGCGGTTGGAGCCGAGGGGTGGGCGAGGGGGGGGGGCGAAGGTTTGAATCGATAACCCGGAATATACGTGCGCGCGAATCACTCTCCGTAAGCGTCGTCGTCGTTGAACGTTCGGGTGGACGGGCAACTCTTTCCACCGCTAACCTTTCTTCCTCTTCCTCTGACTTCGGTTTCTCTCGCTCGTCGTGAGAAAGTTGAACGTCCAACTACCCCGACACGAATCGAAAGCGAGTTTCGCCCGCGTGCGCAACGGCATTTTGTCGGTTTAACTCGGCGAGGCAAGGCGCGAAGGACTTTTATTGAACGTCAACGCGAACTTCAACGATCTCTTTGTCGGGAAGAGGATTCATCTGATTAAAGATTCCTTTGGTAAATGGAGGAGAGCGCCAAGAGCGGATGGCCGGTCACTTGATGACAAAGATTTTTTTCAGCGACTTACAATGCATGCGTGAAGTAAGGAAAGCGTCTTTGCGCGCAAACGGGACAAGCTCTTGCGTTGGGAAACAAAAAATTTGCCGATCGAAATAGCGCACGAAGAAAAACAATATCTTTGACGGCCACCGTTTATTTTATATCAAGCGAAATATATATTCGATTTAAATGAATATTTATTTAAATCAAATAAATATTTTACTTGAGAGGCATTCTTTATCAAGTGGGCCACTTTTTTCGGTCGACCTCGCAGATGTTTTTTTTTTTTTTTCATTTGCCAGTTTGTAGTACTACTTGAGAGATGCTTCTGTGATTTTTTTTAGATTTTTAAAGTGCACCCTTCAGGATTTACGTTTTTTTTTAAAATAAATATCAGTGTATATCAGAAAATATTGGTCACTCAAAAAATTCGTAGGAACATTAACTTTTTTATTCTTCATCAACTGACGAATGATGTTAGAGTGATAACTTTTCCGATAAGGGAAAGTCGACGTTTCGTGAAAAACAAAAAATTAAAACAATTTTTTTCTACTAAAACACACACTTTCGATTCTGGTCCCAATTTTACAGGAAATTCGGCATTGCATGAAGATTCTGAAAAAAAAATCCCAATGTGGTACCTGCGGTTCTTGTGTACTCAAAAAAATAAACAAATTAAAAATTAAAAAAGAAAACCTCTAAAAAAGAACTTCTATTAAAAAAAAAAAAGTTTCCCAATGATGTGTAACAAATTTACCGACTGCGGGCAAATCCCTTTCAGTTATCTAAATAATAGGCGAGTTTGTACGAATCCATATGAATTAAATTTTGTATTTCTTTATTTTTTTAGCACGTAAGAATCGTAGGTACCACTTTGGGCATTTTTTTTTTTTTAGAATCTTTATACGATGCTAAACATCGTGTAAAATTGGAACCAAAAATTGAAACTTAAAAATTTCCTACGGAATTGTAAAAATAAAAAAATTTTTTAAATGTCACCGGAAATCTGTGACAATAAAGTGACAAGTTTTAATATTTCTACTTGATTGCGGTGGTGGACGAGGTAATGGTCTTGTTTTTTTTTTTATACCGATTGATCTGATGACATTTCATTTTGCTACCGATTGATCTAATGAAATTTCCCAAAAAAAAACCGTTCAGAAATTATTTTTGCAAAAAATATTAGGTAAGCGATAATCTCTGTCAATATCCACTTTGTTTCCGATAACCGTACCAAGAATTGAATTAAAGGATTAAATGAAGGTAAATCGACCCTGTCACTTGAAACTTAAAAATTTCCTACGAAATTGTAAAAATTAAAAAAAAATGTCACCGGAAATCTGTGACAATAAAGTGACAAGTTTTAATATTTCTACTTGATTGCGGTCGTAGACGAGATAATGGTCTTGATTTTTTGTTACCGATCGACCGATGACATTTCACGAAAAAACCGTTCAGAAATTATTTTTGCAAAAAATAATAAGCGATAATCTGCAAAAAATAATAGGCGATGACATTTCACGAAAAAACTGTTCAGAAATTATTTTTGCAAAAAAATAATAAGCGATAATCTGTGCCAATATCCACTTTATTTCCGATAACTATAGTAAGAATACGTTTGCAAAGTGTCCGATGAGGAGGAATTGTCAAATTTGTCAAAATCTATAGCTGCGCCCTCCGAAATCGATTTTCCAAAGAGTTAGCTGATCGACAACGATAACGTCGGAAATACAAATTTTGACAAATTTACATCGCTTGACACTTCCGAGACCGCGAGCTTCTCTCGTTGCCCAAAAAAAAATTGGAAAATCTTTTAACACCGATTGCACGCATTTGCAACTGTCGAAAATAATTGACGGTCCGACTCGTAGTCGCAAAACTATTTTTAATCGGCTCTTCGACTGTTGAAAAGGAGGCTGACAGCCAACGTGACTTCAAAAGTACATCAACGAATTTTTCTCGTAAACAGCTCGATGGAATGAAAAATATATAATCCACTTTTGATTCCATGAATTCGTATAAGAAAAAAAAAAACGCTTTCCAAATTAGCGCTCCGAATTTTAAGGTGTTTTAGGCAGTCCATTCGTTATGTCCGATGCCGCCTAATGTAAATTTGAGAGAGAAATAAGACAGAATTACGAACACTTTTGGATCGAATAAAAAAAAAAAAAAAAAAAAAAATGAAGCATATGGAAGGTGCTGAAAAGATTGTGCGTAATAATAATTTCAAAATGTTACTAAGAAATTACTGAAACAAAAAATTATGCAATAAATTAGCCTGCAAACCAATGTGTTTATTTTTTCTCATGAAAATGGTTTGTTACTTTTTTAGAACACGTATGAATTTTCTCAGAATTTTACGTTATGTTTGAACATTGCGTTTTCTCTATATTAATATTTGTTTAAAGTCGCAATTTTCAAAAAAAAAAAAAAATTACATAAAATTCTGAAATAATTAATAGGTATGTGGAAAAATTGACCAATAATTTTCGTAAAAAAAAAGAGATCATAGCTTGCCAGGTAATTTGTTGCTCAATTCTTATTTTTCGCTAATTTGTTAATATATACAAATGTGTGTATAAATATTTTTGTGAATTATTATCACGCAAGAACAATTTTTCTTAGCACCGTGCTCGATTTTTTTCAGGTGTTTATTTCATCCAGAAGTGTTTCTAATCTCTGTCATTCCCGTCTCGATTTTAGGTCGCATCATATATGACGAACGACCGTTATGTCTTTAAAGTACCTTAAAGAAATTACCTCAAAGAACGTACCTCAAAGAAAGTACCTCAAAGAACGTACCTCAAAGAAAGTACCTCAAAGAACGTACCTCAAAGAAAGTACCTCAAAGAATGTACCTCAAAGAAAGTACCTCAAAGAAAGACCTCAAAGAAAGTACCTCAAAGAAAGTAACTCAAAGAAAGTACCTCAAAGAAAGTACCTCAAAGAAAGTACCTCAAAGAAGATACTTTAAAGAAAGTACCTCACAGAAAGTACCTCAAAGAACGTACCTCAAAGAAAGTACCTCAAAGAAAGTACCTCAAAGAAAGTACCTCAAAGAAAGTACCTCAAAGAAGATACTTTAAAGAAAGTACCTCAAAGAAAGTACCTCAAAGAAAGTACATCAAAGAACGTGCCTCAAAGAAAGTACCTCAATAAAGTACCTCAAAGAAAGTACCTTGAAGAAAGTACCTTAAAGAAAGTACCTTAAAGAAAGTACCTCAAAGAAAGTACCTTAAAGAAAGTACCTTAAAGAAAGTACCTCAAAGAAAGTACGTTTGTGGGTACCGAAGAAAAAAAGAGACGCGCATTTCAAAGGGATTGCCATTGCCTCGGCTAGAATTCAGTGAGAAACAAGACGTAACGAACGCGGACGGAGGTGTGAGAGGCCGATTCAAGACGAAGTGGAAGCGGGCCGGTGTGCATCGGGCGGCGGCTGAGGGTCAGCATTCGGACCAAAGTGCCTTTCGAAAGCTAGTCCCGGCGTGCGATTCCACACGTGGTTGCGTTACTTTTATTTGGTTGATCGCAAAAAAAAAAAAAAAAAAAGAATCCTCCCGGATTCCTAAGCGTCGACTCCGGTAAACAGGAAAACCCATTGCGACGGGCACACATGCGAAGGTTTTTCATAGAATAGGGTCAAGTGTCACACATTGCCCGCAAACACTCACCGTCCTCAATCGAAATTGGCGTTTCGCTCGTGTCGCCACCTTTGATCTGAACGTTTCCACGATACCAGACTATCGTAGCTGCGGGCTTGGCGTATCTTACGGCGCATTCGAGACGAAGAGACTCGCCAACGTTCACCTCGATCTTCCCCTTGTTCGGATGGCTGCTGATCTCGACCTTCTGAGGTGGCGCTGCAAAAAAAAAATAAATAAATAAATAAAAAAATAAATAATAAAATAAAAATAGATCGATTGGAATTTCGCACTTAGATACAATAAATAATGTTGATTATTTGGCTAACGACGAGGAACGATGATAATGTAAATTCGGCGGGGTCGCTATTAATCTGGTCGCCGGAGCCAGTTAATTAATATTATAATTATCGCGAGCGATAATTCAAAATACGAACATAATAGGGACGAACGATGAGGGGAGTGCCGAGGCGCAGGGAGAAACGACCGCCGGATAATAATGTACGCCCGGGATTCGATCAAGCCCGACGGACTGTTCGCCTCAATTTATAGCTAAATAATTATTATTGTGTCTCATATTTTGCTGCATTTCGTCTGCACTCGCTCGTAACTGATAGCGAAAATTTGACAGTGATTTGCAATTCGAAAATTCAAGCGATATTCAGTGAATGGTGTATTTCTATGCGTCTCGGCACGTTACGTTTTATACGTTATTCGGTGTCGGATGATAGCTGTGCCATTCGATGAAGTCCATCGCATAAGAGATTCGGAACGACGGCCAGAAACTGGCAGAAATATCCATGTATGTTCGCGACACGCTGACGGATAAGCTCCGGGCTATGTTACCGCATTGATAAAAGTGTATCTAACGTGTATCGTAAAATATATCTGTGATATATCTACGTTATAATAAAGTTGACGTCGATTGGACGTTCACACATACTCACGGATACTCACGGATACTGGCGGATACTCGCGGATACTCAAGGATACTCAAGGATACTCAAAGATAGTTAAGGATACTTAAGGATACTCAAGTATACTCAAGGATACTCAAGAATACTCGCAGATACTCAAGAATACTCGCAGATACTCAAGGATACTCACAGATACTCAGAATACTCAATTATCCTCGAGTATCCTTGAGTATCCTCGGGAATCCTTGAGTGTCGCTTGAGTATCCTTAAGTGTCATTGAGTATCCTTAAGTACTTAAGGGTACTCAATGGCTCTTAAGGATACTTAAGGATACTTAGGTAAGTTAAGGATACTCAAGGATACTCAAGGATACTCAATGGCACTCAATGGCACTCAAGGATGTTTAAGGTTACTCAAGGATACTCGACGATACTCAAGGATGTTTAAGGTTACTCAAGGATACTCGACGATACTCAAGGATACTCAAGGATGCTCAAGGGTACTCAAGGATGCTCAAGGGTACTCAAGGATACTCAAGAATACTCGCAGATACTCAGGATACTCAGGGATAGTCAATGGCACTCGATGGCACTCAAGGATGTTTAAAGGTACTCAAGGATACTCAAGGATACTCAAGGATACTCAAGTATACTCAAGAATACTCAATATATAGAAAAGTAGGATATAAAAATATCGATATTTCAATGTATTCGCAATAAAATGTTTACCCTGGAATGTTCTCTTAGCTGGGCATTCGGCCGCTCCACTGCAATTCATGGAAGCCTTTATTGCGCCAGTTAATACAAAAATACTACGCAGATAATTGTTATTTTGATAAAACGGCAGCTCGAAGATTATTCGCGTGCCTTCGCTCTGACCCAGTCTAGCAGAGAAATAGCTCTTTGAAGAAACAGACAATTATCTTCCTCCTCGAAGGAAAAGAAAAAAAAGGATTCAAAACAAAAACAACAACAACAGGACAAAACAAAAAGATTTGAAAAAAAAAGTCCGAATGCATTATCCAACGCACGGACATTCTTCCTGCAAGTTCAGCCGCTTCCGTCGAACGTCTCTCTTTTGTTTTTTTTTTTGCCCCATCCGCCTTTCAACAAAGGAATGAAAAATTCAAAATCATCTTTCACGCTAACGCCCCGCTTTTTTCCGCCCTTATATTTATCGGCTCTGGCCGAGCGCGGCGTTCTTCTGCCTGTGGCACATTCGCCACTGCCGCTATGTTTCATCCCTTGCTTCAAGGAACGAATCGACGGCTCTCTGCCCCATCGAATCCTACAACGGAGGGACAAAGAGGCGGAGAAAAAAAAAAAAAAAAAAATTTCCACCAGCTATTTTCCTCATCGCCGTCGATTTTCTCTCGTATCACGATTTCTCCGAGGCTCCTTCAGCTCTTTTCCTTTAAACTCTCGGAGATCTCCATCGCGCCGATTCCGTATACGACAGTGCCATTCGCTACGCGTCAACGTTCGCGCGAATAGGGGTTGGCGGTGGGAATGAAAGATCGCACGTCTTCGAACGTGACGGAGCCACCGGAAACGATTCGGCAACGTCATCGCTGCGAGCCCGCTCGCGAGAAACTCCTTCGCGATTCCGATCGGTTAACTTTTACTACGCGACGATATCGCCAGCGAAGCCCATCCGACGTTCCGATGCCGGTGCTTGATGCTCCGATTGCACTTGCAACCTGCCAAGCATCGCCGTTCGTGAATCAAAGCTCAACCAACGCCGATCCAATGTTCGCGAGCGTTTTCGTGTCAATTACTTAGTGCACATATGTTCACGGAATGGTCGGCAATAAATATCGGCTCTGTTGGGTGGACCTGCGGCGCAGTGTTAAGAATTTTCGAAAATTTAGGACTTGGTATTATGAAATTAGAATTCGTACACTTTGTATGTGAATTTTATTAATTTAATCTCAAAGGCAGTAGCTGTAATATCGAAATTACCGACGATGGCACTGAAAATTAAGACATCCGTGTATGAAGATTATGTTGTTATTACAAATATTATCATACAAATAATATTGTTTTTAATATAGGGGTATTCTTACATAGGTGTCAATGAAATTTAACATACTGTATACGCATTAAACTTCATACACATTTTATGCATTTTTTAACAGTGTGTACTATTGCCTAACCGTGTTGAAACATTTGCCGTGTTGAAGGTTTGTTAATGTAATGCGTTTAGAGACAAATAATACATGTGCGAGTCTTGGCAAGGTGCGATGTATTCCTCAACATTCTGCGTTATGTTGTGTGTTTGAACTTCTTCCATGTTATGTATTGGCAATAAATCCACTACCACCATTACTGAATGTTCGACACCAAGGACAGGGACTTCCTGCACAGGATGTCAGTGATGTAGAACGGCAGTTACAATGGAGATAATAGAATGGGTCGAGAATGGGTCGAGAATGGGTCGAGAATGGGTCGAGAATGGGTCGAGAGTGGGTCGAGAGTGGGTCGAGAGTGGGTCGAGAGTGGGTCGAGAGTGGGTCGAGAGTGGGTCGAGAGTGGGTCGAGAGTGGGTCGAGAGTGGGTCGAGAGTGGGTCGAGAGTGGGTCGAGAGTGGGTCGAGAGTGGGTCGAGAGTGGGTCGAGAGTGGGTCGAGAGTGGGTCGAGAGTGGGTCGAGAGTGGGTCGAGAGTGGGTCGAGAGTGGGTCGAGAGTGGGTCGAGAGTGGGTCGAGAGTGGGTCGAGAGTGGGTCGAGAGTGGGTCGAGAGTGGGTCGAGAGTGGGTCGAGAGTGGGTCGAGAGTGGGTCGAGAGTGGGTCGAGAGTGGGTCGAGAGTGGGTCGAGAGTGGGTCGAGAGTGGGTCGAGAGTGGGTCGAGAGTGGGTCGAGAATGGGTCGAGAATGGGTCGAGAATGGGTCGAGAATGGGTCGAGAATGGGTCGAGAATGGGTCGACAGTGGTTCGACAATGATTCGACAATGGTTCGAAAATGGTTCGACAATGGCGCGCAGTCTGCATTAGCGTTTCTCATGAAAAAATATCGCCGCGTAACTGCTGGCTAATGAATTTTTTAATTATTAAGTTTTAATTGATTAAAACTCAACGTATCCTTAATACTTTTTGTCAACTCGAGTAAAAAATTTAATTTATCTCGGGAAAACTTGCCGAGAAGTCGTCGCTCAGTTACTCGGTAATTAATTATCCAAGTATTCCATCTCCTAGATAACTTAAATTTTTTACTGAAACTAACAAAAAGGATTAAGTAATTATCAAGTTTCTTTCGTTACCCGAAAAGTTTATTTATCGTGATTTTATTTTCGAATTTCATTGGCGATTGACGTTAAATAATATTCCAACATTCTTCAGTATAATGTAAGTCAATGTAAGTCAATGTAAGTCAATGTAAGTCAATGTAAGTCAATGCAAGTCAATGCAAGTCAATGTAAGTCAATGAAAGTCAATGTAAGTCAATGCAAGTCAATGCAAGTCAATGTAAGTCAATGAAAGTCAATGTAAGTCAATGTAAGTCAATGTAAGTCAATGTAAGTCAATGTAAGTCAATGTAAGTCAATGTAAGTCAATGTAAGTCAATGTAAGTCAATGTAAGTCAATGTAAGTCAATGTAAGTCAATGTAAGTCAATGTAAGTTAATGTAAGTTAATGTAAGTTAATGTAAGTTAATGTAAGTTAATGTAAGTTAATGCAAGTTAATGTAAGTTAATGTAAATTAATGTAAGGTAATGTAAGTTAATGTAAATTAATGTAAATTAATGTAAGTTAATGTAAGTTAATGTAAGTTAATGTAAGTTATTGTCAGTTAATGTGAGTTATGCACGAAAGCGATGAAGTTTCAAGCTTCATTGAAAAACAAGTACCATGTATGTACAAACTTCCGCATATTCTACGTAGCGCATTAAAACGAACCCAGCAAGTGTTAGAAAGTGAGAAGTCGCCCATAAATATTCGAGTCCAGAGTGGCGGCAAAGGTGCGCTTCTTCCGTCGGTGTTACTGTCGGGAATGCTGTGGGCGAGTTGATAAAATATAGTTTCTAGAACGGTACCCTCGGAGCCCCAACTCTACATTCTCCCGTATTTATCTGGATCTCGGAGAGTCTCGCTCGCGATTACATTAAATGTTTTCGCTGAAATAGTTAAGGGTTGAGTTTCCATTCTGAGGGGCGAGCGTTGGGGCAGGGCAGGGCCGGTTAAGGTAGCTACAGCGAGTGGTGCAAACACTCGCCGATTTTATGAAAATCTGAAAAAATTCATACTTATTACAGACACTGAAACGACTAATTTTGCCATAATAATAATTGAAAAATCTTATTGACAAATTGTTGAAAAAAAAAAATTGTTCATCGAAATATGCGGTAACTTAACTTTTTTTTTTTATTATGAAAATGATTCGTTTATTTTTCGGAATACGTATACATTTTTTTTCAGATATTTATCTTTATTTCGATTTTTCTTGTTTTTTTACATGGCAAAATGTGCAAAAATCAAAATAAATATAAAAATCTGAAAGAAAAAATTCATACGTATTTCGAAAAATAAACGAATCATTTTCATTAAAAAAAAAAAAAAGGTTGACTCACCGCACATTTCGATGAACAATTTTTTAATAACACTTTGAAATTATTATTATGCAAAATTAGGCTTTTCAGTGCCTGTAATAAGTATGAATTTTTTCAGATTTTCATAAAATCGGCAAGTGTTTGAAATTCTTGCCCGAGTTTCTCGAATTTAGGCGTAACGAACACCACTCGCTGGAGCAACCTTAAGGAGGGAGTCTCGCTGAGGCTGACTTCGCATAAGTTCGACAAAAATCATAGAAAAATTGCAAGTACTTCTTGATGGTATAAAAATCTGAAAAAATTCATGCTTACTAAAGGTCCTGAGAAGATTAATTTTGCATAATAATAATTACAAAATGTTGTTGACAAATTGATGAAAAAAATAATTGCTCAACAAATTTACCCGCAACCCAACTTTTTTTTCCGTGAAAATGATTCGTTTATTTTTCTGAATACGTATGAATTTTTTCAGATTTTTCAGTAATCGGTTTTTTTTTTTTTTTTTTTTTTTTTTTTTTTTTTTTTTTTTTTTTTTTTTTTTTTAATGGAAAAATCAACGATTACTGAAAAATCTGAAAAAATTCATACGTATTCAGAAAAATAAACGAATCATTTTCACGAAAAAAAACGTTGGGTTGCGGACAAATTTGTTAAGCAATTATTTTTTTCATCAATTCGTTAACAACATTTTGTAATTATTATTATGCAAAATAGATCTTCTCAGTAACTTTAGTAAGCGTGAATTTTTTCAGATTTTTAAACCATCAAGAAGTACTTGCAATTTTTTAATTATTTTTGTCGAACTTATGCGAAGTCATCCTCAGCGAGACTCCCTCCTTAAGAGAGGAGACAGCGAAGAAGGAAGCGAACGATCCGCACTCGGCGTACTCGGCTACGAAGGTATTTAACGAATAATGGACGCAGTATTTTCCATCTGTCCAAGATAACGTCGTTGCTTTTTCTTTTTTTTTTTTTCGCCCTTTTCCGCATTTTTCTCGTTCGCCTTCGTTCTCGGCGCATTTCCTCTCCCGCCTCTTTTTCCTCCATTTGTATCTTCACCTCAGCGCTCGTTCGCTAGTTCTCGATCATTACGAGCAAGGGCGCCTTCCAAATCGCTCCCGCTGCTGGTTATTATTGGAGTTTCCGATTATTAATGGGAGTCCCAATGATTCGGGCTCGAATTGCTTGCGATTAGCGTCGAAAGGCTTTCGTTATAAATTGTCGGGCTTTCACGATCATTTTCTTATTAATTATGATTTTTTTTAATTTTTTTTAATTTTTTTTTCTTTTGCACGAAAAATAAATAATCAGGGTTTTCTCGAGTCTAAGGGAGAAAAGGCAAAAAATGACAGTTGCGTAAAGGATATTGTAAAAGACTTCTTAATTCAACGAGTCTGGTTAAATAAATAACTTGAAAGTGAAACTGATCTTTGGAGTTCTTACATTATGATTGGTGTTTGCAATTTTTTAAAATATATGTATATACAATTTTAGGACGGAAAATTATTAATTTAATCACTAAATTTTTTGAACGAATGATTACAGAGTATAGTTTCGGCACAAGTGCAACCGAATTCGAAATTTCGTGAAAAAATAATTTTGTCAAATAATTGTGACAAACTCGTTTGTAACTCATTTGTATATACGAGTGTGTCCTCTTATTTCACGTATCATTGACAATTTTACTTTGTACTTTTCTTTGTGAAACGAAAAAAAAAATTAACAAACAAAAAATTGTCGATGTTTGTGGAAAATAATTTGTTGTAAAAAAGTACAATTTTTTATTTTTTTTTTCACTGTGTATCTTTATTTTTCAATATCGGGATGTATTTTCTGAGATAGACAATGATTATCACAATTTCCATTATCGCGCAATTCATAATCCTATTGTAATAATTTGTGCGCGAGGGAAGAGCGTACAATGGCATGGATATAATGGGGACAAGATGGGGGAAATGGAGATCGGAGACATCGAATGGGGAACTACGAACTGGGCTATGAATTTTTCAACATCAAATACGCCGCGAGCTGGTAATCCTGCAGAGGCCATCGCCGGTATAAATATACCACGGGGAATGCGCGCTATAGGATGAAAGCTTGAAAAGGAAAATGGTACTGTAGCGGGGTACATCAAATATGTACATCGCTTAACTGCAATGTCGTATATTTTCGCTTCCTACCGGCGGAAACTTTGTTTTCATGAAAGATCTTTTTTTTTTTTTTATAGTTAAAACACTTTTTTTTTTTTTTTAGTTAAAACACGTTTGAAATTGTCCGAAATGTCGGAAAATCACATGCAGAACAAAATAAGGACACGCGTGTAACGACTCAAAAATTTAATGAAATGTAACGAGTAAGAGTGTATACGAGGCATTCCATATCGATTCGAGCTACGTCTGACTCTCGACCTCTTCAATACGGTTGGCATTTTTTTTTATAATATTGTTCTAACTCTAAAAATCACTCAAAATTTTTTTTAATTTTTTTTTTTTTTATTTGCAATAATTACAATTTTTCAAAGTGAACATATTTTTCTGAAAAATCTGAAAAATCCTGTATTTGATATTCTGAAAGAATTCTAAAAAATCCTGTATTTGATATGAAAATTTTGAAGCCTATATCAAGAATGTCCAAAAATTTGCTTTTTGGATGTTTTTGAGCTTTTTCTTTCTTTTTTTAAGTGAACATGTTGTTAGCCTAAATGAAAAAATCTGAAAAAAATTCTCAAAAATCCTGTATCAGATATGAACATCTTTAAGCCTAAACCCAGAATTTTTTGATTTTTATTTTTTGAACTTTGCTTTCTTTTTTTTAAGTGAGCATATTGTTAGCCAAAATTAAAAAATCTGAAAAAATTTTGAAAAATCCTCTATCAGATATGAACATTTTCAAGCCTAGAGCGAAAGTGGCATCGCATTGGCTTCTATTTATTTTATTTTTTTTTAATATAATTTTAAATAATTTTAAGTAATTTACCAAAAAGAAAAAAAAATAGAAGCTAATGCGATGTTACTTTCGCTCTAGGCTTGAGAATTTTCATATCTGATACATGGTTTTTGAGAATTTTTTCAGATTTTTTTTGTTCATTCGGGCTGACAATGCAAATTAAAAAAATAAAATAAAAAAAAAAACAATTTTTTGAGTGATTTTTAGAGTTAGAACAATATTATAAAAAAACTGCCAACCGAATTGAAGAGGTCGAGTCGAATGCCCCATATTTATGTCACTTATATAGGGATGAGATTATTTTAGAGAAATCGACGTCTATTATATGCACCATACAGATATTTCCAAAATCGAGAGATTAAGCAGATTTTGGTGCACACAATGGTACATCTCACGCAGGAGCCAAGTTATAATCTGGACGTGCACGCTTTTTCGAAATTGAACTGGCCGTAGTTCAACAATTTCACAGTGCAATTCTCGTTCGACGAGCCAATTTTCTAGCGCTACCTTAACGAAGTTCTTGCCAATAGTGATCACTTCGCGCAAGGTTCAGAGAAATGAGAGGGAATTGAAATCACTTGTGGAATTGTAAAAAAAAAAGGTCTGAAAAAAATCAAGCATATTAAAGATGTCGAAGAGATTAATTTTGCACAATAATAATTCCAAAATGTTATTAACAAATGTAGTTGTTGAATACGGTGACCTATGATATATGCGTAGGAAGAAAATTGTTATTAAAAAATTGATGAAAAATAAAATTTGTTCAACAAGTCTTCCGGAAACCTAACTTTTTTTTTTTTAATGAACATGATTTGTTCACTTTTCTGAATACGTATGAATTTTTTTCAGATTTTTCAATTCACTTTGAATTTTGGTTTTTTATATGGGAAAAATGTGTAGAAAGTCACGAGATTCAAAGTGGATTTAAAAATCTGAAAAAAAAATTCATGGGTATTCAGAAAGCAGAGAGGTTCGTGAATTTATAAGAGAAACAGTAAGTACCGAGATAATGGGTCGAAAAAATGACGGCTCGCAAGGTCCGTCGCGGATGTCGCCAATTACGCCAAATGAGTGTCAACGGCATACGAAAAAGTACTCTTTTTTTTTTTTTTTTTTTTCTTTCGGTTCTCCTTTGATTCATTGAGAGTCTCTCACGCTTTCGGCGAGAGAACCTCCTCTCGTACGTAAGAAAATTATCGTCTCACTCGTATCAGAGGCGAGCGAGGCAAAATGGGACTGTGGGGCAAAACGGGACAGCGTACAGTAAAAAAAAAAAAATAATAATAATTTCGTAAAATCGGAATGCGGCATTTCGCAAAGATAATTTTGTCAAATAAACCGAGCTCGGCGGTACTTAAGATACATTGTACTTATTTTGTACTTTAATTCCGAGACTCTAAGTACAGATGTACTCTAAGTACTGCTGTTTTTTCAAGTACTTATGGTACATATGGGGCATTCCACACCGATTCGACCTACGTCCTATCGTACGTTGGCAATTTTTTATAATATTGTTTCAACTCTAAAAATCACTAAAAAATTTTTTTTTAATTTTATTTTATTTATTTTTTTTTTCATTTGCATTAATTACAATTTTTCAAAGTGAACATATTTTTAGCCGGAATTAAAAATTCTGAAAAATCCTGTGTTTGATATGAAAATTTTTAAGCCTAAATCCAGAATGTCCAAACGTTTGCTTCTAGATGTTTTTGAGCTTTTTCTTTCTTTTTTTTTTTAAGTGAACATATTGTTAGTCCAAATTTAAAAAATCTGAAAAAATTCCTAAAAATTCTGTATCAGATATGAAAATTGTTAAGCCCAAACTCAGAATGGTAAAACGTTTGCTTCTAGATGTTTTTTTTTTTTGAGCTTTGCTTTCTTTTTTAAGTGAGCATATTGTTAGCCCAAATTTAAAAAATCTGAAAAAATTCCCAAAAATCCTGTATCAGATATGAAAATTTTCAAGCCTAGAGCGAAAGTAGCATCGCATTAGCTTCTATTTTTTTTCTTTTTGTTAAATTATTTAAAATGATCTAAAATTATAAAAAAAAAATCATAATAAAATAATCATCAAATAATAAAACATCATTGCACATTTTTCCATGAAAAAAACAAGAAAAATCAAAATAAAGATAAAAATCTGAAAAAATTCATACGTACTTCGAAAAATGAACGAAACATTTTCATAAAAAAAAAAAGTTGAGTTACCGCATATTTCGATGAACAATTTTTTTTCGACAAAATTGAAATATTTCGATGAACAATTTTTGTTTTTTTTTTTTTTCAAAAAAAAAATCCAACTACTTACATGTTGGGCATCGAAGAAAAAAAATGATTTTTGTAGGAATACATCGAATGCGTTTCAACCTAATAATTCGCACGGCAACTGCCACGTTTTAATTGAGCCCATTTTTTTTTTTTAATGCCCCATTTTGCCCCATCTCCCCGCCATTCTTCCCGATCTATTCGGCGGCGCTCTCTCGCAGTGTTCCCCGGATCAGACAAGGATCTCGAAACCGGGAGGAAGGAAAGTCCGCAGGAGAGGAAAACGAACACGGCGAGGAACGACTGAATAATGCGAAACGGCGATGGAATTTAAAAGAAAAAAAAAAAAAAAAAAAAAAAAATGATAAAAAGAATCGCATCTGGCTAGCGACTGAATTCGAGAACAGTTCTCGACGAGCAAACTGCAGAAAAGTGTGAGAGAACGAAGTCTGTACGGCGGCGCAGACCGGTGTGGGAGGCGGAGTACGGTCGCCGGAAACTGCCCATTGTCGATCGTATAACTGCACGAAAACAATATTACTCCGCCATAGCAGTTGCCCGATAGCAGTGGATTTGAGCGTTTCATAGAATACTCAGACGAAAGACGGAGCTGACGAGCGCTACGAGAAAGACACAGAAAGGGATCTTCATTTCCAAGGACTCTCGAGGCGTAGTTCGAGAGAGACATAGGAAAGGTGGGGTGGGGGGGGGTGGCTGGGGGTGGGCAGTGAAGTACCCCGTTGCCAGGATGAAAAAAGGTGGGTGGACCCGTTAGACTGGGGAGCACGGAAAATTTACAGGCCCCTCAAGAACGCTCGTAAATCTGTACTGCTTGCTCTCGAGTGGTAACTCGCCTGTGCAGAGGGTCGGTAGGTACTTAGGTTTATATGTATGCCATACATACATGTGGTTTGTATGTATGCCATACATACATGTGGTTTGCATGTGTCCATACATACGTGTGGTTTATATGGGTCCATACATGCATACGGTTTGTATGTGTCCATACATAGATATGGTTTGTATGTGTCCATACATAAATATGGTTCATATGTGTCCATACATACATATGTCTTATGTTCATCCATACATCGATATGATTTATATGTATCCATAGATACACGTATAGCTTTACGCGAGACTGCACGAGTGGATAACTGCGATATTCAAATTATTATCCTATCCCAGGCGCTGATTATGCGCTAAGTACTCTAAGGATCAACTCGGGTGGTAAGTCGCCTGTGCGCAGGGTTTGTAGGTACTTAGGTTTATATGTATCCATACATACATATGGTTTATATGTATCCGCACATCAACGTATAGTTTTACGCGAGACTGCACGAGTAGATGACTGTGATATACATCTTATGATCCTAACCCATGCGCTTATTATGCTAAGTCTTCTAAGGATCAACTCGCGTTGTAAGTCGCCTTTGCACAGGGTTGGTGGTTACTTAGGTTTATATGTATCCATATATACATAAGTTTTATATGTATCCGTACATATACATAAGTTTTATATGTATCCGTACATATATATGGTTTATATGTAACCATACATACATATGTTTTATATGTAACTATACATACATATGGTTTATATGTAACCGTACATACATATGGTTGATATGTAGTCATACATACACATTACTCGAGACTGCTCGAGTGGATAACTACAATATATCCACCTTATGATCATATCTCAGTCGCTAATTATGCTAAGTCCTTTAAGGATCCTCCCGGTTAGGTATTTAGGTTCATATGTATGCCATACATACATACGGTTTATATATGTCCATCCATATATATGATTTATATGTGTCCATACATACATATGGTTTATATGTGCCCATACATACATATGGCTTATGTCGATCCATACATAGACATGGTTTATATGTAACCATACATACATATGGTTTATATGTAGTCATACATACACATTACCCGAGACAGCTCGAGTGGATAACTACGATATCCACCTTATGATCATATCCCAGTCGCTGATTATGCTAAGTCCTTTAAGGATCCTCCCGGTTAGGTATTTAGGTTCATATGTATGCCATACATATATATGATTTATATGTGTCCATACATACATATGGTTTATATGTGCCCATACATACATAAGGTTTATATGTAACCATACATACATATGGTTTATATGTAGTCATACATACACATTACCCGAGACTGCTCGAGTAGATGACTGCGATATCGACCTTATGGTACCATCCCAAGCGCTGATCATTCGAAGTCTCCTAAGGATCCACGCCCAGCTCCTAACTATTTTGTCCCTCTAAGAGCCTCCCTAGGACCTGATTATTCTAAATACCTCGCGGTGAGTCTCCCCGCGCAGTAAAAAATAATTTCGTAAAATCGTAATGCGAAATTTCGTAAAAATAGTTTTGTTAAATAAGTGACAAACGAGTTTGTCATTTATTTGAATATACGAGCATGTCCTATTATTTCATGTACTATTAAAAATTTTAGTATGCACCTTTATTTGTAAAACTAGAAAATTAAAAGGCAAAGAATTCTCGACGTTTGTGGAAAATAAGTTGTTGTAAAAAGTACAATTTTTTTTTTTTTTTTTTTTTTTTTTTTTTTTTTACTGCGCAAGAGCCGTCCAAGTCTAAGTCACTAAGTCTAAGTCTCTACAGGAGCCCTCCCAGCCTCTGAATTCTAAATCAAGCTAAATCAGGAACAACAATATAAACTCTCATTTAATAATTACAAGTGTTGAAATTTCGTTTAACAATTATAGGTATTAAAATTTTCGTTTAACCATTACAAGTATTAAAATTTCGTTTAACAGTTATAAATAATAAATTAATTAATTAGTATTTATATTTCGGAAAATCGTTCGACAGATCTCAAGTTTCGACAGCCGTCATACAGCCATATTTCGAAACGATTCAATTCAGAAGGTCCGAGAGATCCGTTCACACATATCGAAGTCTTGAAGTTACCATGCACATCGAGACAGGATTGTTATTTATTTCATCCGGCCGTTTTTTTTTTTTTTTTTTTTTTTTTTTTTTTTTTTTTTTTTTTTTTTTTTTTTTAGTCTTCGCGGGTTTCCTTCGAGGTGCTCGAAGCTACGATAGCTTTTCGAGACGCCACACAATTTTTCCCGTTTCCTGGGTGAAAAGCAATCGCATTGATGTATCGGGGCAATTTTTTTATGCAGCTTTGATACATCGATTCTTGCGTCGGTTCACACCGTGACACTGTGTGTAACTTCGTAAAAGTGCGCAAGCGCGGAGCGTACAGGTGCACGCGGCACATTATATACGGTTAGACGGTCCTTTCCATTCAAGTAGCAGTTATCGGCTCGCGTTTTGTTTCTCCCATTCGGGCGCGAATAAAAAGAACGTCACTATCGACGCATGTACCGTGGACGTTATGTGCGCATACCGCGAACGGTGTACGATGCAATTGAATAACGGTGCGACATTACACAATGGCACTTTTTTTTTTTTTTTTTTTTTTAATACCGTGACAAAAACTTGCGTGCCGCGCCCGGGGTAAATGGTAAAATTTCGCGGAACTTTACTATAGACTGAGAAAAATAATGGCACTTCCTACTGCAACGATAAGTTCAATGGAGAAGCGTCTATATAGATAGTTTCTGATAGTCTACGGTCGATTGATTGACCATTGGCAAAGTTTTCCATTGGGCGTTCAATGGTAATTAATGGTATCGAAAGGTAATCGAATGGGATCCGAATGGAAATTCGTGGGGAAAATTGAAACGGTACATTGTATCGTTAATTATTGATTGGACTACACTGACGAATCAGTGGGAAATTTTCAATTGAACGTTTTACCATTCGTTACCGATAGGAGACCAATGTGCAATTTCATGGGAAAATTCAACTGCGACTTTTTACCATTCGTTATTGATGGAAGTTCACTGAGAAGTCATGAAAAAATCTAAAAGAATTTGTACGTATTCGAAAAAAATGAACGAATCATTTTCATTAAAAAAAAAAAAAAATTTGTTGCCGGGTAATTTGTTGAACAATTAATTTTTTTTTTCAATAATTTGTTCGTAACATTTGGGAATTATTATTATGCAAAATTAATCTTTTCAGTACCTTTGGTGCGCATGGATTTTTTTTTTGCAGATTTTTATACCATCGAGAAGTATTTGCAATTTTCTCTTATTTTTCTCGAACTTACGCGAAATGAGCCCGAAGCGACATTGCTATGTTAAATTGTAGTACAAGTGGGAACGACACAATCGGCAAAACCCCGTTGAATTACAATCAACGAATAGTTAATGGCGGTTAATGGAATTTTTTAATGGCAGTTAATGGAATTCTTTTATGGCAATTTATGGATTTTTTTAATGGCTATTAATGGAATTTTTTGAATGGCAGTTAATGTCATTTTTTAATGGCAATTTATGGATTTTTTTAATGGCAGTTAATGGAATTTTTTAATAGCGATTAATGGATTTTTTTAATGGCAGTTAATGGAATTCTTTAATGGCGATTTATGGATTTTTTTTAATGTCAATTAATGGAATTTTTTAATGGCGATTTATGGATTTTTTTTTTAAATGGCGGTTAATGAAATTTTGTAATGGCAATTAATGGCGATTAATTGGAGACATAGCCAGGGGAAACTATAACAACGCTCGCAACCACCACTGTTCGTCATTGTCGTAACTATAAAATGTGAACGTTTCCCTTGAGAGCAATGTTTAATGGTAAAAAGTTAGACTTATTGATACTACCAGGCAATTTTTTCTCACTATACCGTGACACACATTCATGCGCGTCGCGATATAAAAAAATACATGTAAAATAATAGTCTATCGTATGACAAATATATTGAAACTTCAACGTTCAACATTTAACGTTATAATTTCAATATTTTTTTTTTAATAAAACAACTCTCATTTTACCGACTGACGTAGCTGGTCACAATGCCCCAATAGAGTAATTATAAAGTTGCTCGTAGAAGATTGACAATGTACAGTGAAGCGATTGACGTGCTTTTGCCAACAAATTATTTGTGAACAAACAATTGTTCGTGAAATTATTTCGTTGTCGGAAAAATCGCACTCGGTTAAGCGAACGCTCCATTATGCTTCTGCATCTGTTGCTATCGCGGCTGTGCGAAATCTCCTCAAATGTAATCTCATTTTCTACAAGCGTTGTTGAATGTCCAAATCAACGCTTTTTAATTGGTTCGTCGAACGAATTTCCCCGAATATCAAAAATACAATTAAAACAAATGAGCGGCCAAGGCACATTTACCATTTTCATATTTTGCCAGTGCAACAATTGCATATATATATATATATATATATATATATATATATATATCATAACTTGTCAAAAGTCAAAAACTCATCTGCACGAATGAATAAACAAGCAAATAAAACATACAAACAAATAATAATATTTCGCGTTTCTCACAATATTATTAACTTTTATTTATGTGCAATAAGTTCATTGATCTATAATTGGATCCATACATGATTTAATTGTCGAACGTTGTATTTAAAATATTATTTTTTTCGTCGAAAGCGCACGAAAGCTCTTGCGATCGTGAGTGTGAATCGCAACCGCAGAGAATTCAAGCTGGTGGATGAGCTTGTAAAATGTTAATGCACTACTCACGGTGCTGACAACATTGCTGCAACAGCAGGATTTTCTCTACGCTCCACTGTGCATACATCCATTATTCATAACACTTGGGTTTATTTAGGCAGAGGTGGAGTGATAGTGAGAATTATACCCTCTCACCGAAGATCAAAATCTTTGCCAGGCGTCCAAACTGTTTAGAGATTATGTGTTGCGGCGCAGCGTTTCGTGCACTCGCATAATGGCTATCTCGTTACTTCGGACTTTGTACCATTATTCCGCGGCCGGCGCTTCGGCTCCGGCGCAACTTTTCGTCCCCGATACTTGCCAATGGGGACGCTTTATCGGGCTTTACAGGTTGACATATTAATGCATCAGAAATTAATTTCATATTCTTTTACATTTAGGAATTTTTTATTTTTATTTTATTTTTTTATTTTTATTTTTATTTGTTTATTTTTTTTTTTACAGCGATATATCATTTTAATGATATTCCACAAGAACCAAAGCGTATCTTTGTTGATCGACAATTACACAGAAAATTAATTGTATCATTCCTGTTCTCTAATATTTCACAACGCATCTTAGGACATTTTTCGATTCTCATTTCATTTCGTAATATGCACTACATTCACGTTGTAAAATGTTTGTTAGACACTGTCCATTATCAACATACTTTTGTGACAGGTTTTGTTTTTTAATTTCAGAATGTATCGTTTTTTCGGGCAAGTCGAATCGATTGTTGCTGGTAACACAAGTATGTTTGATCTAACTGACGGGTGCCAATTGTATACAGCTCAATTGCCAACTATCACGCCCAACATCGGGGTGGTTAACGATCGATAGTTTAGCCAATGGTGGACATTAGTCGAGATCCGAGCATGGGCTGCCAACCTGATGTCGACTACCAATTGTGTACAGCTTAATTGCCAACTATCAAGCCCAACCTCGGAGTCGCTATCATTCGATAGTTTAGCCAATAGCGGACATTAGTCGAGATCCAAACATCGGCTGCCAACCTGCTGTCGACTACCAATTGTGTACAGCTTAATTGGCAACTATCAAGCCCAACCTCGGAGTCGCTATCATTCGATAGTTTAGCCAATAGCGGACATTAGTCGAGATCCAAACATCGGCTGCCAACCTGCTGTCGACTACCAATTGTGTACAGCTTAATTGCCAACTATCAAGCCCAACCTCGGAGTCGCTATCATTCGATAGTTTAGCCAATAGCGGACATTAGTCGAGATCCAAACATCGGCTGCCAACCTGCTGTCGACTACCAATTGTGTACAGCTTAATTGCCAACTATCAAGCCCAACCTCGGAGTCGCTATCATTCGACAGTTTAGCCAATAGCGGACATTAGTTGAGATCCAAACATCGGCTGCCAACCTGCTGTCAACTACCAATTGTGTACAGCTCAATTGCCAAATATCAAGCCCAACATCGGGGTGGTTATCGATCGACAGTTTTGCCAATGGCGGGCATTAGTCGAGATCCGAGCATTGGCTGCCAACCCGCTGTCGACTACCGATTGTGTACAGCTCAATTGCCAACTATCACGCCCAACATCGGGGTGGTTAACGATCGATAGTTTAGCCAATGGTGGACATTAGTCGAGATCCGAGCATCGGCTGCCAACCTGCTGTCGACTACCAATTGTGTACAGCTTAATTGCCAACTATCAAGCCCAACCTCGGAGTCGCTATCATTCGATAGTTTAGCCAATAGCGGACATTAGTTGAGATCCAAACTTCGGCTGCCAACCTGCTGTCAACTACCAATTGTGTACAGCTCAATTGCCAAATATCAAGCCCAACATCGGGGTGGTTATCGATCGACAGTTTTGCCAATGGCGGGCATTAGTCGAGATCCGAGCATTGGCTGCCAACCCGCTGTCGACTACCGATTGTGTACAGCTCAATTGCCAACTATCACGCCCAACATCGGGGTGGTTAACGATCGATAGTTTAGCCAATGGTGGACATTAGTCGAGATCCGAGCATCGGCTGCCAACCTGCTGTCGACTACCAATTGTGTACAGCTTAATTGCCAACTATCAAGCCCAATCTCGGAGTCGCTATCATTCGATAGTTTAGCCAATAGCGGACATTAGTCGAGATCCAAACATCGGCTGCCAACCTGCTGTCGACTACCAATTGTGTACAGCTTAATTGCCAACTATCAAGCCCAACCTCGGAGTCGCTATCATTCGACAGTTTAGCCAATAGCGGACATTAGTTGAGATCCAAACATCGGCTGCCAACCTGCTGTCAACTACCAATTGTGTACAGCTCAACTGCCAAATATCAAGCCCAACATCGGGGTGGTTATCGATCGACAGTTTTGCCAATGGCGGGCATTAGTCGAGATCCGAGCATTGGCTGCCAACCCGCTGTCGACTACCGATTGTGTACAGCTCAATTGCCAACTATCAAGCCCAAAATCGGGGTGGTTGTCGATTGACAGTTTAGCCAATGGCGGGTATTAGTTGAGATCCGAGCATCGGCTGCCAACCTGCTGTCGACTACCGATTGTATACAACTCAATTGCCAACTATCAAGCCCAACATCGGGTGGTTATCGATCGACAGTTTAGCCAATGGTGGACATTAGTCGAGATTCGAGCATTGGCTGCCAACCTGCTGTCAACTACCGATTGTATACAGCTCAATTGCCTACTATCAAGCCCAACATCGGGTGGTTATCGATCGACAGTTTTGCCAATGGTGGACAGTAGTCGAGTATCGAGCATTGGCTGCCAACCTGCTGTCGACTACCGATTGTGTACAGCTCAATTGCCAACTATCAAGCCCAACTTCGGGGTGGTTATCGATCGGCAGTTTAGCTAATGTTGGACATTAGTCGAGATTCGAGCATTGGCTGCCAACCTGCTGTCAACTACCAATTGTATACAGCTGAATTGCCAACTATCAAGCCCAACATCGGGGTGGTTATCGATCGACAGTTTTGCCAATGGCGGGCATTAGTCGAGATCCGAGCATTGGCTGCCAACCTGCTGTCGACTACCGATTGTGTACAGCTCAATTGCCAACTATCAAGCCCAACATCGGGTGGTTATCGATCGACAGTTTTGCCAATGGTGGACAGTAGTCGAGTATCGAGCATTGGCTGCCAACCTGCTGTCAACTACCAATTGTATACAGCTCAATTGCCTACTATCAAGCCCAACATCGGGGTGGTTATCGATCGACAGTTTTGCCAACGGCGGGTATTAGTCGAGATCCGAGCATCGGCTGCCAACCTGCTATCGACTACCACCCAATCGTCAGTCATACTCCGAGCGTCGGTCAACCGCACGTCGGATAGTACGAAGTGGAAATAACGAGGGATCTTCGCACATTAACAGCATTAGGAATAGTACAATGTGGAAATCACGAATGTGACAGACCGCCAATGGTAGATTTTTGCCGACCGCTACCTGCGAGCATCGAGCAGACAGCATGTAAATCGCCGTTTCCCGATGCAAAAAATAATACATTTATCGTTCCCTCACGAGATGATGAACGAGAATTTCTAAGTGAGACGATGCGGAAAATAAAACCAATGTACAGGGGCGAGGAGGGGAGGTTTACGCTATTTATTCACCAGTCCTGGAACTCGGCGGCTAGTTAAAATAATTGAATTGGTAGTGCCGCAGGCTTTCATTGTGGCTCGTTGGGATACGATCCAATAACGGCCGTCAATGCGATTCTCGTGGTTCTCCGACCGTCTCTGCAGTCCGCCCACACTCCACATTTTTCCTCCCGTACTCGGCCCCCTCCAGCACAGACAGGAAACACATCTTCAGTCACCCGCGTCCGTGTCGTATACCATCGACGCGAGCCCCTCCGAGCCAGAATTCTGCACATATCCGTTTTCTCCCTCTCACAACCCTCTCCCTCTCACCGGTCTCACAAACTCATACGACATGTATACGACACTGCATATACGGATACGGCCACATTCGGACGGAAGAGACCGTTATCGAACTTCGGAGAAAAGGAAAGGAAATGCAGAGCCGATCATCCGGCTTCCCGTTATCGTCCTTTGCCCACTATAAGATGAGATAAACTGCAATGAAAAAATAAGCAACGTAAGACTGGGCTGTTACCGCGGACACAAAAGGAACCATAAAAAAAAGCAGTGCAGGACGCAGGTAAGGTGAATGATCCAGTTAATGACAACGAGGATTTCCAACATAGCCGCCTTCCTCCACCATTTGGCAAAGTCAATGGGTGGTGTTGTCACTAATTTTGCAATGGTTCTTCCCTTATACATAAGCTTATACGTAAGATACAAAAGCAGAGCAGGGCGCAGGTAAGGTGAATGATCCAGCTAATGACAACGCGGATTTCTAAAATAGCCGCCTTCCGTCACCATTTGACGAAGTCAATGGGTGGTGTTGTCACTAATCATTGCAATGGCTCTTCCCTTATAGATAGGCTTATGCATAAGATACAAAAGCAGTGCAGGGCGCAGGTAAGGTGAATGATCCAGTTAATGACAACGAGGATTTCCAACATAGCCGCCTTCCTCCACCATATGATGAAAATCAATGGGTGGTGTTGTCACTAATCATTGCAATGGCTCTTTCCTTATAGATAAGCTTATGCATGAGATACAAAAGCAGAGCAGGGCGCAGGTAAGGTGAATGATCCAGTTAATGACAACGCGGATCTCGAAAATAGCCGCCTTCCGTCACCATTTGACGAAGTCAATGGGTGGTGTTGTCACTAATCATTGCAATGGCTCTTCGCTTATAGATAGGCTTATGCATAAGATACAAAAGCAGTGCAGGGCGCAGGTAAGGTGAATGATTCAGTTAATGACAACGAGGATTTCCAACAATAGCCGCCCTCCTCCACCATATGATGAAAATCAATGGGTGGTGTTGTCACTAATCATTGCAATGGCTCTTTCTTATAGATAAGCTTATGCATAAGATACAAAAGCAGAGCAGGGCGCAGGTAAGGTGAAAGATCCAGTTAATGACAACGCGGATCTCGAAAATAGCCGCCTTCCGTCACCATTTGACGAAGTCAATGGGTGGTATTGTCACTAATCATTGCAATGGCTCTTCCCTTATAGATAGGCTTATGCATAAGATACGAAAGCAGTGCAGGGCGCAGGTAAGGTGAATGATCCAGTTAATGACAACGAGGATTTCCAACAATAGCCGCCCTCCTCCACCATATGATGAAAATCAATGGGTGGTGTTGTCACTAATCATTGCAATGGCTCTTTCCTTATAGATAAGCTTATGCATAAGATACAAAAGCAGAGCAGGGCGCAGGTAAGGTGAATGATCCAGTTAATGACAACGCGGATCTCTAAAATAGCCGCCTTCCGTCACCATTTGACGAAGTCAATGGGTGGTGTTGTCACTAATCATTACAATGGTTCGTCCCTGTTTATTCCTACGAATTCATACATTTACAGTGAGAAGTTTTCTATATACCCTCACCGATTGGGCGGTTCACCTTATCTGATGCTTTCCGTGAGGATCATCAGATCGCTTCTGACTCAAATACTATAGGTGTTGAAAGCACCTTCTGCTTTCCCCGAAGGAACATCATTGTTCAGTAGAGACACCGACATGGTGCACGTTTCCGGTTACTCTGACCATCGCTAAAGTGCCTCCAGCGGAACAACAGTTGGTCTGTCAGAGCTAGGCTGGGTGAAAAATGCACTGAGTGCTCGAAGTACGTATCGAAGCCGTCAATACCCAGAACTCCAGTCTGACTCTGAGTCAGTACTCAGAATTCCAGCACTTATGTTTCGTCAGTACTCAAGTACTACTCAGTGCTAGGTACTTTAATGCGCAGTTCAACCTCTTGGTACTTCAATACATACTTCAAATACGTGGTACTTCTTCAATACGTACCTCAATCTCCTAGCATATCAATACGTGCTTCGAGTACTTGGTAGTTCAGTATGCACTTCAGGCACCTATCTCTCCAAGTACAACGTACTTCAACGCGTACCTTAAGGACAGGGTACTTCAACGCGTACCTTAAGGACTGGGTACTTCAACACGTACTTCAAGCACACAGTACTTCAATATGTATTTCAAATGGTTAATACTTCAATTCGTACTTTAAGTGCTTACGTCATCGCGTACTTTAGGTACTTAGTGTATTTGCCCGGATCTGGTCTCGTTCGTATTGGATCGAACGAGAGACGTCTCTCTCGCGGGAACCCTCGTCCCCGGGGGAGACCGGCGTTCCGAGCTTGACCACGCCTGCGTACATTTCGAATCTTCCACCGGACGATTGAACCAATTGTGCCAGTGGGAGTTTCTAATGGAAAAAACTAATTTTCATTAAAATACTTCGGATGTCACTTCCAGCTTCGTTTATGAGATTTTATTTGACCATTCTAGCTCTGCGTGCCTTTTATTCTATTCGCCTCTCTACCCTAAGTACACCTATCGGTGACCGCAAAGGAACGATGATTCTCTGTAAACATTGACTTTCCGACGTGGTCATTCAAGTCGTGGACTTGTTTTCTCTTAGAGCATAACATTCGGTCCGTTCTATGAGGGAAGGTGCTATGCTTGTCGAGTACGACAAACCCAACACCAACGAATCTACTTTCGTTCTCCGGGAACTCATCTATTTCCGATTTGCGCTGAGCGTGGGAGCTTGGTAGAAGTGTATTGGGTATTACGATGGGCACGACGATCGGGAGAAGAGTGTGTGTGCCTGTAGGTAGGTGCCGAAGTCTAGACCAACTTCCTGAGATTATCGTGTCAACTGCAGCCTCGTCGATCGTCAAGACGAATCTGAACTTGCTCGGAGACATTGCCGTTTCCACGGCAGCGGAGGATGCCACAGGAGGGAGGTGGCATCCTTCATCAGTCGGAGAACTACCACCGCGGGAAATACTCGGAGGCTTGTTGAACTGCGGATGTGAAATTTATTAGATCGGCTAGCTTATGGTGCAGGTCGTCGGCACTTCTTCGTCTTTTTATCCTTGCCTCCCCTCAAGTCCCTTTTTATCGATGTGCGGAGACCTCGACTAACCTACGACTGCGACGCCTTGCTCTTCGCCACACGATATATTCCTCAAGTCCCTACTCGTCGAGTGGAATTCTCGGTTCACCTCTTTATTTTATTTATCGTCGGACCACCGTCTGGCCCGATCGGATGCTCTTGAAATCTAATCTCATCTGGTACTCCACATCTCCAACTCCGATCATTCCGTAGTGATTTACATCGGATGTGCGACGATCCTAGAACATCAGACTTACGTCCATTGGAGCCGAGCCGTTTCAGGAAAGAGTAGCGAGTCCTACGGCATGTTCTCACGAAAAATCGATGTGCAGACATCTTTAGTAGTTTTACGATTGGATGGGAATTAAACGAAAGGTCCACTTGTAGCTCCACTTCCAGATCCTAAATATTCTAGCCCTCAAGAGCCTGCTCCCTACCCAGGCGGTCATTGTTCCAAGTCTTCTCTGAATCAATGCCTCCTCAGGAATTATCGCAGCGCTTCACAAGTTCGCGATACCCCAGGATATTGTTCACTTTAACCTCAGGAACGTCAGATTTGTGAGAATGCTTTCCCAACTCCATGGGTGTGATTGACTGGGCGTTTCATATTTTGCAACCTGCTTACCTTATGAGTACCCTAAGACACTCATGAAGTTCCTTGTACGGTCTATTCGCACTGAGAGTTACACGGAAAAGTTGGTCCAGTGACGATGCAAAGTGATCCATCGAACGTACACAACGTACCTGGTACAGCTCCGCGTTGAACCGTAACAGCAAAACCGTCAAACTACATCGTCACGACGTACCATGAATACCGATCGTTTCAATACGGCATTGAGTCTCGAAGAAAGTCGAATATTCTGCGGAGAGTTAAGCAGCCATTATTATTTAGTGGCCGGTCGTTACTCCGCGTTGCCTATTCGACATGCTGCTCAGTAATGGTAGAATCCGCAAGAAGCTGAATCATATATAGTCGACGACAGCTTATAAATAATGCGAGACCTATTGCTTATATCACATACGTCAGGGACTAAGAATTTCATCGTCTCGATCCTAAGAATTCCGGTCTGTCTCCAGCTTCCTGCAGCCTTGTCCGCGACACACGCTCATTGATTATTCGCACGGTAGCGCTGGATCCCTTTCTTTATCGCTTGTCTCTTGCGCCCCTTTATCCATTCGTACCGTCCATCGGGCTCTTCGCAAAACACACGCAGGAATGATCGCCGACCGAGGATCGCCGGATTCTCAACTGAAACGCGATCGATCCCGGTGCGCATGTTCGCCTCCGTGGCAGTTAACCCCAAGGGTCGAGCATCGTTGACTTTGGGGATATCGTTGCTTAAACCAATCTCTCCCCCCCCCCTATCGCGAACTCCTCTCGCCCGGCAACCTCCAACTCCTACCGTTCATTTTACTCACTGTGCGCTCAACTAACCAACAACAAGCTTCCGTTAAACTACGCTATACGTATCGGGTAAGCTCATCCAATATGTTCCGGCATAAATGTACGAACTTTCCATAACTATACAGTGGACACAATGATGACCTGCGGTGAATTTTGCGTTAACACAATTACCAGGGTATCGCACATCGGTTATGCCAGATTCCCTCCCATTTTCTCCCGCGCCTATCTCGTGCCGTGTCAAGAAATTCACACCGAGGGAAATTATCCTCTAATCTGGCATCGCTGTTGCAGATGTCGAAAATGGTCGAATTTAGGTGGTGAACTATATTTTGACGAATTTCTTGTTTTCTTTTTTTACAAGTTTATATGAGCCTTCATATAGGGGCAACAAAAATAAGAACACAATGTCAGTTTGGAATGACGGCTGGAATCAGACATTGAATTGATGTGTGTGTTGAAACAAACATATTCAGTTCCTCTTCCGGAAAGGAAGTCATTTTTATTGCCAATATTGCAAAAATGAGTAATTTTGCGGATTTTCAGAAACAGTGATTTTTTTTTTTTGCTTCTGATGGCATCGTGGACAAACCTAGGTATCTATCATGTTCTACGGCAATAAATACACATGATGATGGTATGACGGAATTCAAATAATTAGATAAAGCGGTGCAATTTGAACTTCTCGAGTAAAAATTGAAAGATCGAAACAAAATTTGGAACACATAATTCTATGTTTTTTTTTTTTTTTTTCGCGACGAGCACAGAGCCTACATCCGTTTTCACCAAAAAACGTAATGTTGGTGTATTTTTTCGGGCTAAACCTAAATCAGCCAGTAATTTTGCCTAAAAGTTAAATACGACGTTGATGTTGGAAAAAAGTTGAAAATTGACATTTTCATAACGCTTCCTCATAAAAGCTGAAAGTTGAAATTTTCATATCGATTCCTCATAAAAGTTGAAAGTTGAAAGTTGAAAGTTGAAAGATGAAAGTTGAAAGTTGAAAGTTGAAAGTTGAAAGTTGAAAGCTGAAAGCTGAAAGCTGAAAGCTGAAAGCTGAAAGTTGAAAGTTGAAAGTTGAAAGTTGAAAGTTGAAAGTTGAAAGTTGAAAGTTGAAAGTTGAAAGTTGAAAGTTGAAAGTTGAAAGTTGAAAGTTGAAAGTTGAAAGTTGAAAGTTGAAAGTTGAAAGTTGAAAGTTGAAAGTTGAAAGTTGAAAGTTGAAAGTTGAAAGTTGAAAGTTGAAAGTTGAAAGTTGAAAGTTGAAAGTTGAAAGTTGAAAGTTGAAAGTTGAAAGTTGAAAGTTGAAAGTTGAAAGTTGAAAGTTGAAAGTTGAAAGTTGAAAGTTGAAAGTTGAAAGTTGAAAGTTGAAAGTTGAAAGTTGAAATTTTTTATTCGCTAAGCTTCCTCTATGAGGAAGCCAAAAATATAGTAAATGCTTCCTCATAGAAGAAACTTAGTGTTGAAAGTTGAAAGTTAAAATTTTTTATTCGCTAGGCTTCCTCTATGAGGAAGCCAAAAATATAGTAAATGCTTCCTCATAGAAAAAACTTAGCGAATAAAAAATGTCAACTTTCAACTTTCAACTTTGATGAGGAAGCGATATGAAAATTTCAATTTTCAGCTTTTCTTTTTAATGTTTGTGATCGTTCTAGCTTTCGTAAATTTTGAGCTATCATCCTAAAAATGCATATAAATACAATACGAATACAATACGACACAATACCGCGAATGCAGACCTTTGGTATTGAATTTGGCCGAAATCTACCGAAGGAATTTTATGGAATTTCGATTTTTTTTTTTTATTACTAATAATGGTCTAATTCGAGTTAACATGGCGGTATCGAGCTTAAATTTGGCAGGGAAATTCACCACCACTGTACAATGTTTCGCATTAAATTTCACAAAAATTGATCGGACAGTTTAAATTTGATTGGATTTCGAAAATATTGAATTTTTTTTTGAAAAATTTGTTTTGTACGCCTAACACGAATTTCTGAACCAAACATTTGTCTAATCAGCGATGGAGAATAGAATAAAAAAATTTCCATTAAAAGAACGAAATCCCCGAATTTCACTTTGCGATTTTCTATAATAAAATCTGGTCTAAATTTTGACGGTTTTAATTTTATGAGATTTAGAAACTTTTTTAATGCTGCGAAGAAAAGTGCGAAGTAATTTGCACATGGATTTTTATGCTGCTAAGAAAGTCGCAAAGTAATTTGCACATGGATTTTTACACCTTGACTCAAAAATACAATTAAGAATAGTTGAAAATTGAAATTTTCATATCGTTTTCTTATGCTGGACCTTAATTATTATTATTATTATTTTTTGTGAAAATTGTATTTTAATTATAATATTTCCTCTACGATGAGGCCAAAATCGAACGAGATTTGTCATAGAGGAAGTTATGCGCAAAACGGTGAAACACGACGAAGTAATTGTGCAAATCACTTTGCACGTTTTTTTTTTTTACTCCGTTTTCATCCCCGTATTTCCGAGAATGGGATGGAATTTCCATGCGGAAGTGAGTTCCCGAAGAAAAACACGAGGAAGCGAGCGGATTCTCTCCGGAACACGCAGCGCAGTTGAAGTTGCAACCCCGACTGTGCGAATGCTAGGCGTTCAGTGCAGAATAGGAAGGTTTGCGTGCTGTGCAGAATAGGAAGGTTTGCTCTCTCCATACTCGGCAACGTTTTATTAATCCCAACCGCTAACTTTCGATGGTCGAGCCGCACGTTAGAGATGCGTAGGTAGCGAGAGGGGGAGAGAGAGAGAGAGAGAGAGAGAGAGAGAGAGAGAGAGAGAGAGAGAGAGAGAGAGAGAGAGAGAGAGAGAGAGAGAGAGAGAGAGAGAGAGAGAGAGGAAAGCTTCAGCCACTGTAACGCGGCCGCAAAAGCTCATCGCCGGCATAATCACAACTGCTCGCGGTTCGCCGACGTCACGCACGCGGTGTGCCTCCTAGCTTGAGCTGTACTACTTGCCGCTGCGCGGCAAGTATGCATGGGTTAGATGCGTTTTAAGGTAGCTATGTCGCTTCGCGCTCATTTCGCATAAGTTCAAGAAAATATTAGATAAAATTGCAAGTAGTTATCGACGGTATAAAAATCTGAAAAAATTCATGCATATTAAAGTTACTGAAAAGATTAATTTCGCATAATAATAATTTCAAAATTTTATTAAGAAATTAATCGAAAAATTAATTGTGGAACAAATTATCGGGCAAACCAACTTTTTTTTTTTAATGAAAATGATTCGTTCATTTTTCTGAATACGTATGAATTTTATCAGATTTTTCAGTCAACTTTGATTTTTTTGTTTTTCACACATTTTTTCCATATATAAAAAAAATAAATAAATCAGTCGACTGAAAAATCTGAAAAAATTCATAGGTATTCAAAAATGTCACAAAAATACGGTCACAAAAGTTTCTCATAATTTACCGTAAAAAGAGGTAAAAATCATCTATCTAAATGTGAAATTACCGGTCATAAGATTTTTGGTAAATTTACCGCGAAAACCATATAAAATCTGACTATTTAAATGTGACATTGCCGGTTGAAAAATTATAAACTTCACGTTTTGAATTGAAAACTTTGAATTGGCCGGTGAAAAGTCAGGGTTTCGCCGGAATATTTTTCCGACGAAAGAACGGCCACCGCGTTGAATCGTAATGTTATTGATTGATACTTGTTTTATTTGTAACTCTTTCAGTCGCCGAGATATTTGACTGACGTGTTCAGTATCGAGCGCCCTGTATCTACGATATTGCAGTACACAGTAAGCTCCGTGCAAAGGGTCAGCAGTTGCGAAAATAAGAACAGAAAAGTCACGCGAGCTCCTCACGATCACTGTCATTAAACTATTTTTCGCGGTTGCTTTGAGCGGTGGCGTGAATAGGGAGGTCCGTATGATTACACTGGATTTGAACCAGCAAGACTTAAAGTTTAACGTTAAGATATAATCGTTCCGACCACTTTGAAAATATTTTTGAAGTCTTGGAAAAAGCCTGATTTAGAAGAGAATTTAAAAATATTAAAGCAAGACTTGAAATAGATTTCACTTCCGTATGTACAACGTCCCTCGCAAACAATACGACAAGGAAGTATGGTGATTAATTTTGGCGTCCTCACAGACGAAGCTCTATCCGTGAATGAGTAATGAAAGGAATGAGGAAGCGGCGTGCTAGTCGACTTACAGCACCGCACGGATAAACTTTGCTCCGGTATTTCGGTATTTCGGTATTTCGGTATTTCGGTATTTCGGTATTTCGGTATTTCGGTATTTCGGTATTTCGGTATTTCGGTATTTCGGTATTTCGGTATTTCGGTATTTCGGTATTTCGGTATTTCGGTATTTCGGTATTTCGGTATTTCGGTATTTCGGTATTTCGGTATTTCGGTATTTCGGTATTTCGGTATTTCGGTATTTCGGTATTTCGGTATTTCGGTATTTCGGTATTTCGGTATTTCGGTATTTCGGTATTTCGGTATTTCGGTATTTCGGTATTTCGGTATTTCGGTATTTCGGTATTTCGGTATTTCGGTATTTCGGTATTTCGGTATTTCGGTATTTCGGTATTTCGGTATTTCGGTATTTCGGTATTTCGGTATTTCGGTATTTCGGTATTTCGGTATTTCGGTATTTCGGTATTTCGGTATTTCGGTATTTCGGTATTTCGGTATTTCGGTATTTCGGTATTTCGGTATTTCGGTATTTCGGTATTTCGGTATTTCGGTATTTCGGTATTTCGGTATTTCGGTATTTCGGTATTTCGGTATTTCGGTATTTCGGTATTTCGGTATTTCGGTATTTCGGTATTTCGGTATTTCGGTATTTCGGTATTTCGGTATTTCGGTATTTCGGTATTTCGGTATTTCGGTATTTCGGTATTTCGGTATTTCGGTATTTCGGTATTTCGGTATTTCGGTATTTCGGTATTTCGGTATTTCGGTATTTCGGTATTTCGGTATTTCGGTATTTCGGTATTTCGGTATTTCGGTATTTCGGTATTTCGGTATTTCGGTATTTCGGTATTTCGGTATTTCGGTATTTCGGTATTTCGGTATTTCGGTATTTCGGTATTTCGGTATTTCGGTATTTCGGTATTTCGGTATTTCGGTATTTCGGTATTTCGGTATTTCGGTATTTCGGTATTTCGGTATTTCGGTATTTCGGTATTTCGGTATTTCGGTATTTCGGTATTTCGGTATTTCGGTATTTCGGTATTTCGGTATTTCGGTATTTCGGTATTTCGGTATTTCGGTATTTCGGTATTTCGGTATTTCGGTATTTCGGTATTTCGGTATTTCGGTATTTCGGTATTTCGATATTTCGGTATTTCGGTATTTCGGTATTTCGGTATTTCGGTATTTTGATCATTACTTCATAAACTCTTTCTTGCGCACATGTTTTTTGTTTACATTTTTAATGTTCTCGCACTTATTCCACGACACTTCAATCGTACACATTTCGGTCATGGACATTGCCTGCCGCGCAGATCTAACTGCTCACCCCGAGATTATTATACAACCCGATTATCCACAGGATCGTTGGTAAGCATTTCCATCACATTCGGTCTGTAACACATTTCGATCTTACACATTAGCGCTCTCGATATTGCTTCGCAAAGGCAAGATATAACTCAAAGCAGTTTGACAAGTGCCATTATGTTTTGTGTACTATAAGCAATAAAAATTACTCCACGCGTTAGGATACCAGTATATTATCAGAATGATTATAGTCAGGATTGATAAGCTCGACTTGCATGAAGATAGATCGGCAAAGTGTGACTCGGCCTATTCGCAACGGCTGCAATGCATCGAGGTATTTAAGCCTCACGGTACGAAACGGGTGGAAGCTACGCGTATTCTCGTTGGTACGTTGCGATGCAGCAAGCTCGCAGAAAGAGGAGAACAGGCAAATGAGCGGGGGGAGCAAGAGGTCGCACAAACCGGCGTGTCTCGGCTATGCTGCTGCCTCGACGTAATCCTTTCATCCTTTCAATGGATGAACTTTACGAGGCGCGCGTAATCGTTAATCCTCGTAGCTGAGCAGCGTTTGCCCCGCGATGTACAGTGAAAACTCCTTTAGTGGGCGACTGCGGAAAAAATTCTCTACGACGACGGAGACTGCAGGGATTCGTCATTGGTTCTCTTTTTAGCAAGATGGCTCATGTACGAGGCATTCTTCATCAACTGGACCACTTTTTTCGATCGACCTCTCAGATGTTTTTTTTTTTATTTGCCAGTTTGTGGTACTCGTTGAGAGGTGCTTCTGTGATTTTTTTTAGATTTTTAAAGTACACCCTTCAGGCGTTGTGTTTTTTTTTTAATATCAGTATATTAGAAAATATTCGTCAGTCAAATCAATTTTTTGATTTTTTTTAATCAACTTTTGAATGATGTTAGAGTAATAATTTTCTCGATACGGAAAAGTTCATGTTTCGTGAACAAAAAAAAAAATAAAATGTTTTTTTTTTTCTACTGAAAACACACCTTCGATTATGGTCCCAATTTTGCAGAATATTTGACAATGCACAAGGATTCTGAGAAAAAAAATCCCAATGTGATACTTGCGATAATTTTTAATAAACAAATAAAAAATTGAATTCACATAGCAGGGAGCGAAAGCGAGGGAAACACATCCAACAGACTTTGTTAAGAGAACCTCCATTTCAAAACAAATTTCCCAACGACGTGAAACAAATTTACCAACTAAAGGCAAACCCTTTCATTTATCTAAATAATAGTCGAGTTTTTACGAATCTATATGAATTACATTTTTTTTGTTTGTTTATTTTTTTTTTAGTACGTAAGAATCGCAGATGCCACTCTGAGAATTTTTTTTAGGATCTTCATATAACGCTGATCGTCATTTAAAATTGGAACCAGAATCGAAGGTGTGTTTTTAGTAGAAAAAAATTCTTTTATCTTATTTATTTTATTTTTACTTTTATTTATTTATTTATTTATTTATTTATTTTTTTACAAAAAATGGACTTCCCCGCATCGCGAAAATTATGACTCTAATATCATTCGAAAGTCGATGAAAAATAAAAAGGTTAATTCCCACGAATTTTTTGAGTGATCGATATTTTCTGATATACTGAAATATAATATATAAAAAATATTTTAAAAAAAAGTAATTCCTGAACGGTGCACTTTAAAAATCTAAAAAGTAGTATGACAAAGTGGCAAATTTTAAAAAACATATGAGATCCCTCCGAAAGAAGTGGCCCGGTTGATAAGAATGCCTCATATGAATCCTTCCGTTACTGCCCTTATCCCGCTAGTTTAGCAACGGAAAAGCCACATTAGCGGAGATTTTACTGTACCGTCGTAGCAATACGCGGAGGTCGAGGTAGCGTACAGTAAAGCAGTTCAGCTCCACCTTCGCTGCCTTACAGATGAATCCATGTAGATATGTATACGTACGGCGCTAACGTCGGAAATGTTACAAAACTCACGTAATCGCGTTTGATCATACAAGCGTGCTGGATTTTAGCTCTGCGTAAAGTAGTGGAAGTTCAAGACATCACTTTTGTATTTCGTTCGTTGTCCTACAATTTTCTATTTCCGGGCCGCAGTTTCCCTCGACTAATTGTTTTAATTTACGTCAGTTGCATGTACGGTCGGGGTACCGATAAGTGATCTGTTAAATAGTGTACATCATACGGTACCTAAGTTTGCATGCGCAGAGTGGCGAAATTTTTTTTGTTTTAAACCGAAATTTAACGCTACATATATTTTTAATGCATTTCTTTCGCACATATCCCGAGTCCGTGACTGTCCGCCTTTTGAGTCGGTGGATTACTGTAAGTCCATTCATAGAGGAGCAACTCATAACACTGTGTTCGGAGTAAGTTTCAATTTGTACACGGGTTTTGATTTTAGCAGAATGCATGTTGACAGTGGCAAGTTTTTCATTATCTCAGTTCCACCGATGTGCGAGCTAAGTGATGACAGTGCTAAGTTAAAAAGGCATTGTTTCGACACTTTTCGGCATGAGTAGCCGAGATACGACCACAGTTGACAATGTTTTTGAAATACTTGTTCGTAAAGTAACTTGCATGGAAATGAGTTGTTCTTCACGAATTCGAATCTACTGCAGGCTGTATGTACCCTAACCCAGTCCAGGGTTCCACATTTCTTGCGAATGGACCATCGAGATAACATACGCTTCTTGACTGCCAATCGTGATTCAGCATTTGTACATGTGCGTTTAAAGAATCCGGTGCTTTGGGTGCTTTGGGGGCTTTGGGTGCTTTGGGGGCTTTGGGTGCTTTGGGTGCTTTGGGTGCTTTGGGTGCTTTGGGCGCTTTGGGTGCTTTGGGCGCTTTGGGTGCTTTGGGCGCTTTGGGCGCTTTGGGCGCTTTGGGCGCTTTGGGCGCTTTGGGCGCTTTGGGCGCTTTGGGCGCTTTGGGCGCTTTGGGCGCTTTGGGCGCTTTGGGCGCTTTGGGCGCTTTGGGCGCTTTGGGCGCTTTGGGCGCTTTGGGCGCTTTGGGCGCTTTGGGCGCTTTGGGTGCTTAGGTACGTAGGTACGTAGGTAGCTCTCATTTTCCGCATATAGATCCTATGCATTCGTTGTTCCATCAACTGGAGGTACAAAAGTGAAGTGTTTAGATACTTTTTGGTGAAAGAGGGCGGCCAAGTTTGTTAGTGATTTTTCCTGCATTTGTTGACCATATTTTCCAAACAATTGTCCGCGAAGTAAGTTCCATGGAAGTGAGTTTTTTTTTCACAGATCAAGGTTACTTTATTTAGGCTGTAGATACACCATACGTTACGCGGCTCGACGTCCATCTTGTTTACCGATCCGCCATCAAGCTAACAAACGTTACCCGACAGCCGATAGTGCCGCCGGTCTCCGAAACGTGCGCGCTGAAAAATAGGAACGAAGGTAATTTACCTCTGTTTTATCCTAACCTCTCATCGTCAACGTGACTCTTCGACGTGACGTCGGACTTTTGGCACATTGACAGGCGTCTCGCGTCGTTTTGCCCATAACTGTCGTGCACCGTAGGATCCCCAGCGGTATCGATAACCAGCAGCGGCAATGGCGTCAGCGCCGCCGGAGCGAAGCCATAGACCAGCGAACTATGCTAGAGGAGTATCGTCCCCGACGGAATGATAAATAATTCTCGATTGTACGCTTGCCAACGTAGCCGTGGAAGGAGCTGGGTCGAGTTCTCACTCACTCTTAGCTTTCGGCTCTCGGGCAGCCGTGAATAGAGCGAGAGTCATCGAGGGCGCAGGGTGAGACGGAACTGAGAGAGAGCAGAACCGGCAGGGTTTGTGCCAGACGTTATCGCTCTGGCTCGAAAGGAGCCAGAGGAGCCAGAGAGGAGCCGACGGAGAATTGCAAAACCGGAAGCGAAGACTACGTATACCTACGTATGTACATGTACGCGGCTGTGTATGCAGGGTTCATGTAAAGATGAACAAGAGGAAAGGATAAGACAAAGATGGGCACGGGCTGGATCGTTGCTGAGGGAATGAAGAAGAGATAGAGATCGAATGGAGAGACACGGAGGAAGAAAGGAGCGTTGCCTCCCAATACGAATCCCACGAGATGCGCGAGAGGCTCCAGTGTCAATGCATCTGTTGAGAATACGGGTATTCCAGCTCTCGGTGACTTTGGTAGTGGTGGTGAAAGCGACGTTTGTAGTAGTAGTTGAAGCAGCGAAGAACCCGCCGGGTGCGAATGGAGTAAGTACGATGAATAATGGGAAAGGATGTCGGGAGAAAGGGGGTGGGAATTGCAACAGAGCGGTCCAGAAGGAAGGAGAAATTACGGGGAAATTATGGACGGGATTGTCGCAACGACCTCCGTTCCCCCATCCGACACCAGGCATCCTCGCCCCGATCCTCGGGCTAGCCTGCAGCCATATCTATTATTATGCAGTACAGTATTGGTGGGCATGAATGGGTGTCACTATCCATCGGTGAGAGTGTGGGTGACACAGTGGAGAGCCTTCCCCCGCACCTCGTTTCGAACACGTTATCGCTTCCAGCGAATTGCCGGCTCGCGGAATCACAGTTATATATCGCCTATTGTAGACACCAGGAAACGCGGCCGCACACATGTGTATGCCTTGGGTTTAATACACGGACGGAAAGTGCATACGTAAATGTGGCTTGAATGAAATTATTACGAATTACGTGGCGCGGGCTGTGGATCGCCAGTGCCAGCTGTCAGGTTTGACTTTCGTCGTTAATTACAAATACGCTATGTTGGAAAGGTAGCGTTTCAATACTATGTTTTAACTATTTTTGTTTGGGTGTGTTTGGGTGTGTTTGGGTGTGTTTGGGTGTGTTTGGGTGTGTTTGGGTGTGTTTGGGTGTGTTTGGGTGTGTTTGGGTGTGTTTGGGTGTGTTTGGGTGTGTTTGGGTGTGTTTGGGTGTGTTTGGGTGTGTTTGGGTGTGTTTGGGTGTGTTTGGGTGTGTTTGGGTGTGTTTGGGTGTGTTTGAGTGTGTTTGGGTGTGTTTGGGTGTGTTTGGGTGTGTTTGGGTGTGTTTGGGTGTGTTTGGGTGTGTTTGGGTGTGTTTGGGTGTGTTTGGGTGTGTTTGGATGTGTTTGGGTGTGTTTGGGTGTGTTTGGGTGTGTTTGCGTGTGTTTGGGTGTGTTTGGGTGTGTTTGGGTGTGTTTGGGTGTGTTTGGGTGTGTTTGGGTGTGTTTGGGTGTGTTCGGGTGTGTTCGGGTGTGTTTGGGTGTGTTTGGGTGTGTTTGGGTGTGTTTGGGTGTGTTTGGGTGTGTTTGGGTGTGTTTGGGGGTATTTCGGTATTTCGGTATTTCGGTATTTCGGTATTTCGGTATTTCGGTATTTCGCCTCGCGGTAACGCAGCTGTATATCGCCTATTGAACGCGCCAGGGAACGCGGTCGGGCACGCATATTTATATATGTGCCCGTTTAGTACCTCATACGGAAAGTGCATACATAAATGTGGCCTGAATGGAATTATTACGAATTACGTGGCACGGACTGTGGGTCGCCAGTGCAAACTGTCAGAGTTTACTTTAGTCGTTAATTAAAAATATATTTTCAGAACCATTCGTGAGGATTTTGGCGAATACGACGAATAACGTTGTACATTGTGAATTATTAAACGCGCGGAACGAGGAGAGTCGGCTAGAAACATAAATTTCGGTGGAATTATAGTGACCATTGTCGTACCAAAGCGTCCCCTCCTGCTGTCGGGACCACCTTTTCAATTAGTGCGTTCTTTGCTCGCCAAAAAGCGAATTCCAGGCTTGCCCGCGACCACACTTTTCACACCACTGGTATGCATAAGAATCTGAGAATCATATCGATATACAGTTCGGTTATGTAACACACATATGGATACTTGATATCACAGTCGAATACGGTTGAAGCTATGTACGTATTCTGGTTTCATAAAATCACGAGGTGCTCGCATAGAGAGCGACAAGGGACGAACCAAAATATAAACTGGGCAATATGTGGATGCACATATGTATATATGTATACGTATGTATATCGTCGAATGAAAAAATCGAAACGCGCTTTCCGCTAGCTCTTCGCAGTCATAAAGTTGTTTTCCAGCTCGCCGCACGAGAAAGAGGGAACGATGCGGCAGAGTGTACAGTCGGGCTTCCCTTAATTTGCGAGCTCCCTTAAGTTATGCTTCCACCATATTAGGTAAATATTGCCCACTTCGGCAAACGCGCACGGTGGGGAGGAACTTGTCATTGTAACCATTCAAAGGTTCGTTCTATAATTCAATGTATGTAACTTTAGGATTGACAACTTAATGGAGTTGCGACTGTAATCACGAAGTGTCCATATAGATCTGGATGTGAATATGCCACCTCAAACGGCAGCTCTATCGGACGATCCTCGGAATGATAGTAGGGGGCCAATGAATGGATCCTTTCTATGAGAGCACGTGTATAAAAAAACGTCTATTCATTGGCTTTTTCGTCTGCTTATCTGTCCGTTCATTGACCGGTTCACCCTGTACTGTATTTATCGACAGCAAACTCAATTACAATTTTCCGACCCAAAGTGCACATATTATTACCATCACTATTATATATTATTACTGGCAATCGGGCGCTTCGCGACCTTCGCTAGGTTACTCTCTGTTCTTATTTAATGTCATTAAATTATCCGCTCAATCGGAATCGTCTGACGGTCCAAAACGGACGTGTCCAGCTTAGACCGACTCCGTATACAATCTAGACTCTAAAAAGAGCCTCTTGTTTCAACACACTTTAGGCGTGTAAATCGTCTAATTCACTGTTTACACGCTTCAAGGTGCGTTGATTATCAACGCACATGTCAATATTGATTGCTTAAACGATATTAGCAATATCGTCTAATATTGTTTTTGGATCATGCCGACATGAAATATATTCGTGCCAAGTTTCATTGAAATTCGTCGAGTGCTTCTATGGAAATCAAAATTTCAGAAGATTCATCGTTAAACTTTGGGGGCCTGTTTTACCCCTTAAATGGTCACCTCTGCCGATAAAAAAAAAAAAATACGTGTCTCTTAGATTTTTTGAGGTCTACAACATGTATAGGAATTATCAAAATCGGGGTGGGACACTTGGGAATGTTTCCTTGTTAGGGATCAAGGTGGTCTTTCGTCATGCCCAGCCCTTACTGTACCAATTTTTAGTACGATTAGGGCGATTAGTACGATCAATACGATTAGGGCGTATACGCCCTTATCGTATAAGCCTCCCGCTGATTCGTTCTTTCGCTCTTCCGTTCTCCCGCTTACCCGCTCTCGTGTGATATATGTAGAGTGTATGATGATTTTTGTGAAAAAAATAATGACGTCAAAACGTTTAAAAAAATATTAAAAAAGTGATAATTATCACGTAATATCATTGGATAATAGGATATCCATCTTATTCATCCTATTGTCCATTTATTTTTGTCATCCGTATCATCCAGACGTTCATTGTATTTATTTTTTACTTTTTCTATAGTCGAAAAAAATTATGGCACATAACGTCCCAAATAGATAGCTTCAATAAATTTTTGTAAAATATTGTTTGCACGTATCAAAATGGTTCCAAATTTGGTGGGCTACATGGTGAGATCATAACGAACGAGGACTGCGAAGGATACGTTAATTGGTTCGCAAGTTTTAAAGTTTGAGCATGACACCGACGTCCGATGCGCAAGCTTCGAAACTAAGAGGGAGATATTTTACAGTAATTCATACTCAATTTGTCGATGACATCGTTATTGATCTTTTAAATGGTTTCAAATTTGCAGGGTTTCATGTTAATAGTGTTCAGAAAGGAATGCTGCCAGGTACAGTGAAATTCGTTCCAACCGTACTGAAATTGGAGCATGACACGGACGTCCGACCGTCTGAAAGATTTATAAAAGGTGTTTTTTCTTGTTTTCAGCGAGAATGTTTGTAAACGCAAACTTATGTATGTCTAATTGGTTTCAGATTCTCCAGGATGTTTGTCAACGATACAACCAGAGTACATAGCAAATTTTAGCTGCGTTGATTGATTCGATGCGAAGACATACCATGACACGGACGTCCGATGGGAGAAAAATAGTCATTTTAATAGGCACTTCTTACGTGTGAGGAGTGAGTGCCTAAAAAAGGGACGACGCGCTCGGCCGTCCGCTAGCTCCACGCTCGTTCGATCAATCAACCCATGAGCTTCCGCAATTTAAGCAGTTTCATCATGAAATTTGTCGAGTGATCGAACGCCACCTCTCTCCGTCATGCTTTCCTCACTCGCGTCCCTCCGCATCGCCCAATCGATGCTCCAGGGGCAAAAGCTCTTGTACTAACTACCAACTTGTTGGGCAATACAGACGCGCACACAGTCTACGTACTTGTGCACTCACAAATATTTGCCATCACGGCTGGGCGGACCGATCACTGCGGAGCAGATCGAGACACGACGAAACGAGAGCTTTTCCCTTCGCACTCACGACGATCGAATGAGCGACAGGCCTCAGAAGCACAGTGGGCTTTGCAGAGAACCCGGTAAATCCTACCCCCCCCCCCTCCCCTTCGCCCCTTCGCCAGCAGGGAACTCCAAGGACTGTTGAGCACTCGATGCGATCATTCTCGACGCTAACCAACATCGATTAACGTCGACCGGTACCTCGCGCCGAGAGTGCCTCTTCGAAATCCGATTAAACGAGTGGCTCAATCTCAGATCATGGGTTCCCTTCATCAACGTATAGAGACACCAATACCAATTGCACGCACGCACGCATGAATGCATTTTCATTTTCTCTGGTTTTTATTTCAGTACTCAGTTTTTAGTTTCCGTCATGTTCGTTTTGAGGCACTGTGAGCGTATTGACTAAGACCGCGCAAGATTCAGAGAGAATTGCGAACACTTGTCAATGGTATGAGAATGTGAAGAAAAAAAAACGCAGTCACTCGTTTTTGTAATACTGGTTATAAAAATTCCCGAAAAGCTAGAGTGCAAATGATATTTTTTGAAGTATTGAAAATGACACAAAACCGAGACCACTCGACCGTTTCTTACCAAATACCTTTTTTCTAAATGTAATTTTTCGACTTTTTGAAACATTTTGAGCACGTTTTCATTAACTCGAAAATCAAAAAATGTTTCGACCATTCACCCGAAAACTTTTTTTTTTTTTGTGAAAATTATTTGTTAACTTTTCTGAATACGTATGAATTCTTTTAAAGAATTTTGTGCTGTTTTGGCGAGCACCGTGCGACCAAAACAACGACCAATTTTTAGATTCGGCTCGGTCGTATTTTCTTTAACCACCCAAAAACCGACCAAAACACGACTGATACACGTCGCAGCGGACTTTACCTCGGTCGTTTTTTGGGTCGTCAAAGAAAGAGACGACCAAATCTAAACCAACAAAATGGTCGTTTTATTGGTTGTTTTACGGTCGTCAAAACGGCACAAAACAACCGATCGTTTTTTTTTATCGTATGGTGGTCGCTTGACTTGCTAGGGTTAAATTACAACATGTCAAAAGTTTATGCACATGACTTTGGATTGCCTTCGCGACACAACCTTAACAACTTCGCTCAATAACGATTTCACACAACTCTCTCTATCTTTTGTAAATTTTGTTGTGATTCCAACAATTTTCATAACGCTTGTACTTTAGTTTCAAGTTAGTTCGTCTATAGATAATTTGTAATTTGCCGCACAGTAAATACTAAGGGCGTTAATAAACGTAAATCAATCTCCCATTCTCTGTCTCACCAGTCCATGTGCCGCAGCGCCTTAAGACAAAGTCAATCCTGAACCTTGAGGAACGGCCTCTTATTTAATGCGAACTCTAAGAACGTCTTCCCAGTAGACTTCGGGCACGAAAGCCATTTGTGCACACAAATATTGCATCTTGCCACCTGCATGTTAATAGGTTTGAAGTGCATTTACCAACGAAGCACGTAGACTCCTTTGATCTCAATTTATGTACTTTGCCTCAGTCTCCCTAATTTGTCGAAGTAACTTTATTTTGTTCCTTCCGTCATGCAGCGTGATTCACATGCCGCTCGTGACAAGGCTCGACTTCTTGATAGCTTGAGCAAAACGTTGCAGCACGTTGTTCTCAATGAGCACGTGTGCGAGTCGTGGAAAATTGTACGAACTGATCGACAAGTGCCGTTTTGACGACCATAAAACAACCAACAAAAAGACCATTTTGTCCGTTTAGATTTGGTCGTCTTTTCCCTCGACGACATAAAAACGACCGAGGTAACGTCTCTTGCAACATGTGTCAGTCGTATTTCGGGCGTTTTTTTTTAGGTCGTTGAAGAAAATACGACTAAACCGATACCTAAAAACTGGTCGTTGTTTTGAATGTCCCCATTAATTACCATTAAAAATCCCATTGATCACCATTAACTAGGGGTCCAGTAGTGACTACCGAAGGTTCAGTAGTCATTGCTGGCATTGCAGCAGTCACTACACATGTAGTTACTACTTCCTAGTAGTTACTCCTCAACAGTCAGTAATTATTACTGAGGACGTAGTAGTTCCTGCATCAGTAATGACTACTAACAAGTAGTTATATTCCAGGATTCAGTAGTTAATGCATAAGCAGTTATTGCAGATAAGTAATTACTACTCGAGACAGCAGTAGTTCCTTCATAAGTAGTTACCACTTCTGTGTAGTCACCATTGGAATCTCGAGATTCAAATAGTAACTGCACAGAGATAGTAACTACTTATACAGGAACTACTGCCGTCTCGAGTAGTAATTATCAGCAATAACTGCTTATGCATTAACTACTGAATCCCGGAATAGTCATTACCGATGCAGGAACTACTACGTCCTCAGTAATAATCACTGACTGTTAAATAGTAACTACTGGGAAGTAGTAACTATATGTGTAGTGACTACTGCAATGGCAGCACGGACTACTGAACCTCAAGTGGTCACTACTGGATCCCTAGTAGTTCTTTGCGGTGAGGGCAAATTCCCAGCAGTGAACTACTTGAAACTACGATAATTCCCAGTAGTGAACTACTGGAAACTACGGGAATTCCCATTAGTGAACTACTGAAAACTACGGGAATTCCCAGTAGTTAACTGCTCAATATTTCGAGTAGTTTTCAGTAGTCCGCCAATTTAGCACTGGGCAGTAGTTCAGTAGTTTATTACTACTTAACTACTGGACACTGCCAGTAGTATTTTACAGTAGTTTTCAGTAGTTCCTTTCGGTGAGGGAGGACTTAAGTCATTGTTATTTTGTCCCTTGTTATTTATTATTATTATTATTTATTTTTTATGTCCATTAAGTGGAGCTTGGAATTGCAAGACCGTAAATTTGAGGACCAGACCAGATCCCGATTATTCTAAGTCTCCTTGGGCTTCCTTCCAGGCTTTGATAATTTTTTTTTGTTTTTTTTTTTTAAAGTCTTTTGGAAACTCTTTGCGCGGCGCGCGAACTACCAGAAGCTCTGGTACGTATATGTATGTATGTACTACGAGAACGCGTTTCTCCGTCCGTAATGAATAATTCAAAGTTGCGCATATGTGCCAGCGTAGAAACATGCTCGCTATGAAACTCTACATTATTTCAAAATTTGCATATTCTACGAGAAATTTTCAGTCCACCGACATTTAATCAATTTTATTTTTTTTTCCTTGAAACATTGCTCCGTTCTATTTAGCTTGAATCAATTTTTACTGCTTCAAACTAGTTGAAGCTACATTATAAACCGTCGTCCAAATGACTGCATAATTATCGGCTTTTTTCGCAAAAATATCCGTTTATGTTAACATTTTCACGTTTATACGCCGAGTGATTTGCGGTCGCCATTTCTTCTCAATTTTGATTCCCAACAGATCTCAATAAATTTGCCAACTGTTCGAATTTTGACCGATGGTTTCACTTACCACATACGATTGTCAACTTTGGGGGATCAACAAAAAAATCGAAGAGATCCCATCGTCATATTCCAAAGACATTTTTTTTTTATGCCGGAATTTCGGAAATATTTTCAATCTTTCAAATTTTTCGAAATATCTCTGAAATATATGAAAATCATATTTTGAAGTATTCTATCAAAATGTTCCAACGAATCATTTCTAAGATATTTTAGAAATATACTTAATCTTTCATACATTTGACATATTTCTGAGACGGTGAAAAAAAATCTTGAGAAAACGAATATTGGCAGATGTGTACTGAACTATGTTCTGAAGTAACGAAGAATGAAAAATACCGTGGTTTGTTGATATATTTTAAATAGGGTTCGCCTATTCAAAGTGACATGACACTACATGTTATTGGCATTCTTGTAGGGGCTCACAAAAATCCCACATATAAAGTGCTGGAGACAGTACATATGTTTGAAATAACGAACAATATCTTCAGCACTGAAATATTGATAATTTATTGAATATTTTACAAGTACATATAAATATTTTACCAACATTTAAATGTACTTGTAAAATATTTTAACAACATTTTACCACAATGTTTCAAAAACATTTCAACGTCATAATTATGAGCGGACAAAAAAAAATTTTTTTAGTCTTAAAAATATTTCAGAAATATTTTACAATATTGGTGAAATATTCCAAAAACATTTTATAACATTGGTAAAGTATTCCAAAAACATTTTATAATATTGGTAAAATATTCCAAAAACATTTTATAATATTGGTAAAATATTTCAGAAATATTTGATAATATTGGTAAAATATTCCAGAAATATTTTACAACATTGGTAAAATATTCCAGAAATATTTTACAATATTGATAAAATATTCCAGAAATATTTTGCAATATTGGTAAAATATTCCAGAAATATTTTACAATATTGATAAAATATTCCAGAAATATTTTACAATATTGGTAAAATATTCCAAAAATATTTGATAATATTGGTAAAATATTCCAAAAACATTTTATAATATTGGTAAAATATTCCAGAAATATTTTATAATATTGGTAAAATATTCCAGAAATATTTGATAATATTGGTAAAATATTCCAGAAATATTTTACAATATTGGTAAAATATTCCAAAAACATTTTACAATATTGATAAAATATTCCAAAACCATTTTATAATATTGATAAAATATTCCAAAAACATTTTATAATATTGGTAAGATATTCCAGAAATATTTTACAATATTGGTAAGATATTCCAGAAATATTTTACAATATTGGTAAAATATTTTCAATGTTTCGGTGCTCCGTGGCTTATCGACATTGCCCGACAATTTCGCCAATGCATTCGCACAAGTTGTCTTTCAGAGGAACGTGTTGACCATATGAACTCATTTTTGAGGTTACGTTGAACTTTGGCCGCCCTTGGAGCTCTATCGTGGATGCCTGGCATGCACGTGACTCGACACAGGCCATCATGCCGGTGCACAGTCGAGAAAATCGAGCCGCGTTGCTGGTTCCGCTGCCGTTGTTCCTCGTTTTCCTGAAGGTAAATCCTGAATCGAGGCCCCGAATGGCAGTCGCTCCGCTGGTCATAAATAACGTTTGTCATAGCGACCGGCTGCCCGACGATACGAGGGGTATCTCGTTTTCAGTTTTCCCTCTGCGAACGGGCGCGTATCAGTTTGTCATCCATTGGTGGACGCGAACCCACCCCAGCGAAAAAACCGATCGGGGAGCTTTGAAAATGCGTCACGTAACGCCGTTATGGCCATGCACTGCTCTGCCCTCTGACTTGTTGGATCTGCATTGAGCGACGCCGCTCGCCCCTCAAACGATTCCACACGCGCGACACGGCGGACTTCCAATGCAAATGTCCGACAACGAGCTGCATCATCCTCTGCGAGAAGCTCATTCGATTTTTCCGCTGTATATTAACCCTCGCGGACCACCCAACCGTAAATATTGGTTGGAATTTGGACGATTTTTCTATAACCAACCACATACCAATCGTCGATTGGTGCGCTAAACCAACCATTATTCCAACCTCCCGAACGTTGATTTTTAGTTGGTTTTTGGAAACCAACCATTTTACGACAGCGTAAATAGTTGGTTCATGGTTGGTTATTATAAAACGACCCTCATTCCGACTTTCAGGTGACTACAGTGATGGTCGATTTGTGGTTGGTTTTTTCGAAACCAACCATAAACCAACTATTTCGGGCAACGACGTAGCCAGCGGTTGGTTTACGGTTGGTTTTGAAAAATCAACCATAAGTCAACCACTACTATTCTCGGCTCAAAGTCGAAAATAGAGTTGGTTTATAATATCCAACCGTGAATCAACCTTTACTCTGTCGAAAGAATAGTTGGCTGATGGTTGGATTTGACGAACCAACCCAAAATCAACCTTCGGGAGGTTGAAACAATGGTTGGTTTGGCGCACCAATCGACGGTTGGTTTTTGGGTTGGTTTTCGGTTGGGAGGAACGCGAGGGAAGGCACCCTTGACAAAGTTTTTCATTGGGCGTTTAATGGCAATGAATGGTATCCAAAGGTAATCAATGGGACCATAATGGAAATTCATGGGGAACATTGAAACGGTACTTTTTACCGTTCATTCTTAATGGGACTCCACTGGCGAATCAGTGGGGAATCTTAAATGGTACGTTTTCCCATTCGTTATCAACGGGAAAGCAATGGCAATTTCCCGGGAAAGTTCGATTGGTACTTTTTCCCAGTCGTTATTAATGGTAGTCCATCGGAGCATAAGTGGAACAGCCGAAATGGGATTTCTTACCATTGGGAATAAATGGGAACTGAATCGAACAGTAAAAGCTAGGAAATCTTTAATGGCACGTCCAACTATTTATAATTGACGAGGAATAAGAATCGAGTCGACAAACACTAGGGAATCACGTGTTTGAGTAGCAACTTTCATTTAAATGGTATGAGCGATAATGAATTGCAGATAAATGAATCCACAATAGTAGCTGTGAACTTACGAACCGAAATTATTTATGAACAATAGGAGACATTCTTCGGGAGCATTACAGCGTTTTTTATTTGTTTCATATTTAGACACTGTAGAAAAGTGGACAATTATATACAGCATATTTTTCCGCGAATTGGAATGTCAGCGGGATAAAAAATACCATGCAACGAATGGGAAACTGAATGGTATATTAAATGGTAATACAAATGGGAATGACACCATTGGCAAAATCCCATTGAATCATCTTTAACGAATAGTTAATGGTAATCAATGGGATTTTTTAATGGTAATTAATCGTAGATTTGGCCAAGGGCAGTCTTTGCGAATGGTGTTAACTTCACATAAGTTTCAGAGAAATGTGAGGGAATTGTGGACACTTGTCGATGGTAGAAAAATCCGAAAAAAAAAAAATCAAGCGTATTAAATATGCCGAAAGGATTAATTTTGCATAACAATAATTCCAAAATGTTATTAACAAATTTATGAAAAATTAAATTTGTTCAACAAATATCCCGGAAACCTAACGTTGTTTTTTTTTTTAATGAAAATTATTCGTTCATTTTTTTGAATACGTATGAATTTTTTCAGATTTTTAAATTCACTTTGATTTTTTTTTTTTTTTTTTTAATGGGAAAATCGTACGAAAAGTCAGAAAATTCAAAGTGAATTGAAAAATCTGAAAAAATTCATACGTATTCAGAAAAATAAACGAATAATTTTAATTTAAAAAAAAAACTTATGTTTTCCGAAGATTTGTTGAACGACTTTGTTTTTCATCAATTTGTTAATAATATTTTGGAATTATTGTCATGCGAAATTAATCCTTTCGGCATCTTTAGTAGGCTTGATTGTTTTTTTTCAGATTTTTTTATACCATCGAGAAGTGTCTGCAATTACCGCTCATTTCTCTGAAACTTATGTGAAGTGAACACTATTAGCAAGGACTACCTTAATGCCTGCGGACAAAAAGGGGCGAGGGGGCCAATTAAGGGGATGCTGGATCTGTTTTTGTTTTCCATTTTTTAATCCGCTTTATCTGTTTTACCGACGGAATTGGACATTTTTCAGTTCCGACTTAGGATTGTTAATGTGCAACACATATGCGTCAAATCATGCACGATTATGATATTGACATAAACGCTTCGGTGTCCAGTCGAATTTTGATCGAAAACTTACGAGGAATTAAGAAAACCGAATATTATAGTTTGCGAAAGTGCGCGAACGTTTCCACACGCGCGACACTACGGGCTTTCAATGGAAATGCCGGAACACGAGCTTTATCATCCTCTGCGAGAAGCTCATGCGATTTTTCCGCGCTCTATTAATGCCTCCGGGCAAAAGGGGGCGAGGGGGGGGGGGGGCAATTAAAGTCGGTAGTGAAAATACTCTGCGCCACGAAATTCAACGAAATCCGCGCGTCGAGGAAACTCGTTAATCAATTGGGCGTTCCGTATCTCTTGGGATCAAGAGCTGTAAAGCCAGACTCCATTTATAGTCGCGGTCCGAGGGAGTGTAACACTCTTGCCATCAATTAAGCCGAGCGATGGAAAGAATTTCGATACTGGAGATGCCGAAAATTTCCGGCTAGATAATGGGTGAATTTGAAGAGGAAACTTAGTTTTTTTGTTGTTGTTTGGGTCGATTACCTTTCATCACTTTTTGTTCATTCGGTCTGCAAAGTTCAACCACGGAAGTTGACCCCGCGCAGTAAATCTTTTGGTACAGACTCCGGATATTTTGACTCCGGAACTTTTAATTGTTGTACTTTAGGCAATAATAGGGCTTAGGTAACCCTCATGAAGATGAACCATTGGTCACCATTAAGAAAAAAAAAACCATTGGAATAACGATTGGAATATGTATAATGGTAAATTGTCGGACCATTCGGACAATCATTAAATTTCTCAATGGTAACCATTAAATTTCCCAATGGTAACCATTCAATTTCCCAATGGTAACCATTCAATTTCCCATTGGTAACCATTCAATTTCCCAACGGTAGTCATTCAATTTCCCATTGGTAACCATTCAATTTTTTAATGGTCACCATTGGTTATTATTTTACAGCATATTGACCCGCTGACCCCATTATTAACCCCTCTGACCCTATTATCGACCCCTCTGACCCTATCATCAACCCCTCTGGCCCTATTATTGCCCCCTCTGACACTATTATTGATCCCGTTTGACCCTATTGTCGACCCCTTCTGACCCTATTATTGTGCCCTCTGACCCTATTAGTAACCCCTCTGACCCTATTATCGACCCCTCTGACCCTCGTCATCAACCCCTCTGACCCTATTATTGCCCCCTCTGACCCTATCAGTAACCCCTCTGACCCTATTATCGACCCCTCTGACCCTATTATTGCGCCCTCTGACCCTATTATCGACCCCTCTGATACTATTATTGACCCCGCTGACCCCATTATTGATTCCCTCCGACCCTATTATCGACTCCTCTAACCCTATTATCAAACCCTCTGACCCTATGATCAATCCCTCTGACATTATTATTTGTCCCGTTTGATCCTATTGCCGACCCGTCTGACCCTATTATCGACCCCCTCTGACCCTATTATTGACCCGATGACCCTATTGTTGCCCCCTCTGACTCTATCATCAACCCCTCTGACACTATTATTGATCCCGTTTGACCCTATTCCCGACCTCTCTGACCCTATTATTGACTCCCCCCCTCGATTCTTGACACGGCGGCGACGGCGGCGGCGGCAGCAGAAGCGGCGGAATCTTTTTACATTTATAGAGAGATTAATTCTCTCAACGTATTAATTCCATTGCGGCAGAGAAACGAGAACACGGGAAAAACAGCGAAGGTTCATAATAAGCGCAGGTAGTTGTCGGTTTATACGAGGTGAAAATTGAAGGGTCGAGTAGCGCACTGGCTGCATTACATCGGAGCTCTGTAAAACCGCACAAACGCGAAATTCTGGACGCACTCTCGCGCGCTCACGAGCCAAGAGAGCAGCATTGCATTTTTAAAGCCCCCGTAACTAAAGCCACCGAGCACATGTAAACTCAGCCGCATAGAATATCTTATCCCGCGGATGAAAAACGTACTGACGTGGAGGTCTGGGATCGAAAAAAAAAAAAAAAAAAAAAAATGTTGAATTGAGTCAGACACGCGTTCACTGACGATTATTCACGGGAGCGACGAACTCCGTCGCGCGATAGTGTATTACTGCGATTAAAAAAAAAAAAAAAAAAAAAAAAAAAAAAAAAAAAAAAGAGAAGAAAAAAATCGATAGGATTGCTTCAACTGCAGTAAACAACGTATAGCGCATAAAGAGCGATGTTGCGGCTGTGGAACTCCGCTTGCATACTTTACGCGCAGACACAGCTTCGACATCGGCATAATCTTTATTTTTTTGTTTTATGCTCTAGTCGCGTCGTTCCAAAGGGGCGTCGCTCGTTCTAGCAAAAAAACCGCCAGATAAACCAGACGCGCGCTCGTTGCTTTGCGCCGGAGAATTGTGAAGCGTAACGGTGACTGCTCCGCCGAGCCTCCGCTTGATAAATGAACGCAGGAAAGAGCCGGGGGAAAATGGCACGACAGGGCACAACGGGATAATGAGACCAAGCCCCCATGGAAATAAAGTATATTCGGAAATATATTCGAGATGTGTTGTTTTTATACCTAATATATATCTCCGAAATGTTGTGTACTAGTAGGTTATTGTGGCTCGCGCGCTCGCTCTTCAAATGCGTCAAATTTTATGTTTATAGTTTTTTTTTTTTTTTTTTTAAATAACAATCAAATAAATTTTCATGCCAATTCCAAAAACAAAAACAAAAAAAAAATGATCCCAAGACTTTAATTACTTCGGAACTTTGACCACTTCGAAATAGGGACGTGAAGTTGACTGCTAATAAAGAAGCACCCTCTGTCAACCGGGGGTTGAGAGAGGGTGGGCATTTTAACGACTCCGAGACTCTAGACATTCCGGGGCTCCAGACACTCCGGGGCTCTAGACGCTCCGAGACTCTAGACATTTCGGGACTCTAGACGCTCCGAGACTCTAGAAACTCCGAAACTAAAGTCCCGGAGTGAAGTTGGCTGCTTATAAGGACCTGAAGTTGGCTACTTATAAGGGCGTGAAGTTGACTGTTTATAAGGACCCGAAGTTGATTGCTTATAAGGACCTGAAGTTGGCTACTTATAAGGGCGTGAAGTTGGCTTTTTATAAGGGCCCGAAGCTGGCTACTTATAAGGACCTGAAGTTGGCTACTTATAAGGGCGTAAAGTTGGTTGTTTATAAGGACCTGAAGTTGGCTACTTATGAGGTCCTGAAGTTGGCTGCTTATGCGGGCGTGAAGTTGGTTGTTTATGGGGACCTGAAGTTGGCTACTTATAAGGGCCTGACGTTGGCTGCTTATACGGCGTGAAGTTGGCTGTTTATAAGGACCTGAAGTTTGCTGCTTATAAGGGCGGGAAGTTGGCTTATCGTATGGACGTGAAGGTAACTGTTTATAGGGCGTGACGTTGGCTCTTTATAGGGACTTGAAGTTGGCTGCTTATAAGGGCGTGAAGTTGGCTTATCATATTGACGTGAAGATAATTGTTTATAGGGGCGTGACGTTAGCTGCTAATAGGGGCCTGAAGTTGGCTACTTATAAGGACCTGAAGTTGGCTGTTTATAAGGACCTGAAGTTGGCTGCTTATAAGGGCGTGAACATTGGCTGTTTATAGGGACCTGAAGTTGGCTGCTTATAGGGCGGGAAGTTGGCGTATCATATGGTCGCGAAGATAACTGTTTATAGGGGCGTGACGTTGGCTCTTTATAGGGACCTGAAGTTGGCTGCTTATAAGGGCGTGAAGTTGGCTTATCATATGGTCGTAAAGATAACTGTTTATAGGGCGTGAAGTTGGCTTATCATATGGTCGTGAAGATAACTGTTTATAGGGGCGTGACGTTAGCTGCTAATAGGTGCCTGAAGTTGGCTGCTTATAAGGGCGTGAACATTGGCTGTTTATAGGGACCTGAAGTTGGCTGCTAATGGGGGTTGGGACAAACATCCAAAGCAACAAAATACATCCCCTCTCAGAGCTGCGAGCTCAAGTCACCGATCACGGCAGAGCCTCTACAGAAATCAGTCTAAGACTTAACGCCAATATCGACAGATCGGCAGCAACTGACTCTTACAGTTTAGATTGCAACTTTACGTTAACTTCACTTCGCAATCCATACGCTATACTTCACAAAACAATTAATTTCTATCTTAATAATAATAAAGTGTATATCCATTGTTATTTGTTTTTCTTAGTGAAATATATGTATTCTCAAATAAAAATCTGTGTTCAATTTCCTTTTAACAATCACTAGCAGCACAAGAGTTAAGTTGGCGTGCCGTGTTGTCATCACGCCTACCGTCTCTAAGCAAAAAGAGTAACGGGATTTACAACCCCGGAGATAAAAAACGCGAATCGCGCTATCGGCGATACAACAATCCCAATGGAAATTCATGGGGGAAAAATGAAATGGTACTTTCTACCATTAATTCATGAATTTTTTCAGATTTTTATCTTTATTTTGATTTTTTTTCTTGTTCTTTACATGAAAAAATGTGCAAAAATCAAAATAAAGATAAAAATCTGAAAAAATTCATACGTATTCCGAAAAATGAACGAATCATTTTCATTAAAAAAAAAAAAAAAAGTTGATTTACCGCATATTTCGATGAACAATTTTTTTTTTTCAACAATTTGTTAATAACATTTTGAAATGATTATTATGCAAAATTAGTCTCTTCAGTGCCTACAATAAGTACGAATTTTTAATGATTTTCATAACATCGGTAAGTGTTTGCAATTATTGCCCGAATTTCTCGAATTTAGGTGAAAACGGAGACCACTCGCTGGAGCTACCTTAAAAATTACCAGCCGCTTAATCGTCCATTCACTGGTCCATTCACCCTACGAATTAATAAAGAATCGTAGAAAATATATATATATATATCTCCGTCGCCCGAAGTATCGATCTTGTGCTCGTTTGATTGTTTTGTTCCGAAAAGCGAAATTCACGGGGGAAAAAAAAGCCATCGCCCGAACTATCGATCTTGTGCTCCTTTACACTGTGAAAAAAATTTGCTTGAAAATTAATGAACCGGTACTGGAAGTTTTCATGCACAAACCGTTTTGTAATTTTCAAGCACCTATGCGTCGCAATGTTCAAGTGACGGTTTATGAAAAAGGAAGTCGGTGTCGGAAATAGTACCCCTGCTTAGAAAATCTCATTGTAACCGATTCGATGGACAAAAAACACCATTCATTCCAATAAATGGGCTATCGGTCAATCGGACCAATTGAATGGATTCTATCGGGTTCTATGGAGTTCAATGGGATTCTTTAATCTTTCTTTCCAGGGACGATACCATCGTTCTTGAAATTTAAGAAACTATTGCCATGTTCGTGTGAATACGGTTCATGAAATTTCAAGTAAAGTCTGGACGTTTTTGGGCACTGAAAAAAAGGTCTGACCCAACTCAATCTGGAGTTTGGTCCCGGTACAGTTATTTACGTTATTTGTTACTAATTAATTTTATACGTGATTTATATCGTGTTTTATATATGTTCAATTGTTATCAGTACATCGGCCACTTATGAATATAACAAAATACTTATAAATTAAAATTTTATATACCCTAGCGGGGCTCGAAACCCGAAACTAACGCATTCTGACCAAGTACCTTATCGCTACGCTGCAACCGCTTATTGATATGTAAGATCTTAAATCGGATATACAAGTTATTCTTCGTCATTGACTTAGACTCAACTGCCACGATTGGACATTGAAATATTGAAACAACTTGAAAGTTGTTTGTCATGAGCATAATATTTGTCAATGACTAAATTGACGTCTTGCCGAATTGATAAAATCACTTTCAAGATGACAAATGTTCATATAATAAACGAACACATCGAATCATATTTTTTTTTCTCAAATTGACCAACTATACGTTCAAGTTGAAATAATATACCTTCTGTATGGTGACATTGTATACGATTGAATCGAAAAAAAAAACGTTGATGTAAGGCAGTTTTGGTTCACTTTGAACCAACGTTGTAATCGCATAAACTGCTAGAAGTGCTTGAAATTCAAGCCACAATGAGTACGTAAATTCTATAAACTTTTAGTTAAATTTTAATAATGGTACAGCAATTTCCAAAAAAAGTTCTTTAAATTAAACCAAAAAAAGTTCTTTAAACATAGTTTTAAGAAACAAGTTCTGTAATTTTAATGAAAACATAATTAACTTTAATGTAAGGGACACGAATTTTACCGAAGATTTGCAAATTTGCAGTTCGGCTACATTAATTTTCGTTTAATGCAACGAGTTTGTGAATTTCAAATTCTTTGGTACATTAAATGTAAATTCATTTTTTTTACAGTGTATATACTCAATTCTGTTTCGTTGCGAAAATCGTCAGCGACGTAGTTGCCCCGATCGCGGATCAATTAATTCGACAGTTAAAGTGCGACACATTTCGTGACGGTATCGTGGATGAGTTACGAGTTTAGAAGCGTATGGGAAAATGTCTGGCTGCGCCGGTTTCCGTGGATTCAATGCCATGGCAGTTAGGGTGTAAGGAGGGACGTTACGTTGGGCGTCGCGACGTCCATGCGCGTCGAGGGAAACCCGCGCGAAAAGAGCAGTAAGCCTCCGGAAAAGCGCCGCTGGGTCGTTTTGTGCCTGCGCCAATTCGCCGGCGTGCACACGAACGCGTTCGTCGCGTCCATCGCGGTGTTGGTAAATGGCGATGTTACGTTACAGTGCAGCGACACTTAGTGTCGCCGGGCTCGTCGGGTGAGTCGAGCCGCACCAGCCGGCACAGCCGGCTCGCTCCCGGCAGTTTTGGGATCTCAAATTATACCCCGGAGAGCTATATCTCTCGTCGTTTTGCGTAAAATATTGAGGTGACGCGAGCGGGCGTGCGGAAGGGTCGTCGCTCGGCTCCCTTCTGCACGCTTGCACAAGAAGCGTGCTCACTTTCGTAAGCGAACTGCTGGGAATACTAAGATACACCTCTACACCGAGCTCATGAGGCGTAAGCCCGGATCGTTCCTGGTGGCCTGACCTCTTAGAGGTTCTCGTTTTTTTTCCGTGCCTCGCAGGAAACACTGCAAACGAGACGTGCGCAATCGGAAATTACGATAATTTCCGTAAATTAAAAACAAACTCTTTTGCCATACTGCACAATTCCATTTTTCTTTGCGTTACGGCTGTGTGAGTCTGTGAATGCCGGTTATCCGAATGATGCCTCATATTGCGAGGTAGGTAGGAATATTGCAAGTCGAGTTTCGAAAATTCATGGAATAAGGAAATAGAATGAAATTTTGAGATCGACAATTTTGATATTTTATTCTGGTGCACTCTCCGGAGCGCCTCTTAGGTAAAGCCGTCCGTTTTAGCCGAACAACATTTTTCATGTGTTTTAATTATTCATTTTTCGTGGTGGAAATTATTAAGATACCCGGCCCGTAAGTCGCGAATATCACGAAAATCAAGTTTATTTATTTTCGCTACAATTTTAAGAAAGTTCATTTCAGAGCTGGGCAGTATTTTAAATACGTATTTTAAGCACTCAAATACTTTTCTGGTATTTTAAGTACTTTTTGGGCCCTTTAAGTGCAAAATACAAAATACTTTTGCGTCTACTCCATATTAGGGATGTTACAGGCAGGATCATCGATCCATCGATCCATCGATCCATCGATCCATCGATCCATCGATCCATCGATCCATCGATCCATCGATCCATCGATCCATCGATCCATCGATCCATCGATCCATCGATCCATCGATCCATCGATCCATCGATCCATCGATCCATCGATCCATCGATCCATCGATCCATCGATCCATCGATCCATCGATCCATCGATCCATCGATCCATCGATCCATCGATCCATCGATCCATCGATCCATCGATCCATCGATCCATCGATCCATCGATCCATCGATCCATCGATCCATCGATCCATCGATCCATCGATCCATCGATCCATCGATCCATCGATCCATCGATCCATCGATCCATCGATCCATCGATCCATCGATCCATCGATCCATCGATCCATCGATCCATCGATCCATCGATCCATCGATCCATCGATCCATCGATCCATCGATCCATCGATCCATCGATCCATCGATCCATCGATCCATCGATCCATCGATCCATCGATCCATCGATCCATCGATCCATCGATCCATCGATCCATCGTATTGATTTTTTGAGGTGTTTTAAAAAGTACTTAAACGAAGTACTTATCGGAAATGGATAGCAACAATGAAAAAAAAAAAAAAAAAAAACATTAATTGCAGTTTTCTATACCAACCGGCTCAGACTCATCCGCTAATAGAGTTAATGCCTTTGAGCGCAATAATAGGGAAGGTAGGTACAATTTGTATTGAGAAATCGATATGGAACACAACCGACTGCGAACCACTGCAGCCCAATCAGACTGGATAATTAAAAAAAAAAAAAAATAACAAAAAAAAAATGGTACAGTCATGAGCATTACCGAATACCGAAATATCGTTGCCGCACCATTCCGCTTATAATACTTTGCACCAATCGCGCTGCCCGAGCTTTCGATTCGATATTTTCATTTCACTCGCTATTATTCGCTACATCATCGCCGCAGGCATTTCACGACAAACCGAACATATAGCCAGGGTAAAAGTGGGGAATATGGAACGGTCCATATTTCATTGATTTGCGTGTTAATCGGGGGATGGTCGATATTCGTCACGTTTGCCTTCGATTGCGTTGTCGATGCGTGCAGAATCGAGCGCGCGAAGCACTTGTTAGTTTCTTGTTCGAAAATTTTTATTCACACTCTCGATTCTCGCGCCTCATCTGCTCGAGACATAAATTAACAAACTCACACCGATGGGCTTGATAGGGGATGGTCATCACTTCTCGAACTCGGGGGGGGGGGCGGGGGGGAAAGCATCGCGCTTTAATTACCGAAGCCATCCATTTATCGCCCATTGCTCGCTCCACTCCGCGCCGCGTTTCCGCACCGATCGAATTATTTCTCGACTCTTCGGTTGAGTGTTAATTGGAGTTAACAGCCTCGGCATCGGTGACGGCGACGCCAGAAATCCCCCAAAAATGTGACAAATTTGCCGGAAGAAACAGCGAAAGTAACAGCGGGAGACCAACATCGAAATCCTCACCGGTGCACGAAAGTTGGCGAGGCCTCTTAAATTTCATCCATCCCACTTCGTGGCTTGCAATTTTTTTTTTTTTTTTCACGGCTCGACGAATTTTTATAGCTCGCTCTCTGGCCAAGCGAATGAGTTGAAAAAAAAAAGTTTTTGCAGCGAGTTTCCATCCTCGCCCATCCTGAGGGCTCGGCGCTGAGGCACGGCGGACACGGAACGAATCGGGCACTCGCGTCACGAGAAGCAATTAAAAGAGCCCGGCTCGGGTTCTGAATAAATTCGCATTGAGGGCTACCGTGTAGTTGAAAAGTTCGCGGGGTTGTCTACTGCTTCATCTCCGTCTCTGCGCGACTTTGGGGATGTATGTATGTTGGATGGAAAGTGGCGAACGTGGACCGCCCTGTTTGTGCGGCTTTTCCATGTTCCACGGCGGCGTATTCATTCGTTTTTTTTATTTATTTATTTTTTTATTTCTCGTAGAGGAAACCTTGTTTTCTTAAATAATTAAAAAAAAGATATTCAATATGTAGTGTAATATGTAATGCAATATGTAATGTCCGCTCGGGGATTTTTGTCACTGAACTTTACAGAAATCCAGCCAAGCGGTCAGATTTTTGTGGGATTCTGAGTGGTTCCTTTTACGTCTAAAAAGCGTTCTGATTTTTTGCAAACGTGAAGGTATCGAGCTCAAATTTGGAATGGATTAATACTGTGCAATTGTTTGGTATTACATATGGCAAAAATCAATCGAACCGTTAAAATTTTGTGATTTTGAAGTTTTTTTGATTTTTTTTTTGGAAAAAATTAACGTTTTACGTCCTCTATGAAGGAGTCAAAATCAGTGAATGAACTAGAAAGTTCATTCACTGAGAATGAACTGGAAAGTTCATTCACTGAAAATGAACTGGAAAGTTCATTCACTGGGAATGAACTAGAAAGTTCATTCACTGGGAATGAACTAGAAAGTTCATTCACTGGGCATGAACTAGAAAGCTCATTCGCTGGGAATGAACCAGAAAGTTCATTCACTGGGAATGAACCAGAAAGTTCATTCACTGGGAATGAACTAGAAAGTTCATTCACTGGGAATGAACTAGAAAGTTCATTCACTGGGAATGAACTAGAAAGTTTATTCACTGGGAATGAACTAGAAAGTTCGTTCACTGGGAATGAACTGGAAAGTTCGTTCACTGGGAATGAACTGGAAAGTTCATTCACTGGGAATGAACCGGAAAGTTCATTCACTGAGAATGAACTAGAAAGTTCATTCACTGAGAATGAACTTTCTTTTTGTGTAGCTTTTCCATGTTCCACGTCCGAATGATAATTTTTTCAATATTTTTCCAACCTTTCCTCCTAACTAATAAATGATTTTTTCTTAACTTTAAAAAGGTGTTGCAGTGGTTCAACATCATTCTTCAAAGGCTTAAACAACCGACCTATTATTATGCTGACAATCAATATCAATATGACTGCATAAATTAAATAGACTATAACTCACAGATAACGACGAGATGAGCGTTCGCGCGAATCGCCTTGATCCGCAGGAAAGGGCCGACCTGACATTGATATTCACCATCGTCCGTCAATGAGGCATTCATTATTGTCAGGTTGTAGACGCCATAATTTTGATCGCCCACCAGTCTTAGTCTCTGATGTCCCACGATTTCGCCACCTAAGGAAGTGAAAGCATTTTTTTTTTTTTTAGAAAAATGTCAAGAATAAAAGATCAATATTTCATTCGACAAAAGTTATATTACTTCTAGACATTCTTGGTGCGTGGACACTATTATTAGCAATTGGAAAAAAAATTCATCTGCCACTGGCCAATCATATTCGGATAATACCGTCTATTCATTTCTTTTATATCTCTCTATAATATAAAAAGATTTCGTTGCCGCCCCCGTGTCAAGAATCGAGGGGCGGTGTCAATAATAGGGTCAGAGGGAGGTTACTAATAGGGTCAGAGGGGTCCATAATAGGGTCAAGGGGGTCAATAGTAGGGTCGGGGGGGGGTCTATAATAGGGTCAAGGGGGTCAATAACATGGTCAGAGCGGCCCATAATAGAGTCCAGGGGGTCAATAATAGGATCAGTAGGGGTAATAATAGGGTCAGAAGAGGTCAATAATCGGGTTAAGACGGTCAACAATAGAGTTAGGGGGGGGGGCGGGGGTTCAATAATAGGATCAGTGTGGGTAATAATAGGGTCAGAAGAGGTCAATAATCGGGGTAAGAGGGCCAACAATAGAGTTAAGGGGGGGGGGGGCAATAATAGGATCAGTCGGGGTAATAATAGGGTCAGAAGAGGTCAATAATCGGGTTAAGAGGGTCGACAATAGAGTTAGGGGGGGGGGGGTCAATAATAGGATCAGTGGAGGTAATAATAGGGTCAGAAGAGGTCAATAATCGGGTTAAGAGCGTCAACAATAGGGTTAAGGGGGGTCAATAATAGGATCAGAGGGTTCCATAATAGGGTCCAGGGGGTCAATAATAGGATCAGTGGGGGTAATAATAGGTTCAGAAGTGGTCAATAATCGAGTTAAGAGGGGCAATAATCGGGTTATCTCTTCTAATATTTCAAAAATACCATTTTAATACTTAATTTTTTGCGCGGGTATGCAAAACTATCATTATCGATTCAATGATCAAATTGTTGAAAAAATAATTTGCCTCATCTGCATTATCCGTTTTCCTATAAAAGGATAATGGAACTCTTCTCCATTATTCATCGCCCGAAAAATTGGTAATGAAACGCACTCTCACTATCGACTTTATTGTAAATAATTAATACGGCTGATTCAATTTCCAACGAAAAAAAAAAAAATTAATAATAGAACACCCATTGTCATGCTTTAAAATCAAGAAAGAATATTGGTTTACATATATATTAGGTGGTCTCGGGGCTCGCGCGCTCGCACCCCTTTATGGACTTAAGCCCTTATAATTCTAAGTCCCGCTATTACCGTTTCATTTTTAACCAACTTCATGTCCTTATTAGGGATTTTAAAAATCCCTTTTTTTATGAAAAATCCCTAATCCCTTTTTTTATTTCATCTTTTAAGTTCCATTATCGTCGACAGTGTCACAATTTTTATAAAATTATAAAATTTAATGGGAAGTAATAGATATCTCTCTCTTTTTTTTTTTATGAAAAATCGATCTCAAACGGAGCGCAGCTATCAAACGGACGTCTCGCCCATCCAAACAAAAATATGCGATCACTCTACGTACTTGAGAGTATATTCTGGAATTTTTTAAAGAAAAATCAAACATGACGTATTGGCTGAAAAAAAAAATTTAGTCTATTTTTCATAGAAATGGACGTTTATTGCATTTAAAAAAATCTACAAAATTTTGTTTTCAAAGGTTCATTGAAAACTGCAACTTTTATGTTCGAAACGTTTTTTTTTTTTTTGTATGACTAATAGTTTTTAAGATATAGACGTGTTTAAAAAAGTTCAATTTTTCGATATCTCAAAAAAAAAAACGATCCAAAAATTCTGAAAAAAATTACAAAAACCCCTTGTAAATAATCAGAAATTGCGGTGAAATTGCAACTTTTTTTGGAGAGGGTCGGATTTTTGACCGTTCGATTTCACATGGAATACCTCATATATATATATATATATATATATTTCTATGGAGAATGCATTATAATGCCTTATTTACGAGTTATTATTTTTACAATTCTGGAGAGGGTATTCAAAGCGGAGATGATTAATATATCGAAAGTCTTACCAGATTGAACGACGTATGCAAAACCATCCTTGACCCATTGGACGTGGCCAGCCCGATCGCCGACGACACAAGGTATCATAACGTTGTCGCCTTCTTGCACAGAGCTGTTCACGGGTCTGACTTTGAAGTGCTGCGCTGCCTTTCCTGAAACACGATAGCAAAGCTTTGCGTTAACGTGGCGTCGCATACATCATTTTTTTTTTTTTCTCGTAATCCGGAACTCGCATATTCATCTGATATGAGATAAATCGAAGTACAAAATTTCACAGTTTATGCACACATCATCGGTATTGCTGTTCGCTTCTAGAATATTGCACGAGCGTCCCGTGTGACAGTGAAAAATTTTATCAAAGGGAATGTATTGCCCTGTGCGTCATACACACTGAAGTACGCTGTAAAAAAAAAATAATAAATAAATAAAATGTAAATTTAATGTGATGGTATTGTAAGCTTTTACGGTATTGGATAAATCAGTATATTAAATTAATTAATTTACCAACGAATGTTATATTAAATTACAGTAATATTAAAGTAATTTTTCAATACTTTGAGTATTACCAAAGAACTTTTATTAAAAATATCACTTTTTTTTAATCATTTTTTCTTCCTCACAGAGGAAACTTTGTTTTAGTGAAACAAAAAAAAAAATGTTTATCAATTAAAATTTTCACGAAAAACGATCGGACCATATAAATTTTATGTCGTTTTGAATTTTTTGAGTTTCATGCAATTTTTATTTTTTTTTTGTTTTCTTTTTTCTAGACACATTTTTCTGTATTAAAAAAATCTGTCTCTATTAAATATTCATCTATGAATTAAAAAAAAAAACGTACATCCGCTTCGTCGATTTATCGAGCACTGTTCACTGATTCCTACTGAAACCCTCTGTAAATCCCGGATACCGCGAACGTGTGCTTCCCCACTCGTATTGTTTAGTAATTTATGCGGTTATTCAGATAGGATTTTTTTTTTTTTCATCCTACAAAAGCAGTATGTTGGAAAAGGCCACGGCTCACTCATCGCGGGAACAAGTGAGCTGAGCAGAGGACCAATCACGTTCCTGATGCAGTCCCCTTCCCGCTCGAAAAGAAATTTCTAGTGTCGAAACGTCGCGGAATAAGGGTGTGATCATTACCAATGCGAAGGGAATAAAAGCTTTTGAGATAGAGTTTGAGGAACGAATGTGTTGGTTTGAAATCGTGTTGGTTGTGCAGAGTAAAAAATCATCTCGTTAAATCGCAAACACGAAGTTACGTCAAAATAATTTCGTTAAATCGCAAGCACGAAGTTTCGTAAAAAAAAAATTTCGTTAAATCGCAAACACGAAGTTTCGTCAAAATAATTTCGTTAAATCGGAATACGAAGTTTCGTCAAAATAATTTCGTTAAATCGAAACACGAAGTTTCGTCAAAATAATCTCGCCAGACAAGCCACCATCGAATCCAAAGTCGCTTTATATCGAAACCGAAAATTTGACCTTTGCTTTACCTGTAGGCGCTCCGGCCCGTACTATAAGATCAAAAACACTTAGCAGATACGCAAGATTCATGGGTTACGAGCAGACAGACAAGCTCCCATCGAATGCAAAGTCGCTTTATATCGAAATCGATCATTTGAGCTTTGCTTTACCTGTAGGCGCTCCGGCCCGTACTATAAGATCAAAAACACTTAGCAGATACGCAAGATTCATGGGTTACGAGCAGACAGACAAGCTCCCATCGAATGCAAAGTCGCTTTATATCGAAATCGATCATTTGAGCTTTGCTTTGCCTGTAGGTGCTCCGGCTCGTATTATGAGATGAAAAACACATCATTCAATGCAAATACGCAAGATTCGTGCGTTTCGAGCAGCCAGACAAGCCCCCATCGAATGCAAAGTTGCTTTATAACGAAATCGAACATTGAAGTTTTGAGCTCGCTGTAGGCATTCCAGCTCGTATTATGAAATCAAAAACATTTCATTATATGCAAAAAAGCAAGATTCATTGTTCCGAGCAGCCAAACAGGCCCCAATCGAATGCAAAGTCGCTTTATAACGAAATCGAACATTTGAGTTTTTCCTTCGCTGTAGGCGTTCCAGCTCGTATTATGAGATCAATAACTCTTTATTCTATGCAAATACGCCAGTTTCATGCGTTCCGAGCAGCCAAACAGGCCCCAAATCGAATGCAAAGTCGCTTTATAACGAAATCGAACATTTGAGTTTTTCGTTCGATGTCGGCGTTCCAGCTCGTATTATGAAATGAAAAACACATCATTCTACGCACATACGGAAGATTCATGCGTTTCGAGCAGCCAGACAAGCTCCCATCGTATGCAAAGTCACTTTATAATCGAAATCGAACATTTGACCTTTGCTCTACCCTTGACGCTCCGTCTCCTATTGTAAGATCAAAAACACTTAGTTACACGTAAATACGCAAGATTCATGCGTTTCGAGGAGCCAGACAAGCCGAATCCCACCGAAGTGGAATTTGCCTCCAGTACTAGGACATGCGAATCCAATCTTTTTTTAGTCACCTATATTCCCCACCTTTAACCTAGACCTATCTCCCCCAAGTTCGATCAACCGAGTGTCTCGACGACCGACATCCAGAGGGGCGTATCTCGTACCGCTGAGCATGTGAAACCTTACACGACACGCCCTTTTCCGTCGCAGCGTTCGATATCCTTTATCTTCTGTAGTACAGTAACGCAAAGGGATCATCCGAATTTGCTTCATCTTTTATACCAGTTCCGGAAACGGGCTTTCCTTTCTCCCCCATATGCGAAATCGTATCTCGAATAGCCATTGGGGTAAAGACGCCGTGCAGGGAGGGTCGCGGGAGCCAATTTCATTGCACACATCTGTAGACACGTCCGCACACGGATCGAGAGTAGTGTAATGATTGCGTCCTTCGACAACAATTGAGCAAAGAGCCCGAAGCGACGAGGCCGAACGATCGATGACCGCTCAGTGATAGACAGTCGTATGGTATCCAAGATATTCAACAATCGCTGGAAGCTTGCAGCGCAAAGATACATTCGCCGTCGGGTTGGTGGATCATCCGTGGAAAGGCCCGCGGGTCGTGTGTGCATGTGTTGAGAGAGAGAGAGAGAGAGAGAGAGAGAGAGAGAGAGAGAGAGAGAGAGCCATTGGCGAAAGGCCGCAGTGTGAAGTTTCCCCATTTGCCGGTGTATCGGTGCGCGTAATTCGATGCACACACGGCCAGGAGCGGGAGAGCCGAGAGCACGAAGGGTAGGACAGCACGCGCGGACTTGGTCCACCGCGTTTGTGGCCTTTTCCTCGGTGACGCGTGTATGCATTTCGCCTTTGCCAGCACCCGAGCGAGACGGGAGGACTGTGAGTCCAGGATCAACGAAATTCCGCGCGTTGGCCCTCGGCCATCGGATTTCGAAGGCAAACTGCACTACGAATCGTGAAAGACGAAACGACGGGTCTCGATGCACAGCGAGGGCGATGATGCGCGCTCAAGTCTTTCGCACGCATCGATACGTCGTTGCGAACGAAGGATCGGGAATCGAAGAAAAGAAATACTGGGGTGGAAGCGACGGGAAACGACTTTCCGGTGATCCGAAAAGGATTGATAATACTTTGCTCGCTGACCCGTTCAATTAACGACGATCTTCCCGGAAATTGTATCGTGGGCATTGAAATATGTGGAGGACTCTCTGCATACGGATCGCCGAATGATCTCTGCATTATAATCAATTTCACGCCGATTGGAGACTCACAATGATATTCTCGCATGTTCTCACAGATGCACACAAAGATACTCAACACAGAACTCACACATGTATTCACGGAGACTCACACAAATATTCACGGATTTCATTGGGTACGTTTTTTTTTTTATATTGTTAAAGTTGAAATATCCCGATCCCTTTTTTATGCTTTGCATATCTGTGAGAGATTGTACTTTATGTATTTTCTCTTTCGAGAACTCTCAGAGCGATCATGCTCAGTCAATGCATTGCCTAAGCATTTATTGACTATGAAGTACGGAACCCAAAAATAATACGCATCTTTTGCAAGAATTAACGAAGGTGTCATTTAGGATACTCTTAAACTGTAAAAAAATCGGCGTTAAAATTGGCACAGTTTTAACACCAGTGCGGTGTCTATATAGGTCCGTCAATTTTGTGTTAACCGAGTACTCTGCCATGGTGTACAAAACCTACTGTGTAAGAAAATTAGTGTAAATTAAGAATTGCACTCAACACCGTACAGTTAACACTAATCTACAATAATACTGTTCGGTGTAAAAACACCCCAAAGTGTAGCGGATTGACACAAGTCTGTGGTGATGACTATTATTATTGTTATTGACCTTTATAATGGATAGATAATATGTACTTGAAATGAGTATTCAACTAATGAATCCCAACAGATACTCACTTTACCAATGAAATATTGGACGACCCTCGACGAGCAATATGATTTTAGTGAAGTTAATAAATCTTTTTCGCGCTTTACACTTAACGTGTCTTCGCCGTCATATGTTAACATTAAATTGATCGAAGTAAATGTACCACCACTGCGGTATTGATATTATATTAATTTCGAAACTGGATTTATACATTTATATGTACACCTATAGCAGTGTTGAAATTACTTAATCAACACCGAATTGATGGACCTACATTTACACGAACAGCAGTGTTAAAATCGTATTTTTTTTTATTTCAACACCGAATTATGACAATTCTACACCCCTATAGTATTGATTTGCTACAAAACCAAATGGTGCAACTTGTAACAAAGTAACACCAGATCTTGTTTTTACACTTTGCACCGAGTAAAATGGACTCTATAATGGTGTTGTTATTGACACTGGTGTCTTTTACACCGCACACTGTGACATTTCACACCGGCAAATTTTTGTACAGTGTATATTGACGCTCGGGTACACTTTCGCTTGTGAGAAATAACTTGGCTCGGCGCCATCTGGCGGCGAAAGCCGTTAGTTGATGGTCCAACTAGAGGCTTCGCATACGCTCGCAGATTTTCACATATACTCACGGATTTTCACGTACGCTCGCTGATTTTCACGTATACTCACGGATTTTCACATACGCTCGCTGATTTTCACATACGCTCGCTGATTTTCACATATACTCACGGATTTTCACATATACTCACGGATTTGCACATACGCTCGCAGATTTTTACATATACTCACGGATTTTAACATACGCTCGCTGATTTCCACATATACTCACGGATTTTCACATACGCTCGCAGATTTTCACATATACTCACGGATTTTCACATACGCTCGCAGACACTCGCTCCGCATTCTTTGAAGGGCGTTCGTGAAGAAATTATGAGATCACGAGGTTATGGCCAGAACAGGTCTTCTTGACGAATTCTGTGGGAGCTCGCAACGAGCACGGGACACAATAGCCCACTAGTTTTGAATATATAATACAGCCGAGAAGCTCAGTGTTCCGTACTGGTGGATCGCGCCCGATTGTTTGGGCATTTGGTGCGCATACAAAAGAGGTGGACGCAACATTTTACCGGAAATGACTCACATACACTGGGAATCTTGGAGATTCGGAATAGAAGTTGCTAAAGTTTGCGAATTGTTTGCCGTAAGTTGCGTTCGCTCGAGGGGGGGGGGGGGGGGAGGAGGTGGAGAGGTTTTCGTTCACGACCGAGGAAATACGGAACGGAGCTAAGAAACAAATAATGGTTAAATTCAGGAAACTAACTTGCCCAGCCAAAACCATCGTATCTGCTAAGTCCCCGATTCACTGGATTTTATTTATTCGCTTTACCGCAGTAACGGTGGTGGGAAGAAACTGGATTCCTGTTGGAGACGGTAATAAAGGACAAATTCAATTTGCTGATAAAATAGAGGCGGCATTGAAAACAAATTTGAAGGCACTGTCGACAATAGCAATGAAGCCATCTTCAATGCTGAGATTAAAAATAGTTTATACACCGAAAAAAAAGGTTTTGCAGTATCAAACTAAGCTGCGGTTGCGGCTGGCGAAGGAAATATTTGGTCGATTGATATAAATATTAAGTCGATTGAACGAATATTTACTTGAATTGAACAAACATTTTGTTCAATCGATCAAACATTTCCTTCGCCACCCGCAATCGCACTTTAGTTGATATTACCAAACCTTTTTTTTTCAGTGTACGCATTTTTGAATTTGTTTACAATGTTGTCCTTGAAAGTATCTTCGAATTTGTCTTTAGCGGGATCTTCGAAAGTATCTTCCAATTTGTCTTCATTGCTTTCTCCAATTATATCCAATAATTTCCGTTTCAATAAGACAGACACGTATTTTCAACATATCGCAAAATGATCGATCGCTTAATAAACAAATTTCCGCCGATCGATAAGCTTTCCCGCCTGTACCGCCTTGGTCAATACGTTCGGCAACGCTGCACTTAGCATTGACAACTGCAAAAAAAAAAAAAAACTATCGAACATTAATGGACGGTATTGGAAGCTTTTGCATACAAACGTTTTTTTTTTGAAATTTCAGAGACGTGCATTGCGATTCTTCAGTAAAATTTGTATTTTTGATTAACATTTTTGTAAATATTCGGCGAAAGTTTTGCAGTTTTAACATCTGGTATTTTTATTTAACCAAAATTGTACATTAATGTTCAATTAATGTAAGTATGTAAGCGAATTTCAACTTCCGGTACATTAGACTTACAATTTGCTTTCACAGTGTAGACTTTGAGTCTCCACAATAGATGCGGTGCGCATTAGGAGTTCATTGTCAATTGAATCGAAGGCATTGACAAATGTCTTCTCCTCGATAAACTCCTTCGTTCCCAAAGTAGCTAACTTAACCAAATTTGGCATATTGATTCTTTGGTATTTGGTATAATGATCTATGCTTGTGATAACAAAAGTCCAAGCCAAGATGTAAACGCACGTAAACAACCGATATTCACGGAAAAAAATAGTTGGTTCGGTCAACTAAACTGTTTATTAGTTGGGTATAAATTGGTTACCGTAACGATTTGTATCGTTAGAATGACTACCTAGCATTAGTTCCATCTACCATTAATAGTTCGTCGACGCGAATAGTAAACGCAACTAACTCGAGTAGTTAGTCCAGCTACTGAAACAGTATTCAGGATGGCAAATGATGGACAACGAATTTTATAGGTACCCTAATCAATTGTAGTTGTTAGTGCAACCAAGCTCGGCGCGCGTGCCGGTCAACCAACTGAAATTGTTGCCTCAACGAAACGTAGTTGCTGCGAACCCGAGCATGACACCTTTATACATGCAAGGCACTTGTTATTTTATTAGTGTCGCTAATCGTGAAGATCTACGAGAGACAAACGGGTATAATCACTTACTAAATTAATTAATATGTATTTGCTTATTGACAGGGAGAGATATAGCAGGTTCGGAAACATTGCAGACTTTAGCGCATGCACTTAAAAAAAAAATGTTTCATCACCTACCAGTTGCCTCAAAGAATCATGCGTATAACTGGTTTGTACGATAATGTTCAAGCAGACGTGATTCTTATAAACAAGTTATAAAAACTATATTTTTTAAAATGAGCTTAGCCGAGTGAATAAGGTCGTGGACTACTAATCGCAAGATCGCAGGTTCGAATCCTCGTTACGGACCAAATAATTTCTTCCGAGGTTTCCATGGTACGAAGCTAATAAAAACGATAGTAAACCAATTTCGGGGGATAACAAAGCATTGCGCGGTTGCGCGGATAAATGTTTTGTGTTAATTGTGTACTAATATTTTTGGCAATGTGCCGTTCGATCAACCGAGTCGATTGGTTGCAACAGGCTAGTAAATTATTCAAGTGATCAAGTAAATGGCTAATCCAACAATTTTACCACCAGTTGGCCCAACTAACAAATTAGTTGGTCTAGCGAATACAAAACCAACAAACTTAAAAGAGTTGACCCAACCAATTTATCGTCTGGCGCTCAGAGCACTAAGACTATTGGTTGACTCAACTATTGTTTTTTTCTTGTTCGTCCAATTAAGTCGTTTTATCCGTGATGAGCATGGCTAAAACCTCCCAGGCCGACATCGTTTCTCAATACACGTAAGCGCAGCGCACAATGCACTCAGAGACAACAAAATCGAATATACTCCGTTTGAGTCGGACGAACGCCCGATCGAAGTGCGTTCACTGAATTCACATATCGAGCAGTGCCGGTTGGGTATCGCCGTTTCAATGGCTCCAACGGCTGCAGTCTCGGGTTACTTGGTTACGAAACGCTGTTCATTGTCAACGGTAGTCAAGCGAGCCTCTCGATGCTTCCGCGTGCAGAGGACGTGTCGCTATTTCACCGTGACAAAAAGCAAAAGCTCCGCCGCCGGGCTCTTCCCTTCAGCACAAGTCGAAGCGGAACAGAAGTCGTGAAGATGGTGTAAACAGGAAAGTAGTCGGAACTGCGCTGAGGAAAGAGCCCGGAGGTGCCGTTAAAGAAGGAAATGACTGTATATGGAGAACGTCCTCATCCGGGCAGCGCTTTCTGTCTTGGATTTCAAGAATTAATTTTCTTTGCCATCACCCGAGCGAGTTGGTAAAGAGAACCCGATTGAATATGGGTGATCTGTTATTTCCACTGCGCTGACGTATTCAATATATATATATATATATATATCAGAGAGGTTGCTTACCATCCAGAGACGTACAAGACCTTACCCAATGGCCTTTGGTGTATTCACAAAGAGACTCGAGTCATAAGACGGCGAAGTATGAATCACACTACTGTGCCGGTCATATATCTGGCGGATCGATTGTGGAAAGTCGTGTCAAAGACGATGCTCTTCGGCGTTTGCAGGCATTTATTGGAAATTGTTCACTTCCGTCCGTGTGCGCGGCTAGAATAAGCGTGACTTTGCAGATCATAAATATATGCATCGAGGCGGTCGCAGCGATAATGAGATTTCGATGACAGGATTTTGTGGAAAAAAATATCATTAGATTTAGGCTATGGTTTCAATACAAGGGTATTTGAGGTCGCCAAAGTTAAATATGGAATTTCAATTTCAAGTTTCGATGAGCTACTGGGAAATGGAAGAAGCAACGATTCCCCAAATATTTCCTTCCCAAATTTTGCACCCGGAGTTACGATCGTGGAGCTTTCGCGATCGAGGAGCTTTCGCGATCGAGGAGCTTTCGCGATCGAGGGGTTCGCGGTCCAAGGAGTTTTTGCAATCAAGGAGTTTTTGCGATCAAGGAGTTTTTGCGATCAAGGAGTTTGTGGTCCAAGGAGTTTGCGATCAAGGAGTTTGCGGTCCAAGGAGCTTGCGATCAAGGAGTTCGCGATCAAGGAGTTTGCGGTCCAAGGAGTTTGCGGTCCAAGGAGTTTGCGATCAAGGAGTTCGCGATCAAGGAGTTTTTGCGATCAAGAAGTTTTTGCGATCAAGGAGTTTGCGGTCCAAGGAGTTTTTGCGATCAAGAAGTTTTTGCGATCAAGGAGTTCGCGATCAAGGAGTTTTTGCGATCAAGAAGTTTTTGCGATCAAGGAGTTTGCGGTCCAAGGAGCTTGCGATCAAGGAGTTTGCGGTCCAAGGAGTTTGCGGTCCAAGGAGTTTGCGGTCCAAGGAGTTTGCAGTCCAAGGAGTTCGCGATCAAGGAGTTTTTGCGATCAAGGAGTTCGCGATCAAGGAGTTTGCGGTCCAAGGAGTTTGCGATTAAGGAGTTTTTGCGATCAAGGAGTTTTTGCGATCAAGGAGTTTGCGATCAAGGAGTTTTTGCGGTTAAGGAGTTTGCGGTCAAGGAATCACGATCAAGGAGTTACCAACTTCGGAGCTGTATATAAAATTAAACCCAGAGTTTCCAACGTCATGTTTCCAGAACTCGTACAGACGCCCTGCAAAGTTCATTTTCATTGACAATTAACGGACGAGACGTAGCTGAATCCGACTGCAATTATAATTTCCTACCTCCGCTTGTGTAACAACCACCTTAGCGAGAACGAGAACTGCGGAGATAAACTCATAAATTTGAGTGAACGCATAAAGCGAAATAGAAGGTGGAGTTCAGAGAGATAGCGGCGTAAAGATATATAAAGCCGAACGTATATGCCGCTATTAATTACTGATAGTAACGTAGCGTTTTGGTTGTCTTGATCCTGTGGATTTTACCCGACCGCGATGGTGAGGTTTCCAGTGGGAAACGTTTCATTATTCGTAGCAATTTCTACATACTGGCGAACGAGTTATATATACTTGGTGACCCTGTAATACGCCATCGTCATGTAAGTAAATCTGCCGCTTTCTCTGACTTACCATCCAACTTTGGTTTCCTTTTTTTCTTCGTTTTCGTGATTATCTTATTTTTTTAAATAATATCGTGTCGTAATTGGAATTTTGCAAAACATCCGAAAATCACATCTGGATATGAGGCATTCTTTATCGACTGGGCAACTTTTTTCGGTCGACCTCTCAGATGTTTTTTTTTTTAAATTTGCCAGTTTGTAGTATTACCTGAGAGATGCTTCTGTGATTTTTTTTTAGATTTTTAAAGTGCACCCTTCAGGATTTACGTTTTTAAAAAAAAAATATCAGTATATCTCAGAAAATATTGATCAGTCAAAAAATTCGTAGGAACATTAATATTTTTATTTTTCATCAACTTTCGAATGATGTTCGATTCATAATTTTCCCGATACGGGAAGGTCCATTTTTCGTTAAAAAAATAAAGTAAAAATAATTTTTTTCTGCCAAAAGCACACCTTCGATTCTGGTTCCAATTTTACACGACATTTAGCATTGTATAAAGATTCTAAAAGAAAAATTCCCAAAGTGGTACCTACGATTCTTACGTGCTGAAAAAATAATGAAATATAAAATTTAATTCATATGGATTCGTACAAACTCGCCTATTATTTGGATAACTGAAAGGGATTTGCCCGCAGTCGGTAAATTTGTTACACATCATTGGGAAACTTTTTTTTTTTTTAAATAGAAGTTCTTTGTTAGAGGTTTTCTTTTTTAATTTTTAATTTGTTTATTTTTTTTGAGCACATAAGAACCGCAGATACCAGTTTGGGATTTTTTTTTTTAGAATCTTCATGCAATGCCGAATTTCCTGTAAAATTGGGACCAGAATCGAAAGTGTGTTTTTAGTAGAAAAAAATTGTTTCAATCTTTTTTTTTTCACGAAACGTGGACTTTCCCGTATCGGGAAAATTATCACTCTAACATCATTCGAAAGTTGATGAAGAATACAAAAATTTAATGTTCCTACGAATTTTTTGAGTGACCAATATTTTCTGAGATATATTGATATTTAAAAAAAAAAAAACGTAAATCCTGAAGGGTGCACTTTAAAAATCTAAAAAAAATCACAGAAGCATCTCTCAAGTAGTACTACAAACTGGCAAATTAAAAAAAAAAAAAACATCTGAGAGGTCGACCGAAAAAATTAGCCCAGTTGATAAAGAGTGCCTCATATATTAAAATTTATGTCACATTTATACGATATAGACGTTAGATATATTTACGTAATTTCTGTTCGACTTCTATTATAGAAATCGGTCACAGTCAACAGGCAGTTTAATTCGTGACGGACTGGCGCAGGGATTTTTATGTAAAAATTAAAAATTTGCATGAGAATTCAAAAGAGTAAAAGGCCTGTTAATTTCAGGCAGTAAGACGTGTTTAATTTTTTTTTTTATCGGTACAAAAAAAAAATCGTGTCGAAAATCCCTTGCAATTCTAATAAAAAAAGCGTGCAAAGTGATTTGCACAATTACTTCCTCATGTTTTATCGTTTTTCGTTTAACTTCCACTCTGATAAATTTCGCTCTTAGATTTTGGCTTCCTCATAGAGTAAGCTATAATTAACATACAATGTTAAACTCTTTTTAATTGTATTTTTGATTTCGGTATAAAAAATCATGTGCAACTAATTTCCACCTTTTTCCTAAGATAAAAAAATTTCTGCATCACATGAAATTAAAATCGTCAAAATCTACACCAGAGTTTATTATAGGAAATCGCAAGCCGAAATGTACGAATTTCATGATTTCTAAGACAATTTTTAGTGTATTAAACGAATTATTTTTATCTTTTATCTTTGAAAATCGCGTTTGTCCCCAATTTGAACATAGAAAAAAAAACGCCATTTTCAAAGATTGCAAAAAAAAATTATGAAAAAATTCATAGCTATTCAGCAAAATAAACGAATTATTTTTATGAAAGAAGATAGTTAATAGTTTTCGGGTAATTTGTTGAATAACAATTTGTATCTTCAATTTTTTTAATGAAAAATTGCAATAATTATTTCACAAAAGCAATCTTTGCAGCACCTCCCATGCACTTCATTTTTTTTTTTTTTTCAGATTTTTATCCCATCGAGAGGTGTTCGAAATTTTCGAATCGATTTGCCAATATTCACAATACCAAAGTTGCTTCCAATCGAATTACTTGTAACGAGACTTTCGTTGCAGCTTGCCGAAGTCAATGTTACGCAATTAATGGACGTTCGGCAGTTCCGCTGAAAATTTAACGCAGCGATGAGCAAACCAGCTTGGGCTTTTTTGTTATTCCCCCGTACGATTGCACAGATCTTCAAACAGACAATAATTAGGTGATTACGGAATGCTCGGTGAGCTTCCACCCGGGCGCAATCGCGAGGCTATATAGCGACACTTCATCGCGTAATGAAGCTGGAATAAAAGCTTCCGTACCTCAGCTTTTATTTTCACCTCAAATATTTACATTAGCAGTAAGTGGTCGCCCGGCCGAGGAACGGATGGATACTTTCAAACCGCGCCACTCGGCCCAACCACGATCTTTTTCCGCGCGTATACTTAGGCGTATGCTGAAATATAAAAAGTTCATTCCCATTGCGGGGCTTTAAATATCCCTCACCGAAAAGAACTACTGGAAACTACTGCAAAATACTACTGGCAGTATCCAGTAGTTGATTACTCATAAACTACTGAACTACTGCCCAGTGCTAAATTGGCGGACTACTAAAAACTACTCGATGCATTGAGCAGTTAACTACTGAACACTAATGGGTATTTTGAGTAGTTAACTACTAATGAGTAGTTAACTACTCCAAACTACTATTAATGTCCAGTAGTTAACTACTAGAAATTCCCGTAGTTTTCAGTAGTTCACTGCTGGGAATTCTCGTAGTTTCCAGTAGTTCGCTACTGGGAATTCACGTAGTTTCCAGTAATTCCCTGCTGGAATGTTGCCCTCACCGAAAGGAACTACTAGGGGTCCAGTAGTGACTACTGGAGGTTCAGTAGTCCCTGCTGGCATTGCGGCCCTCATCGAAAAGAACTACTGAAAATTACTGCAAAATACTACTGGCAGTATCCAGTAGTTGACTACTAATAAACTACTGAACTACTGCCCAGTGCCAAATTGGCGGACTACTGAAAACTACTCGATCTATTGAGCAGTTAACTACTGAACACTACTGGGTATTTTGAGTAGTTAACTACTACTGAGTAGTTAACCACCAGTAGTTACCACCAGTAGTTACCACCAGTAGTTACTCCAAACTACTATGAATGTCCAGTAGTTAACTACTAGAAATTCCCGTAGATTTCAGTAGTTCACTACTGGGAATTCACGTAGTTTCCAGTAATTCCGTGCTGGAATTTTGCCCTCACCGAAAGGAACTACTAGGGGTCCGGTAGTGACTACTGGAGGTTCAGTAGTCCCTGCTGGCATTGCAGTAGTCACTACACATGGAGTTACTACGTCCTAGTTACTCCTCAACAGTCAGCAATTATTACTGAGGACGTAGTAGTTCCTGCATCAGTAATGACTACTTATAAGTAGTTCGGTGAGGGCAAACTTCCAGCAGGGAACTACTGGAAACTACGTGAATTCCCATTAGTGAAGTACTGGAAACTACGAGAATTCCCAGCAGTGAACTACTGAAAACTACGGGAATTGCTAGTAGTTAACTACTGGACATTCGTAGTAGTTTGGAGTAGTTAACTACTCAAAATACCCAGTAGTGTTCAGTAGTTAACTGCTCAATACTTCGAGTAGTTTTCAGTAGTCCGCCAATTTAGCACTGGGCAGTAGTTCAGTAGTTTACTAGTAGTTAACTACTGGATACTGCCAGTAGTATTTTGCAGTAGTTTTCAGTAGTTCTTTTCGGTGAGGGATTTGAAGTTCCGCAATGGAAATGAACTTTTTATATTTCAGCATACAAGTTCGAGTAGTTTTCAGTAGTTCGCCAATTTAGCACTGGGCAGTAGTTCAGTAGTTTACTAGTAGTTAACTACGGGATACTGCCAGTAGTATTTTGCAGTAGTTTTCAGTAGTTCTTTTCGGTGAGCGATATTCCGAATGCAGAGTCGCGATGTGGACTTTTTTTTTTTGGTTCACAGTGAGCGAGCGGTTACGAGACAACGAAAAAAAAAAAATTGGGCGTCGTGACTGTTTTGGCAAAACGATGATTTTTCAATTTTTCTCGTCCTCGTCCATCGGTAGAGTTTATCTGGCTCGTGACTGCATAGCCAATCACGGTAATAACCAATAACGGTTCTTTTTTTTGCCTGAGTTTCAATAAAAAATACGCAAAGTGGCGTATCACTTTTTGGGGTAAAATTCTGATGGATCGTCCGGTATAAAAATGTTCATGGATGCAACATTTTTATCCCCATTGTATTTACATTAAGTTCAATTTTTTTTTCTTTTTTTTTAAATTACATTGCAACAACATTTACATTCACTTAAATTTTTACGGTACATTTTTTATTTTGATTCACGTTGTAACGATTCTTCTTTTGCCTGAGTTTCAATAAAAAGTATGGAAAGTGGCGTATAATTTTTGGGGAAAAATTCTGATGGTTCGTTTAGTATAAAAATGTTCATGGATGCAACATTCTTATCTCCGTTGCATTTACATTAGGTTCGATTTTTAATTTATTACATTGCATTACACTAATGTAATGCGTTGATTAAACTTTACATGGCATTTTTATATTTTACAGAAAAATGTTATTAGATTACAACCGTATTTACATTTACTTACATTTTTACGGTACATTTTTTATTTATTTATTTATTTATTTTTTTCGATGCTGCGAAAGAGATTCGCGCACTACTCGGTTGATTTTATTTGGGGAAATTTATTTAGTGGCCCTTCTTGTGTTTAATTGCAACCCTTCAACGACCAAGCTTATCGCTAGATGAAAAACAAAATTACCTCCAAAAAAAATATGACGAATTTTTCGAAAATGATTTTTTCTTCCAATTATACACTCAAATAACAAAATTTTCCGACGAAATTATTATGTTTCATTGAAAGGTATTTTTTTTCGCGTTACGATTTTTTCAAATTATTTCTATCATTTTGAGACCACGACGATAAAATCTTAAAGTCAATGTTATCCGTGACAACGAAAGCTTTGAGAGGCTTTTTCATCGGTAAAAGCTTTGTTTTACCGATGGTAAAACCCGTCGGACGCGAGAAAACCCAGAGGTGTATTTTTAAGGTGTCTTTATAGGATTAAAGGACTGGCACTTGACAACACGAATCTCGAGTTTCCAACGTTAACAAATTGGGTTGGTCTCGATCGATTGAATTGAACTCGTGAGTCGACGTCGCGTTTGCCGAGGGACAACGGGTTGCTTTGCCGGTCGCAAGAGTGCCGTAACGAGACAGTATCGAGCTTTTTTTTCACCGAGCCCGCGAAACGAAGCGCTGCACAATAATAAATTTCGGCGATTTTTTTGCCACACTATTCGTCACGTCCTTTCCCCATTATTGCTATTATTTTTGGTTCATTACTTTGTATCTATTGGTATCTGAGCGACGTATATTTCTCCATTAGGACTTTACCCTCACCGGAAAGAACTACTAGGGGTCCAGCAGTGACAACTGGAGGTTCAGTAGTCACTGCTGGCGTTGCACTAGTTACTACACATGTAGTCACTACTTCCTAGTAGTTACTCCTCAACAGTCAGTAATGATTACTGAGGACGTGGTAGTTTCTGCATCAGTAATTACTACTCGAGACAGCAGTAGTTCCTGTATAAGTAGTTACCACTTCTGTGTAGTTACTATTTGAATCTCGAGATTCGATTAGTGACTACACAGAGTCAGTAACTACTTATACAGGAACTACTGCTGTCTGGAGTAGTAATTATTTGTCTGTAGTAATCACTTATGTAGGAACTACTCGCAGTCTCGAGTAGTAATTACTTATATGCAATTACTGCATCAGTAATTACTACTCGAGACAGCAGTAGTTCCTGTATAAGTAGTTACCACTTCTGTGTAGTTACTATTTGAATCTCGAGATTCGATTAGTGACTACACAGAGTCAGTAACTACTTATACAGAAACTACTGCTGTCTGGAGTAGTAATTATTTATCTGTAGTAATTACTTATACAGGAACTACTCGCAGTCTCGAGTAGTAATTACTTATATGCAACTACTGCATCAGTAATTACTACTCGAGACAGCAGTAGTTCCTGTATAAGTAGTTACCACTTCTGTGTAGTTACTATTTGAATCTCGAGATTCGATTAGTGACTACACAGAGTCAGTAACTACTTATACAGGAACTACTGCTGTTTGGAGTAGTAATTATTTGTCTGTAGTAATCACTTATGTAGGAACTACTCGCAGTCTCGAGTAGTAATTACTTATATGCAATTACTGCATCAGTAATTACTACTCGAGACAGCAGTAGTTCCTGTATAAGTAGTTACCACTTCTGTGTAGTTACTATTTGAATCTCGAGATTCGATCAGTAACTACACAGAGGTGGTAATTACTTATACAGGAACTACTGCTGTCTGGAGTATTAATTATTTATCTGTAGTAATTACTTATACAGGAACTACTGCAGTCTCGAGTAGTAATTACTTATATGCAATTACTGCATCAGTAATTACTACTCGAGACAGGAGTAGTTCCTGTATAAGTAGTTACTACTTCTGTGTAGTTACTATTTGAATCTCGAGATTCGATTAGTAACTACACAGAGTCAGTAACTACTTATACAGGAACTACTCGCAGTCTCGAGTAGTAATTACTTATATGCAATTACTGCTTATGCATTAACTATCGAATCCTGAAATAGAACTACCTATAAGTAGTCATTACTGATGCAGGAACTACTACGTCCTCAGTAATAATTACTGACTGTTGAGGAGTAACCAGCAAGTAGTAACTCCATGTGTAGTGACTACTGCAATGCCCGCAGGGACTACTGAACCTCCAGAAGTCACTGCTGGACCCCTAGTAGTTCTTTTGCTGGTTTTCAGGTTGATCTCAGGTGGGTCAGAACGTGAGGGTATCGGTAAGAAAAGCATCAATTCACTTTTATTTTGCTGTGACTGTCAAACTCACACTGAATCGGTATGAAAAATGTAATCCACTGTTTCCGAGTACCTTCGAATTTCACGGCTGAACGGAAGTTATTAGCGTCTTCGTTCGTCAGTTGGTTCCTTGCAAGCTCAATGGTTAACGGGAACTGCAATCCACATTTCTTCCGGAGCTCGTCAACTTGACCAAAAGAAAGTTATTAACGTCGTCATCCATAAGTTATTCGTATACGAATGCGCTAATAATGTTCGATTTGGCACAAAAGCTTGGCAACGATGAGCAAAAAGAATTAGCTTTTGATACTGACTGAGCCCAGCTCGATAGCGCAGGGTGCAGTTGGTTTCGGATCGTCTGAAAGATGACTCAGATCTACTTGATAAGTTATCCGCACAAGAGGCAGCAACGCCCGTAATAGCTGAATCGGTTACTCCGTCCAACTGGGTCCAGAATCAAGATAAGCATTCTCCCGAAATTTCAGGCCACTCGACGAAAATCTGTCCCACTGTTCGGCGAACCAAAGATGTGCTAGGGGTAGTTGACATAGGCGGAGCCGTAGAAGGCAATTGGTTTCGGATCGGCTGAAAGATGACTCAGATCTACTTGGTAAGGTATCCGCACAAGTGGCAGCAACGCCCGTAATAGCTCAATCAGCTACTCCGTCCTACTGTGTCCAGAATCAAGATAAGCATTCTCCCGAAATTTCAGGCAACTCGACGAAAATCTGTCCCACTGTTCGGCGAACCAAAGATGTGCTAGGGGTAGTTGCCATAGGCGGAGCCGTAGAAGGCAATTGGTTTCGAGTCGTCTGAAAGATGACTCAGATCTACTTGATAAGTTATCCGCACAAGAGGCAGCAACGCCCGTAATAGCTGAATCGGTTACTCCGTCCAACTGGGTCCAGAATCAAGATAAGCATTCTCCTGAAATTTCAGGCAACTCGACGAAAATCTGTCCCACTGTTCGGCGAACCAAAGATGTGCTAGGGGTAGTTGACATAGGCGGAGCCGTAGAAGGCAATTGGTTTCGGGTCGTCTGAAAGATGACTCAGATCTACTTGATAAGTTATCCGCACAAGAGGCAGCAACGCCCGTAATAGCTGAATCGGTTACTCCGTCCAACTGGGTCCAGAATCAAGATAAGCATTCTCCTGAAATTTCAGGCAACTCGACGAAAATCTGTCCCACTGTTCGGCGAACCAAAGATGTGCTAGGGGTAGTTGACATAGGCGGAGCCGTAGAAGGCAATTGGTTTCGGGTCGTCTGAAAGATGACTCAGATCTACTTGATAAGTTATCCGCACAAGAGGCAGCAACGCCCGTAATAGCTGAATCGGTTACTCCGTCCAACTGGGTCCAGAATCAAGATAAGCATTCTACTGAAATTTCAGGCAACTCGACGAAAATCTGTCCCACTGTTCGGCGAACCAAAGATGTGCTAGGGGTAGTTGACATAGGCGGAGCCGTAGAAGGCAATTGGTTTCGGGTCGTCTGAAAGATGACTCAGATCTACTTGATAAGTTATCCGCACAAGAGGCAGCAACGCCCGTAATAGCTGAATCGGTTACTCCGTCCAACTGGGTCCAGAATCAAGATAAGCATTCTACTGAAATTTCAGGCAACTCGACGAAAATCTGTCCCACTGTTCGGCGAACCAAAGATGTGCTAGGGGTAGTTGACATAGGCGGAGCCGTAGAAGGCAATTGGTTTCGGGTCGTCTGAAAGATGACTCAGATCTACTTGATAAGTTATCCGCACAAGAGGCAGCAACGCCCGTAATAGCTGAATCGGTTACTCCGTCCAACTGGGTCCAGAATCAAGATAAGCATTCTCCTGAAATTTCAGGCAACTCGACGAAAATCTGTCCCACTGTTCGGCGAACCAAAGATGTGCTAGGGGTAGTTGACATAGGCGGAGCCGTAGAAGGCAATTGGTTTCGGGTCGTCTGAAAGATGACTCAGATCTACTTGATAAGTTATCTGCACAAGAGGCAGCAACGCCCGTAATAGCTGAATCGGTTACTCCGTCCAACTGGGTCCAGAATCAAGATAAGCATTCTCCTGAAATTTCAGGCAACTCGACGAAAATCTGTCCCACTGTTCGGCGAACCAAAGATGTGCTAGGGGTAGTTGCCATAGGCGGAGCCGTAGAAGGCAGTTGGTTTCGGATCGGCTGAAAGATGACTCAGATCTACTTGATAAGGTATCCGCACAAGAGGCAGCAACGCCCGTAATAGCTGAATCGGTTACTCCGTCCAACTGGGTCCAGAATCAAGATAAGCATTCTCCCGAAATTTCAGGCAACTCGACGAAAATCTGTCCCACTGTTCGGAGAAGCCGAAGGAGGTAGTTGGTCTCGGATCGGCTGAAAGATGACTCAGATCTACTTGATGAGGTATCCGCACAAGTGGCAGCAACGCCCGTAATAGCTGAATCAGCTACTCCGTCCTACTGGGTCCAGAATCAAGATAAGCATTATTTCGAAATTTCAGGCAACTCGACGAAAATCTGTCCCACTGTTCGGCGAACCAAAGATGTGCTAGGGCTAGTTGCCATAGGCGGAGCCGGAGGAGGTTGCAATGCTCAGGAGCCGTTGGTACCTTTCGAAAGACGTCGCCCGCTTCTTCCTGGTAATTAGTGTATTCTCTAAGTGGCGGGAGTCATTAGGCTCTTTGTCGCTCTCCATCTAGCCCTCTCTTTCCCGAGAATTCAGATTCCGGCGTAAGATGTCTACGTAGCAGGCGACATACACGTACCTATAATAGGGCTCCCCTGGAGTTTGAATAGTTTCGGGAGAGAGAACTGGCGCTCTTGCCTCCAGTCCCGAAAGTCCGCGACCCCTTCTGCGCCCCATCGCGCGGGTACCTTCCGCACTCCCGACCCTTTCCCGGCCGCGGCACCGACGAAGTTTAGGGTCATAATACTCATTGTGCCGAGGTGGTCGTTAGCGAGCAAGTTTACCATAACCCAGTCCCCCCACCCGTTGCCCCGTTTCTCAACTACCACTACTATGATTACCGAAATACCGTAAGCCTCCTCTCAAATCTTCTCGACGATGCAGTTGGAAATTTCCCTATCTCTCTCTCTCTCTCTCTCTCGGGAAAGTTCGGGGTTCCGAGTTGCAGAACCGGAGAGGCGAAAGAAAATCGTTTCTATGGAATTCGCGGAATGGCGAGCACACACGAAGCGCGCGTTTTGGTCTTTACCCCTTCAACTCTCACACTCTCCGCTTGGAGAGAGAAAAACACTTGCCAAGTACAATTTCCACATGGATTCGTATTTTATTTATTTTTTATTATTTCTTATTATGTTTCGTAGCCTCTGTGAAAACGTTCGTTGACCGATTTTGACTCCGCATGAGGCGGACATTGGCAGTGACATTGGTTTTTCAATGAAGGCGCTCTATTGGTCACTCGTATTGGGCGAGAATGATTTTATCGTATACTTCTTTGAATATTGGAAAAATTTGAAATACCCTAATCACGTTTTTTTTATGCTTCGCATGTTTGAGATATTGCATTGTATATATTTTTACTTGCGAGAACTCTCAAAGCGCTCATGCTCGGTTAATGTATTAATGCCTATATTATCGCCGAATCGAAATGGGTCATCGATCGATAAAATTGCCAACTCTCGTGCACATTTCTTGAGAAATTGCAAGAGATAAAGCGCCAAAAAGAAAGCATTTTTTTGAAACTTTTTTATTCTAACTATTCGAATTTCCCATGGTTTCAACTGTGACGATTCAATGACGTTCGGTCTGACGGTCCGTTGCTCATTTCACGCAGCTGATTAATGTTCTGTCATTGTCGAGGGAATTTAATGACACCGATCGATTTATCCGCGCCAATGAAATTTCAAAGCTGGTTAAACATGGACGCGTGGCAAATGTATGAAGTCTCTTCACTGCCGATGCTTTACTGCACATCGTTCACAGCGATGCACACGAGATATTTCAAGCTCGGTGGGCAGTCAAGTAGCATGAAAAGAGTTTACCGCATAACCTTCCGTATTTGTACATTATATATATATAATGATACGTGGAACGCGCATAATGTTAGCGCGTACTGCACGTATGAGTGCCGGGTCGTCGCTCGTGATAATACAACCAGGAATCACCAACTCGTCACGCCGTTGGGTATGCATCGCACTCTGTAGTTAAAATAAAACAAACCACCGCTTTGTATATCGGTTAAGCGATACATGATAGCCTCATGCGCCACTCCGACGCGTACAAAGACAACAAAGATAATTCACCTGCGGTAAATTTTAGTACAATCGACATTATGCAGTACAAGCAACTTGTTAAGTGACCGATCAGACGTTTACGATAAACGAATCGCCGATGTTTAGTGTCGTGAATCTGCGTAACAAAGTTCATGTCGATTGGACACTCACATCGATATCACAAATGCTTACAGATATGCACAGATACTCACACCGGCACGTGCACAAAATTCTCGCACTACTCACAGATACTCAAAGATACTCGCAATTACTCAAGGATACTCAAGGATACTCATGGATCCTAAAGGATACTAAAGGATACTCGCAGGTACTCAGAGATAGTAGAAGATATTCAAGGATACTCGCAGGTACTCAAAGATAGCAGAAGATATTCAAGGATACACGAAGATACTCAAGGATACTCAAGGATACTCAAGGATACTCAAGGATACTCAAGGATACTCAAGGATACTCAAGGATACTCAAGGATACTCAAGGATACTCAAGGATACTCAAGGATACTCAAGGATACTCAAGGATACTCAAGGATACTCAAGGATACTCAAGGATACTCAAGGATACTCAAGGATACTCAAGGATACTCAAGGATACTCAAGGATACTCAAGGATACTCAAGGATACTCAAGGATACTCAAGGATACTCAAGGATACTCAAGGATACTCAAGGATACTCAAGGATACTCAAGGATACTCAAGGATACTCAAGGATACTCAAGGATACTCAAGGATACTCAAGGATACTCAAGGATACTCGCATATACTCGCATATACTCGCAGATACTCGCAGATACTCAAGGATACTCAAGGATACTCAAGAGTGTGCTTGAGTTCTTGAGAAAAATGGCGCGGTACTTCCAACTTTCGTAAATTTTACGCGAAGATCTTAAAACTTCACACAAATATAACTTTTAACCTAAAATAACTTTTGAACACTACAATATTTAGTACAAAATTTGACGATAAATGTATCGCTTAAGTTTTATGAGATTTCGAAATGTTTCAAATTGTCTGAAAAACTTGTATTTCACATCCGACCGTTCATCAAATATCGCATCAAAAGTACAATAAGTTGATTGGCGGGCTAAAATACATTTCAGCTATAGACCCAAAACGACGAATAACGAAAATTTTACATGACCCGAATAAGAATACAAAATTGAGTATATAAAATTTTACAAGTGTAAGTATATAAAATTTATGAGTATAAGCACATAAAATTTATAAGTATAAGTATATGAAGTTTATATTGCGAGCACATCTTCCTCCATGAGGAAGTCAAAATCGGTCAAGCGACTTTCGCATAGAGAAAGTTGTTCGCAATACGGTGAACAATGTTGAAGCATTCCGCCAGTAACTTTATTTTGTTTTTAATGATTATACAATATTTTAACCTATCCACGCACGCTAGCTCGGCTCGATTGGTTGACGATCGCAGTAACGGATATAAAAGTGACTCCCCAGTGAGGTCGCTTCAACAGTTATGTTGAACTCAAGATTCGCGTGATTCGCGATAAATAAGTCGTACAAAACTCTAACGCGACGAGGGTTCCCGGAAGTGCAATAATCTTGTCGTGCGAGGAGGTAAAGAAGAAAAAGGTCTTGAACACGACAGCCGAGGCAGCTATTACTCACACGTAAAAGAATTATGAGGGGAAGCTCTCGTTGCCGCTGACAAGAGAACGAAACTGTCGAGTCCGCTAAAATGCGGCAGACTTTCCTCTGCCGTGACAAGGATCGGCTGAAAATCTGTTATCGCCGTGAAAAACATTCGGCTTCGCTTGCGATATTCGTCGTGAGATTTTTATATACGCTCATTCTTCGGTATTATCGGAGGGAATGGGAATCGTTGCCAACCTTTCAATATCGACGGCCACGTTGCATATCACGCGTCACTGAAAGGGAAACGTCGAGAGTAAAGAAACTTATGCCGCACCGATCGATGTGGCATAAATTTTTCGTATGCGAAAAGAAAAGTCTCACCGAACTGCACGGGCAAAAAATCATTATGACAATTAGCGAAGGAGTGGAACGTCGATTAATCGGGACACTCGGGACTGTGGAATAAAAAAATTAATTTTTCGTTTATATTTTTACATTACTCTTGTTGAAGGTAATTTTATTCGATATTCATAAAGTTTCAAGTGGCAAGAGTATCGTGAGTAAATTTCATGCGAAAACTCCTCAATTGACAAATTATATATCAATGATGATTGATAATTTATAAATCAATTGATAGAAAGGGAATCAATGAAAAAAGTTTCCATGCAATTTTCAAAAATTAATATTTCGAAAAATTAAAAATGTTGTGTATTTTCAAAGCATTATGGTTTGAATAATGATTATGGCAATTAGTTAACGAGTGGAACATCGATTAATCAGGATACTTGGGAAAGTAGAAAAATTAATTTTTTGTTTAAATTTTTACATTATTTTTGTTAAAGGTAATTTTATTCGATATTCATAAAGTTTCAAGTGGCAAGAGTATCGTGAGTAAATTTCATGCGAAAACTCCTCAATCGACAAATTATATATCAATGATGATTGATAATTTATAAATCAATTGATAGAAAGGGAATCAATGAAAAAAGTTTCCACGCATTTTTCAAAAATTAATATTTCGAAAAATTAAAGATTTTTTTGTATTTTCAAAGCATTATGGTTTGAATAATCATTATGGCAATTAGTTAACGAGTGGAACATCGATTAATCAGGATACTTGGGAAAGTAGAAAAATTAATTTTTTGTTTAAATTTTTATATTATTTTTGTTAAAGGTAATTTTATTCAATATTCTTAAAGTTTGAAGTGTCAAGAATATATCGTGAGTAAATTTCATGCGGAAATTTCTTAAATGATGAAACGAGAAATTTGAAAAAAAACACAATTTAATACAATTTTCAAAGATTATTATTTCAAAAATTAAAGATTTTGTGTATTTTCGAACGGCGATATTTTTGCATTCGGAAAAACTTGGTGGTTATAATGCAATAATGACAATACGTATTACATTGTAACGAATATGTAGCTGACTGTTCGTTAAGACACACGATATTAGTAAGGTTTGACAATAGACAAACGAATGGACGATCGATGTAAGATCGTTCGTCACATAAACAATCTAGATCAGACTTTCAGAGACGAGATACGTTTTGAGACTTTATACTCGAGATACATAGCCCTGATTATACCAACAATATCCGCCCCACAACCTAATACGCGAGTTATTCATTCCCACAGTCGTTACGATATGTACCTGCACGGAAAAAAAACGACTTAGCTGGACAAACAAAAAAAAATAGTTGACTCAACCAATAGTCTTAGTGCTCTGAGCGCCAGACGGTCGACCGAATATCGTGTCGCCAATCGTTGATTTACCGATGCGACGCCAACATTGGACCATCAATTATCAGCTTTCGCCGCTAGATGGCGCGAACCCAAGTTGTTTCTCGCAAGTGAAAGTGTACCCGAGGGTCAATATATCACGGAAAAAACGACTTAGTTGGACGAACAAAAAAAAAAAAAATAGTTGACCCAACCAATAGTCTTAGTGCTCTGAGCGCCAGACGATAAATTTGTTGGGTCAACTCTTTTAAGTTGGTTGGGTTTGTATTCGCTACCCTCACCGAAAAGAACTACTGAAAACTACTGCAAAATACTACTGGCAGTATCCAGTAGTTAACTACTAATACACTACTGAACTACTGCCCAGTGCTAAATTGGCGGACTACTGAAAAGTACTCGAAGTTTTGAGCAGTTAACTACTGAACACTACTGGGTATTTTGAGTAGTTAACTACTACTGAGTAGTTAACTACTCCAAACTACTATGAATGTCCAGTAGTTAACTACTAGGAATTCCCGTAGTGTTCAGTAGTTCACTACTGGGAATTCTCGTAGTTCCCAGTAGTTCACTACTGGGAATTCACGTAGTTTCCAGAAGTTCCCTGCTGGAACTACTAGGGGTCCAGTAGTGACTACTGGAGGTTCAGAAGTTCCTGCTGGCATTGTAGTAGTCACTACACATGGAGTTACTACTTCCTAGTTACTCCTCAACAGTCAGTAATCATTACTGAGGACGTAGTAGTTCCTGCATCAGTAATGATTACTTATAAGTAGTTCCATTTCAGGATTCGGTAGTTAATGCATAAGCAGTTATTGCAGATAAGTAATTACTACTCGAGACTGCAGTAGTTCCTGTATAAGTAATTACTACAGATAAATAATTACTACTCCAGATAGCAGTAGCTCCTGTATAAGTAGTTACTACCTCTGTGTAGTTATTAATTGAATCTCGAGATTCAAATAGTAACTACACAAAAGTGGTAACTACTTATGCAGGAACTACTGCTGTCTCGAGTAGTACTTACTTATCCGCAATAACTGCTTATGCATTAACTACTGAATCCTGGAATAGAACTACTTGTAAGTATTACTGATGCAGGAACTACTACGTCCTCAGTAATAATTACTGACTGTTGAGGAGTAACTACTAGGAAGTAGTAACTACATGTGTAGTAACTACTGCAACGCCAGCAGTGACTACTGAACCTCCAGTAGTCACTACTGGACCCCTAGTAGTTCTTTTCGGTGAGGGTAGACCAACTAATTTGTTGGTTGGGCCAACTGGTTGTAAAATTGTTGGATTAGCCATTTACTTGCTTACTTGGATAATTTACTATCTCGTTGCAACCAATCGACTCGGTTGATCGAACAGCAACATTACCAAAAATATTAGTACACAATTAACACAAAACATTTATCTGTGCAACCGTGTAATGCTCTCTTATCACCCGAAATTGGTTTACTATCGTTTTATTATCTTCAATACCGTGGAAACCTCGGAATAAATTATTTGGTCCGCAACGAGGATTCGAACCTGCGATCTTGCGATTAGTAGTCCACGACCTTATTTCACTCGGCTAAGCTCATTTTTAAAAATATAATTTTTAAACTTGCTTATAATAATCACGTCTGCTTGAACATTATCGTACAAACCAGTTATACGCATGATTCTTTAAGTCAATTCGTAGGTTACGAAACATATTTTTTTGAGTGCATGCGCTAAAATCGTCGATGTATCCGAATCTGCTATAACTCTCCCTGTCAGTAAGCAAATATACATATTAATTAATTTAGTAAGTGATTATACCCGTTTGCCTCTCGTGCATCTCCACGATTAGCGATACTGATAAAATAATAACTGCCTTGCATGTATAGAGGTGTCACGCTTGGGTTCGCAGCAACTACGTTTCGTTCAACTAACAACTATAGTTGGTTAGAGTACCTATAAAATTCCGTCACGATTAATCGATGAAACAAGTGGCGTCAATGTCGCCAATAGTGCACCGTTGGGCGTGTAATGGAGGATTAAGATTGGTGTATGCCGAGACGTCGATGACGACAACGACGACGAGGGGGGGGAGGGGGAATCGAAAGCCCCGAGGGTGTGCATATTCCCGGAGGCGGCGTGGCCGAGCGGATGCTGTCAATTATCTCGCGGTGCGGTACGAGAGTAATGACAAGAGCGACCTTGAAATTTCCAGTTTCTCCCGTATGCGACCGACGGTGCAGCGGCTGCATCGAGCGTTGAATACGGACACATAGGACGGTGGACGAGGCGAAACGCTCACCGGCGATTCGCTGAATCCTCACCGCTGGCAGGAGCAACTCGGTCGGGGGGGCTAAAGGTGCCCACTACCTGTAATTTATGTTCGAAAACGGCAATCCCGATAATCGCGTCCGAGTGTGTATTATGTATTCGTGTCTGTATGAGTAGATGAATGTCGGGAGGCACGCTACGACTCCTCGCTGGCGGGTGATTTATCGCGTTTGGTGTTTCCCGCGTCGGCGCTCGCTGCCACGATATCGCGGGATAATATACGTAGGGTTACATTGTAGAGTAGCGAAAATCGGCACGCACCCGGCAATGGGCAATGCGAATGCGGAGAGGGAGAGCCCGGATGTATCGCCTGTTCGAAACTTTTGCTTATCCAACAGGTGGGGCGAGACAAGGTTCGGATACGTCATCACTGAAGACAACCGGATATGGATTTATGATACAATTTGTGTTAGGCGATATAACGTGTCCGGAAATTGGGTGACCGTTGGCTAAGTGGCCCATTAATTAACATTAAAAAATCCCATTCATTACCACGAACTATTCGTTCAAGGTAATTCAATAGGGGTTTGCCAATGGTATCATTTCCACTTGCACTACCATTTAATATAGGGTTACATTGTAGAGTAGCCCTTGACAAAGTTTTTCATTGGGCGTTTAACGGTAATGAATGGTATCATTGTTAAATTCATGGAGAACATTGAAACGGTACTTTCTACCATTAATTCTTAGGGGCCTCCACTTGCAAATCAGTGGGAAATTTTAAATGGTACGTTTTCCCATTTGTTACCAATAGGAGACCAATGGCAATTTCTCGGGAGAGTTCGATTGGTACTTTCTCCCATTCGTTATTAATGGGAGTTTACTATCAAGTCAATGGGACGTGACATATGGTACTTTTTCCCTTCGTCATTAATGGTAGTTCACTAGGGACTAACTGTAACAGCTGAAATGGTATTTCCCGGCAATATTGACAATACTGCGCCAAGACAGAGCCAATTTGTAAATCGCTCATGGGTGGGAGAAAGTACCACGTGAATATTCCCCAGTCCTTCGGAATTGGCCTCCCATTAATAACGAATGGAAAAAAGTATCAATCGAACATTAGCAGGAAATAGCCATTGGTCACCTATTGGTAACGAATGGAAAAACGTACCATTAAAAATTCCCCACTGATTTGTCAGTGAAGTCCGATTAGGAACGAATGGTAGAAAGTACCGTTTCAATGTTCCCCACGAATGTCCATAAGGATCCCATCGATCACCTTTCGATACCATTCATTACCATTAAACGCCCAATAAAAAACTTCGTCAAGGGACGTTGTGAAGGTTCAATGTAGCGAAGAGCATGGAAAAATGAGACAGTCGTCCAAATTGGGCAGAAACTCCAGATCTATCAATGGCGCAAAACGGACCATCCAAGAGCCATTGGAACATTGCGTCTTCTCCAATTGTCCCACTTTGCCCCGCTCGCCCCTATCATTGCTCACTGACAGGGGGCGACTGATAGGAATCTCACGGAAGCTCGTCGGTGAGCTTCGGCTGTGCGGCTATCCAATCAACACGAACTCGATTATTATGTATTGGCAACTTAGTGAGCAAGCAAGATCCGTTCATTGGTTGATCAGCATGGAGGAGAGGAGACTACACTCGGAGGGCAAGAAAAACTTCGCCGACTCTAAATGAAATCTGGAAAACGGAAAGATCGGGGCTGTCGGGCGTAACCACTCGGGCCGAGCGCGTGATTAACCCCGCGGGCTTCGTTCGTGAACCACGAATTCTCTTCCCGCTTGGCCTCTCTGCTGCTCCTGCTTTCGACGCTTCTCTATCCGCCTCCGCACCTTACGCCCCTTACCCCCCCCCCCTCCCTTTTCGCTTTGGGCCGGCAACCGCAACTCAACTTTTTCTTCAGAAAACCTCGAGAGCGGGGTAACTACTATCGCGCGAAGAGTACCTACGTCCCCTTTCGTTCCGCGCCCTTCGCCACCGTTGCCCACCCTGTTGCTATTCAGTCATAGGACCCGCAACAGAGAAAGGACCAAGTACAAAAAAGCTTTGAACTAGCTTCCGTGAAACTTTGTACGAGCCAGAATGCAGTAATAAAGAATATCCTCCGACGCCGAGTATCCGTTGACTCTTTCTCTCAGCGTGAGGGCACTCCCTTTTTTCTTTTTTTTTTTTTTCTCTTCCTTCCGCGTTGCTTCGCCTAGGCATAACGCGCGAAATTAAAAGTTCCCGACGGCGGCAAATTTGAGCGTTCGAAGGTTTTTTGTCCGTGTCACGCGACGGAAAGAATGGTCGTTTACTGTAAAGAGGGAAGGTGAACGCTTCTAGCGGACTGCACTTTTGCCAAATGAGAACGCGAAAGCTTTAGTTGAAAAGGAAGAACAGAAAGAACGATGATCACTGCCCTGCCAATGTTGGCAATATTGGCGGAAGAGATGGTCGTTTTTTTTTTTTTTATTGTCAAAACGAACAAACTCCTAAAATCGATTATTAAATGAGCTTAAGGACTGAGGTCGATGGCTCATTGGCATTGTTGTTATTTTGTTACAGTGGATGAGCTACAATATGTATATAAAAGCTGTTATGTATCGTCGATGTTTATCACCGAATGTCAATAAATACGCGTGCTACTTACTACTAATCGGTTATTAAACAAATGCTAGCCATAACGGGTCATGCCTCAACCGAATCTCCTGCTGTCAAATTTGAACACGGAGAAAAATAGGTCAGTTTCTCTAATAAAATGTAAATTGTTGATAATTTATTGTTGTGGCAGCAAAAATATTTGCTGGCGTAGCAAAAATATTTGCTGGCGTAGCAAAATATTTGGCTGCCGCAGCAAAATATTTGGCTGCCGCAGCAAAATATTTGCATCTGCAGCAAAATATTTACTGCCGCAGCAAAATATTTGCTTACGCAGCAAAATATTTACTGCCGCAGCAAAATATTTGCTTACGCAGCAAAATATTTACTGCCGCAGCAAAATATTTACTGTCGCAGCAAAATATTTGCATACGCAGCAAAATATTTGCACACGCAGCAAAATATTTGCTGCCGCAACAAAATATTTGGCTGCCGCAGCAAAATATTTGCATCCGCAGCAAAATATTTACTGCCGGAGCAAAATATTTGCATGCGCAGCAAAATATTTGCATGCGCAGCAAAATATTTGCATGCGCAGCAAAATATTTGCATGCGCAGCAAAATATTTGCATCCGCAGCAAAATATTTGCTGCCGCAGCAAAATATTTGCTACGGCAGCAAAATATTTACTGCCGCAGCAAAATATTTGCATCCACAGCAAAATATTTGCTGCCGCAGTAAAATATTTACTGCCGCAGCAAAATATTTGCATCCACAGCAAAATATTTACTGCCGCAGCAAAATATTTGCATCCACAGCAAAATATTTACTGCCGCAGCAAAATATTTGCATCCACAGCAAAATATTTGGCTGCCACAGCAAAATATTTGGCTGCTGCAGCAAAATATTTGGCTGCCGCAGCAAAATATTTGGCTGCCACAGCAAAATATTTTGTTGTCCCTATGCTAACCAGGTAAATCAGTTATGGTAACAAAATTCTTGTTGTCCCAACAATTTTTTTTTTTCTCCGTGAAAGATTCGAATGAACTTGCTGACGAGAGCGCGAATGAACCGACAAAAATGTGCGCGATTTTCGGATACAAGATAACTAGTTTGCGAGATTTGCGTGACTTGCGAGATTTTCGATATATAATCTATAATGTTTTAGGGCTTCGGAGTATATCAACATTGTGTATGTATAGTCTGTTTCGTTAACTATTGCATATCATGAATGTGTAGTCCATCTACAAATACGTACAAAGTTAATAACCAGGGAATAGCTTCGGGGGCCGTTGATGTTATAATAAAACAGCCCGTGGATTGGGGTTGTTACCGGATATGGATGCATATTGCAGATATATTAGGTACATCGTTTAATGAGGTACTACTATCTCGGAGTACATGATATCACGTTGTTTTATAACGTTGCGAACATTTCAGTTTTGCCGTGATATATGTGTATACATACAGGGTGGTCCTGCATAAGCATTGAGCTTGTTTGGTGGTCTAGCTAGGGTCGTCATTCAATTTAATATAACTTGGGGGTTTTAGAAAATTCCGAAGAGTTTATTAATGAAATAAATGTTTAATGGGGAGTGCATGAATTTTCCGTGCGGTATTTTGATGACAGCACGGCAGTAACAATAAAAACGATGTTGAGAAGAACTTGAGCACGTGTAGAGCACAGGTTGAGCACAAGTGGAATACAAGTAAAGTACAAGTTAAGCACAAGTTGAGCACAAGTCGAATACAAGTTAAGTACAAGTTGAGCACAAGTTGAGTACAGGTTGAGTACAAGTTGAATACAGGTTGAGTAAAGATTGAGTGCAGGTTGAGTGCAGGTTGAGTACAGGTCGGGTGCAGGTCGAGTACAGGTCGAGTACAGGTCGAGTACGGGTCGAGTACCGGTCGAGTACCGGTCGAGTACCGGTCGAGTACCGGTCGAGTACCGGTCGAGTACCGGTCGAGTACCGGTCGAGTACCGGTCGAGTACCGGTCGAGTACCGGTCGAGTACCGGTCGAGTACCGGTCGAGTACCGGTCGAGTACCGGTCGAGTACCGGTCGAGTACCGGTCGAGTACCGGTCGAGTACCGGTCGAGTACCGGTCGAGTACTGGTCGAGTATAGGTTGAGTACTTCACTTTCCCATTCCATTTATCATTAATTATTTGTCCTCGGATACATTTAATCAACCAACTTTTAGAGATTGCTAAAAATCACCAAGTTATTTCACTCAGAACCATTTCCCCGGTCGCCACATAACCGGCTCGATACGCATTCAGGACGATCCTGTATATAATAAGTAACATATAATATGCAAAATTATAATCCACGAGGTGGCTCTGCGAAGTTGTATGCACGGATACCTTTCTGGAGGACTGTCTGCAGAAACGTCTTTCCGTTTATGTGTGAATTTATGCAATTAAGGTGAAGCAAGACTTCGCTCGAGCCGCCATAAGTTCAAACGAGGTAGCGCCGTTGGTGATCGCAATCGAGCGAGCGAGAACGAGAGAAACGTGTGGCACAACACGTTAAGCATGCGCGATCGGGGAGCCCCGCGGCGAGCACGAACATATCTTTATTAAAATGACGTTTGAAAAATATGAACAAATTTTTAGTTTCACTTTTAAATATGCTGTCTTAATTGTATTGTTACGAAACGTAAGATTTGTGTACAGTATAAATTTTCGTCGTGTGAATCGAGAAGTTCCATCATGTCAAGTTGATTTCGATAGATACGGTATTTCTTTTTTGTTCTCGAGCCGCTGCAAATAAAAAAAATTCAACGACACGCTGGATCCAGCTGGATTACATTTTTCTTGCGATAAATAACTGTTGGATTGGAAGAAAGAAAACGCTTAAGTGAGCGAACTGAGTCACCGGAGAAAATTTATACTTTCTTGATCGAAGGTAATAACCAACAAGTCATTTGAGCGCACTGATTAAATATTTATTGGCCGGCTATTAGAGTGAATGGTGAAAATGGACGTTTTAAGATAAATACACTCGTATCAACGATCGCTTAAGATTTGTGTCCGAAACAACACAAAATATTAATACAACCATGGTTCTCGGTTCGTTGACATCGATTCGATCGTGAAGTTCAGTTTATTGGATAACCAAAATCTCCCAAATCTGACCGATTAACGATTGTTATATACACAGAAAAAAATGATTGGTTGGGTCAACTAACCATTTATTAGTTGGGTATAAATTGGTTATCGTAACGATTGGTATCGTTAGAATGACTATCTAGCATTAGTTCCATCTATCATTAATAGTTAGTTGACGCGAATAGTAAACACAACTAACTCGAGTAGTTAGTCCAGCTACTGAAACAGTATTCAGGATGGTAAAGGATGGACAACGAATTTCATAGGTACCCTAACCAACTATAGTTGTTAGTGCAACCAAGCTCGACGCGCGTGTCGGGCAACCAACTGAAATTGTTGCCTCAACGAAACGTAGTTGCTGTGAACCCAAGCATGACACCTTTTATACATGCAAGGCAGTTATTATTTTATTACTGTCGCAAATCATGGAGATCTGCGAGAGACAAACGGGTATAATCACTTACTAAATTAATTAATATGTATTTGCTTATTGACAGGGAGAGATACAGCAGATTCGGAAACATCGCCGATTTTAGCGCATGCACTTAAAAAAAAAATGTTTCGTAACCTACCAATTGCCTCAGGGAATCATGCGTGTAACTAGTTTGTACGATAATGTTCAAGCAGACGTGATTCTTATAAACAAGTTTAAAAATTATATTTTTAAAAGTGAGCTTTGCCGAGTGAATAAGGTCGTGGACTACTAATCGCAAGATCGCAGGTTCGAATCCTCGTCACGGACCAAGTAATTTATTTCGAGGTTTCCATGGTATGAAGGTAATAATAAATGATAATAGACCAATTTCGAGTGATAAAAAAGCATTACGCGGTTGCACAGATAAATGTTTTGTGTTAATTGTGTACTAATATTTTTGGTAATGTGCTGTTCGATCAACCAAGTCGATTGGTTGCAACAAGACAGTAAATTATTCGAGTAAGCAAGTAAATGGCTAATCCAACAATTTTACCAACAGTTGGCCCAACTAACAAATTAGTTGGTCTAGCGAATACAAAACCAACCAACTTAAAAGAGTTGACCCAACCAGTTTATCGTCTGGCGCTCAGAGCACTAAGACTATTGGTTGAGTCAACTATTTTTTTTTTTTTTTGTTCGTCCAACTAAGTCGTTTTTTCCGTGTAAGCGTGATTAAATGTCATTGTTCCTATCAGTGGCGCCTTCGATAGAGAGTTGTACCGATTAGTGACCACTTGAAATACCTATTAGTGGCGACCGATATTTGCGTAAGTAACCACGGATATTTGTGACCATTGAAATCGATTTCATCGGGAAGAGTAATTAATTGGCTAACCACAAACCGCCAATATGAACAATCATCTATCTATCTATCTATCTATCTATCTATCTTTGAATAAAAACGACGAATAAATAACGAATGTATGGCTTTGTTCCTATTAGTGACCACCGATCTAAATGAGGCCACTTTTCGTGCATCGACAGAGAATTTTCGTCAATAAACAAACGCACGGCATTTTCATTGAGATATCAATGATATAAGTTAAACAGTAATCCAAATGAAGAATACGTGAGGATCATTTCGCGTATTGAAACCTGCAGCTGGAGCGTTGATAAGAATTGCAATAACCGATAACGCAATAAACCTGCCACTAATAGGAGCGTCGCCACGAATCGGAGCATTTACCATAGTGGCGGTAAGATTTTTCCTCTCAGTGCGGAGGATTCCCATATTCGATCCGGGACAGTTATTACGAGCGCTTTATGTCATACCCAAGTTCGCCGGAACGTCGTATTCGCGCCGTTGGGCCATACGAGTAAGCGAAGTCTGAGCAATTACAAGCATAAGGAGTTCACCTGCCCTTAAAGTAGGAACATCAGAACAGCGGAGTTACATGAATGGAAAAAAAAGCCTACGAAAGAGAAAAGCTAATTGTGAGCTCGGCTTCTTCAACACGTTTCCGTACTGGGGATCTTCGGGACTTAAGAAGGGTGAAGGTTAAAGGAGAACGATAGAATATAGAAGTGGGGAGCGATGAGTGTTCCGGTGCATGACCCGTGTGGGACTCTCCCACGAACGATACCTTTTCTCGACCCTCGGGCTGTCCCGTTTATCTGTCGACTCATCTACGTAACACAAACGGGACGAGTGCCCGAAGAACACTGGGGAACCACATGTACCAAGACGTTGGAACCACCTTTGCCCCTCCATCTCTCCGTCAGCCCTTAGTTTTTTTTTTTTTTTAATTTTTTTATTCATTTTCTTCATTGTACGCTATACAATGCTGTGCCATAATTAAGAATTCATGCCAGGAACACTATCCACGGATCTCAAGGATCGTTCCGTCTTGCTGCTGTATGTGAATTTCGCTTCGTTCTTGATGAGCGGTCGGCTTTGAGTTCCGACACTCGATTTTCATTTATTTTGATGATATGTTAGCGGACACTAAAGCGGAAACTAAAGCGGACACTAAAGCGAACACTAAAGCGAACACTAAAGCGAACACTAAAGCGGAAACTAAAGCGGACACTCAAACGGACACTCAAACGGACACTCAAACGGACACTCAAACGGACACTCAAACGGACACTCAAACGGACACTCAAACGGACACTCAAACGGACACTCAAACGGACACTCAAACGGACACTCAAACGAACACTCAAACGGACACTCAAACGGACACTCAAACGGACACTCAAACGGACACTCAAACGGACACTCAAACGGACACGCAAACGGACACGCAAACGGACACTCAAACGGACACTCAAACGGACACTCAAACGGACACTCAAACGGACACTCAAACGGACACTCAAACGGACACTCAAACGGACACTCAAACGGACACTCAAACGGACACTCAAACGGACACTCAAACGGACACTCAAACGGACACTCAAACGGACACTCAAGCGGACACTCAAACTGACACTCATACATGGAAAAAATGCATGCTGTAGATCCACTGGCGTCAGTCTGATGCAGTGTCTCGCTTCTGTTCATTGTTCATTGATGCAGTGTCTCGCATCGATGAACTGAATTGTTCTCGTCAACCCTGGTACGTTTTTTTACATGCTTTTTTGTTACTTAGACAGAAACAATGCCTTCCAGATAAACGGATGATTGCACACAGGGTATGCTCTAGTTGCAGTTTTTGACCAGAGGATTTTTTTTAGTTAATGGGACGCTTATAGGTCATTCGATGATACAAATAAACTACTGAAGAGCGACGATTCGTAGAGACAAACTAAGCTTCAGATTCTGTTCACGACGAGCACAACTTGCACTGGGGTACCTTCGGTTGAAGGACCGCAATGTTGCCCGGAAACTCCCTGAGTAACTACTGAAGAGTATTCGCACACTGTACCGAAACTTTTAAATACTTTGCCCAAAGAATACGGATGAGCACATGATTTGGATTTGGTCGACTTTACACAACCTTGCTTCTTCTCCGACCCGCCCGCCTATGTCGTTGATCGTTGACGGAGGATTATGTTTACATGTCCTTCGTGTACAAGTACAACTTTCGGCTTAAATAAACTCCCATTTTCAACATTTTATTTCCACGGAATTCCTATCATGTCGAAACAAAATTATTCTCTTCTGCACCTACATAGAAACAGGGAGCTGAATTTTCTCTCTTCTTTAGCGTCACACATTTTCCCCAACCGAAAAAAGTAACCTGGTTTTCTTGAGCACTTTTCATATGCCTCGCATTTCCGGGCTCTCCACATTTTCCGTGACCGATGGTCATTCGTTAATTCGTCGAAAAATCAAAGTAATTATTGCTCGCACCATTGTCCCCATTCTCCCAGATTTTTACGGAATCTCGCAGCTAACAATGTTTTTGACGCACGAATGGCTATTATTACATTCACCAATGTTTTCATTTTGCCGATGGAATTTTCGAGTTCGCTATTTTATCGTTGGACTGTACGGTATGACGTGTGTTTTGCCTTGCCGGATTCCAAACAGTTACCGATCGCACCGTGCGTACTATGAACGAATACGCAATAAAAATTAAAAAAAAAAAAAAAAAAAAAAACCAAAGCACGCTGATGGAAAAGCGGAAGTTACACACCCACCTGCCCAAGGAAAGATAAAACGGAAGGCAGTGAGAAAAAAATATATACATATATAGAAGGAAACGAGAAATAACTGTATACGCGGCCTTTGTATACTGCCGACCGCTGATCTCACTGCTCGTCGGTCGCTTTTTCCCATAGTATATACATATATATATATATATATATATATATATGTATATATATACATATGGGGCATTCCATACCGATTCGACCTACTTCGGACCCTGGACCTCTTCAATTCGGTTGGCAATTTTTTATAATATTGTTCTAACTCTGAAAATCACTGAACATTTTTTTGTTATTTATTTTTTTTTTTTAATTCGCATTAATTACAAATTTTCAGAGTGAACATATTTTTAGCCAGAATTAAAAATTTTGAAAAAATTCTGAAAAATCCTGTATCAGATATGAATATTTTCAAGCGCAGAGCGAAAGTGGCATCGCATTAGCTTCTATTTAGTTTCTTTTTTTTATATAATTTTAAATAATTTTAAATAATTTAACAAAAAGAAAAAAAAATAGAAGCTAATGCGATGCTACTTTCGCTCTAGGCTTGAAAATTTTCATATCTGATACATGATTTTGGAGAATTTTTTGCAGATTTTTTAATTTGGGCTAACAATACGTTCACTTAAAAAAAAAAAAGAAAGAAAAAGCTCAAAAAACATCTAGAAGCAAACGTTTGGACATTCTGGATTTAGTCTTAAAAATTTTCATATCAAATACAGGATTTTTCAAAATTTTTTCAGAATTTTTAATTACGGCTAAAAATATGTTCACTTTCAAATATAGTAATTAATGCAAGTTAAGAAAAATAATAATAATAAATATAGTATAAATATAAAATATTATAATAAATATAAAATAATAATAATAAAAAAAAATAAAAAATTTTGAGTGATTTTTAGAGTTAGAATATTATAAAAATATATAGAATATTATAAAAAATTGCCTACCAAATTGAAGAGGTCGAGGGTCGGACGTAGTTCGAATCGGTATGGAATGCCCCATATATATACATATATGTATACAAGATATACATATTTTGCAGGAGAAACGTGCGAAGACCTCCGGTTCGCTCCTGTGTTTGAGCCAGTAGCGCGGCAACTCCTGTTGTTCCTCGTTGTCGTTTATGTTTACCTTTTTGTTATCTAAATTTTTCAGGACGCAATCGGAGAGGCCAGACGAGCGTGTAAGCGGGCAAGCTTGCTTTTGTTCGATAATAACTACTAGTAGTAACAGCAGCTACGTCGATGCTGAACCACGATCTTCCCAGTTCATTGCAGTCGTTTTTTTCTTTTTTTTTTTTTTTCTTTCGTTGCTATCCTTTATCGCTATTGTAACAGCAATGAGACGGTGCACTATCTGTTTGACCGCCACCACCCATTTTGTATGAGAATGCCGGAAACGATATTCCCTCTCAAGCTCACCAGCGAGCTTTTCCCGCTGCCGCGGTAATCGATTTAAGGTAGTTCCGTCGCTCGGCGGTCATTTCGGATAAGATCGAGACAAATTAGATACAATCGTGAATACCTCTCGATGATATTAATATGTGATTAAATTCATGCGTTATCAAAAGGTACTGAAAGTATTAATTTTGCATAATAATAATTCCGAAATTTTATCGACAGATTGATGAAAATGAAAATTGGTCAAGAAACTTTACGGAAACCAATTTTTTTTTTTTATGAAAATGATTCGTTCATTTTTTTTTTTTTTTTTAAATACATATGCATTTTTTCAGATTTTTTAATTTGCTTCGATTTTTTTTTAATATTGGAAAATATATGTGGAAAAACACAACATTCAAAGAAAATTTAAAAATCTGGTATAGTATATTTCTGATACTAGAGGCCAAACGAACGGTGCGCAAGAAGCGAGTTGCCTCGTGTATCGCGAATCATATTTTTCTTTACGAATGCAATGCAAAATCCAAGTTGTGCACCATTCACAGGCATGCGCAATGGCGTTAGCCTCGGCGTTATCACAGCAAGAGCTTGGTAACGTAGCAACAGTTTTCGACACTAGATGGCACTAGTGGCAAAACCAGTATGCAAAGCGCTTCACCAGTGCGCAAAGTACTTTGCGCACTGGTGAAGGCATTTTGCGCATCGCTTTTGCCCATCGTGCGTGAATCAGCCATTTCGCGCATCGCTTTCGCGCATCGTGCGTGAATCAGCCATTTTGCATGCCTGCGAATGGTGCGCAAACGAGGATTTTTCATGCATGAGTAAAGAAAAAATTCATACGTATTCATAAAAGTAAAAGAATAATTTTCGTAATAAAAAAAAAAAATCAGTTGCCGGGTAATTTGTTAAACGATTAATCTTTTGATTAATTCGTTGAACGATTAATCTTTTGATTAATTCGTTAAACGATTAATCTTTTGATTAATTCGTTGAACGATTAATCTTTTGATTAATTCGTTGAACGATTAATCTTTTGATTAATTCGTTAAACGATTAATCTTTTGATTAATTCGTTGAACGATTAATCTTTTGATTAATTCGTTGAGCGATTAATCTTTTGATTAATTCATTGAACGATTAATCTTTTGATTAATTCGTTGAACGATTAATCTTTCGATTAATTTGTTAAACAATTAATTCTTCGATTAATCTGTTAAACAATCAATCTTTTGATTGATGAGTACTTTTGATGAGTACAGCGTAACGCGGGTGAGCATACAAAAAATAGTTTGCTATCATTTTAGTGATACTTTTAGTCCTTATGGTAGCACTGCTTTAATCCTACAGCGATAATTTGGTTCACGCACCTTCGATCTCTTTTTTTCTCCAATATTCCTCTTATTTTCCTCCCCATAAGTTCATACGTCTCTCATTATATGACGACGATGTGTACACCCAACCTTTTGCCCCTGATCCACTCACGCAACCGCTTCGCAGGCAATCCGCAGCAGGCAGGGGAGCGCATTGAAAGCGCATGATTTTCAGCACTCACCCTGAATATAATTTCCCGTACCGGCGGTATTTCCTTTCTTTCGTTGGATATGTACGCCGAGGCACCGTGCCTGCCTAATTAATGCGGAGCGTCAACTCGAAAGCCGCGCCTCGATGCTTGCGTTTGCATCACCGAGGCCACTATCTGCTTCTCGAAGTCCTATTTACACACGTCCTAACGAACCAGAAGTTCGAGCATCCTCAATCCGAACCCCCGAAGACGCCAATGGAATTTCATTAAAACGCGAAGCCCGTAAGCAATATTCTATATTAGGGGTGGAATATCTGTCACTGAAAAACACGACGGAAAAGACGGGTGTTATGAGAACACAATATCGAGAGATCTTCATCTACGAGGCAAACAATGAGCGCGTTGCAGGCACTTTTTTTTTGTTTTTCCATGACACGATACGCTCAGACATTGGGCCTATGAAACGTCGTGACTGCGGTTTAACGCGATATGTATTTAGATAAGTAACGGGGAACGGATAGCTTGTTGATAACGAATCTCGAGGTTTTATTCGTATCGTGTCGCGTTACTGGATCTGTCACACGCCCGCTCCGCGTGTGACAGATGCAGTTTTAATCGGGACTATTTATAATTTCTATGATCGTAGTAAAGTGGATCGCAGTCGATTGGATCGCAGTCGATTGGATCGCAGTCGATTGGATCGCAGTCGATTGGATCGCAGTCGATTGGATCGCAGTCGATTGGATCGCAGTCGATTGGATCGCAGTCGATTGGATCGCAGTCGATTGGATCGCAGTCGATTGGATCGCAGTCGATTGGATCGCAGTCGATTGGATCGCAGTCGATTGGATCGCAGTCGACTGGATCGCAGTCGACTGGATCGCAGTCGACTGGATCGCAGTCGACTGGATCGCAGTCGACTGGATCGCAGTCGATTGGATCGCAGTCGATTGGATCGCAGTCGATTGGATCCCAGTCGATTGGATCCCAGTCGATTGGATCCCAGTCGATTGGATCCCAGTCGATTGGATCCCAGTCGATTGGATCCCAGTCGATTGGATCCCAGTCGATTGGATCCCAGTCGATTGGATCCCAGTCGATTGGATCCCAGTCGATTGGATCCCAGTCGATTGGATCCCAGTCGATTGGATCCCAGTCGATTGGATCCCAGTCGATTGGATCCCAGTCGATTGGATCCCAGTCGATTGGATCCCAGTCGATTGGATCCCAGTCGATTGGATCCCAGTCGATTGGATCCCAGTCGATTGGATCCCAGTCGATTGGATCCTAGTCAAGTGGTTTGTTAGGTTCGAATTTTAAGGCATTAGTTTGAACTGAAGATCGCAGTTTGGCCCGAACTTCATTGTGTGCTTAAGTTTGATCTGAAATTTGGACTTAAGGTTGATCTTAAATTTGGACTTAAGTTTGATCTTAAGTTTGGGCTTAAGTTTGATCTTAAGTTTGGGCTTAAAGTTAATCTTACCTTCGGATTCAAGTTCAAACTAATGTCTTAAAATTCGACCCCTAGTCAGTCAGTGGTCATGTCGATTGTTCGGATGATTCTATCCGATTGCCGATCGTTCAAGTGGCATTACCATAATGGATCAAGCAATTGTCAAGCACAATCAAACAACTGGTTGCGTTTTCACAAAAACTACCGAAAAGCAAACATACCCGGTGAACTGTACTACCTTGTTTGTCGGGTTTGGGCTGATTGAAAGGGACTCATGTTCAATGGTTATTTAGAATGGCCAACCTACGTTGCCGGGTGGTTCCTTCCGGTAGGGAAAACAACAGTTTCCAATGGGTTTCTGTAAATAAGGAGCCGATGCTCCGCAATCCAGTGTTTGTCGGAAAGGTTCAACGTCTCTGGACAAAATTTGCCACACTAATTCTGTGGATGCGGCAGAGTGTTCGTAACGATGGATCAGAAAAATAAATGTGAAAGTAGCAGAGATAACTAACTTGGAAAAAACCGACATAAAGTCTGCTCAGATATATCGAAAGGCGACCGCCATTATTTATCATTGCTTTTGCAATTATTTGTCGTCTGTTATAAGAATGATGTAATCTGTGTGCTATACTACAGTGCATTGAGTTCACTTGGCCGCAAACGTTTATTTGGTTTAAGTAAAATATTCATTTAATTTCAGTGACTGTTTACTTAATTTAAATAAGTACTTATTTAAATGAAATAAATATTTTATTGAAACCAAGTGAACGGTGGCTGTCAAATAAATTATTTTTCTGGATGTATTATTTTCCACTCAAATACTCGGATATTCACTTGATTAATCGCTATTACTCCTTTCTCCATCGAGGATATAAATTTTTCGTACGCGTCTTTCACTACGCCGAATGAATATTCCTTAGTCTTCATTGCTCGATAACATTTTATTCCGAAGTCCATTGGAATCTATTAAGGAAAATGTTCCCCGTCGGTGTGTTCAATGTTTCGAAAGCTATTGATCTCCCATCGGTTTCGCATTAACTCCCCGGCGAAATACGACCGCCGACAGCGACGGACGATGTGAACCGCCGCAATTGCCACTGTTCGTTGAAGAGACAAAATGAAAAGTGAAAAATGATTTCCAATTCTCTTTCAGCCCTTTCCGCACCGTCCTCTCGGGGACTTCTCTTCCGCCCTTGGTGCCACATTGGCCTCGTGCCAGTATCTGCCGTGCGAAGATTAAACCAACAGACGCCGGGATTTAACCGGCGATGCGCACCGGGTCGACGTGCCCCTTGAGAGTGGGCTGGGCGCCGGGTTTGTTCGCTACCCTCTCGCATGGTACACGAGCTCGAGCCAATCTAGCTCCTCGCGTAGCACCGGTAACGGCAAACTCTTCTTTCTCTTCTGCATCCGCTTCGTCGCTACGACAAGGAGGCTGGAGGCTGGAGGCTGGAGGCTGGAGGCTGGAGGCTGGAGGCTGGAGGCTGGAGGCTGGAGGCTGGAGGCTGGAGGCTGGAGGCTGGAGGCTGGAGGCTGGAGGCTGGAGGCTGGAGGCTGGAGGCTGGAGGCTGGAGGCTGGAGGCTGGAGGCTGGAGGCTGGAGGCTGGAGGCTGGAGGCTGGAGGCTGGAGGCTGGAGGCTGGAGGCTGGAGGCTGGAGGCTGGAGGCTGGAGGCTGGAGGCTGGAGGCTGGAGGCTGGAGGCTGGAGGCTGGAGGCTGGAGGCTGGAGGCTGGAGGCTGGAGGCTGGAGGCTGGAGGCTGGAGGCTGGAGGCTGGAGGCTGGAGGCTGGAGGCTGGAGGCTGGAGGCTGGAGGCTGGAGGCTGGAGGCTGGAGGCTGGAGGCTGGAGGCTGGAGGCTGGAGGCTGGAGGCTGGAGGCTGGAGGCTGGAGGCTGGAGGCTGGAGGCTGGAGGCTGGAGGCTGGAGGCTGGAGGCTGGAGGCTGGAGGCTGGAGGCTGGAGGCTGGAGGCTGGAGGCTGGAGGCTGGAGGCTGGAGGCTGGAGGCTGGAGGCTGGAGGCTGGAGGCTGGAGGCTGGAGGCTGGAGGCAAGTCGTAAAGCAAGAGACAAGTCGCAGCAAAATATTTGCTGCCGCAACAAAATATTTGCTGCCACAGCAAAATATTATAAAATTATATCATCGTAAACAACACTTAAACTTTAGTGTACAAATCGAAAAGTCAATTTCCTCAAAAGCCTCAAACTTACAAATTATTTCGATCCCGAAGAGTATCGAAGAGTCGAAATATATATATATTTTTTTTGTATTCATCAGAAAAGAGGATTTGGTCTCGAACGCTCAAAATGACCCGACAATTTCCCCCCTTTGACAGTTCCACGAGCCCGCAAATCATATTAGTTTCTCTTCCCCATCCGATTCTCACCCCCCCGCTACGATTTTATGGCTCGCCGAAGGGTCCTGTTGCCGATCGCTACTGTTTTAATAACCTCCCGACGTTGTTGGCAAACACACTCGAGCTCCTCTCCCTCTCGCTCCTTCTCGTTTTCACCTCGAGTGCCTCTCCCGTTGGCTCGCTGGCGATCGATCTCGTTGTAACCAAGTCTGTCGGGCAAGTTTCAGACCGGCGTTCAGAGAGAGAGAGAGAGAGCAGACTGTTTACTCTCGGCGATACACCCGACCCAACACGACCCCTGTATGGATCCTCTACTACAGAGTACATTTTACATAGCCGCTACAATCGAGCGAAAGGGAACGCGGAAAGCTCACAATAGCCTCGCATGTATAATAATAATAATAATATCAATAATAATAATAATAATAATAAAGTATCTTGCGGTAGGTGAATAAAAAAAGAAATCGAGTCGACGACAGCCGGTCAATCCTCTTCAGCCTCAGCGTCGGAGCTCGCTCCCCTCTTCAGCGGTGGAGGGGAGAGGGGGTGGCAAAATGGACGAGCCGATGCGATTCGGGGAGTTCAATCGATTTGAGAGACGCAATGAATCTGCGAGACTTACTTTTTGGGCTACCTGACAAAATTTTGAGTTGGGTGAATTCACCAGTGAATGAACGAAATCCCTTATATGCTTAATAAAAATAAAAATGCTGGATCAAAAATAAATTGTACGGTGATCAAAATTTCGAAAAAAAAAATAAAAAAAATTCTAATTACCGCTAAAATTATCACTGCACGTATATGGAAATTACCGGCTGTAGGAGATTTTTTTATCTCCCTCTATCGTTTGGAAAAAAAAGTGTTGGACTTATTTTTTTAGGGTAAGCAGTAAGGTGAACGACCCAATTACTGACCGTGGCCCAATTACTGTCCGTTTATCATATTGTCTACGACATAAAATCCTATTTACGTCCGACATACTCGATTATTTTATTTATTTTTTACATTTTTTACAGTGTTTATCATGTAATGGAATCAGCATCGAGAGAAAATTTTATAAAATCGTCGAGCGTCAGAGTTTTATCTGCGAACCGGCAGGAGACAAGCTCGTGCAGCCGGGACGGTAGCTGATTGCGTTTTTCCAACTTGCGTCTGTGTCAGATTGCGTCCCTAGTTGTACTCTGTCCCAGCTTACACAAATGTTCAACTTACGTCGATCTCATTTTACCACGACGAACTCAAGACCGATTTTGGAAAATCGTCGAGTTGGACAGAGTTCAGACCAGCTTGCGTCCTGTCCAACTTACGTCGATCTCAATCTGACCGGTCGTTTTGCCGATGACTAAGCAATTTTCATGACGGTTTCGTTAAGCGTTGACGTTTCTAAAATTGGTTCGTGTTCTTTGTCATAAGGGAATAAAATGATTAATCTACGTTATACTGTGTAATTTAAAGGTCAATTAAAACCGTGGTGCACGAGAAACAAAAAATTAGAAATTACAATTTCGCCGGAAAATACACGGGTCAGAATTAAGTCCATGACAAATCCCGTATGCTCCTATTAGTGTCCAGATCTTTCGGTCATTTCTATTTTTAGTGCCTTATGCCTTTTTTTGTACGGAATTTAAATGAAATGTTTATTGAAATAAATGATTTTTGTACAATATTAATTTTAATTAGCAGGATTGTGAATAACCTGCCACGTTCACTGTGTCACGATTCGAATATCGGACATAGAATATCATAACCTCACTTTTGATCAAAATATTATTATTTTCCTGGTCACTAATCGGGCATAGATGCAAAACGGCATCCACAAAAGTCCACAATTTTTTATCTGTTAATTTTCTACTTTTATAAAAAAAAACACCAAAAAGTACAAACAAAAATTGTCAATGACACGAGAAATAGAAGGACAGGTTCGTATATTATTCAACAAAATTATTTTCACGAAATTTCGCATTCAGATTTCACGAAATTTCGCATTCCAATTTTACGAAATTTCACATTCCGATTTTATGAAATTTCCCATTCCGATTTTACGAAATTATTTTTTACTGTATACATATCGTCATCGTGAAAAAGTTATTGGAAAATTGGGTTTTATCTCATTGTCCCGTTTCATCCCTCTGTGCCCCTATGTATCCGCCTTTGGATGCGACGAAATGTAGAAAATCAATTGGGAGATATCGAATTCCCTTTGACTCTCGATTCTCGATGATTATGGAATCATTTTCGATAGGTCTGAATTTTTTTTCCCGAAGATCGTCGAGTCGGTTTTAAAAAAAGGTTGTAAAAGCTTCGAAGCGGCAGAGACAGTTTTGCCGCTCGTATTCATTTTGCCCCTGAATCTTTCATATATAAATTAAATATAACTGCATTGCCCCTCACCGAAAAGAACTACTAGGGGCCCAGTAGTGACTACTGGAGGTACAGTGGTCACTGCTGGCGTTGCAGTCAGTAATTATTACTGAGGACGTAGTAGTAGTTCCTGTATAAGTAGTTACCACTTCTGTGTAGTTACTATTTGAATCTCGAGATTCAATTAGTAACTACACAGAGGTAGTAACTACTTATACAGGAACTACTGCTGTCTGGAGTAGTAATTATTTGTCTGTAGTAATTACTTATATAGGAACTACTACAGTCTCGAGTAGTAATTACTTATCTGCAATAACTGCTTATGCATTAACTACCGAATCCTGAAATAGAACTACTTATAAGTAGTCATTACTGATGCAGGAACTACTACGTCCTCAGTAATAATTACTGACTGTTGAGGAGTAACTACGAAGTAGTAACTCCATGTGTAGTGACTACTGCAATGCCAGCAGGGACTACTGAACCTCCAGTAGTCACTACTGGACCCCTAGTACTTCCTTTCGGTGAGGGCAAAATTTCAACAGGGAACTACTGGAAACTACGAGAATTCCCAGTAGTGAACTACTGGAAACTATGAGAATTCCCAGTAGTGAACTACTGAAAACTACGGGAATTCCTAGTAGTTAACTACTGGACATTCATAGTAGTTTAAAGTAGTTAACTACTCAGTAGTAGTTAACTACTCGAAATACCCAGTAGTGTTCAGTAGTTAACTGCTCAAAACTTCGACTAGTTTTCAGTAGTCCGCCACTTTAGCACTGGGCAGTAGTTCAGCAGTTTATTAGTAGTTAACTACTGGATACTGCCAGTAGTATTTTGCAGTAGTTTTCAGTAGTTCTTTTCGGTGAGGGAGGTAGTAACTACTTATACAGGAACTACTGCTGTCTGGAGTAGTAATTATTTGTCTGTAGTAATTACTTATATAGGAACTACTACAGTCTCGAGTAGTAATTACTTATCTGCAATAACTGCTTATGCATTAACTACCGAATCCTGAAATATAACTACTTATAAGTAGTCATTACTGATGCAGGAACTACTACGTCTTCAGTAATAATTACTGACTGTTGAGGAGTAACTAGGAAGTAGTAACTCCATGTGTAGTGACTACTGCAATGCCAGCAGGGAACTACTAGAAACTACGAGAATTCCCAGTAGTGAACTACTGGAAACTACGAGAATTCCCAGTAGTGAACTACTGAAAACTACGGGAATTCCTAGTAGTTAACTACTGGACATTCATAGTAGTTTGAAGTAGTTAACTACTACTGAGTAGTCAAATACCCAGTACTCAAAATACCCAGTAGTGTTCAGTAGTTAACTGCTCAAAACTTCGAGTAGTTTTCAGTAGTCCGTCAATTTAGCACCGAGCAGTAGTTCAGTAGTTTATTAGTAGTTAACTACTGGATACTGCCAGTAGTATTTTGCAGTAGTTTTCAGTAGTTCTTTTCGGTGAGGGTAGGAAGTAGTAACTTCATGTGTAGTGACTACTGCAATGCCAGCAGGGACTACTGAACGTCCAGTAGTCACTACTGGACCCCTAGTACTTCCTTTCGGTGAGGGCAAAATTCCAACAGGGAACTACTGGAAACTACATGAATTCCCAGTAGTGAACTACTGGAAACTACGAGAATTCCCAGTAGTGAACTACTGAAAACTACGGGAATTCCTGTTAGTTAACTACTGAACATTCATAGTAGTTTGAAGTAGTTAACTACTCAGCAGTAGGTAACTACTCAAAATACCCAGTTGTGTTCAATAGTTAACTGCTCAAAACTTCGAGTAGTTTTCAGTAGTCCGTCAATTTAGCACCGGGCAGTAGATCAGTAGTTTATTAGTAGTTAACTACTGGATACTGCCAGTAGTATTTTACAGTAGTTTTCAGTAGTTCTTTTCGGTGAGGGTAGGAAGTAGTAACGCCATGTGTAGTGACTACTGCAATGCCAACAGGGACTACTGAACCTCCAGTAGTCACTACTGGACGCCTAGTAGTTCTTTTCGGTGAGGGCAAAATTCCAGCAGGGATCTACTGGAAACTACGAGAATTCCCAGTAGTGAACTACTGAAAACTACGGGAATTCCTAGTAGTTAACTACTGGACATACATAGTAGTTTGGAGTAGTTAACTACTCAACAGTAGTTAACTACACAAAATACCCAGTAGTCTTCAGTATTTAACTGCTCAAAACTTCGAGTAGTTTTCATTAGTCCGCCAATTTAGCACTGGGCAGTAGTTCAGTAGTTTATTAGTAGTTAACTACTGGATACTGCCAGTAGTATTTTGCAGTAGTTTTCAGTAGTTCTCTTCGGTGAAAGTGCTGCGCTGCCAGTGAGAGATGCCATGCATTTCAAGCAGCTCTGTCGACTCTGTAGCTGAGACGATTTACGATGCAGGTTTCATATTGGCCGGTGACAGGATTATCGTTGCTGCAGTGTGTATACGCCCACTTGTGCGTGTCTATCAGGAGTGTCTCGCCGAACGAACCCGCTGATGGATAGCGACAATACCAAATCACTCAACCGTTCTGTCTCTGCCGTGAACCGAGAACTATCTCCGCAGACAATTTCTCTCGAAATATCGCCGAAAAAAAAAAAAAAACTCGAATTCAGTAACAGAAATTCATGGGACAAGTGGATACATTTTGTTCTAAATTTTTATGAAAAAAATGTTAGAAGTGAAAATATCATGGGTGTGCGAATATTAAAAATTTTTAATAATTCATTATGAATCGAATATGAATAATTCGTATTTGTATATGAATAATTCGAATTTGAATATTCAAAATATTCGCATAATTTGTGTTATTATTATAAACTGTTCAACGAAAATTGTAAAAGTGTTCGTCCCGTAGATAAATAAATAAATAAATAAATAAATAAATAAGAATATTCGAACCATTTCGATAGTTTTAATATGCCAATTAGGCAAACGAATTATTTCATTAGAAATATTAATTTGAGAGCGGAGCTGGACAGTATTTTAAATACATGTAGTAAATCGTTTGTTGCAGGCTTTATTTTTTCTCTTATGTTTCCCTGTATTTTTTGTATACACAGTTAAAAAAAAATGTGTACCTTTTACGAAAAAAAAATTATTGTCCAGAAACGTCCACAAGTATTTTTTTGTAAATTTCTTTAGTATTACAAACAAAAGTAGATACTAAAAATCGTCAATAATACGGGAAATATGAGGACAGTTTCGTGTAATTAAAATAAATGATAAACGAGTCTGTCACTTATGTAACAAAATTGTTTTTTACGAAATTTTGCATTTCGATTTTACGAAATTATTTTTTACTGTGTGTTCTTTTTTTTTTTTCTTATATTTTTATAATTTACATGTTCTTATATTTTTCTTGTATTCTAATTTTCTTATCATTATATTTTTATTGTATTTTTTTTTCTCGTCATTATATTTTTTTCTTGTACTTTGTATTGTTGCATTGTGTGGTTTTATGCGTTTGTATCTTGATGCACGGTGTTTTTAGGGGACTCAAGCCTCGGAACACGAAACAAACGAATCCATCTATATATCTCCAATGTTTTTTGAGTATTTTCGAGTATTTTGTCCAGCTCTTTTTATGATGGACGATAATAACGTAAAAAAAAAATTAAGTTACCGGATAATTTGTTGCACCATTTTTTTTCAGTAACTTGTTAATGACATCTTGGAATTATTGCCATGCAAAAACAATATTTTAAGCACCTTCAATATGGTCGATATATTTTTTTTTTTTCAAAATTTTTGTTCCATCGAGAAGTGTTTATAATTTCTCTCATTCCTCTCTCGAATTAATGTTCGGCGTCGGACGTAACGAAAGTGCTACCTCGAGGTCGCTATGTCGCTTCGCGCACATTTCGCATAAGTTCGAGAAAAATAAGAAAAAATTCCATGCACTTCTCGATGGTATAAAATTCTGAAAAAAATTCATGCATACCAAACGTACAGAAAAGATTAATTGTGCACAATAATAATTCTAAAGTGTTATTAACAAATGAATAAAAAAATTAATTGTTCAACAAATTATCCGGCAACATATCTTTTTTTTTTTTTTAATGAAAATGATTCGTTCATTTTTCTGAATACGTATGAATTTTTTTCAAATTTTTCAGTCGACTTTGATTTTTTTTTTTTTTTATATGGAAAAAAATGTGTGAAAAAACAAAAAAATCAAAGCTGACTGAAAAATCCGAAAAAATTCATACGTATTCAGAAAAATGAACGAATCATTGTAATTAAAGAGAAAAGTTGGTTTGCCCGATAGTTTGTTAAACAATTAATTTTTTTGATTAATTTGTTAATAACACTTTGAAATTATTATTATGCAAAATTAATCTTTTCTTTAATATGCATGCATTTTTTCAGATTTTTCATACCGTCGAGAAGTACTTGAAATTTTCTCTAATTTTTCTCGAACTTGTGCGAAATGAGCGCGAAGCGACATAGCTATCCTAAGGTAGTCCTTGCGAATAGTGTCAACTTCGCATAAGTTTCAGAGAAATGAGAGTAAATTGCAAACACTTCTGGATGATATAAAAATCTGAAAAAATCAAGCATTTTAAAGGTGCTGAAAAGTTTAATTTTGCATAATAATAATTCCAAAGTGTTATTTAACAAATTGACGAAAAATAAAATTGTTCACCAAACATCTCGGAAATCTAACTTTTTTTTTAACGAAAATTATTTGTTCATTTTTTTCAATACGTATGAATTTTTTCAGATTTTTAAATTCACTTCAATTTTTTTTTTATATGGGAAAAACGCGTGGAAAAACTGAAAATTCAAGGTGAATTTAAAAATCTGAAAAAATTCATACGTATTCAGAAATATGAACGAACAATTTTCATAAAAAAAAAAGTTAGGTTTCCGGGTGATTTGTTGAACAATTTTATTTCTCATCAATTTGTTAGTAACATTTTAGAATTATTACTATCCGAAATTAATCCTTTCGGCATCTTTAATACACTTGATTTTTTTTCAGATTTTTATACCATCGAGAAGTGTCTACAATTCCCTCTCATTTCTCTGAAACTTATGTGAAGTGAACACTATCCGCAAGGACTACCTTAAGGAAACGCGATATGCGATTTCCTTAACAAACATCAAGGACGGTGTTAAACAATAAAGTTATCTCATTTAATCGTCGTGTGTGTCGTAAATCCAGCGCTTAATTGATTAAGTCATGCGATGCATTTATATGCACAGCACTCGAAATGTACACCTAATTAGTGTCTACGATTCGTACGTAGGAGACCTACGTCACTCGCGGCACCCTCTTGCCATTTCTTTACGTCATTAGTTCCCTGTGTATCTTACATGACTAGTGTGTGTGCGCCTCGTGCAAACACGACCGAATAATCCAGCACCAGTTATCGCTAAATATCTCCACCCATTAACATATACACTGTAAAAAAAAAAAAAAAAAACAAAAAAAAAATGTAAATTTAATTTACAGGGAATTGAAATTTCCTTACATTATTTACATCGATTGAACATTAATGTAATTTTACTGTAAAATTACAATACGAGATATTATGATTACAAATCTTTCGGCTGAAATACAAAAAAATAATTTCCCTAAGAAAATACTAATTTTACTGTAAAATTGCAACGCAATGGAGGAATTTTTTTTTTTTTATCAGTAAAAAATTCTTACAATTTTGCGCACAGCTTTTAAATTGTTTTCCCGCTATGAACCTGAATCGGTCAGTCGTGTTACCTTTAAAGTCAAACACGACGTTGATGTTGAAAAAAAAAAGCTGAAAATCAAAATTTTCCTATTGCTTCTTCATAAAAGTTGCAAATTGTAATTTACATATGGTTTTTTTTTCACTGTGTTCCATTATTCGCGAAGCTTCCTCTATGAGGAAGCCAAAGATACAGAACACGCTTTCTCATAGAAGAAGCTTTGCGAATAATGGAGCATAGTGAAAAAAAAAAACCATATGAAAATTACAATTGAGCAACTTTTGTGAGGAAGCAATATGAAAATTTCAATTTTCAGCTTTTTTTTATTTGAATTAATTAAATTTTTGTTTGACTCAACGACATTTTTACATGATTCATGTATATGCGATATTTAACTCTAATAAAATTTTTTTTTTTAGATTTCAATAAAATAATCTAAAAAAATTTTTCTTTTAATTTCAATACTCTATTAAGCCCACATTTAAATAAGCAATTTTATTTGCTCTAAATAAATTTTATTTGGTTTGAATAATTTTTTTTTCATCACGAATTACCCGCGGGTCAATTACCTGTGGACACTAGAGCTGCTCACCCTGAATAATCGATGTTGCGCCTCACGATAATTACATCACGGGCCAAGAGTAATTTCGTTTGTTGTGGTGAGTATCCTGGACGGCGTAAACCATGTAGGTTTTGCCGATGGAACGAACGCGGCCGATGGTCGGTCTAATGTTGGCGTGGACGATTGTCGAATCCCCAACGTTTGGCCAATGTTCGGCCAATTATTGTTTCGCCAATGGTTGGTTTGACAATTTGCGGCCAATGCTTGGCGGTGCCCTGAAAAAAATCCTAAGAGGTGCCGCATTCGACGTTTGTACCCAAAAATGCGGCACCTCTCGGACTTAATTGTCAGTGACTGCCTTTCGCTGGATTTTTTCATCGATGAAAAAATGTAGTTCTACGGGGTGGGAGGTTAACTTTTTGTCTTTTTTTTTTTAATAAACACAAAAGATTTCGATTTTTTAATTCGTATACAGAAAGCTATAAATGTCCAGTAGGGTGAATTTGTTGAAAAAAATTCTTCCCACCCTTCAAAAGTATATATTTTCATCTAAAAAAAAAACACCTCCCGAAAGGTGGTCGTTGACAATTACGTTTAAAAGGTGCCGCATTTTTTGGGTACAAACGTCGAATGCGGCACCACTTAGGATTTTTTTTCTAGGAACCGCTTTTCGCGAGGTTCAATTTTTAATCGAATTCTATACTTTAAAATGGTGGAACCAACATTAAAAAAAAAAATGTCCTTTTTGAGAAACACCCTAGTGTTTACTATTCGGTTCAACTAACTATTAATGGTAGATGGAACTAATGCTAGGTAGTCATTCTAACGATACAAATCGTTACGGTAACCAATTTATACCCAACCAATTAACGGTTAGTTCACCCAATCAAACATTTTTTTCCGTGCACCTATGGTAGGAAGTGCCGGATTTGTAAGAATTTTTCTTAGACATTATGGTAAAAATTCTTGGATATAATCCCTCTTCAAAATAATGACGGGAATGATAGAATGTCCCGTATTACTAGCCAAGCTTCGGGAGACTTTACCCGATCGACAGAGAAGAGCACAAGTCTTCTTTAGAACACCAAAAATTGGATCGACGCTTACGGAAAGGTCTTCGCACTACCGTTTCACTAGTGTCGCCAATAGACTAAATCTGTCGCATCTGCTCCAAGGACCGATCTCAGGGTATACAAGAGCCCTATCCGCACGAGTGCTCCTCTACGAATGATACATGAGAAAGACTATCTATATTTATGTTATGGGAATATATTATTCTCAACTGCGAAACCTGCATTATAAACTGAATTTCAATGAAAAATATGTTATCCTTTTTCTATTATTGTAAAAGGGCTTGTCCTGTAAATGAATAAATAAAAAAAAAATAATAATAATAATCCGAGACTCTCTACCATAGGTGGGACGCTGTCGCCGTACCACTATGCGCTATGGTAATTTTTCTTAGATGATCAGTAATTTTTATTAGATCCTTCTCTCAGTGCATTTTATGAATTTTCAAAAAAAAAAATTCAACGCTGCACCAACGACTCTCTCGCATGCCGCTTGCAGACCGCTCGCATCCTGCTATCGGTCTGCAAGCGACTTATTAGATAGAGAAGAGTGGATCGTCTCACTTCCGCGGGACACGTACACGGAACAATTATACACGTAGGCATTATGCCATGAGCCATCCCTAGGCGGTCTCACTTCGCATACATATTGGGTGGCGATACGCGCGGAAGCCATTCTATATAAAATCCCACGGGCCTGGGCGTTATGCGCGATTCACTTCCCGGCCATTCTCCGGCTGTCCCAAGACTCACTCAACGATCGTCCGTTCACATCCTGCGATTCAACAAGGTTTTTTGCCCTCGTCGGGACGCCCGCTACAAGTCTCAGCCGCATCCACTGTGCGTCCGAGGCGATATGAATTGCCACCACTGCGATGGGAATTGACTGAGACGCGTTGCTCGCAATTGCCGAGAGGCAGAACGGCGCGTCGTCTCCGGCACGATTCGACGCGAAAGAGACAAACCGATGCACGCCCTTTTGATCCTTGGCAGGCGTTACATGTGCCCATTCGCGTACAGTGCTAAGTTACAATTTATATGTGCATGTTTACTGGGAGCTTTCGTTCGTGTGCATGCACGGCGTGAAAACGGCCAGGACCGAATGCAGTCATGATTGCCCTCGTGGAATTAATGACTGAAACGACAAGCTGCACGATCGCTGCATCGTGCGACTTATCCGCTCTGCACTTGCACTTGGTCTACGCACGTCGTCCGGTATCGCCTCACTTCCGATGAGCCTACCCGGCATCTTGATGACTCCGTGTGTCGAATTCCGTTCGCGTCACGTTCACACATGCGATAATTCGCGACGGGAAATCGTAAGGTTGGACGAGCAGGTACTTGATTGTTACTTACGGTGCAACATTTTTTTTTTTATACGCTATAAATAATGCATTTTTGTTACCCGGCAATTTACACTAAATTAGGGGAACCAATTTTATTGTGGTTTTTGGAAAAAACCGTTGCGATGGCGCTTTTGTTTTCAGTTCTATGTGCATTTCGCGATTAGAGGCATATAGGAACAAAAACCGTAGGGGCGTGCGAAAATGTGAAATTTTTTTATAGAGCTGAATTCAATACGAATAGTTTTATTACGGATTCTAATCGAATGTTCGAGAAATTCGATATACTGAAATGTCACGGAAGTTGTAGTGAGATTATCTTCGAAAATTATTCAAACCACTATTCGGACTATTCGGACTATTCGGACCATTCGGACCATTCGGACCATTCGGACCATTCGGACCATTCGGACCATTCGGACCATTCGGACCATTCGGACCATTCGGACCATTCGGACCATTCGGACCATTCGGACCATTCGGACCATTCGGACCATTCGGACCATTCGGACCATTCGGACCATTCGGACCATTCGGGCCATTCGGACCATTCGGACCATTCGGACCATTCGGACCATTCGGACCATTCGGACCATTCGGACCATTCGGACCATTCGGACCATTCGGACCATTCGGACCATTCGGACCATTCGGACCATTCGGGCCATTCGGACCATTCGGACCATTCGGACCATTCGGACCATTCGGACCATTCGGACCATTCGGACCAGTCGGACCATTCGGACCATTCGGACCATTCGGACCATTCGGACCATTCGGACCATTCGGACCATTCGGACCATTCGGACCATTCGGAACATTCGGAACATTCGGAACATTCGGAACATTCGGACTAATAGCGGTGCATGGGACAAGCTACGCCATTCGGGGAGTTACCGATTTGCACAACCGATTTAAAACAAAGATTGAACACAACAATAAATCTAAATTTTGGGACCAAAAAAAAAAGATGTATATTTTTTTCATGCGAGCGTCCACGTATTGTATCCCAATGCATATGCATGTAGGGGAGAGCGAGGCAAAATGGAACAGTGGGGCAAAACGGGACAATTGGATAAAATGCAATTTTCCAATAACTGTTGGATGGGCGCGGTAATGGTAAGTGGGGCAAAACGGTACCGTTGGAACAAACTGGGGCATCCAAAAATTATTGGAAAATTGGGTTTTACCACCGCTATCCCGTTTTGCCCCCCCCCCCCCCCCCCCCCACCCCCACTGTTTCATTTTGCCCCACTCTCCCCCCTTTACCCCTTCCGCGGCAGATGGTATATTCTGCTGTTGAATTTCAATGGTATCCGCTCCTTGTATCGCATGAAAGCATTATTACAGGCTCTCACAAGTACACGAGCTAGCTCCGAAAGAGTTGAAGGGGTCCCGGAAAGGCTTAAAAAATTAGACCCTGCGTATAGAAACTACTTAGCACCCTCGGCGCTCACACGCCCGATCCTAATGACGATACGCTTCCCTCCACGCTAAATGCTGAGCTCACTTTTTAGCTTTACGTCCAGTTTGGAGGCGGAACCGGGTCCTTCACTTCGGCCCCGAATGCAAGCTTGTTTCATTGTTTTGCCACCAACAGGCACGGACAAAGGCCGAACGAGTGGAAGCTCGCGCAAGTGAAATTGTAATTAATCGAATTTCAGTTCGATGTGTCTGAGGCCCCGCGAAGGGCTCTCGTGTCTCCGATCGATAACGAATCAATTGTTAACCTTCCTATTTTGAGACACGAGGTACGCGAGAAATTTTCCGTCGTTAACCTATTAGTTAGGTGGACTGTAAAAATTAATTGTAATTTTAAGTTACTGGAACTTGAAATTTGCTTTCGTTGCTCACATTAATTCAATATTAATGTCCTTTTTTTTTTTTTGTAAAATTATAATAACAGATATTAAAGGTACAAAACTGTTGGCAAAAATTTACAAAAATTTGCATTGTAAATAAAAATATTAGACAAGTAATTTACATAAAATGTAATGTAAAATTACAACGCAAGTGTTTTTGGAATTTTAGAAACAGCTTACGTAAAAGAGCTTCAAATACCGTTAATTAATTCCCAAGCAACATTTTTTTACGGTGTGTGCAGTGAAAATTACATCACAATACTTCGTCAAAACTTATCGAAGATAGCGACGGGAACAAGTCCAGTAAGCACACTAATGTAGCAGTAATGCAACAGCAACGTAACCAAAAATAACAGGTAGTATTAACATTTATTTTAATGATTTTTTATTTATTTTAATTTTATCAATTTTATATATTTTAATTATTTTTATTTTTATTTTTTGTTTTATTTGTATAAACGGATCAAAAGCTCTTTACACAACGATGTATAGTGGCGATCGAGAGTATAACATAGTCAGAGGCAAATAGAAGTAGCTTAAGCAGATCAGGTGCAGCCAATAATCGTAAACAAGCTTACAGTGGCGGCTGGGGCAATACGGCGCGAAGGACGGTGTGAGGAATACCAAAGATCTCCTCTATGCTTGCAAATTGGTTAGCCAAGCGGATAGCACGTAGCATCGAGCTATAATGCTCGTTGTTCGTTCCCTAAGTCGGAAAACAGAAAAGTTCGGTGTTTCCAGTGAATCTGGAAGAAAAGCGACGCATGAAATGGCACATTAAAATTAATGTACAATTGTGATGAAAGATGGATATAAGGATCCATGGATATATGGATTTATGGATGAACGTACGGATTCCAATGGATTTTCATTGGAATTGAAGTGAATTATTGAAATTCAAGGATTATAGTAAAGTAAAATTAAAGTTAATTGTTAAAAATAAAGTATTTCGAATGTTCTGTAATAAACTGTACATTCATTGTCCATGTATATAAAATAAGAGTTCTATATAAAATTTATCTGTAATTTATCTTTTTCATAGTTTGATATTATCGAGAAAGCATTGGTTGAATTCTGGCAACAAGTACATGCCCAGTACTACGACGGATATAAAATTTGATCTAAAAAAGGATTTAATCTAAGACGGTCTATTAGCGATGGCCAACTCTTGGTGAAGTTGTTTATCAGCACTAGGTCCTGGTCGTTGAACAAGACTTGGCAACAAGGACTGTTCCAGTAATTGAGCCGTATTGCCGGCTCGAGACTTTGTCCAGCACTGGCAATCAAGGTTGGCCCATTCATGGTGAAGTTCTTCATCTGTACGAGGACAGAGCCGGCAATTACGACTCAGTAAATGTAACTGTCCCAGTTCAGGGCCACATTAGCAGCTCCGGACTTGGACCCGTACTAGCAAGCTGCATAGGCCCATTACTGATAATGTTGCTTGCCAATGCTGTCCCAGTACTACGACGGATATAAAATTTGATCTAAAAAAGGATTTAATCTAACACGGTCTATTAGCGATGGCTAACTCTTGGTAAAGTTGTTCATCAGCACTAGGCCCTGGTCGTTGAACAAGACTTGGCAACAAGGACTGTTCCAGTATTGGGCCGTATTGCCGGCTCGAGCCTTTGTCCAGTACTGGCAATCAAGGTTGGTCCATTCATGGTGAAGTTCTTCATCTGTACGGGGACAGAGCCGGCAATTATGACTCAGTAACTGTAACTGTCCCAGTTCAGGGCCACATTAGCAGCTCCGGACTTGGACCCGTACTAGCAAGCTGCATAGGCCCATTACTGATAATGTCGTTTGCCGATGCTGTCCGAGAATTGGCAATCGAGACTTGGCGGCAATCGGGCCTATTCCAGTTCTGGGCCGTTTTTGTAACTTCGGCACCGTACAGATATTCGCACATGGGTGACGGCTAGCTGGCGATACGCAGGCGGCTGAGAAACCCAAGCGCTGATCGTGCCGCCATCGTTTGGGTGACATCGACTCTGTTCTTCAGTGTTCCGGGAAGAGATCATCAAGCCAGCAGACGGCAAACGCGTAGCGCACCGTCTCTGCCTTAGAGCGACCCTCCCCTAAGCCTGAACGCGCCACTTGTGGTTCCGGTTATCCTCCACCTGGTGCATTTCGGAAGCATGAGCCACGGAAGCCCCGCAAGCCAGAATTCAAGGTGGCGAGCCTATAGCGCACAGCGACAAGGGAGGATCCAGTTGCCTCTGGGTCGGCGTCAACCGCATGTACATTATTTGCCACTCTCACTCCTTCCACTAACCCGACCTCTGAGTGTCTATCCTTCCGTCGTCGGTCGCATCGTTCGCCCGACTCCGTGATGCCGTCTATGCCGTGACACCCTACCATTCAGCCTGCCCGGAAGTGCGCTTGAATTTTCGGCCCTTCGGGCGTTCTGGCTTCGGTGGAACTACGGGATGCCGAGAGAGGCGGAGATAAAGGAATGCGAAGGGGCCGAGAGAGATTTCGAATCCCGTTGACTCCCGGTAGGAAGACCGTAATTCTATATCTACCTTCCTGCAGCGGCGGGAGAGCCCGCGTAAATCAATACGCTTCACGGAATGGAGCGCACCAAGGATGCATCGTATATTTCGGCGACGTTGGAGGAACGAAGTTCCGACCCTCTTCGACGAAGAGCGAAAAACTTAGGGATCCGCAGGGTCGAGAGTTATCCGGCACGGTCCTCGATGTTGGCACGCGATGGCAATATGCAAGGCGTCATCGGATCACTTCCATAGATCGTACATCAAATCCAACATGCGTTCCTTGGTGTTGGTAGGCGTGCATGGACACATCACCATTGTACGATTGGAGATGTCGAAAGTTTGCCAATTTCAGGGAAACTTTCCGTGCTCCTCCGCTCCTCTTCGGTTCCTCGTCGAAATCAATCTTTGCGACGACCACTTCATCCACCTCCGCTCCGGACGATTCATGCTTCGAGATGATTCCGTCGGGAGTGCCGGAGGAAGAGCGCAATGATCTGTGGAGGGCCCTTCAATCGTACGGAGTTCAAACGAGACGCGTTCGAGTTAACATATAAATACTTTACACCACAATTAATGCACATATGTATGATGTGCTACTTTAAGGTTCAGCATTATAGCAAATGTACGGCGGCGTTTTCAACACACGTACATTCGTACATTAGTATTTTCTTACAGAAGATTGTTCACGCACATTAATACTAAGCCCATTTCAGACATAACACACAAAGAATCGTCACTCTCCCAGTCCAGATCCTGTGCATATAGCCACGCGTAAGTCTCGTATAGAGCAAATGTTTCTCGCGCTCAAAAAGAGAAGAGGCCTTAAAATTGTCATAGTCTCCATAACCATACACGGGTGCAAGTTAACATGTATAAACTGCAAACTAGCCGTGGTTCTTATCTCTTGGAAATAGTCAAACCCATATTGCATCACATCTACCGACGGTGAGGTGTCATGTTGGGGATGCCTTCGAGAGGGAAATTGAGAATGCAGTCCAGATCCTGTGCATATAGCCACGCGTAAGTCTCGTATAGAGCAAATGTTTCTCGCGCTCAAAATGAGAAGAGGCCTTAAAATTGTCATAGTCTCCATAACCATACACGGGTGCAGGTTAACATGTATAAACTGCAAACTAGCCGTGGTTCTTATCTCTTGGAAATAGTCAAACCCATATTGCATCACATTTACCGACGGTGAGGTGTCATGTTGGGGATGCCTTCGAGAGGGAAATTGAGAATGAGCGCCGCTGTTATTCTGCAGGTAATATGAACCGACTGTTGACTATTATCACATGACAATAGTCAAGTCACATGATAATAGGCGGGCTATCATGTGATAATGGTCAACAGTCGGTTCATTTTACCTGCAGAATAACAGAGGTGCTCATCTCAAAAAATATATATTGGATGTGAAATGTTTTAAAGTTGTAAGGTTTGGGGAGTGTTACTATGAAATAGTGTAAACTTACTTATGAATCCGCAAACTTTTTGGTATACATATTGAATCCGTAAACTTTTTCTGGCGTAAGGAAATGGCTGTGTACAGTTTTCGATCCAAGGATTGGGCAAGTGTAAGACATTTGCGGTGTACACTCGAACGAAGTTGTGAACTTGTGTAACATTTTTTGCGGTGTACGATTTATTTCCGTAATAATGAACGAGTGTACGATTGAACGGTGTACGATTGAAGGTGCCTCCATTAGTAATTGCTGTGGACAAAGCGACCCGAATTCCTTATCGGCGTGTTTCGTGACGCCTACTGTGGAACGTTTGCTCGGTATTAAAATACCGGAGGCGTTGGTGAACGGGGCCAATATAGAGAATTTCTCGTGCTCCCTCCCGCCCCTCGCTCCAAAGTACTTCTCTCCTATTGCGATATATTGCTTTCCTCTCCGTGCCTTTGTCCGTTTCGATCTGTTCCCGTTGGATTGCCTCAAAGTGAACATGCGCACGTAGAGTTGGCGACGGAGGTCTTAAAGTATCAGACATAGACGTTCGTACCACTAGAAGTCGGCAGAAGAATTCTGGCGAATTCTACGTTGAGGTTTCCGGTGCTGATACGATACACGACGAGAGTGCCAAAGTTGGGACTTCAAGAACCAAGCCAATTAGACAGGACCAGATAGATGAATGCAGGCAGATTAAATGCTCATCGTAATTTATTCAACTGCTTGCATAAAGAAAAAATAATTATTTTATCCATCCAACTATGTGGTGAAATACGCTCAATGCGACTGATTAGTTGGTTGCGAGGAAATGGGTTGGTAGCGAAGAAATGAGTTGGTTGCGAAACAATGGATTGGTTGTGAAGGAATGGGTTGGTTGCGAAGAAATGGGATGGTTGCGAAGAAATGGATTGGTTGTGAAGAAATAGGTTGGTCGTGAAGAAATACGTTGGTCGCGAAGAAATGGGTTGGTTGCGAAGAAATGGGTTGGTCGCAAAGAAATGCATTCGCTGCGAAGAAATGGATTGATTGTAAAGAAATGGGTTGTCTGGAAATAAATGGGTTGGTGGCGAAGAAATGTATTGGTTGCGCAGCAATGGTTTGGTCGCGAAGAAATGGGTTGGTCGCGAAGAAATGGGTTGGTCGCGAAGAAATGGGTTGGTCGCGAAGAAATCGGTTGGTCGCGAAGAAATGGGTTGGTCGCGAAGAAATGGGTTGTTTGCGAAGTAATGGGTTGGTTGCGAAGAAATGGGTTGGTTGTAAAGAAATGGGTTGTTTGGAAATAAATGGGTTGGTGGGGAAGAAATATATTGGTTGCGCAGCAATGGGTTGGTCGCGAAGAAATGGGTTAGTTGCGAAGAAATTGGTTGGTTGCGAAGAAATGGGTTGGTTGCAAAGAAATGGGTTGTCCGGAAATAAATGGCTTGGTCGCGAAGAAATGGGTTGGTCGCGAAGAAATGGGTTGGTTGTAAAGAAATAAGTTGGTCGTGAAGAAATGGGTTGGAAGCGAAGAAATTGGTTGGTACCGAAGAAATTGGTTGGTACCGAAGAAATTGGTTGGTACCAAAGAAATGGGTTGGTTGCAAAAAAAAAATTGGGTTGGTTGCGAAGAAATGGCTTGGTCGCGAAGAAATGGCTTAGTGCGAAAGGATCGATTGGTCTCTACAGTCTCTAAAGCATTATGAGCGTTAACAGATATTTGCAACAACCTCCAAAATCTCCATCGGCACAACCAATTTGCCAGACATTGGGAAAACAAAGGAGTTTTTCTCAGTAATTGCGGGCTAAGGTAGCACTTGCGAGTTAGCTAATTAAATGACAATCATATTACGAAACATTTGAAGTATCACTATTTAAATTTTGAAAAAAAAAAATGGCAATATGATAAAGTATTATTTTACATTTGCATCGCACTACCTGATAGCATTCTTTGGGAACCTTTAAATATTAAGACCGATCGTATTTTGGCTTGCATAATTCGACGGCGAAAAAAAATTTTACACGTGAACATAACCTACAAGATATTTATTTAAACAGAAATTTGTTCACTAAAATTTCACGGTCGACGATAAATTTGCAAATCATTGATTCTTACACAAATTTTGACGTATTAACATATGCTTTCAGATTACCGGTCTGACCAAACGGGCTTGGCACAGCTAATGAACCAGCTGTCGCGAATCTATATTGTCGTCACATTGACATTACATAAAGAATTATCAATGAAACATTCGATCAAGCGCAATATTGTCCAATATCATTTTTATCCTCGAAATTTTCAAATCACATTACAGTTATCGTTCCTATAGACATCTAATCGGGAAATACAAATGAAACGAAAGAAAAGCGCTATAGCGACCCTTTTCCGATGAGCATGCATACTAATTGCCTGAGACTTTGGATTAATTTATTTAATAGCCGGTAACCGTGCTTGAATTTTTGCCGACCTAATCCTCTATGCGTTGTTTGTAACATATCAAAAAAAAAAATGTCGCATTCTTATCTAATAATCAAGTTCGTGCTCATAATAACTTAAATTTTTCCTCGACACCTCAAAGCTGTTTTCAGTTATAGTAATTTAAATAACTACAGTGATTTTTTTTTCTAAATACAGTGATGTAAAAAAAATGTCATCCAAACTCCGTGAAAACATCGTCATCGACGTCGATTCAACCTCACGTTCCATCCACCTCGCCGTTTTTATTCGTAGCTCAAATTAATGAAAATCTCGGCCTGCGAAAGCGCATTGGCCAAAGAAAAAAAGAAAAGAAAAGCATCCTCAACCGTTGCACGGCGCGTCATGCCGGCGAGATAAAAATCAGTTAATTACAGCTAAATTAATGAGCGAGCGAGATCCGCTTTGTACGTAGTGGAAGATATTTAATGGTCCCGCTAGTGCTGCTGCTTTAACTGGAAGGTTTATTAAACGGGCGCTCAGTCTGAAAGTTCTACATCTCCTGGTACAACTATTGCCACAAAAAAAAAAAAAAAAAAAAAAAAAAACGTTGCGCGAAGCGCGATGCGTTTTCGCGATTCATGTATCAAAAAATTAATGAAATAGGACTTTTGATTTCGAAGATGAACTCCCGACGCGGAGATGCGAAAGTTTCAATACAAATTGACATCGACAGACGGGGGTGAGAGAAGCGTTGAAAATTTATGGTTGAAAATTCATAAAATTTTGTATGAAGTTTTATGCATACGAGGCATTCTTTATCAACTGGGCCACTTTTTTCGGTCGAACTCTCAGATGTTTTTTAAAATTTGCCCGTTTCTAGTGCTACTTGACTAGCGCTACTTCTGTGATTTTTTTTTTAGATTTTTAAAGTGCACCCTTCAGGATGTACGTTTTTTTTTTTTAATATCAGTATATTTCAGAAAATATTGTTCACTCAAGAAATTCGTAGGAACATTAATTTTTTTTATTTTTCATAAACTTTCGAATGATGTTAGGGTGATAATTTTCCCGATACGGGAAAGTCCACGTTTCGTGGAAAAAAAAAAAATAATTGAAATAATTTTTTTTCTACTAAAAACACACTTTCGATTCTGGTCCCAATTTTACAGGAAATTCGGCATTGCATGAAGATCCTGAAAAAAAAATCCCAAAGTGGTACCTGCGATTCTTATGTACTCAAAAAAATAAACAAGAATATTGCTTTAGCGGTATATTAAAAACAATATTATTTGTATAATATTTGTAATAATAACACAATACTACTGCTACTTTTACGCTACTTTTAAGCTAAACATTAGGCCATTAGATTTTTATGCCACGATTGTTTAACCACACTAAAAAAATTTGAAAATCAGAAAATCAACCACACTGGAATATATTGTTTAACACTCACTAGAAAATTTATGAAAATTTGTAAAAATGACATTGCCCGTTTATATAAAATAAAATAAAATAAAATAAAATAAAATAAAATAAAATAAAATAAAATAAAATAAAATAAAATAAAAGAAAATAATTTTCATACGCACAGTAAAAAAAGTGTACTTTTTACAACAATTAATTGTCCACAAACGTCCACAATATTTTATTTGTTAATTCTTCGATCCCGCCATCCGGTTTTCTAGTTTTACAAAAAAAAAAGTACAAATTAAAATTGTTAATGCCACGGAAAATAAAAGAACACGTTTGTATATTCGAATCATAACAAACGAGTTTGTCACTTATTTAACAAAATTATTTTTACGAAACTTCGTATTCCGATTTTACGAAATAATTTTTTGACTGTGCACGGATGCCTTAGTGTTCAATGCCATCACCGGTAATTTTAATATGCAGGTATCGCATTTAAGATTAAATTTTTTAAAGTTCAAATACAATATATATTAATTCTAATTAAATATGATTTTGTGTATTAAGCGTGTTGTAAATTTCATAACATTTTTCACAGTGGCATGCACGCGATTGGAAAAGGTATGAAAAAGTGTGCCTCCACTTACACGTGCATCGATATGTGTAGGGGAGAGCGGGGCAAAATGGAATAATGAGACAAAAAGCAAATTTCCAATAACTTTTGGATGCACCACAGAAAAATAATTTATTCGACGGCCACCGTTTATTTGGATCAAGTAAAGTATTTATTTGATTTAAATAAATATTCATTTCCTTTGAGTAACTATTTACTTAATTTAAATAAATATATTTTTTTTCCTTTAAGTAACCGTTTACTTATATTTAAATAAATATTTTAAAAAATCAAATACATATTTTGCTTAATCCAAATAAACGGTGACCGTCAAATAAATTATTTTTTTGGGTGTCGTGGCGATGGCGGTACGTGGGGCAAAACGGCTTTGAAAAACCGAACGTTATTGGAAAACGCAATTTTCCAATAACTTTTGGATGCACCCAGAAAAATAATTTATTCGACGGCCACCGTTTATTTGGATTAAATAAAGTATTTATTCGATTTAAATAAATATTTATTTCCTTTGAGTAACTATTTACTTAATTTAAATAAATATTTTTTCTCCTTTAAGTAACTATTTACTTATATTTAAATAAATATTTAAAAAAAACAAATACATATTTTGCTTAATGCAAATAAACGGTGACCGTCAAATAAATGATTTTTTTTGGGTGTCGTGGCGTTGGTGTTACTTTTTGGCAAAGCTGGTTTGAAAAAACCGGACATATCGTCGGAACAAAATGGAGGATCGAAAAATTATTGTAAGATTGAGTTTTGCCCACACCGTCCCGTTTTGCCCCGCTGTGCCATTTTGCCCCGGTCACCCCCCCCATATCGATTACACGCGAGCCTGATAAACGATCCGGTTCACCGCTTCGGAGCAGGCTTCGACTTTTTGTACTGCAAGTTCAAGATGAAACGTGCACGAGTATCGAGGATCGAAGAGGATTGTGTGACGTATCGCGAAAGTGTGTAGAATTATGCGATAAGCGACGGCTGAGCGAAAGAACCGTTAATATCCGCGATGAAACCGCGATCTATGCATCCTGCATCCGGCACGTATCCGTATACAGTCTTTCGTACACCCAGAATAAAAGTTTATTAATCGTCAGTAAAATCGAATATCAGAATATTTTTATTTGAATTAATTAAATTTTCACTGTAAAAAAAATTTGCTTGAAATTTAATGAACCGGTACCGAAAGTTTTTATGCGCAAACCGTTTTGTAATTTTCAAGCACCTATACGTCGCAATGTTCAAGTGACGGTTTATGAAAAAGGAAGCCGGTGTCGCGAATAGTACGATACCTTCGTTCTTGAAATTGAAGAAACTATTGCCATGTTTGTGTGAATACGGTTCATGAAATTTCAAGTAAAGTCTGGACGTTTTTGTGCACTGAAAAAAAAGGTTTGACCCAACTCAATCTGAAGTTTGGTCCCGGTATAGTTATTCACGTTATTTGTTACCAATTGATTTTATACGTGGTTTATATCATGTGTTATATATTCAATTGTTATCAGTACATTGGCCACTTATGAATATAACAAAATTTTCATAAATTAAAATTTTATATAGACTGTAAAAAAAAATTTGCTTGAAAATTAATGAACCGGTACTTGAAGTTTTTATGCGCAAACCGTTTTGTAATTTTCAAGCACCTATACGTCGCAATGTTCAAGTGACGGTTTATGAAAAAGGAAGCCGGTGTCGCGAATAGTACGATACCTTCGTTCTTGAAATTGAAGAAACTATTGCCATGTTTGTGTGAATACGGTTCATGAAATTTCAAGTAAAGTCTGGACGTTTTTGTGCACTGAAAAAAAAGGTTTGACCCAACTCAATCTGAAGTTTGGTCCCGGTATAGTTATTCACGTTATTTGTTAACAATTGATTTTATACGTGGTTTATATCATGTGTTATATATTCAATTGTTATCAGTACATTGGCCACTTATGAATATAACAAAATTTTCATAAATTAAAATTTTATATAGACTGTAAAAAAAAATTTGCTTGAAAATTAATGAACCGGTACTTGAAGTTTTTATGCGCAAACCGTTTTGTAATTTTCAAGCACCTATACGTCGCAACTTTCAAGTGACGGTTTATGAAAAAGGAAGCCGCTTTCGGGAATAGTACGATACCTTCGTTCTTGAAATTTAAGAAACTATTGCCATGTTTGTGTGAATACGGTTCATGAAATTTCAAGTAATGTCTGGACGTTTTTGTGCACTGAAAAAAAAGGTTTGACCCAACTCAATCTGAAGTTTGGTCCCGGTATGGTTATTCACGTTATTTGTTACCAATTGATTTTATACGTGGTTTATATCGTGTTTTATACATGTTCAATTGTTATCAGTACATCGGCCACTTATGAATATAACACAATTCTTATAAATTAAAATTTTATATACCATAGCGGGGCTCGAAACCCGAAACTAACGCATTCTGACCAAGTACCTTATCGCTACGCTGCAACCGCTTATTGATATGTAAGATCTTGAATCGGATATACAAGTTATTCTTCGTCATTGACTTAGACTCAACTTCCATGATTGGACATTGAATTATCGAAACAACTTGAGAGTTGTTTATTATGAGCATAATATTTGTCAATGTCTAAATTGACGTCTCGCCGAATTGATAAAATCATTTTCATGATGACAAATGTACATATAATATACGAACACATCGAATCATATTTTATTTTTTTTCAAATTGACCAAATATACGTTCAAGTCGAAATAATATACCTTCTGCATGGTGACATTATATACGATTTAATCGACAAAAAAAAAAAAAAAATGTTGACGTAATGCGGTTTTGGTTCGCTTTGAACCAACGTTGTAATCGCAGAAACTGCTAGAAGTGCTTGAAGTTCAAGCGACAATCAGTACGTAAATTCTATAAACTTTTAGTTAAATTTTAATAATGGTACAGCAATTTCCAAAAAAAAGTTCTTTAAATTTCAAAAAAAAAAGTTAAAAAAAAAGATTTGAATAGGCTAATTATTCGAATTAGGTAAACGAATTATTGCAATAATTAGGAATACTAATTCGAGCCTTTATAATGGACCACAATGGCAATTGTAAGTAACGCGATAAACAATGCGAATTGATTTATAACAGAATTTGTTGTACATGTTGGAGCTTTGGAAAAACATAACAACTCGCAACCGAGCGTAAGTCCTTTAGCTTTGTAGTAATAAAAATCCTTCGTTCAACGAATACCAGTTTATGTGCTCAGTTTTATTGTAATCGAAATTTCATCATTCGAATATCCAATTCATACAAATTATTCGAATTTTTGTAATATTCATTAATATTCGTACGACTCGAATTTTTACAATTATTCGGATTTTGTGAATATTCAATTCGATTCAGCTAATTATAGAAACAAAAAAAATCTAATCATAGTAAAAAATAATTACAGAAAAAAAAAATTAATTACAGTCAAAAACTAATTATAGAAAAAAGGCAAACAGTAAGAAGGTTTTTATATTCAGTGCGAAATTCACTGAAAGCTACCGAATAAAATTAACCCAGTTTATCGAAGAGTTGGAAAGCTACTCGAAGTACTCGATTAATACTTGAGTACAGAACTTATAATTACTCACTTATGTATGTACAAGGTGCTCGATTAAATCGAATACGAGCTCCGAGTACTCGAAAAATTTCTCCCATCTCACGTTTATTATCACCGATACGCAAACCTTCTTTAATGTGGGGAAGAGCGGGACAAAAAGGGGCCAGTTGGGCAAAACTAAAGTTTCCAATTATTTTTTTAATCGAACAAGGTGGCAAAACGGGGCAGAACAGCCTGACGTGTCGATGGGTCGAATTCGGGCATTAAAACATTATTGGATAACGACGTTTTGCCCCGCTACCCCATTTTGCCCCGCTCTACCGCATATAATTTATGTGCTCAGTTTTATTGTAATCGAAATGTCATCATTCGAATATCCAATTAATAAAAATTATTCGAAATATTTGAATTTTTGTAATATTCAATTCAGTTCAACTAATTATAGAATAAATATAATTATAATTATAGAATATAATTATATAATTATATAACTATACTTATATATATAATTATAGAAAAATTATAGAATAAAGGATAATAATCAAATTAACCCATTTTATCGCAGAGTTGGAAAGCTGCACGAAGTACTTGATTAATACTTGAGTACAGAACTTTTGTAATTACTCACTTACGTATGTACGGAGTGCTCGATTAAATCAAAAAACGTGCATCGAGTACTCGAAAAATTTGTCCCATCACCCGTTTATTATCGCCGATACGCAAACCTTCTTTAACGTACAATGCGCCGTTAATCGAATACAATTATATAATTATATAATTATATAACTATAATTATATAACTATAATTATATATATAATTATAGAAAAATTATAGAATAAATAATAATATTAAAATTAACCCATTTTATCGCAGAGTTGGAAAGCTACTCGAAGTACTTGATAAATAATTGAGTACGGAACTTATAATTACTCAATTCTGTATGTACAAAGTGCTCGATTAAATAAAAAAAAACGTGCACCGAGTACTCGAAAAATGTCTCCCATCTCCCGTTTATTATCGCCGATACGCAAACCTTCTTTAGCGTACGATGCGCCGTTGATCGACCGCTGCCGAATAGCAAATGATCCGCGAATGAGTTTATGTGTGCTCTGTCTCTTGTTTAAACACGAAACAATGGCAATAATTTTAAACCGATGGGGCTAACGTTGCCGCAACGAATCGTGCGATCGGCCTGTTAATTTGAAAATTTTGTTGTTGTTGTTTTTTTTTTTTTTTTTTTTTTCGTAGGCGGACACGAGCGGATAACGAATTCGCTTTTAACGACGATTTTACAGAGGGATTCGCGGATGGAACTCATTAAACGTATACGCCAAGCGCCGTGTGTATGCTCATTTATTCCGTACTATATCCGTGAGCCGTGCGGCGGATCAAATACGCTCGCGGCCAACGGAACACTCCAAAGAGCTTGTATTCTGCGGCGTTGATTAACACATACCATCGGACTCTGTAATGTGGCACTAATCCGGCGCTTCGTATGCGTAGTTACACGGTGAATGCCGGGACTTCGACTTGCCATCAGCCCCGGGGGCTCTCGTCAAACACCCACTCCATCTCGCACGAACACGATCCATGTTCGCGCATGTTCCACCGAATATTACCCACGCAAGGCCGCCTCGATAACAGACCTATTTCACGTTGTTTATACGACAATGTACATCTATTTCGCGAGCTCGGAGGCTTCTTGGGGAATACAATTATTCAAGATAAGCAATCGAATGATACTGGTGAATGCGCCGCTCGACGATCGATAGGAAAGTGCGCGTGCGCTGTGAAAAAAACAACAACAAGAAAATGGCTGGGTTAAACAAGGTGCGTTCCCCCCACGTTCATGAGCTTTATTTAGTTGGTATAATGAAAAAAAAATTTGTATGAATCGACCGAAGCGTATAAGCGTTAAAAAAAAAAAAAAAAAAATAATGATTTAGTTGTACCAACCAAATAGCAGCTTTGAACGTGCGTGACCGCGAATTTGCTTAATCCGCCACTTTTTTTTCTTTTTTTTTCTCAGTGTGTGGCACGGTTGTTTGCGGCCAGCTGTTGTGTATACCTTACTGAAGCGAGCATTGCTCGCTTCGGTAGGTATATCCGTATTGTGCTGAAGGTTCACGTTTTTTTTTTTTTTTAATTTCTGTGATACTAACAAACTTTACAATCTCGTATTGCACTTTTGTACATGTTAATGCTCCCCAAAAATGTCTCTCATTGTTCATAAATAATTTCGGTCCATAAGTTCACAGCTAGTATTGTGGACTCGTTTATCTGCGATTCGTTATCGCTTATACTCACACACGTGATTCCCAAGGGTTTTCCGACTCAATTCTCGTTCCTCGTGAATTATAAATAGTTAGACGTGCCATTAAAGATCCTCTAGCTTTTTACCGTTCTATTACCCATTTCTTCACAATGGTAAAAAATATCATTTCGGCTGTTCCAGTTATGCTCCAGTGGACTAACATTAATAACGAAGGGAAAAACTACCATTTGTCACGTCCCATTGACTTGTCAGTGAACTCCCATTAACAACGAAGGGAAAAAGTACCATTTGTCACGTCCCATTGACTTGTCAGTGAACTCCCATTAACAACGAATGGGAAAAAGTACCAATCGAACTTTCCCAGGAAATTGCCATTGGTCCCCTATTGGTAACTAATGGCAAAGCGTACCATTTAAAATTTCCCACTGATTTGCCAGTGAAGTCCCATTAAGAGTGAATGGTAGAAAGTAACGTTTCAATGTTCCCCATGAGTTTCGATTAGGATCCCATTGATCACCTTTGGATACCATTCATTACCATTAATCGCCCAAAGGAAAACTTTGTCAAGGGCGATTCTTATTCCTCGTCAATTATAAATAGTTAGAGGCGCCATTAAAGATCCCCTAACTGTTTGCCATTCGATTCAGTTCCCATTTGTTCCCAATGCTAAGAAATACTATTTCAGCTGTTCCAGTTAAACTCCAGTGAGCTACCATTAATAACGAAGGGAAAAAGTACGAATCGAACTTTCCCAGGAAATTGCCATTGGTCCCCTGTTGGTAACTAATGGCAAAGCGTACCATTTCAAATTTCCCACTGATTTACCAGTGGAATCCCATTAAGAGTGAATGGTAGAAAGTAACGTTTCAATGTTCCCCATGAGTTTCCATTAGGATCCCATTGATCACCTTTGGATACGATTCATTACCATTAAACGCCCAAAGGAAAACTTTGTCAAGGGCGATTCTTATTCCTCGTCAATTATAAATAGTTAGAGGCGCCATTAAAGATTCCCTAACTGTTTGCCGTTCGATTCTGTTCCCATTTGTTCCCAATGCTAAGAAATACCATTTCAGCTGTTCCAGTTAAGCTCCAGTGAACTACCATTAATAACGAAGGGAAAAAGTACGAATCGAACTTTCCCAGAAAATTGCCATTGGTCCCCTATTGGTAACTAATGGCAAAGCGTACCATTTAAAATTTCCCACTGATTTGCCAGTGGAATCCCATTAAGAATGAATGGTAGAAAGTACCGTTTCAATGTTCCCCATGAGTTTCCATTAGGATCCCATTGATCACCTTTGGATACCATTCATTACCATTAAATGCCCAAAGGAAAACTTTGTCAAGGGCGACTCTTATTCCTCGTCAATTATAAATAGTTAGAGGCGCCATTAAAGATTCCCTAACTGTTTGCCGTTCGATTCAGTTCCCTTTGGTCCCAATGCTAAGAAATACCATTTCAGCTGTTCCAGTTAAGCTCCAGTGAACTACCATTAATAACGAAGGGAAAAAGTACGAATCGAACTTTCCCAGGAAATTGCCATTGGTCCCCTATTGGTAACTAATGGCAAAGCGTACCATTTAAAATTTCCCACTGATTTGCCAGTGGAATCCCATTAAGAGTGAATGGTAGAAAGTAACGTTTCAATGTTCCCCATGAGTTTCCATTAGGATCCCATTGATCACCTTTGGATACCATTCATTACCATTGAACGCCCAATGGAAAACTTTGTCAAGGGGTGTCAAGAATATGAACTACGATAGCATGCACGTGTGCACATATGTATGTTTCCAGATGAGAAAGGTGTTCCGAACAACGCGATATATAGAACTTTCATTTCACTTTACAGTGTGATGTTAGTGAGGTACGAGAACAGTCAACAACATTCAGCCGTTAACACCCGCGTTAGAGTTCCGAAATTCACGTATTACCAAGTAGATACTCCAAGTACTCCGAGTTTTGATGTTGCCACCCTTAGTCTTGTTCTATGACGAACGCACTTTGGCGTTGATCTAACTATCGACAACATTCACAGAATCAGACCACACTAATCTATTCCTACTGCCACTAAATGCAAATACACGGTTACTGGCGTATGTATACGTAATGTGCGTGTACCGCAGGGGTGCCTATTAGCGATTAAGCGCAGGGAAGCGATCATCCGTAATGGCAAAATCCCCCGAGGCGTCTTCATAGCATGGTTGCAGATCAAAGCTGTTGCCCTTCATACCCAATTACTTCACCTCGAGACCTTAATGTTCAGTATTGCGACGGTTGTTTTACAAATTAATTTCAACACGCACGCGCGTAAAATCTATTTATGCACAAAATTTGTTTGTCCAGCAAGGAAGAATCTAGTAAAAATAAAAATGTCGCCGAACAAAAAATTACTATATTCATATGGCAGTACGCGATGATTACGGTATCTGTAAGATAAAACTTTTATGCACATGTTGTAACGACCGAGCGAATGAGTAACGCGCGTGTCAGGTTTTGGGGCGGATATTATTAGTACAATCGCTGCTACATATCTCGAGCAGGAGCTGTCAAACGTCTGTTCTCTCCGAAGGTCCGATCAAGACTCTTGTCATCTGGTCAATCGATGATCTGTACGGTTGTCATTTGTCATACCGGGCTACTCTGGTCATCTACGCGATATCGTGTGTTTCGGTCAATCCTCATACTCTATATCCGTTACATTGTGTACACCGGAAAAAAAGGTTTGGTAATATCAACTAAGCTGCGGTTGAGGGTGGCGAAGGAAATTTTTGGTCGACTTAACAAAATCGAAGTAACTATTCGTTCAAGCAACTAAATATTAGGTCAAACAATTAAATATTCGTTCAGTCAACTAAATATTAAGGCAAGCTACTAAATATTCGTTCAGTCAACTAAATATTAGGTGAAACTACTAAATATTCGTTCAGTCAACTAAATATTAGGTGAAACTACTAAATATTCGTTCAGTCAACTAAATATTAAGTCAAGCTACTAAATATTCGTTCAGTCAACTAAATATTAAGTCAAGCTACTAAATATTCGTTCAATCAACTAAATATTAGATCAAGCTACTAAATATTTGTTCAGTCAACTAAATATTAGGTGAAACTACTAAATATTCGTTCAGTCAACTAAATATTAAGTCATGCTACTAAATATTCGTTCAGTCAACTAAATATTAAGTCAAGCTACTAAATATTCGTTCAGTCAACTAAATATTAGGTGAAACTACTAAATATTCGTTCAGTCAACTAAATATTAGGTGAAACTACTAAATATTCGTTCAGTCAACTAAATATTAAGTCAAGCTACTAAATATTCGTTCAGTCAACTAAATATTAAGTCAAACTACTAAATATTCGTGCAGTCAACTAAATATTAGGTGAAACTACTAAATATTCGTTCAGTCAACTAAATATTAGGTGAAACTACTAAATATTCGTTCAGTCAACTAAATATTAAGTCAAGCTACTAAATATTCGTTCAGTCAACTAAATATTAAGTCAAGCTACTAAATATTCGTTCAGTCAACTAAATATTAGGTGAAACTACTAAATATTCATTCAATCAACTAATAAAAATTAATATTATTAAAAAAAAAAACAATGACTCATAGGAATTTTGATTTTTAATATAATATCCTGAGTGGATGCACGCCGAGGCGGGCATGTAACTGGCATACGGCGATTGGAACGAGAGCGAGGCTGACACGTTCAATATACCGAGGCAGAGGGACGGGCGACGTATGAAAGTTTCGACGTACCGACGAAGATGGAATGGATTGTTGAGAGCATGCGCGCTGCACATACCCGTAAAGTTGTCGAAAAAAATCTATAGAATTGACGGACGCGTGGACTGACATCGTATCGTATGTCACGCACGTCGAATGCTGTCGATCCTCAGCTCCATTTTACGATCAAGTTCGCTTAGCTAATTAATTAACATAATACTTTTGGGCTGTTTAATTATAGCAAATTAACAAAAATCATCATTGAAAGACACTTCGTTCATTATTTTATGACACTTTCGACTGATCGGTCCGAAATTGGAAAACAACACGCGAGACGTATTTCCTTAAGGTAGTCCTTGCGAATAGTGTTCACTTCACTTAAGTTTCAGAGAAATAAGAGGGAATTGTAGACACTTCTCGATCGTATAAAATTCTGAAAAAAATCAAGTGTATTAAAGATGCCGAAAGGATTAATTTTGCATAATAATAATTCTAAAATGTTATTAACAAATTGATGAGAAATAAAATTGTTCAACAAATATCCCGGAAACCTAACGTTTTTTTTAAATGAAAATTGTTCGTTCATATTTCTGAATACGTATGGATTTTTTCAGATTTTTAAATTCACCTTGAATTTTCTGTTTTCCTACACGTTTTTCCCATATAAAAAAAAATCAAAGTGAATTTAAAAATCTGAAAAAATTCATACGTATTCAAAAAAATGAACAAATAATTTTCTTAAAAAAAAAGTTAGGTTTTCGAGGTATTTGGTGAACAATTTTATTTTTCATCAATTTGTTAATGACATTTTGGAATTATTATTATGCAAAAAACTGCCTTAATGTAGTCCTTGTGAATAGTGTTCACTTAGCATAAGCTTCAGAGTATTGAGAGGGAATTGCAAACACTTCTCGACGGTATAAAAATCTGAAAAAAAATCAAATCTATTAAAAATACCGAAAAGATTGATTTTGTATTATATTCGTTTAAAAATGTTATTAACTGATTAATTGACGAAAAATAAAATTTATTCAACAAATCTCCCGGAAACGTAACTCTTTTTTTTTAACGAAAATCATTCGTTAATTTCTCTGAATACGCATGAATTTTTTTCAGATTTTTTAATTCACTTTCAATTTTGCAACTTTTGAGACGTTTTTCCCATTTAAATAAAAAAAATTAAAGTGAATTTTAAATTCTGAAAAAATTCATACTTGTTTAGAAAAACGAACAGATCATTTTTAATTGAAAAAAAAGTTAAGTTTCCGGAAGATTTGTTGAAAAATTCTATTTTTCATAAATTTGTTGATAACATTTTGAAATTAACATTATGCAAAATTAATCTTTTCCGCATCATTGATATGCTTAATTTTTTTTCAGATTTTCATACCGTCCGGAAGTGTTCAATTTCATTTCTCATTTAATTTCAGTGTGCAATTTAATTTCTCCGAAACTTATGCGAAGTGCGAACACGATTTGCAAGGACTACGTTAGGTTAGTCCTTGGAAACGGTCTTAACTTCGCACGAGTTTTCGGGAAATGAGAGGGAATCGCAAACACTTCTGATATAAATGATGATACTAAAAATCCAAAAAAAAATCAAACATATTAAAGGTGATGAAAAATTAAATTGTCTAAAATTAATGTTAATGTTAAAATTAAATTGTTCTAAAAAATAAAATTGTTCGACAAATCTTCCGAAATCTACCTTTTATTAATGAAAAGGATTCGTTCACTTTTCTGAATGCATATAAATTTTTTCAGATTTTTAAATTCACTTTCAGTTTTGTTTGTTTAAATGAAAAAAAAAAAAAAAAAATGTGCAGAAAGCCCCAAAATTCAAAGTGAATTCAAAAATCTGAAAAAATCTGAAAAACGAACGAATCATTTTCATTAAAAAAAAAAAGAATGAAGTTTTCGAAAGATTTGTTGAAAAATTTTATTATTCATAAATTTGTCGATAATACTTTGGAATTATCATTATGGAAAATTAATATTTTCAGCACCGTTAATATGATTGATTTTTTTGTTTTCAGACTTTTATGCCATAGCGTTCGAAATTCTCTAAAATTTCTCTGCAAACTCATGCAAAGCGAACGCTCTTCGCAAGGGACTGCATTGATGCAGAGATTGAACAGATTTCGTTGTCGACGGCGTGAGTGGGACGAAGAGGTGTGCGCCATGCTTGGATCGTCTCAGTCGTCGTTTAAGTGCAGCAAAGCAGCAGCAGTGGCACGAGTCACGGTTCAGTAAGTAGCGAAGACCGAGAGGAGAGGCAGAGAGCTAAACTCGAAATTAATATGAAGATGACTAAAGTTCACTAAGTCCTTCCAGCTGCAATGATTTTATCCTTGCCAACCACTCCTTAATATTGCACGGCTTGGCGGCTTGGATTTGAACACACAAACTCTCCGGACCCTCACACACACACACACACACACACACACACACACACACACACACACACACACACAAGCGAGTGCGCCAAAAATAGCGATCGCTATTTTGGGACAAATTTTTGCTTCCGCAATCTACTTTTATGCTCCCTACACAAAAAAAAAAAAGAAAAAAATTGTACTTTTTACAACTTATTGTCCACAAATGTCCACAATTTTTTATTTGTTACACTTTTTTTTTTAAATGTCATTAAATTTAGAACACACTTAATATACAAAGTTATGTGAAATTAGAATTCATATAAATTGTATTTGAATTTCAATAATTTAAACTTAAATTAAAATTAAAATTACCGATGGCACTGAAAATTAAGACATCCTTATATGAATATTATATTATTGCAAATACAAAATAATACGAATGTTATAAAAATGCAAACTTATTGTCCACAAATGTCCACAATTTTTAATTTGTTACACTTTTTTTAAATGTTATGAAATTTAGAACACATTTAAAATAAAAATATATACGAAATTAGAATTCATATACATTGTATTTGAATTTCAATAATTTAACCTTAAATTAAAATTAAAATTACCGATGGCACTATTATTGCAAATATTATTCAAATCATATTGTTTTTTAATATACCGGTAAGGCAATATTCTTACATACGCGTCAATGAAATTTCATATACTGCAAATGCATAAAACTTCATATACATTTTATGAATTTTCAAACGGAATTTTTTAACAGTGTATTCAAACAAGTAACGAACTTATTGTATTTGAATACACTGTCAAAAAAAAAAATTATTATTCACTGTGTATAGAATCGGACAACGGTTGTTGCTCGGTTGTTTTAGGTGTTTGATCAGCCAAAACGCAACAATTTCTCTACCAGAAAGAAAAAAAACCCTCCTTAAGTTAGCTCTGTCGCTTGATGTTCATTTTGCATAAGTTCGAGAAAAATTAGATAAAATTCAAAATACATCTCGATGATATAAATATTTGAAAAAATTCATTAAATATACTGAAAAGATTAATTTTTCATGACAATAATTCCAAAATGTTATTAACAACTTGATGAAAAAAAAAAAATTGTTTAACAAATTTTCCGGAAATTCTACTTCTTTTTAATGAAAATGATCCTTAATTTTTCTTAATACGTATGCTTTTTTGCATATTTTTTAATTTTCTTTGAATTTTTTTTTTTTTTTTTTTTTTTTGTATGGAAAAAATGTGTGGAAAAGCACGAAATTCAAAGCAAATTTAAAAATCTGAAAAAAATCATACGTTTTTAGAAAAATGAACGAATCACTTTCGTAATAAAAAAAAATTATTTTGCCGGGTAATTTGTTGAGCAATTAATTTTTTGACCAACTTTTTAATAACCTTTTGTACTTATTATTATGCGAAATCAATCTTTTCAATATCTTTAATATGCATGAATTTTTTTTTCAAATTTTTACACCACCGAGAAGTATTTGTGCATTTATCTCATTTTGCCAATTGGTTTGCTTCCCGGTCATACTCAGAGTTAGCGTTGGCTGTTCAATTTCCGGTCGACCTTAAACGAACCTAAAAAGCAAAAAAAGAAAAATTAAGGTCAGTCCTTACTCTACAGGTAGCTTTTCCATGGACAACCGGCGAGCACACATAAAAGCGTTTTTCATATCTGATTGCTTTTTTAATTGTTTCCAGATAGCGATTTTTCGGTGACTTTGTATGGAAAAGATATACCGGTCATTCAGCATATTTGCTGAATAACTCTGTAACCAGATAAAATTATTTAAAAATATTAGACAATCAGTAAATCAATCAACGATATTGGACAATCGAGCAATCAATATTAAACGATCAATAAATCAATCAACCAATATTAGACAATCAATTGTTTAGGACAGAGTTTTATCAGACAAACGGTCAAATAAATATTGGCACTAGGTCAGTGAATTGTCTATAATTTTATGACGCATGACGCCATCCAAATGTTTGTACGTATTCATGTTGATTTACCGAAACCTCATTTTACGGCTGAGATATTGAGGTTTTCTCTTGGCCGATCGGTATTACCACTTCGTCGTGGACCGGCGTCAATAGAAAATATTTTTTTGTGATAATAATAATAAAGGCGAAATCACGAAATCGCATAGAGAGCCCATTAATCTCGTCGATAAACGCTTTCCATGCTCCAGTTTAGCCGAGCATACAGCAGCGTGCTGAATGTATTGTCCCATTTAACGAGCCAGCGTTATCGTTGCGAGACGATCGCATGTGCATAAAACGCGGTTGTATATCCGAAATCCCGCTTACACACGGCGCTCTACGGTTTGACTATCGTTTATACGAAAAATCATGTTTCGTTTTGTCGAAAGTTCGTTCACGTTAGATTGCGAATTTTGAACAAGAAAAAGGAAAGTGATTGTTACACATACTCACAGATACTCATAAATAAATATTAAATAAAAATTTAACATAATAAACCTAAATAAATATACAATAAAAATATAAGATAAAAACAAAATTAAATAGAATACGTAACTGACAAAAAATAAAACAAGTGCAGCAGCAAATAAGCATAGAAACACGTATAGAAGGGGAACCGCCAGTGTCAACCGTCGATATCGCGCTTCATTCCCTCGAGTAAAAGCGAACTTGCGAACCCTCGCCGATACTCGCCGATACTCGCCGATACCCGCCGATACCCGCCGATACCCGCCGATACCCGCCGATACCCGCCGATACCCGCCGATACCCGCCGATACCCGCCGATACCCGCCGATACCCGCCGATACCCGCCGATACCCGCCGATACCCGCCGACACCCGCCGACACCCGCCGATACCCGCCGATACCCGCCGATACCCGCCGATACCCGCCGATACCCGCCGATACCCGCCGATACCCGCCGATACCCGCCGATACCCGCCGATACCCGCCGATACCCGCCGATACCCGCCGATACCCGCCGATACCCGCCGATACCCGCCGATACTCGCCGATACTCGTAGATTCTGCGAGCGCACGTGCCCACATGCCCGCTAATTTAAGTGTAAGCATAAAAGCCATGCTAACCTTCGCAACAAAAAGATAACAAGTACATGTCACAAGAACATAACCTGCAGTAGCCAACGCCATTTACTCTAAAATGTGATTTCGAAATTATCGCGATATTCGCAAATGAAATTATTGCAATTGATCTCACCTCTATACTAGTATGAACTGTCATTGTACCACACTCACATATGCACTCATTGTAAAAGGGTTCGTCCCGTGAAATAAATTTTTAAAAATAAATAAAAAAGAACTTTAATTTAATTCTTAGTGTCTGAAGCCTTAATGCGATATTCGCAGATGAAATTATTAGCTAACCCTTGAGATCCACATTACCAAGCACGTAAAGAGAGTAAAACTGAACACTGCGTGGCGTGTTTAAAGATATTTTTCATTAAAAATTATTTGAAAATAATTTTTAAAATATTTCTTTGGCAGCAATTTGTATCGGTTTTTTCAGATATCCATTTCTTCCCCCAAAGTAGGCTCATTTCCGGGAATAGAAGTTACAAGCCAAAACTTTTTAGTGACCCACATTGGTCATTTTTACCCAGAAAAATAATTTATTTGACGGTCACCGTTTGTTTAGATGAAGCAAAATATTTATTCGATTTAAATAAATATTTATTTAAATTAAGTAAACAGTTACTCAAATGAAATAAATATTTATCTGAATCAAATACATATTTTACTTCATCGAAATAAACGTTCGCCGTCAAATAAATTATTTTTCCGGGTGCGCATTCGTAAATTTTTGTTGCATCAATATACAAAATCCATCTTTTCATCCATCTGGGAAACCCCCTGATTTAGTGAAGGTCTGGAAACAAATGTAATTTCGCATCGTTATGAAGAAACGCGGTAGCGTCTCGACGCCGAGTACTTAAAAAAAAAAAAGACAATTTTTAAGTGATTCAATTGCACCCCATTTTTAACCCGGCGAGCAGCCGGATCTTCCCTCCCATACTTTATAACTGCCTCGCGGTGGAAACGTCAACTCTATTCAGTCAAGATGTCTCTGTGGCAGCTGTGCTCGAGCGAGGAGATTGCACCTGAAGGCGCATCCTTGGTCTCGAGAAAACTAACTAATCAGTAAGTACTTGTCCGCCAATCCTTTCCCTCTAGCCGTATCTACTTTGGCTTGAGTGCAGAAAAAGACCGGATAAATTGTCGCCGAAAGAGAGACATCGATTAAAAGAGATGTGTCAAAGGATATATTCCCATATATATGACACCTCCATTTTCTTTTTTGTTTTTTGTTTTTTTTTTTTGTAATTTCTGACTGTCGGCTAAGGCAAAAACGGAAGTTACGCGTTTCACTGAAGGGCGCCATTTTTTCTTTTCCATGTATAGTGTTTGTCTCGATAGAACTTGGCATGTTAGTTCTGTGGGTTATGAAGTATGTTTTGAGCGATAGATTATGATAATTGAGCCTAGAACTCACATATGGGGTAGAAATGTACCCCAGACGACATTGAAACTCCGCTCCTACAGTAGAAATTGACATTATCAACTCGGCACCTCCACGATAATTTAATTCCATGATCTGACAATGTGCGGGACCGGTAGTGGCATCAACTGCTCGCTGGCTGTCGCACAGGTCGCTAACGCAGCGTGCTTGGGGTACCAAAATACCCCAGTTGGGAGTCCACGTTATGGTTTTATGTACGCGAGTGATTTTTGTCGTTGTTGCTGTTAGAACCATTGAATTTAAGGTACTATTGTATAATTTCGACGTGTATAGTCGGCATTTTATTGAAGTGCGCCATTTTTTCTTTTCCATGTATATTGTTTGTCTCGATAGAACTTGGCATGTTAGTTCTGTGGGTTATGAAGTATGTTTTGAGCGATAGATTATAACAATTGAGTCTAGAACTCACATATGGGGTAGAAAAGTACCCCAGACGACATTGAAACTCCGCTCCTACAGTAGAAATTGACATTATCAACTCGGCACCTCCACGATAATTTAATTCCATGATCTGACTATGTGCGGGGCCGGTAGTGGCATCAATTGCTCACTGGCTGTCGCACAGATCGCTAACGCAGCGTGCTTGGGGTACCAAAATACCCCAGTTGGGAGTCCACGTTATGGTTTTATGTACGCGAGTGATTTTTGTCGTTGTCGCTGTTAGAACCATTGAATTTAAGGTACTATTGTATAATTTCGACGTATACAGTCGGTATTTTATTTTTTAATAATTTTTTATAGTAATTTATTATTTTAAAAATTTTTAATGATAATTCTCATTATCTTTAATTACCTACAATGTTTCAAGAAAACTAAATGTTAAAATCCATTTCATACCAATTTTGTTTTGGGTTTTCATTGATTTTTTCCACGTTACAATTTTTCGTCCACTAATCAAAATAAATAAACGGAATATAATTGGACTATTTTTTTTTCTGATAGTCTGATGTGCCCCTTATAAAGTGCCATTTGAAATTTTTTATCGTACCATTTTTGAAAAAAAAAAAAAAAACTACAATATTTTTCACAAAAAGTGGAACTTGTCGTTTGATTTTAGGAACACAGTTTTACATATCATATCTACTTAATCGTATCTACATATCAACTAATAAGGTTGATTTGATAGTTATTTATTCTTCGAAAGTCGCCCGACCGTTATTAAAATGTTAAACAAACGATAATTATTTTCTCCTTTTATAGAAAAATATGTAATGCAATAATAATTCTTTATACAGTCGGGAATTTTTTTAATTAAACATTTTTTTTCTCGACAACTTTGTTAGCCTCATCCGCTGACTGTATAAACAAGACGACCTGACGAAAGTCGAATTATCCGTTCGCGCAACATCCCGACTTCTTGTTCCGCAATCCGCATTTCATTTCCCGCAACGAAACAGCACAAGGGACAAGATGTAAGGGAGTGGCAAAGAGGAAAAATGACGACCGTGTCTGCAACAACCAACGCCCCCTTTCTTCTCCATATACAACAGCTCATTCGTTTCCACTTTTTTTTATTTTTTTTTATTTTTTTTTAATTTCCCTAAGCAACTGCATTAGCCCAACCACCGACAACCTAAACGCATCCGGCGAAACTCAAGCCAGAAGTTCAATGAACCGTTCGCGTGAACTCCTGACTGCTTTTTCCGCATCCTTCCGTCGACGCTCTTTAGTTATTTGAATAATCCGATTAAAGGAGTTACGGCCTCACTCTTTTCCCTCATTCACTCCTCTTTTCAGCCCCCCCCCCCCCCTTTTCATTAGGGAGAATCTATTCATGGACAGTCCGAAGTACCGAAGGAATGAGAAAGCAGACGTGGTTACTGGATATAGAGAGGTGAGCGGATAGGTTTACTGTCCTATTCTTTTTTTCATGCGATATTCCCCCGTGCGATAGCACTTCATCCAACGAATGGATTCAGGCATTGGCAAAAGAAAAGTCGTCTCAGTGCTTTTATGACATTGAGGATTCTCTCGTGAATAAACCGAACCGTCATTTCTCTTCATCATGGATTCGTAATTTTTGCTTGCATTCCTTTTTTTTTTTTTTATTCCCTCGCGGATAGTCTAATGAGGCAAAATTGCGAACACATTAGCTCGACGGTGGATGCAGCGAAGAGTATTGTAGCGATCGATAGCTACGGTGCAGAAAACGGCGGATAAAATGCTGTTTGCACGATCTTTTCTATAGGCTGCAGTGACTTTGCATGGAACTGAGAAGTGCACTGTAAACAATAAACAGTGTTGAAGTCAACACCGCTTCAGCACTGCGATGTGGTCCATATGGGTCCATTACTTTGGTGTTAAAAGCACCTGCGCAAAAAATAATGCATTAAAAGAGTATTAAAAGGGTATTAAATTGAAAGTATTAGGAGTATGTCGTATTGGACTGAATAATACTAAAATTATACTCCGCCAATGAGTACAAATTATAAAATTAGTATACGAAAGGATATTAGGCATTAAGTGAATATACCACGAAATATTCGAGTATTAAGTACACGGAAAAAACGACTTAGTTGAACGAACAAAAAAAAATAGTTGAGTCAACCAATAGTCGTAGTGCCCTGAGCGCCAGACGATAAATTGGTTGGGTCAACTCTATTAAGTTGGTTGGTTTTATATTCGCTAGACCAACTAATTTGTGAGTTGAGCCAACTGGTGGTAAAATTGTTGGATTAGCCATTTACTTGCTTACTTGAATAATTCACTATCTTGTTGCAACCAATCGACTCGGTTGATCGAACAGCACATTACCAAAAATATTAGTACACAATTAACACAAAACATTTATCTTTGCAACCGCGTAATGCTTTCTTATCGCCCGAAATTGGTTTACTATCGTTTTTATTACCTTCGTACCATGGAAATCTCGGAATAAATTAGTTGGTTCGTAACGAGGATTCGAACCTGCGATCTTGCGATTAGTAGTCCACGATCTTATTCACTCGGCGAAGCTCATTTTGAAAAATACAGTTTTTAAACTTGTTCATAAGAATCACGTCTTCTTGAACATTATCGTACAAACCAGTTATACGCATGATTCTTTAAGGCAATTGGTAGGTTGCGAAACATATTTTTTTAAGTGCATGCGCTAAAATCGGCAATGTTTCCGGAACTGCTATATCTCTCCCTGTCAATAAGTAAATACATATTAATTAATTTAGTAAGTGATTATACCCGTTTGTCTCTCGTAGATCTCCACGATTACCGACACTAATAAAATAATAACTGCCTTGCATGTATAAAAGGTGTCATGCTTGGGTCCGCAGCAACTACGTTTCGTTGAGGCGACAATTTCAGTTGGTTGCCCGGCACGCGCGTCGAGCTTGGTTGCACTAACAACTATAGTTGGTTAGGGTACCTATAAAATTCGTTGTCCATCCTTTACCATCCTGAATACTGTTTCAGTAGCTGGACTAACTACTCGAGTTGGTTGTGTTTACTATTCGCGTCAACTAACTATTAATGATAGATGGAACTAATGCTAGATAGTCATTCTAACGATACAAATCGTTACGGTAACCAATTTATACCCAACTAATAAACGGTTAGTTGACCCAACCAACCATTTTCTTTCCGTGCAGCCATGGGTCAATTGGTCCGTCGTCCATGGTCCATGGTCCAGACTTAATACTCGAATATTTCGTGGCACATTAACTTAATACTTGATACCTAATATCCTTTCATAATACTAGTTTTATACTTTGTACTCATTCGTTAAGTATAATTTTAGTATTATGCAGTCCAATACGACATACTTCTAATACATTCAATTTAATACACTTTTAATAGTCTTTTAATACTTTCTTTTTTGCGCGGATCGTAAGATAACGACGTTGTAGAACGAGATTTGATTTTAAAAATAATTTAACAAAAGCGCGTTGCTTGACATCACCGCCGGTTTCTGGAGGAAAAACATCTCCTTTATGCTATACGAAAAAAAAAAAAATTCAAGACGATACACGTTGCGGAAGAAGTTGGTTCATTAAAAAATGAGTTGGTCTCCGGCGGTGAAACCTGATTTTTTTTTTTTTTTTAATGCCATCCGAATCCGGTGCTTCGAGATTCATGAAAATTCTCGAAGAAGGTCTCCTTTATGCTATTAAAAAGTTTTCCAGTTCATATACCTTGCGAAAAGCGTTCGTCTCGTAAAAAAAATTGGTGACTTTCTGACGATCACAGCGTTTCGATTTTTTTTTTTTTTTTTTTCGGAGGCTATTATAGCCCAGTGCTTTGCAACTTTCACAGATTCTCGAAGAAGAAGTCTTCCGCATACTCCGAAAAAAATCCAGGTCATGCATGATTTGTTCGTTTTGTTATATGACGCTTTGACGTGAGTCAATTTTTTTTTAACCGCGTCTAGAAAAGTACCATCGAAAATCGACGAAATCGCGTATGCGAGGCCTTAAGCTAACGTTACATATATGCTATCGCGCTCGCAAAATGTTTGCCGTGTACAGGAAGCAATTTTAAGATTTTCACGATATCCGAACTTTTCGACGATTTAGGGATCACCGCAATATCCTCCCACGCTGTGACTCGGTGATGATAATAAATTGGATTGCCTCGGTTATTTTTAATGGGAATTGTACCGGCGATACGACACGGTGATGGTGCACGAACTTTTTGTCCCTCGATAATGAAACTGCGATGAGCAGTGAAGCGCTGTGTTAATATAATCAGTTCCCAACCGTTTTCAATTAACCACAACGTTATAATTGCTTCACGTTTTACCGAAATCCTCGCGAGAAACTCAAATAGTATCTGATTCTTCGTCATTTTGGATTTAAAATTACTTGCGCATGGCGATGCACCGGGAAAACTCCCGATGTCGGCTCCTCGAGAAGGGAATTCTGGAGCGAAAGAGCACGCCGAATCCGCAACGTTATTAACCCAGTTGCAGTCGCGTTTCACTTCCGCCGCGAGAGGAGAGCAAACAAAGAAAATTTAACCAACGAACTTGCATTATTATACGGCCAGTACGGTTACCAAGACTCCAATTAGAAATACCCCGGAGAACGTATAATCAAAACCCTCTCGTCTTCTTGATTCATCTTCTTCCTTGTCCTTCCGCTATATTTTTCCATTCGTACGTGGCTTACCTGCAACGAGAAAAAAAGAAGTTGTATCAGAACAAGTCACTATCGATGAGGATTGGATAAGGAGAGTCGAATTATCCCTGCTTATTTTTTATTAAAATTAATAATAAACATATTTCGATTGACATGTCTTTTCGCTAGATTTTTATAATCCGTTGCTTAGATGAAAATACCAATAAGCCTTTTTCGCCGTTGGTACGAAGTAAGCCCCACATGAAGTTGTCCAATCTTTAACAGTCACAACGACTTGCGCAGTAAGTAGTGTTTAAGGTAATGTCAAAGGTACTACAGTCTGTAACAAAAACTGTAATGAAGTACGCTTATCAGAAAAACGCAAATTCTCATAACAAGCGTTTCTCGAAAACTAAAAAAAAGACACTCAAAGACACTCGAAGACGCTCGAAGACGCTCGAAGACGCTCGAAGACGCTCGAAGACGCTCGAAGACGCTCGAAGACGCTCGAAGACGCTCGAAGACGCTCGAAGACGCTCGAAGACGCTCGAAGACGCTCGAAGACGCTCGAAGACGCTCGAAGACGCTCGAAGACGCTCGAAGACGCTCGAAGACGCTCGAAGACGCTCGAAGACGCTCGAAGACGCTCGAAGACGCTCGAAGACGCTCGAAGACGCTCGAAGACGCTCGAAGACGCTCGAAGACGCTCGAAGACGCTCGAAGACGCTCGAAGACGCTCGAAGACGCTCGAAGACGCTCGAAGACGCTCGAAGACGCTCGAAGACGCTCGAAGACGCTCGAAGACGCTCGAAGACGCTCGAAGACGCTCGAAGACGCTCGAAGACGCTCGAAGACGCTCGAAGACGCTCGAAGACGCTCGAAGACGCTCGAAGACGCTCGAAGACGCTCGAAGACGCTCGAAGACGCTCGAAGACGCTCGAAGACGCTCGAAGACGCTCGAAGACGCTCGAAGACGCTCGAAGACGCTCGAAGACGCTCGAAGACGCTCGAAGACGCTCGAAGACGCTCGAAGACGCTCGAAGACGCTCGAAGACGCTCGAAGACGCTCGAAGACGCTCGAAGACGCTCGAAGACGCTCGAAGACGCTCGAAGACGCTCGAAGACGCTCGAAGACGCTCGAAGACGCTCGAAGACGCTCGAAGACGCTCGAAGACGCTCGAAGACGCTCGAAGACGCTCGAAGACGCTCGAAGACGCTCGAAGACGCTCGAAGACGCTCGAAGACGCTCGAAGACGCTCGAAGACGCTCGAAGACGCTCGAAGACGCTCGAAGACGCTCGAAGACGCTCGAAGACGCTCGAAGACGCTCGAAGACGCTCGAAGACGCTCGAAGACGCTCGAAGACGCTCGAAGACGCTCGAAGACGCTCGAAGACGCTCGAAGACGCTCGAAGACGCTCGAAGACGCTCGAAGACGCTCGAAGACGCTCGAAGACGCTCGAAGACGCTCGAAGACGCTCGAAGACGCTCGAAGACGCTCGAAGACGCTCGAAGACGCTCGAAGACGCTCAAAGACGCCCAAAGACACTCAAAGACGCTCACTTTTTACATTCTTGACTATGTAAAACGTATTTCCAGGCCATAATCTGAGAGCTGAATTTTGTGGTTGGATTACAATACTTTCTCTCCTTACATGCTTCGCATGGATTGTGAGAATAAAAAAACAAGAGTTCCGCGCGCGAGGTCTTTTGAATGCCGCTTGACTATTTTGACCATTGATCGGCGAGGAGCCGGTAGCGACATCTTTTCTTATATATATTGTAGCGATCAGTCTAGATCAGACTTTGAGAGACGAAAGACGGTTACGAACGAGCACAGCGGCTAAATTCGGATTAATAAACATTCTTTTTATCGTTCTTTATAAACGGTTGTGTGTTTATTTAAGAGAAACGTAACAATATATATATATATATATATATATATTCCATCATCTTAGAATCTGCGAATTCCTCCTTCAACGACCTTATCCGTACAACGTGCAAACGAGAAAATCTGGAGCGGCAACTTGCGCATTGCCGCGTGGCTGCAATCCCTGTCGTTTACTTCCGGAGAGATCTAACGCGAGTAGAAATACAAAGCCGCTTAATGCCTTTCGCTTCCACCAAATCGATAAAATCTGCCATTTGAAAAGGATCTTGGAGGAGTGCAAGATCCTCTTTTTACTCCGCAGACTCTACACGAAGGTTGAAGCTCTTCGGCTTCGCGCTACTATCACCTTCGTTCGCTCTCAACCCTCCCTGAACCTGGGTTAGACTCCAAGTCCACGACCAGTAAATCTTCGTTCGCTTCCCCTTTAAATCTCACTCTCCGCGAAGGAGAGTAAAATTTTCCTGTTTGAGCTGGCATAGATTGACTTTCGATCCGGGAACTTTATTGACTTATTATCGAGAACAAAAGTATCAACGACGTATTGCGAAAATTTCAGACGGAATGAAAAGAATTCCGAGAGGGAAAGGATAAAGAAGTGCTCCGAAGTCAAAAGAGATTACGGAGGTCTCGTGGGGCGCTGTCATGGGATTTACGGAGCGAAGACAGCTGAGAGAGATCTTTTTTAAAGTGCGGCAAATGGGTCGATAACGTTTGTTTCATCCGCGATACCAGACGCTTAGCTGTAGCTGGCCCATGTCGTTTATCAACGTCCAATCAACGTCGCCCGGGGGGGAAAAAAACTTGGGTAAGCTCGCGAGCCTCTTTCCATGGCTGCTCTATATATTTCCAGCTCTGCGCCTCTTTCTTCTTCCAACTTTCTCAGCTCTTTTTCCACTCCCGTAACGCCCCATGGAACTGTTATGCCGTGGCCAGGGCTTTTGCAATATCGCAACGACCCTCCCACTGGCGTTTTCTTTTTTTTTTTTACTCTTGACAGCATAATAGAGGTTCCATTAACCGCAACCGATAGACAAGGGGTCAACGAGCGTCGGATCAAAGCGTCAAACTCTTTGTCGAGGGATCCTAGACGTTAACCCTGTACAAGTCACACCTTCATCCCCACTCTCGGACGCTAGCGTATAGCAATGCGTGGCCCCCCACTCCGCCTCCGCTAGTCCCGCTTTGGCACGGCGGTGTGGCTTATGAAGGGTTAATATCCGAACTGGGCGAAGTACCAAAAAGTACTTCGAGTTCAAAGTACAAAGTATCACAAGTACCTGAAGTGACGAGTAGTTTTCGCACTTGAAGTATCACGAGTACTTTCGGTTAAAATTAACACCGTTTTAACACCAGCGCGGTGTCTACATAGGTCCATCAATTTTGTGTCAACCGAGTACTCTGCCATGGTGTAAACCGACTGTCTAAGAACTTTAGTGTTAATTAAGAATTTCACTCAACACCAGTATAGTCAACACCAATTTACATTAATACTGTTCGGTGTACAATATGATATCCCAATGGGTTGGATAATAGCACAAGATCGTGCAACAATTGGCACATATCGGTGTCAATATTGAATCCTATAAAACCCTTTTATTAACATATTAACGGTGTTCGACCATCCGCGTTGTGAGCTGCTTAAAAAACACTGTAATGTGTAACAGAAAATGAAAAAAAGTTTGGGCCAACTCGATATTTAGTTGGGTTCCGGTACTGTTATTTACGTTATTTGTTGCCAATTTACATGTTCAATTGTTATCAGTGCATCGCTACTTATCGATATAACACAACTTTCACATATGAAAATTATATGTATCCTAGCGGGGCTCGAACCCCGAAACTAACGCATCCTGACCTAGCACCTCACCGCCACGCTACAATCGCTTAATGATATGTGTAATCTTGAATGGGATATATGCGTTATTGACTCCGTCATTAACTTAGAATCAACTTCGATGATTTTACATTGAAATATCGAAACAACTTGAAAATTATTTATCGTGGCTATGATATTTGTGAATGTCTAAATTGACGTCTTATCGAATTGAATAAAATCATTTTCATGATGATGATGTTCGTACATGTACGAACACAACGAATCACATTTTTTTTTAAAATTTTTTCAAACTGATCAAGTATACATTCAGGTCAAAATAACATACCTTCTGTATGGTGACAGTATATACGATTGAATAAAAAAAAAAAATGCCTTGAAATGACTTAGTTAACACCGAAATGACAGACCTCTATGTACACCTGCGGTAGTGTTTAAATGGTATTAATTTTAACACAAAATTGATGGACCTATATGTACACCAACAGCAGTGTTAAAATCGGTTTTTTTTTTTTTTTTAATTTCAACACCGAATTATGAAAATTGTATACCCGTATAGTATTGATTTGCTACAAAACCGTACGGTGTAACTCGTAACAAAATAACACCAGATCTTGTTTTTACACTTTGCATCGAGTTAAATGGACTCTATAATGGTGTTGTTATTAACGCTGTTTTTTTTTTTTTTTTTTTTTTTTTTTTTTTTTTTTTTTTTTTTTTTTTTTTTTTTTTTTTTACACCGCACACTGTGGCAGTTCACGGCGGCAAATTTTTTACACCGAAACGTTATTGGAAAATTGTGTTCCGTTTTCCCGTTTCGTCCCACTGTCTCATTTGTCCCTATAAGCTCTCCCCTATAAGCTACGCTTATACACATTATCGCATTGAGCCATAATGTGTGTTATCGCTCAATATACGACATTATGACATTGAGCCATCGATATGTACAAGAGAATCACTGGACGTGGCTAGCGATGGGAATGAAGGAAATGGAATGTGAAAAAAATTCAAGGTAGAGAGGATAACACTGAAAGTATGGAAAAGGCGGAACAAAAGAAAACAAAAAAAAGAGAAAGGATATGACTGTCTGGTCAGGGGCGAGGAGTTGGTGCGGAAATTGTGGAGATCGAGGCAAAGATTGCCTCAATGTTGGTTGAAATATGCATCGATGCTTTCGAATAGCGTTTGAGGCTGCACCGTTCAATCACAAGCGGTCACAACATATAGATTACCACCCATACAAAGTAGAACGTCGATTATCAGAACGTCAATTATCCGAAACGTCAATCGTCCGAACGACGATTTTGTTTATCCAAACGTCAATCATCCGAACGATGATTTTGTTTATCCAAACGTCGATCATCCGAGCACAGGTTCGGTTAATCCGAATTTTCGGTTTTGAAAGACGACTTTGTTTTCAAAGATTCACTGAGAACTGCAACTTTTATGTTTTAAACGTTTTTGTTTTTGTATTACCAATAGTTTTTAAGATGTGGAGGGTTTTTAAAAGAGTTCAATTTTTTGATGTCTCAAAAAAAAAATACGATGCAAAAATTCTGAAAAAAATTTTTACATAAATCCCTTGTAAATAATCATGAATTGTGAGGAAATTGCAACTTTTTTTTTGGAGAGGTTCGGATTTTTGACCGTTCGATTTCACATGGAATACATCAGATACAGAGTTTAAAGTCGGCGACTTTAAACTATATCCAAGCTCGAGAATGGTGAAACAGCGCTAGTTCTCGCCTATAATGTTGGAAGAGCAACAACAACAGCTGTCAAATACAATGAAGAGAAGATTTTATCATTCATATCAATCTCTCGACAAACAATTCTTGCTCGGTCGTCCGAATTTTCGGAAAAATAGTTCGGACGACCGACTTTCTACTCTGACGTAAATAAACGTAATGAAAATCTACCTTGACACGAACTCTAACACTGTAAATACAGAGTTTAAAGTCATCGACACCCGAATCGGAAGATTTATTTGCTGAAAATTCCATGCTTTTGACTGCAAACAACGCCTGCACATCTATAAACGATTCAGAACCGGTAGTCGAATCCGAGCCCTCTAACGGTCTTTGGACGATGCCAGTGCCACGATTTTTCCACATCACTGTTTTTCAACTGCGTTCCGAGCCACCGATGAGAGCGTTGATGAAAAAAAAAAAAAAAAAAAAAAAAAAAAATTCATTGCTGCTACTGGGAATCGAACTCGGTCCCACTGGGTGCGAGCCTGGAACCGATACCACTGTGTGAACCGCCTCTCTAAACCCTGTTTCATGTAGTTCCTTTCATAACTGAAAAAGCCGAGGTTTCATTTGGCGAAATCGATTCGTTATCGATTTCGTTTGTTGTTGAGAAAGATAAGGTAAATAATCGGGGATACGAGAAGAAGAAAAGGGAGCGGTAGACTTTTGGGTAAAGTGAGGTGCAGTCAGGAGCGTCAGAAGGGTGGATGATCGGTTCTTCGTCATTATCGTCTCACCACTTCCTTTGTCACGTCACTCTTCTTTCACTAATAGTGCACCTGCTTCGATAGCGTCGCCTTTAAAGACTCGCATATTCCTCTTCCCCTCGAACGAAGCGGGATAAACTCCTTTGACGGGTGCGCAACGAAAATGATCGACAACTGAAGGCAATTTACATCACCTATGCTATATACGGATTCGTATTGTAGGAGAGAAATTAAAACGTGAAGAGAAGCGAGAAATTTTACAAGGAAGTTAGGAGAATGGTGGTCACAATTGTAATTGTGTCTGGAATAAATTTTCCCTAATCACAAAAACAGGTCTCACTGTTGGAATTGGAGATTCGAACGTACGGGTAAACGTCATGAGATTTCAAATGATCTCGGACTCGGCATTTTTTAGATCCTTTTTTTTTTTTTGATGTTGGAAAAAAATATGATGTCATGTTCTGAACTGGCTGATATTGTAAGGTGGAGAAAATAATCGTCAGATTTCGAGTTCGACTTGCGATTCGAATGCAGAACGTCCCCATCGCACTAATCGGAATCTCTTGATTGTAAACGCCAAAGAAATATACGACTTCCTTGGCGCGAATAAACGTTTATTTTAAAGTGCAAATCTTTAAATAAATTCCTTTACTTATACTAAATAATAGCCCTTATTTGAATCCAATAAAGATTTTTTTGAGGCAAGTAAACATTTGTTTTACCTTAATTAACGTCATTCGAAGATCGAAATTAATTTGAGTTTAATAAATCTTTTTTTCTGGCTGTACCGTGTGTTAAGGTAATAACGCTGAAACGATATAGTCACATTTAGTGAATCCTTGGCTCAGTGTAGGGAAAAAAAAATCATTAAGAATTCTTCGAAAAGCCCTCATATTCATAAGGTAACGATAGCGGCGATTCTCGATTCAAGAAGTAGAAAAGAACAAACTGGTCGCTCTCTCTCTCTCACGGAAAAAAATGGTTGATTGGGTCAACTAACCGTTTATTAGTTGAGTATAAATTGATTACCATAACGATCTGCATCGTTAGAATGACTATCTAGCATTAGTTCTATCTACCAATAACAGTTAGTTGACGCGAATAGTAAACACAACTGACTCAAGTAGTTAGTCCAACTACTAAAATAGTATTCAGGATGGTAAATGATGGACAACGAATTTTATAGGTACCCTAACCAATTATAGTTGTTAGTGCAACCAAGCTCGGTGCACGTGTCGGGCAACCAACTGAAATTGTTGCCTCAACGAAACGTAGTTGCTGCGAACCCAAGCATGACACCTTTTATACATGCAAGGCAGTTATTATCTTATTAGTGTCGCTAATCGTGGAGTTCTACGAGAGACAAACGGGTATAATCACTTACTAAATTAATTAATGTATATTTGCTTATTGACAGGGAGAGATACAGCAGATTCGGAAACGTTGCCGATTTTAGCGCGTGCACTTAAAAAAATATGTTTCGCAACCTACCATTTGCCTCAAAGAATCATGCGTATAACTACTTTGTACGACAATGTTCAAGCAGACGTGATTCTTATAAACAAGTTTAAAAATTTTTATTTCTCAAAAAGCGCTTAGCCGAGTGAATGAGGTCGTGAACTACTGATCGCAGGATCGCAGGTTCGAATCCTCGTTACGGACCAAATAATTTATCCCGAGGATTCCATGGTATGAAGGTAAAAAAAAACGATAGTAAACCAATTTCGAGTGATAAAAAAGCATTACGCGGTTGCACAGATAAATGTTTTGTGTTAATTGAGTACTAATATTTTTGGTAATGTGCTGTTCGATCAACCAAGTTGATTGGTTGCAACAAGCTAGTAAATTATTCGAGTAAGCAAGTAAATGGCTAATCCAACAATTTTACCACCAGTTGGCCCAACTAACAAATTAGTTGGTGTAGCGAATACAAAACCAACCAACTTAAAAGAGTTGACCCAACCAATTTATCGTCTGGCGCTCAGAGCACCAAGACTATTGGTTGACTCAACTATTTTTTTTTTATCGTCCAACTAAGTCGTTTTTTCCGTGCTCTCAAGCTCGCTCAGAGGTTCGGATCGGAAAAGCGACCGCTCTGCCTGTGGGGTTGCGGCTACGGATGTGCATTGCGCGTATATCGCCAATGCACGGTAACTCCAGCTGGCAAAATCCTCCTGCACAATTGCGATTCATTTCGCCGCAGAGCATGCCGATCGGATTTATAGTTGCCAGACAAATCGGATAATGGTTATAGCGGCGGTGCGAGGTAATAGCCCGTGCACGGTAATTGTCGAACGGTTGGAGCTTGAAAACGTGCGTTTGCACTCACGCAGAGCCAACACCCTCGAACACTCGCCCTCGTCTATAAAGTGAGTAGCGAAGGCACTCGCACGAGCGCCGATCTCTGCGCATCCTCCCAAAATCTCGCCCTCTCGTTCGCTATTTTAGTGTATGCATATTACATTAGCAAGTGTTCGAGCGCGCGCCTACCTCGAAGCGCCCCGTCGCGGTATTCCGAAAACAGCAATTTAACGAGAGGTTTCGACAGTGCTAAAAAACCTACGGTGATTTGAACGCGCAACACACACGGAAGCTATGAGAGACCATATCGAAAAAAAAGGTTTGATGATATCAACGTCACAGCTGCGACGACGGAACATTGGTTTTAATCAATGCCGGCGCATTTAAGGTACACCGTTAAAAATTTTATGGAAATATACAAGACGTTTAATATACAAAGTCATATGAAATGTACAATTTCGGTATATGAAATTAGTATTCATACGCATTGTATTGGAATTTTAATAATTTAAACTCAAATGCAATACCTGTATATTGAAATGACCGGTGATTGATAATTACGACATCCGTACAACGAAAAAAAGGTTTGGTAATATCAACCTCACAGCTGCGATCACGGAAAATTTGTTTGAATCAAACCAGGCGCATTTGAATACCCTTGGCTAAATCTCCCATTAATTACCATTAAAAAATCCCATTGATTACCATTTAATATACCATTCAGTTTCCCATTCGTTGCATGGCATTTCAATCCCGCTAGCATTCTCATTCGCGGAAAAATATGCCATATATAATTGTCCACTTTTCTAGAGTGTCTAAATATGTTACAAATAAAAACGCTGTAATGCTCTCGAAAAATGTCTCCTATTGTTCATAAATAATTTCGGTTAATAAATTCACAGCTACTATTGTGGACTCATTTATCTGCAATTCATTATCGCTTATACCGTTTAAGTGAAAGTTGCTACTCAAACATGTGATTCCCTAGTGTCTGTCGACTCGATTCTTATTCCTCGTCAATAAATAGTTAGACGTGCCATTAAGGATTTTCTAGCTTTTAATGTTCGATTCAGTTCCCATTTATTCCCAATGGCAAGAAATCCCATTTCGGCTGTTCCAGTTAAACTCCAGTGGACTACCATTAACAACGAATGGGAAAAAGTACCAGTCGAACTTTCCCAGGAAATTGCCATTAGTCTCCCGTTGGTAACGAATGGAAAAACGTATCATTTAAAGTTTCCCACTGATTTGCCAGTGGAGTCCCATTAAGAGTGAATGGTAGAAAGTAACGTTTCAGTGTTCCCCATGAGTTTCCATTATGGTCCCATTGATTACCTTTGGATACCATTCATTACCATTAAACGCCCAATGGAAAACTTTGTCAAGGGCGATTCTTATTCCTCATCAATTATAAACAGTTAGACGTGTCATTAAAGATTCCCTAGCTTTTTACCGTTCGATTCAGTTCCCATTTGTTCCCAATGGTATGAAATACCATTTCAGCTGTTCCAGTTAAGCTCCAGTGGACTATCATTAATAACGAATGGGAAAAAGTACCACTTGAATTTTCCCAGTCCCTCGGATTTGGACTCCCATTAACAACGAATGGGAAAAAGTACCAATCGAACTTTCCCAGGAAATTGCCATTGGTCTCCCGTTGGTAACGAATGGAAAAACGTACCATTTAAAGTTTCCCACTGATTTGCCAGTGGGGTCCCATTAATAATGAATGGCAGAAAGTACCGTTTCAATGTTCCCCCATGAATTTCCATTATGGTCCCATTGATTACCTTTGGATACCATTCATTACCATTAAACGCCCAATGGAAAACTTTGTCAATAGACTACACCGTTGTTGAAACAATAAAACTGGTGTGGTTGTGTCAACTGCGTGTAGCAGTTAAAGTGACTAACATTGGTTCAAAGTTAATCAAAAAGGCATTAAATCATGAAGTTTTTTTTTCGATTCAATCATATATACTGTCACAATACAGAAGGTATATTATTTCGACTTGAACGTATATTTGGTCAATCTGAAAAAAAAAATATGATTCGCGGTGTTCATACACATATATACGAAATATTTGGCATCTTGAAAATAATTTTATTCGATTCGGCAACACGTCAATTTAGTAATTCACAAATATTATACCCACAGTAAACCTCTTTCAAGTTATTTCGATATTTCAATATCACATCATCGAAGTTGAATCCAAGTCAATGACGGAGAATAACTTGTATAACCGATTAAAAATTATACACATCAATAAGCGATTGTAGCGTTGTGGTAAGGTACTAGGTCAGAATCCGTTAGGTTCGGGGTTCGAGCCCCGCTAGGGTATATAAAATTTTAATTTGTAAAAATTGTGTTGTATTGATAATTAGCGATATACCGATAACAATTAAACATATAAAACACAATGTGTAACCATGTATGAAATTAATTAGCAACAAATAACGTAAATAACAGTACTGGGACACAACTTCAAATTGAGTTGGGTCAAATGTTCATGTCGTTTGTGTGATTAGATATTTGTTTCGAACAAAAATTGTTTTTTTCCATACGATCGCTTATTCAGTTCGATCAAACATAATCTTAGTTGCAACAATGAAATGACTTTTTTGTATTAATGCTGATATAACTTTTTAGTCAACTTAACTGAATATTTGCTTTGCCAGCCGCAAACGCCGGATTTGGTTGGATTAAAATAAATTTTATTTGATCTAACCAAGCCTTTTTATCGGTGAATGTCGTCGGGAAATGACGCGCGTTAGCGCGATGTTTTTTTTTTTGCCGCTGTTTGAAATTGATTAAACAAAATTAATCTCCTTCCGGTAGAGAGACCGCAAGTTTCGATAGAGCGCCATCGGAGGCGATTTATCGTATCGACGACACAACCACGGCCGATAGGATCGTGCGTGTGTGTTGCGTTACCGTGCGGAGAACACGAGTACGGGGGGGGGAAGAGGCTCGAGGCAATTTGACCATCGTTGCTAATTGGCTGGCACGGATGCGTCAAAGGACAACGGCGCCGCGGAGAGCCAACGGGGAACGTTGATGGAACGCGGACAGAGTCACGCCCGCGATGTCGTTGTCCACTATGCTATTCAGTTTGGCACACCGTGGTTGACGCCGCGGAGCGGAGCAACGGTGCGAGTGTGTCCGAGTCGGCTGTGGACAAAGAAGAACCTATTTTGCAAAGGACCCGTGGCGGGAAAACAGTGGAACGGGTTGCGCAGGGGGGTGAGCGGGACAAAATGGCACGGCGGGGCAAAACTGGACAGCGAGGACAAAACTCAGTCCTATGTACGATCATTTTTGGATGCCCCATTTTGTAGACCTGGATTTTCAAACCCATTTCGACTCACGCACCACCATCGACACGATCCGAAAGTTATCGGAGGGACCCGATTAAATGTCCGAATTGTCGAAACTTCGAAGGCACAAAAGACCGAATCGAAATATCTCACTCGATACATTTTACGACAGGTCAATCGACCGAAAGTTCAAATTAATCAATAGAAATAATCGTATGATGATTATGGCTACGAAGGAAAAATAATATGAAATTCAATTCGCAGAATAGACCAAGTTTCCAAAGGTACCCTCGTGGATCTCCCAACCGTAACTTGTGGTTGGGATTCGATAGTTTTTCCCACATCCGACCTCAAACCAACCGGTCAATTGGTGCACCAAACAAACCGGTGTTCCAACTTTTCAAAGGTTGATTTTGGGTTAGTTTTTGTAAACCAACTGTAGACCAACCATTCTTTGGACGCGATGAAAAGTTGGTTCATGGTTGGATATTATAAACCAACCCCAATAACAACTCTTAAGCTGCAATATCGATGGTTGATTTGTGGTTGATTGTTCAAAACCGACCATAAACCAGCCATTTTTGAGAACCAACTATGCAGCGGTCGGCTTATGGTTAAGTTTGAAAATCCACTAAAAATCAATCGTTACTATTCTTGGCTAAGGGTGGAATTTTAAGACGTTAGTTTGAACTTAAGATCCCTCTTGAGCTCGAACTTAGGATCGAAGGATTTGGTCCAAATTTCGTTGCGTGCTTAAGTTTGATCTTTGATCAGACTTAAGTTGCGTGCTTAAGTTTGATCTTTGATCAGGCTTAAGTTGCGTGCTTAAGTTTGATCTTTGATCAGACTTAAGGTTGATCTTAAGTTCAGACTTAAGGTTGATCTTAAGTTCAGACTTAAGGTTGATTTTAAGTTCGGACTTAAGTTTGACCTTAAGTTCGGACTTAAGTTTGACCTTAAGTTCAGACTTAAGGTTGATCTTAAGTTTAGACTTAAGGTTGATTTTAAGTTCGGACATAAGTTTGATCTTAAGTTCGATCTCAAGTTCAAACGGATGTCTTAAAATTCAACCCTAAAAGTCGAAATTAGGGTTGTTTTCTAATATACAACCGTTAACAAACCTTTCATCGCGTCTAAAGAATAGTTGGTTTATGGTTGGTCCTGAAAAACCAACCCTAAACCAACCTTCAGAAAGTTGGAATATTGGTTGGTTTGGTGCACCAAGTTGACCGGTTGGTTTTTGGGTTGGTTTCATGTTGGGCGGAACGCGAACGTATGAGGCAAGTCCATTCTTATTTCCCAACAAACTATAATTTCGATGTACGAAAACAAGACGGTTTAATACTCAGAAAAATGTACAAATACGATATTGAATTTGAGGAACAAGAAACATTTCGGAAGCCTGAATTCCCGAAATTTAGTTCAAAGAACGATCACATACACGAAATTCGGATTTCAAAAAGATTCAATTTAGAAATTCAAAGACTCCGTTAGTCAATTGCCCGAACTGCCAAATTTCCGAAAATACAATCTCCGAGTGGTGAAATCTTCGAATGCAGATTTCTCCGAAAGGGCAAATCCCCGAATTTGTACACTCTAATTGAAAAAGCTTCTCCTTACCGCTGTTAACAAACATATAAAGGGGCGAAATAGTGTTCGGATTTTGAACCTGTCGGAGTTTTTCTTTTCGTAGTTCTAAATAATCGTCTTTTAACGTTTCGAAGATTTAAGTTTTCGATTCTCTGACATCTTTTACTTCCAGTTTGTTGATCCAAAGATCTCTCGTATTTTTACACTTTCCGATAATTTATTTCGAGATATTTGTATAAATCGATTACTCTCCATTCGGAATATTAAAACTTCGAACAATTGTCTATTCACCAATAAATTTTAACGCTGCTTTAACGTGTAACGGAGTTCAAAGTTTTCTAACAATTAAAATTCGATTTTTGCTGGCGTAGCTGTGATTTATTGTCGGTTAACTTTGCAATCGGTTTGTCGGGCTTTCTGCAATTTATTCTTTCATGCTTTCTTTTTTTTAATTGTCAACGTCGACCTTTACGTTTTAGAAGTATCGATAATCGGGATTTTCCGATTATTTCAAGTGGTGTAAAAAAAAAAAAGAAAACAAAAATCGACAATGAGGCCCGTCTGAATATCGAGCATTCGGAACTTCCAGCCCACCCCATATTGGAGAATTGCTATTTGTCTCATTGTCCCGTTTCGTCCCGCTGTGCCATTTTGCCCCGCTCTCCCCTGCCCCGCTCGATCGGTTACCGTGCCGAGAGAAGCTACGCTCGTTGCAGCTGGATTTCCACTCTTCGGACCTGCCATTCATCGGTGCGCCGGTTCCTCGGCAATAAGTGAGATCGAGTAGGAGCGAGATAAACGAGATTCCACACATGTATCGGCTGCATTGTCGATCGGCAGGGCTCGCGACCATGAACGAGTGGGTGCGTCAAAACGAAGGGGTCAAATCAATGATTGAAAAGTTACGGAAAGCCGGTCATTGAACCGGGTCAGAATCGATTTGCCAGCTAACCACGAGAACCCTCACGCAAACGTGCGCGGCGTTGGATGGGAAGAGAGTCGCTCGCCTACCACCGGTGTTCGCCACCATTTATTAACCCTTCGCCGATCGCGACCGAACTCCGCGAGGCCATTGTACGTCCCTACGCATGGCTGTGCACGGATCAACGAATCGGCAGAGGGTTGCATGAAAAACTTGCACACAAAACACTCCCCAATTGATATACGTTGGAGACTTTAATTTCAATATTGCCGAATATAATGTGTACAGAGTGTCGGTTGATTTTCACATCGATATCGAAAAAAAAAAAAAAAACAGTCGGATGACTGTTTTTTTTTTGGGTGACTAAATATAGTCAATAAATCGGGTGACTAAATTAAAAAAAATAAAATAATAATATTATTTAAATATCGTATTGCAATATTTTGTTCCGAAATATTTAATATTTAATATTTAATATTTAATATTTAATATTTAATATTTAATATTTAATATTTAATATTTAATATTTAATATTTAATATTTAATATTTAATATTTAATATTTAATATTTAATATTTAATATTTAATATTTAATATTTAATATTTAATATTTAATATTTAATATTTAATATTTAATATTTAATATTTAATATTTAATATTTAATATTTAATATTTAATATTTACGGGTCAAACCCTTTTTACATTGTGTTAATTAACTAATTTTTGTAATATTGTGCATATTTTTGTACGATACAGGCATGTTTATTTATCGACAATTTATCACAAACACTGTTCGGCTACAATAAATTTGTAACTGTCATCGTCAATAGTCGTTGCAACGAACTTTCATATGGGTTTTATCATGACAATTATTAGTGCTACATTTGAAAAACTTCGATGCCTCCTTTGTCCGTACCGGAAATTGATTATTTCTTTTCGAATTCGAATTTAACTAAATAACACTGCTTTTTTTTATAGTGGCGTGTTAAAAACCGCGCAAGCCACCGTAGAAGTTGTTGGCAATCACGAGCGATGTGCGATGTGCGATCTGTGCGATGTGTTTTGTATGGCATTTCTTAGAAATTCATTCTTTCATGCATACTTTGTGCATTGCTTCGTCTCGTCCTCCTTCGCAATGGGAAAAAAAAAAAAAAAATTGTACTTTTTTCCCATTGCGAAGGAGAACGAAACGAAGCGATGCAGAAGTAAGCATGAAAGAATGAATTTCCGAGAAATGCCATACAAAACACATCGTGCAGATTGTATCGCAAGACATCGTACAATAAGAAGTAAGAGGCGGCGAAGCGAAGATGGTTCGAAATTTCCAATCCCTCGAGGTTTACCTCCAAGCTATTTGGCTCCTCGGTGAATTGGTCCGTACTATCGAGTTCCGGTAAACGATTTTCCAGCTTTCAACGTTGCCAAGTGGTGTGTTTCTCTCGGTTCCTTTTGTCATTACTGGGCGAAAATAATGCGCACAATTTCGAGGACTAAATAAATAAAGGCTCGCAGTCGTGATATTAAGGAGGGAGTCTCGCTGAGGCTCACTTCGCATAAGTTCGACAAAAATAATAGAAAAATTGCAAGTACTTCTTGATGGTATAAAAATCTGAAAAAATTCATGCACACTAAAGGTACTGTGAAGATTAATTTTGCATAATAATAATTACAAGATGTTATTAACAAATTGATGAAAAAAATAATTGCTTAAGAAATTTGTCCGCAACCCAACTTTTTTTTTTCGTGAAAATGATTCGTTTATTTTTCTGAATACGCATGAATTTTTTCAGATTTTTCAGTAATCGTTGATTTTTCCATGAAAAAAAAAAAAAAAAAAAAAAAAAAAAAAAAAAAAAAAAAAAAAAAAAAATCAACGATTACTGAAAAATCTGAAAAAATTCATACGTATTCAGAAAAATAAACGAATCATTTTCACGAAAAAAAAAGTTGGGTTGCGGGCAAATTTGTTATGCAATTATTTTTTTCATCAATTTGTTAATAACATTTTGTAATTATTATTGTGCAAAATTAATCTTCTCAGTACCTTTAGTATGCATGAATTTTTTCAGATTTTTATACCATCAAGAAGTACCTGCAATTTTTCTATTTTTTTTGTCGAACTTATGCGAAGTGAGCCTTAGCGAGACTCCCTCCTTAAGACCAAAATCGAATTCCAACATGCATGATGGATAATTCGCGGGAAGATCAACGACCAGATGATCGTTAAATCTAAGATATACATAGAGCGAACGCACATATCCCAGGTCATTAATGTCAAACAATGAATATAGTGTCCGTTAAGATAAAATTAGGCCATGACGTTAAAACAAAATCAACCCGAATCGAACCATTTACTCAATTGACAAAGAGGACACCGACTATACCCCTTTCTTCTGATTATCTGAAATAAACGAGTCTATCTGTCTATCTATTATTTAACGATCTGATTGACTGTATCTATATTGAACGATCATATCTCTTTCGACTGATTATTCGGAATAAACGAATCTATCTATTATTTAACGATCTGATTGTGTGTTGACAAATACAACGTTTGTCAAGCTGATAAACGCATTTCCATTTCAAGCTTTTCATATCCGATTTTTGGAACTGCTGTCCAATTCTCTTCCACAGAAAATTCAAATTCTCAGAACGATTCATATGAAATCAATTTTTGTAAAAAGCTGGTATCAAAAATACCAGCTAGTAAGTATTATACTAGCTTGGATGACTACATTTACTGAGTAATGCCATTTCGTAATGTTCGTAATGTTCGTAATGTTCGTAATGTTCGTAATGTTCGTAATGTTCGTAATGTTCGTAATGTTCGTAATGTTCGTAATGTTCGTAATGTTCGTAATGTTCGTAATGTTCGTAATGTTCGTAATGTTCGTAATGTTCGTAATGTTCGTAATGTTCGTAATGTTCGTAATGTTCGTAATGTTCGTAATGTTCGTAATGTTCGTAATGTTCGTAATGTTCGTAATGTTCGTAATGTTCGTAATGTTCGTAATGTTCGTAATGTTCGTAATGTTCGTAATGTTCGTAATGTTCGTAATGTTCGTAATGTTCGTAATGTTCGTAATGTTCGTAATGTTCGTAATGTTCGTAATGTTCGTAATGTTCGTAATGTTCGTAATGTTCGTAATGTTCGTAATGTTCGTAATGTTCGTAATGTTCGTAATGTTCGTAATGTTCGTAATGTTCGTAATGTTCGTAATGTTCGTAATGTTCGTAATGTTCGTAATGTTCGTAATGTTCGTAATGTTCGTAATGTTCGTAATGTTCGTAATGTTCGTAATGTTCGTAATGTTCGTAATGTTCGTAATGTTCGTAATGTTCGTAATGTTCGTAATGTTCGTAATGTTCGTAATGTTCGTAATGTTCGTAATGTTCGTAATGTTCGTAATGTTCGTAATGTTCGTAATGTTCGTAATGTTCGTAATGTTCGTAATGTTCGTAATGTTCGTAATGTTCGTAATGTTCGTAATGTTCGTAATGTTCGTAATGTTCGTAATGTTCGTAATGTTCGTAATGTTCGTAATGTTCGTAATGTTCGTAATGTTCGTAATGTTCGTAATGTTCGTAATGTTCGTAATGTTCGTAATGTTCGTAATGTTCGTAATGTTCGTAATGTTCGTAATGTTCGTAATGTTCGTAATGTTCGTAATGTTCGTAATGTTCGTAATGTTCGTAATGTTCGTAATGTTCGTAATGTTCGTAATGTTCGTAATGTTCGTAATGTTCGTAATGTTCGTAATGTTCGTAATGTTCGTAATGTTCGTAATGTTCGTAATGTTCGTAATGTTCGTAATGTTCGTAATGTTCGTAATGTTCGTAATGTTCGTAATGTTCGTAATGTTCGTAATGTTCGTAATGTTCGTAATGTTCGTAATGTTCGTAATGTTCGTAATGTTCGTAATGTTCGTAATGTTCGTAATGTTCGTAATGTTCGTAATGTTCGTAATGTTCGTAATGTTCGTAATGTTCGTAATGTTCGTAATGTTCGTAATGTTCGTAATGTTCGTAATGTTCGTAATGTTCGTAATGTTCGTAATGTTCGTAATGTTCGTAATGTTCGTAATGTTCGTAATGTTCGTAATGTTCGTAATGTTCGCAAAGACCTTATTCAAGCAAATAACTCACTATACGGGATGCGCAATTTGAATTTATCTGAATTTATTTAATCTCATTTTATCATACTTCGATACGTCGCTGGTTAATATCACAGGAACAGAAACTATATGATCTATTTGATACTACGCCGAAAGTAATTGAGGCAATACTAACGTTATCCGGCGCAGGTTGACAGACGTTAATCAGGCATGATCTGATATAAAAGCACGCACATATTCCCCCTAACGGAAAGTGAATATTGTACCATGCAATGACTATCATGTCATTCAATGATACACGGCATTCCAATAGCACATTCCTGATAAGACCGCTGATAACGTGTATTACGACAGCACCATAATATATGTTCGATATGACCTATGACGCGTCTATTCAGGGGCATCGAAGATGCCCGACCGAAATGTACAGTCAAGAAGTCTTGTTAAATAAAAAAATGGTAATCATTCACTCTCAGCTTACTGAACAGCATGATTCTGCAAATTGTTATTGGCGCATATCACGATATTTGTGAAAAAAAATACAAACAAATGGGCCCTTTCCTCGCTATTGCGTGACACATTCGCGTAGAAGTAAATTCCGACGGTGCAATTACGATGCCCCATTATTCGGTTAATGCTCAGGGCAAGTGTCCCTGATATCTTTTTTGTTGAAACAACCAACGCACGGATGGACGCGAGAATGAGTGCTGGAGGGCACGCTCTGTAATTCTCTATAGTAATAGAATGAACATGGTATAGCGAAACTGTGGTTTACAAGCGAAGTGACACGAATCGGATATGGTGTAGCCCATCATGTTTATGGGACTCTATCTCTTCAGTAGCGAGGCAATACGTGACACCAGCTGCTCTCGCCGGCTTCGGTGGTCGGCATGCCGCTTCTATCAAGTATCTCGGTACGGTAACGGTCAGCTCTGAGGGTCATTCGTGAGTAGCAGACATCAGACAAGTAGGGACACCAAAGGAAACTTATCCTCGGTGGCTGGACGGTTTTAGCAGATAAGTCGCGAACCCGCGCATCCAGCTAGTGGAGCGACTCCGTATGCAGTGCGACGCTCGTGGGGAGCAGATGAGCCAGTGAAACAAGCTGAGGAGCGACGGTCAGACGACTGCTCGCTGTGCCGTGTGTCGGTGGGGAGACCGAGAACGCAATAGAGTGAGGTAACGGGATGACGAGGGATAGAGAGAGTGGAGGTGTATTGATCGACCGTGGTGGTGGGTGGGCGGGCGGTTTGGTCCGCTCCTCTCGTAGTATTTCCCATCCGCTCGAGCTGAGCGCGAAATGGCCAGCAGGAAAACGGCAGCGGTAACCGGGACAAGTTCTCAGCTGTACGCAATTTTAACCGGATGTTGTGTCATGGAGTTTGGAACGAGCAAACAAGTACGAAAGAGTGACAAAGCTGATGGGCAATGGAACTCGATCAGATAGGGCTGGTTCCTCAAAGCGACCATTATGGGTTTGGATTTTGGAATAGCTCACACTTTATAGGACATCAATAAAAAGAAAACGCATCACGATAGGTATGTTGTGTTGATAGCTGATTGGTAACGCAGCATGCTCAGGAGATGGTGCATTGAGCCACTGTGAAATTAGCTGCGATGCACGGTGAAGAGGCGAAATATGACGACATATGTCGCTGAAGTTTCGATATGGACAAACATGCTTTCTCTTTGCGATCCCTGTGGAATCGCATCGCAATTGTAACAAAACCTGAAAAAAGAGGCAGGTCGCTATTCAAATCTTCAAGTCGCTATTCAAAGCATCGTTGAAAATGTTCACCTATCGCGTTTTCCAGACTTGGCCTTCCTTTCGGCGAACGAAGCTCGAATGGATTGTATTACAAAGACAAAATCGGGACAAAACATAGCAGTTAACATCCGGACTCGACATGGACTAGAACTCCTCTTCATCCCCGATTTTTTCGTTCAACACGACAATCCACATTGTAACATTTGATCCTTCGTTTTTGAAGAGTTCCTGGATTAACCGACAGCGGTTGATGCGCGGTTGATGCACGGCTCTGGTGGTCCCCCAAGTCGAGCAGATTCGTTCGCGGTCAGTACTTGGATGGGTGACCGCTTAGCCGTGCCCTAGCTGGTGCATCGACCGTTGAACGGCTGGCGCTTTCTTCTGAGACTTTGGCGTGTTTGCACTTTACTCAAGTGCAAAAATACCGTAGGATCAGCAGAATATGGCAGTCTGTACCGGCAGGGTTTTCCGTAGCTTCCACGCGACCCCGGCAAATACGATGCAGTGCAGCTAAGTCGGCTACGAACGCGCTGGGAGCTAGGTGGCTTAGCTGAGTGCGGATTGGGAGTGCTAGAGGCCAATCCGGATGGGGTTCCGTAAAAACCCAAAAGAGTATACGGTGGAAGCAGAACAAAATAAAAAGAAAAAAACAGCTGGCCGTTGAGACCGCAGCAAAAGCCTTATACAAAAACAATGTTCCGCGATGGTAAACCCGCAAGTAGCGTTTGGTTCCTTTCATGCACTCATTGCTAAACCACAGAACTGCGACGATCACGACAAAAATCATGCTATGGCAAAACAATATGATTAAAAAAAAGGTATGTATTGCTCTTTGATGTCGGTAGAGCCTTGAACGGACGCTGATAAACTCGTCGCTCGCAAAATCACTGTGGTCAGCGTGATAGGGCGAATGCCCAAATATGGGTGGTAGTTTGAGAAACATTGGATTGGCGTATTAAATTGTGTATATGGTCTACCAACCGGTGCACTGATATCCCGTGCTCACTGGCCGCAGAAACCGCATGACGGACTTACTGTCCGATACCCTACCCATGAAGGTTTTGCCGATTGCACGAAATCGGTCATTCAGCCGTTCAGTATTGGCGTAATGATATTAATACACCAACCTTGGGCCAATGTTCGGCTAAGTGTGGGTTTGCCAATCATTGGTCTGCTAATTTTAGACCGATGTTTGCCCAAGTATTGGTTCTCCACTCGTTGATTGGACAATTTGCGGCCAATGTCTGGCAGAGTGTTGACTGGCCAATTGTTGGTTTGTCGTCCGAGGTCAACACCCGGCCGAGAATTAACTCACCAACCATTGCTATTGCATTGGTATGCCGAATTTAAGCCAATGTTCAACCGCAGATTGTTTCGCCAACAGTTGGTCTGTTGATGCATGCAGTCATGAACCATTGATCTGCCGTTTGTAGGCCTATCTTCGGCCAAATATCGACCCGCCGATCATCGGATTCCCAATGTGACGCCAACATTGGGCCTTCAATCTGCGGGTTTCGCCTCTAGATAGCGCCAACCCAAGTTATTTCTCACAAGCGGAAGTGAGCCTCAATATAAGAGCATGCGAAATGACTCGTTCTTTAATTCTCGCAAAAGATGCCTATTACTTTAGGGTTCGGTACTTCATAGTCAATGCTTAGGCCATACATTAGTATGATAGTAACCCATATAAGTAAGCTATGGAGACCCTACCCCGAGTAGAAATTTTCGAGCGTTACATCAGGCCCTGATAGGGTCCTGATAAGGCCTTATCAGGGCCTTGTCAGGCCTTATCAGGACCCTATCAGGGCCCGATGTAACGCTCGAAAATTTCTACTCGGAACATTGAAAACCAATCGTCGGCCGAGCATCATGAATGGCTTTCCTGCCAACACAACCTGCCACTATCGGGCTGGGATTATCATTTGGATGATAATCCCAGCCCGGGCTGTGTTCAGTATCCAAATGATGATCGAAGCCCGATAGTGGCAGGTTACATTGGCAGGAAAGCCATTCATGATGCTCGACCGACGATTGGTTTTCAATGTGGGGTCACTATAGGTTACTCATATGGGTTACCATCATACTAATATATTGCCCTATTGCATTTATTGACTATGAAGTAAGGAACCCTAAAGTAATGGGCATCTTTTGCAAGAATTAAAGAACGTGTCATTTCGCATGGTGTTACATCGAGGCTTTAGTTACACTCGACAGACGATCGGGCCAAGGCTCGATAGACGATCGTTTCAAGCTCGGCATGCCAATGGTGGCACCGTAGGCATGCAAGCTTGGCCCAACCGTCGGCCTCATCAGATCATCCTACATGGGTATCGCACCGGCCGGATATCAATCCCGATACAAAGAAAACCCGCATAATCGGAATGACCGCTACTTTCTTTGGGCGTTTAAAACCCTCAGTGTGGAAAGAGCCGAAGTGCTTTCAAGCAGTTTTATTACCGACTTCGAAGACCTCAAAGGTCGATTGCCGAAGAACGATCTAACGCGCACTTATTGTTTTCCGTCTCCATATCACACTCATTGCCATACAAATTAACAAAGCGGTCGGAGGAGACTCGAAGCAAGGACTAATGAAGTAGCCGCGGTCGGTCCCACCGCAGAGCCTACCTATACAACTTTGTTGGCTATTGCCATTATAGGCATGCCGCTATTATAGAGCGGTCTATCGCGGTCGTTATAGAATGAGAGCCCGGTAACTGCGATCTACCCGCGTCACGAACCCCTTATCCCCCCCCCCCCCCCCCCCTCCACCGCCAAACTACCACGCGTTCTGGGTCGCGTACGCATTACTGCAAGATCAATTTTCGATGAGTGTCGTCCAGTCTCACTGGCTAGCCAGGTAGAGTTCGTTCGATGGGTGATGGCGCGGTAGGAATTAACGAAGCGAGCGCGGACAAATCCTGCTGAAACCTAGAATCCAACCTCTCCTCACCCTCCTCCCCCCTCCCTCCCCCACCTCACGCCACTACTGTAGTACCCGTTCCTGTGCATTATTGGTTGGCACCATTATTCTGTGCTTCACGCTACCGACCAGTGGATTCTATACCGTAGTCATGCAGTACACTCTATGTTGCTACAGCATACATTACGATTGTACACTGCAGTGGAGTACTGAAGTGCGCACAAATTCTATAGCGTATATCGATTTCGCATGACATCGATATGCAGCGGGTTTCTGGACGGCAAGCCGTATGTCGCTTGGTCAACAAACACTCTCTCAAAATCCTCTGACCGGACTGATGTTAAGGCCCTTATATATGCGAAAGATTTCATATTTTTTTTTTTTTTTTTTTTGATTCTGTTAGCCTGAACGTTCAGAAATATTTTAAGCTTTCCAGAATTGAAATATTCAAAAAATTATTAAAGTTACAGCATTTGGAGCGTAAAGACTTTTAGTTTCTTTGAAGCAGGCGCACTGTAAAAAAAAAAAAAAATTGTTTGAACATTAACGAACGGTATTGGAAGCTTTGTTTTTGTTTTTTTTTTCATAAACTGTTTCTAAAATTTCAAACACATGTGCGTTGCAATATTACAGTAAAATTTGTATTTTTAATGGATATTTTTCTAAACTTCGGCCAAAAGATTTGTAATTTTAATATCGCTTATTTAAATTTTACAATGAAAGTACATCGACGTTCAATTAATGTCAGTAATGTAAGAAAATATCAATTGTCAGTGCATTCGATTTACAAGTTATTTTTACAAAGCAGGTAGCGACGGCGCGCCCGACCGCCCAACTTCAAAGCCGTCTTTTCACGATTCACTTTTTTGAACCTCGTGAAAGTTGTAACTTTTGAACGAAGGTTCGGATCGCTTTGAAATTTTTACAACACATTCTTAGTATTCATCGCCCATCGTGTGAATCACATAGACAAAAATTTCAATGACACGAAGAAAATATAAAAAATAAAATACCGACAGAAAATTTAGTAAAAAAAACTTTAAGTTTCGAATTCTTATTGTAATAATTTAAAAATAATAATAATATCGTTGGTTCACACGGAAGATACATTCGTCATGCAATTGTAAATATGTTCGTTCTTTTTTCAGACACCCACATCGATGGCGAGAATTTTTTCTTTCCCCATCAACGCGCTCGCAAAAAAAAATACATTGCTTTATTATGTAATATTTCCGCCATTTGTTAATTTTTCTGATTTTTTTTTACGTACAATTAACCATGTGCATAAATGATTTGTAAAAAAAAAATGTTGTCAATATATGCGTCATTTTATTTTTTTTTTAACCGTGTCCAGAAAAGTACCTTCGAAAATCGGCGAAATCGCGTATATAAGGATTCGAGGCCGCACTGTAAAAAATGTTATGAAATTTACAACCTCGTCGTATGACATTAGAATTAATATACATTGTATTTGAATTTTAATAATTTAATATTAAATGCAATACCTGTATATTAAAATTAAAAACCGGTGACGGCATTAAAAATTTAGACATCCATATATGAAAATTATGTTATTATTAAAAATATTGTACAAATAATATTGTATTTAATATACCAGTGACGCAATATTCTTAAATACGTGTCAATGAAAATTCATATACTTTATATATGAATAAAACTTCGTATGCACATTTATGAAATTTCAGATAGAATTTTTTTTTTTTTTTTTTACAGTGCTTATGTATGCGATTTCGCCGATTTTCGCTGAACACTCAATTCTTAGCAATGGCTGAATACTTTAAGGTATTCGTATCCGGCGTCTATTGAGGTCCCATAATAGTATTTTCTGTTTGAAGTACGAGTGATCGATCGGTGCATCAATTCCCTTCGACAAAATCAAATTGACGTACTCGAATGCGGAAACGAAGTTTTTGTTTTCGGATTGCGTAGCGAGGAGAGGAACGAGGAAGAGGAAGCAGCCAGTCTGTGACTGGGGATACACAGTGAAAAATAATTTCGTTAAGTAGAAATGCGAAATTTCGTAAAAATCATTTTGTTAAATAAGTGACAAACAAGTTTTTTCACTTATTCGTGCATGCGAATCCGTTCTTTAATTTCCCGTGTCATTGACAATTTTAGTTTTCACTGGCGGATGTCAACGGCGCAAATGGTATTAGAAACAAAATCTAGAAAAATATATCAATGAGAATAGAAAATTCGCCATTTCGGAAGAGATCGCAACTTCCGGTACACTAAAAAAAAAAAAAAAAAAAAAAAAAAAAAAAAAAAAAAAAAAAAAAAAAAAAAAAAAACAGAAGAGTGCCTCGAGGATCAATGAAAGCGGCTTATGAACAGATCAGTGTCGATGTAATAGTGTCTGCCTCGAACCTTAGGGCTAGTAATTAGGAAAACGTAAATTAACTGATTTTCATGGTGGCGATGTTGAGGCTGACGCTCAGTTGAGCACTGTCTCGCCGATCATTAGATTGCTCACGTCGAGACGGGGTTCGCAGTCGAGTATTGATCCGCCAACCGTTGGTTCGCTCGCGACAGATAAATTTTCGGCCTATCATCAACCCGCCATTCGTCGGTTTATTTATATCGAGCCCGCTTTCGACCGACCATTCGTCTACCAAACAATGGTACAGCGGGCGCTAGACCATTCCTAACTCTACCATCTAGGCGTCATTCATCGGAATTTCAATACTTAATAGTCGCTCCTCATATTGGCAAAACAAATGTTATTTTACCAGTGCAAGAGCGATAAATGGACCATCGCTGATTGACCGACGGGACTCAGGTGAGAGCGGGCAAAACTGGACAATGAGACAAAACGCAATTCTCTAATAACTTTTAGATGGTGACGATTGTGGTACGTGGGGCAAAGAGGGTTTTGAAAAGGGTTACAACCCAGCGAACACGTTTTATTATGGCAACATAACATGAAAGTTGCATGTAATGTAGCAATGTTATTCGTCCGATATACATATAGCGGGTATATAACATGGGAGTAATATGTAATGTTACAATTGTTATATGAAATTAATGTAACTGTTGTATAACAGTGTAACGTTATGGTTATGTATAAAAATTGTGTAACCGTCACATGACATACTTGGGACAATGTGAGTGTAACTTTTGTGACACTCGGGTAATGTTAATAGCGTATAACGTAATTGCATTACAACAGTGTGACTGGACTCTGTAACGTTTATATAGCATGTTTATAACAATGTTTATGACCATTACCAATCTACGGGCAATCCGCCCTTTGACGGTAATGAGGGCTATTACCGTCATATGTCTCTGAAACTTATGCGAAGTGAACGTCTATTCGCAAGGACTACCTCAAATGGTATAAGCGATAATGAATTGCCGATAAATGAGTCCACAATAGTAGCTGTGAACTTATGAAACCGAAATTATTTATGAACAATAGGAGACATTTTTCGGGAGCATTGCAGCTTTTTTATTTGTAACATACATTTGGACACTGTAGAAAAGTGGACAATTATATATAGCATATTTTTCCGCGAATGGGAATACCAGCGGGATAAGAATACCATGCAACGAATGGGAAACTCAATGGTATATTAAATGATAATACAAATTGAAATGATATCATTTTCAAAACCCCATTGAATTATCTTTAACGAGTAGTAAATGGTAACCAATGGGATTTTTTACTGGTAATTAATGTGGAGATTTAGCCAAGGGTATACTGTGTAATTAAAGGTCAATTAAAACCGTAGTGCACGAGAAAAAAAAATTAGAAATTACAATTTCGCCGGAAAACACATGGGTCAGAATTAAGTCCATAAAAAACCCGTATGCTCCTATTAGTGTCCAGATATTTCAGTCAGTTATATTTTTATTGCCTTATGTTTTTTTTTTTTTTTTTTTTGTACAGAATTTAACTAAAACGTTTATTGAAATACATGATTTCTGTAAAATGTTAATTTTAATTAGTAGGATTATGAATAACCTACGACGTTCACTGTGTCACGATTCGAGTATCGTACATAGAATATCATAGCCTCGCTTTTGCTCAAAATATCATTATTTTCCTAGTCACTAATCGGGCATAGATGCAAAACGGCATACAGTTCAGTGATTGATCCCTGGATAGGTCACTATATGGGCTAGATGACAAAATGGTAGGACACTAATCGGATCATTCACAAACGGTGTGTATATTTCGAGTTTATTATTTTTAAAAAATTCTTAAAAATAATAAAATAATATTTGTTTTAGACTAATTAAGAGTCTAAACTTTTCTGTAATACCAGTTATTTTAAGAGCTCCACTGTTTTTAACAAGCCCCTGTAATTTTCAATGCCATTCGGAGCTTAGGGGTGGTCAGTAATTGGGCCATTCACCTTGACTACCTTGAATCCACGCGTGTCGCTTTTCCGTTCGGTCATCAAGCGTTGCTCGGTCAATAAACGACCCTTGGAGTGATCACGCAAAACAAAGAGGATACAAAGAGGTGTACAATGAATCGAATAGAATAGCGACATCAGCAAAGGTGGGCATCACTATATGGGCTAAATGACAAAATGGTAGGACACTAATCGGATCATTCACAAACGGTGTGTATATTTCGAGTTTATAATTTTTTTTAAATGCTTAAAAATAATAAAATAACATTTGTTTTAGACTAATTAAGAGTCTAAACTTTTCTGTAATACCAGTTATTTTAATAGCTCCACTGTTTTTAACAAGCCCCTGTAATTTTCAATGCCATTCGGAGCTTAGGGGTGGTCAGTAATTGGGCCATTCACCTTGACTACCTTGAATCAACGCGTGTCGCTTTTCCGTTCGGTCATCAAGCGTTGCTCGGTCAATAAACAACCCTTGGAGTGATCACGCAAAACAGGGATACAAAGAGGTGTACGATGAATCGAATAGAATAGCGACATCAGCAAAGGTCTCACATTAGTCAGTGCTTCATAAAGATGCATTTAATTTGTGTATAATTATTCCACCCTTGCGATATTGATGCTGGAACCATTGGCACGAGAGTCTCGACCAACCGGCGACCCGGTCCAATAACTCTCCACACGCGAACCTCACTTTCGATTATAGAAACTCTCACTTGACCCCGTTTTCTCGACACGGAAAGCAACAACCACGGAACTCCTCCGTCGCTCCTTAATTGGATCGCCTCCGCTCTTGCATGATCTCTTAATTAATATTAGTTTCTGGGGCGATTCGAACTATAATTGTGATACAACGACATACGAAGGGCCCGCAAGGTCGCTAGACACTGACGAACAAGCCTATAACATCGTCACCGATGCCGACTGTCCGGCCAAGCTTTCGGCCGGTACTGGCATCTTTAGTCTTGTAAGATCATCGATTAAGATTTCCGCGCGAAAAATCAGAATATCGATCGAGGGCGCTAGATCTCGAGTCCGTCGATCGATGCGCGTGCGTACTAGTGTAAAACCACGATGCGCAAGCTCCGAAATTTTCGGGAATCCTCTCGATAACGAGGCACGATGCCTCCTCCTCTTTCTCTCCGAGGACTGCGAAGACGACGAACGGGCGCGATTCGCCGTTCCGTCATATTCCGAACGAAAAGGTGCACAGTGTTTGACGTCTGGATCGAGGTGGCCGCCCGATCAATCGATATTCTCACCACCGAACTATTTAAACTCCAAGTCCTCGGTGTTGAAAAGAAAGAGCCATCGTGGAGGCAAATCGTCGATTTATCATAAGTTGAGTATATTCATTTGTGACCGTTTGATTTTGATTGCGTGTTCGAGTCTCTCTGTGCCGGCATTCGGGCAGTTAACGGACAGCAGATGGAGGAATGAGGAAAATTGATGACTAAAATATCCGAGTAATTGTGTGGACGAATGATGAGCGTATGCAATTTTAGTTATGTTTGTAAATGAAGCATACTGATATTTTATGTTTTTTGCTAAATGATATTTGTTGTCGAACTTATTGTTAATTTATGCGGATTTTGACGATGAGGTGAGGACACATGACGTGACGCAAAAAGGGAAAGAAAGTCTTAATTTAAATCACTAAAGAATAAACGGTTAAATCACTAAAGAATAATTGAATCTCGAGATTCAAATAGTAACCACACAGAAGTGGTAACTACTTGTACAGAAACCAATGCCGTCTCGAGTAGTAATCACTTATCCGCAATAACTGCTTATGCATTAACTGCTGAATCCTGGAATAGAACTACTTATGAGTGGTGATTGCTTGATGCAGGAACTACCACGTCCTCAGCAATAATTACTGACTGGTGAGGAGTAACTACTAGGAAGTAGTAACTACATGTGCGGTAACTACTGCAACGCGAGCAGTGACCACTGAACCTCCAGTAGTCACTACTGGAACCCTAGTAGTTCTTTTCGGTGAGGGTTAAACCATAATAAACCTCGTCCGGACGAGTGTCAGGGATAATGATAATTTTTTTTTTTTTTTAAACGTTCCTCGTAAGATAACACTGTAAAAAAAAATTTGTTTGAAAATCACTGAACAGTATTGGAAGCTTTTTTACATAAAACCGCTTCTGAAATTTCGAATACATATGCGTTGGAATTTTACAGTAAAATTAGTATTTTTTTTATGGATTTTTTTTTTAATTTCAGACGAATGATTTGTAATCTTAATATCTCGTATTGTAATTTTACAGTAAAAGTACATTGATGTTCAGTTTATGTAAATAATGTAAGGAAATTTCAATTCCCTGTAAATTAAATTTACAATTTTTTTTTTTTTTTTTTTTACAGTGAACGTTCCATTTCACCAGAAATACATTTTCTCGCACGATAAATATGCATGACAAAAATCTGTATTTGGATATTTGACCATCACCGTCAGGATTTAGTTAGTACTGGCCTAATCCCAAAAGTTTTCTAGGGCGGTGCTCGTATATGTGACATAGCTCTGTATAAGGAATACATTCACCATGCAATGATATAGCCTGGGACAACGCCCGAGTTGTTTCTTCTTCGGGAGGTCGGTGGGCCTCCGGGTCGGCCAATCCATTTACCCGCGGTGCTCCTCCGGTTTGGCGCTCTTCGACCCAGTTCACAATCCAAGCTTGAGTCATACCCCATAAATCTGGGTCAACTTCGTGCAAATTGCCGGATACGCCCGAGAAGCTCGAACCTGTCTCTTGTTCGCTATAATCTCCACTCGCATTAGCTTCCACCGTTGTAATTTGGGACGATGGCGGTGTATGTACTAACTCGATTGCTTGTCAGTAAAGTCCGCATCATTTTTATGGGAAATCATCTTTGGCGGGACTTCTATGTTAAAAGACTTGATGGACTTGATCTGAGTCTTGGACTTGGAATTGATCTAAGTTCAAGTCAATGGCTTGGACTTGATTTAAGTTTTAGGCTTGGACTTGATCTGAGTCAGACTTGGACTTGATCTGAGTCTTAGACTTGAACGTGATCTACGTCTTAGACTTGGACTTGACCTACGTCTTAGACTTGGACTTGATCTAAGTCTTAGACTTGAACTTGATCTGAGTCTTAGGCTTGGACTTGATCTGAGTCTTAGACTTGAACTTGATCCGAGTATTAGACTTGGACTTGATCCGAGTCTTAGACTTGGACTTGATCCAAGTCTTAGACTTGGTCTTGATCTAAGTCTGAGACTTGAACTTGATCCAAGTCATTGGCTTGGCCTTGATCTGAGTCTCAGATTTAGACCTGATCTAAGTCTTAGGGAGGGGCTTAGAATAATCAGGCCCGGGGGTTGGTGGGAGTTCGGGCTCTTAAGGGGACTTATAATAATTGCAGGTTTCTTTATTTCCCACCAAGCCCTAAAACCACTAAAGACGCTTTAACATACGATTTTAGTTGGCACACACGGTTGTACTCACCACTTTTGAGTATCAAGGAGGCCCTGATCGTACAGTAAAGGGACGAGTGTGCGTGCAGAGACGAATGGTATAGAATCAGTAGTCGTGACAAGAATGGTGCAAGGTAAGGCGTGCAGATAAAAGATAATAAGAACTATATCTGCTCGCTGCAATCGCGGACTCGAGACCCTCCTTAAAAGCCCCAGAAATGAAGAGAAGGAGAACGAGAGGTGGAAAGGCTTCTCCCGTGAAACGGGGCAATAAAATGGATATAACTGCCTGTCGCCCTCGCTTGATTGTACCTTTGGGCCACCTTATAGAAACTCACGACGACCATTTATGCCGCCGTCTGAGTGTCGGGCGCTTGCGATCGGGCTGCGAGTGCGTCACCACTTTGTTCGGTCGTAGATTAATCGCAGAGATTCGCGATACCGTCCCGCGTTCGTAAGATCAATGCAAAAGGGCAGGAAAAGGAGAGGCGTGCGAGAAGGCGTTCATTATTACGGCTCGGCGAATCACTGAAGATCCTGCTTTGATTACTGCAGAACTCTCGTGGATCTTGCAATATCCCGGAAGGTCGCTGGAGATACGCTTTCTCGTCCTGTCGAGAACGTGCACGTGACTCGAGACACAGAGTAAGAGATGAAGCTGCGATTCTATACGGGGACGATTAATTAGAACTTTATAGAGGAGAGAAGTCGCACTATTTTACGCGCCTTCGCTCGATTGCTCCTGCTTCCTCAGGCAGGGGCAGAAAATGCAGTAGAAGTGGCGGTAGTTCTCGAAATGTCCGCTGCGCAGTCAGCTTGACCGGCTGGAGCGCCAGGAAAGAATCGGTGAAATTATGTCATTTGGAGTTCCAAATAAAAATCGAGGGAAATGAGTGGAGTCGCTGATAGAGTGCTGTGAGAAACCTTCGGGGGAAGGCTGCGTCAAAAAAGACATGACAAATACGTTTTTTTTGTCCGGACATTGGACATTCGATAAACACAAACGTTTACTAAACGAATTGACCATTGCATTTATAGAAGCTGGGCCAATAATCGATAGATCAATGACATTTGGACGAATTAAGGCAGGGCCCAAGATTCAGTGGCGTTTGCGATATTTGCATGCATGTACCAACTTTAGGTGGTCACACAGTCATGTAGGAACGTTAAATTTGAAGATCATTTGTATCAACTCTATTCCTCTGGGCTGCCATGTCTCGTGTGATATGGCGTTTGCGATATTTGCATGCATGCACCAACTTTAGATGGTCACACAGTCATGTAGGAACGTTAAATTTGAAGATCATTTGTATCAACTCTATTCCTTTAGGCTGCCATGTCACGTTTCATATGGCGTTTGCGATATTTGCATGCATGCACCAACTTTAGGTGGTCAAACAGTCATATAGGAACGTTAAATTTGAAGATCATTTGTATCAACTTTATTCCTCTGGGCTGCCATGTCACGTGTGATATGGCGTTTGCGACATTTGCATGCATGCACCAACTTTAGGTGGTCACATAGTCATGTAGAAACGTTAAATTTGAAGATCATTTGTATCAACTCTATTCCTCTGGGCTGCCATGTCACGTGTGATATGGCGTTTGCGATATTTGCATGCATGCACCAACTTTAGGTGGTCACATAGTCATGTAGGAACGTTAAATTTGAAGATCATTTGTATCAACTCTATTCCTCTGGGCTGCGATGTCACGTGTGATAATAAGCATTAAGGTGGTTTGTCTGGTACGAATTGTCAAAACCAAAATTTGATTGCAAGTTGTTAATAACAGAGAAATACCGCTTAGAACTTGACTACGAATGAAATTCGTTCGTCATGTTCACATATCACATGTCTTGTTATCACACATGTCTTGTGATTATCGAATAAATATCGTGGCATTTCTGATGAATGGTCTGCGATACGTGGTCACGTGTAGGGGAGAGCGGGGCAAAACGGGATAATTGGGCAAAACGCAATTTTGGATGGGGGCGATCTACACGACCGACCACCATCCAAAAGTAACTTTTGGATTGTGGCGGTCGTGCTGAGTGGGTCGAAACGGACTTGAAAATCCGGACGCATCGTTGGGACAAAATGGGGCATCAAAAGATTATTAGAAAGTTGAGTTTTGCCCCCCACTGTCCCATTTTGCCCCGCTTCCCCCTATGGGACCATCATAGTAATGACGTCATAACCGTAGCACGTCAGTTTCGGTCTTCCTCGGAAAAGCTTAGGACACTTCAACTGAAATCAAGTATAATTTTGATTGTTAACTGACTCTTAGGTTGGAATGCCTTTTGTCGTCCAGGGATATTCGAAACATTGACCAGTGAAGTCTCACAACTAAAGTAAGCCGTCTTCGACTACGGTAATACTTTCTTTGATCAATGAACTCGCGTCAATGACAATCGAACCGAACCTAATAAAGATTGCATTTTTCTGGGTTTCGTATATCATGCATTCTGCGGTTCTTGACACGCGTTGCATGTGCGCCGTCGGAGTGACACGCGGTAGATGCTGCGTTTTACCGACAACAACGACGTAGCACAGATTACATCATATGCATGTGATACATACTGTAGGATGACGTTTGATATCCAAATCTAGCAACACATCGTAAGGATGCTTCAACTACCGTCGGTATATACAAGTGCGCTCGCAGCATGTAACACAAAGTTACTGGGGCACCATATCACCTAATCGAAACCAGCCAGACTGCAGGCAACCGGTGAGCCAGCTGGAGCAAGCGAAACAAGATTGTAGACCAGTTCGCGCTTTTCATCTGTAGCGGCGACGATTGCGATGATATTGAAAAAGGCCCCATACAAAAAGTGAGATAAGTCATAAACTGTCCCAGAGCGAGCTCAGCATGCATGCAACTTCTAGTTTTTCGAACCTGGCTCGCTCTTTTGCACTTTCGCTCTCGCTACACCCATGGAAATAAAGCATACGCATAAATATATTTCTGGACAATATTTTATATATAGGTATATACACTGGATATATATTAAATAACCAGTATATATAAATAATTTATCTATGTATCTTTAAAATGTATATAAAGTATGTATTATTCGTATATGTGGCATATGTCATTTATATACATGACGTATATTGCTTTTATATCATTCGTATATCACCCATACATCTCGAGTACATTGGAATTTATATGTTCTATATAGATTAGGCTATATAAGTAGACATATGTATATATATGTAAATGCCTACCTTTTATGGTTTTCATAGTTAGGAACATACAGTGAACATCAATAAGGACTTAAAAATAATATTGGGATGAACATTAATTTGTTGATGATGAAAATAAGGTTGTGAAGTTGACTGCTTATGTGGACGTGAAGTTGGTTGGTGATGGGCGTGAAGTTGACTGCTAATGGGGGCGTGCAGTCGACTGTCGAGGGCGTGGAGTTGGCTGCTGATAGGGGCGTGAAGTTGGCTGATAATGGGGATGTGAAGTTGACTGATAATATAATAATAGGGCCGTGAAGTTGGTTGGTGATTGCTGATGAGGCCGTGACGTTGGCTGACAATAAGGGCATGAAGTTGGCTGACAATAAGGGCATGAAGTTGGCTGACAATAAGGGCATGAAGTTGGCTGACAATAAGGGCATGAAGTTGGCTGATAATAGGAGCGTGAAGATGGCTGATGATAGGGGCGTGAAGTTGGCTGATAATAGGGCTGTAAAGTTGGTTGGTGATGAGCGTGGCGTTGGCCGCTAATAGGGGCATGAAGTTGGTTGCTAATGAGGCTGTGACGATGGCTGGTAATAGGGGCGTGAATGTGACTGATAATAGGGGCGTGAAGTTGGATGATAATAGGTGTTGGGACAACAAACAAACAAATCCACAGTTTTCCAAAATATATATTAGAATATATACTTCGAAGTATACACAATAGAAATATGTACAACATTTATATACATGATTGTATATGCCGTATACATAAAAGATACATACGGGATATAGAACTCTTCGCTGTTATACATGCCATATAAAAATTATATATATTTCTGTATATCTGACATATACTTAATTTCCATGGGGGTAGCCAAAGAGAATTTCAGGGTTTCTGAATCTGCTTGTGCTGCGCCAGGTCGAATACAAGCTTCCTTCATCTATGGACGATCACCGACTATGTATACCTGACACACACACGGACCGTGTGCGGATGCTGCAAATCACAGGGAGGGACAAAACACTCCCGCCCCCCCCCCCCCCACCCTTTGCAAAGTTTGTGCTAACGGTTCGAGCGTGTCTGAGGCACCGGGGATGTTGCACTCAAAGTCATCCCCCTCGCGCTTGCTTGTGTTTGTTTGCGTTGGAGTGCTCGTTTATCCCTTACGAACGTATATGCAATACACAGGTATATACTGTTTCACCCTGGAGTGCCTTAAGTGTTGAGGCGCGTATTTGTCTCTCCGTCTGCGTCAGCGCCACACACGCCCCGCCGCTGAATGATAGAGCATACGTATGAGTATGGGAACAGTGCATGGGCTGAGCCGAGGCTAACAGCCATCCCACTACATGTGGCACGTTCGAGCTTGTGAGATACAAGTGTTATCTGGTTTCTGGCCGCACGACAACGATGACGTTCAAAACGTCGCAGCGATTCGCGATCGAATCACCATTTTTATGTCGCATGTTTCAACGAGGGTTACATAGTTGTTTCATACTTTCTGTATTTTCATTCGTATTCGAATGCCTCTTTATTCTTCCAAATTCCTTTATTATACACTGTAAAAAAAGTTATGAAATTTTCGACACGTTTAACATACAAAGTCATATGGAATATGCAACCTCGGTGTATGAAATTAGAATTCATATAGATTTTATTTGAATTTTTATAATTTAATAATTTAATATTAAGGTAGCTCCGGCGAGTGGTGTTCATTTCGCTTAAATTCGAGAAATTCGGGCAAGAATTGCAAACACTTGCCGATGTTATAAAAATATGAAAAAATTCATACTTATTATAGGCACTGAAAAGACTAATTTTGCATAATAATAATTACAAAATGTTATTAACAAATTGATGAAAAAAATAATTGCTTAACAAATTTCCCCGTAATACAACTTTTTTTTTCGTGAAAATAATTCGTTTATTTTTCTGATTACGTATGAATTTTTTCAGATTTTTTAGTAATCGTTGATTTTTTTTTTTATGGAAAACTCAACGATTACTGAATACTAGTCGGGTAATTGTTTAGGTTTCCATTCCAGGCCTCGTAAAAAGTTCTTTAAGGTAGTCCTTGCGAATAGTGTTAAATTCACTTAAGTTTCAGTGAAATGAGAGGTAATTGTAGACACTTCTCGATTAATAAAAATCTCGTGTAAAAATCTTTGAAAAATCAAGCGTATTAAGGATGCCGAAAGGATTAATTTTGCATGACAATTCCAAAATTTTATTTAAAAAATTGATGAAAAATAAAAATGTTCAACAAATCTCCCGGAAACACAACTAATTGTTAAATGTAAATCATTTGTTCATTTTTCTGAATACGTATGAATTTTTTTGAGATTTACAAATTCACTTTGAATTTTCTGACTTTCTGCACAGTAAAAAAAAAAAAAAAAATTGTACTTTTTACAAAAAATTGTTGTCCACAAACTTTCACAATTTTTTATTTGTTAACTTTCCAGTTTTACATACAAAAGTATAAACTAAGATTGTCAATAATACAGGAAATAAAGGGACAGGTTCGTATAATCAAATAAGTGACAAACAAGTGTGTTCGTATAATCAAGCAAGTGACAAACACTTGTTTAACATAATAATTTTTACCACATTTCCCATTCCGATTTTACGAAATTATTTTTCACTGTGTACACATTTTTCCCATATAAAAAAAAGAAAAAAAAATCTCCTACAGTCGATAATTTCCATATACGTGCAGTGATAATTTCAGCGGTAGTTATAATTTTTTTTCTAAATTTTGATCACCGTATAATTTATTTTTGATCGAGCATTTTTTTTTTTAAATTAAGCATATAAGGGATTTCGTCCATTCACTAGTGTCTGTCCATTCACTGGTGCATTCACCCTATATGGGCCTGGATTGATTCAAACCAATTTTCCGTGACCGAAGCTGTGAGGTTGATATTGTCAAACCTTTTCTTTCGGTGTGTCAAATACTTCGAAAGTGGTAATAATAAAATGATGAAAAAAAAAGGTAAGAAAATTGAAATGTCACTTTCGAAGCTGGCACTCGTACACTAATGGTAGCGCCGAGTTGGCAGCGTTCTGGTAATAAAGCGATACCCGTGCATTATCGGAGGAGAGGCGGTACAGTCATTGACGTCGGACTAGAGAATGGAAAGAGAAGAGGCGTCAGTCAAAGGTAACGGGAAAGGCGGAAAAACGTGACTGCTTTTATCTTCGACGCTCGCACCAGCGAGCAAAAGAGGGAACAGTGGAATATTTTCAAGCAAGCAAGTGAGCAGCAAAGATCACGAGTTCGTTTGTAGTTTCCCTTTTCGCACACGTCATAGAAAGTGGAGGAGGCATGTACCGGTTCACAGTTTTGTCGTTTCATCTGCATGAGAAGCGACGGTAGCTTTTATCAGCGGAAAACATTCGGGAAATTTTCCGAATAGAACAAAAAAAAAGTGCATTTTCGCCGTCATAGAGTTTTGGAATGGGAATGAATATTCCCCAACGAAAAGTAAGGTATCCATCGAAGAAATGACGCGGCTTCAACGACGATGTGCTCGACACTGATCAGTTTCGTAGCCTGCTGAGATAGTTTGGAAACCATTCATACAATCAAATCGACAGAGCTGCCTGGATTTCTGATGTCTTTTCTGATATGATGACAACCGACAGATAATCTCCGAATACATTTTTCTATATAATAATAAAGGGTAATTTGTTTGCTTGGACGCACATTAGGTAAGTCGCACGGAGAATTGCACCCAAATTCACTCCTTCATTGGTCTTACATGCAACAGATAATTAGTTGCGACCAACAAATTGTGTCGTTAAATACACTCCAGAAGTTCAACTGGATTGGGTCAACAAATCAGTTGGCTATGTCGACAGATGAGTTGGTTGCATCAACAAATCAGTTGGTTCCATCAATAAATAAGTCGGCTGGGCCAACGAATAATTTGGTTCTGTCAACAAACCAGTCGGTTGTATCAACAATCCAGTCGGTTGTATCAAAAAAACCAGTCGGTTGTATCAACAAACCGGTCGGTTGTATCAACAAATCAGTCGGTTGTCTCATCAAACCGGCTTGATGTCTCAACAAATCAGTCGGTTGTCTCAACAAACCGGCTTGATGTCTCAACAAACCAGTTAGTTGTATCAGTTGGTTGTATCGACAAATCAGTTGGTTGTATTGACAAATCAGTTAATTGTATCAACAAATCAGTTGGTTGCATCAGCAAATCAGTTAGTTGTATCAGCGAACCGTTTGGTTGTATCAACGAACGAGTTGGTTGTATCAACGAACCGGTTGGTTGTATCAACGAACCAGTTGGTTGTATCAACAAACCAGTTGGGTGCATCAACAAATCTGTTCGTTACCAATAAGTCCGTTGGTTCCCAAATCAAATAAATCGCCTGGAGCGTATTTAATCACGCAGTTGTTTCGGGCAGCCACCCTTTACCTTCGCATGAAAAATCCGTCTCATCAAAAGTGTCAACTTCTTGACCCATTATCAAATTCGCAGTATCTGTTCGGTCGTATAGCATGTCGGAAGTTCTCCTTTTGCAAAAACCATGCCAGCCACTCGTATAAGAATCGTACAGCATCTACACCTTTTCTTATACTCAAATGTCAATGACACTTGTATAACGACAGTCGAAATTGCCTCGGATAATGCAGCAATTCCACAATCTATATGAAAGTTTTAATCCCGAAAGTTCTAATCCCAACGACGCACAGAACTCGCGCCACCTTCGACTTCCCATTGGTTTTTACGTGCCACAAAGGAGCGCCCGTTTACTGAATAACGCAAATGGCATACTCAAATATATACATCGAACCAGTGAAACGGTTAGCTAAAGGAAGTTCTCGACCCCGTTGGATAATCCTCGGAGCTAAAACCCCCGGCTACAGTTACCGAGAAGTGAAAACAGACCGCACTTGTATTGGTATCGGAGTGCAGCGTATGTAGTTCACGATGCGCCGTTACCGCTCGCGGTGCTCCTGCGACATATGCGGCCTCACCCGGAATAGGCTATGCATGGCCCGCGAACTCAATTTTCTCGTCGTTAAACAATTCAACGTTTAATTTTGGTGCGACAGCGGGAGCAAAGGTTGCACGAGGGGGTCGCTGGTGCACTTGAAGTTCGACCTCCGGAAAGGAGCGCAAGGCTCGCACGAAATAGAAAACGACGAGGGGGTCCAAACGAAAGCAGCTCTCTCACTCTCTCGCCCCGCGGATAGGCGCTGAGCAAGAAGTGCAGCTAGAGCGGCTGTCTCGTTCTGGAGGCTCCGGACAAAATGCAAGCGGTAGCTTACCAGGAGGTCAAGCTCTCCGCTCGAGCCGCGCTGTTTAAGATGTAGATTGCACCGCCCTGACTGCCACGTACTGGCGCCTTGTCGAATGGAAAACAGGCTTTTCCCTTTGTATTTCCTCCAAATAATCGTCTGCTGGAGACTCTCGCGCCTTTTCCCCTTCAGTACCGGGAGCCCCTCTATCCTACACATCTCGATTCTCCACATCATCGATCCTCCACATTCAGCTCTCTGCATCACCAGTCCTTCACACACCTTTTCCTCCACAACTCGATTGTACACATTCCTTTTCCGACACATTTCACTTCGATACATCCCGATCCTCCACGTTCGGTTCTCCACGTTCTCAGTCCTCCACAATCCTTCTCCTCCACATCTCGATTGTACACACTCACTTTCCGACACATTTCGATTCAACACATCCCGATTCTCCACGTTCCCAGTTCACTACACTCCTTTTCCTCTACATCTCGATTGTACACACTCTCTTTCCGAAACATTTCGATACGACACATCCCGATTCTCCACGTTCGATCCTCCACGTTCCCAGTTCTCTACACTCCTTTTCCTCCACATCTCGATTGTACACACTCTCTTTCCGAAACATTTCGATACGACACATCCCGATTCTCCACGTTCGATCCTCCACGTCCTCAGTTTTCCACACTTCTTTTCCTCCACATCTCGACTGTACACACTCTTTTTCCGACACATTTCGATTCAACACATCCCGATCCTCCACATTCGGTCCTCCACGTTCCCAGTTCTCTAAACTCCTTTTCCTCCACATCTCGATTGTACACACTCACTTTCCGAAACATTGCGATACAACACATCCCGATTCTCCACGTTCGATCCTCCGCGTCCTCAGTTTTCCACACTCCTTTTCCTCCACATCTCGATTGTACACACTCTCTTTCTGAAACATTTCCATTCAACACATCCCGATCCTCCACATTCGTTCCTCCACGTTCCCAGTTCTCTACACTCCTTTTCCTCCACATCTCGATTGTACACACTCTCTTTCTGAAACATTTCAATTCGACACATCCCGATCCTCCACGTTCGGTTCTCCACATTCCCAGTTCTCCACAATCATTTCCTTCCACATCTCGATTGTACACACTCTCTTTCCGAAACATTTCGATACGACACATCCCGATCCTCCACGTTCGGTCCTCCACGTCCCCAGTTCTCCACACTCCTTTTCCTCCACATCTCGATTATACACACTCTCTTTCCGAAACATTTCGATTCGACACATCCCGATCCTCCACGTTCGGTTCTCCACGTTCCCAGTCCTCCAAACTCCTTTTTCTCCACATCTCGATTGTGCACATTACCGCTGCCGATATCGATTTGTAAGATAACTCCTGTTGGTAAGGTAAATATTCGCGCAGTTCGTCTTGCGCGCAGAGGTTCTCACGGGTTTCGATTTCTACAGTGAACCAACAGGAGTTATCTTACGAATCGATATTGACAGTGGTAATGTGTACAATCGAGATGTGGAGGAAAAGAAGTGTGGCGGACTGGGTACGTGGGGAACCGAACGTAGAGGATCGGGATGTGTCGAATCGAAATGTGTCGGAGAGAGAGTGTGTAAAATCGGGATGTGGAGGAAAAGGTGTGTGGAGGACTGGTGATGCGGAGAACTGAATGTGGAGAATCGAGATGTGTAGGATAGAGGGGCTCCCGTTTGATCCGGAATAATTAACGCCTGGGACTGCACGTGGGGAGACTTTGATCTGAGTTCGGTGGATACTTAGAATTATCAAGGATGGGAACATGTTGTATCGTTGAAACAATACAACTGGTGTCGTTGTGTCAATTGCGTATAGCAGTTACTGCGATTATAACGTTGGTTCAGGGACTCAGAATAATCAGGATCAGAAACAGCTCTTGGATCGAGTTTGATCCTGAATAATTAACGCCTAGAACGGCACTTGGGGAGATTTTGATTTGAGGGCGATGCATACATAGAATAATCAGGGACGTGAACATGTCTGGCCTATGTCAGGGTCTCAGAATAATCAGGATTAGAAACAACTCTTGAAGAGAGTTTGATCCTGAATAATTAGCACCTAGGACGGCACTTGGGAAGATTTTGATGTTAGCGCGATGCATACTTAGAATAATCAGAGCTTCGCGGTCTCAGGAGGACTTAGAATAAACAAAACCTCATGGAGAGCCGCACGGTTATTCGATTTCCACCCTATCATAAAACGACTGCAGATGTTTTCACATACAATTGCAATGAGTATACGCTGTTGTGCTAACTACTTTTTTGTTGATGTTGCATGTGTATTGCCGTCTCGTCCATAAGCGGGCGGGCCCGGAGGATGCAGCATGATTAAATCCATATCCACCGGCGGGGCAATTCAGCTTGTAAGCCAAACTTGATAATGTCTCGTTGCTGAGGCCACAGAGGCTACTATTAAAGCTCTATATCGCGTGGGAATGACTGGCGTTGAACCTCATCCGAGCAACCTCCTGCCGGCCGCGTGGTCATTTCCTCCTCATTAAACTACCCTGAGAAATCCTTGGCTGACTTATACATAAATATACACTGCCGCTATATATATATATGTATATATACACACATATATATATATGCCTCTTTACATTTTATACAATACTGTACGGCTGGAATAGATTACGTGCGATTCTATACGTCCTACCAACCACCCCCTTCATCCCTGCGAATGATTATTCCAGTCGTGAGATTGTTACATATTTAGGGAGAGTTACACCGAACTAATTAACAATTATTCAATCCTCGCTTGAGAGTCTGCACGCGGTGGGAAATCTGTATAATTGATGTCGGGTGTCGCATGGGTTCTCCAAGAGTTGTGAGGTTTGCGAAGTCGAAATGAGGTACACAGGCAGTGCCAAGACGTGATATTGTAGCGATTTCAATTGAGAATGGAGTAAATCAGTGAAGGTATTTACAGTGGAGATTACACGCAATCGTTAGTCGAGACGCTCAAATGATACACTAGGGGGAGTGCATCGTAGGGGGAGTGCGGGGCAAAATGGCGCAACGGGGCAAAACTGGATAATGGGACGAAAGGCTATTTTCCAATAACTTTTGGATAGTGGCGATGATGGTACGTGGGGCAAAATGGCACCCGGACAAAAAAACTCCAACAGCTAAAGCGGACATTTTTTTTTCCGGAAGCCGGACATGGAGAAAATTGAATGATAGTCGATATACATAAGACAGTTATAGGGGAGAGCGAGGCAAAATGGCACAGCGGGGCAAAACGGCACCCGGACAAAAAAACTCCAACAGCTAAAGCGGACATTTTTTTTTCCGGAAGCCGGACATGGAGAAAATTGAATGATAGTCGATATACATAAGACAGTTATGGGGGAGAGCGAGGCAAAATGGCACAGCAGAGCAAAACGGGACAGTGAGGGCAAAAATCAATCTTACGATGATTTTTGGATACATTTTTCAAACCCATTTTGCCCCGCTCACCATCCCGACCACCGTCCAAAAGGTATTGGAAAATTGCGTTTTGCCACGTTATCCCGTTTTGCCCCACTGTCGCATTTTGGCTCGCTCTCCCCTACTTGTAGTGTGCCGAAACAAAAACCTTTTACGTTTCTTATGAAATATGTTTAAATAAAATATTATACAGTGTCAGATCGATACGTAATAGTACATTACACCACGCGGGCGAAAAACATTTTTCTAACAAGTGTAATCACGTGCACTGTAAAAAAAAATTTGTTTGAAAATTACTCAACAGTATTGGAAGCTTTTTTTACATAAACTGCTTCTGAAATTTCGAATATATATGCGTTGCAATTTTACAGTAAAATTAGTATTTTTTTATGGAAATTTTTGTAAATTTCAGGCAAAAGATTTGTAATCATAATATCTCGTATTGTAATTTTACAGTAAAAGTACATTAACGTTCAATTAATGTAAATAATGTGAGGAAATTTCAATTCACCGTAAATTAAATTTACAATTTTTTTTTTTACCGTGTGAGTTAGAAAAAGTGTTTCGCACGAGAGATGTACGAAATTTTGCGGGTCAAACTGTACACTGTACAGTGTACACTGTACACTGTAAACAATTTCTGTTTGAAAATTCATAAATTTATGTGAAGTTTTATGCATGTAAAGTATGTGAATTTTCATTGATACGTATTCATTGATACGTATTTCATTGATAAACAGGTATTGCATTTAAGATTAAATTACTCAAATTCAAATACAATGTTTACGAATTCTAATTTAGTAAAAATACCGACGTTCTATATTTCATATAACTTTGTATATTAAACGTGCCCTTAATTTCATAACATTTTTAACAGCGAATTCTCTAACGGCTCAAACCGCAATCCAACCCGCATGGAAATAAAGTATATTGAAAAATATATTTTTTTATGTATTAAAAATATATTCAAACTATACACGACTTGTACGAGAAATATATAAAAAAATGTATTCGCGATACGTACTTTTTCGGACAAAAATATATTCGGAAAATATATTCAATATATAATTTTGATATATATATATGTTGTATATTCCACGTGTATGTCACGTGTAGTTCCGAATGTATTTGAGACGTAAGTTTGATGTATGTGCCATATATCCTATGTATATCCTACGTATTGAAGCCCAGCTAAAAAATTGAAAATTAAGTCGATGGTACCTTGGACGGTATTTTTCGGAGGTAATTTTCACGTTTAATTATATATATGAACTTACTGACTGGGACAAGAATATCCTGGAAAAAAAGCTATTAAATTTGTCACTCGCTGGGGATCGAACCGTCGACCCTAGTCGTATAGTACGAACGTTGTGCCTTAACCCACTCGGCTATCCAGATCTTAAAAAATTAGTTTGTTTTTATTTGAAACTTAAAGCGTCGTAGGCATGTGATGGCCTTATGCTGGACGCATATACGTTAATGTTGATTTAATTGCTAATATTAGTGTTAAAGTTTCGATGTCATGTAGCCAAAAAAAAAAAAATATTGCATGTACAGTGATTTTTTTTGTTCGGTCTCAATACCAATAATAATAATGCTTATGAATGTAAAACGTATGTACAGAGCGCAAAACGTTTTTTATATTTGTATACCATGAGGCTCACTTGTCATTTTATGTATTTATCTATAGTCAATAATTATTCATCTACTATGACTCGACAATCAATTAACTGTCGTTGATTAATTATATTATGCTGTTAGATTATGAATTAGTTAACGCTTAACAGTCCCTTACTTCAAAGTATATCAAACATATATTCCAAGTACATTGCCCATATATTCGGAATATATTCCGAAATATAAAGTATGTATATTTCAGATATACTTCGATTATATGAAACTCATATTCACAATATATGTGCAATATATATCTGTTATACTTTTAATGTATTTATCATTATACATTCGAATATATTTTATTTTATATATCGTATATAATTAAAGTACATTTCAATATATATTCGACATATACAATTTTTCGGACAAAATATATTTTATATATCTCATATACATTTTTCAATATACATTCCAAATATACTTTATTTCCAAGGTGGGAACGTCATCAGAATCCGGAGTACAAAAATTGCAACGACGATACGAGTGCATACCGCGAATCTATCCGCATCAGCGACGGCACGCGGCGTTGGTCTTTGAATTTTGTTCGGCTATCGATTTCATAAAAATAAGGGGTGAACATATGGTTTATCTTTCCATTCGACGATGATCGCCGTTGGTTGAATGAGGACCCAAGAGGGTGAAAGACATCGGAGATTCAATGCCGATGGAAAAATGAACTCCGCCACTTGTGAGACCGAGCCGGAACGTAAAGCCTTCGAGCGTAACGCGGAAGTTATTAAAAGTTGAGTGGTTCGCCGTCGACGTCCTTCTCAACCCCGTCGGAGCCGTTGACGATAAATCATTGCTAGCGTTCTCCTCGCGGATGCCTCGGTTGCCCCGGTGGCTCATCGATTAAGTGGGCCGCCGGTGGCGAATATAACCGGCTAATCGGAAAAATATTACAGTAACCTAGACTCTTTATGGTCTGTCGGGAGCTTTAGTCATTGTTATTATAGGAACGATGAAGAAACTGGCTCTCTCACGGGCGGGGTCGTTGCAGATCGGCAGTCTCGGCGACGAGGATCGGAGGCTGCGACCTCTTATCGATCACCTCGAAGTAGCTTAGTTGAGTTGACTTTGTGGCTCCGATAATTGCTTCCTCATTGCACGCAAAAAAAATGGTTAGTTGGGTCAACTGACCGTTTATTAGTTTGGTATAAATTGGTTACCATAACGATTTGTATCGTCAGAATGACTACATAGCATTAGTTCCATGTACCATTAATAGTTAGTCGACGCGAATAGTAAACACAACTAACTCGAGTAATTAGTCCAGCCACTAAAATAGTATTCAGAATGGTAAAGGATGTACAACGAATTTTATAGGTACCCTAATCAACTATAGTTGTTAGTGCAACCAAGCTCGGCGCGCGTGCCGCGCAACCAACTGAAATTGTTGCCTCAACGAAACGTAGTTGCTGCGAACCCAAGCATGACACCTTTATACATGCAAGGCAGTTATTATTTTATTAGCGTCGCTAATCGTGGAGATCTACCAGAGACAAACGGATATAATCACTTACTGAATTAATTAATATGTATTTGCTTATTGACAGGGAGAGATATAGCAGATTCGGAAACATTGCCGATTTTAGCGCATGCACTTAAAACAGTATATTTCGGGTCTCGAGTATCGAACCATATTTTTCTTTACGAATGCAATGCAAAATCCGAGTGCTGCACCATTCACAGGCATGCGCAATGGCGAAGCCTCGGTGTTACCATAGCAACCGCTTGGTAACATAGTAACCGTGAGCGACGCAAGATGGCACTAGTAGTAACACCAGTATGCAAAATGCTTTGACCGCCGAGCCGTGCACTAACTGGCACATTGGAACCGTTGAGCGGGAGGTCGAATTCTGAGGATTAGTGTTCGTACTCGAAGTATCGAATGCGAACATCAAGACTCAGTTGGAATGACCAGCTGTATTGGCGCAAGTTTTCTGCAGTTTCCCTGCGTCCTTGTGCAAATGCGATACAGTATGGGGGGTAACAGCGGCTGCAGCAGCGAACTTTACAAGCGAGGAATTAGATAAAAATTGATGAGAATAGCGAGAGAATAGATGGCTCCCAGATAGCTAAAGCCTTAAGAGGGGAATTACGAAGAAAAAAAAAAAAAAAACAAAATGCTTTCACCGGTGTGCAAAGTACTTTGCACACCGGTGAAGGCATTTTGCGCATCACTTTTGCCCATCGTGCGGGAATCAGCCATTTTGCATGCCTTTGAATGGTGCGCAAACGAGGATTTTGCATGCATGAGTAAAGAAAAAAAAAATGTTACACATTTTCAAAGAATTTTCTGGAGTTATAGAGGTTAGAATTTTGGACGCCTAGCACAGGCACAGACACAGACACAGGCACGCGCAAAAGTAAGTTCTGTGCCTTTTTTCAATCTTCATTTAGTTGATTTTTGCAATCGTTCTTACGGAAGCCGCAGTTTTCTTCCGGTTTTAATTACCCCAAGAGATGACTCTGAAGATTGATGTAGCCTTATTGCGATTACAACAGCTAAATCAATGTCAATCCATATGTATATTTCAAAATTACATAAACAGGAAGACGCGAAGGAAGAGCGCCACCGTTTCCCACGTTCCTTTCAGCTACGTCTTGATCGCCCCCCCTCTCGTCACCGTCACCGTTCGTTGCTAATCGGACGAATCTAAAGAACCGGGGGCAACACCGCAACACCGAGGCGTCTTCAGCCTGCCGAGGTACGATATTCTCACGATTAGCTTTTCGGTTCGGCGCCCGGGCGTGGACTCTTCAGAAAGCATGCGGTATAAGCGTACTGTCCTCGACGTCGTCTTTCTTATTGTTCTATCAACATCGAAATCCCAAGCGCACTAACGATCATAATCTCTACCTTCATTTAAACGTTGACCGGACAAAGATCGTTGTCGACGAATATTCAGTCGATTTATTGGGTTTTTTACGATTCGCCGATGTCGGCGAAGTGGTCATCCGTCAAAAAAAGACACAGAGAAGTAACACATTAAAAAATAGCATACGAGACAAAATTTTTTGGGCCAAATAGCATTACTCGAAAATTTCACCCGACAAAATAATATCAAAATCTAATAAATTTTTGTATGAATTTTGTATGGGAATTTATCGTGTGTTATTTATCGTGTGTTACTTAACGTGTGTTATTTAACGAGTGTTATTTATCGTGTGTTATTTAACGTGTTTTATTTATCGTGTGTTAGTTATCGTGTGTTATTTAACGTCTGTTATTTAACATGTGTTATTTATCATACGTTACCAAACGTGTGTTATTTAACATGTGTTATTTATCGTGCGTTACCAAACGTGTATTATTTAACATGTGTTATTTATCGTGCGTTACCAAACGTGTGTTATTTAACTTGTGTTACGTAACGTATGTTATTTTGGTATTGTGTCGAATGAATGCGAGTAAGCATCACCCCCAAACTTTACCTAAACATACACACGACGTAAGCTCGTCACTTTATGAAACAAAATATCAGCTAACACATTTTCATATACGCCCTCATCCTACACAAGGTCAGTCGCAAATAAGAACCCCAATTTTTTCTTCGCATACGATCTACGTACGTGACTCAAAACTTGAGACATTAAGAGTCACGAAAAAACAAAAAAAAAAAATCAATAAATGCAAAAGCACGCTTTTGGATCTGTCGTTAGAAATACATGGAGGGTCTCGTTTGGAATGAACCCACAACAAAACGTCTGAGAACCTATCGCACGATCGAAGAGCATGAAGCGTCGAAGCAACACGCCCGTTTTTAGACTTCGGAATCGCCATAATTGTTACGTTAGTCATCACGCGACCAGAATCCGAGCTTCTTCCCCGTCTACCTACTCGTTCGCAAGAAAGCGAGTTCTTTCGGCGATGAGAGACGAGAAGAGCCGTGTTTGATCACATCTTCTTGCTCATCCTCTGTCTACCTCTTCTTATCGCCAATTCCCAAGTGAGCTCCGCACCACCGGCGGTCCTCTGTCGCCCGCGGGTTTTGCCAAATAAAGCGGGCACGACTATGTCGATACTCACGCCCACTTCCCCAATCGAATGTACATCCAGAGCCATTCGTGTAAAACAATGATCGTTATGACGTAAAAAGGCATCAGGCACTCCGCTCGCTGACGGTTTCCGCCGCGGAGATAGATGCGGCTAAACTACCCACATGGTTGTAGCTTCGGCGCAGTGTAAAGCCAATAAAACCATCCGGTCTGACCGGTTTTCGTTATTAGCGTATTTACCACACGATCTCTCGATAGCTCTGCTACATTCATTACCGCCAAATCGTCATGGAATCAGCTCGTTAAGGAGCGCCATTCATTCAATTTAGGATCTCGCGGCGCGTCACTTGGATTCGACTGATCTTCGCATTGGAATTCTGTTTAAGTGACGAATTTCGAATCAGACATGCTCATCGCTCAATCGACGCTGAATCGTGACAATTCGGACTCTTGTTGGCCATGACTGCAACAGGAAAGCGGAGAGTGTCTTGGGGAGAGCGGTAAAACTCAATTTTCCAGTAATTTTTGGATGCCCCGTGTTGTTCCAACGATACAGCCGGATTTTCAACACCGTTTTGCGCCAGTTACCATCACCGGTACCTTTCAAAAGTTATTGGAAAATGGCGTTTTTTCCACCATCCCGTTTTGCACCACCGTCTCATTTTGCCCCGATCTGCCCTGTTCCTAGTCTCGTAACTCTCCTACAACTTGGAGATACGTTTGCTGTGCATAAAATGGTCAATTGATTGCTCAACTGCCATGAATTGTCACATCACATCCGTTTTTGGGATCCTCCTGGAATAGCCTTGAGAAGGATCAATTTCTTGCTGCGCCGGCTAGAAGTGCGTTCGGGGCAAGATCAACTACTGTCTGCAGACTCATGAACGTCGCCAATACTGATTTCGGACTATCGGTCAGTGAGTTTAAAGCACTTTCTTGTCTTTGAATGGCTTTTATCCCTGAATAATCTGGCAAGCAAAGACAAATGATCGGTGTGTTGATCGCAAATCGCCTTGGAATAAGATCACCAAGTGAGCGCCATCAATTCAATTTAGGATCTCGTGGCGCGTCAGTTGGGTTCAGCTGATCTTAGCATTGGAATTATGTTTAAGTGACGAATTCAGAATCAGCCATGCTCATTGCTCAATCGACGCTGAATCGTGACAACAATTCGGAGTCGTATTGACCATGACTGCAGCAGGAAAGCGGAGGCTCTCTGTATTCCCAGTCTCGTAACTCTGCGACAAGTTGGAGACATGATTGCTCTGCATAAAGTCGTCATTGGATCGCTCAACTGTCATGAATTGTCACGTCATATCCGTTTTTGGGATCTTCCTGGAGTAGCCTTGAGAAGGATCAATCTCTTGCTGCGCCGGCTAGAAGTGCTTTCGGGACAAGTTCAACTATCTTTCAAACTCATGAACCTCGCCAATACTAATTTCGGACTGTCGGTCAGTGAGTTTAAAGCAGTTGTTGAGCGGCGAATTCTTGTCTTTGAATGACTTTTATCCCTGAATAATCTGGCAGCCAAAGACAACGAATCGGTCTGTTTATTAAGAATGTTTCAATGAAATGATGACAAACATTTTATCTACTTGTACATGAAGATGCGAACTGGTGACATTATTCTAATTGTTATAGACACTTTCACTATTTATTGATTGACTGATTAATCTATGTTGATGTATGTAAGCAAAAGCGTTCATCCCGTAAACAAAATAAATAAATAAACAAAAATGTACAATGATTCGTAACGACCGCTTTCGCCTGGAAGCATCGTTGTGGCTTGTAGTTCTGGTTCGCAGCTCCGAAAGTATTCATGAGAATGAAAATAAAAAAAAAAAAAAAACCGCTGACTCTCCATTTTAATAGCTCAGATCCACCGTCTCGTCGTTCCTCCATGACCGAGACAATAGTTTCCCCAATCCATGACCAAAACCATGTCCTCGTCAACTGTTCAATCTCTGTCTCTCTGACAGTCGGGGTTACAGCGATGTTCATTCACCCCGCGCCGATTGGAACGATGAGCTAATTCGAAGTGTACCCCGCGGGCTAGAACGGCTATTCGCCGACGTTCACCAGAGGCTGTAAACCAGCAAGAGTTGTAGAGCTAGCTCTGTAAGTTCATCTTTCCTCCTTCGGTCGCTTGCTGATGCTCGCAACTTGAAACCACCATCGAAGCCCCCTCCCTTTCGCTCCAACTCCCCCTACTCACCGCCGTAGTATACCCTCTCAGCCTCAATTCGAGTGAGGTTTTCATTCACATCCTGTGAGGGAGATCGCTCTCTCGAAACAACAGCGAACGAAAGAAGAAGCGAATAAGCAAGCAATCGAGACTCCGTGGAGTGTACACAAAATGTTGATTTCCTTGAAAGAGGCTCCGCATCGAATGGATGGCGGCTCCGAGTGGGGATTGATGATCCGAGTAGGTAGAGTGGAATCCGGTCGGAGTATACCTGGTACCTGTATAGTACAGTGCACTGGACTATCGACTGTATGCAGAGTCTGCGAGAGAAATTGCGGAGGGAAAATGAAGGTGATCATTGCCGTACTCTCGGTGAAAACGTTTAACGGGTTGAATTACTCACCTCCTATGAGTTACGTGGTAGATGCATGAAAGGATTTGACCTAATTTTTACAACCGACGGTGTTGACGAATGAAATGTCTGCTATTGGCCTGATCTCGGATGGTATGAAAGGATGACCTTATTCTTGTAGATAAGGGCGTTGATGAACTCTCAACTACTGGTTATGTCTTCGATAGTGTGCAGGAATTTGACCTTATTTTTACGATGACTGACTGCGTTGTGGGGTGAATTCCCCACTATTGATCGTATCTCACATAGCATGAGAGGATTTGACCTTCATTTCACAACAACTGACGTCGTTGACGGGTGAATACGCTACTGCTGGTGATATCTTCAATAGTGTGAAAGAATTTGACCTTATTTTCACAACAAATGACTGCGTTGATGGGTGAATTCCCGACTATTGATCGAATCTCCCATAGCATGGTAGGATTTGACCTTCATTTCACAATAACTGACGTCGTTGACGGATGAATACGCTACACCTGGCCGTATCTTCTATACTATGAAAGAATAACAAATATATATTTTACAAATGACTACGTTGACGGATGAATTCCCTACTGTCGATCGTATCTCCCATAGCATGAGAGGATTTGACCTTCATTTCACAACGACTGACGTCGTTGACGGATGAATACGCTACTGGTCGCCGTATCTTCTATAGTATGAAAGAATGACCTCATTTTTACAACTGACTACGTTGACGGATGAATTCCCTACTGTCGATCGTACCTCCCATAGCATGAGAGGATTTGACCTTTATTTCACAACGACTCACGTCGTTGACGGATGAATAGGCTACTGCTCGCCGTATCTTCTATAGTGTGAAAGAATGACCTCATTTTTACAACTGACTACGTTGACGGGTGAATTCCCTACTATCGATCGTATCTCCCATAGCATGAGAGGATTTGACCTTTATTTCACAACAACTGACGTCGTTGACGGATGAATACGCTACTGGTCGCCGTATCTTCTATAGTATGAAAGAATGACCTCATTTTTACAACTGACTACGTTGACGGATGAATTCCCTACTGTCGATCATATCTCCCATACCATGAGAGGATTTGACCTTCATTTCACAACGACTGACGTCGTTGACGTATGAATACGCTACTGCCGGCCATGCCTTCTATAGTACGAAAGAATAACTTCATTATTACAACTGACTACGTTGACGTATGAATTTGCTACTGCTGGCCCTGCCATTCGTAGTACGAAAGGATTTAGATATTGATTTTATAACAACTGCCATCGCTGGCGAATGAAAACGCCAAACACGTGTCGCTATGTAGTACACAAGTAGCATTACCCCATTGGGAATGTTGAAACTTATCCGATTTATCTGGAATCATCCCATTTCTTGCTACCAGCACCATCGGGATTCCTTCTTGCTCCACTTATTAAAGTTCTTTGTTCGGCTTGACTCACCTGAAAAATAAAATGAGAAAACAATTTGAAAAAACCGTCAAAATATCAGCGGTTAGTATCAAAAGATATGTATGCTCAATTTAATCGTTCATCGTCAGAAATTGGTTAGTTTGTGGGAGAAACAAGTATTCTTCCATTTGCATTTGCTACTGCAGTAACTGATTCAAGTTAGCAACATTTTCTTTTTTATGTGCAAACATCTCTCTGGCTGAGACTTTGTCGTAACATGCAGTAAACAGGATGTGGACAAGTCTTGGGGTAGACTTTGACACAAGCAGAGAATAATAAGGCCCTGGGGAAGGGGCGGCTCTCAGGTTACTTAGAGTTATTGCGACCTGGGAGTAAACATTGGGGTACCTACCAGAATTTGGGATGGCTCTTGGGGGACTACAAACAATTAAGACCTGGGACTGAAACCCTGGGGTATTTTACAACCATCGGAGCCTGGAAAGCGGCGGTTTATTTTATTTCTCGGGGGGATGGAGACTTAATGGGAACTGGGTGTAAACATTGGGCTACTAACCAGGAATTGGGGATGGCTTTTGAGTGACTACAAATAATTAAGACCTGGGACTGAAAACCCGGCGTATTTAGAATAATCGGAGCCTATAAAGTGGCTGTTTATTTCATTTCTCAGGGGACTTAAAGGGTCATTGACATTGGGGGACTTGCCAGGATTTTCGGTGGTTTCTAGGAAGACTACAAATAACGAAGACCTGGAGTATTTAGAATAAACGGAGCCTAGAAAGAGACTGTTTATTTTATTCCCAATTGACACGGAAAATACTGAAGATGTCTCCAAACAAAATTGTAGTGAGTACGCGTTGGCTGTACCAACCACTTAAACACAAAAAAAAAATAGCATCACCACTATTTCAGGTATCGCATTTGTCCTCTTCGTAGCCTGTAATACTCAACATTAATGATGTTCATAGAGTCGTCTCCGACCAATTTGTAATAAGTATTTGAGGTCTGCACTTCTCGTCCTCCCCTTCAAAAACATGACCATATCATCCAAAATGAACCTGCCTATTCCTCGAACGTCCCACAACGTCTGCATCACCATCGTCCAAAAAAAAGAAATACTTCGGGCTTTCTCAAAGCATACGTCATATAAAGATTGAGTAGGTACAGAGTGCGCGTATCCGTGGCGACGGACAGATCTTGGTGCGGTGTAAGATTGGCTTCCGACGATGGTAGTCCCTCGGGCGTTATGAACAAGTTCCCCTCCTGTAATGGGGCTCGTGGCCGCGGAAGGGGTGAGTCGCGCAGGACGAGTGAGGAGGAGAGAGAGGCGAAGATCATCGGCTCGATGCGGAGCGGCGAAGGGAAGGAGGCAGCGAGGTAACGCAGAGATGGAAAGGAGTCAACCGCACCAAAAGCGAGAGGTAGGGGAATGCCCTTGCCGGTTGTATAACGGCGGTGAACGGTGTGCCTGTGGTGAAACTGCAGGTGCAGGAGCTGGAAGCAGGAGGAACGATCTCGCGCGGTCGCTCGTCGTTCGCGTGGCGTTGGACGAGGACGGAAGCGGACCGATTGACCTCGGGTGGAACGAAGACGCAGGGCGTGGAATAACCGGTTCATGGCATCGAATCAGTCTCGCTCTCCGCTGTCCGACGGCTTTCCACCGCCGCTCGCTCCTATTTGCCGTATATCTATAACGACGACATTACTTTTATGCCTTTTTGTTGGCCCCTCCGCATCTCCTTCTGTCCATCTTTCGTGCATTTTTCGATCGGCTCACCGGACATGGCACGACACTATGCCGCCCGATACTCGCTTATGGGAAGGTACGTACACCGGTTCTTGATCGTTTTAGGTTACAACGAAACAGGGAAAAAGCTATATATTTCACAATAGAGTTACAGGGTGGAATTATTGATTGTGTTCGGTGTGAGGCGGAGCATCCTCGGAATGCATGGAGATGGATGGTTGGTCAGTAATAATGGTCGATAATGGCCATATAGAAATTATTGGTGTAGCTATAATGGCCTTATAGATAAATGACCAGGCACAAGTCCGGAGGTAAGAAGCAAGGAAGTAATGAGGAGGTAATCATTAATCAGGACCCTCAGAAGGCACAGGGTGAAACAAATCAACATCAACATAGGGCATAGGGTGATTCCGAGTGATATGGTGGCTTCCTTTAAAGACGGAATACGTGGGTTTCTGTGAGTGAGATTGCTAGTGTTGATCGGTTTAGGTTACAACGAACAAGCGAAAAGGTGATATACTTCACAATAGGGTTACCAGGCGGAATTATTGATTGTGTCGATGTTAGGTGGCGTATCCTCGGAATGCATGGAGAGTCGATCAGTAATAATGGTCGATAATGGCCATATAGAAATTATTGGTGTAGCTATAATGGCCTTATAGATAAATGGCCCAGCACAAGTCCGGAGGTAAGAAGCAAGGAAGTAATGAGGTGGTAATCATTAATCAGGACCCTCAGAAAGCATAGGATGAAAAGATCATTATCAGCATAGGGCATAGGGTGATTCCGAGTGATATGGTGGCTTTCTTTAAAGACGGAATATGTGGGTTTCTGTGAGTGAAATTGCTAATGTTGATCGGTTTAAGTTACGGCGAACCAGCGAAAAGGCGATATACTTCACAATAGGGTTACCAGGCGGAATTATTGATTGTGTCGATGTTAGGTGGCGTATCGGTCAGTAATAATGGTCGATCATGGCCATATAGAAATTATTGGTATAGCGATAATGGCCTTATAGATAAATGGCCCAGTACGAGTCCGGTTGAAAGAAGCAAGGAAGTAATGGGGAGGTAATCATTAATCGAGACCCTCAGAAAGCATAGGGTGAAAAAAAAATCAACATCACTGGGTCATATCATTGGGTCACATCACCCAATGGGTCATATCGTGGGTCGGGCCATCAGACGGTCATATCACCCATAGGTAGTGTCACCGGCAGGTCATATATTGCGTAGGTCATATCGTGAGTCGCGTCACCAGACGGCCATATCACCCATAGGTAGTGTCACCGGCAGGTCATACATTGCGTAGGTCATATCATATCATGCGTCATATCGCGTCACCAGACGGTCATATCACCCACAGGTCGTGTCACCGGCACGTTGTATAACGCATAGACCATATCGTCTGGCAGGCTGCATCACGCGACAAACAATGTGACGCGCCAGACCATATCACCCTGTAGATTATATCACCCGTAAGGCATTACCGAGAGGCTCTTCCTTGAAGGAAAAGCTATTTGTATATGCGATTGTTTTTCTCCGCTCGACTGCTATGTAGTTTGCGTTAACTCAAACTTGAGCTCCACGCTGACAACGGGGTTGAGAGCGGTGACAGGAAGCAGGGCTGCTTCTGAAATTTGGATAATTAGGGAGAAGGAGCAAGACCCGATACCAAGGACAACGGAGTGGTAGAACGAGTGAGAAATGAACGGCTGAGCGGCGAGAGCAAGTGCGCTGCTCCTGGCAGGTTCTTCACGCGCGCGAAACCTCGAGTTAGTAGTCGACTCCTCCTTGGTGCGGGATTCCTTTTCTAAGCGGGAGAATCTCTTCGTCTGTCACGTTCAGAAGTGAGTTCAGCTGGTTCGAAAATGGAGCGCGCATCCGAGACGACCGGCCGAGGGGATGAGACAAGAAATGAACCTCTACTTTTGGTATGTCCACTATAAAACTACAAGAATAGTTACGATGGTAAATAATCCCATTACCAATCATCCGAGGAAAATTGGATTTAACCTTTTGAAGTGCAGTGGTATTTATACGATGCCTCGTTGATGTACCGTATATTTTTATCGGCCAGATGAATCGCTACGAAATTTTTGCAACGTCTTCAGACGATCGATGCCTCTGTTCCAGTTTCTTTTTCATCTTTTTTGTTCTTTTGCAACCTTTGTTCCTTAGTTACAGCTTATTCTGCACTTTTAAAGGACGATGCATATATGCAAGACCTCGCTTCAAAGGTTCAAAGGTCCGGTATTTCTACGGTATTTCAATTACTGATCGATGCCAGCGTCTCGTGTCGTAAAGACGAGGTGGGGGAAGAAGCATACGGCACATGCGCAGAGGTTAGTCATTGAAACATGATCGATTATAGGATCTTTTCTAAAGCAGTACACTGTAAAAAATCGATGTTAACATTAACACCATTTTAACACCATATATGTCGTTCAATTTATCTGTATATGTCGTTCAATTTTGTGTTAACCGAGTACTCTGCCATGGTGTAAAACTACTGTGCAAGAAATCTTGTGTAAATTAAGAATTTCACTCAACACCGGTACAGTTAACATCAATTTACAATAATACTGTTCGGCGCACAACATGATATCCTAATCGGTTGGACAATAGCACAAGATGGTGCAACTATTGGCACATATCGGTGTCAATATCAAATACTATAAAGCCCTTTATTAAGGTAGCTCCAGCGAGTGGTGTTAATTTCGCCTAAATTCGAGAAATTTGGACTAGAATTGCAAACACTTCCCGATGTGATAAAAATCGAAAAAAATTCATACCTATTATAGACCCCGAAAAGACTAATTTTGCATAATAATAATTTCAAAATTTTATTAACAAATTATTGAAAAAAAAAATGTTCATCGAAATATGCGGTAACTCAACTTTGTTTTTTTTTTTTAGTGAAAATTATTCGTTCATTTTTCGGAATACGTATGAATTTTTTCAGATTTTTATCTTTATTTTTGATTTTTCTTGTTTTTTACATGGAAAAAATGTGCAAAAATCAAAATAAAGATAAAAATTATTTCGATGAACAATTTTTTTTTTTTACCAAATTTGTTAATAACGTTTTGAAATTATTACTATTAGTCTTTTCAGTGCCTACAATAAGTATGTAATTTTTGCAGATTTTTATTATAACATCAGGAAGTGTTTGCAATTTTTGCCCGAATTTCTCGAATTTAGGTGAAATGAATACCACTCGCTGGAGCTACCTTGACACATGACCGGTGTCGACCATCGGCATTGTGAGCTTCTTAAAAACACTGTAATGTGTAGCAAATTGACAGAAGTATGTCTGATGACTATTATTATTGTTATTAACATTTATAATGGATAGATTATGTGTATTCGAAATGAGTGTTCAACTAATGTATCCCATACTCACTTTACCAATGAAATATTAGACGGCGTTCAACGAACAATATGATTTTAGTGAATTTCGTGAATATTTTTTGCGCTTTACACTGAACGTGTCTTCGCCGTCATATGTTAACAATAAATTGATCGACGTAAACGTACCACCACTGCGGTATTAATATTATATTAATTTTATGATTGAATTTATACATTTATATGTATACCCATAGTAGTGTTGAAATGACTTAATTAACACCAAATTGATGGACCTATATGTACACCAACGGCAGTGTTAAAATCGTTTTTTTTTAATTTCAACACCAAATTATAACAATACTATATATATTATATATAAATATAATATATATAAATATAAATAAAATATGGTATATAATATATATACTATATATTATATACTATATAAAAATATACTCGTATAGTAACTTGTAACAAAGTAACACCAGATCTCGTTTTTACACTTTGCACCGAGTAAAATGGACTCTATAAAGGTGTTGTTATTAACACTAGTGTTTTTTACCCCGCACACTGTGGCAGTTCACACCGACAAATTTTTAACAGTGTAGTAAAAAAATAAAATAAAAAGTGAAAAAAAAAAAATTAATTGTCACGAGACAAAAGTTCACGCGTGCTAATGCGTCATAAGCAAGTTTTCGACCGATTAACTATTGTTCCGTTCGTCCCCCTTAAATTACCGAGGAACACTAAGAGCTCGCTGCACCGAGAAAAAAAAAATGGCGGATTAACCGAATTCGCGGTCACGCACGTTCAAAGCTGTTATTTGGTTGGTACAACTAAATCATTCTTGTTTGTTTTTTTTTTTTTTTTGTTAACGATTATTCGCTTCAGTCGATTCAAAATATTTCGATTGAAACAAATTTTTTTTATTATACCAACTAAATAACGCTTTTGAACGTGGTTGAACGCACCTTGGTTAATCCAACGATTTCTTTTTTTTTTTTCTCAGCGTACTTGTCCGGCGCGAGTTCTCTTAATCCGATCGAATAAAATTGTGGGCCGATCGTCTCCGCTGGTCCGCTCCGGAGGCTAATTAAAGTTAGGCCCATCGGCGATTCTCTTTGACGGTTCGACGACAGAAGAGAATGACAAGGGATCCTGCGGCGTTCGCTTGCGGCAACGTCGTTTGACTCCGGGCCTCACTCGCGGTTGATACTCGTAACGTTGTCGAGACCTCTGTCGCTTGTCCGGTTACCTCTTGGACTCGGAAACCCGCGATGCGGTCTACATCGTCCGGTCGTCCTCACCGGTCCCTCGCTCATCTCCGGTTACCCCCTGGGAAAGAGAATCGCGAAACTCGTTTGTCGTAAGCAAACCACGACGAGCCCGCCATCACGAGGCGTGTGTATATACATACGCCTCGTTGTACACAAATAAATATACATCCACAAGTAGTTGGTGGGACGTGTGTGTGTGTGTGTGTGCAACGTGTGTCCACAGTAGTTGAGAGCGTGCGAATCGAGGTATCGATCGTTGTGAGAATAAGACCGATCCAGCGAGATCGTTTCGGTTCGCAATGTCGACAGGAGCCAGTTGCAGTTAGACAAGGATCTAGGAAAAAATGGCCGAGGGAAAAATAGGTCGAGGAAAAAATGGACGGGGAAATAATGGCCGATGGAAAAAAAGGTCGGGGAAAAAACGGCCGATGAAAATATTGCTGACAAAAAGGAGGATCTAGGAAAAAATGGCCAAGGAAAAACGGGCCGAGCTCATCCGAATCCATGCAAAAACACACACGCACAAACACACATACACAAACACACTCGCACAAACACGCGCGCACAAACGAGCGCGCACAAACACACGCGCAGAAACGCACACGCACAAACACACACGCACACACACACGCACAAACACACACGCACAAACACACACGCACAAACACACACGCACAAACACACACGCACACACACACACACGCAAACACACACGCACACACACACGCACAAACACACACGCACAAACGCACACGCACAAACACACACACACACACGAACACACACGCACACATGCACAAACACACACGCACACATGCACAAACACACACGCTCAAACACACACGAACAAACACACACGCACAAACACACACGCACACTATTGCGTATGATAGAAGAGATATAGCTCTCTATAAATCATTTTCTCCACCATTCCCCGGCCATTTTTTCCTCGGCTTATTTTTCCCTCGGCCATTTTTTTCATCGGCCATTTTTTCCCGGCATATTTTTCCTCGGCCATTTTTTCCTAGGCCATTTTTTTCAACAATTTGTTAATAACATTTTGAAATTATTATTATGTAAAATTAGTATTTTCAGTGCCTATAATAAATATGAATTACTTCAGATTTTTGTAACATCGGGCAAGTGTTTGCAATACTAGTCTGAATTTCTCGAATTTAGGTGAAATGAACATCACTCGCTGGGGCTACCTTAGCGCACTTTCACCGACAATCGCGACGGAGCCTTTTCTTGATGCTTGCAGTAAGGTTCCCGTGTCTTCACGCCACGCGGAAACGTCGATGGAAAAGATTCGCCCAGAATAACTCGAAAGACTCTTGGGTGTCGTCTTTCCTGCCCTTGTCTTTCTCCTCCGCGACGCCTTTCATAATTTTTTTCCGTGCATTGAGGATACGCATTATCGATACGCCTGCATTACTTCACACATGACGTACATGTGCGTCAATATGCGCCTCTGCGTCGAAGTACAATATATATACATGGGTAACGCGAAAGCCGAGGACAAGTCCTGCCGATTACTCGGGAGAAAACAAGCGACCAGTCTTCGATCACGCTTCAATTACGTTCCCGTGACGATGATGACGATGGTTATGGCGAGTCTGGTGCCAAGGTCACGCAGGCTCCACATCAATGGGTTTTTTTTTTTTTTTGATGCGTAGAGGCAGCTTCACACTCGTGTGTATATACGACACGGATTTTCAAGCACTTCAGTTCTAAGTGCTGAATGAGGGACTCAATTACCTTTTTGCCTCGGCAACTTGAAGCGATGGATTGCCTTTTCAGAACTTTCTTTTTTTTTCTTTTTTTTTTTAACCAGAAGGACGTCGAGTGGTCGGCTGGTTCGCAGGAAATTGCATCAAACGGGTCTCGCCAACTGAGGCATTGGCTAAAACAGGTGTGCAAAATTTAACCGGTAGCATTTGTTATGCTTGGAAGAGCGGGCAAGAGAATTGGGCGTGCGATAGCCGGTTGTAGAACTCGATCACGAATGTGACTAGTTTTATTGGGGCTTTCGGGAGTGAACGAAAAATAATTTTACCTTAAGGTAGCTATGTCACTTCGCGCTCATTTCCCATAAGTTCGAGATAAATAAGTGAAAATTGCATGTACTTCTCGATGGTATAAAAATCTGAAAAAATTCATGCATATTAAAGGTACTGAAAAGATTAATTTCGCATAATAATAATTTCAAAATGTTATTGACAAATTAATCAAAAAATTAATTGTTTAACAAATTATCTGGCAACATAACTTTTTTTTTTATATGAAAATGATTCGTTCATTTTTCTGAACACGTATGAATTTTTTCAGATTTTTCAGTCAACTTTGTTTTTGTTTTTTTTATATGGAAAAAATGTGTGAAAAAACAAAGAAATCAAAGTTGACCGAAAAATCTGAAAAAATTCATAGATATTCAGAAAAATAAACGAATCATTTTCATTAAAGAAAAAAGTTGGTTTGCCCGATAATTTGTTGAACAATTAATTTTTTATTAATTTGTTAATAACATTTTGAAATTATTATTATGCACAATTAATCTTTTCAGTAACTTTAGTATGCATGAATTTTTTCAGAATTTTATACCATCGAGAAGTGTCTACAATTCCCTCTCATTTCTCTGAAACTTAAGTGAAGTGAACACTATTCGCAAGGACTACCTTAAGGTAGCTCCAGCGAGTGGTGTTCATTTAGCCTAAATTCGAGAAATTCGAACAAGAATTGCAGACACTTGCCGATGTTATGGAAATCTGAGAAAATTCATACTTATCACAGGCATTGAAAATACTAATTTTGCATAATAATAATTTCAAAATGTTATTAACAAATTGTTGAAAAAAAAAAAAAATTGTTCATCGAAATATGCGGTAACTCAACTTTTTTTTTTTATGAAAATGATTCGTTTATTTTTCGGAATACGTATGAATTTTTTCAGATTTTTATCTTTATTTTGATTTTTACACATTTTTCCATGTTAAAAACAAGAAAAATCAAAATAAAGATAAAAATCTGAAAAAATTCATACGTATTCCGGCAAAATTGTCCCGACAAAATCGTCCCGACGAAATCGTCCCCACAAAATCGTCCCGACAAAATCGTCCCGACAAAATCGTCCCGACAAAATCGTCCCGACAAAATCGTCCCGACAAAATCGTCCCGACAAAATCGTCCCGACAAAATCGTCCCGACAAAATCGTCCCGACAAAATCGTCCCGACAAAATCGTCCCGACAAAATCGTCCCGACAAAATCGTCCCGACAAAATCGTCCCGACAAAATCGTCCCGACAAAATCGTCCCGACAAAATCGTCCCGACAAAATCGTCCCGACAAAATCGTCCCGACAAAATCGTCCCGACAAAATCGTCCCGACAAAATCGTCCCGACAAAATCGTCCCGACAAAATCGTCCCGACAAAATCGTCCCGACAAAATCGTCCCGACAAAATCGTCCCGACAAAATCGTCCCGACAAAATCGTCCCGACAAAATCGTCCCGACAAAATCGTCCCGACAAAATCGTCCCGACAAAATCGTCCCGACAAAATCGTCCCGACAAAATCGTCCCGACAAAATCGTCCCGACAAAATCGTCCCGACAAAATCGTCCCGACAAAATCGTCCCGACAAAATCGTCCCGACAAAATCGTCCCGACAAAATCGTCCCGACAAAATCGTCCCGACAAAATCGTCCCGACAAAATCGTCCCGACAAAATCGTCCCGACAAAATCGTCCCGACAAAATCGTCCCGACAAAATCGTCCCGACAAAATCGTCCCGACAAAATCGTCCCGACAAAATCGTCCCGACAAAATCGTCCCGACAAAATCGTCCCGACAAAATCGTCCCGACAAAATCGTCCCGACAAAATCGTCCCGACAAAATCGTCCCGACAAAATCGTCCCGACAAAATCGTCCCCACAAAATCGTCCCCACAAAATCGTCCCCACAAAATCGTCCCCACAAAATCGTCCCCACAAAATCGTCCCCACAAAATCGTCCCGACAAAATTGTGCGAAAGTGCTTAGTATATTGCATGTAACCGAAAATGCGTAGTATATTTATTGGTAGTCAGCAGTCGATTCCGACCCCAGTGTAGATCTCAAAGAAGTGGGTCATGTGACAGACGAGAACCAATAGAAGGTCAAAAACAAACAAAAAAATCAATTGACCCTTAATTAAAAAAAAAAGAAACCACACCAAAGTATAACGCAATATAGGAAAAATCGAGAGGAGTTCTTAGGGGCTTGGAAACAGTGCAAGGGGTTTAAACCGAGCCGTGTCCTTCATTCAAGATGAGAGATTTTTTTTTTGCGCTCCGCAAAATATCGGTAAAAATATTCCCCCTTTACCCGATCTTCGTGCAGAGCATTAAGTTCATCGACATGCAGCATCGGAGTGAAAACTTTCTAATTACAACAAAACGTCCGGAAACCAACGTGCAAATTCAATTTGAAGCACTTCTTGTGTCCGACAATTCGGAAGAAAGTAAAAAAAAAAAAAAAACTTCGCCATAGAAGCTTTAGGGGAGTCGAATTAAAGTTGTAGAAGCGTTAAGGATTTCCCGTTATACATAATGGAGACTTTTAATTAGTTGCTGATTAATCGCCGCGTCGGAACGACGATGGTATCTGCGCTATTGGTAAGTGTAGCACAAATGGAAACTACCGCGCCGAGCAAGACAGCCACAAGTTCGGGTCGAACTTTTTACTTCGGATCGATACACAACAGAACGGGGAAAATTGTTGCTCAAGGTGCGCGCCTTAAGTCTCAACGTTGCGATGCTGAGCTTTTCACGGGCTGTGATCAAGTTTCTATTCGTAAATAGTATCTTCTCGTCCATCCTCGTCCTTATCCTCGTCTCTCTCTCTCTCTCTTTGCCGGTAGTTTTGAGAAGCCCAACTCCGGCCAGTGCAAAGAAAGACGTTGAAGTTTGCACGGAATGGTTTTCCAAGTTCTCAGCTCGGCTCTGCTTTCGCCGTTCCTGTTCCAATGCTTCTGCTGCGAAACTCCCGGTGCAGCACTACGATAAAGTTTACTCGCTGTTTGATAATGTGTATTAATACGAGGGATGGGCAACATCGAATTAATATTCGTACTCGAATAGTTTTCTATTCGAAAAAGCATTTAAATTATCACTCATGAAAAGGAACCATTGGTCACCGTTGAGAAAAAAAAAACCATTGGGACAATGATTGGAACATGTCTAATGGTAAATTGGCGGACCATTCGGATTGTCATTCAATTTCTCAACGTCGACCATTCAATTTCTCAATGGTGACCATTCAATTGTCCAATGGTAGCCATTAAATGACCCAATGGTAGCCATTAAATGACCCAATTGTAGCCATTAAGTGACACAAATAAACGGTAATGTTTCGAGTGGTTACCATTCACTAATGGCTACGCTCCGAATGGTTACAATGCACCAACGTCTACACTCCGAATGGTTGCCATTCGCCAATGGTCAAAGGACGAATCGTAACCATTGAGAGTGTCAATCGTTCACCATTTATACCATTCAATTTCCCAATGGTAGCCATTAAATGACCCAATGGTAACTGTTCAATTATCCAATGGTAGCCATTAAATGATCAAATGGTTACCATTAACTAATGGTTACGCTCCGATGGTCAATGGCAATACTTCAAACGATTACAATTGCTTAATAGTTACATTCTCAATAGTTGCAACTGATCAACGTTAATGTTTCGAGTGGTTACCATTCACTAATGGTTACGCTCCGAATGGTCAATGGTAATACTTCAAACGATTACAATTGCTTAATAGTCACATTCTCAATAGTTGCAATTGATCAACGTTAACGGCGGTTGGGAAGTGGCCGCAACCCTCGCCGAAAGTCCACTTTTACGCACTAGTATCGCAAAGTACTACTTCGCACGACTATCGTACAAATTTTTTCGTTTGATAACATTGGGCCGATGTTGTCATCCTGACATTAAGAGGTAATCGAGCCTACACGGAGAAAAATAGTTCTGTTTCTCTAACAATTTGTACTCCATTAATAATTTTTTGTTGTGACGACGGCAACGAAACGTAGTTGCTGCGAACCCAAGCATGACACCTTTATACATGCAAGACAGTTATTATTTTATTAGCGTCGCTAATCGTGGAGATCTACGAGAGACAAACGGGTGTAATCACTTACTAAATTAATTAAGATATATTTGCTCGTTGACAGGGAGAGATATATCAGATTCGGAAACATTGCCGATTTTAGCGCGTGCAATTAAAAAAAAAAATGTTTAGCAACCTCCCAATTGCCTTAAAGGATCATGCGTACAAACTAGTTTGTACGACAATGTTCAAGCAGACGTGATTCTCATAAACAACTTTAAAAATTTTATTTTTCAAAATGAGCTTAGCCGAGTTAATAAGAGTCGTGGACTACTAATCGCAAGATCGCAGGTTCGAATCCTCGTTACGGACCAAATAATTTATTCCGAGGTTTCCATGGTATGAAGGTTATAAAACGATAGTAAACCAATTTCGAGTGATAAAAAGGCATTACGCGGTTGCACAGATAAATGTTTTGTGTTAATTGTGTACTAATATCTTTGGTAATGTTGCTGTTCGATCAACCGAGTCAATTGGTTGCAACAAGTTAGTAAATTGTTCAAGTGAGCAAGCAAATGGCTAATCAAACAATTTCACCACCAATTGGCCCAACCAACAAATTAGTTGGTCTAGCGAATACAAAACCAACCAACTTAAGAGAGTTGACTCAACAAATTTATCGTCTGGCGCTCAGAGCACTAAGACTATTGGTTGACTCAACTATCTTTTTTTTTTTTTTTTTTTTGAACGTCCAACTAAGTCGTTTTTTCCGTGTAAGTTGTCCCGATTGTCAATAGAGCTACTCAACCGAGTAAAATGATATTTTGAACAACGAGTTATCTCAAAACTAATTGACTTCCTGAACTTTCAGTTCAGAATTCGAAATTCAGAGCCCTGACAGCAACTGAATCAAACGCCTAATTCTGCAACTGAGAGATTAATGCTGCCCTTATTGTATCCGGTGGTGGAGATTCGCCCGCTTCTTCGCTCGGTAAGACTTCCGTCGTCACGCGAATTACTTCGGATGGGTGGAAACCAGCGCGAAGATAATGTGCTACATATTGCACTACGGTGCGATGTCTGCGACGTGCTACGGGCAAGTTCAGGTCGAGTGGAAGCCATTCCACTCGACCTGAACTTGCAAGGTGGGATCCGTGCCGTATACGCGAAGTCTCTCGGGCTCGAGAGCGAATAAACGGAGTCACGTCAGCCAATCTATGTCCCGTGCACAAGCTTCGTTCCGCTTATTCATATTCGTGCTTAGATAAAGAATCGAGTTTCTCCTTGCCTCGAACTCAGTCGCAGTTTCTTCGGAAAATAATTAAGGCTTCCGGTAGAGCGGGTCGACTTCTTTGAGCCGCTAACGGGTTGGTATCTTACGCTTAAGCTCCTTTCTCCGATTCCCACGAGACACGTTTACATCCTCTCGAGAGCAAGCGCCAGAAACCCACCGACCCGGCTGCGTTCATCGAATATTCCAAGTATAACAACTCCGAGCTTTACCGCTAAGTAACATTTGCATTCATAGCGTCATCGGTTTACAAGTTAATATAACGAATAATGTCACGTACGCGCTGAAAAATCATTTATTTGGGGGCTATCGTTTTTTTTTTTTTTAGATTAAGTAAAATATTTATTTGTTATAAATAAAAAGCGTCCAGAGTGATTTGCACAATTGCTTCCTCATGTTTTACAGTTGAGCGCATAACTTCCTCTATGATAAATTTCTTTGTTCGATTTATAGCTTCCTCATAGAGGAAGCTATAAATAGAGTACAATTTTTCACCAAAAAAAAAGTCTAGACTGTAAAAAATTTGCCGTTGTGAAATGCCACAGTGTGCGCTTTTAAAAAAACACCAGTGTCAATAACAACACCATTATAGAGTCCATTTTACTCGGTGCAAAGTGTAAAAGCAAGATCTGGTGTTACTTTGTCACAAGTTACACCATTTGGTTTTGTAGCAAATCAATACTATAGAGGTGTAGAATTGTCATAATTCGGTGTTGAAATAATTTAAAAAATACGATTTGAACACTGCTGTCGGTGTAAATATTGGTCCATCAATTCGGTGTTGATTAAGGCCCCACAACACGGTGCAAATTGTTTTTTTTTAAATTTTTTTTTCTTTTTTCTGAATGATGCATGTGTTAAGAATGTTCTCACAAAATTTTTTGAAGAAATTTGTAAAATTGACGAAGATACAGCATTTTCTGTGAAACGGTTCGAAGCGAGCGACCGCGCCGAGCGGCAGGTGTGCGGCCGCCGACCGAGTTTGCTACCTACCGACCCTTTGTTGGCCTGCATGGTCCACAATTCTTGAAAGATATTTCCGTTAGGCCATTGAGAACTCAGTAAGAACGAACTTCTTGAACGATGTTTAGGTGGTTTTAATCGGAATAACAACGAGTGTTTAAACTCCGTTATATGGAAATTTGCGCCAAAGGCATCGTGGAACGGCAATCCCACTGTTGAAACTGCCGCTAACATCGCCTCAATACTTTTTAACAATGGCTATATTGGCCTCATAAATGTATTGGAGGTGTTAAATATCAAAATTGGCGAGACGCTCTATCGATATTGTGAAACCATGGACGAGAAGCGTATATTCGACGCCGACCTCGAAGCCAAAAAAAGCACGCATGTGGGTCGTTTGCGTGGAAAAAATCAAAACACCAATCAATCTATGGATAATGACGAGCTGTTCTATGGTTCGGGAATAGCAGACTAACGGTGAGAAACATCATAATAACAGACAAGAAAAAATTTAGCTTTTACGTACGAATTATTCGTTACCAAAACTTTGAACGCGTTTTTCTCGCAAATACTTTTTTCAACCTTGTCGACGACATATTAAAAAAAAACTATACATCCAATTTGCACGGGCCAAGTTTTAAATTGTTCGCAAAGCCAGTCTCTACGTCTCCACGTAGCGATTTTTTCATAAACGGTCCCCTTCCATTTTAAAAAAATATAAACACTACAAAAAATTTCGTGAAATTTGAAGTAAAAAATTTGCTGGTCCGCTATTTTTTTATTTTTTTGTGATATCGGGTTTTCCCTACGTCATGATGTAAACCTAAGTGTCTAGTTTCTAAATAAATTTTCTTTTATTTGTCAGATGAACTGTAGAGCTTTATCGATGTCGACCGCCGAGCAACAATTTAGCCGGAGTGCACTTTTTGACTGGACGTATACCGCAAACAACGCTGTGTATTAGGATAAATATTTTTTCATACACTCTTCTATATGTATATATTGACCACGAGAATTATTTAAAAATTTCGACAAATAGTTTACTTGTAAAAAATTACGAAAAATGTACCCTCGTCCCGCGCTCGCACCGTGTTGTGGGGCCTTATGTCATTTCAACACTACTATAGGTGTACATATAAATGTATAAATCCAGTTTTGACATTAATATAATATTAATACCGCAGTGGTGGTACATTTAATTCGATCAATTTAGTGTTAACATATGACGTCGAAGACACGTTCAGTGTAAAGCGCGAAAAAGATTTATTAACTTCGCTAAAATCATATTTTTCGTCGAGGGTCGTCCAATATTTCATTGGCAAAGTGAGTATCCTGTTGGGATTCATTAGTTGAATACTCATTTAAAATACATATTATCTGTCCATTATAAAGGTCAATAACAACAATAATAGTCATCACACAGACTTGTGTAAATCCGCTACACTTTGGGGTGTTTTTACATCGAACAGTATTAATGTAGATTAGTGTTAACTATACGGTGTTGAGTGCAATTCTTAATTTACACAAATTTTCTTACACAGTAGTTTTACACCATGGCAGAGTACTCGGTTGACAGAAAATTGATGGACCAATATAGACACCGCACTGGTGTTAAAACGGTTCCAATTTTAACAACGATTTTTTACAGTGTATATCTCATAAAATTCAAACCGCTAAAATTTACATCAGAATTTATTATAGAAAATCGCAAACTGAAATTTACGAATTTCGTTGTTTCAAGGCAATTTTTAATATATTCTTGATTCGCTGATTACAAGAATATAACTCATTCTACTTTTTTGCTTAATGTTTAGTCCGGAAACTCGTGTCAGGCGTAAAAAAAATTACTGAAAACGGTGAAATTCGAGTAAACATGGAGGTATCGAGCTTAAATTTGACACGGAAATGGATCAACACTGTACAACGTTTCGTATTAAATTTGGCAAAAATTAATCGAACAGTTAAAATTTTATGGGATTTTGAAAAATTAGAATTTTTCTCAAAATTTCTTTTTTATTCCTAATGCGAGTTACGGAATGAAATATCACGCAAAGAGTAATATGAGTTATATTCTTGTAATCAGCGGTGAAGAATACATTAGAAATTGCCTTAAAATCACGAAATCCGCTAATTTCTCTTTGCCATCTTCTATAGTAAATTCGGGTTTGGATTTTGACGATTTTAATTCAATGACTTGCAAACATTTCTTTGTTACAAAAAAAGGTGCAAAGTTATTTGCACATGTTTTTTTTTATACTGAACTTAAAAATACAATTAAAAAGAGTTGAAAATTGTATGTTAATTATAGCTTCCTCTATGAAGAACCCAAAAATCGAACAATGAAATTTATCATAGAGCTAAAGTTATCAGCAAAACCCTAAAACATGAAGAAGTAATTGTGCAAATGACTTTGCATGCTTTTTTAAACTAAGGAAATAGTTACTTAAATGTAATGAAAATTTATTTAAATCGAATGAATATTTTACTTAATCTAAATAAACGGTCGCCGTCAATTAAATTATTTTTCTGAGTATAATAATAACAACAGATTACACATAAAATAAAGTTTGTACTTTTTACAACTTATTGTCCACGTTGCGTCAGCAATTTTTTATTTGTTAATTATCCGATCGCACCATCCGGTTCCAGTTTTACAAACAAAACTGCAAACTAAAAGTGAAACGACAGGTTTGTATACTCCAACTTTAACAGACGAGTTTGTCACTTAACAAAATAATTTTTACAAAAATTCGTATACCGATTTTACGAAATTATTTTTTTACTGTCTGTGATCACAGAAATAATAATAATGATATACTATTATAAAAAAAAAATATATATATATATATGTAAAAAAATTATATCGCTCGACTTCTGGATGACGGATTTTACACTGCTTCAAATCAAAAAATAATAATAATGATATGCTATTATAAAAAAATATATATATATATATATGTATAAAAATTATATCACTCGACTTCTGGATGACGGATTTTATACTGCTTCAAATCAAAAAATAATAATAATGATATGCTATTATTAAAAAAAAAAATATATATATATATGTATAAAAATTATATCGCTCGACTTCTGGATGATGGATTTTACACTGCTCCAAATCAAAAAATAATAATAATGATATGCTATTATTAAAAAAAAAAAATATATATATGTATAAAAATTATATCACTCGACTTTTGGATGACAGATTTTACACTGCTTCAAATCAAAAAACAATAATAATGATATGCTATTATTAAAAAAAATATATATATATATATATATATGTATAAAAATTATATCGCTCGACTTCTGGATGACGGATTTTACACTGCTTCAAATTCTATATGCTACCATTCAGTAGCAGTGACGCCAGATTGCGGTAGGTCAGGTTCGCCGGCGCTGATGCCGCTGCTCGCTGGAAACATTCCTTCCGCGCGAGTTCTCCCTCCATCTGGCATCGCTGTTCCGTACCGTAAGGATTTCAGTAAATCCAACAGAAATGAAATATCTTTAGGACAAATCGTAAATTGTGAAAGACAATTATAAAACAAATTATAAGCACATCGAAATTCAAACGACAATGACCGTTCGATAAAAAAAAGGTACAAATGAAAATCGGAACAATTATAGGAATATTAATCTAAAATAGACGAGGCATTTTTTTTTATAAATAAATAAACAATATATTACCGTTTAAAGTTTTAATTGTACGAAAAACATATCGAGTGGATTATCGAGTTACACCGTAAAAAAAAATAAAAATAATTTCGTAAAATCGAAATGCAAAATTTCGTAAAAATAATTTTGTTAAACAAGTGACGAGCTCGTTTGTCAATTATTTACGATTTTTAGTTTGTACTTTTGTTTAGTAAAACTAAAAAAAATTGGACAAACAAAAAAATTGTTGACGTTTGTGGAAAATAATTTTTTGTAAAAAGTACAATTTTGTTTTTTAACTGTGTACCATGTATTAAAAGAAAAAAATATATACATATAACATAGAAATGCGTAGAAAATTACTTTGCAACTCAAAAATATAACGAAAACGCAATTTTCAAACATTAGATAAAATTCTGAAAAAAAAAAATGCGCACGTATTCAAAAAAGTTAACAAATCATTTTCATAAAAAAAAAAAAAGTTGTACTTCCGGGTGATATGTTGAACAATTTCTTTTTCTTCAATTTCTTAATAACATGTTAAAAATATTACTCCAAAAAAATATTACCATGTATTCAAAGAAAAAAATATATACATATAACATAGAAATGCGTAGAAAATTACTTTGCAACTCAAAGATATAACGAAAACACAATTTTCAAACATTAGATAAAATTCTGAAAAAAAAAATGCGCACGTATTCAAAAAAGTTAACAAATCATTTTCATAAAAAAAAAAAAAGTTGTACTTCCGGGTGATATGTTGAACAATTTCTTTTTCTTCAATTTCTTAATAACATGTTAAAAATATTGCTCCAAAAAAAATATTACGATGTATTAAAAGAAAAAAATATATACATATAACATAGAAATGCGTAGAAAATTACTTTGCAACTCAAAGATATAACGAAAACACAATTTTCAAACATTAGATAAAATTCTGAAAAAAAAATGCGCACGTATTCAAAAAAGTTAACAAATCATTTTCATAAAAAAAAAAAAAGTTGTACTTCCGGGTGATATGTTGAACAATTTCTTTTTCTTCAATTTCTTAATAACATGTTAAAAATATTACTCCAAAAAATCAATATTTTCGACACCTTCCGCATGCTTGATGTTTTTTTTTTCAGAATTTTATCCCATCGGGAAGTGTTCGCAATTCTCTCTCAATTATCTCTGAATCTTAAGCGTCAGCCTGTGCGCTCGTACTGCCTCAATCTCTCTGGGACCTCGATCGAGGGTTTTTGCCGTGACTTAACACGGTGTCGACGTTTCAGTGATCCGTATCGTCGATAGATCGATCGATTTGCCGATTTATCTCAATTAGCTTCGAAGCTTCGTCGTTTCCTGTCGATCCTTCTTGCTCTCTGCAATCTTGATCCTTTATTCTCGAGGACGCTTTAATTCCATCATTTTCGTGCAACGCTCTTTGCTCACTTAAAAGCTCGTAATCTTGGTCCTTCATTTTATCGCGGCCCGTTCCGCGTAGCTTTTCGAATTCTTTTATTGCCGCTTCGGTCGATCGCGTAGGGGTGAGCGGGGCAAAATGGCACAACAGGGCAAAAATGGCACAGCGTGGCAAAATGGCACAGCGTGGCAAAATGGGATTATGAGACAAAAAGCAATTTTCGGGATAATAAGCCAGAGGGTCGAATTTTAAGACATTAGTTTCAACTTACGATCGCTCTTGAGATCTAACTTAAGATCGAAGTTTGTCCCGAACACCATTGCGTGTTTACGAATTATCTAAAGTTCGAACTTGACTTTATGATTAAGTTCGATCTTGAATTCAATCTTGACTTCGATCCCCTGAGTTCGATCCCCTGAGTTCGATCCCCTGAGTTCGATCCCCTGAGTTCGATCCCCTGAGTTCGATCCCCTGAGTTCGATCCCCTGAGTTCGATCCCCTGAGTTCGATCTCCTGAGTTCGATCCCCTGAGTTCGATCCCCTGAGTTCGATCCCCTGAGTTCGATCCCCTGAGTTCGATCCCCTGAGTTCGATCCCCTGAGTTCGATCCCCTGAGTTCGATCCCCTGAGTTCGATCCCCTGAGTTCGATCCCCTGAGTTCGATCCCCTGAGTTCGATCCCCTGAGTTCGATCTCCTGAGTTCGATCTCCTGAGTTCGATCTTGAGTTCGATCTTGAGTTCGATCTTGAGTTCGATCGTAAGTTCGAATTTAACTTTGATCCCAAGTTTGATCTTGAGTTCGATCTTGAGTTTGATCGTAAGTTCGAATTTAACTTTGATCCTAAGTTTGATCTAAAGTTCGGTCTCAAGCTCGATCTTTAGTTTGGTCTTAAGTTGGACTGTAAGCACAAGAACCAGTTTGAACTAAGGCGCGATCTTGAGATCTCAAGATCTTAAGTACGCAATGAAGTTCAGGCCAAACTTTGATCTTAAGTTCGATCTCGAGTTCAAACTAATGTCGTAAAATTCGACCAAAAGAAGCAAAACGGGTTTGAAAATCCGGATATATCGTTGGGACAAAATGCGGCATTGCAAACATTTTTGCAACATACAGTTTTGCCCTCGCTGTTACGTTCTGCCCCGCTGGTCCATTTCGCCCCGCTCCCCGCTACTTCGTAGCGGATATCCTTGATTGGAGCGGAGTACTCGCAGGATGGACGAGCCGATAGTGATTTCTCGATATATCTGCGAGCAGCCAACGTCGCATTGCTCAACGGGCAGTTGAGCTGCGCGTGGAGAGAAATTTCGATCGTTCCAGCAGTGGCGGATAATATCGACGAAAAGTACACATGGTAGCTTTTTATGCGGTCTTTTATACGATACGGCTCCAAAGCTTGGATGGATGACAGAAGGAGAGAAAAAAAAAGAATTCTTTTCTCATAGAGGAAGCTTTGTTGCTACGTTTTTCTTTTTTTTTTTTGACATCAAAGGGAACTGCTTAAAATACTGCGAATGGTTGGAAAATTAAAAAAAAAGCGTTGGATCGCGTGTGCTTGTGTGTTTCGCTACGTAATGGAAAAAATGTGCACTTTAGTTTGGAATAATTTTCGTCTGTTCGTAAAGATTTGTTCGGTGAGAAAATATGTTTCGTAAAATTTTGCCGTCAACAATTGAGGGAAAATTCATATTTTATTAATTTAGAGCACGATGCATCGGCTAAAATAAAGAATCGTAATTAACAAATGGAAATTCGTTTTTTTTTTTTTTTTTTTTTTTTTACTATCGCGTCAGCGTCGCACTCGTTTGCCGAGGCCAGAATTGAATTATAGCACTTTTCCTTTTGCAATTCCATCATCTATCACATATAATGCATACTTTAACACACTCATCTGGGCGACAGCTTAAAATCTTTTTTACACTTTACAAAAATTTTCCGTTTTAGACTTGTAAGTAAAAATACCAAAATCACAAGGCAATAACAAATTTCATGAAAATGTCTTCAGTCTTGAGAAGACCTTGTCATAAATTGCGGTTTATATCAATGTTGTAAACACTAGCTTTTAGCAATGTTATAAACACTTGTTTATAGCGAGTTCCATCTCAAGTTCCATCTCAATTTCCATCTCAATTTCCATCTCAATTTCCATCTCAAGTTTCATCTCAAGTTCCATCTCAAGTTCCATCTCAAGTTCCATCTCAAGTTCCATCTCAAGTTCCATCTCAAGTTCCATCTCAAGTTCCATCTCAAGTTCCATCTCAAGTTCCATCTCAAGTTCCATCTCAAATTTCATCTCAAGTTTCATCTCAAGTTTCATCTCAAGTTTCATCTCAAGTTTCATCTCAAGTTTCATCTCAAGTTCCATCTCAAGTTCCATCTCAAGTTCCATCTCAAGTTTCATCTCAAGTTCCATCTCAAGTTCCATCTCAAGTTCCATCTCAAGTTCCATCTCAAGTTCCATCTCAAGTTCCATCTCAAGTTCCATCTCAAGTTCCATCTCAAGTTCCATCTCAAGTTCCATCTCAAGTTCCATCTCAAGGTCCATCTCAAGGTCCATCTCAAGTGCAAACTAACGTCTTAAAATTCGACCCTTGGATCTCATGATAACGTTTTGCCCTTACAATGTAAAATTTTGCTGAGAAATATTTGATTCCCTGAAATGTCGATGATATTTCGTGTTCAAAATTTCCTGAAATTTCCAGGTTTTTCCTGCCAGCGCGGCAGCTCAAAAGTGCTCCCGCCCTTTTCGAAGCGCGCTCTATCGTCATTCTCGTCGTATCGCTCTCACTGTGCCCGGCACAAGTTTTAAGTTGTCACGATAAATCCGGCGAAAATCCCCCGAGCATGTGGTGGCCAGAGGCCGGAGGCGCAAGAAAAGAGACGTATCGGAGACGCGTCGCTGTCATCCTCCCACATCTGACGGAGGGTTTCTCGAGCCGAAGGACGCAAACTCGCCCGTTGGCAACTCAGACTCGTAAAAAAGGAGTGCACACCGTTCACGGTGTTTCTTTTCAGCCTGCGTTCTGCAAACTCTCGTCCGTGCGACTGTACGTTCGAGCACTAAACGCTCCGTCGAGGTTTCCTCGCTTCGTTTTCTCATCGTCCTGGCCGAACAGCATCCGAGTCTCATCCGTCGTCATCGAGATCGAGCGCGTCGATTATAATAATACGGCCTTATAAGGCGGATGTGGACTATGACTTCTTCGACTGTCGATTCCACTGCGCCTTATGAGGCGAAATGGAACGAGGCAAAACAAAGCTATGTTGACATAAGCCTTTTTTTTTATACACCTATGGTTCTATAACAGAGCTGGCCAGTACTTAAGGTACTTATTTGGTACTTTAATTCCGATACTTTGAGTACAGGTGTACTTTAAGTACCGCCATTATTTTTTAAATATCGTACTTAAAGTACTTGAAGTATACTGCAAACTTAAAGTTCTTTCTCGTTACTTCAAGTGTTTTCAATTGCGTGAAACGTGAAAATCAGAGCTGGCCAAAGTATGTCAAAGTTGTACAAGTTTAATTAAAGTGAGTAAAATATTTCTAGGTGGATTTCTTAATTATTTTCATCTGATCTGATATAGTATGTCGCACGACTAAGGCCGCAGGGTAGGGTGGTTCTTAAATTGAAAATTTTTCAATTTTTTGGGGGCCACCCCGTATCGTCGTGAGGTGTCAAATAAAAATGTAACGTGCCAAGGGTCCCCGAAATTAATGCATTGTCAGAGGTCACTATCGGCTATTTAGAAAATTAAAAACTTCGGAACATCTTTAAATTTAAAGTCAAAGTGAAAAAATTTGGCGATACTGCACCGGTTCGACTATCCTGACATTCTCTCTAACTTCATCCATGTAAAAAAAAAAAAAAAAAAAAAAAATGGAGTTAACTTTGTTGATTATGTTCCTTTCTTTCCTCGCTCCTACGGTTGATTTTTTCAGATCTTTATCCCATCGACAAGTGTTTAAATTTTCCCCTGAAACTCACATTTGGCGATACTGCACCGCTTCGACTATCCTGACATTCCCTCTAACTTCATCCGAGTAAAAAAAAAAAAAAATGGAGTTAACTTTGTTGATTATGTTCCTTTCTTTCCTCGCTCCTACGGTTGATTTTTTCAGATCTTTATCCCATCGACAAGTGTTTAAATTTTCCCCTGAAACTCACATTTGGCGATACTGCACCGCTTCGACTATCCTGACATTCCCTCTAACTTCATCCGAGTAAAAAAAAAAAAAAAATGGAGTTAACTTTGTTGATTATGTTCCTTTCTTTCCTCGCTCCTACGGTTGATTTTTTCAGATCTTTATCCCATCGACAAGTGTTTAAATTTTCCCCTGAAACTCACATTTGGCGATACTGCACCGCTTCGACTATCCTGACATTCCCTCTAACTTCATCCGAGTAAAAAAAAAAAAAATGGAGTTAACTTTGTTGATTCTGTTCCTTTCTTTCCTCGCTCCTACGGTTGATTTTTTCAGATCTTTATCCCATCGACAAGTGTTTAAATTTTCTCCTGAAACTCACATTTGGCGATACTGCACCGCTTCGACTATCCTGACATTCCCTCAAACTTCATCTGAGTAAAAAAAAAAAAAAAAAAAAAAAAAAAATGGAGTTAACTTTGTTGATTATTTTCTTTTCTTTCCTCGCTCCTATCCTCAGCATCTCCAATATACGTAGTAGCTTAGTCGATGATCACAAGTCGCCTCTTGAGAGTTCGTGGGAGCCACATGTGGTCACGATATGGCTTGCGGAGTTAAGTCGACCTACGACGGCGGAGGGTCCGCGATGCTCCAATAACAGCTCAAGTCTCGACAGTCGCCAGTGCGGAGCCCGAGCGGCCAAGTGCGTTGTCTCGGTGCCTTCTTTGGGGGGGCAAAAATATGGCACACCGATGGGGGGGGGGCTCGGAAACGAAAATGCTCCCGCAGAGCGAGCCATCTGTGTGTTTCGGAGTAACACAATCGCGTCCTCTCGAAAAGCGATGCTCTAGATCACTGGAAATTATTTCGCCAATTTCATTGCGACTCGAAAATCGATCGATTCGAGACCGATATAGGACAATGGTTAAAGATCGAGAGGGACGACTGCACATTATTCGCGATCGTGCACTGTTAAAAACGTCACGAGAATGAAAATGTGTTATGAAATAACACATTTTCAATAACATAATATTTTTGAAAAAAAAAAAAAAAATTTAATGAAATTCACAACACTTTTAATATACAAATTTATGTGAAATATAAATTTGTATATTAAACTTTTATAACTTTTTTATACAAATATTGAACATCGGTATGTTAAATTGAAATTCGTACACATTGTACTTGAATTTTGATAATTTAGTATTAAATGCAATGCGTGTATAGTAAAATTACCGGTGATGACATCGAAAATTAAGACTTATATGAGGCATTCTTTATCAACTGGGCCACTTTTTTCGGTCGACCTCTCAGATTTCTTTTCTTAATTTGCCAGTTTATAGTACTACTTGAGAGATGCTTCTGTGATTTTTTTTAGATTTTTAAAGTGCACCCTTCAGGATTTGAGTTTTTTTTTTTAAATATCAGTGTATCTCAGAAAATATTGGTCACTCAAAAAATTCGTAGGAACATTAACTTTTTTATTCTTCATCAACTTTCGAATGATGTTAGAGTGATAACTTTCCCGATACGGGAAAGTCCACGTTTCGTGAAAAAAAAAAAAATTAAAACAATTTTTTTCTACTAAAAACACACTTTCGATTCTCGTCCCAATTTTACAGGAAATTCGGCATTGCATGAAGATTCGGAAAAAAAAATCCCAAAGTGGTACCTGCGGTTCTTATGTACTCAAAAAAATAAGCAAATTAAAAATTAAAAAAGAAAACCTCTAAAAAAGAACTTCTATTAAAAAAAAAAGTTTCCCAATGTTGTGTAACAAATTTAGCGACTGCGGGAAAATCCATTTCAATTATCTAAATAATAAGCGAGTTTGTACGAATCCATATGAATTAAATTTTATATTTCTTTATTTTTTTAGCACGTAAGAATCGTAGTCATCACTTTCGAAATTTTTTTTTAGAATCTTTGTACAATGCTAAGTATCGTGTAAAATTGGAACCAGAATCGAAGGTGTGCTTTTAGCAGAAAAAAATTATTTTTACTTTTTTTTTAACGAAAAATGGACCTTCCCGCATCGGGAAAATTATGAATCTAACATCATTCGAAAGTTTATGAAAAATCAAAACATTAATGTTCCTACGAATTTTTTGAGTGATTGATATTTGCTGAGATATACTGATATTTAAAAAAAAAAGTAAATCCTGAAGGGTGCACCTTAAAAATCTAAAAAAAAATCACAGAAGCATCTCTCAAGTAGTACTACAAACTGGCAAATTTTAAAAAATATCTGAGAGGTCGACCGAAAAAAGTGGCCCAGTTGATAAAGAATGCCTCATATGAAAATTATGTTATTGTTACAAATTTTATACAAATAATATTGTTTTTAATATAGCGGTAATGCAATATTGTTTCATGCGTGTCAATTAAATTTCATATAGTGTATATGCAGAAAACTGTAAAACTGTAAAAAAAAAAAAAAAAAAAAAATGTTTAAAAATTAGTGAACGTTATTGGAAACTTTTTTACATAAACTGTTGCTGACATTTCAAACACATGTGCGTTGCAATTTTACAGTAAAATTTGTAGTTTCAATGGAAATTTTTTGTAAATTTCTGGCAAAAGGTTTGTAATTGTAATATATCGTATTTTTATTTTACAATAAAAGTACATCAATGTTCAATTAACGTATGTAGTGTAAGCAAATGTCGATTTCCAGTACATTAAATTTAAAATTTATTTTTAAACTATATACATTTTGTGAATTTTCAAACAAAAATTTTGAACATTGCGTTTACGAAATGCACTCCATTTCGATTGCATATTCTCCGTCATCGTGTCAAGTCGACAGTGAGTTTATCTCTGAACACATTGGTGAAAAAAAGGTTTTGACATTCGAGAGGGATTTCTCGTTTACATGAAGATACCCAATTTTTTATTTTTACTCATTCATTTTATTTATTTTGTTAATATTTACGACAGCGAGTTGTATTTTTGACTATAGAAATTGTTAAATTAATATGAAAATAGTGGTAATAGTATCTTGAACAAAATTAACGCAATTAACAAGAAAAATAATAATAAAATTGACGAGAAAAAAAAATTGTCGACTTTCGTGAATGAGCCAATTTTTGTTAAATAAACAAAGCTTGTTTACCGTCTGTCCGAACGAGAGTCGTAGAATTGCGCGCAGAAAAATAATATGTTTGACTGGCACACGCAAATAAATAGTTATTTTGTTTAAATAAATATATTCATTGATTTAAATAAATAGTTTATTTAAATCGAGTGAAAGTTTATTATAATCAAATAAATATATATTTGCCGTGCTCTGTCAAATAAATTATTTTTCTGCAAATAAATATTTATTTGTTTTAAATAAATTTATTAATTGATTTAAATAAATTGTTTATTTCAATCGAGTTAAAATGTATTTCAATCAAATAAATCTTTATTTGCCGTGCTCCGTCAAATAAATTATTTTTCTGGGTGTGTAACCTTTTTTTTTTTTTATCGTTTCCACTGTCACGTCTAATGGCAATCTTTACCGGAGATCGTGTCGCTGGGCACACGGAGGTTATCTCGCAGTTCCCAACGCTGTGCTTTCAAATGGGTCAATTGGGAACGATTGAAAAAAAAAAAAAAAAAAAACCGTATTAGCACGTATACCAATTACTCCTTCGGGCGCCACGCCCACGGACTCGCACGTTTTGCTATATAGACTGTACAGAGGTTCGTATTCCAATCGTACATTATGTAGTAGAGCGTGCAGAGTACATGAGGGTACTGTATTTCGGTATGGTACACGTATATATGGCATGATATAACTGAGCAATGCCTCATGGGATTCACGTGACACTTTGATTCCCGCAGAGAACGAACTTTCATTTAACGATTTCCCTTTGATAATTACCAGAGCTAGGCGGTATTTTAAATACCCTATGTATTTTAGGTACTTTAAATACTTTTCTGGTATTTTGAATTTTCTGATATTTTAGGTATTTTAAAAACTTTTCTGGTATTTTAGGTATTCTAAAAACTTTTCTGGTATTTTAGGTATTCTAAAAACTTTTCTGGTATTTTAGGTATTCTAAAAACTTTTCTGGCATTTTAGGTATTCTAAAAACTTTTCTGGTATTTTAGGTATTCTAAAAACTTTTCTGGTATTTTAGGTATTCTAAAAACTTTTCTGGCATTTTAGGTATTCTAAAAACTTTTCTGGTATTTTAGGTATTTTAAAAACTTTCCTGATATTTTAGGTATTCTAAAAACTTTTCTGGTATTTTAGGTGTTCTAAAAACTTTTCTGGTATTTTAGGTATTGTAAAAACTTTTCTGGTATTTTATTTATTCTAAAAACTTTTCTGGTGTTTTAGGTATTTTAAATACTTTTCTAGTATTTTAGGTATTTTAAATACTTTTTTGGTATTTTAGGTACTCTAAAAACTTTTCTGGTATTTTAGGTATTCTAAGTACTGTTCGGGCCCCTTAAGTACAAAATACAAAATACTTTTGCGTCTACTCCATATTAGGGCTGTACGGTTAGGCCGGCTATCTATGCGGACGGAATGAATCGATCCATCCGTATTGATCCATCCCATCGATTTATCCATATTGCTTTTTACGAGGTATTTAAAAAAAGTTCTTAAACGAATTATTTATAATTTTGTTTTAAATACAAAAAGTATTTTGTATTTTAAATACACACACTATTTTATATTTTGAATACTTTTTAGTATTTTTTTTTTCATTTAATTACGACTCTTCATACTCCTAAAATTCATATCTTGGGATGTACCAATCACATCCAAGACAGCCTGAATTTAGCGTATCGGCAAAGGATAAAAATACCACACTGATTTTATCCAAGCCATGCACCTTTAAAAAAATATATATTTTTCTCAACCCTTTGACGCTTTTTTTAAATTAAAATATGTAAAAATTCGTTTTCTCAAAAATTGGCTTCTTCAATTTTTACACCCGGGTGAAGAGAAAAAAGTTCTGTAATTCCAGTCCAGGAAGACTTCCTTCATGATGCATTATCGTTCGTCAATATTGAAGAGGATTTTTTTTTTTTTTTTAATGTTACATTCTTTAGGTAGAAAAAAATTTTTGAATATCCGGTACAATTTTTTACTCTATCATTAGCATTTCCTGATCTCAGTAATTTTTTGACGTTACGAAACGATATACAAATTCATGAATTAGATAAGAAAATCCAAAAATAAAAAAAAAATAAAAAAAATCTGAAAAATGTTACACCAAACATCGAACTCCCGAATTCCGTCAATATATCGAAATATCTTTACATAAAGTTAGGCTGCACAATCGTTCAACTCAATATTGTAGTACCACAATCGTAGGCGCCATGTGTTAATTGTATTTGCTGTGCGTCGTAGGGCGAGACACAATTCAATTCACTCAAGTGAAGTGCGAAGCAGTAGCTTCTGAAATCTCGCGGTCAAGCTGAGGTTGGGCAGCCATTGCGAGAGTCACGAATGTTTGACCCACATGAAGCTGAATGCTGGACACGTATGTAATGCACACCTGCAATATATTCAACGCTGCAGGTTACGGGAGAGTGCGGTAATGTTCCTCACCTAAAGGAGAATTCGAACATTCTCGTGAAAAAAATAAAGTTCTTTAAGCAAAATGAACTGCCGAAGAAAGTTAATTATCGTAACTTTGATAATGTAATTTATATGTATACTAGTGAAAGCTGATCGCTCGCGCGGCACCACTTTGAAGACTTAAGCCATTATTATTAACGAAGTTCACGTCCCTATTGTTAACACCATGAACCTATTATCGAAGCCTCTGATCCTGTCATTGACCCCCTCCGTCTCTATTACTAACCCCTCCGCCCCTATTACCTGACCCTTTATCCCCATCGTTGATCCCCCTGGCCCCAATATTGATTCTATTATTGAACCCCCTAACCCTATTATTAACCGCGATTGGTCCCATTACTGACCACTCCGTCTCTATTAATGACCCTTTGGCCCCATCGTTGATCCCCCTGGCCCCAATATTGATTCTATTATTGAACCCCCTAACCCTATTATTGACCGCTATGTCCCTATTACTGACCTCCATCCCTATTACTGACCACTTCGCACCATCATCGATCCCACTGGCCCCTTCGTCCCTATTACTGACCCTTTCGCCCCATCATTGATCCCTCTGGCCCCTCCGTCCCTATTACTGACCCTTTGGCCCCATCGTTGAACCCCCTAGCCCCAATATTGATTCTACTATTGAACCCCCTAACCCTATTATTGACCGCTATGCCCCATTACTGACCCCTTCGCCCCATCATTGATCCTACTGGCCCCGTCGTCCCTATTACTGACCCTTTCGCCCCATCATTGATTCCCCTGGCCCCAATATTGATTCTATTATCAAACCCCCTAACCCTATTATTGACCGATATGTTCCTATTACTGATCCCGACTGGCCCTATTATTAAAACCTCTGGCCCCAATATTGAGCCCTCTGTCCCTGTTACTGAGCCCCTCCATACCTATTACACACCCTCTTACCCTATTATTGACCCGACCATCACGGCGTCGACGGCAGCGTCGAAATCTTTTTACATTACAGAGAGCTATTACGCATAACGAAAAAAAAAAAAAAAAATGATCTCCTAATCAGCACACTTGTTGTTCAACAATCCGCAAGTGTTTTTCCTCCGAGTTCAACGTCGAAGCTGGAAGTCCCACTGTCTCTCGCCTTCGTGAAAGCAATCGTTAAAAATCAGTTCCCAATCAGCACTCTTATTTTCCTGACGCTACAAACTGACAATTCAATCTCCAAACTTTCGAGAGGATTTAATTGAACGCAGGACAAATTAAAAGAAGACCGAATGATAATCCAATCTCTGAACTTTCGAAAGGTTCAATTTGTGACGGGACAAGTTCCGAATCGAGGGGCTCGTTCTTGCCTCTGCGACGACGAGACTGGGGCGATAAATTCGTAGTCGTCGTTTCTCTAATCGTCGGGTGTCGGAGCTTCGCCTGAGGAGCGGCAATTGACACGGCGAGTTGACCTCGCTTTGTCCTCGGCGCGCCCTGCGCTTCCCCCGGTGACACTGATGCTGTTTGGACACGTGACACGGCGACGCTCGTACACTCTGCCATTACAGACGGCACCAAAGCGCCCCCGTGCGGGCCACCGTATCGTGACAACTGACCGCCAGCGGTGGGCTTGACGCGAGCACAGTGTCTCGACTGGTGTCGTTCACATTTGCCCTTTGACACAGACTCGACCGTTCCGTCGTGTCCAAGGCGCCGACCCTATCGCACATAATGCGGCTCACAATTAGGACATTAGTCATTTATCTCGACGGGACGATATTATACGGGCCGAATAGCGGCGGCGGAAGCACGCGCGGTGGCGCCAATAGCTTATCAGAAGCACTCCGCTGTCTCCGCTCTTCGGAAGTTTCGGGCAAATCAGAGGGAATCGCAAATCTCGATGGTAATAAAATCCGAAAAAAATTCATGCGTATCAAACGATGAGATACGATTAATTTTTAATAACAATAATAGGTCCCAAGTGTTGTTGACAAATTTCCCGGAAAGGCAACTTTTTTTTTTTATGGAAATGATTCGTTCATTTTTCTGTGTACGTTTGAACTTTCTCAGATTTTTTTAATTCGCTTTGGTTTCTTTTTTTTATATGGAAAAAATATGTGGAAAATATAGAAAATGCAAAGCAAATTAAAAAATTTTGAAAATATTCATGTGTATTCGGAAAAATGAACGAATCAATTCCGTAATTAAAGAAAAAAATTAGGCTGTCGGGTAATTTTTTAAACAATTAATTTTGCTTCCTCGTAGAGGAAACTTTGGTTTCGTGAAAAAATTAGTTTTCGAGATTTTGGTGTAAACGTATTCAGAATGTTCCCAAACATAAAAAAAAACACTTCGAAAAAATGTCTGTGTGTATGTGTGAATGTATGTATGTATGTATGTATGTATGTATGTATGTATGTATGTATGTATGTATGTATGTATGTATGTATGTATGTATGTGTGTGTGTGTTTGTGTGTGTGTGTGTGCGTGTATGTATGTAGAGCTGTTGAGCCGGCTGACAAATCTTATCCGACTAATGGCTAAACAGCGGCTACTTTTCAGTCGGCCAAATGATCTTAGCCGGCTAAGCCGCGACTAATTGTTAGCCGTTCAAACATCTTAGACGGCTAAGACGGCTTAATCCGCCAAACTATAATGTCCATTAGCCGGATCAAATTTTTTAACCGGTCAAAACGACTCAACTGTACAGCCCTACTTCCTAGCGGTTAATGAAACGACACTGCGCATGCGCTTGGGTCAATAATGATCATTGGTCAATAATAGGCTATTTTCCGCCCGTATTGCACACGAGAAATGTGGTTATTTCACCGAGGTCGGGAAAAAAGCTCTTACTTTCCCGACTTCGCTAAAGTAACCACATTCCTTGGGTGCAATACGGGCGGAAAATAGCCTATTATTGACCGATCATCATTATTAACCCGCGCGCATGCGCAGTACAGTTTCATTACTCCCTAGGGAGTAATATGGCTCATTACTCCCTCTGAAAGTCGGAAAAAAATCGTATCGTATCCTACACTGGAGGCAGTGCGTTTTCACCTCGTCTGATTTCTACCCTCGCTTCGCTTCGGCAGCAAACGACCCAGTGAAAATCGCGCACTTCCCTCCCTTGCAGCATAATATACTAGGGGCAAGTGGGGCAAAATGACACAACGGGGGCAAAACGGGACAACGAAAGAAAACGCAATGCGTCCAATGACTTTTGGATGGTGGCGATGGCACCCTTGGCTAAATCTCCCATTAATTACCATTAAAAAATCCCATTGGTTACCATTTACTATTCGTTAAAGATAATTCAATGGGGTTTTGCCAATGGTGTCATTCCCATTTGCCCACTCCCATTGGAAAACTTTTTCAAGGGCGGTGCGCCCAAAGTTTTCCATTGGGCGTTTAATGGTAATGTTAATGGTATCCAAAGGTAATCATTGGGATCATAATGGAAATTCATGAAGAACATTGAAACGGTACTTTCTACCATTCATTCTCAATGGGACTCCACTGGCAAATCAGTGGGAAATTATAAATCGTACGTTTTTCCATTTGTTACCAATAGGAGACCATTGGCAATTTCTTGGGAAAGTTCGATTGGCACTTTATCCCATTCGTTATTAATGGGAGTTTACTGTCAAGTCAATGGGACGTGACAAATGGTACTTTCTTCCCGTCGTTGTTAATGGCAGTTCACTGGAGCATAATTGGAACATCTTAAACGGTACTTCTTACCATTGGGAATAAATGGGAACTTGATAGAACGGTAAAAAGCTAGGCGAATCTTTAATGGCACCTCTAACTATTTATAATTGACGAGGAATAAGAATCGAGTCGACAAACACCAGGGAATCATCCCCTGACAAAGTTTGCTATATACAATTGTCCACCTTTCTACAGTGTCTAAATATGTAACAAACAAAAAAAAAGCTGCCGAATGCTCCCGAAAAGTGTCGCCTATTGTTCATAAATAATTTCGGTACTTAAGTTCACAGCTACTAATGTGGACTCATTTATGTGCAATTCGTTATCGATTATACCATTTAGGTGAAAGTTGCTACTCACACACGTGATTCCCTAGTGTTTGTCGACTCGATTCTTATTCGTCGTCAATGATAAATGGTTAGACGTGCCATTAAAGATTTCCTAGCTTTTACTGTTCGATTCAGTTCCCATTTATTCCCAATGGCAAGAAATCCAATTTCAGCTGTTTCAGTTATGCTCCAATGGACTACCATTAATAACGAATGGGAAAAAGTACCAATCGAACTTTCCCAGGAAATTGCCATTGGTCTCCCGTTGGTAACGAATGGGAAAGCGTACCATTTAAAATTGCCCACTGATTCGCCATTGGGGTCCCATTAATAATGAATGGTATAAAGTACCGTTTCAATGTTCCCCATGAATTTCCATTATGGTCCCATTGATTACCTTTGAGTACCATTCATTACCATTAAACGCCCAATGGAAAACTTTGTCAAGGGTAGGGAAACTGAACATCTTCTCTTCACGATTTATGGTACTATAATCCGTTAGTATGTACCGCGGTTGCGCTCGTATCACTTAATTGCGAGACCGCACAGCCTCGTCTCGGCTGTTCACCTCGCAGGCGCATCTGCATTCGTACCGCTGGCCGTGGCTCAAAGCAAACTTGCCATTTGGAACGAACGTTATTACTTGATAAATTGAACAGAAAAGCTCGCGCTCTTTATGCTGAAATTTTCAACAAATCAAATTGCTCAAAAAGGAGCTTCGGACATCGCTTCTGCCGCTAAAGAATCGCTTTATGGACGAGGAATTGCGCATTGATCACTGAAAAATCGTTCGTTGCCACACGCAATAGCTGAACATTTTCTTGGAGCTTCCTTTCGATACTACATTTAGATAAATGGTGTATTAAAAAAAAAAATGTCGAAAAATGTTTTACCGGAATTTTTAGTCGGTAAAGGATCGACCAGTCACGAATACTTCTTTTCTGCGACAGGGAAGTCGCTCTGATTATGTCTGACACCGCCTAAGTTTGAGAGAGAATCACAAACACTCTCCGGTCGGATAAAAATCTGCAAAAAATCGAGCACATAAAGGGTGTTGCGAAGATTTTGTTTTGCGTAATAATCACTCCAAAATGTTATTAAAAAATTACTGAAAAATAAAAATTGTCCGACACATTACCCAGCGACTTAATGTTTTTTTTTTTTTTTTTCACGAAAATGATTTGTCAATTTTTCTGAATACGTGATGAATTTTTTCAGAATTTTATGTAACGTTTGAAAATTGGGCATTCATTATATTAAAATTTGTTTAAAATCGCAATTTTCAACCATTACATAAAATTGTGAAAAAAAAAAAAATAAATAATAATTCTTGAAATTCGCGTCGTACTGAAAGTAGACTTTATCATCGCAAATTGGTTGACTTTGTCGGTCAGATACATAAAAAAAGCACCAATATTTTGCCTGCACTTTAAAGATTTTGTGAATACCATGAAGAAGTATTCTCAGCGAGTATTCCGAAGACAAATCACAAAGTGTACTTCATTTTCGACCCTCGAGAAGGATAAATAATTAATGAACAATTGAAAAACCAGAGGAGCACAGCAGCATTCGAATTGAATGCCAGATGCCGGGTCAGAGAAAGCCTTTTGCACCGTGTGCGCAAAATTAACGAGCTAAAGGGGACGAAGAGAGGATCCTTGGTAGAGGCGAGCCCGGCGTAGTGCGAGGTAAAATAATGGGCGGCAGAGATAGTTGCAGTTTGCGGCCAATGGGGAAAAAGGGTTGTTGGTGAGGATCTGCGCTTGTCTGCTAGGTTCACAGTTGTCGGTATGTCTTCTATACTACAGAGAATAATGAGACAATTAATGTCGCCCAAGGGATAATGCTGATAATTTAGTTAAAAAATAAAAATAAACTGTTCTCGATCGGCCAAACATCAAAAGGAAACCTTGTAAAGTCTGCTACAAGATACTTAAATGTATTTCAGTAAAATAAGCAGCCTTTGGGTAATCTTTTTAAGATAAACGTGGCGATGACAACGTTTGCCCACACTGTTGGGATAGTGAGATACGCCCTATTTAATGGAATTGAAATAACAAAAGTAAATTAGTGTCCCAAGCAACGGAGTAAAATGGGGCAAAGTGAATCACTAAAAAATTCAGCACAATATCGTCTTCGAGTCCATCACGTTTTGATGGAAACAGTCTGTAACTGAAGATTCTCTATAACTGTATCGTGGTCATGATAGGGTAAACCGGACAATGAATGGACAGTTAAGTAGACGAAAAAACCAGCGAATAGACATTTTTTATACACGTGCTCTTATGGAAAGAGTCCATTCATTGGCTGATCTACCTACTTGAATATTTTTAGAAATGTTGCGATCGACGTCAGGCAGTGATCGACCTCAATCTCTTTTTTTTATGTGGCGTGTGGCGTGTGGCGTGTGGCGTGTGGCGTGTGGCGTGTGGCGTGTGGCGTGTGGCGTGTGGCGTGTGGCGTGTGGCGTGTGGCGTGTGGCGTGTGGCGTGTGGCGTGTGGCGTGTGGCGTGTGGCGTGTGGCGTGTGGCGTGTGGCGTGTGGCGTGTGGCGTGTGGCGTGTGGCGTGTGGCGTGTGGCGTGTGGCGTGTGGCGTGTGGCGTGTGGCGTGTGGCGTGTGGCGTGTGGCGTGTGGCGTGTGGCGTGTGGCGTGTGGCGTGTGGCGTGTGGCGTGTGGCGTGTGGCGTGTGGCGTGTGGCGTGTGGCGTGTGGCGTGTGGCGTGTGGCGTGTGGCGTGTGGCGTGTGGCGTGTGGCGTGTGGCGTGTGGCGTGTGGCGTGTGGCGTGTGGCGTGTGGCGTGTGGCGTGTGGCGTGTGGCGTGTGGCGTGTGGCGTGTGGCGTGTGGCGTGTGGCGTGTGGCGTGTGGCGTGTGGCGTGTGGCGTGTGGCGTGTGGCGTGTGGCGTGTGGCGTGTGGCGTGTGGCGTGTGGCGTGTGGCGTGTGGCGTGTGGCGTGTGGCGTGTGGCGTGTGGCGTGTGGCGTGTGGCGTGTGGCGTGTGTGGTATGTGCTATGTGCTATGTGCTATGTGTTTGTGCTGCAGTTATGATATCCTTATGATATCAAGTTATCCTTGTGATATCAACATCAACATAACCATCGGTCATCTTACCCGGCAGGCCAATACCAAATATACCCTAATACCCACTATATGCCAAAGCAAATCAGGCGCCAACATCAACGACACGCCTAAGTATTGTTACTCGTGTCAGCTTCATCTTTCTTTTTAGGTTCATACATTAGCAATAGCAACGTACTGTACGCTATGCCATCAGAATCAACTCATCACTTATCGGCAGTCATTGAGATGGGCGGATATCCAGCAGCTCGCGAACTTTATCCAACCACATATGCGGCGAAGTAGTTTAGCGAAGAACCCATGTTGGCTATTTCCGAACCCACTGACACGTGAACCTTCCTCTTCGTCTCTCCGTGTGGCTGCCAGGCGATCATGAAAAGGCAACCAGGAAAAGAGAAGGGAGCTTCGGCATTCGTCATCCCGTATGCTCGTCACGACCAACTCTCACCGGTAACTATGCTTAGAGTTCATATATCCCGAGTTCGGCTGACAGGATAGACGTGTGAAGGGCTTTGAAGGGAGAAAGATCAGCACCCCAAGCTCGTTCACCCCTCTATGTTCGTGCTTACGATCGCCATTTCGACATCACTCCGCCGTATCACTCACTCATATACTTTTCAAATATATTTATCAGCTTCTCGGTCCCTCCATTCTCGTAACCGGGTGTCGGTGCGCATAAGCTTCCTTCCCGCCTCTAATCCGATGGTAGTAAAAAAAAAAAGAAGAAACTGAGCTCACGCGGTACGCGGAATCCAAAGTTGGAACCTGCTTGGAGCATTCTATACCAAACTCTTGAATCATTTGAAACGCTCTTATACGCTTTCTACAATTTGAAATGCGGCTTTATAAATCATTTGATAGTGTTTTTGTAGATCATTTCATGTAATTGCAATGGTATATTGGAATAATAATAATAATAATAATAATAATAATAATAATAATAATAATAATAATAATAATAATAATAATAATAATAATAATAATAATAATAATAATAATAATATCTGCGAAACTTGTATCAACGACTGTTACTGAGGAATAGAAAATGACGGTGAGCTTAATGAAGAAAATGTGAGTGGGGTATTCTTGAAGCTTGGAGAAAGGATCGGCAAAGAAAGCGAGCCGAGCGTCATCGGAGGTAATATTTTAGACATGCATATTCAGCGAAGGAGAGAAGAAGTCATATTAAAGAAGAGATCGGAAAGCTGCTGTACTCCAACCAAGATCGGCGAAGGCTCCAGTTCCCACGGAGCATCGATATCGTGTTGGACACGCGATGCCCATGAGAGAGAAGTCGATGTGAGTTCCCACACCAAACCACGAGAGGTGGAGAAGCATTCCGACAGAATTGACAGATACAGAAGAAAGAAGCAACTGGATGCACAAAGAGAAAGACAAACGGTGCCCTTAAGGTTTGGCCGGATGACAACATCTGAGTCAAAATGTTCGAATTTGCGGTCACATTAGGTGCGGTTTGGAAGATAATAACATGCACGACTGTAATCACTTTAACGGCGTGACCCAGTTTTTTAAAATCGTAATCACAAAGACAAATCGATGCAAATTCTACAGTGTTTTTACTGTTGCAACAGTGCATTGAAATTGGAGCTGGCCGAATACTACACGTACTTAAAACTAATGACTACCGCACAGTACATGAGTATTGAGTATTGAACTGCTATAGGAAAATTGACCAAGCATTTATGAGCATCAGTGTGGTATTTGCTAATATCTGAGTGCTAATTAGTACTTAGGCATTGAGTACTTCGTTTCTGAGTACTAAGTACCGTTGCACCAAGTACTAGGTACTTAGGTTCTGAGTACCAAGTAGTACCTTTGTACAGAATATTAAGTAGTACTTTCGTCCAGACTACTAACAAGTACTTGGGTTCTGAGTACTAAGTAGTACTCGGTACAGAGTTTTGTACAGAGTATCAAAAAATACTTGGTGTATGAGTACTGGGTAGTACCTTTGTACAGAGTATCAAGTAGTACTTTCGTACAGAGTACTAAGAAGTACTTGGGTGCTGAGTACTAAATTGTACCTCTGTACAGAATACGAAGAAGAACTTGGGTTCTGAGTACTAAGTAGTACGTTTGTACACAGTACCAAGAAGTATTTGTGGTCTGAGTACTAAGTAGTACGTCTGTACAGATTGCTAAGAGGTACTTGGAGTCTGAGTAGCAAGTAGTACGTTTGCACAGAGTACCAAAAAGTACTCGAGTACCGCGTACTAAAGATTACTTGGATGCTACAAGTATTGTATTCGGGATACCGTTTTTCGACACTTCGAGCACTTCAAGTGTTTGCCGAACGGTAATTGATACCTTAAAAATTAAAGCCCTCCCACTGCAAGCGAAAATAAAGTTGGGCAATCAGTGTAAACATGGGAAGAGACACGTCCAGTAAAGGGAATACTTTCTAGCTGGGTCACCGTTCCAAGAGCACAAAGAGAGTCTGGAGTCTCTCGTCGAGAATCGCTCCCAGGTTCGAAGAAGAAGAGGTACAAGAATCACAAGCGAGCCAGCGCTCCTCGGCCATCTGTTCTTTTTGTTTGTCGGGTCCAGTAGATCGACTGAGGCACGGGCGATGCAGCGCTGCCTGCTGGTGACCGGCAGTATCCGCCGGCCGGTGTTGCTGCCGCTGCTGCTCGCCAGCAGTGAGAGAGAGCGGGCGCGCGCGCGCAATGCAACACGCGTGGCTTCTTCGCCGTTTCCTGTCCTGATTGGACGCCGGCTCGTGGCCGGCGCTCGCCATTCACCGGAAACCCGGTCGCGCCGGCCGGCCGCTAGGAAGCATCGCCGGCGAAAGGGAAGGGAAGAGTTCGGAGGTAAGACAAGAGGAGCGTGCGCGTACGCGAAGCATCTCCGCTCCCCTCTCCTCATCCCCTTTCCTCTCCGCCGCCACGCTTATTCCTCTCCCCCCCCCCTCGCGCAGCCGTCTTAGTCACGATTCCCCCACTCCGAGCCGGTCTCGCCGTTCCTTGCCCTCCTCCGACTCTCCCCGTCCAGCTCGTCCTACGACGATCTCCCGGGCAGCGGCTCTTGCCTCGTTTCCACACCGATTCTACTCTTATTTTCTCTCCTCCGACTTGTTCAGCCTGCGCAAGGCGCTCCTTTCAAGATGTCCGTTCTGTCCTTCTCGCTCTTTCCTCCAGGGGGCGTCTATCGCTTCTCTTTGGTTTGCTGGTCTCGCTCCTTTCCCTCGCTCTGCCCTTCCAACGTGAACCAGTCAGACCTGTTCAACGCGGAGCCGATCGCGCGTCTGCTTGTCGCTTCTCTTTATTTTTCTTTCGTCCTCTGCCTACCTGCTGCTGTATCCGCTGCGATACAGCAGCGACGGTCGCGCATCTATTCGGATGCACTGGGCGTAGCGGACATCGGCGACTCGGCGAACGGGCGAGTAAAAGCTCACGAGCCGCATAGCAGAACACCACGAGCGTAATGACCGGCGTTCCTCAATCGCCGCACAACACTGACGTCGTTGCCGTCGCCGCCACCACCGCCGCCGCCACCACCGGGACGCGCAATCTAGTTTCACCGGTAGCGATGTCCGGTCAACTCTCGACATTGGCTGGAAACTCCGACCCGCTGAAGCATCGCCCGACACCGAGGAAACTGGCTGCGGTGCTGGGAGAACTATTGCGCGGTATTGCGGCAATGAAGACAAACTCTTCGCCGTTGAACACTTGTACGTACGGCGAGAAACCGCGTCAGCGTGCGTACAAAATCTGTTTGCATCGATGAAATTTATCGTCGGTGATTAAACTACTCGGGGAGGGTGAGCTGTCGCAATGTTGTCGCGAGTGTGGAGCGAATTTACTCGCGATATCCGGGAACATTGGTTTTTATCAATGAATTACCATTTTTTAAGCAATGAAGAATTTTCGACCCTAAGGATCGCTTGTACTTTGTAATCGAAGAGCGTTGGTGCGGTATGATTTTTCTTGAAGATTGTAGCAAATGCGGAGGATCGTAGGCGAAAGAGTAACAATTATTGCCTTTTTTTTGTTGCTATGTTGATGGAGTCTTTGGATGCTTCTTCGGAGGACCTTGAATATTGATTCATAACAGAGCTGAGCGAATACATCAAGTACGTTAATGTAGCTGAGGCGTTGGGTTGATTAAAAGATTTTTAGCTGAATCTTTGATATGTTCTAGTTGATTAAGTCACTTCGGTGCGTGCCAAATTTGAAATAGATTCACCATGTAGTTCCGGAGATAATAGCTGTTGAAGTTTCGTTACTTAACATGATCAAGATGGAAGAACCATTTTGTTTCAGCATACAAACCGCCGTTACGAAAAACTCGATGAAGACATGTCGCAAAAAGACATATCTCCGACAAGAATGTGTTACCAAGAAGCAACACGGTAAAGTTTGAAAGCGATTCACCACTTAGATCTTGAGATATCACAACCTGAAGGTCGCGAATTTTTGTTCGGACGTGCGACGCTTGAGATAAGGCGACACGTACCTCTTTCTCGCTCGCTACCTTCCCCGCACACCGCGAGCCAGGCTGCCGATCTCCACCTATGTACCCCGCTAGAGTGACCTTAAATACATATTGAAGCATTAAGTACTCAAAATACTGCACTGGGTAGTACTTGAGTAATAAACTGGTGACCACGGGGTGTTGTATACATGAAGAACTGAAGTGCGGGATATTCAATATATGATGTACTGTGCATTAGATACATCAAGTACATGAAGTACTGCCTATTAGAAGCATCGAGTACTAAAGTACTGGGTATTAAATACATCAAGTACTAAAGTACTGGCCATTAGAAATATCGAGTACTAAAATGCTGGGTATTAGATACATCATGTACTAAAGTACTGGTTATGAGATACACCAAGTACTAAAGTACTGGTTATTAGATACATCAAGTCCTAAAGTGCTGGGTATTAGATACATCAAGTCCTGAAGTATTCGTCATTGGATACATCAAGTCTTAAAGTGCTGGGTATTAGATAGATCAAGTCCTGGAGTACTCGTTATTGGATACATCAAGTAGTAAAGTACGGGGTATTAGATACATCAAGTCCTGAAGTACTCGTTGTTGGATACATCAGGTAATACTAAAGCAGTACTCGTCAAGTCAAGTAGTACTCGTTATTGGATACATAAAGTACTGGGTGTTAGGTACATCAAGTACTAAAGTACTGGATGGTAGGTACATCAAGTAGTGAAGTACTGGGCGCTAGATACAACAAGTACTAAAGTACTGGGTGTTAGATACGTCAAGTCCTGAAGTACTGGCTATTAGACAGACAATGTATTGGGATACAGCAATACAAATTTAGAGTACTCGAAGTATTTTCCCAGCAGTGGGTACCATCCAAGCGAGGTGGCTCATTGATGTGGCGGCGCAGTAAAATGGACTACGTCTCAAGATTTTTGGCTGACGACATGCTTCTGTGAAATATTATGCGAGGTGAAAAATCTATACTTTTACCGGGTACGATAAACAGGGAAAGAAAATAAACACATCCTACATAAACAGTGAAATAGTTGTGCGGACGTGAGCGGGATGAAGTCACACAGGGAAAAGGTGGAAAAAGCTGGCAACCGACCCGACTCGGGTATTCCGGATTTAATGAAATATGACAAAATTAATTCGCGCACACGCTCGTTTGCGCAGCAACTGAGCCCCGGCGGCAGTGTAGTGTGTTTGGGCGTCGGCTACCGCCTGTACTGAATCCCGGAAGTGTCATTCTCTCGGGCGTGAAATCGCGTTATTTTCTATTTTTCCACGTAGCATTTTTTATCTCCACGGTGGAGTTGTTGTTTATTTGCCGTTATCTTGTGACGACGTTTCGACATGCTGCCATTAGTTGGGCTAATTGTTTCGTCCATTTCAACGCGGAGCGGGTTTCACGGTGCATACACGTTTCGAATAATTTAAGATGTGGAGGCGCACTTCTGGCGCGGATGAAATTTCCAATTGAAAGATATATATATACGCATTTATGCATGACAAAACATATGATTTGAGACACCAAGAATATACATTTTTTTTACGATGGTATGAACTTTACGGCTTTGTTTATTGGCATAACAGATGCCAGAATACGCCCAAAGCATAGTGAAATTGAACGGAATAGCACGCATCAATAGCTGAGATATATTAACCGATGAGTCTTAAGGTATCCCGCGTAGAAAAAGGTCATATGGGGAAGGGTATTAAATTGAGCATGGGTTGAATATGGGGAATCGCATGGGAACGAATATGGGTGAAGTATAATCTGACTATAGACTTTGTTCAGTTCCCACATTCATCCCATACACTTTTCCAGACTCTTCGCCAGCTATCGGGTACGACCTCGAACATTTTCATGCAATCAACCCCACACACTTTTCCAGCCTCATTCCCAGTCATCGCGTACAGACTCAAACATTTTTTTGTAATCAATCCCATACTCTTTTCCAGACTCTTTCCCAGTCATCGCGTACAGACTCAAAAAATTTTTTGTAATCAATCCCATACTCTTTTCCAGACTCTTTCCCAATCATCGCGTACAACCTTCAAGAAATGTCTATTAATGCGCTTGGTGGGGAAAGAGTCTGGAAAAGAGTATGGGATAGATAGAGCGAAAATGTTCGAGTCGGCATGCGATGACTGGGAACGAGTCTGGGAAAGTGTGTGGGGTTGATTGCATGGAAATGTTCGAGATTGTACCCGATAGCTGGCAAAGAGTCTGGAAAAGTGGATGGGATGAATGTGGGAACCGAACAAAGTCCATAGTCAGATTATACTTCACCCATATTCGTTCCCATGCGATTCCCCATATTCAACCCATACTCAATTCAATAGCCTTTCCCATACGACGTTTTTCTACGCGGGTATGTCGCTTGGGGCTGATTTCGTATAAGTTCGAGAAAAATAAGAGAAAATTGCAAATACTTCTCGATTTTATAAAAATCTGAAAAAATGCATGCATACTAACGGTACCGAATAGGATTAATTTAGCATGATAATAATTTCAAAATGTTAATAAAAAATTAATTGTTTAACGAATTACCCGGCAACGAAACTTTTTTTTTATGAATACGATTTGATCATTTTTCTGAATACTTATGAATTTTTTTAGATTTTTCAATTAGCTTTTGTATTTATTTATTTTTTTTTCATGGAAAAAATGTGTGAAAAAACACAAAAATCAAAACCAATAGAAAAATCTGAAAAATTCATGCGTATTCAGAAAAATGAGCGAATCATTTTCATTAAAAAAAAAAGTTAGTTTGCCGCAGGATTTGTCAAACAATGAATTTTTATTTATTTATATGTTAATAATATTTTGAAACTATTATTATGCATAATTAATCTTTTCAGTATCTTTAATATGCATGCATTTTTTCCGATTTTTATAGCTGTAATTCTATAAGCGAAATGAGCGCGAAGCGGCATAGCTACCTAAAAAATGATTTTTTTCTGGAATTAGACAGCTCGTAAAGAGCTTACAATTTCCAAACATTTGTCCCAAAAAAAAAAAAAAAAATGGTGCCACAGCGGGTTTGCCATCTCGAAGGCTCTCCATCCGTTGTGTTGCGTATGTTGCGTTTATTATATCATAGGTATATGCGTTTATTATATCATATTTATATGTTCGTTGCGACTGTTACGTTTGCATCATACCCTTCTTGCTGATGTGGGGGTGATCTTTTGCTGTATATATGTGCCTAGAGGACCTCTGGTTCTACTGTACAATAAATCATTCATTCATTCATCCATGTCGCCTTACTCGGTCACCGCATCAGATTTCTAACAACCTGTCCGGAATCGCAACACGATCGATGCCAAGAGCCTGTGGTCAAGATATTTTCCAAATAGCACTTAGTATTCCCGCATCGATTTGCCATCTCGATGGCTCTCCATCCGTTGCGTTGCGTATGTTGCGTTTGTTATATCATAGGTATATGCGTTTATTGTGTCATAGTTATATGCGTTTATTATATCATATTTATATGTTCGTTGCGACTGTTACGTTTGCAGCATACCCTTCTTGCTGATGTGGGGGTGATCTTTTGCTCTATATATGTGCCTAGAGGACCTCTGGTTCTACTGTACAATAAATCATTCATTCATTCATTCATTCATCCATGTCGCGTTACTCGGTCACCGCATCAGATTTCTAACAACCTGTCCGGAATCGCAACACGATCGATGCCAAGAGCCTGTGGTCAAGATATTTTCCAAATAGCACTTAGTATTCCCGCATCGATTTGCCATCTCGATGGCTCTCCATCCGTTGCGTTGCGTATGTTGCGTTTGTTATATCATAGGTATATGCGTTTATTGTGTCATAGTTATATGCGTTTATTATATCATATTTATATGTTCGTTGCGACTGTTACGTTTGCAGCATACCCTTTTTGCTGATGTGGGGGTGATCTTTTGCTGTACATATGTGCCTAGAGGACCTCTGGTTCTACTGTACAATAAATCATTCATTCATTCATCCATCTCGCCTTACTCGGTCACCGCATCAGATTTCTAACAACCTATCCGGAATCGCAACACGATCGATGCCAAGAGAGCCTGTGGTCGAGATATTTTCCAAATAGCACTTAGTATTCCCGCATCGATTGGGCGAGAGGACCCGGAGATTCCCTTTGTGAGATTCCCTCCGCTCCGGCGGCTTGTCGGAGGGAGCCTCGAATATTCATCCCAGACAGACTAGACATCTCAAAGTGAAACACTCGTCAGCGTCAGGAGTTGAGTGGCTCGGTACGCCGTTCAGCAGCGCCTCCCGTACACCGACTCTTCGCTATCGTCGTCGCGCTCGCGAGGAGAGACGGAGAGCGATGCAGTGGAGTACTGGCATGCATTCTCCATTGAGCAATACAACGCTCGAGCAACCTGTGTGTACCGGTTTCCAGAATCAGCACCGAGAGAGCAACGGCAACAACATATCGGAGGTGGAGGAGAACGCAGCCGAGGGAGCGACCGTGAGCTCTTTGCTTTCCAAGATCGTCTCTCGGCTCGGCGCTCCATCGCCGTCCTGTGGCTCTCTGCGAGAATATTGCGGCGGAGCTTTTTTTCGCTCCTCTTCCACTCCATACCTAGAGCCAATCCGAGCGCAAGCGCGTAAAGCAAGATCCGAATTCCTTTGGCCCGCGCGAATTTCCCGGGTTTCGTCGGGCGGTTGGAAAAAAAAAATAAAAATAATAAAAAAAAATAAAAAATGAAACCGTACAGTGGAAGATCGAGGAGAGGCGAGAGTGCTGTCATTACACGGAAAAAAATGGTTGGTTGGGTCAACTAATCATTTATTAGTGGGGTATAAATTGGTTACTATAACGATTTTTATCGTTATAATGACTACCTAGCATTAGTTCCATCTACCATTAATAGTTGACGCAAATAGTAAACACAACTAACTCGAGTAGTTTGTCCAACTACTAAAACAGTATTCAGGATGGTAAATGATGGACAACGAATTTTATAGGTACCTTAACCAACTATAGTTGTTAGTGCAACCAAGCTCGGTGCGCGTGTCGGGCAACCAACTGAAATTGTTCCCTCAACGAAACGTAGTTGCTGCGAACCCAAGCATGACACCTTTATACATGCAAGGCAGTTATTATTTTATTAGTGTCGCTAATCGTGGAGATCTACAAGAGACAAACGGGTATAATCACTTACTAAATTAATTAATATATATTTGCTTGTTGACAGGGAGAGATATATCAGATTCGGAAACATTGCCGATTTTAGCGCGTGCACTTAAAAAAAATATGTTTCGTAACCTACCAATTGCCTTAAAGAATCATGCGTATAACTACCCAGCAAACACTGAATGTAGCAGCTACATAACATTTAGGTCTTAAAAAGTCGTAACGCTGTTATACAACATCGCCATAAATGTTATGTCTTCTTTTAATAACAATTATGACATGAAATTATGCGGAAACGAAACGTAAATATTATATAATATTTCTGTAACAAAATATACGTACTATACGAAAACGTACTTGTTACGTAAATGTTATTAATAGTTACATATTTGATACATAACTATTTCCCTATTCTGTTACTTTCTTGAGTGAGAAAAAGTTCATCACTGGTGAATCACCGGTTATCTTCTTCCTACATAACGTGTTACTTTCTGTGCGGTAACTGCTACATCAATGTTATCTATTTGTGTTTGCTGGGTAGTTTGTACGACAATGTTCAAGCAGACGTGATTATTATGAACATGTTTAAAAATTATATTTTTCAAAATAGCCAAGTGAATAAGGTCGTGGACTACTAGTCGCAAGATCACAGGTTCGAATCCTCGTTACGGACCAAATAATTTATTCCGAGGTTTCCATGGTATGAAAGTAATAAAAACGATAGTAAACCAATTTCGGGTGATAAGAAAGCATTACGCGGTTGCACAGATAAATGTTTTGCAACAAACAAGTTTCTCACTTATTTAACAAAATCATTTTTACGAAATTTCCCATTCCGATTTTACGAAATTATTTTTTACTGTGCACTTTAGACCATCGATACGGAAACGTTTGAAAAGCCGGGTTCATCGAACACGCGGAGATCTCACAGAGGAGACCGGGGCGAAACGCCACAGTATGGCAAAACGATTCAGTGAGGTCAAAACTCAGTCTTACAATAATTTTTCGATGTCCCATTTTTTTCCCAACGATACATCCGATTTTTTAATTCCGTTTTCGCCCACGTATCGTCATCGCCAACGTCCAAAAGTTATTGGAAAATTGCAATTTGTCTCATTATCCCGTTTTACCCCGCTCACCCCTATATAGCAGGAGTTCGACGTTGTCTCTAAAGTTTTCTGCGCGGAGTCAGAGGAAAAGAGGTCGAGAATGGACGAAACGTTGAAACGGCGAAGCCAGAAACGTGAAACGACCAAATGAAGCAGCGAATGGAGAAAAATGCTTCTGTTTGCTCCGCTTGACTTTAGCAAACTTCCACCTAGAGGAGGAATAGCCGGGTTGTGCGGAGGTTCGCAATAGCCTATAACTCAGCATGCACGCAATATCGCGAACGCGCTGGGAGCCGGACGATCTGACATGTACGAGCGACAAGCTGCTATGAGCTTCCCATATAATATTGCAACGCATGTTTCGACCCCGGCTCGACTTCCCTTTCATTGCGTAACGGATGTACCGCTCACTACGGTATAAAATACTGCATAGTGCTACTAAGTTTCACCGTGGTTCATAGAGTTCCGTTTTGTGCGTTTCGTGAAGTTAGTGCTACTGAGCGGCCAACGAACTCAGGGAGCGTCGGGACGAAGGAAGGAAGGGCCGACGACGTTCACCGCGAAATACTTCAGCATGCGTAACGTCACTTACGTTTTCAATTGTAAAGTGGCTATTGCCACTTTAAAATCAGAGATGCGCGTGATTAATTTACTACTCGTTGCATTTTGACACAAAGTCGTTCTCTCAACCCATTGGGTATGAGAGTATCTGTGCGCGAGGAGTCTGGATGAGTGTCCGTATGAGTGTCCGTATGAGTGTCCGTATGAGTGTCCGTATGAGTGTCCGTATGAGTGTCCGTATGAGTATCCGTATGAGTGTCCGTATGAGTGTCCGTATGAGTGTCCGTATGAGTGTCCGTATGAGTGTCCGTATGGGTGTCCGTATGAGTGTCCGTAAGAGTGTCCGTAAGAGTGTCCGTATGAGTGTCCGTATGAGTGTCCGTATGAGTGTCCGTATGAGTGTCCGTATGAGTGTCCGTATGAGCGTCCGGATGAGTGTCCGTATGAGCGTCCGGATGAGTGTCCGGACGAGTGTCCGGATGAGTGTCTGGATGAGTATCGATGTGAGTATCCAATCGACGGAAATTTTCGTTATTGTGTAGATTTCTATTCTCCGTTATTAAAACCTTCCTAAAGATTCTGTAGAACCAGTTCAGTGCAGATTGTCGCGTGCTCAAGATCTTACGGCTTGTTAAATTGATCTAACGGTTGGCGACGCGTACGTTTCCTTGACACGAAGAGGAGACGAGAAAACGAGTCGAGACGGGGGGGAGGAGTGACTCGGCTAAGCACCGATGACAGTGGAAATCCCTGCACCTCTGCCATTAGCGACCAAAGAAAACTCCTTCACCTACGGAGGCCAATCAGCGCCCAACCGGTTTATACCCATTAAGAGACATACGTGCGCCCGTTGCTCACAATTTCTACCGCCATATACAATACACATACACATACACATATACACACTACTCCATTTCTCACAAACCGCATAATCGGGCCAATTCCCTTCAACTGCCATGATACTACGAGCAGTTAGCGATCGGGATCGAGAAAACGGGAATAAATAGGTATAACGAGTACGGATTGATCATAAACGCTTCAGCGAAAGACACGGGAAATATATGATTGGCAAGATCGTGACGTCCAGACTGCCGAGAAAACCACGTCTACTCCCAGAAGACGTAGCCCTCATCCTCGGAATTTTCCCCTCTCATGAATTCCTTGAGCAACACCCATTAACGGATAATAGTGCAGACGAATTCGCGATGTTTTATTATATTATAACTGGGATTCCCTCTCTGCCCCTCGCATTACCAGTGTCCACGCTCTTTTGCTCAAAAATCAAGCTATTAAAGGTTGGAATGAAAGTTGGTTTGGTGCACCAATCGACAGGTTGGTTTCCAGGTTGGTTTTCAGGTTGGTTTTCAGGTTGGTTTTCAGGTTGGTTTTCAGGTTGGTTTTCAGGTTGGTTTTCGGGTTGGTTTTCGGGTTGGTTTTCGGGTTGGTTTTCGGGTTGGTTTTCGGGTTGGTTTTCGGGTTGGTTTTCGGGTTGGTTTTCGGGTTGGTTTTCGGGTTGGTTTTCGGGTTGGTTTTCGGGTTGGTTTTCGGGTTGGTTTTCGGGTTGGTTTTCGGGTTGGTTTTCGGGTTGGTTTTCGGGTTGGTTTTCGGGTTGGTTTTCGGGTTGGTTTTCGGGTTGGTTTTCGGGTTGGTTTTCGGGTTGGTTTTCGAGTTGGTTTTCGGGTTGGTTTTCAGGTTGGTTTTCGCGTTGCTTTTCGCGTTGCTTTTCACGTTGTTCGCCCTCATCCCCGTAATTTTCCCCCCTCATGAATTCCCGGAGCAACACTCATTAACGGATAATAGCGCAGACAAATCCGCGATGTTTTGTTGTATTATAACTGGGATTAAATAGTCCCTCTCACCCCGTCGCATTACCAGCGTGCACGCTCTTTAGCTCTCAATCCGACGAAGAACCGAAGAAAAAAAAAATACACACCTAGCCGATAATGAATAAATCATTGTCAATTTGCTCGCGCGAAGAACGGGAAAACGCGCGCGCTTTGACGCCCGAGCGCTACGCCCGGACTTCGCAAATATGCGAAGTCCGGGAACGATAAGTTATCAGGCGAACACGTCCGAGCTGCTACTTGTCGTTCTCACGCCTTTTTTTTCTCCGCTCTCCTTCCCAACGACACGAAGATAAACTTTTTCAATTTAATAGCGGACGTTTTGTCCCTTCGTGGTTCCGTCGTTTCGCCGGTCGGGCTCGGTGAGGTGAAACGGCAAGGTGGCTTCGAGCGCCCGAGGCCGGAGTAACCGCCTGGGAATCGAAGAGTGCGGGCGCGCAGACGGGTACGGGGACGGACAGGGGCCTAAAGAGCATCTGGGAATGAGGGTGGGCATCCGCGAGGGGATGTAATCGCCCATGAAGAAAGACGGGAAGAGGCAGAGCGAGAAGGAACCTTCCAGTTTGCGGAGGCGTGAGGACTGGCGGCATTTTTTTTTTTTTAAGAATTTTCAGGGCAGATTTTTTTGAGGTATCAAAAAATTGAAGGTTCTATAGAAAGCCCTGTATCTTAGAAAGTATTAGTCGTACGAAAAAAACCTTCAGAAGATAAAAGTTGCAGTGTGAAATGAACTTAGGTAAACAATTTTTTTTTAATTTAAAACACAATTTTTTTACCATGGAAATATACTAGAATATTTTTTGCCAGTCAACGCCTCATGTATGATTATTCTCAAAAAAAAAAAATTCTTGAATATACTGTCAAGTGTTTGGAGTGTGACTTCATATTTTTTTTTTCTTGGATTGTTGAGACGACACCCGTTTGATACCTGCGCTCCTTTTAATATCGATTTTTCGTAGCAACAATATCCTCCCAGACCAGAGATCGTGACGTCTCCGCCAAACGCGTATCTTTTGTATTTCAGCTTGCCATAGAATTCTGGTATATCACGATGATGTTTCTGCTTTTTTTTTTGCATTATACCTTTGAATCGTTTGAATCATGTCTCTAGAACAGGCGCAGAACAACTCTGTCAGATTCTATAAGCTATTTGTTTCTTTCCAGACGCGAGAGATTGTGACGTCTCAAGCAAACACACATCTCATGGCTCGAGTGCTCGAGGCCGGACGATGACCACCTGGGAATCGAACACTGGAGGCGCGCAAGTTCGGCGGGGACTGCCAAGGGATAAAATATTGGCCAACCGTAAAATATTGGGTTGGATTTGGGTCGTTTTCTAATAATCTTCTACGACTCAACCAGTCGATTCGTGCGCCGAATCGACTCTGATTCCAAACTTCTGGAAGTAGCTTTTTGGTTGATATCTTAAAACCAACCGTAATTCAACCGTTATTTCAATTCCCAAAACAACCCAATTTCCGACTTTATGTCTAGAGTCCCGATGTTTTAGGACAATTGAACCATAAACCAGCTTCGTTTCCAACACATATAACAGTTGGTTTTTTTAATATCGCAGAAAAATCAACCTATTGAAGGGTGGAATGAAAGTTGGTTTGGTGCACCAATCGACCGATTGGTTCTCAGGTCGGTTCTCAGGTTGGTTTGGTGCACCAATCGACCGATTGGTTCTAAGGTCGGTTCTCAGGTTGGTGCTCAGGTTGGTTCCCAGGTTGTTTTTCAGGTTGGTTCTCAGGTTGGTTCTCAGGTTGGTTCTCAGGTTGGTTCTCAGGTTGGTTCTCAGGTTGGTTCTCAGGTTGGTTCTCAGGTTGGTTTTCAGGTTGGTTCTCAGGTTGGTTCTCAGGTTGGTTCTCAGGTTGGTGCTCAGGTTGGTTCTCAGGTTGATTCCCAGGTTGGTTCCCAGGTGGTTCCCAGGTTGGTTCTCAGGTTGGTTCTCAGGTTGGTTTTCAGGTTGGTTCTCAGGTTGGTTCTCAGGTTGGTTCTCAGGTTGGTGCTCAGGTTGGTTCTCAGGTTGATTCCCGGGTTGGTTCCCAGGTGGTTCCCAGGTTGGTTCTCAGGTTGGTTCTCAGGTTGGTTCTCAGGTTGGTTCTCAGGTTGGTTCTCAGGTTGGTTCTCAGGTTGGTTCTCAGGTTGGTTCTCAGGTTGGTGCTCAGGTTGGTTCTCAGGTTGATTCCCGGGTTGGTTCCCAGGTGGTTCCCAGGTTGGTTCTCAGGTTGGTTCTCAGGTTGGTTTCCAGATTGGTTCCCAGGTTGGTTCCCAGATTGGTTCCTAGGTTGGTTCCCAGATTGGTTCCCAGATTGGTTCCCAGGTTGGTTCTTAGGTTGGTTCTCAGGGTCGTTTTCAGGTTGGTTCCCAGGTTGGTTCCCAGGTTGGTTCCCAGGTTGGTTCCCAGGTTGGTTCCCAGGTTGGTTCCCAGGTTGGTTCCCAGGTTGGTTCCCAGGTTGGTTCCCAGGTTGGTTCCCAGGTTGGTTCCCAGGTTGGTTCCCAGGTTGGTTCCCAGGTTGGTTCCCAGGTTGGTTCCCAGGTTGGTTCCCAGGTTGGTTCCCAGGTTGGTTCCCAGGTTGGTTCCCAGGTTGGTTCCCAGGTTGGTTCTCAGGTTGGTTCTCAGGTTGGTTCTCAGGTTGGTTCTCAGGTCGGTTCTCTGGTCGCTTCTCAGCTTGGTTCCCAGATTGGTTCCCAGGTTGGTTCTCAGGTCGGTTCTCAGGTCGGTTCTCAGGTTGGTTCTCAGGTTGGTTCTCAGATTGATTTTGAGGTTTTTAGGTTGGTTTTCAGGTTGGTTATAACGCGACGGTATTCGCAACGGGATGTAATCGCCCAAGAAGAAAGACGGGAAGACGTAATATTGAGAAGGAGCTTGCCAGTTTGTGTGTAATAGTGAGAAGGAGCCTTCCAGTTTGCGGACGCGCGAGGGCTGCGCTGCCCCTCGAGGAATGGCGGAAAGGCGATGATGTAGGAAATACGAGCGAAGCTCCAAGTGGAATCCAATGTAGCAACTGCATGCGAAACAACTGAGCGAAGCTCGTCCGCCCTGCCATGCAGATTCTAACTTGTTCCGTACCTGTTACATGGGTATGGGGTCGAAGAGTTCCACCTTCCGGATACGGATACTCCTTGTACGTACAACTGTTGCGCCGTATTCCCAGGATAGTCGGAACGCTCCCAAGAGCTTAGTTTCACGGCTTCCGCCGACGTCGAACTGGAGCTAAACTTCGAATTCGCCAGAAGTTTCACAACGCGCGGATACTGCTGGAACCCCTTGGGCCTCACCGAGGGGTGCCTCGATCGTCCGCGTTTCAACGATCCAGATCTCGACCGTGCCAACACCGTCGCAACGGACTTAATACCGCCGGACTTGCGGCCGTTCGCCTATGCTCGCTTCGCCCAGTTACCCGGAATACTTCCATTTGATTTTGAGCTTCGTCGCTTCACTTGGCTCACTGCAGCGCGCCGAGGGGCTCGTTGCTAAATGGCAAATGTGGCTTGGGTTCATTTTGCTATGAGCTGAAGTCGAGCTGTGCTAACGTTTGCTTCGATTTCGTCGACCGTCGGAATTGCGACGCGATATATATATATATTTTTTTTTATTTATTTTATTATGCGTTGCCTCTCAACGTACGACATGTCGAGTGACGAAGATTGAGATAAATACTCCTGTCGCGTTTCGTGTAACGTTTCGAAATATCTATTAGGTATTCCATCTTGTTTCGAATGGTCTAAATATATTGTAATTTCATCACAATTCATAATTATTTACTCGGGGTTTTTCTCATTTTTTTTCAGAATATTCATTTCGTACTTTTTTGAGATATCCAAAAATAGAAGGTTTTTTTTTTTTAAATCCTTGCAACTTAAAAAGTATTGGTAGTGCAAAAAAACCGTTTCTGACATAGAAGTTGCAGTTTCAAATGAACTCGTGAAAACAATTTTTTTTTTTTAATTTAACGCTATAAAGGTCTCTTTCCATGAAAAATATACTAAAATATTTTTTTTCAGCCAATAATTCATTTTTGATTTTTCTAAAAAAATTCTAGAATATACTCTCAAGTGTTTAGAGTGGTCATATATTTTTTTATTAGGTGGTTGAGACGCCCGTTTGATAACTGTGCTCCGTTTAATATCGATTTTTCATAAAAAGTAATTACTTCTATTTTCCATTGAATTTTCCATTGACTTCCATTGCATTGAACTTTTCATCGATTTTTCATAAAAAAATTGACATTATCACTCTGCACACTTGAGAGTAAATTCCGAATTTTTTTTTTTTAAATAAAACATGACGTATTGGTTGAAAAAATATATTTTAGTTTTTTTTTTTTTTTTTTTTTTTCATAGAGATGGACGTTTTTGCAATTTTTTTGTAAATCTACAAAATTTTGTTACCAAAATTTATTCGTAACTGCAACTTTCGTGAACTTGTGAAAACAAATTCACAAATTGTTTCAAATGAACTTGTGAAAACAATTTTTAAAAATTTAACGCTATAAAGGTCTCTTTCCATGAAAAATATACTAAAATATTTTTTTTCAGCCAATATTTCATTTTTGATTTTTCTAAAAAAATTCTAGAATATACTGTCAAGTGTTTAGAGTGATCATAGATATATTTTTTAGGTGGTTGAGACGCCCGTTTGATAACTGTGCTCCGTTTAATATCGATTTTTCGTAAAAAGTAATTACTTCTATTTTCCATTGAATTTTCCATTGACTTCCATTGCATTGAACTTTCCATCGATTTTTCATTAAAATTTTGACATTGTCACTCTGCACAATTAAGAGTAAATTCCAAATTTTTTTTTGAGAAAAATAAAACATGACGTATCGGTTGAAAAATATATATTTTAGTCTATTTTTCATAGAGATGGACGTTTTTGCAATTTTTGCAATTTTTTTTTAAATCTACAAAATTTTGTTACCAAATTTTATTTGTAACTGCAACTTTCGTGTCTTAAACGTTTGTTCGTGCGACTAACAAGTTTTAAAATACAGGAGTTTTTCAAAGAAGTTCAACTTTTCGATATCTAAAACAATACGATTTAAAAGATCCGAAAAAAAAAATTACAAAAACCCCTCGCAAGTAATCATGAATTATGGTAAAATTACAATTTTTTTTTTAGAGGTTTAAATTCATCGATCAAGGCGTCGATCATTGTGATTTTGAGCACCATATTTAACCCACTTTAAATGTCAAATTTTCAAAATCTTATTAAATGCAAATGCCACAATTTTCCAACAGACTATAAAGAAATAAAATAAAAAAAATCCTTGCCCGAATAATAAAAAAAATAATTGAGAAGCATAATTGCTTCTTAATTAGCAAATTTACTTTGCAACTTTTTTCTTCAGTCTCATTAATCCCCCCCTCGATATTAATAATAGCTTTGCGTGCGGTCCCGATTAATCACGCGTGTCTTACGCGCGAGTCCACAACCATGAAATTCTTAAGGTAGTACTTGCGAATAGTGTTCGCCTCACTTAAGTTTCACAGAAATGAGAGGGAATCGTAGACACTTCTCGATGGTATAAAAATCTGAAAAAAATCAAGTGTATTAAAGATGCCGAAAGAATTAATTTTGCATAATAATAATTCTAAAATGTTATTAACAAATTGATGAAAAATAACATTTCTCAACAAATATCCCGGAAACCTAACTTTTTTTTTTAAACGAAAATTGTTCGTTCATATTTCTGAATACGTATGAATTTTTTCAGATTTTTAAATTCATCTTGAATTTTCTGTTTTTCTACACGTTTTTCCCATATAAAAAAAAATCAAAGTGAATTTAAAAATCTGAAAAAATTCATACGTATTGAAAAAAATGAACAAATAATTTTCATAAAAAAAAAAGTTAGGTTTCCGTGATATTTGGTGAACAATTTTATTTTTCATCAACTTGTCAATAACATTTTGGAATTATTATTGTGCAAAATTAATCTTTTCAGCACCTTTAATATCCTTGATTTTTTTTCAGATTTTTGTATCATCCAGAAGTGTTTGCAATTTGCTCTCATTTCTCTGAAACTTATGCGAAGTTAACACTATTCGCAAGGACTGCCTTAAGGAGGGAGTCTCGCTGAGGCTGACTTCGCATAAGTTCGACAAAAATAATAGAAAAATTGCAAGTACTTCTTGATGGTATAAAAATCTGAAAAAATTCATGCATACTAAAGGTACTGAAACGATTAATTTTGCATAATAATAATTACAAAATGTTATTAACAAATTGATGAAAAAAATAATTGCTTAACAAATTTGCCCGCAACCCAACTTTTTTTTCGTGAAAATGATTCGTTTATTTTTCTGAATACGCATGCATTTTTTTCAGATTTTTCAGTAATCGTTGATTTTTCCATGAAAAAAAAAAAAAAAAAATCAACGATTACTGAAAAATCTGAAAAAAATCATACGTATTCAGAAAAATAGACGAATCATTTTCACGAAAAAAAAGTTGGGTTGCGGGCAAATTTGTTATGCAATTATTTTTTTTTCATCAATTTGTTAATGACATTTTGTAATTATTATTGTGCAAAATTAATCTTCTCAGTACCTTTAGTATGCATGAATTTTTTCAGATTTTTATACCATCAAGACGTACTTGCAATTTTTCTATTATTTTTGTCGAACTTATGCGAAGTCAGCCTCAGCGAGACTCCCTCCTTAAGGTAGTACTTGCTGTACAGTCACGCCCAAACCTGACTTTCAGAGAAAAAATTCGAACCCTTCTCGATGATATAAAAATCTGAAGAAAAAAAAAAAAAAACTCAAGTGCACGAAAGCTGCTGCAAGGATTGTTTCTCGTGAAACAATAATTCCAATTTGTCATAAACAAATCGACGATAAAAATCATTGTTCAACAAATTACCGCCCAACTCAACTGTTTTTCTTCATAAAAATAATTCGTTTGTCTTCACGAATACGTATGAATGTTTTTCACAATTTTTCCTAATCTTTGAAAATTCCATTTTTTCACAGCCTGAACACAGAAGAGACGCGATTTTCAAAGATTGCAATAAAAAAAAAAAAAAAAAAAAAAAAAAAAAAAAAAAAAAATTCTAAAAAAAAATTCATCCGTACTCATAAAAACAAAAGAATCATTTTGACATAATAAAATCGTTAACTTGCCGGTTAATTCGTCGAATAATGATTTTTATCCCGAATCTCTTAATAAAAAATTGCAATTATTATGTCACAAAAGCAATCTTAGCAGCACCTCTCGTACACATGATTTTTTGCCGATTATCATTCCATCCAGAATCCTTCGAAATTTTCTCTGAAACTCAAACGTTCGCCGAGACTTTACAGCGAGTACCTCGAGCGTTTCCTCCCCGCCCGACAATTTGCCTTCGAGACGAGATGCGTATTAAATTATCGCCACGACTCGTCCGTCTCTGCTGAAAACGGCTGCCGTCCAGTCGAACAAATGACTCTCCGCAAAATAACGAGCTCTCTCGCTACATGTGTGTATCGCTAAAAAAAAAAAAAAAAAAATCTGCTACAATTCGCAGCTTGCGCTGGTGCATTCGCATCTCGGGTTATAAATATCGTTTACGTCACGGAATGCATAAATTTTACACAGTCCTGTGTACATACGAAAGTATGGCGCGTCTGGCGCACACACACACACACACACACACACACACACACACACACACACACACACACACACACACACATATATATATATATATATATATATATATATATATATATATATATATATATATATATGTATATATAGATATGTGTGTGCACACATACGTAACACGGTCGTACAACGGTTGTACAAATAGCTGTGCGGACAGAAGAGTAATCGTCCCTGCGAAACGCGAACAAGCAACCGTGGAGGTGAGACTCCTCCTGCATCCTGTTGCCGTAGACTTTCCGCCGAAAAGTTTGTCGTGGATCTTCTCGCAGTCGCGACTACGCGTCGCTCGCGGTGTTCGTTTCGGCGCGATCGCGAGAATCTGCTTCGCGTCACGCTCGGTGTTTGTTATGCATTACTCGTACAATTAATGACGGCCCCTGTGGAATTGCATAGGAATTACATCCCCCCCCCCTCCCCCTCCCACTCCTACGGCGAACGAAACTTATCCGATTTACGCGAAATCCTCCGATTTCTTGCAATCGACGAGACCCCTCGAACTCCTTTCTCGTTCACCCCTTCGACGTTGATCGCCGAGATGGACTCACCTGGAAAACGAAATGAAAAAAAGAATTTGAAAAATCCATCGAAATATCGGCGAATGGTATCAATTTTGATATTCATTTTCATCAATTCTCGGTACTTTGTAACAGAAAAAAAAAAATATATATATATACATATATTCTGAATAGATGAATTTACTCGAGGTATTTCATCCGGTTTCGAACGGTCAAAAACACGATCCTGTCACAAAAAAGTTGTAATTCCGCCACAATTTATGATTATATATACAAGGGGTTTTTATCATCTTTTTCAGAATTTTTGGATATCAGCGAAATTGGAATAAATTATTAATCCATGTGCAAATTGCTTTGCACCCTTTTTATATTTAACATTCCAAATCGAAACATTGATCCAAGCGTACTTGGGAAGAAAATGGTAGAAGTACATAGACTATCAAAAAGTACTTTGGGACTTTAAGTACCGAAAAGTACCTTGGGCCTTTAAGCACTAAAAAGTACTTTGGGACTTTAAGTACCAAAAAAGGTACTTTGGGCCTTTAAGCACTAAAAAGTACTTTGGGACTTTAAGTGTCGAAAAGTACTTCGGGACTTTGAGTGCCGAAAAGTACTTTGGAGCTTTAAGTATCGAAAAGTACTTCGGGACTTTGAGGGCCGAAAAGTACACCGGGACTTTAAGTACCGAAAAGTACACCGGGACTTTAAGTACCAAAAAATACTTTGGGACTTTAAGTGCCAAAAAGTACTTTGGGACTTTAAGTGCCGAAAAGTATTTTGGAACTTTAAGTGCCGAAAAGTAATTCGGGACTTTAAGTGCCGAAAAGTATTTTGGAACTTTAAGTGCCGAAAAGTAATTCGGGACTTTCAGTGCCAAAAAGTATTTTGGAACTTTAAGTGCCGAAAGGTACTTCGGGACTTTAAGTGCCGAAAAGTACTTCGGGACATCAAGTGCCGAAAAGTACATCGGGACTTTAAGTGTCGAAAAGTATTTTGGGACATTAAGTGCCGAAAAGTACTTTGGTACATTAAGTACCAAAAAGTACTTCGAGACTTTATGTACCAAAAAGTACATTGGGACTTAAAGTACGAAAAAGTACTTTGGTACTTTAAGTGTCGAAAAGTACTTTGGGATTTTAAGTACCAAATAAGTACTCGCATACTTTAGGTACTGCCAAGTTTCGTCTCCTAGAATATCCAGGCGCTGAGGTCCCTAAGGACGGTACCGAAGTGAAAAATAGCTGAGACATGGCAGTGAAGCCTTCGGAGATTCGGATACATCAGAGGCCCTGGATCGGACAATCGTTTTATTCAATGCCCACTAAGATCAGGGCATGAAGGCCTGATTCCAGTGTATAAGCCCGCAAGATATCGACGGCACAGAATCATGAGAGCTCCATGCCTTATCTTATCAATAAAGCGGTTACCCTCGCTTGATTCTCAGTCGTCGATGGGATATCTTGAAGTTTTCGTCGCGCGATTTGCCGCAACGACAATCGAGCGCCCCACACCACATGACCGATGGAGTTGGCGAACGAGCCGTTGACAAAAGGTCGATATTGCAACAATCGTGACACCAGCATCGCCCGCAACGTCGGCCGCGATCGCTCGCACATACCGCGTTTGTCAACGGTATCAATGGCGAAGCGATCGATAGAATCGCTCTGTGCCCATGCATCTTGTCATACCACTCGCTCATTACAATGGCGATCATTTCATAGCAATTACGATCCATCGGGGTTTCCGCTGTTTCAGATGAGTGACGCTCCGACAATGGAACCGAATGTAATTCGGGCGGTTGAACGCTGTGACTGCAGAGGGAGCTACAATTCGGCGAGGGAAACCCAACGAGGAAGCTACAACAGAGTCAAACTAAAGTTAGGCGCACGATCGCCAGGTGCGAAACAGGTGAGGATTCACCTGTCTGCAAGCTGCCCCGCGCCGTATTCGTGGTATCTGGCGCTCATCACCGGCAAGCCCGTGCCCTTAACCATCCCCGGCCCGTGCCCAATTCGCCATCTGGATCGAGATAAAAAATACTCCGCCGCCACTGGGATGATACATTAGAGAGTGAAAAAAAAAAAAAAAAATAAATCAACCGGAAGAGAACGAGGCTTTGTTCGCCGAAGGACTGCTCCAAAAAGACGCATTTTTCCGTGAAGAGGGATTAATTTGCGATGTTTTTGGAGATAGACACACTGTCAGGAAGAAGGAGACCTGGCTCAAAGTACTCGAAAAATCGTTCAAATACACATTATAAAATAGTGCATGTATTTAAGATGCAACAGTGCATTACGATACTAGTGCGAAAAAAAAACGTTTTTCGCACGAGTGCGAGTTTGCAGCACGAGCCGAAGGCGAGTGAGTTGCAATCACACGAGTTATGAAAATGTTTTTCGCACGAGTATCGTACGAAATTTTATTTCACGAGGTGCCAAAGGGGAGTTTTACGCGCGCTGAGCGTGCGTAAAACTTCACTTTACGCACCGAGTGAAATAAAATACTTTTTGTACTTAAAATACATTTTACACAACGCTTTTTGCAAAGTTGGCCAACGGTGAAATACTAAAGTACGAGTAATCGGTCGATGGAAGGTGAAAAAATACTGTTTCTATTTTATAATTATTATATTTGTGGTCGCCAATTTAATGTTATTTACTGTTATCGATTTAACTTTGCGTATGTTCCGAAGCGATAAGCTTCGGATGCGCGCGACTGTACGCTGATAAGAAAAATAATTTATAAATTACTATTTTCTTTAAAAGTGCAAAATGGAGCAATCCGTGAATAAATATCAATATCAATATCAATATTTACAAGTACCGTGTTTAAGTAACTTAAAAAATATCTTGTAAAAATCAATACGGAACCCACATCGCACGGGGAATCTTTCTAAAATGATTCGAAAATGTTTTTTTTTTTATTTTGAAAATATTTTACCAATATTACAAAATCATTCTGAACTATTTTTTTTTGTTTGTTTGCTCATAAATCTTACGTTAAAATGTTTTTAGAACATTTCAGTATGTAGAACAAATGCAGAACATTTTTATTAGGGTGTTTCTCAAAAAGGACATTTTTTTTTTCAAATGTTGGTCCCACCCTTTTAAAGTATAGAATTCGATTAAAAATTGAACCTCGCGAAAGGCGGCTCCCAGCAAAAAAATCCTAAGTGGTGGCGCATTCGACGTTTGTACCCAAGAAATGCGGCACCTTTTAAACGTAATTGTCAACGACCACCTTTCGGGAGGTGTTTTTTTTTAGATGAAAATATATACCTTTGGAGGGTGGGAAGAATTTTTTTCAACAAATTCATCCTACTGGACATTTTTAGTTTTCTGTATACGAATTAAAAAATCGAAATCTTTTGTGTTTATTAAAAAAAAAAAAAGTTAACCTCCCACCCCGTAGAACTACATTTTTTCATCGATGAAAAAATCCAACGAAAGGCAGTCACTGACAATTAAGTTTGAGAGGCCGCATTTTTGGGTACATAGGTCGAATGCGGCACCTCTTAGGATTTGTTTCTAGGCATCGCCTTTCGCAAGGTTCAATTTCACATTGAGATCTGTAGTTTAAGAAGATGGGAGGAAAATTAAAACAAAAAAAAATGAATTTTTTTTTGCACACCCTAATTTGTATATAGAAAAAAGTGGCAGAAAAATAAAGAATATCGCATGCCGGATACTTGTCGATTGTAGAGCCTAATATTTGTCTGGGAATGGCGAAAGTGAGTTTTTTTTTTTTTTTTTTTTTAAAGGAACAGGCTCGTCGGAAATCGGGCAGAATCTCGGCGAACGGCTCGGAATCGTCGTCGACGATGCCGACGAGTTAGATCGTCGGTCCGTGCGCGAATCCGGAGACGATGCTGCATATTGATCTGGGAGTATCTCCCAGATCAATATGCAGATTACTGTCTTGCCGGGGTACGCTCTATTCGCGCCAATATAACGGAATTGGCGGATGGCACGGGCTTGTCTGATGCGCACCGGGTAAGGACTCTTATCGTTGAAAATTTCACGATTGGCGAAAAGGTGGGCGAGGGTGGAATTGAATTTTCATGAGCTCCGCCAGATGAGAGACTAAGTCTCTCGGAGAGGTATGGAGATGAGAACGCTAAGCTGCGCTCATCTTGTGCTCCATTTTGATTCGCTTCATTTTGTTCCACCCTCATTCGCCACGCGATCGGCGAGACAATAAACAATTGCGATATTAAGGGAATTGATCTTCGCATGTCGTTATCAACTTTTGGAACAAAAAATCGCAGGTTTTCGTAAAACAATGTACGAGGTTTTATGAGAATCTTTCAGTGGCTCTATCAATGGCCTCGAATTGATCCTGAGCTTGGTAAGCGCTTAAGTTACGGTTATTTAGGAAGGGAAATCCAATGTGGCGAAGAAAATATCGAAAAAATTTGGGAACTCGAAAAAAAAAAAAAAAAAACTATAAGATACCCATTTTTATCGAGTTTGAACTTTGATTCGCCTCATTAGTTCCGCCATTTTGGATTTTTTAAACCTGGTATTCGATAATAGCAGGTTTAAAAAATCCGAAATGCCGGAACTAATGAGGCGAATCAAAGTTCGAAAAAATATCCAATAAATGAAAAATTGATACCTTACGGTTCTTGAATTATTTATGGTGATGTTAGATTCGGATTTCGCATCATAAAAAAAACAATAGGATTTCCATTTTTATTGAAATCTAAATATTTTTAAAAAATTTCGAAGCTCTGCACGATCGTTCAAAAATATCAGAGACATTTAACGAGGGTTAAGGGGGGGGGGGCAAGAAGCCGCCCACAGTTCCCAAAGGGCACTTGTTATTGTCCTTTTTATCCACAATATTTCTTAAGCACACTCGAGTTCCATGCAGGATGAGACGTTCCTTGCAATTGCGAAGCCTCTGCCTCGGTTATTCAGTTCTCAGAGATCAGGAGCGTTGTGCACCGAGCGATAGCGAAGGTGGGAAAGGGAGTTCGAAGCACCGGGAGGGTAACGAAGGCGGTTGAGGCGTGCCGTGAGAAAATTTCATGTTACAAGTAATTAGCGGTGGCTCCATTGTGCTCCCTAAATCATTGACTTATGTTTCCGGTGTTGTGAAGCCGCCACGCCAGGCACGACGTTTGCGCATGTAGATACAGTAAAAACTCGACTATCCGGCGAGATAGTTTGACTGGCCGGCGAATTGAGGTAGTCATTGCGAATGGTGTTCACTTCGAATAAGTTTCAGAGAAGTGAGAGAAAATTGTAGACACTTGTCGATGGTACAAAAATTTGAAAAAAAAAATCAGGCGCAACTAAAGATACCGAAGGGATCAATTTTGCATAAGAGTAATTCCAAAATTTTATCAACAAATTGATGAAAAATAAAATTGTTCAAGAAATCTCCCGGAAACGTAATTTTTTTTTTTTTTTTTTTTTGTGAAACCTATTCGTTCATTTTTCTGAATACCTATGAATTTTTTCAGATTTTTAAATTCACTTTGAATTTTCTGACTTTCCACACGTTTTTTCCATATAGAAAAAAAAAATCAATGTGAATTTAAAAATCTGAAAAAATTCATACGTATTAAAAAAAAAAAAATGAACGAATAATTTTTATAAAAAAAAGTTTGGTTTCCGGAATATTTGTTGAAAAAAAAATTATTTTTTCATCAATTTGTTAATAACATTTTGGAATTATTATTATGAACAATTAATCTTTTGAGCACCTTCAATATGCTTGATTTTTTTTTCAGTTTTTTACCATCGTCCAGAAGTGTTTAAAATTTGCTGTCATATCTCAAAAATCAATCGTTTTGAATTATTTATAAGAAGGCTGCAGGAAAATTAAAATAGTTGTTATTAGTAATTATTAGTAATCAGTAAATATTTATTAGTAAAATATGTTGAAAATTCTCATATTATTTCACAATAAATTTTGCCGTAATTAATATTAATATTTATTGTGGCTGTTCAAGTGTATAAATTGCTTCGCTTTCTTTGTTTTTCTTCTTTTTACAAAAATAATATATAATAAAAACATAGTTAATTTGATTAAAAATAGTCGATAAAGATCCCCTTGAGCTGAGCTGATCGGGGCAAAATGGCACGGCGGGGCAAAATGGGACAGTGAAAGCAAAACTCAATCTTACAATAATTTTAATAATTATAATAATTTAATAATTAACACAATCATCCGGTTTTTTAAATCCGTTTTGCGCCACGTACATCCATCGCTGCCATCCAAAAATTTATTGGAAATTTGCGTTTTGTCTCATTGTCCCGTTTTGCCACGGTGTGCATTTAGAATCTGTACGTAAAATTTAATTTCTCTAGGAGACGATAATTCATTTTTAAAAAACTATAAAAATGCAGTCTTTAATATTCCTCGCTCGAACACGAAGACGATTCTTCGTTTAACTTCACTGTAAAAAAAGAATTTAAATTTAATGTACCAAAGAATTTGAAATTCACAAACTCGGTACATTAAACGAAAATTAATGTATCCGAACTGCAAATTTGCAAATCTTCAGTAAAATTCATGTCCCGTACATTAAAATTAATTATGTTTTCATTAAAATTACAGAACTTGTTCCTTAAAACTATGTTTGAAGAACTTTTTTTTTTGAAATTTAAAGAAATTTTTTGGAAATTGCTGTACCATTATTAAAATTTAACTAAAAGTTTATAGAATTTACGTACCGATTGTGACTTGAACTTCAAGCACTTCTAGCAGTTTCTGCGATTACAACGTTGTTTCAAAGTGAACCAAAACTGCATTACATCAACATTTTTTTTTTTTTCTCGATTCAATCGTATATAACGTCACCATACAGAAGGTACATTATTTCGACTTGAACGTATATTTGGTCGATTTGAAGAAAAAAAAATATGATTCGATGTGTTCGTATATTATATGAACATTTGTCATCTTGAAAATGATTTTATCGATTCGCCAAGACGTCAATTTGGTCATTCACAAATATTATGCTCATAATAAACAACTCTCGAGTTGTTTCGATATTTCACTGTCCAATCATGGAAGTTGAGTCTAAGTCAATGACGAAGAATAACATATATGCGATTTAAGACCTTACATATCAATGAGCGGTTGCAGCGTAGCGGTAAGGTACTTGATCGGAATGCGTTAGTTTCGGGATTCGAGTCCCGCTAGGGTATATAAAATTTTAGTAGTAGTAAATGTATTTATTGACAATGTGTTACATGGAACGGTGGTACATTTGCGCGATTATTTACATGATATATTCCTCTGCTATTACCATTGCCAACGGGCCATCGACCTAGGTCCTTCAGCCCCTGATTCGCTTTTTTTTGTACAGATGTGTACGTTTTCGGTGGGGAAATGGTATTTAGATTAGGCGCTTAGGTTTAGTTTGTGGCGTCGTTTGCCATTATCTCGAGTTGTTGAAATGTGGTGAGTGCAGGGTGTTTGCGTATGGGGTTTGCATTGTGCGCAGGTTGTATACAGAGCGGTTGAATGTTTAGGATTTGTTCAGCGGCGAACGTTTTGGTGAGGATTTGAGTTCTTGTCATTATGGGGGTGATGTTCGTTTTTTCGTAGAGTAGTGTGTTGGGGGGGATTGTGTAGAGGGTTGTTTGGGTGTCTTATTCGTGTCAGGTTCCGGATAGCACTGGTTTCGGCTGATTAAATTTTTTTTATTGTTGTTTTCTTGCAGTTTAGAAGAATCGGATGTCCATACTCTATTATGGGTCTACATATACTTTTATAAATTTTGGCTAGATGCTTTATATGGATCTTTCGATCTCTAAATGTTATCTTCCGGAAATGTGATGCTCTTGCTATAAAATTTTAATTTATAAGAATTGTGTTATATTCATAAGTGGCCGATGTACTGATAACAATTGAACATATATAAAACACGATATAAACCACGTATAAAATTAATTAGTAACAAATAACGTGAATAACTATACCGGGACCAAACTCCAGATTGAGTTGCGTCAAACCTTTTTTTCAGTGCACAAAAACGTCCAGACTTTACTTGAAATTTCATGAAGCGTATTCGCACGAACATGGCAATAGTTTCTTAAGGAGGGAGTCTCGCTGAGGGTGACTTCGCATAAATTCGACAAAAATAATAGAAAAATTGCAAGTACTTCTTGATGGTATAAAAATCTGAAAAAAGTCATGCATACTAAAGGTACTGAGAAGATTAATTTTGCACAATAATAATTACAAAATGTTATTAACAAATTGATGAAAAAAAAAATTGCTTAACAAATTTGCCCGCAACCCAACTTTTTTTTTCGTGAAAATGATTAATTTATTTTTCTGAATACGTATGAATTTTTTCAGATTTTTCAGTAATCGTTGATTTTTTTTTTTTTTTTTTTCATGGAAAAATCAACGATTACTGAAAGATCTGAAAAAATTCATGCGTATTCACAAAAATAAACGAATCTTTTTCACGAAAAAAAAGGTGGGTTGCGGGTAAATTTGTTAAGCAATTATTTTTTTCATCAATTTGTTAATAACATTTTCGTAATTATCATTATGCAAAATTAATCTTTTCAGTACCTTTAGTATGCATGAATTTTTTCAGATTTTTATACCATCAAGAAGTACTTGCAATTTTCTCTTATTTCTGTCGAACTTATGCGAAGTCAGCGCGCACCGAGACTCCCTCCTTAAATTTCAAGAACGAAGGTATCGTACTATTCACGACACCGGCATCCTTTTTCATAAAGCGTCACTTGAAAATTGCGACGTATAGGTGCTTGAAAATTACAAAACGCTTTGTGCATAAAAACTTGCAGTACCGGTTCATTAATTTTCGAGCAAATTTTTTTTTTACAGTGTTATTTTTAAATTCTTCATGACTCCACACTTTCCATATATTGGCTTCGTAGCTTATTAAAACAGTTTGTCCCTATAAAATCGTAAGCTTTCCTTCGAACCTTTTTTTTTTTCTCTAGTGACTTGCTTGACTCTAAAATTTTGCGCATCTCTGGTTTATTTTTGCGACTGGTGCAATTTGCATGTACCACGATGTTATCCCACGATAAAATTTCGCGTCGCTTCCATCGTTACGCAAACAAATGATAACAAAAATCATTGCAACATAGCATTCGAAGATAAAAGCAAAATTATTTCACGGAAACGTTTGCGATTACGCGCACCGGGCGAAACACCGTAATCCACTAGTAAAATATACACTTTATTCAGAAACAAAGATATTTTTTTCTATAAAGAATTTATTTCCAGGAAAAAAAAAACAATATCATATTGGATAGATAAACAATCCACCAACTAAACATAAAATATGCAGTTAAATCAGAGAAAGTACTTTATTATTTTATTGTTAAGATTTTTCATATATATTACAATAAAAATAATACTTTATTCATAAATAAAGATATTGTTGCTACAAAGAATTTATTTCTTGAAAAACAATATCACATTGAATAGATTAAAAATCCACCAACTAAACATAAAATATGCAGTTAAATCGGAGAAAATACTTTATTATTTTATTATTAAGATTTTTAATATATGTTAAAATTAAAATAATACTTTATTCAGAAATAAAGATATTGTTGCTACAAAGAATTTAGTTCTTGAAAAACAATATCACATTGAATAAATTAAAAATCCACCAACTAAACATAAAATATGCAGTTAAATCGGAGAAAATACTTTATTATTTTATTATTAAGATTTTTAATATATGTTAAAATTAAAATAATACTTTATTCAGAAATAAAGATATTGTTGCTATAAAGAATTTATTTCTTGAAAAACAATATCACGTTGAATGGATAAAAAAGTCACCAACTAAACATAGAATATGCAGTTAAATCAGAGAAAATACTTTATTATTTTATTATTAAGATTTTTAATAAATATTAAAACTAAAATAATATTCTATTCAGAAATAAAGATATTGTTGCTACAAAGAATTTATTTCTTGAAAAACAATATCACATGGAATAGATTAAAAATCCACCAATTAAACATAAAATATGCAGTTAAATCGGAGAAAATACTTTATTATTTTATTATTACGATTTTTAATATATGTTAAAATTAAAATAATACTGCATTCAGAAATAAAGATATTGTTGCTATAAAGAATTTATTTCTTGAAAAAAACAATATCATATTGGACAGATAAAAAATCCACCAACTAAACATAAAATATGCAGTTAAATCAGAGAAAATACTTTATTATTTTATTATTAAGATTTTTAATATGTATTAAAATTAAAATAATACTTTATTCAGAAATAAAGATATTGTTGCTATAAAGAATTTATCTCTTGAAAAAAAAAACAATATTATATTGGACATATAAAAAATCCACCAACTAAACATAAAATTTGCAGTTAAATCAGAGAAAATACTTTATGATTTTATTATTACGATTTTTAATATACATTAATAAAAAAAAAAAATCGGCCCCTATGGGCCGAAATAAATGGGACTAAATGGTCTAACTTGCATATGCAAGTTAGGCCATTTATTCCCAAAAATAATTTTATTTGATCAAAAAAAAATAATCGATCTCCAAATTAATAATCGATAACCAAATTAATAGGTTGGCAGTTTAACTGTGCAGTTGGGTTGGGTCAATTAAAAAAAAAAAAAAAAAAAAAAAAAAAAAAAAAAAAAAAAAAGGTAAAATTGATCGACCTTTAAGATAGCACGGCAACGTTCATTTCACACCACTGGGTCGCCCAAGTTTCGGTAAATAAAGCGGCTTTAGCAGTAGCGAAGGCTCTAAGGCTTTCCTGATGTACGATAAGCGAGGCCGAACTTGCACGTTCGCCTGCACACAAGAGCTATGTACTCGTTTGTATATAGACTTTGCAACTCGACATATCTACAGGGGGGGGGGGAGAGGGGGGAATGGACCAGCTAAGCGATTCAGAGAGCTTTATCGATTAACTCAACAGAACGTACTTTAACTTTTTTCAAACTCACAAAATGAAACCGCTACATTAATTTTACGCTGCCGAACAAATTTAAGCAAATATGAACAAAAACGAACCTCCCGCAATAGCTTTTTAAATCAATAAATATCGCTACGAAAAAACTTTCAGGACTTACATGACGGATTTTTGTTATTTTATAGAAAATTTTACAAATCCTTAAAACAAAAAATTCTACAGTCGATTCGGAGATAACGAGTCGCTATTGAAAAAGGGATTTTTTTTTTTATGATCCTGAAAGCGTACACAGTAAAAAAATAATAATTTCGTTAAATTTGAATACGAAGTTTTGTAAAAAAAAATAATTTTTTTTTGAACAAGTGACAAACTCTTTTGGTCAGGTTTGAATTTACGAATCTGTCCTTTTATTTTCCGTCTCATTGACAATTTTAGTTTGTACTTTTGTTTGTAAAATCGGAACCGTACGGTGCGATCGGAAAATTGACAAGTAAAAAAAAAAAATTGTGAACGTTTGTAGATTTAATTTAGTTTTAATTTAATTTAATTTTAATTTAATTTATTTACTTGACGGATTTCACATTTTCGAGCAAGATATGACACATAAATAAATTTTATATATAAGAAGCTCCGGGATAACAAGTGTAAAAAAGTTAAAAACATTTCAAAACACATTGGTCTACAATTTATAACAATAAGTTTGACGCACTTAAATTCACTAAAATTCTTTATCGTTTGTTTGTTAAATTTTTCTACTGTAGTATTTTATTTTATTTTCATCAAATTATTGTAAAGAGTACAAACTTTTTTTACTTTGTACTCCAGATTTTTTTTTTTTGTTTGCGACCTTTTATTTGTTTAGGAGAAACAGTAAAAAAAGATTGTAAATTTAATATACATGTAATGAAAGCTTTTATGCATAAACCATTATATCAAATTTAATGTACAAATATTATGTAAAATTAGAGTACTTTTTATAGTAATTTTTAAATCACTTGAGTATTACTAAAGGACAATTATGAAAAATACCACCTTTTTAGAATTTTTTTTTTATCTTCCATTCATTTCACATAGCACATTTTTACAGCAAATTTAATATACTAGTTTATGCATGAAAGCTTTCGATATCGGTACATTAATTTTCATGCAGACATTTTTTACAATGAATATTGGACAGCAATTTAATTTGTCTTAGTACACATTAGAAACTCAATTATCCGAATATTTCGGATAACCAAAAATTCGGAAAATAGAAGCGAATTTTTGAAATTTCCGACATTATAAAGCGTAATATATATTAAATTTATAAGTAATGTAATATTTACAATTATTAAATTACTTACAAATCCGAAATAAGTGAACGGAATTAATAGATTTTGTTTATTTATTTTTTAATTTACCAAACATAATTCCTTTGAAAATTAAAAAAGTTTAGTAACTAAAATATAAAGTGAATTAATTTTATACGACACAATAAAATTAATTCGCTTTATATTTTAGTAACGAAAATTTTGTAATTTTCCACAAACATTCTGTTTGACAAATAAAAAATAAATGAACAAAATCTATGAATTCCGTTTGCTTATTTCTTTCATTTAATTTCTCATTTCCATTAATTTACATTTCCATTAATTCACTTAACTTAATTTACTTTTGCACACTAATTCCACGCCAATTTTGCTCCACACTTCGGAGCTCGGAGCTCGAAGTGTCTCCATAAAATCTTCGGACTGTAACTGAGTGTATCGGTCGATGTTTGGATTGGACGGTTCGGATAATCAAAAATTCGAACAATCGAAACGCGAATTTTTTAATTTCCGAAATTATAAAGCGTAATAAATATTAAATTTATAAGTAACTTAATATTTATAATTATTGAATTACACATAAATTTGAAATAAGTCAATATAATTAATAGATTTTGTTTATTTATTTTTGTTTATTTATTTTAACAAACACAATTTCTTCGAAAATTAAAATATTATTAAATTACTATATATATATATATATATATATATATATATATATATATATATATATATATAAATGACTAAATATTAAAATTAAAGTATTTACTATAATATAAAGTGAATTCATTTTATACTACACAATAAAATTAATTCTCTTTACATTTTAGTAACGAAAATTTTGTGATTTTCCCAAAAATTCTGTTTGTCAAATAAAAAAAATACTTTACTTATTTCTTTCGTTTAATTCCCCATTTACATTAATTTACTTTTGCACGCTAATTCCACGCCAATTTTGCTCCACACTTCGGAGCTCGGAGCTCGATGTCTCTCCGTAAAATCTTCGGCCTCCGACCGAGTGTATCGGCCGATGTTTCGATCTGCGCACGCAAACACACACACACACACACACGTTCATTCAGACGCAAAGTTTCACACAACGAATGACCGCATGGCCCACAGTTGCGCCCGCTTAGAATAAACTAAAACTGGCCACAAGAGTTATTGGGTGGTGTGGAAAACGCCTCTCCGATAGTCGACCGAAGCTTCGTTCGAGTTCCGTGTAAAACAGGGCACAGTGTGGAGTTGGACGAGCAGAAGGATTAGGGAAAGGGGGGGGGGGGGGGGAGCGTGTAGGGCACAGCCAGAACTGGAATACACATATGTACATATGTGCCCATACACCCGGGCGCTTGTTCGACAAACTCGTTAACTCGGGATGACGCTCGAACAGCCGATACGCCGGAGCGTGATTCTGCAACGCCTCTACCGATTTTGGTCCTATTGGGGATACGGGGGATGCCAGTGCCGATCATCCGAAAGGCTGACGGCGTTTCGGCAAACGGTACGTAGACAATGCGGCAAAGGGCGCAGGAGGGTAAAGAAGGGAGCTTAACTTCCACTTAACTTCTGCGAAAGTATCCGCGGATTCACTCGCTCACTCTGCACCCTAAAAAATAATTCATTTTGTATAAAATATTTATTCGATTTAAATAAATGTTTATTCGAATTAACTAAATATTCTTTTGATTTAAATAAGTATTTATATGAATAAAATAAATATTCATTTGATTAAAATAAGTATTTGTTTGATTAAAATAAATATTCATTTGATTAAAATAAATATTCATTTGATAAAAATAAATATTCATTTGATTAAAATAAATATTCATTTGATTAAAATAAATATTTATTCGAATTAAATAAATATTCATTTGATTAAAATAAATATTTATTTGATTTAAACAAATATTTTATTGGATCTAATACCCGAGGATCTTGTAGTTAAGGTATAATGGTTTATTTCAGAATGTGATCAACGCTCGGTGCATATGTTGACAGTTCAACGTGATATTTCAGAATGACAAAATACATGATAATAACAAAACACTTTCGCTATCGCTCAGCAACTATTTTATCCAACACTCCCTCTCACGATGATGACGATGTTCTCTAGATGATTAGACATGATGTATTCCCGAGAGATCGAGACATTTGCGATGTTTAGGTCCCGAAAGGCCTTTGATGAGCACGTCAGCAGCCATTTCACTTGTCGCAAAGTATTCGATTTCCAGGGCTCCACTTTCGATTATTTCGCGAACGAAATGATGACGGACATCAATATGTTTTGTGCGATTGTGATACACTGGATTCTTGGCTAATTTCTGCGCACGACAATTATCGCCGAACAGCGTAACCTTCGTCATCTTATTGAATCCAAGTTATGTCAATAATCTTTGAAGATACAGAGCGTCCTTAGCAGCTTCGGCGAGGGCTATATATTCTGCCTCCGTCGATGATAACGCTACGGTCGGTTGTTTTCGTGATTCCCAGGTGACTGGATATCCTCCGAGAATAAAGGCAAATCCAGTATACGATCTTCTATCGATGATACAATTTCCCCAATCTGCATCGACCTATCCCTTTAGAGATTTTACTGTCTTCTTGGATGTGAGTCCAAGATTCCATGTGCCTCCACTCTAAAAACAAGCGTGTTGTTTCAGCACGCTTTAGGCGTGTAAATCGTGTAGTCACTTTTTACACGCTTCAAGGTGTGTTGAGTTTCAACATATGTCAAAGCGTGTGAATTTTACACGCATTACGTTGTATTGTTTCAAACTCTTTAAACGCATTTGTGCATGTCGTCACTTTTTACTCAATTGTAGGCGTGTTCACCTACCCACCCTCCAAAACATATCGAAAATAAATGGGGCTACGCCAACTATGAATTATCTTACAAATTAATTACAGTGATTGACCTTCAATCTCAATCTCAACCTCAATCTTATCTCCGTTCACATCCGTGATATTTGCAGCTTCTTCGTTAAAGTCGACGTGAGAATGCTTTCGAAACACATGCTGCTTGAAAGACTACCAATTTGTAAACGCGACGCCACATCCATATTCGTTGCACTGCACTTTGAACGGTACACCAAATCAATGATGTTGGACGACGTGTTTCAATAGCTAGCTATAAGACGCAGCTTCAAAATAGCACATACGACACCCGAAAATATCGGGCGACATGTCCATGATCGTGCTGTGCGATGTACGAATCCGCCATATTGCGATTGAATCAAACGCATATGCAAGTGTGTTGATTTCCTGGTGTTTTCTTTCATAAAGTGTGTTGTATATCTAGCGTTTACCTGCGCACCAAGTGAGTTGCTCGGCCGTAAACGCGTTGAAACAACACACATTACGTGCATTCCAATTAAGCGCGTTCTACACCAAAACACTAAGAAGTGTGTTGCACAGGGAATCCAGGAAAGATGCCGTGCAAACGTGTTGTTTCAACACGCTAGCCGCCAACACGCATTTTATTAATGCACTTGGTTGGCGCAACACATGCAATACGTGTGTTGTGAGTTGTTTCAACACACTTGACAACACGCTTGTTGCATTGGACCACGCTTCGCGGCGGTTCAATGCGTTTCGTCGTGACACGAATTACATAGACTCAGGTAGCTTAGAATATAAGCTATATCTTGTCTCGTGCAGATGGCGAGATATATTAGAGATCCGATTAATTCTCTGTAGGGAGGTTTGTTCTTCTCCGAGTTCGATGATACTTCGCACTTCTGCAGTTTCGCTCCGAGATCCATAGGAGTCATCGAAGACCGAGATTCATTCATCACGAAACGATCAAGTATATCCGTGACGTACCCCCGTTGATGCATTGCTATGCCGTTTTCGTCTCGTGAAAATTCTATGCCGAGACAATATTTTACTTCCCCGATGTGTTTAATCTCGAAACTTCTGGACATATGATTTGCGAGATCTTCGATCATTTCTTGATTCCTTGATGCGGCCAATATGTCATCGACGTGTACCGTCATCAACAGTACATCGTTGCCTCGCCTTTTATAAAACACGCAACGATCTTCCTTAGATTGAATTAATCCAAATTTCTTGAGTTCTTCGCATAAGCGTACGTGCCATCGGCGGCCCGCTTGACGTAGGCCATAAAGTGCCTTTTTGAGAAGAACTGAGTAGTTAACTACTCAGTGGTGGTTAACTACTCATAATACCCAGTAGTGTTCAGCAGTTAACTGCTCAATACTTCGAGTAGTTTTCAGTAGTCCGCCAGTTTAGCACTGGGCAGTAGTTCAGTAGTTTATTAGTAGTTAACTACTGGATACTGCCAGTAGTATTTTGCAGTAGTTTTCGGTAGTTTTTTTCGATGAGGGTAGTTAAATGTGCAAACACTTTTTACTCTTACCGAGTAGCAAGTACATTGGCTCCTCATCGCTTCCCCTTCCACGACATTTTTGGCGAGTCTTCCTGCCTTATCGTCTTCACTTTCTTTTTCCTCGTCCTCCTTAACCAGCAAAAAAATATTTTAAAAAACACCCAACGATATGAACGTCCGCATCAGCGAGATAACTCGATGGCGCTAGCGGCGTTCGAAAATGACAAAAGTACTGCAAATGATGCTTCCCTACCTGCTGTTTTTATCGGCGATTCGCCTGTACGGTAGGATTTCTCACGCGCCGCAATGCCCTTTCAGCATAAAAGGGAGCGCATCTTCTCGTTTAACATTAATAGAGGGAGAACGGAAGTGATACAAGATTCTCAGTTGCGCGGTTGCACCCCGCTGCTTAATTATCCAGGCTAACCGAGGAGGAGGGCAGCGTCGAGAATGGCGCACTATACATGTGCATCCGGTTTGGTGTACGCAGCTCCGGTGGCGTGAGTGTCGACGCCTACGTGTCCGTATGATAACTCGATGTTTTCTGGTTGTTCTGGTTTCGCTTGTTTGTTTCGTGCAGCCGGCCGCGTGTAAAAGGCCCGATGAGAAATATAATGACCAACAACGGGAGAACATAGTTGTTTCACACGGTCCAGACAATGACGAGCTTGCCACTGCGCCTCCGATCAATTCCCTCGCTCACCATCCAACCGTAAATAATGGTTCGAATTTGGAGGATTTTTCTACAACCAACCAGAAACCAACCGTCGATTGGTGCGCCAAACCAACCATTATTCCAACCGCCCGAAGGTTAATTTTTTGTTGGTTTTTGGAAACCAACCACTTTCCGACAGCATAAATAGTTGGTTCACGGTTGGTTATTATAAAACGACCCTCATTACGACTTTCAGATGACTACAGTGATGGTCGATGTGTGGTTGGTTTTTTTCGAAACTAACTATTTCGAGCAACGACCTAGCCAACGGTTGGTTTACGGTTGGTTTTGAATAATCAACCATAAGTCAACCACTACTATTCTCGGCTGAAAGTCGAGAAAAGAGAAAATTCAAATTTTCTCAAATGATGTGGTTATATAAAAGGGATTGATGTACATTTTTTCAGAATTTTTGGATCGCATTTTTTTTTTTTTTTGAGTTTTTCGAAATTTCAAAATTTTTTAAGAGTCGTATATTTTGAAAGCATACGATTCGACGGAAAAATGTTCGAGACAAAAAAGTTGCAGTTTCAGATGAACTTTGAAAAAAAAAAAAAAACTTCTTTGGGAGTGGACAATTTTTTGAACGTTCGAAACCGAATGGAATGCCTCATGTGTAACAGACGTGTGTCGTTTAAAATGCCCATAACTCAGAAACGGTTTAAGAGAGCCAGTCGAAATTTGGTACACTGGTAGAGTATTCACATCAGTTCATTCAGCGCAATTTTTATGATGATTGAGGCCAAATTGGACACTTTGGGATTTTGAATTTTTTGATGAACAGATTTTGAATTTTTTGAAAAAAGTCTGTGGTATCCCTAACCTGCGTAAATTTTGAGCTATCATCGTAAAACTGCACACGAATATGATACTTTGATCAAAGATCTTTGGTATTGAATTTGGCGGAAATCTACTCAGGCATATTTTATGGGATTTTTTTTTTTTTTGAAAAATTACTAAAAATCGTCTAATTCCAGTAAACATGAAGGTATCGCACTGAAATTTGATACGGGAATGGAGTAACATTATACAATGTTTGGTATTAAATTCGGCGAAAATTCATCTAACCGTTTAGATTTCATGAAATTTTGAAATGTGTGAATTAAAAAAAAAAAAAAAACAAAAAAAAAATTGTCTTTATGCTCAAATTGGACAAATTGGTTTTGTCAAATTGGCTTGAACAATCGATTTTGACAAATTGGCTTGGACAATCGATTTGAACAAATTGGCTTGGACAAATGGGTTTGGATTAACGCTTCAAGGAAAAATCGGCCAATGACTCGGCTCTGAAAGAACAAAAATTTTGTGATTTGAGTTCTTTTTGTGATTTGAAATTTAAAAATTTAAAAATTTTGTGATTTGAGTTTTTTTTTTTTGAAAAATTACTAAAAATCGTCTAATCCCAGTAAACATGAAGGTCCCGCACTGAAATTTGATACGGGAATGGAGTAACATTATACAATGTTTTATACTAAATTCGGCGAAAATTCATGTAACCGTTTAGATTTCATGAAATTTTGAAATGTGTGAATTTTTCAAAAAAAAAAAAAAAAAAAAAGTTGTCTTTATGCTCAAATTGGAAAAATTGGTATTGTCAAATTGGCTTGAACAATCGATATGAACGAATTGACTTGAACGAATGGGTTTGCACAAACGGGCTCGGCTAAACGCTTCAAGGATGAAAAATCGGCCAATGACTCGGCTCCGAAAGAACAAAAATTTTGTGATTCGAGCACCGGAACAAGTCTTCATTTAACAGGCCACGACGAACAGCCGACAGCCTCTCAGCTCTTCGTTCCCATGTCGCGAACGATTTGCAAGAAGCAATAATTGTGGCGAAAACGAACCATCGGTTTTCCGCAACCGTTCCATTAGAAATAAAACCGCCAGGCTCGTCACTTGAACCCCATTTATCGACAGTTACGAACGTCGATTGGCGGAATCGTTGATCGTAACCGCGCAAACCTCGAGTAGCTTTGGTTTATTATGACAAATAAATATTTGCAGACGCTTCCAATCATGCCAATGCGCACCGTTGTTCGAACGTACGTACAGTAAATCCATGGGATTTCGGTCCAGACATCAATGACGCCCGTCGTGCGCAACGTTGACACATTACGTGTACACACTGCGCATGGGATTGCCAAGCAAGTCGTGCAGAAGCAAAGAGTGCCGCAGCATGTGTATGCGGATATCAGCGTTGTACGTTCGTTGGATAACTCGATGACTGTGCGTAAACTCGTACATCGAGTCCGCCTCCAAACCGTTCCAATTAACCCGTCTATCTCTATTCTACCGGATTCGATTTTATCCTCTCGAAATGCATACGTCAAACACAGGCAAACACGGTTTTCAGACCCTGAAGTTTAATTGAGGATCCGAGGCTCCTCGCAGAGCGTCGGTGATTCTCGTACGGATGGTAGTTGGTTGAATAAACAAATAGAATTTAATACGTTTCCATTGTACCTCTCGCCGATGTGTTTTTCCGCACACTGTCAATCTCTGCCACAGTAGTTTGTACTTTTTACAATAATTCATTGTCCACCGCAGTGTCAACGAACAATAATTTATTGTTTCTTGCTTTTCTCGTTTTACAAAGAAAAGTGCAAAGTAAAATTGTCAATGACACGGGATATAAAAGGGCAGATTCGTATATTCGTACAAATGACAAACGAGTTTGTCACTTATTTAACAAAATTATTATTATTATTTTTTTTTTACGAAATTTCGCTTTACGAAATTTCGAAATTAGATTCTACGAAATTATTTGTGTTTGCAGGAATTGCAAACACTCAGCGATGTTATGAAAATCTGTAATAATTCATACTCATCGTAGGCACTGAAAATGACTAATTTTCCATAATAATCCATTTCAAAATGTTATTAACACATTGTTGAAGAAAAAATTGTTCATCGAAATATGCGGTACATCGTTTTTTTTTTCGATGAAAATGATTCGTTCATTTATCGGAATACGTATGAATTTTTTTAGTTTTTTAATCTTTATTTTGATTTCTGCACATTTTTCCATGTAAAAAAACAAGAAAAAACAAAATGAAGATAAAAATCTGTAAAAACACTCTATTTTCATGCTGATTACGTCCTGGAATTTCAACATGGCGCGTACAGAGCGCGCGAATAAATAACAGCCCTCGCGTCTTACCAATAGTGGTGTACTTCTCCGCCACCCTCTTCGGTCCCTCCCCTTCGTCCGCCCATTCGTTCGTTCTAAGGTTAAAGGTCACGGCAGGACGACGGCGAACTTATCTGTGGCGTGCGCGCGCACGCTAGTTCTCTAGGGATCGACAAATTGCTCCGCGTCTTCCCCCTCGCCCCTTTCCATTGCTCGTTTCTACGCGCTCCGTTCCCTTTGCCCACTAAGGATCCTTTCTTTTGCCTCAGGGGGAGAGCAGAGCCCTCGCGCATTTGTGACTGCAAGTGAGCTCAAAAAATTTTATCTCCTTTCCCTCGAAAGCTACTTAACGGAATCAAATTTGGCGAACGGAACGCCCTTGAAACCTCGCCAAATTCGCCAAATTTCATTCCGATAAGTCGCCTTTCGGTAAATTGCGGAGAATTTTTGTTCAGAGTATGCTACGTCTTGAGTACCGCTCAACTTATATGCCGTCGAGACTCTCGCGTTAACGATTATTGAGTGATCGAACTGAAATTGGAGTAAACCGCTTGACTGTGTGAACGAAATACTAGCAAAGTATTTAAGGCCCCACAACACGGTGCAAATTGGTTTTTTTTTAAATTTTTTTTCTTTTTTCTGAATGATGCATGTGTTAAGACTGTTCTCACAAAATTTTTTGAAGAAATTTGTAAAATTGACGAAGATACAGCATTTTCTGTGAAACGGTTCGAAGCGAGCGCCGAGCGGCAGGCGTGCGGCCGACAGCCAAAAAGCCAAAAAAAGCACGCATGAGGGTCGTTTGCGTGGAAAAAATCAAAACACCAATCAATCTATGGATACTGACGAGCTGTTCTATGGTTCGGGAATAGCAGACTAACGGTGAGAAACATTATAATAACAGACAAGAAAAAATTTAGCTTTTACGTACGAATTATTCGTTACCAAAACTTTGAACGCGTTTTTCTCGAAAATACTTTTTTCAACCTTGTCGACGACATATTTAAAAAAAACTATACATCCAATTTGCATGGGCCAAATTTTAAATTGTTCGCAAAGTCAGTCTCTACGTCTCCACGTAGCGATCTTTTCATAAACGGTCCCCTTCCATTTTAAAAAAATATAAACACTACAAAAAATTTCGTGAAATTAGAAGTAAAAAACTTGCTGGTCCGCCATTTTTTTTATTTTTTGTGATATCTGGATTTCCCTACGTAATGATGTAAACCTAAGTGTCTAGTTTCTAAATAAATTTTCTTTTATTTTTCAAATGAACTGTATAGCTTTATCGATGTCGACCGCCGAGCAACAATTTAGCCCGAGTGCACTTTTTGACTGGACGTATACCGCAAACAACGCTGTGTATTAGGATAAATATTTTTTTATACACTCTTCTATATGTATCTATTGGCCACGAGAATTATTAAAAAATTTCGACACATAGTTTACTTGTAAAAAATTACGAAAAATGTACCCTCGTTCCGCGCTCACACCGTGTTGTGGGGCCTTAAGGAAAATCGGTTTAGCGGTTCGAATTGTAAAACATTTTGAATTTCCTCACATTCAAAAAAAAAAAAAAAAAAAACATTGCTCATTCATATTTTACGCTTTAACGGCGGTAAATTTTCATGGAGGAAGCCACAATAGGTCGACAAATGTTCTCGTACAAAATAAAATGTTCTCGTAGAGAGCAAAAATAAATGAGGAAGCGATATGCAAATCACGTTTGCACTCTTTTTTTCAGTTCCGAGCACCGAGATGCAGAAACATTATCGTTGAGCGATCTTTGGCATCTGCTGCGCAGCCATCAGCGTTATGAGGCTCGACCGAGGACGTTGAGTGTGTCATCATTAGTAGCGACGAATTAATTAATTACGATATAAAAACGACGAGAAGAAACATGATTCACGGAAACTTTCGTCGGGGTGAGTCGTCGTTTAACCGCCTCAAGAGATAGGAAACTCCACTTTGTATGCTCCATATAAGCGATGAGCATCCTGGATATGTGGAACACCATAGTTCACTGCGGCGAACGTGACCAGGCAGAAGCACCTGCTCCACCTGTCGCGATGACTTCGCCCTCGCCGTGCCTCGTCGACCGTGCGATTCCCAACCTCGTTCGTTTTATTCTCGTGTGGAACAGAGCTGGGCAAAAATTACACGAAAGTACGTAAAATACAAAATACAAAATACTATATGCATTTAAAATATAAAATACCATTTGTATTTTAAATACATTTGTAAGTACTTTTTTAAATACTTTTTTTAAATCAATACGGGATGTCTGGACAGGGTGGGACAGGGTGGGACAAAAGTATTTTGTATTTTGTATTTTTAAAAGTACTTAAAATACATAAAGTATTTAAAATAGATAGATAGATAGATAGATAGATAGTGTTGTTTTATTCGTGTCCTGGGGCAAGCCCCCTAAGGACACCGTGGATACATACATTCAGCGATACAAGAAAAACCCGACAATCAAGAGAGAAAAACAGGAGTAAACTTAAAACTAAACCGAAAGAAACAATAATAACAAACTAATAATAACAAAAAAAATATAAGAAAACATTAATAACAAAAGAATTAGATCATAAGAATAGGTAAGGTGAAGAAAGTAATAGCAGATGATAACAGCGCCCACGAAAAATAATAATAATAATAACCAAAAGCAGTAATAATTACGAAAAATAGTGATAAGAAGTAATATAGCGATAAGAAATAATATAAAAACATAGCCCATACTGCCCAGCTCTGGTATGGATTAGGGGGGCTTAATTCGAAATTGTGGACTCTCTCGTTACATGCAATCGTAGAATCCGATTACTCGATTTCGTAGGGTATTCCTGCGATTTTGGACGAATAAAATATCTTTGTTTTCAATATAAATTTATTGCGAAATATGGGGGTTCTAAATTTTTATTATTTGGTAGTTCAATAACTTTCACCGTAAAAAAGGCTTAGTAATATCAAGCTCACAGCTGCGGCCACGGAAAATTCGCTCGAATCAATCCGGGCGCATTTAAATAGGCTGCATCGTTGCTGCACTTTTTTTTTAATAATAGTACTTTGCGATACTAGTGCGTAAAAGCGGACTTTCGGCGAAGGTTGGAAAGTGGCTGCACGAGCCGGATCGAGCGCTACGACGGCACGAGACGAAGCCGAGTGCTGCTGTAGCGCGAGAGAAGGCGAGTGCGGCCACTTTACAACCGACGTCGGGAGTCCGCTTTTACGCACTAGTATCGCATACTACTTTTTGTGACGAATGCATGAACGGTGCCAGGTTATGTTACTGGCCGGGCGCGCCAATAAACGAAAAACAGACGGCGTGCGCATGCGCACGTAAACACTGTACGCATGCGCACAGTATTTTCGATACGCTTTTGCATTGCATAAATACTCGAAGCGTGTCGTAAATACTCATTACGACACGCTTTCAGTATTTATGTAACGCCTTCTTGAAAAACACCACTTTATATCGCGCCCGACCCCCACATAAAGCAGCACTTTTCATGCATGAATTTCAAAAAGGTTCTTTTTTAGAGGTTTTCTTTTTTAATTTTTTATTTGTTTATTTTTTTTAGTACGTAACAATCGCAGGTATCACTTTGGGATTTTTCTCTCAGAGTCTTCATATAATGCCAAATATCCCGTGAAATTTTGATCAGAATCGAAGGTGTGTTTTCAGTAGAAAACAATTATTTTAATTTTTACTTTATTTTATTTTTTCACGAAACGTGGACTTTCCCGTATCGGGAAATGATGACTCGTAATGATGACTCTAACATCATTCGAAAGTTGATGAAAAATAAAAGAATTAATGTTCCTACAAATTTTTTCAGTGACCAATATTTTCCGAGATATACTGATGTTTAAAAAAAAAACGTAAATCTTGAAGGGTGCACTTTAAAAATCTTAAAAAAACATCACAGAAGCATCCCTCAAGTAGTGCTACGAACTGGCAAATAAAAAAAAAAAAACATCTGAGCGGTCGACCGAAAAAAGTGGCCCAGTTGATAAAGAATGACTCATATATCGAATTATTTTTTGGAAAAATTGTGTTATATTGATAAGCAGCGATGTATTGATAACAATTGAACATATAAAAGCGCAATGGAACCATGTATGAAATTAATTAGTAACAAACAACGTAAATAACAATACCGGGACCCAACTTCAGATTGAGTTGGGCCAAGCTTTTTTTTTTTTTACTTTGTATGACTAGATATTTGTTTCGAACAAAGTGTTTTTTTTTTCGATGTAACCGATGTAAGCCTGAAACGTGAAATTTTCTTCGGGAGATTCGTCCAAAACTTCAAGACTTATAGTGTCGAAGCAAATTCTACGCTTCGTACAAATTGCTAGTCAATGATTTACAGTTTGTTTCTCTACACTAAATAATTATTTTTGTTACGCACAATGTGTGAAATATTTTCTTGTTTCTTTATTAATATATATTTTTTAAAAATCAAAGATTTATTAAGTTATTAAATTGTAAAAGAGATTTTACCAACGGCAGTACTTAAACTACCTCTGTACGTAAAGTATCGGAATTAAAGTACCAAATGAGTACAATTTAGCTTAACTATCGCACAGCTCTGAAATAAATAAAATTGTATATTCCGTTCGATCAAACGTATCTTCATTGGGACAACGAAATGATTTTTTTTAATGCCGATGTAACTTTTTAGTCAACTCAACTAAACATTTCCTTCGCCACCCTCAACCGCCGGATTTGGTTGATTCAAACAAATCTCGTGATCTTACCAAACCCTTTTTACGACGTAGTATACAATCGGTTTTTGTCAACGTCGCCAATTCCTTCACTTCTAATTTCGAGTTTCAGGCTCATTGAAATTGTTCACTTCGAAATGTTGACCGCCAACCGGTCGACCGAAGATTTGTTGAATATCGTAAACACGCCCTTTTTCCACGTTAACTTGAAACATGAGAGCGCCGCAACAAACTTCCGGCTATGTAGGTCAGAATCCGAGCGACGTGAAACTCTAACGTTCCTTGGATGCAATAACCTCCGTGCAATCATGGTGGGATAATGTAACAATGTGAGATATGTGGCGCTTTAGAATCCGTATGTGAGTTACTCTGCGTTTTCTCATTTTCTCGGAGAAGAAAGCAGAAGGAGCGCGGAGCACATACAGGATTGGCAAGCCCGCTTTGTAACTTTGATCATCAAAGTTGTCCCAAGTGCTATTGCCAGACAGGAGATTCTCCATTAATCGAAGTTGTTGTACGTTACACGCGATATACTACGGATGCATAACATAGAACGGTGGTTGCGCATCGGCCAATAGAGTCGGCTGTCTGATTGACGGATAACCGGTGCGAAGTTGTTAAAGCGACGTCCGACTTCCTTCCCAATGTTGGTTTTGAGGAGTCCGAACCTCGACATATGCGAATCGGGCTGTACTGCCGGAGTTACCAACACGGTCCAGTACTAAAACGAGGTTGATTGCCAAACGCTGTTCATTAGTACCGTTACCGCACTGACTGACCAATGGCTTTGTACTGGCCCAGATCTGGCGGCCAGTACTTACGGCACAACATAAACAGTACTTAGCCGACAGTCGTATGTGTATCGGGCATAGACTGAGCCGAGACTCGTCTTAAGTATCGCCGAAAAAATTCCGTCAGTACCAATCCGACATGCGAAAGAGTACTGGCGTTACACCGCACGACACTAAAGATTAGTATTGGCTGAAGAATATGACCGACGCACGGCCGACAGTCGTCTGAGTGGAGAGCACGTATTGCGATGATACTTTTGTTATTTTATCGGTGAACAAAGTGGACGTTCGCCCACGACATCGAACGACTTTGGGCCGGTACACGCTTGCGATGTTCACCCAATGTGCAACACAAGATATTGGCAAACACTGAAATTTTTTTTCAATTTCCACGACTGCTGAATGCTTTATTATTATTACAAATTTCTTTATTATAGTTTTTATCTACTGTACTGTAGTGCTGAAATCATAAGTTTGGCCAATATTATTCATTGAAGTGTAAATAAAACAAACGTAATATTAAAAATTTAGATAATCTAAAGCAATTGGTAAGTTAATATGCTATAGACGTGCAGCTTATATATATGATTCGAAAAAAATTCTCCAAGATGAGCATAGCCGAGAGGTAAGAGCGTCGACTAGTAATCCTTAGGTCGCGAGTTCGAGTTCCCATTAGCGACTAAAAAATGTATTCGAATGATTTCAATGTGCGAGGATAAAAAGCAATTGTTGAATAATAAAAAAACGTATTTGGGATTCGCGCAGATTGACAAATAAATTTCTTTATTGCTTGTTAATAATTTTTGTTCGACATTGGCGACATCGGCAGCCAACACTGGGTCAAGCTCGTTTGATAGCGTTGGGCCGATACCGGCGATTGAACTAAGGACCGATATGATCATTCCAAAGTTGGCCCAGTATTAAGGCAGGGATGTTTCTGTACCGGCTCAGAACTGACCGCCAGTTCCGGCAATGTTGGCAACAGTACTGCGCCAAGACATAGCCAATTTGTAATTCGCTCATGGGTCACTGCGTGTCATCCAGTGAGCAGGTCAAGCGCGGGAGACTTTTGTGTATGTCTTTGCGGTTTCCCGGCGACATTTTCCGCGTTGTTCCCGAAGAACAAGAGGCCACGAAGGTTCTTCACAGAAATGGAAGACGTTGCTTCGATGTAGATTCGCGGTGGGTCGTCTGGCTCAAAGGATTCGGAAGTTCGAGGCCGTTGTGTCTCCATGAGCTTCTGTCACCTAACTTCTCCCTGCACACGAAGCGGGGCCGTACACGATCTATAAATTCCTGTCGTAATGCCATATGCAAAGAGAAGACAATTTGCGATGGTAAAACAAGATGTAAATCCTAGCACTTGGAATAGGCTTGCCAACGACTTTGGGCTACTTCTCGCTACTCGGAGTTATACGAGGACGCTGAGCACTTTGCCAACACGGAACGAAATAGGCACCGCAACGTATCCGGAAAGATCGATTGGCGCACGCGGACATACCGGGTAAGATGAGAATTCTGTACACGATGTGCATGTGGCAAGGGGTTCTTCTCGTGACCGTACCGGAAAGACTTCACGTTGTCCCGAAACAGTCAACATGTAGAGTCTGAATCATCCGAAGAACCTTTATTTCCTAGCGTCACCGTTTGATCTCTACTCCTCTGCGTTAACCCTTTGAAGCATAGTGACATACTGGTATGTCACCTACTTCCACCCTGTTTTTCTTCAATAAAAAAATGTTCTTCAAAAAACAGGGTGGAAATAGGTGACATACCAGTATGTCACTATGCTTCAGAGGGTTAATGGACCTGATGCATGGCAATAAGCAACGAACAATCGAATATGTCGCGCATAGACGAAAATTGTGACCCAATCGACAAATTGTTATAGCAATAACCACCGAACACTCCAGTCACCGATAACAGTGACAGTTCTGATACTCCGATACTAGCAACTGTTGCAACACTATTCACTCCGAGTGAGCTTTTACTCTTTAAGAAAAGAGGGATTCTACCGTACCTCAGCGGAAAACTTGCCACAGTTGGGAGATCCGTTATACGGCAAAAAGTCAATTACCATATTGCGGCCACTCTTCCTCTCCCTTCTCCAATACCTCTCGCATACGGTACGAAAGTGCCGAAATACTAGATGAGTGCAATTTGCAACTCACACGAGAGTTTGAACGCCAGATTAAACCGAGTGCGCTGCACACGATGCAGCGTCATAGCCGTAGCGAGGAAGGAATGGCACGGCAACGGGCGGTTGTAAATGCTCATCTGTGCGCTCGTCGAAGCGTTTATTGTCCATTAAACATTGACGGAAGACCTCTCACACTCCTCCATGTCGAGGAACCTGGTCGTGTATCGGCATACATCGAATGGCTTTACGTAAACCCAGTATCAAGCGTGCCACATCAGGTCCTACGAAAGGGAAAACGCACGTTGCAATAACCGAAGTCTCGAATGAACGAGCACTGACACTAACTATCGTGCAAACCGACCACACAAAATAACATTTGTTGTCCGTAGCCAACTACCAACCGGCCGAGAATTTGTTTGATTGGACCAAGCGATTCATTGATTGGCTTTACGATCTGATTTCTCGACTCAACCAATCATTAGTTCGCACGGGCAATTAATTGATTCGCCGAAGTAGATTAATTTTCTGGCTCTGACAGTTGGTTGGGGCAAGCAATTATTTTTCTCAATACACGCCACTACAATGCGCGACTCTTGCACGGACAGAAACCCGACAAGTTGGACATTTGCCGAAAAGTACCGAAATGGAATTCTGTGCTCCAGCGTCAATCGTCACTGACGTCGACAACTGAGAGCGAAGAAAGTCGTCGAAACTGACACCAATCAATCCCAATACCGTGTCCAAAGTTTCTCGTCTCAATGACGAGTTCAGCACCATCAGAATGTAAGGGAAAAGTTGTGTGGTTTCCCGGACGCATCTTTACTCCGATAGTCTGACTTCAGTCGCTTTCGGTCCTTTCATCTTGTTTCCAAAGTCAATCAAAGAAGCGCATCGGCACATGCGCTCCCTTTCTCTACTGGCCGACTCAGGAGAGATCCAGGTTCGTCGGTGGGGTTACATGAGCAATTGAGACGGTTTGCTTCTTTGAAGTTCAATTTCGCTCGCCTTTCGGCCGGCTGAATGGAAAGAGGACGAGGAGATCGAAAGAAAAATGTGTAGACTGGGCTCTGCAAGGGAGTGAACTTTAGGCAAGCAGAGAACTTTAGCCCGAGTACCTCGTGAATCATCTCGAAATTCAAGACTCGCCATTCTGTTTTCTCCGTCCATATTGAAGCGTCAATTATCATTTTCGGAATGAGTCATCAAAGAAAACCTGCGTCGCGAGCAAAATCTTGATCAAAAAGTTTTCAGTCACATGTTCAGATTCATGTTCATATGAGGTCAGGTAGTTTGTTTTATTTTTTAATGAAACGTCAATTTGATGGTGTAGTATACAAAATTTTAATTAACATGTCAGTATTATGTGGCAAAATGTTTGTGAAAGGATCCCTAATGAGTCATAATTATCAGTGCATTCACTTTAGCAGAGTAGAGTCTGCCACGCGCTATATAACTGTGGAATACGACAGCGGACTTATATGTATCACATACATAACTGCGGTGGCGCCGTCGTCTACTGTCATACAGACCGACGCCCGAGACTGTGAGCCCATGGGGTGAACACAGTGAGCGCACCTAACTAGCAGTGCCAGGAATGAAAGCTTCCAGCCTCGACGACCGCGCGGATGCCGGATCGATCCCTCGCTCGGTGTGACGTCACTATAACCCGTCCCCCCGCCCTTCTCCTCGCGCTCTGATCCTTCTCAACCCCCGTCGCCAACCTAGTTCTCGACGAGGGTTGTTGCTCCTTTATATCAGCCTTCACCGGGCTTTGTTGCGACCGTTCGTGGTCCACCTCCAGTACGGTATACACGCCATTCTTGCGGATACGATAAACCTTATTAATCGTCCCCTTTCCAACAATCCAAACGTAACCTCCATAAACTATATTAAAACATTCGATCAGACTCGACAAGGGATTCGATCAGGATGCTCCGGAAAAACTCCGGTTTCGTTCGCTCCAACTTAAGTATTCAAGAATACCGAACCGAATATCGACATATCATATGTCTGGAACATTTTTGCCCTCCACACGAGGTGATTCGGGCTTTACTCATGGTCAAGAGACTTTTTACTCGGGAATTCTGATCACGGATTCTATTGGGAGCACTCCCCGGGGATCCTCCCCAGTTCCCCCATCGATTTTTGTCTCACCGTCTCTGAAGGCTACGGTTTACCTAAGAATGTCGTAACGCTCTCCATCACAGAGTGACAAGGAACGTTTTGGACATTAAAAAATATTATTTCAATCCAATAGTTAACTTAGGTATCTAGGCGTACAGGCATCCAGGCATCCAGGCATCCAGGCATCCAGGCATCCAGGCATCCAGGCATCCAGGCATCCAGGCATCCAGGCATCCAGGCATCCAGGCATCCAGGCATCCAGGCATCCAGGCATCCAGGCATCCAGGCATCCAGGCATCCAGGCATCCAGGCATCCAGGCATCCAGGCATCCAGGCATCCAGGCATCCAGGCATCCAGGCATCCAGGCATCCAGGCATCCAGGCATCCAGGCATCCAGGCATCCAGGCATCCAGGCATCCAGGCATCCAGGCATCCAGGCATCCAGGCATCCAGGCATCCAGGCATCCAGGCATCCAGGCATCCAGGCATCCAGGCATCCAGGCATCCAGGCATCCAGGCATCCAGGCATCCAGGCATCCAGGCATCCAGGCATCCAGGCATCCAGGCATCCAGGCATCCAGGCATCCAGGCATCCAGGCATCCAGGCATCCAGGCATCCAGGCATCCAGGCATCCAGGCATCCAGGCATCCAGGCATCCAGGCATCCAGGCATCCAGGCATCCAGGCATCCAGGCATCCAGGCATCCAGGCATCCAGGCATCCAGGCATCCAGGCATCCAGGCATCCAGGCATCCAGGCATCCAGGCATCCAGGCATCCAGGCATCCAGGCATCCAGGCATCCAGGCATCCAGGCATCCAGGCATCCAGGCATCCAGGCATCCAGGCATCCAGGCATCCAGGCATCCAGGCATCCAGGCATCCAGGCATCCAGGCATCCAGGCATCCAGGCATCCAGGCATCCAGGCATCCAGGCATCCAGGCATCCAGGCATCCAGGCATCCAGGCATCCAGGCATCCAGGCATCCAGGCATCCAGGCATCCAGGCATCCAGGCATCCAGGCATCCAGGCATCCAGGCATCCAGGCATCCAGGCATCCAGGCATCCAGGCATCCAGGCATCCAGGCATCCAGGCATCCAGGCATCCAGGCATCCAGGCATCCAGGCATCCAGGCATCCAGGCATCCAGGCATCCAGGCATCCAGGCATCCAGGCATCCAGGCATCCAGGCATCCAGGCATCCAGGCATCCAGGCATCCAGGCATCCAGGCATCCAGGCATCCAGGCATCCAGGCATCCAGGCATCCAGGCATCCAGGCATCCAGGCATCCAGGCATCCAGGCATCCAGGCATCCAGGCATCCAGGCATCCAGGCATCCAGGCATCCAGGCATCCAGGCATCCAGGCATCCAGGCATCCAGGCATCCAGGCATCCAGGCATCCAGGCATCCAGGCATCCAGGCATCCAGGCATCCAGGCATCCAGGCATCCAGGCATCCAGGCATCCAGGCATCCAGGCATACAGGCATACAGGCATACAGGCATACAGGCATACAGGCATCCAAGCATCCAAGCATCCCAGCATCCAAGCATCCAATCATCCAAGTACCGAGTTCATCAATATGTTATTCGAGCACTTGAAGTGTTTCTTCCAGCTCTGGATTATTTTCAAATATCGACGTTGAGCTCTGTTGATGTGTGAGAGTATAATCATAAACACGCTGCGAAACACACTGAGCAGTACGTGCAATTTCCAAATGGGGAATGACTCCTCCGAGGCGAGACTCCTCCGAGCATAGCTACTGTAATTCTGTGTATCCGATGTTGACTTTCCGCGGATGTAGGGAATGCCGGTATGACTCACCAGGTATTCCCTTGGCTATAGTGCAGTCACAACACCAACCCCCGAGGCTCCTTTTCCATTACGTTATGGCGTATGGAACACCAGAGGCATCAAGCTGGATCTCAATCCCGCTATCTTTCGCGCCCTCATTTCGTACCGGCCCGAGCTTCCCGTTATCACCTTCCACGTATTCCCAAAAGAAATAATATTTCGGATCTCCGTCGCAGCTGCATTATGTGGATCCACGTCCCAGATACACTCCAGACTCTTGCCAGGCTTCATTTACCTCTTTGGTAACGTATTTTTTCACGTCCCATTCGTCAGAGTTTATTTCCGAATGTTTGGCGAAATTCAATCCGATAAGTAAATATGCTGCATCTCATTGACGTGTAACGTATCGAAAACTGGCCAGAATAAACGGCGTATTGCATATTGAGCCATCCATTCCTTATTGTGTCGGAAACGAAAAAGAAAATCATTCACCAAATGTCGATACATTTTTCATCCCTCCTGCCGACTCTCAGCCCCCCCCCCCCTCCCCCCCTACACCCCCTTCCCGGCGTCGCAGTATGATATTTCTAGTTTCTTGGGCTACGAGAAGTGAAAATGCCGGATAATTTATAAACCAAGATATATACTTTTAAAAAATAAGAATAGAAACTGGTATGCCGAGTATTTGAAATGTGCTTTCCGAATCAATGAAAAAGATGTTTATGTCATAAATGTAATATGAAGTTTTATGCATATGCAGTCTATGAAATTTAATTGACAGGTATGTAAGAATATTGCGTTACTGGTACAATCAAAACCATATTCTTTCTATAATATTTGTAATAATAACAAAATTTTCATATACGGACATTTTAATTTTCAATGCCATCACCGGTAATTTTAATACACAGTTATGGCACTTAAGATTAAATTATAAAAATTCAAATACAACGTATACGAATTCTAATTTCATATACCGAGGTTCTATAGTTTTATATAACTTTGTATATTAAACGTGTTGTAAATTTCATAAGAATTCTTTACAGCCATTATTAGGCTTGACAAGTGTTGTCAAGAGATTTTTTTTGTCGATTCGAGAACACAAGGAGAACGCAAGGAAACGCCCAAAGTCACGCGATCGTTGTGAAACGCCTAACATCCGTCTTTTGACGTTTGGGCATGCCGGAGTTAAAGAACCATTATTACCTTGCCCGATAATAGATGACCGTCCCACCCGGCATTGTCAGATTTGTCTGCTAATGGGAAATACTTTTTTTTATTGCCATCAATTAAGGCTGTTCCCCGTCAAGGATTTCCGTACCTCATTTGCGAAACCTTCGGAGGTACATTATCCACACAGTATAATACTATGGCGTATTCTAATGTTGTGCCGTGCTCCCGCATGCAGACTGTATTACAAGCATCCGAGCATCCGAGCATCCGAGCATCGAAGCATCCGAGCATCCGAGCATCGGAGCATCCGAGCATCCGAGCATCGGAGCATCCGAGCATCGGAGCATCCGAGCATCGGAGCATCCGAGCATCGGAGCATCCGAGCATCGGAGCATCGGAGCATCGGAGCATCCGAGCATCCGAGCATCCATCCAACCAACCATCCAAGCCTAACACCAGTCTTTCGCCGTTTGGGCAGTCGGGAGTAAAAAAACCATTACCCTGGCCGATAATGTATGACCGTCTCGCCCGGCATTGTCGGATGGCTCTCCTAATGGGAAATACTTTTTTTTTTTTGTCGCGCTTAATTAACGCTGTCCTCCGTCAAGGATTTCTGTATCACATTTGTGAAACCTTCGGAGGTACATTATCCGCACAGTATATAATATGACGTATTCTAATGTTTTACCGTACCGCCGCGTGCAGACTGTATTGTGAATGTTCATCCTCGCTTATCCTCCCACTATTCTTTCCGTGGGGCATAACCGCAGCTGTCAGCGTTGGTTTATATTAAACTGCATTGTCACTTTCAGGAATAACGGGACAACGCACCGAAGTAATTCCATCATCGCCGGGCGATGCTGTTGCTCCCGTTGGCTCCGTATTCGTTACGTCCCAGCTCCGAGCTCATCTCGACGGTCCGTCGACCAAAGCGACATTTTTTTCATTATAGGTCCGGATCGTCGGCAAAGGTTGCAGGCTCGAGCGATACGGCGACCGCCGCCCGGAAACTCCACGGCTCACACTATAGACGCATGAGAACTAGCGACAAAAACGGAATGTTTTTTTTCCATTTGTTCCGCTCATTGTTTCCTATCTCATTCGACGCCTTTTGCCTACAAAATTCCAAACGAGATGGCTATCTATTGCTACCAGCCACGCACTTTCTGGCATGGCTGTACATTGATAATGCGAAGATGCTTTTCAGGAAAATACTAGCGAAGTAAGGCAGTATGAGCGCATAGGCTGACACCACGTAAGATTAAAGCTGAATTGAGAGGAAATTGCGAATACTTCTCTATGGGATAAGAATCTGAAAAAAATAAAATAAATAAAGCGTATGGAAGCTGTTGAAAATCCTGATTTATGCATAACAATAATTGCAGTTTTAATAATGAATTAAATAATATTTATATGAATAAATATTTATATAAATCAAGTACATTGTTACTTAAATGAAATAAATATTTATTTAAATCAAATAAATATTTATTTAAATCAAATAAATATTTCACTTGATCTAAATAAACGGTGGCCGGTGAAATTGATTGTCATTGCTAATTGTTACGACTGTTGCCACAAGACGTGTTTTGCCACAAGACGTGTTTTGCCACAAGACGTGTTTTGCCACAAGACGTGTTTTGCCACAAGACGTGTTTTGCCACAAGACGTGTTTTGCCACAAGACGTGTTTTGCCACAAGACGTGTTTTGCCACAAGACGCGTTTTACCACAAGACGCGTTCTGCCACAAGACGCGTTCTGCCACAAGACGCGTTCTGCCACGAGACGCGTTCTGCCACGAGACGCGTTTTGCCACAAGACGCGTTCTGCCACAAGACGCGTTCTGCCACAAGACGCGTTTTGCCACAAGACGCGTTCTGCCACAAGACCTGTTTTGCCACAAGACCTGTTTTGCCACAAGACCTGTTTTGCCACAAGACCTGTTTTGCCACAAGACGCGTTTTGCCACAAGACCTGTTTTGCCACAAGACGCGTTCTGCCACAAGACCTGTTTTGCCACAAGACCTGTTTTGCCACAAGACCTGTTTTGCCACAAGACCTGTTTTGCCACAAGACCTGATTTGCCACAAGACCTGTTTTGCCACAAGACGCGTTCTGCCACAAGACGCGTTCTGCCACAAGAGCCAACGTCCGGCTCCGTTCCGCGGGCCGGACGTTGGCTCGCCGAACGTTCCCATTGTCGGCGAAGAATATGGGATAAGTGACGAAGCGAGTGTCCTCGTGACTTTTTTTGTTTCGTTCTCCTCGCGGAACGCTCATTGTAATTGCAGAACAAAGACAGTGTCTCCGGGCCGAACGAAAGGAGAAGCCGCGTCAGGAGACAACCGGGAGGAAGCCGTTTATGCGTTTCCAGACGACAAACAGCTTTCGCCCTGACACCGAGTTGAGCCGGATTGTTGAACTTCCGGCGTGTAAGCGCCGTTCTCGACTGTAATACATAGTACAAAGTGGAAAAGTCAGAAGAGGTGAAGATGGCGAAGGTGAAGGAGCGGCGCGGTGAGCGTAATGCACAGGTACTCACAATAGTGGGACGCAAAAGTCTCACACAAGAGCTGCGGACACTCGAGCCGGAGACCTGCGCGCGGAATTGTGGGACCGCGAAACGGCGGCCCCGGCACGAGCAATCGAGAGACGGAAATAATTTTGCGGCCCGGCAAAATGGGAATGTTAATGCGGTTCGCGTAACCCGCGGTAGTCGGTGAGATTCGCGAGATCGCTGTGCACGGCGCTGCGCCGTGCACACAAAGTCCACTCGAGCGAACTTAGGCCAACCCGCAGATGTGGGATTGCACGAGATGATACGGTAGGCGAACAACGCGCAGGCCCGGCGACACGATATGGCGATGACAAGTGCCACTTTACCCAAATGTCACGGGCGGCGACGTTTTTTTTTTTTTTTTTTTTTTCTCCTCGTGAACACACACAACGAGGCGGAGCGGTGCGGAGAACGGCGGCAAAAAAAAAAAAATAGGAGGGCGAACTATTCAGCGAGTAGTCTCGTGACCCCGAATAACACGCGAGTCGTGGGAGGGTAGACAAAAGGTTCGGGAATGTATGCATGTGGAAAACCCCTCCGCGGGGCACATTTTTGTTTCGGATTAATTGCGTATTGTCGAAGAATGTTTGTCTACGTGGCATTGTTTCGCGAGTGAATGTTATCGATTAAGCTACTGAAAGTACGTTTTTTTTTTTCATCGAATCATTGAGAAACGATACATTTGTTGATACACTGAATACATCTATTCAGTTAATCGATATTTATTGGCCAATTTTGTTTTGGGCCAATCAAGAGATCAATGATTGATAGTGATTATTTGTTGGGCCAACGAATTGATCGGTTGAGCTGCCAATTGATTGATTGCTCAGTAACTGATTTGTTGGGTCAACCAAATATATTTCCCAGTTGGATCAACCAAATATATCCCAGGTGACGAATTCGTTGAGAAACGATAAATTTTTTGACCCAATCAATAAATCTATTCAGTTAATCGATATTTATTGGCCAAGTTTGTTTTGGGCCAATCAAGAGATCAATGATTGGCGATGATAAATTGTTGGGCCAACGTAGCGATCGGTTGAGATGCAAATTGATTGATTGTTTACTAACTGATTTGTTGGATCAACCAAATATATCCCAGGTGACGAATTCATTGAGAAACGATAAATTTGTTGACCCAATCAATAAATCTATTCAGTTAATCGATATTTATTGGCCAAGTTTGTTTTGGGCCAATCAAGAGATCAATGATTGGCGATGATAAATTGTTGGGCCAACGTAGCGATCGGTTGAGTCGCCAATTGATTGATTGTTAACTAAATAATTAGTTGGTTCAACAAATTGTTGGATCAATCAAATATATGGCTGAGAGCGAATGATTCGAAATATTCGTGTTTTTGTGATATTCATGAATATTCGTATTATTCGAATTTTGTAAATTATTCAAAGTTTTGAATATTCAATTTAAATTTTGAATTGAATATCAATATTGAATTCAATTCAAAATTTTGAATTGAATATCAATATTCAATTCAATTCAAATTTAGAATTGAATATCAATATTGAATTGAATTCAATTCACCCGCTATTCGCACCGACCTGGTGATAAATTTTCTTACCGACGTGGCGATATCGACGGCTAACAGCGCTACTGCATGGCTTTCACTTCCCTGAAACTCTTGCGAGAGGTTCAGTTGGTGAAACACACTGAGCGGAGACTTCTTGTCCTCCTGTCAGGGCGGTGATTAATCACTCGCTCGTCACTTCCACCCCTTAGGCCGATAGCCGAGAGCTCTCCTCGTAAAAGCCGAGAACAGCCAGACCGAACGAAGTGCTTCTCATGGTCGTAAGATCGCGGGGACTCCGACCGAAAGGATTGAGGAAGTAAGCAGCCAGAAAAAGTCAACGAGAGCTCCATTCATCTCGATGCGCGGACTCTTTGCGAAGCATTAGCTCCCGCTTCTGCCATTGTCTTTACTCGCGGCGGACCACTTTATTCGACGGGCCGGAGAACAATTCGCTGCCGCGACTGACCGTCGCCATGTTGACTTTCGCTAATCGTTTTCCTGCCGATGGAAAGATCCATCGTCCGTGAAATTAAGTGATTACCTTGGAGAGGATCGCAGGCTGGTTTAGTCGTTAAGTCGGATCGAGACCAACTGTACAACTGCCCAGTCTACACGAAGATAGGTCTACACAAAAAGTATGCACCAATCAACTGTACGCATAGAGGCAGCTCTACATCCAAAAACTCTGCACTGAAAAACGTACACAGCCTAACTATGGACGACGAAGGGTCTGCACAAAAGTATGCACCGTATTGCTGTACACGAAATCAATTCTACACCAAATAACCGTACACTGGAAACTTTACACCGACCAATTGCATAAATTAGACACCGAGCAACTGTACACAAGGGGAAAAAAACACGACACGACGAAAGTTCGACACCAAAAACTCGACACTGCGAACGGTCAACACCGGAAATTCGACACCGAACTTCAGACTACTGTACACAACTCCATATAAATAAGTATATACTGAATTTTTTCACTTTTTACAGATAAAGTATATGATTTTCGTGTCAGTCACTGTTGAAAGTCTCACAGAAGCAACCTAACAGATATTTTTACCATACATTTTGCCACACATACATACACCATACATAGACAGATCAAATATATTTTATCTGTAAAAAGTGAAAAATTCAATATATACTTATTTATATGAAGTTGTGTACGATAGTCTGTTGTGTCGTGTCGAGTTCTCGGTGTCGACATTTTGCAGTGTCAAGTTTTTGGTGTTGAACTTTCGTCGTGTAGTATTTTTCGCCTTATGCACAGTTGCTGAGTGTCCAGTTATTGCGGTTGATCAGTGTAAAGTTTTCGGTGCACGGATATTTGGTGTAGATTTGATTTCGTGTAGAGTCATTCGGTGCACACTTTTGTACAGACCCTTCGTCGTTTATAGTTAGGCTGTGTACGATTATCAGTGCAGAGTTTTTTTGGTGTATAACTGCCTCCGTGTACGGTCGTTCGGTGTATACTATTTGTGTAGACCTGTCTTCGTGTTGACTTGGCAGGTGTACAATTGGTCTCCACCCATGAAGTCTCCGGACTTTGGTGCAACAAATGAAAATAATATAAATACGGCATCGCATTTTTTTTTTTTTTCACCCAATGATCACGCACTAAAGACCGATTACGTCAACCGTTCACGTACCGGTGTCTCGCTCACACACACACCCGGAAAAAAAGTTTATTGATCCATAATGTTTGTCGACTCGGTTCTTATTCCTCGTCAATTATAAATAGTTAGACGTGCCATTAAAGATTCCCCATCTTTTTACCGTTCGATTCAGTTTCCATTTATTTCCAATGGTAAGAAATACCATTTCAGTTGTTCCAGTTATGCTCCAATGGACTGCTATTAATAACGAAGGGAAAAAGTAGCATTTGTCACGTCCCATTAGCTTGTAAGTGAACTACCATTAATAACCAATGGGGAAAAGTACCATTTAAAATTTTCCACTGATTTGCCAGTGGAGTTCCATTGAGAATGAATGATAGACAGTACCGTTTCAAGTTTCCCCATGAATTTCCATTAGGATCCCATTGATTACCTTTGGATACCATTCATTACCATTAAACGCCCAATGGAAAACTTTGTCAAGGGTTCCTCGTGAATTGTAAATAGTTAAACGTGCCGCTAAAGATTCTCCAGCTTTTTACCGTTCTATTCAGTTCCCATTTATTCCCAATAGTAAGAAATACCATTTCAGGTGTTCCAGTTATGCTCCAATGGACTAGCATTAATAACGAAGGGAAAAAGTAGCATTTGTCACGTCCCATTGACTTGTAAGTAAACTACCATTAATAACGAATGGGGAAAAAGTACCAGTTGAATTTTCCCAGGAAGTCCCCATTGGTCTGCTATTGGTAACGAATGGGAAACGTACCGTTTGAAATTGCCCACTGATTTGCCAGTGGAGTTCCATTAAAACAGAATGTTAGAAAGTGCCGTTTCAATTTTCCCCCACGAATTTCCATTGGGATCCCATTGATTACCTTTCGTTACCATTCGTTACCATTAAACGCCCAATGGAAAACTTTGCCAATGGATATGCGGCATCATTTGCGATTGTACGTAGAAGTGGGAATCGCCGGCGTGATTCTTCAGTATGTCAACGCGAACTTTTAACCGGATTTCCGCAATTGTGGTTTATTACTGGGCGACTTTTGTTCGGGTTATCAGAGTACCCGAATTTATCCGAGTAACCGAGTAATTGTGCCCGAAGCTTTAAATCTGGGTACCCGAAATTACCCGTGCATCCGAAACGGTCCGAGTTTCCGGATTCAAAACTACCCGGGTACGCGAATAGTTTCGGGTAATATCGGGTAATTGCGGTAATGCTGCAGCCGAATATATAACAGACTTTCATTTTATTTGGGGATTAATGAAACGATTAAATGAATGCGAAAGAAGAGAGAATGTGAACAAATACGTGTAACACCGGAGATTCTGATTTGAAGCACTATTATTACGAAAATTATTTTTTTGTAACTCATGCATGAAAAGTGCTGCTTTATGTGGGGGTCGGGCGCGACATAAAGTGGTGTTTTTCAAGAAGGCGTTACATAAATACTGGAAGCGTTGCATAAATACTCGAAGCGTGTCGTAATGAGTATTTACGACACGCTTCGAGTATTTATGCAACGCAAAAGCGTATCGAAAATACTGTGCGCATGCGCACAGTGTTTACGTGCGCATGCGCACGCCGTCTGTTTCTCCTTTATTGGCGCGCCCGGACAGCAACATAACCTTTCATGCATTCGTCACAAAAAGTAGTATGCGATACTTGTACGTAAAAGCGGACTCCCGACGGCGGTTGTAAAGTGGCCGCACTCGCCTTCTCTCGCGCTACAACAGCACTCGGCTTCGCCTCGTGCCGTTGTAGCGCTCGATCCGGCTCGTGCGGCCACTTTCCAACCTTCGCCGAAAGTCCGCTTTTACGCACTAGTATCGCAAAGTACTATTTCATAATAATCTTCGATTAATGGTAATTATTAAAATTCAAATGCAATGTATATGAATTCTAATTTCATATACCGAGGTTTTACATTTCATATAACTTTGGGTAGCAAACGTGTCGTAAATTTCACAACATTTTTAACATTGCATGGTTGTGTAAATGTCCGCCGTTTCAGACACAACTCTTAAACGCCCGGTAATAGGAGCATTTACCTTGCATATTTTTGCAGCTACACAGTCAAAAAAAAATTGTACTTTTTACAACAAATTATTGTCCGCAAATGTCCACGACTTTTTATTTGTTAATTTTCTAGTTTTACACAAAAGTACAAACTAAAATTGTCAACGATACAGGAAATGAAAGGACGGCTTCGTATATTCAAATAAGTGACAAACAAGTTCGTCACTTATTTAACAAAATGATTTTAACGAAATTTCCCATTCCTATTTTACGAAATTATTTTTTACTCTGTATAATCTAATTCCAAGTTTTTTTTCCCCAGTCTTATTCCAAGCTAATTCCGCGCTAATCTTATTCCAAGTGTTATTTCTAAAAGGCACGACACGCCTTGCCGAAGTGTCATGGACCTTGGTCCTTCAACCCCCCGATTCAGAATAGTGTCACATCGACCGACCCTACAACGTGAATTCTCGAGTTAGGTGAGTCCGAACCGAAACGTCACAGTCACTCGGAGCGGAACGAGAAAGGATCACGGCAGAAGCGTAATTCTGTCCATCGGCGCGTCTCTCCCGTTCGAAAACCGTCACCAACATTCCGGCCCTCCGCCCGACTTTTCACAGCAAACACCAAACAGAACTCTCGTGCTTCATGCTGAAGTGCAAAAATTTTCAAACCCCGCATGATGTTCTCTCGTTGGTTGGTCGAAAAACAGTTTTTTGTTTCTACCCACTTCAACTCTACCGTCACGTTTATGACATTCGAGAGTTGCGACCCATTCATTGTTGACGTCGGACTCAACGACCCGATAGTGTCGGTTGATGTCAGCCAGCTCCGTGTTCGCCTTGCGTACCAATTATCATTCCACCATTTTTTCTGTTTATTTTAAATCCTCCCCGTTCTCCCCGCACACCTCGACGGATCGCCGACCTTTCGACTCTCCGTTCGCACGAGACTCCCTCATCGAAACGGCGCCTCGCTCGTCTGAACGCGGCGCCATTGAATGCATCGCATCTAATGTGAGAGTGCCGTGAACTCCGCAAACGAAGACACCTCGCATGCCGCACGGTAAGATAATTGAAGCGCCACGAGGGATGAAAGACCAGGTGAGAAACACCAGCGCGTCTTGTCCGCGTTTCACCAGGACAGAAACTGGCTCATCCCGCCAACCATGGAACCATACACCGAGAAAAATAGATTGTAAGATTCGTAATGTCTAAGATAGCGCAAATATTAATTGCAATCGTCACCATGTGGATATTACTGTGTACAAAGGGCAATCGTATGATATTGTTCCCGCCGCTGTTCACTTATTGTAGAGATGAATTCCCTCACCGAAAAGAACTACTGAAAACTACTGCAAAATACTACTGGCAGTATCAGTAGTTAACTACTAATAAACTACTGAATTACTGCCCAGTGCAAATTGGCGGACTACTGAAAACTACTCGAAGTTTTGAGCAGTTAACTACTGAACACTACTGGGTGTTTTGGGTAGTTAACTACTACTGAGTAGTTAACTACTCCAAACTACTATGAATGTCCAGTAGTTAACTACTAGGAATTCCCGCAGTTTTCAATAGTTCACTACTGGGAATTCACGTAGTTTCCAGTAGTTCCCAGCTGGGATTTTGCCCTCACCGAATGGAACTACTAGGGGTCCAGTAGTGACTACTGGAGGTTCAGTAGTCATTACACATGGAGTTACTACTGCCTAGTTACTCCTCAACAGTCAGTAATTATTACTGAGGACGTAGTAGTTGCTGCATCAGTAATGACTACTTATAAGTAGTTCTATTTCAGGATTCGGTAGTTAATGCATAAGCAGTTATTGCAGATAAGTAATTACTACTCGAGACTGCAGTAGTTCCTGTATAAGTAGTTACTATCTCTGTGTAGTTATTCATTGAATTTCAACATTCAAATAGTAACGACACAGAAGTGGTAACTACTTATACAGGAAATACTGCTGTCTCGAGTAGTACTTACTTATCCGCAATAACTGCTTATGCATTAACTACTGAATCCTGGAATAGAACTACATATAAGTAGTAATTACTGATGCAGGAACTACCACGTCCTCAGGAATAATTACTGACTGTTGAGGAGTAACTACTAGGAAGTAGTAACTACATGTCTAGTAATTACTGCAACGCCAGCAGTGACTACTGAGACTCCAGTAGTCACTACTGGACCCCTAGTAGTTCTTTTCGGCGAGGGTTACTAATGTTTACTCAATAGGGAATAGACACTACAATCGCAGATATTCTCGAATACGAATGTCGCATTATAAACTACTTTCGGTACATTATTACTAACTGAATACTAATAATTATATGCACATATATTACCTGAAACAATCCACGTAGTGGCTAATAGTAAATATTATGTAGAACATGTAGGTGGCAATGGCAGTGTTCTGATGTGTATTGGATATTAATTTTGATATAAAGCGTTGTTTCATTATTGATATCCTGATAATATTTCTTATCCCAATAGCAATTGCAATGAAGGGATGTACACTGAAAGAAATATATGTTACTGGGTACAAGAAAAATACTACCCAGTAGCATATTTTATATTTCGTATAGGGATATGATCAATAATGGTACAGGTAGGTATCCGTTTATAGTATTGATAATATCCAATACCATCTACACATAATAATAATTCCAACAACCTCGCATTGCTCACTTCAGTACATCCGTATTATTCTGAAGATTGATATTTTTTTAACATGTGAGATACTAACAAACTTTACAATCTCGTATTATCTCGTTATGCTCTTTTGCTTTGTTGCTTTTGTTTTTTTATGCTCGTTGTTGTATTTTTGAGGCACGGTGGCCTTAGGGGGCTTGCCCCCAGGACACGAATAAACGACACTATCTATGTATCTATTGCATTGTTGAACATCTTCGTGTACCATTGGCTATACATGTTTTATTGTGCTCACAATAAACAACTTTCGAGTTGTTTCGATATTTCAATGTCACATCATCGAAGTTGAGCCTGGGTTAATGACGGAGAATAACTTATATGTCCCACTCATGATTACACATATCAATAAGCGATTGTAGCGTAGCGGTAAGGTACTAGGTCAGAATGCGTTACGTTCGTGGTTCGAGGCCCGCTCGGATACATAGAATTTTAATTTGTAAAAATTGTGTTATATTGATAATTAGCGATGTACCGGTAACAATTGAGGCATATAAAACACGATGAAATCATGTATGAAATTAATTAGTAAAAAATAACGTAAATAACAGTATTCGGACCCAACTCCAAATTGACTTGGGCTAAATTTTTATTACTATATGCATTATTATATCAAGATATTTGATAGTATAATTCGAGATTGCACAGAGTGTTAGTATCTTTTATCAAATCGAATTAAAAAAAAAATCATTTATAGCCAACGGTATACGAAGATATTAAACAGTTGCAATACGAGATTGTAAAGTTTGTTAGTATCTCGGATGTTAAAAAAAAAAAAAACATGAGCCTTCAGTATAATACGGATATACTGAAGTGAGCAATGCGAGGTCGTTGGAATTATCATTATCCGCATATGGTATTGGACAATATATCATCAATACTATAAACAGATACTTACCTTTACAATAATCCGTTCTATTCCTGTACGAAATATAAAATATGCTACTGGGTAGTATTTTTCTGCTATCCAGTACAATATATTTCATTCAGTGTAGAAAATTGATAAGAAACGTACCAACATAAGGCGTCGTTCGAGAACACGCGAGGACCGAGCTCGGAAACATTGTTCGCGCCGAAGCACATTCTCTCATCGTCGGTCCCCTCGCCGACGGAGGGACACGCACACATCGTGTTAGATATACACGGAGATAGAGGAGGTCGAGCCAGGATCACGGAGAGAGGACGGCGTAAGACCGGAGGCCCATACAAGGATTTTCATATTTATGTGAGAACCAATTAGTTGATGCGTTAGTTACTGACATAGGCCGCTTCTCCTTCGACCCCCAACCGCCCCCCCCCCCGCCCCCTTCGCCCCGCCAACGGATGGTTTCACCCTGCGTTCCGTTCGCCCCTCGTCTAATAGCGTAATAGATTGGCGGCTGGCTTCGTTCCAGGTTCCACGTTCGTTACGAGACGTCGACCGGGGAGAGGCAGAGAGACGATGACCCGCCTCTCCCTGCAACCTTCGTCGTCGGTCCCACCGACCTGGTGGCCACCCTTCCTTCTTTCGCGTGAAAAAGTAATGTGACTTTCATAGGTCCCGGGCTTGTTCTCTCCTGCTCTTCCGTTTTTTTTTTTTTTTTTTTTTGCTCTGGCAATCCCCGGGTCGCGCGACGAAGCGCTCGCCGCGCACGTCGTCCTGGCTGCTCCCCTCGATCATCTCGTTAGCCCCTCCACTTCCACTCTCCATTCCTCCGAGTAATTCGGCCCGAGTTCGACGGAAAGCCACGCAACCTGCTAACCGAGCTAGGGTGAACGGACGCGACCGATGGCTGGACGATGCCTGCCTGATGCTGTCGACATTGGCGAGCTTGGCACGATCGGCGATGTATTGGATGACAAGTGGTTGCGAATATTGACAGGCGACACTGGCACGCAGTGATGCCAGATTCCCCCACTCTTTTTCTCCCTCGCCTATCTTGTGCCGTGTTAAAAAAAAATCCCTCCGAGGGAAATTTCCCTCCAATCTGGCGTCACTGCCCCAAAGCCTATCAAGAGGTAAGACGGTCTTGTGGACTGCTCCGGGGCGGAGTAGAAATCCCAAAGATGGATGTGATTGTGGCCGATGTTCTTTAACGATGTATGCGTTTGTTTCGGCAATGGTACACCGAAAGTACCAAGTGGTTTGGTAAGATCAAACAGGATTTCTTTGAATCAACCTAATCCGGCGGTTGCGGATGGCGAAGGAAATATTTAGTTAAGTTGACTGCAAAGTTACATCAGCATAAACAAAAAAAAATCATTTCATTGTCCCAACTAAGAATATGTTTGATCGAACAGAATAGGCAATCATATCGAAAGAAAACTTTTCATCGAAACAAATATCTAGTCCCACAAAGGAAAAAATATTTGGCCCAACTCAATTTAGAGTTGGGCCCCAGTACGGTTATTTACGTTATTTGTTACTAATTAATTTCATACATGGTTACATCGTGTTTTATATGTTCAATTGTTATTAGTATATGGCTACTCGTCAATATAACACAATTTTTATAAATTAAAATTCTATATACCCTAGCGGGGCTCGAACCCCGAACCTAACGCATCCTTACCTAGTACCTTGCACTACGCTACAATCGCTTATTGATATGCATGATTTTGAATCGGATATATAAGTTATTCTCGGTCATTAACTTAGATTCCACTTCGATGATTTGATAATTGAAATATCGAAATAACTTGAAAGTTGTTTATTGTCGGTATAATATTTGTCGATCAATCGATCAATCGATCAATCGATCAATCGATCAATCGATCGATCGATCAATCGATAAATCAATAAATAATAATAAACACTTGTAAAATAATTGCAGCTGGTAGATATTTGAAAATTATAAGGAGGCCCCAGAACCAGGGTCGAAACCTCTAAACAGGAATTTTATTGATCACCTGTCCGACCGTTACCATTGTGTTAAAAATGTTAAATATTCGGACAATTCTTTTTCAACAATTTATTGTCCGCAAACGAGCAGAATATTTTATTTGTTCATTTTCCAATCCGACCATCCGGTTTCTTGTTTTACAACAAAAGATACAAAGTAAAATTGTTATTGCCACGGGAAATAAAAGGATATATTTGGATATTCAATGCTTAACAAGCGAGTGTGTCACTTATTTAACAAAATTTTTCTTTCTTTATGAAACTTCGTATTCCGATTATAGGAAATTATTTTTTACCTTCTATTGGTGTACAAATTCGGGTATTTGACCATCGTCTCTTAAGCGAACAATCATCCTTCGCGAGCTTAGCAACAGCAACGTCAAAATCACTGTGACTGGCTGGTTTGTACAATTTGCAAGCAAACGTACCGAACCAAACGGCAATTATAAAAACCGCTAAAAAATTAAAAAAAATAAAATAAAATAAAACCGCGCATGTGACACATTGTGAAAACTCGATACTGTTTAAATTTCGTGTATCACGTGCTCACACATCTGGAATTTTGATAAAGTATTCTAGCGTATCAATATTTGTCTGAGATAACGTTTGCCATGTTTACCATTGACGATTTCATTGGAAAGACTAAATAGCTTTCATAGAAATGATATTTAATGTCATTAGAGCGATGTGAACACTTTGGACACGATAGATAGCACAATGTAAAGATTTACGAAGCGTTTGGCTACGATCGATGACGATCGGTGCGGCGGCCCGTGCGGCTCGGGATATGCAGAGTGATAGTAAAAGTTCTGCGACACGAAATTCGAAGCTCACTGACGCAACCTGTGAAATTTAACTTTCCACTCGTGCTATGTCGCTAAACTAAATGGGGAAAATCATTTGAGCATTCGATGTCAATAATTGACAGTTTTTAAAATAATTTTTTGTCAAACGAAACGCTTTTACCAAAGACTTACAGCTACAGCTTATACGCTATCAAACATTGACTCTTACATGAGAGCCTTATTGAAAAGTTCAATACACAGCATGGAAATCGCGGTATCTATGCGGGCAAAATTTATTTATTTTATTTTTTATTAATTCTTTCATTCCATTCAATAGCCGTTCTGTCTAATAGATAGAGGAAACGGATAGAGGAAGAAATGTAGTAAAGAGCAATGCAAAATGGGGCAGTGGGCGACACGCCATATTCCAATCATTTTTGGATGGGAGAATGGGACAAAATGGGACAGACAATCCGGATGTATCAACAGAGCAAAATGGGGCAGTAGGGTAAAACGCCATATTCCGATCATTTTTGGATGGGAGAACGGGGCAAAATGGGACAGACAATCCGGATGTATCAACAGAGCAAAATGGAGCAGTGGGGTAAAACGCCATATTCCAATCATTTTTGGATGGGAGAACTGGGCAAAATGGGACAGACAATACGGATGTGTCAACAGAGCAAAATGGGGCAGTGGGGTAAAACGCGATATTCCAATTATTTTTTAATGGGAGAACTGGGCAAAATGGGACAGACAATTCGGATGTATCAACAGAGCAAAATGGGGAAGTGGGGTAAAACGCCATATTCCAATCGTTTTTGGATGGGAGAACTGGGCAAAATGGGACAGACAATACGGATGTATCAACAGAGCAAAATGGGGCAGTGGGCGAACACGCCATATTCCAATCATTTTTGGATGGGAAAATGGGGCAAAATGGGAGAGACAATCCGGATGTATCAACAGAGCAAAATGGGGCAGTGGGGTAATACGCCATATTCCAATCATTTTTGGATAGGAGAACTGGGCAAAATGGGACAGACAATCCGGATGTATCAACAGAGCAAAATGGGGCAGTAGGGTGAAACGCCATATTCCAATCATTTTTGGATGGGAGAACGGGGCAAAATGGGACAGACAATCCGGATGTATCAACAGAGCAAAATGGAGCAGTGGGGTAAAACGCCATATTCCAATCATTTTTGGATGGGAGAACTGGGCAAAATGGGATACACAATTCGGATGTGTCAACAGAGCAAAATGGGGCAGTGGGGTAAAACGCCATATTCCAATTATTTTTGAATGGGAGAACTGGGCAAAATGGGACAGACAATTCGGATGTATCAACAGAGCAAAATGGGGAAGTGGGGTAAAACGCCATATTCCAATCGTTTTTGGATGGGAGAACTGGGCAAAATGGGACAGACAATACGGATGTATCAACAGAGCAAAATGGGGCAGTGGGATCAAACGCCATATTCCAATCATTTTTGGATAGGAGAACTGGGCAAAATGGAACAGACAATCCGGATGTATCAACAGGGCAAAATGGGACATCCAAAAATAATCGGGAACTTGCGTTTTGCTCACTGTCCCATTTTTCCCCACTGTCCCATTTTTCCCCGCTCTACCCTATTTACAAATCAATTAACCGTATCACATCGTTAACGTATTGACAGAAAAGATTTGTCAACATCTTTTTTTTTTAAATTAATACTGCCCCATGTATGACGAAACATTGTATGACGAAATATCAATAAAACTACGTGTAATAACTTTCTGAGAAAGCGCGCGTCGCGGCATAAAATTTTTCCACGCATAGACAAATTATAATTCCGGGCATGCTTTATTGGCACGATTTATTGATACAAGTGTGATTCGTCTACATCAGATGTCATGCATTCCTTAATTTGATAAGCTACCGAGCCACGAATATCATATATAAGCGTCGTTTTTGTATCGGAAAGTTAAACTCGACACGGCAAGCAACAAAGAGCCATGTCGAAAATAACGATCTTCCTGTGCGCGGTGCTCATCGCTTCGGTAAGTTTGTACACATAAGTAATGAGGCTTCAGATCCATAGTGCACTAAAAATTGACTGGCGAAATTTCGAGAGTAAATATCGTGGGGAATATTCACTTGTTTAACGCTACACTGTTAAAAATGTTATGAAATTTACGACACGTTTGAGGTAGCTATGTCGCTTTGCGCTCATTTCGCATAAGTTCGAGAAAATTGCAAGCACTTCTCGATGGTATAAAAATTTTGAAAAAAATTCATACCTATTAAAGGTACTGCAAAGATTAATTTTGCTTAATAATAATTCCAACATGTTATTAACAATTTAATAACAAAAAAAACATTAATTCTTTAACATATCATCCGGTAAACCAACTTTGTTTTAACGAAAATGATTCGTTCATTTTTCTGAATACGTATGAATTTTTTTCCGATTTTTCAATTACTTTGGATTTTGGTGTGTTTTCATACAGTTTTTTCATATAAAAAAAAATCTAAGCTAATTGAAAAATCTGAAAAAAATGCATACCTATTCAGAAAAACGAACGAACAATTTTCATAAAAAAAAAAAAAATTGCGTTGCCGGGTAATTTATTAAAGAACAAATTTTTTGATACAATTTGTTAATAACATTTTAGAAGTATCATTATGCAACATTGATCATTTAATTTTAATCTTACATTTTTCAGATTTTTATAACATGGAGAAGTATTTGCAATATTCTCTTATTTTTCTCGAACTTATGCGAAATGAGCCCAAAACGGCATACCTTAATATACTTAACATACAACTACCTTAATACACAAAGTCGTATTAAATGGCCAACCTCGGTATATGAAACTAGAATTCATATACATTGTATTTGAATTTTAATAATTTAATATTAAATGCATGTATATTAAAATTACCGACGCTGTCATTGAAAATTAATACATGCGTTTATGAAAATTATATTATTACAAATATTATATAAATAATATTGTTTTTAATATACCGGTAACGCAGTATTTTTGCATACGTCCCAATGAAATTTCATACACTATATACGCATAAACCTTCATATTACATTTTACGAATTTTAATAATTGAATCTTAAGCGCAATGCCTGTATATTAATCTTATCGGCGATGGCATTGAAAATTAAGACACTCGTGTATGAAAATTATATTATTACATATACATATAAATATATAAACAATATTGTTTTTAATATACCGCTAACGCAATATTCTTACATACGTCGCAATGAAATTTCGTATACATTTTATGAATTTTCAACAAAAAAAAAAAATCTTTAACAGTGTAATAACAGAATGTCATCGTAAATCGTAGGCGGTGAATGCTTCCTACGTGTCGGACGCTCTCGCGTCCGCCGAACATAGAGTCGAAGGGCTCATCGAATCCACAGTCAAGGCGACCAAAGAGAAGTTCGAAGAGATCAAGTCTAAGGCTGCGGAGCATATCGAGAATCTTAAGGAAGCTGCTAAGTCAGCCAGCGACAAGCTTTCCGAACAAATAAAATCGTCGTTGGACAAGGTTTGCGCCGTCAGCGAACTGACAATAAACTCGAGCGATTGACAATGTTCCGCGAATGAGGAATCGAAAATTTGTGACGTTTCATCTATTCACAGGCTCAGACGGAAGTCGACAAACTCACCGGCAAAGAAACCGGCGTCGATTGCACCGATTGCAACAAATTGGTATCCGAGCTTGAACAGACCGGACTCGCTGTAATCGCCAACATGAGCGGGTGCATCGACGAGAAACTCGCAACTGGAAACGGATACGTAGAGAATATCATCGAACTTTCGCAGAACGTTCTCGCAAATTTGACCGCAATAAGGGAGGAAGCTCGCCACTGTGGCGACAATGTCGACGGTGTAAAAGCCGCCGTCTCTGCCATCGCGTGCACCAATGTGGTAAGTCCAATTTTATCATTAAAAACTGACTTCGAGCTTAAAAGGTAGTTACACTGTAAAAAAAAATAATTTAAATTTAATGCACCAAAGAATTTGAAATTCACAAACTCGGTACCTTAAACGAAAATTAATGTACCCTAAACTGGAAATTTGCAAATCTTTAGTAAAATTCATGTCTCGTACATTGCGAGCTTAAAACGTAGTTACACTGTAAAACAAAAAAGAATTTAAATTTAATGCACCAAAGAATTTGAAATTCACAAACTCGGTGCATTAAACGTAAATTAATGTACCCTAAACTACAAATTTGCAAATCTTCAGTAAAATTCATGTCCCGTACATTGCGAGCTTAAAAGGTAGTTACACTGTAAAAAAAAAAAATTTCAATTTAATGCACCAAAGAATTTGAAATTCACAAACTCGGTACATTAAACAAAAATTAATGTACCCTAAACTGCAAATTTGCAAATCTTCAGTAAAATTCATGTCCCATACATTACGAGCTTAAAAGGTAGTTACACTGTAAAAAAAAAGAATTTAAATTTAATGCACCAAAGAATTTGAAATTCACAAACTCGGTACATTAAACGAAAATTAATGTACCCTAAACTGCAAATTTGCAAATCTTCAGTAAAATTCATGTCTCGTACATTGCGAGCTTAAAAGGTAGTTACACTGTAAAAAAAAAAGAATTTAAATTTAATGCACCAAAGAATTTGAAATTCACAAACTCGGTGCATTAAACGAAAATTAATGTACCCTAAACTGCAAATTTGCAAATCTTCAGTAAAATTCATGTCCCGTACATTGCGAGCTTAAAACGTAGTTACACTGTAAAACAAAAAAGAATTTAAATTTAATGCACCAAAGAATTTGAAATTCACAAACTCGGTACATTAAACGAAAATTAATGTACCCTTAATTGCAAATTTGCAAATCTTCAGTGAAATTCATGTCCCGTACATTGCGAGCTTAAAAGGTAGTTACACTGTACAAAAAAAAGAATTTAAATTTAATGCACCAAAGAATTTGAAATTCACAAACTCGGTATATTAAACGAAAATTGATGTACCCTAAACTGCAAATTTGCAATTCTTCAGTAAAATTCATGTCCCGTACATTGCGAGCTTAAAAAGTAGTTACACTATAAAAAAAAAAAAAGAATTTAAATTTAATGCACCAAAGAATTTGAAATTCACAAACTCGGTACATTAAACGAAAATCAATGTAGCCTAAACTGCAAATTTGCAAATCTTCAGTAAAATTCATGTCCCGTACATTGCGAGCTTAAAAGGTAGTTACACTGTAAAAAAAAAGAATTTAAATTTAATGAACCAAAGAATTTGAAATTCACAAACTCGGTACATTAAACGAAAATTAATGTACCCTAAACTGCAAATTTGCAAATCTTCAGTAAAATTCTTGTCCCGTACATTACGAGCTTAAAAGGTAGTTACACTGTAAAAAAAAAGAATTTAAATTTAATGAACCAAAGAATTTGAAATTCACAAACTCGGTACATTAAACGAAAATTAATGTACCCTAAACTGCAAATTTGCAAATCTTCAGTAAAATTCATGTCCCGTACATTGCGAGCTTAAAAGGTAGTTACACTGTAAAAAAAAAAAAAGAATTTAAATTTAATGCACCAAAGAATTTGAAATTCACAAACTCGGTACATTAAACGAAAATTAATGTACCCTAAACTGCAAATTTGCAAATCTTCAGTAAAATTCATGTCTCGTACATTGCGAGTTTAAAAGGTAGTTACACTGTATAAAAAAATAATTTAAATTTAATGCACCAAAGAATTTGAAATTCACAAACTCGGTGCATTAAACGAAAATTAATGTACCCTAAACTGCAAATTTGCAAATCTTCAGTAAAATTCATTTCCCGTACATTAAAATTACTGATGTATTCATCAAAATTACAGAAATTGTTCCTTGAAACTATGTTTAAAGAACTTTTTTGAAATTTAAAGAACTTTTTTATTGGAAATTGCCTTACCATTATTAAAATGTCTATAAAAGTTTATAGAATTAACTGGTGTGGTCGTGTCAATTGCGTATAGCGGTTTCTCCAATTACAACGTTGATTCAAAGTGAACCAAAACTGCATTACATGAACATTAATGCATCACTGCATTACAGAAACTCCGAATTAAATCTATCAATGAGCGTAAAAAAATATCGATATAAAAGTTCTTTTATGGAGTAAAAATTGTTTGTCATATTTGTTGACGGTTTAATTGTCAAGTGTTTGTGATTTGTTTTTTTTTGCTCTTTTTTCAGGCCGCACTTAAGGCTGCGTGGGTCGAAACCAAGGCTGTGCCGCGTCTAGCGTTTGAAATGACCAAGATCACTTATTTGCTCTCCACCCTTCAACCTTCCCTCGCCTACTGCACGGCCACCAACGGAATTGTCACTTTCTACCACGAGTCGTCGATCATTGTCGAAAAAACCAAGCAATGCATTGCACAGAAGAAACAGGAGATTCGTCCCAGCACCGAATAAGTCTCGACGATGAAGCCCAGGACGCTTGAGCCTGAACAAAAATCGCCTAAGTGTCGTTAAAACTTCGCACCAAATTAAAAAAAAAAAACCCGCGAGTTCGTTTTCCCAATTTAGCTTTATAGTTCGACGATGTAAATCAAAAAAAAAATAAATAAATAAACATACAATTACTGAAAACAAATGTTGAATCTTATAATATTGGAACATAACTTTAAATGGTACGTTTTTCCATTCGTTACCAATAGGAGACCAATGGCAATTTCCTGGAAAAGTTCGATTGGTATTCGATCGATTTTTCGATTTTTCCCACTCATTGTCAATGGGACCATGGTGGCCCTTTTTTCGTGGAAAAAATTCCCTGTCTTTTCACTGACCAATTAAAAATGTTCCCCGACCAAACTTCTAACCACTTCTATAAAAAAAATAAAATAAAATAAAAAAATGATCATGCAAATGAAAATTCCCAATATTGTATTAATATTTCATTCTATTTTTTTTCGAAAATCTTCCTATTTTTTTTTTTTTTTTTTTTTTAAGATTCCCTTTCATGTACTTCTTATTTATTTATAAAAGGTACGGAGACAATTTACTTTTTCCATGGCCAATTTTGAAATTACCTGACTTTTCCCTGATTCCCTGACCAAGATATTTTTTCCCTGACCCTTCCCGGTTTTCCCTGACCGCGGCCACCATGCTGGGAGTCCGACATCGTCAGTCCGAACTGTTTCGTCCAAGAAACCGTAACTTAAATTAAATAAATATTTATTTAAGTAAAATATGTATTATGCTTAAGGCAAATAAACGGTGGCCATCGAGTGAATTATTTTTCTGGGTGTACTGAAATTTTGCCAATTGTTGAACAGATCCGAGAGTATCGCGAAAAAAGTGGCCGATTTGATGGAGAACGCCTCGTATCATAAAAGAAATACAATGCAAAGCCAGAAAATACAGTTTAATACGGAGCCAGAATATACGATTGCAGGCCCATTATAATACACGATAGATTTGCATGTATCCATTCGCTGTATGCATTCGCTCGGTGCACTCGTCGCTCGTAACACTTATTCTGCATTTTGTTTTGTTTTTTTTTTTTTTTTGTGCCTTCTCTTACACTTTCCACGTCGTTATTGTCCTATTCTTCCTTTTCTCCGGCCTTCTCCACTGTCATCGTCGCTGCGAGGCAATTTTAACAGCGAGGAGCTGTATCATTGTGACACGAACGGAGCACTTGTGCCGGGAAGGAGACGGAGAAAGAGAAGGATGAGTTTCCACCGGTGTGAATAGTCAATGAATCAGTGTAATGGCTTGGGACGCAAAATATTTCGTGTCATTTTACCACCTCGTAGGTAAAACTGCACGGATAGGTGTGGGTTTTTTTAAATTTTTATCTTTTATTTTTATGAGTCAATTTTTAAACAATTTTTCAAACTTCTCATGTTTCCCTCAAGAACAGTCCCTCGAAATCGGGGAAAAAGTGTAACGAACATCAATCGTTGACACACAAGTGCATATTACTTTATCTAAATTTCTGTTAGTAAGAGTAACATAAAATAAGATGCTACTTGTCCATTTCAGCTGTTCCAGTTGTGCTCCAATAGAATGCCATTAATAAATTATCATTTGTCACGTCCCATTGACTTGTCAGTGAACTCCCACTAATAACTAACGGGAGAAAGTACCACTTGAATTTTGCCAGTCCTTCGGAATTGGACTCCCATTAGTAACGAATGGAAAAACGTGCCATTTAAAATTTCCCACTGATTTGCCAGTGGAGTACCATTAAGAATTAATGGTAGAAAGTACCGTTTCAATGTTCCACACGTATTTCCATTAGGATCCCAACTAACGAGAGAAAGTACCACTTGAATTTTGACAGTCCTTCGGAATTGGACTCCCATTAGTAACGAATGGAAAAACGTGCCATTTAAAATTTCCCACTGATTTGCCAGTGGAGTACCATTAAGAATTAATGGTAGAAAGTACCGTTTCAATGTTCCACATGTATTTCCATTAGGATCCCATTGATTACCTATGGATACCATTCATTACCATTAAAGGCCCAATGGAAAACTTTGCCAAGGGAAAGTACCGCTTGAATTTTACCAGTCCTTCGGAATTGGACTCCCATTAGTAACGAATGGGAAAACGTGCCATTTAAAATTTCCCACTGTTTTGCCAGTGGAGTACCATTAAGAATGAATGGTAGAAAGTACCGTTTCAATGTTCCACATGTATTTCCATTAGGATCCCATTGATTACCTATGGATACCATTCATTACCATTAAAGGCCCAATGGAAAACTTTGCCAAGGGAAAGTACCGCTTGAATTTTACCAGTCCTTCGGAATTGGACTTCCATTAGTAAGGAATGGGAAAACGTGCCATTTAAAATTTCCCACTGTTTTGCCAGTGGAGTACCATTAAGAATGAATGGTAGAAAGTACCGTTTCAATGTTCCACATGTATTTCCATTAGGATCCCATGGATTACCTTTGGATACCATTCATTACCATTAAACGCCCAATGGAAAACTTTGCCAAGGGAAAGTAGCACTTGAATTTTCCCAGTCCTTCGGAATTGGACTCCCATTAGTAACGAATGGAAAAACGTGCCATTTAAAATTTCCCACTGATTTGCCAGTGGAGTACCATTAAGAATGAATGGTAGAAAGTACCGTTTCAATGTTCCACATGTATTTCCATTAGGATCCCATTGATTACCTATGGATACCATTCATTACCATTAAAGGCCCAATGGAAAACTTTGTCAAGGGAAAGTACCACTTGAATTTTACCAGTCCTTCGGAATTGGACTTCCATTAGTAAGGAATGGGAAAACGTGCCATTTAAAATTTCCCACTGTTTTGCCAGTGGAGTACCATTAAGAATGAATGGTAGAAAGTACCGTTTCAATGTTCCACATGTATTTCCATTAGGATCCCATTGATTACCTTTGGATACCATGCATTACCATTAAACGCCCAATGGAAAACTTTGCCAAGGGAAAGTACCACTTGAATTTTGCCAGTCCTTCGGAATTGGACTCCCATTAGTAAGGAATAGGAAAACGTGCCATTTAAAATTTCCCACTGTTTTGCCAGTGGAGTACCATTAAGAATGAATGGTAGAAAGTACCGTTTCAATGTTCCACATGTATTTCCATTAGGATCCCATTGATTACCTATGGATACCATTCATTACCATTAAACGGCCAATGGAAAACTTTGCCAAGGGATACCGCTAGAAAATTTCTGCTCGGAATCATTGCGGGTCCTCGTCGGGCCCGCCCACCTCATCAAAGCTTGATTTGCAGCTCTAAAATTGACACCGGGGGTTGCTCAGGATCTTTGGAAACGTCCTCTTCCCGCCTATATGCGGCGTAGTTCTTATTGTTGGTTTCCCGAGGTCTTTGCGAATGCGGGTGCTTCTGGTGTCATCTAAAGTGCATCGGCAACCGCAATTCGATTAGTAACCGCTACGGAGCCCGGACCTTTTAGAGGTCCTGGAACCAAAGCTTGCTTTCAAAGAAGAAAACTACTCTCAGGATCCTGATTTTCCCTATTTGTATATCGAAATACATTGAACAGCAAAAGGGAAAGTTTTCCTCTCGCTAAATTACCTTTCCTCCCGCTGAATCACCTTTCCTCCGGCTAAATTAATTATCCTCCGGCTCGTTAAGAATCGACCACTTTCCACCCCCCCTTTGCAAGCATGAAACGGGACCTTTTTAGCGCAGTCGGGAAAAACATTTTCATCGATCTGCGCGATTTCCACATACTTTTTTGTTATTCTATTTTTTTGTAGTTCTTTATCTTCACACACTGCGATCATCAGAATGCATTTTTTAGTCAGTAACTAATCAGTAACTCATTTTTAACAGATTTTTTTCTAATCTTATACGAGGAATTCTTTATCTTAATCAACCGGACCACTCTTTTTGATCGACTCCTCAGATGTTTTTTTTTTTTTTTTTTTTAATTTGCGAGTTTGTAGTACTACTTGAGAGGTGCTTCTGTGATTTTTTTAAAGATTTTTAAAGTGCACCCTTCAGGATTTACGTTTTTTTTTTTAATATCAGCACATCTCAGACAATATTTTTCACTCAAAAAATTCGTAGGAACATTAACTATTTTATTTTTCATCAACTTTCGAATGATGTTGGAGACATTAATTTTCCCGATACGGGAAAATCCATTCTCCGCAAAAAAAAAAAGTTTCAATTATTTATTTCTACAAAAACACACACCTTCGATTCTGCTTCCAATTTTACACGATATTTAGCAGTGTATGAAGATTCCAAAAAAAAAAACATTCCCAATGTCGTACCTGCGATTCGTACGTACTAAAAAAAAATAAACAAATTAAAAATTTAATAAAACAAAAAAAATAAAAAAATATATATATCAAAAGCTTTACACACTAGTTCACACTAGACAGTGTGAACCAGTATGCAAACCTTTGGATATTTTTTATTTATTTATTTTTTTTTTATTAAATTTATCAATTGAGTCCAAGTTGTACCAAGTGTCATTGTAACAAGTCCCAAATAAAGTTGTATAATCAGTCACTATTGACTCGTATACTTGCGCCTTCTAGTTCGGATTAACCGCGATTTCGATTATCCGACGACTCTTCGGTTAAGGTGGCTTCAGCGAGTGGCTTTCATTTCACCTAAATTCGAGAAATTCGGGCAAGAATTGCAAACACTACCGGATGTTATAAAAATCTGAAAAAAAAATTCATGCTTATTATAGGCACTGAAAAGACTAATTTTGCATAATAATAATAATTTAAAAATGTTATTAACAAATTGTTGAAAACACAATGTATTCATCGAAATGTGCGGTAACTCAACTTTTTTTGTTTTTAATGAAAATGATTCGTTAATTTTTCGAAATACGTATGAATATTTTCAGATTTTTATCTTCACTTTGATTTTTCTTGTTTTTTTACATGGAAAAATGTGCAAAGATCAAAATTAAGTTAAAAATCTGAAAAAATTCATACGTATTTCAGAAAAATGAACGAGTCATTTTCATGAAAAAAAGAAGAGTTGAGTTACCGCATATTTCGATGAACGATTTTTTTTTTCAACAATTTGTTAATAACATTTTGAAATGAATTATTATGCAAAATTAGTCTCTTCAGTGCCTACAATAAGTACGATTTTTTTTTTTCAGATTTTTATAACATCGGCAAGTGTTTGCAATTCTTGCCCGAATTTCTCGAATTTAGGCGAAATGAACACCACTCTCTGGAGCTACCTTAATCGGATTTCTACTGTACCTCGCGTCGTTCTGATCACCACGAAAAGAAACCGGCGTCATACAATTGAATTTCGAAAATTCTCAAATTGTATCGACAGCCGGTGAGGCAGAAAGAGCTCCAGTTGACGGGCGACACCTCGATGGATGAAGTGCACCTGCACTGTGAAAAAAATTTGCTTGAAAATTAATGAACCGGTACTGGAAGTTTTCATCCACAAACCGTTTTGTAACTTTCAAGCACCTACACGTCGCAATTTTCAAGTGACGGTTTACGAAAAAGGGAAGCCGATGTCGGACACATTACGATACCTTCGTTCTTGAAATTTAATAAACTATTGCCATGTTTGTGTGAATGCGGTTCATGAAATTTCAAGTAAGGTCTGGGACGCTTTTGTGCACTGAAAAAAAGGTTTGGCTCAACTCAATCTGGAGTTTGGTCCCGGTATAGTTACTTACGTTATTTGTTACTAATTAATTTCATACGTGGTTTATATCGTGTTTTGTATGTTCAATTGTTATCAATACATCGGCCACTTATCAATACAACGCAATTGTTATAAATTAAAATTTTATATACCCTAGCGGGGCTCGAACCCCGAAACTAACGCATTCTGACCAAGTACCTTACCGCTACGCTGCAACCGCTCATTGATATGTAAGATCTTAAATCGGATATATAAGTTATTCTTCGTCATTGACTTAGACTCAACTTCCACGATTGGACATTGAAATATCGAAACAACTTGAAAGTTGTTTGTTATGAACATAATATTTGTCAATGACTAAATTGACGTCATGCCGAATTGATAAAATCATTTTCAAGATGACAAATGTTCATATAATATACGAACACATCGAATCATTTTTTTTTCAAATTGACCAAATATACGTTCAAGTCGAAATAACATACCTTCTGTATGGTGACATTATATACGATTGAATCGAAAAAAAAAAAAAAAAATGTTGATGTAATGCAGTTTTGGTTCACTTTGAACCAACGTTGTAATAGCAAAAACTGCTAGAAGTGCTTGAAGTTCAAGCCACAATCAGTACGTAAATTCTATAAACTTTTAGTTAAATTTTAATAATGGTACAGCAATTTCCAAAAAAAATTCTTTAAATTAAAAAAAAAAAGTTCTTTAAACATAGTTTTAAGGAACAATTTCTGTAATTTTAATGAATACATCATTAATTTTAATGTACGGGACATGAATTTTACTGAGGATTTGCAAATTTGCAGTTTAGGGTACATTGATTTTCGTTTAATGTACCGAGTTTGTGAATTTCAAATTCTTTGGTGCATTAAATTTAAATTCTTTTTTTTTTTTTTTTTTACAGTGTGCGACTCCTTTCGGAGCCGCGTTCCGCGCGGAAAAAAAGAGAAGAAGCCTGTGGGAAAGAATAGGCAAGTGATTGCGTGTCGGTATTCCATAGCAGTACCAAAAGAACCCGTGTGACCGCATCGAGTCTCCCCCGTCCCGGTCATGACATCGGACAATTACTGCTAATTACATATTCTTCGAGCTTCTGTTATTAGTCCGGCCCGTGTATGTTTAGTGGGACGGACAGTATTTATATCCACTGTGCTTTGCGGACTGGTTTGTTGGTTCTCACACATCACCGCATGAGCCACGGAAGCGTGAACGTTCGTTTGTTCCGCGTTTAATACACACGCGTCAGGCCAACAGACACAGTAGAGCATCGGAGAGATGGCTTTTTTTTCTGCTCGGAGCGTTCGAAACTCACCCCATGCGACGCGAGAATCGAGAAAATAAACGCCATGGCAAGTCGGCGCTCGTGTGCGTGCGCACTTTCCATTTAGCGTACAATTTGTAAGCGGTGTGCGTCTCATCGTTGATTCTCACTAACACTACACGACGTTGCACGGTCTTGCATTTATGTTTGCTACCAATCATGGAGAGTTCCCTAGTTCATCCCTCGCGCACCGTGCATTGCCCGCTCTGACCGATGTCAATGGCCCTTTCCAGTCATCTAGAGCGAAGCAGACTTTTACGGCTGGCCAGTCAACACGTTGAACTCGGCGCTGGAACGTTTGAAACGCGATACTCAAACAACAAAAAAAACAAAAAAACAAAAGGCCGGAAAAGGTAAAAAGGGGCGGCGGAAAATAAACACGAAATAAACTTTTATCCGAGGGGGTGTGCACGTACGCTGAAAGGGATGGAAGGGTATTATGGGAATTTAACGTTCATGAATGAATTAGCGGGGCGCGCGCAGACGCGGTTTCACGGTGGGTTGTACCGACATTATAAGGTACGCGTGTGTGTGTGCTACGCGATAGCGATAATCGATTATCGTGCAAAAAGGCATTACGCCAACGGTCCAACGTAAATTCGTGCAATTGATTCCGGTATATTGCCGTTTTGTTTCCGATAATAGTCTCTTGAATGCGTATCGGTATATCTCGTCGAAGGCTCGAGACGTTTTTTTTTTTTTTTTGTTTTTTGTCATTCGATAGAATTACCGAACGGAAGGCAATAAAGTGACACAAGCAGAGAACTGAACCGTCAGTGAAAATCGTCTCGGCCGGATTATTGTCCTTAGCTTCGCCGCCCTTCCTCTTCGTTCGCTCTCTCGAAGTGCAGAATCGCCGGGAACAGAGGCTGCGACATTCCGAGTCTCTGGACCCACCGAGGCACCAGAACTGCCACAAAAATTCACAGGGATTTTAGAACCACCAGGAAATTAGAAGGTGGTGTACTTTAGTTACTTTGAGGCACGAGCTGCCGCCTGTGCTCCAGTCATTCCGGCACCCCGGTGCTTTAGTCACTGCCGTACACCTGTACTCTGGTCATTTCGGGATTCTAGGCACTCCGGTATTTCAATCGCTCCCGTACACCTGTACTCCAGAGGCTCCGGTATTTTAGTCGCTCCCGTACACCTGTACTCTAGTCACTCCGGCATTCCAGGCATTCCGGTAAATTAGTCGCTCCAGTACACCTGTACTCCAGTCACGGGACCCTAGCAACTCCGGAACTCCAGCCACTCCGTTACTCCAGCCACTCCGTTACTCCAGCCACTCCGTTACTCCAGCCACTCCGTCACTCCAGCCACTCCGTCACTCCAGCCACTCCGTCACTCCAGCCACTCCGTCACTCCAGCAACTCCGCTACTCCAGCAACTCCGTTACTCCAGCAACTCCGTTACTCCAGCCACTCCGTTACTCCAGCCACTCCGTTACTCCAGCCACTCCGTTACTCCAGCCACTCCGTTACTGCAGCCACTCCGTTACTCTAGCCACTCCGGTACTTTAGATCTGGGACCCATCACATCCACTGATCGGACCGCATCCTGACGAAGATACATACGTCGTCGCATTGACCAAAACGAGAGCTCGCGGCACTTCCACCACTCTGCTCCGCTCTACTGCCGCTGCCGTTGACCGAACAATAAATTTATCGCACTTGCATCAGGATGATATCGGCAGGTACGGGAGAAAGGGAAAGGGTGAGCCCGAACCATTTCCAATTTCGTGCCGTTAGAGCGCCCCGCACCGCGTCCCTCTTTAGACCTCGCGAGCTTAATGAGATTCCGGGCCCGAGCCGCAAGCGTGAAATTGCGAATGAAATTTTCGGTTGCCCGACGACGTATATATTCTACGACCCAGTCGCGATTTAACCGCCTTCTGCCCATGCAGCATTAATGCCCATATTCCGTATATTAACAGATTTTATATTATATTGTTACGCTATAAGGAAATGATAGATAACGATTGATAAAAGAAAGGGAACTCGAACTGTTTGTTGACTACTTTTTTTTATATCTATATCTACATCTTCACCCTCGTACGAACGACGTCGGACTACACGCCAATCAAATTCACATTGAAAGTCAGAGTTCATAGCTCGCACGGCTTTTCAATAGAAGCTGCGACTTCAACAAATATAGTCCCGTCACATTAAATCCACGGATGGTTATGTAGAGTCACACGTGTGTTGTGTGCGAAAGAAATTGTATCGTTCGTATACTCATTAACATTGTGAGAGAATAAAACAACCATGTGAGTAATTAAAAATCGACAATTTATGAATAATTTAATCACAAGAAATGACCTTTAAATAATCGCGCTAAGTATCGATAACAGCGATCATCATAAAAATCCATAAAACTATAGTGTAAACAGGCGAGATTTCCGTCACCGGTGTAAAAGGCTGCCCTGCCTTCACCCGAAAAGAGAAGCCGATAGTGTTGCGCCATTCCTTACACTCTCACGAGTTTGGCTGAACGTAACACTACATTCGTAATAATATAATATTATCGTCAATGTTAACAACCGTACTAAAGCCTCATCTAACCGTTGCAATAATAAATTATACGTATTATTGTAAATGATAATACCGACTACCGATTACATCTCTTTCATTGTTAGCTGAACACTTCAACCACGAGAATTACGTCTTCATTGATATTAGATAAGGTTTTTTTTTTAACAATCAGTGCTACGAGCGTTCAGTTAATTTACCGCGCACGGTTGCTTAAAAGCCATTGAAGCACAGTCGTATTTATCTACTAACCCGTTGAACCACGCTAGTAGCTCTTGAACGTCCCAATAAAATCTTAACGAGAAATACATTTTTCCATCTGGAATTTTGAACCCAATCGCGGTCTCTTATTCTCGGAAAAGATATTATACATAGTGACTTTAGACCGCGTCTGAATGACTGAATCTTGCATTGCTTCAATGTATTTCACGTTTCACTTGTTTATTATTATTATTATTATTATTTATTGGTTATGAAACTCCAGGACGACGTCTTTTGGAAGCCTACTCCAAATACTGATAAGGTAACAAGATCAGAACATAGCGGCAATGTTAAATGCGCATAAAACAACCATAATGCTAATATTCAGACGCAAAACATTTAACGCATTCAACACTTCATCCGAGCTGCAAAACGGCGGGGTCAATATAAATATGACAATAAATGCAAGGGGATGAAGCTAAAGCAGCTGAATCGTTTCACGCCCCTGCTCTGCCGTTAAAAGCCAATGGCAACAGCCGCGAAAAATCTCCAATGAATAGGCATCAATCGCCGTCCAAGGCAGCAAGTTCCAGAACCTCGAAATCACGACGATGAACGACCTTTGAAGCGTCGCGGTATGCAATATAAAAGTTTTTTTTTTAAGCTACCTTGTCGCGTTGTATTGCCATTTACGGTATATGGAAGCATTATCAAACGCGACAGTTTCGGAGTCTCTGCAGAGAGGAGTGTGTTTCGCATCCCTTGAATGCTGTGCCACAGCGCGTACGTCGTGGAAACTCGACTGTGGAGTCTGGCGGTTCTCGTTTGCCCAACGCCGTTAAAAAAAAATGCTCCCACCCTTTCCTCTCACTTGGACCGGTCGGCGGAGCGCCGTGAATTTCCCGACAATCGCATCTGGCTTAGCTCCAAAGGAGTTTTCCAGCAGCCGTAGAAGCGGAAACTGCACCGGCGCTGGCCACTAGGGAACTTCTTACTCTCCCAATCTTATGTTCCGAGACTACGGACGGAGTGGTTGGGATGTTGTCTTCCACTTCTTTCATTCTATTCCCTTCCCAGCCACGCAGCCCCAATTGCCATTTTCTCGAATGCTGGTTACACCATCGGTGGCGGCGGACGGGCTTTCGCACTGCGCAGGATCAGCGGAGGAAGAGAAGATGGCGGGGATGGTAAAGGAGACTTCAATTGACCGGAAGCATTCTCTCTGGAACACCGCAGTACTTTCGGACAAAGATGGACAGTCGTTCGAAGAACGGTTACCGTCCTATTCGCTTTATACACACGCGGCTGAAGAATCAATACCGCAAGCCTTGTTTTAACGCGTCTCCGTCCGTAACCCAACCCGTCTGGAACTAGCGATCTCATTGTCATCGAGGAAGCTTCTTTCTTGGTTCCAAGTACCTTCCGCTAACGACCGGCTACCGCCCCCACATAGCAATTCAACTAATAGCGGTATGTTGACATCCGCCGACCTGATTTGTGAGGCATGTAAGAGGGCTCTTAAAAGTTTCCGTTTGAGTGAACGTGCTTTGCGCCCGGACTCGAGAACACGAGAGCCGCAATCTCCGAAATATACAAGATCATCGTGTACGTTGCACCTACTTTTAGTTTTGAAGTACTCGCGTAATCCGTTACAGTCGGATGTGCCTACAATATCTTAAAGTACGGTGTTGATCAGTGGTTCTCAACCTTGGGGTCCACGAGAGATCGCTCATGTATTTTGGGGGTCCATGGAGCCGCGGTTAAGAACCCCCGGTTTAGATAGTTGGTCACTCATATGGGTACTCACAAGCAGTCACACAGGCCAATCATACGATCACTCATACGGGAACTCACAAGCACTCACACGAGCAGTAATATGGGCACTCACACGGGCAGTTATATGGGCACCCACACGGGCACGCACAATCACTCACACGGGCACTCAGGCAGGCACTCACACAGGCACTTACATGGGCACTTACATGAGCACTTACATGGGCACTTACATGGGCACTTACATGGGCACTTACATGGGCACTTACATGGGCACTTACATGGGCACTTACATGGGCACTTACATGGGCACTTACATGGGCACTTACATGGGCACTTACATGGGCACTTACATGGGCACTTACATGGGAACTTACATGGGCACTTATATTGGCACTTACATGGGCACTTACACGGGCACTTACATGGGCACTTACATGGGTACTTACATGGGCACTTACATATTCACATGGGCACATGAGCATTTACATGGGCAATCACACGGGCACTCACACGGGCACTCAAACGGGCACTCACATGGGCATTCACATGGGCACTCACACGGGCACTCACTCGGGCGCTCACACGGGTACTCACACGGGCACTCACACGGGCACTCACACGGGCACACACACGGGCTCGCACAGTTTAGACGCCCCAGGAGGCTGTCGGCGCCGCCACCGCCAGGCAGCGCAACAGAGTGGTCACTGATGGAGACAGTCGGGTCAATGATAGAACCAATCATGAAGGCTCGGTGCTGATTTATAGAGACTAGGCGGTTAAAGATAGCAACAGGAGGAGGATAAATTATGCCGGGGTCGCAACGCACGCACATACATTCCCAAACATGCAATCACTGGACAACGGCTCAAAATATATTAGGACTTCGGAGACTCGCAGTGTTTCTCACGAAACATTAGGGATTACATTTATAGTTTCCATCAAACGGCTTTCAGTTGCCGAATACGTCGTTATTATATACGTTTCGGTCTTACGAACTGTTTTCTTTTTTCTTGTAATAACCGTTAGTTATTCAACAACGATTATTAAATAACACTCCATGAAGCCCCGCCTCTCCTTCAATTCCATCCCTTCCGATTCTTCAACATCTGCTGCAGCGAGGTTGCAGTCAATCATTAATCTCGGTATAATCTCATCGGAGCATAATACAGCCTAATCTTTGTAATCTTCGATAATCGGTAATCCGATCTGGGGTACATATCAAAGTGTTCGATCCACCGATTGCCTCATGCTTCTTCATTGTCGTTCAATATTCACGTCACGCATACACTACCCACCCGTTAATTGACGTTACAGTGGAAATCGGTGTAGATTTCTGAGCATCGAACATAAGCGCGGCCGGTGAGTAATGGAACGTAACAATAGAGTCGCAATGTTCACCTATCTGCAATCTGCATTATCCTATAGGCGCAACAAATGTGCATCCGCGTGTAATAGACATGTATACATGCCGTCGGCCGCGGAATCGTATTGCCCGCTGACACAACCAATGGACGCGCGGAAGCAGTAGCGCACATATCTATGTATCGTCACGATGTGGATATCCATTTCGGTCGAACGATATCTGCTACCGCATCGAAGCTGGGCGGACAAGGTGGACAAGTGCATTCACCTCCAGGGGGGGGGGGGGGGGGGGGGGGGGGGTTGAGCAGCACTCTCGTATTCAGCGTCACACCTCCGCACACTGACGAATCCCACGCGATCGAGCGGTCCGCCGGGCTGCAGAGTTCGTCTGAGCATCGCTGAAACGCGTTAAAAGTGGCAGGACTTCCATGGAAGCAGCCAATGAGAAGGGTGTCGAATGCCCAGAGCACCGACTATGCATATCGCATCGGACGTTCCGATTCTTCTGATTCATCCGGACATGAGGAGTCGGGAATGCCAATGCACTCTCCCTCGTGTGCATTCCTTTCTTGGCCTCTTCTTTGCGTTACCATTCACAATTGCGTAAAGCGGAAAGAACTGTCGCACGGACACTTCGCTCCGCTCACGTCAACTCCGGCGAGGGTCAATCAACCATAAAACTTTGGCTTGTTTTCCGATAATCCACATCCACTCAATCGGTCCGTTGGTGTGCCAAACCGGGTCCGATTTCAAGCTTCGAGGGGTTGATTCTTCGTCGGTATTTCACAATCGTCATATCGGCCGTTATGTGGGTCGGTGGGTTGGTTTACGGTTGGATTTTCCCAAACCAACCGGATTCACTAAACTGTGCCGGCAGTGTTCTCTCGGTACAACATCACAAATTAGGCTGTCTTGGAAAAATCCAATCGTAAATCAACCTTATACCCGATACACAAAGACGGTTGGTATTACGGTTATTTTTGAAATACTGACCAATCATCCACCTCTCGAAGGTTGGTATTGGGGTTTGTTTTGGCGCACCAATCGATCGCTATATGGGTCGGAAGGTTGGTTTACGGTTGGATTTTCCCAAACTAACCGGATTCACGAAACTGTGCCGGAAGCTATCAGTGTTCTCTCGGTACAACGTCAGAAATTAGGCTGTCTTGGAAAAATCCAATCGTAAATCAACCTTATACCCGATACACATGACGGTGTGTATTACGGTTATTTTTGAAATACTGACCAATCATCCACCTCTCGAAGGTTGGAATTGGGGTTGGTTTGGCGCACCAATCGACCGCTAGATGGGTCAAAACGTTGGTTTACGGTCGGATTTTCCCCAAACCAACAGGATTCACGAGAATGAGGTTCTCTCGGTACAACGTCAGAAATTAGGTTATCTTGGGAAAATCCAATCGCAAATCAACCTTCTACCCGATACACATGACGGTTCGTATTACGGTTATTTTAAAAATACCGACCAATCATCCACCTCTCGAAGGTTGGAATCGGAGTTGGTTTTGCGCACCAATTGACTAATGATTAGCCGGAATGCGAGGCCCTGGACAATCAAGTTACAGTAGGATTTTCGATTATCCGAACCTTCGATTATCCGAACTGTAATTTATTTTGTCCGAACTTTTATTATTCGAACAATGCCGCAAAATTTCGTTGTCACATATCGTCGAGCGTTACTTTGTTGCAGGCGTGTGCAAATTTGTATGATGCGCTTATACAACCAAAAATTTACGAGTTTATCAAGAATAATGCTTAAAGTAAGCGTTTAATAATATGTTCCAAAGTATATATATATATAAAATGTTGATACGCGAATTTATACTTTTAAAAAACTCATATTCATTACGTATGTTATTATTATAATATTTTTTATTCATAACTCGATTATCCGTATAATCGTTTGTCCGAAGTGGTCTCGGCCCCAATCGCTTAGGATAATCGATGTTCTACTGTAATAAGTTAATCGCTCTATCCGGGTAATGCAAGTTACACGGACCAGACATGCTGATTTCTACCTGAAGCTTCACTGTAAAAAAAGAATTTAAATTTAATGTACCAAAGAATTTGAAATTCACAAACTCGGTACATTAAACGAAAATTAATGTACCCTAAACTGCAAATTTGCAAATCTTCAGTAAAATTAATGTCCCGTACATTAAAATTAATTATGTTTTCATTAAAATTACAGAACTTGTTCCTTAAAACTATGTTTAAAGAACTTTTTTTTGAAATTTAAAGAACTTTTTTGGAAATTGCTGTACCATTATTAAAATTTAAATAAAAGTTTATAGAATTTACGTACTGATTGTGGCTTGAACTTCAAGCACTTCTAGCAGTTTCTGCGATTACAACGTTGGTTCAAATTTAACCAAAACTGCATTACATCAACATTTTTTTTTTTTCGATTCAATCGTATATAATGTCACCATACAGAAGGTATATTATTTCGACTTGAACGTATATTTGGTCAATTTGAAAAAAAATATGATTCGATGTGTTCGTATATTATATGAACATTTGTCATCTTGAAAATGATTTTATCAATTCGGCAAGACGTCAATTTAGTCATTGACAAATATTATGCTCATAATAATCAACTTTCAAGTTGTTTCGATATTTCAATGTCCAATCATGGAAGTTGAGTCTAAGTCAATGACGACGAATAACTTATATATCAGATTTAAGATCTTACATATCAATAAGCGGTTGCAGCGTAGCGGTAAGGTACTTGGTCAGAATGCGTTAGTTTCGGGTTTCGAGCCCCGCTAGGGTATATAAAATTTTAATTTATAAGAATTGTGTTATATTCATAAGTGGCCGATGTACTGATAACAATTGAACATATATAAAACACAATATAAACCACGTATAAAATTGATTAGTAACAAATAACGTAAATAACTATACGGGGACCAAACTCCAGATTGAGTTGGGTCGAACCTTTTTTTCAGTGCACAAAAACGTCCAGACTTTACTTGAAATTTCATGAACCGTATTCACACAAATATGGCAATAGTTTCTTAAATTTCAATAACGAAGGTATCGTACTATTCCCGACAGCGGCTTCCTTTTTCATAAACGGTCACTTGAAAATTGCGACGTATAGATGCTTGAAAATTACAAAACGGTTTGTGCATAAAAACTTCCAGTGCCGGTTCATTAATTTTCAAGCAAATTTTTTTTACAGTGTTCATTCCGATGCGGTACAAAATAAGATACACGGAGTGTGTGTGTGTGTGTGTGTGTGTGTGTGTAGTTTCGGGCGCACGCGCGCACCTCACTCGCACTTTAAAGAGAGTCGTATACAATTTCCCTCGCGCCTCATTGTTCGCCTGCTAGTGACGTTCTCGTATTCGCGCACCACTGAATTTATATTCCAAAGTTTTCACCATCACCTGCAAGTGCAATAGAACTGTACGGTGGGACATACGAAGTGCGGAGAGCGCTGCGTCGAAGGTAGTGTTGAATTGCACTTGCGTGCCAAGACAGCCAAGAGCGGAATGAAAGGCTCGTCGAGGGGACTGTCTCTTTATTTTGTAAATCATAGTTGTCGCCGTGCTTGCGTTATCATGTCTCTATTCTATCTGGGGACTCAATAATTGAGGCGGCCCTTGCGAATCTACCCTCGTGAACCGTGGGCGTTCAATTTTTGTAACACTGTAGTTAAAGTTCTTTTCAAGGCGATCACGAAGTTTTTAATATTAAATTTATACAAAATAAAAAGTTGAAAATCGAAATTTTCATATCGCTTCCTCATAAAAGTTGAAAGTTGAAAGTTAAAATTTTTTATTCGCTAAGCTTCTTCTATGAGGAAGCATTTACTATATTTTTGGCTTCCTCATAGAGGAAGCTTAGCGAATAAAAAATTTCAACTTTCAACTTTTATGAGGAAGCGATATGAAAATTTCAATTTTCAGCTTTCATGAGGAAGCTATACTTCTAACCTATTTTTCCTCTTAAAAAAAAAAATTAAAAAAAAAAACGCTACACTTTACTGAGTGATTTACACGATTGTTTAAATGTTTGTTGCTGCAGCAAAAAAAAAAAAAGTGCCTCGGCAGCAAAAATATGTGCAGCTGCAAGGTAAAATTTTCTGCTGCATCAAAAAGTTTGCTGCTGCAGCGAGATATTTTTTTTTTTTTTTTTTTTTATTAAACCCTCTCAAAAGCATGTAAACTAGTCACGATTGAAAAAAATGCTTGCTGTGCTAGCGAATAGATATATATATATATATATTGTTTCCCGTACATCCGGTACGGTAGAGCCAGTAGAACAGGTTCGAGCAAAGCGGACGTACCGCGCATAAACGAGGTCGACCGTGGAAAAACAATGCTCTCGCTGTTGAACGTAGCGCGGTATAATTCGATATTGGACTCATTCAATCACTGTAATAGAAGGTGCAGAGTCCGGTCCACGATTCTGGTCAGGTAACGGTGGGGATTAATGACGCAAAGATATTACCGATATCGCTCGCTCGTGATTAGTCATTCGGCGAATAAGCGCGCGGCGCATATAAATCACGCCCGGTCACCGAGAAGATATCCTGCTGCGATAATTATTTGGTTCGCCGACGGGCACCGATCCTTCCCACCGTTTCCTAGATCAAAAGCCTCTCTGTCCTCTTCGGCGAATCAAGCATTAACGTAGCTATGTCGCTTCGCGCTCATTTCCCATAAGTTCGAGAAAAATAAGAGAAAATTGCAGGGCTCGCTGGTATAAAAATTCTGAAGAAATTCATGCATATTAAAGGTACTGAAAAGATTAATTTTCCATAATAATCATTCCAAAATGTTATTAACAAATGAATAAAAAAATGAATGGTTTAACAAATGAATAAAAAAAAAATGAATGGTTTAACAAGTGAATAAAAAAATGAATAGTTTAACAAATGAATAAAAAAACATGAATAGTTTAACAAATGAATTAAAAAAATGAATAGTTTAACAAATGAATCGGAAAATTAATTATTTAACAAATTACCCGGCAAACCAACTTTTTAGCTTATTGAAAAATCCAAAAAAATTCATGCGTATCGAGAAAAATGAACGAATTATTTTCATGAAAAAAAAAGTTTCGTTGCCGGCTACTTTGTTGAACAATTCATTTCTTGATTAATTTTTTGATAACATTTTGGAATTATTATTATGCAAAATTAATCGTTTCAGTATCTTTAGAATGCATGCATTTTTTTTCAGATTTTTGTACCATCGACAAGTATTTGCAATTTCAAGTAAGTAAGTAAGTAAGTAAGTAAGTAAGTAAGTAAGTAAGTAAGTAAGTAAGTAAGTAAGTAAGTAAGTAAGTAAGTAAGTAAGTAAGTAAGTAAGTAAGTAAGTAAGTAAGTAAGTAAGTAAGTAAGTAAGTAAGTAAGTAAGTAAGTAAGTCAGTAAGTAAGTAAGTAAGTCAGTAAGTAAGTAAGTAAGTCAGTAAGTAAGTAAGTAAGTAAAAAGATATGTGAAACACTGCGGGTCGCCCCCACGAACTCCGAGTCAATGGCAGCGCCGTCAAATTTTCCGTCCCGGGGCTTCATCCGCGGGATTTGAAAGGTAAGAGGCAAGTTTGTGTGAAAACTTCCGGGTGGTGCGCTTCCAAGAGAAAGGGGATTCCCCGGCGCTGTTGTGCTCTCCTGGAGTTTCAGTCGAGGTCCGAGCTGTGTCTGTGACACTCGCGCCCATCCCAAATCCAGGTATCGCTAGCCCGGTATAACCGAGCCACCGGCAGAGCCGGGTTTGGAATATGCGGACCTCCACTAAGCCATACTATTTGCTATGCGCATACTAACACGCCAGCGGTGACCAAACAGTCGGAAGGGACGATCCAAAAAAATTAACCAAACGAACGTGCGTAGACGATTGGTGCTTGAGTGGAGAGTCCCTAGGGGAGGACGGGGCAAAATGGCACGGCGGGGCAAAACCGGACAGTGAGGGAAAAACTCAATCTTGCATTCATAGCGAGAACTCGTATTGTTGCTCAAAAAAAAAATAATAATAATAATAACAATAAAATTAAATTAAATCAATTTGATCTCATACTATTGTTATGTTATCTGAATTATTTTATGTAAAAGGCCTCGTCCCGTAAATAAACAAATAAATAAATAAATAAAATAAAATAACAACAAAAATAATAAACTTACAATAAAAATCGATCCGCAAACACAAACTCTCAAAAATGGTCTTATCGCTCAGTCATTGCGTTTATTTCTTTTATAGCCGTCTTTCCAATTTAAACCCACAAATTACGCCAGTAAGAACGCATAATTAATCCTTCGTCGCTCGCACAGATATTCAGAGAAACGCCCGTTCCGTAAACCCAGCACGTGATCGGACAAGGGGTATCAAAAAAAAAAAAAAACAAAAAAAAATACCAACGGAACTTCACAAATCTGGCCAGTTGAAGCGTTCCTGCGATCAAATTGAGGAAATTGAATAATCCAAATAATGATCGGCAAGTGACACGAAAATCGTCGCTATTCCTTCTTCCTCGACACTTGTCACACGATATCGCGTTTACGCCTCGATGTCCCCGGAAAGCGACAGTTCGTCCTTGATATCGGAACACGGATTCTCGGATTTAGGTCACGAATGGGCGAGACCGAATGATCGATATCATCATGCGTTGATTTTTTTTTCTTATCGGTCGTTTCGGAAATCGATAGTCGAATATTTGAATATGAATTATATTGTCGTGCAGGCTCGACGATAATTGTAATTCGTATATGCGGGTAGCACTAGTGATACGAGGTCGTCACAGAATGGGTCAATTGATGGTCAATATATGGTCAATATATGGTCAATTGATGGTCAATTGATGGTCAATTGATGGTCAATTGATGGTCAATTGATGGTCAATTGATGGTCAATTGATGGTCAATTGATGGTCAATTGATGGTCAATTGATGGTCAATTGATGGTCAATTGATGGTCAATTGATGGTCAATTGATGGTCAATTGATGGTCAATTGACGGTCAATTGACGGTCAATTGACGGTCAATTGACGGTCAATTGACGGTCAATTGACGGTCAATTGACGGTCAATTGACGGTCAATTGACGGTCAATTGACGGTCAATTGACGGTCAATTGACGGTCAATTGACGGTCAATTGACGGTCAATTGACGGTCAATCGACGGTCAATTGACCCATAAAAAATGATCGACTTATTTGTGACCGAATTTCAAATTTACCGCCGCTTTTCGGACTGCTTTGAGCTCGAACTATCGATAATCGAACTGTGTCTTATACTCGCTCTCATAAATCGTGAATCGGTGAACACTGCACAATAAAGAAGCGACGGCTTTATTAATGATATGTGATATATAGTTTGTAGTGAGAAAAAATAAAAAATAAACTACGTTTCTTTTTTCATTCAATATAGTGAAGTGAGCGCGTCTTTTAATAACAAAATGTGAATCCTACCCTTTCCTTGTTCTTATCCTAACTGAAAACGTCACCTGTTAATTTTTTTTCTTCTTTGTAGTATATATTTATGTTTGAAAAAATTTGTGACCAATTTGTGACCAAAAAAAAAAATGACCGTCATTTTCACATAGAAAAAGGGATTTAAAAAAAAATGACGTCAATTGACGGTAATTTTTTGGTCAATCGACGGATCGAAAAAATGACGGTCAATTCGGATCACTAGGTAGCACCCATAGAAGAACATTTTCTGTCCCAATTTCTGTGCTCCTTACTGAAGTGCGCACGCGCGCGCGCGCTATTCATCCACGGTAGTCGCATATGCTCGAGCCGCACGGAGGGGAGCAGTGGTGCGCAGGGTGTGCAATGTACGCCGACTGGATTCAGGAAGCAGCCAGCAGCCGACCGCACAGGTGCAACAGCCCAATGCCTGATTACCTCCAATCTGCGGAATCGGGGATGACGCCAGCAGCCGGTAGCCTAGCACTAACCGCTAAAGCGTCTGGAGACACCAGCGGCGCCAGTTCCACTCAATATTTGCGAAAAGACTTTGATAACGTTCAAATCCGCCTCTATTATACCCTACTACGGACTTTATCCCTTGTAGATGGAGGGTACCGAGATCGTTGTAAATATCAAGCCCTTACAAGACTACTGTACGAATGCAACAGTTACATAAATCTTAGATGTAGTTTCTTAAAAGCGTAGGGATCGTTTGTTATATTGAAGTCACTATGACGTTCGCGTTGAGTGACAATCTATACAATAACAAAGTTTATGTCGATTCGACACTCACACCGATATTCACATATGTTCACAGATACTCACAGATACTCACAGATACTCACAGATACTCACGCATACTCACGGATACTCAAAGATACTCAAAGATACTCAAAGATACTCAAAGATAGTCAAAGATACTCAAAGATACTCAAAGATACTCAAAGATACTCAAAGATACTCAAAGATACTCAAAGATACTCAAAGATACTCAAAGATACTCAAAGATACTCAAAGATACTCAAAGATACTCAAAGATACTCAAAGATACTCAAAGATACTCAAAGATACTCAAAGATACTCAAAGATACTCAAAGATACTCGAAGATACTCGAAGATACTCGAAGATACTCGAAGATACTCGAAAATACTCAAAGATACTCAAAGATACTCAAAGATACTCAAAGATACTCAAAGATACTCAAAGATACTCACAGATACTCACAGATACTCACAGATACTCACAGATACTCACAGATACTCACAGATGCTAACAGATGCTCACGGATACTCATGACGAGATCTCGGTGTGTGAACAGATCTGGGCTATTTTACGAAACCCATGCGAATGGGCGGAACCATAATCTGCTAATACTATACAGCCAAGCTGTACTATCGCGCTAAAGCGCAATACAATCGTAAGATTTCTGTAACACCGGATCCGCAACATATGTTATGGAAATTTTGTCAAAAGGTGATGTAATTTTTTTATTAACTTTTAAAACACTTGTAGTAGTGGTAGTTAAAATACTCAGTGGTATTTGATTTCATTTTTACATAATGCGTTATTTGTGAAATGTAAAGTTCACATCAGTGTTACGAGGCTCGCCAGGGTGACTGTCAGGCAAAAAAAAAAAAAAAAAACCTCAACAACCTCGGAAAATCAGGCAATTTTAAATGCAGCAAGGATATCAGGGAAATTTCGTGGAAAGTTCAGAAATTCAAAAGTTTTATCGACAATGAGCAAAGCTCGCTAGAGCTTATTGCAAAATCTCAGAAAGCTCGAAGAAAGGAAGACAAACTCGTTAAAAATGCAAAAGAGGAAGAAGTTTGCTCGCAAAAATAAATTACCGAGGTAAAGAAAGTACGGTAATTCTTGCGTCGTGTTGTTCCTGCTAAAAAAAAAAAACTTTCAAAACTGTTTTCCAAAAAAATATTTCCATATAATGATCACAAATGTATATTCGAATGTATAAAAGATAAATAACATTTTCATAATTGACTGTTATTCGACACGTGTTTGAGATACACTTAATCCGATAATTCGAAGAAAAAAAAATTCTCTGCTATTTCCCTGATATTTTCGCAAAATTTCCTTGACAAAACTATTCAGAATTATGAAAAATTACATATTTTTACTATTATTTATTCTCTGGTATTTTTTTTTTTTTAATTAAATTATATATCTTTGAAAGGAACAAACACAAGATAACACAAGAATTATTATGCTTCCTTCAACGCCGTAATTTTTTCATTGTGAAGAGCTTCTTCTTGTTTTGCATTTTTGACGAGTTCTTCGCTCTGTTTTTTTTTTGGAATTATTTATGCTCGATTGCCTGAGCGTCTTTGTCTATATTCGTCGACTCAACGGCGGTGTTAATGCCCGATTGTTAATAGTTATAATGAATTTTTCAATCGTAAAGCGGATTTTCAATCTACGTTTTTTATTTACGTCGAAAAAAAAAAAAAAACACAAATGTTCGGTCAAACACTTTTTCTCGATTTGATATTTCGTATTTTCCCTGACACTTAAAAAAATTCCTTGACGTTTCCAGATTTTGCACATAACATTGTTTTCGTTTTTTGGTTTGCTTCTTTGTTCAAAAAAATCTCAAGATTTGTCCGAAAAACTTCAGCGATTTTTTCGCATCTCATTTGGCCACTCTCGTTCATTCTTTTTGCAAGCGATAGAATCGCATCGTAAAGTCACGTTACGGTGCGGTGTGTGCATGTCGATAGCTTAACGCCATAAATAAATATGGGCTCTATATAAACATAGCTCATGTGAATTTCTGGCGTTATTTTTTATTACCCTGTCTTTCGCGGTTTTCAGATCGTATTTTTTTTTATTTGGAATTTGGGTGGGTGAAAGCGGTCATTCGAAGAATTATTGTTGTGTCGCTGAAAACGAATGTTCCGGTAGAATGTATCAAAATTACAGGCAACACCGAACGCGTTTTTTGAAACTAAAGAAATACAGGAAAAAAAAAAAAAAAAAAAAAAAAAAAAAAAAAAAAAAAAAAAAAAAAAAAACTAAACGAAGTGATGAATTGGGAGAACTGACAGTTCGTTGGTTTTTTTTATTTTTATTTCGAGTGTACCTGGGCGAACCGGGTAGCATTCGGAGAAACATTGTTGCCACATAAAAATTGCAAAATTTTTTGAAACAACGAAATTTTTCAAAAATAATGTTTATTATTATTTTTTTTTCCACCACATGGATTCTGAGATATTAACATAAAGTTTGAGTCATTCAGCACGGTTTAATTTTGATCAAGAATAAAAAGTAGGATTTTTACAAAAAAAAAAAAAATTTTCTACAGTTATTTAACATAATTCAATTAATTTAATATTAATATTTCTATTTAATTTAATATTTCTATTTAATATTCATGTTTCTATTTTTCTTTTGGTTATTGCTTAAAGTGCAGAAACTCTATCGTGAGCTTATTTGCACTGTCGTTTACACTTATTTACATTCTTTGTTTTATATGTACATTCTTAAATTTTTAAACTGCATTTAGCAAGAAATTTGTGAATAATACTAACGGCCGTGAGATCGGTTATCGTTATGAACTGAGCAGTAATATATGGTGATTGGTATTTACGTGTTTTTAATTCCTCAGTCATTTGCTCTCTTTGTTGATCGAAATTTGAGCGCTGCCAAAGTGCATGGTCAGTATCTTGACTATAGGCTCCACAAGAGCAACTTTGATCGGAGACTATCCCGACTCGTGCGAGAGATGCATTATGATGGTAGTGATTTGCTCTTACTCGGTTGAACCAATATTTCTATTCAATTTAATATTTCTTAATATCTCATTAAGGAAAGTTATTTTTTTGTTTTGCTTAATTTTTATTTCCTAATATTGATTGCTCAATGTTAATTATAATGTAGAATTTTTCCGCTGAAAAGTTACCAACATCAAGTCCTGTTTTTATTAAATAAAAAATAATGACAACGGATTTAATAAAAAAAAAGTTTAACCAAGAGATCCGAATCTTTTTTTTTTTTGTTTTTACAGACAATGTCGTTCAAAGCTCGACACTCGGTCGATTCTTTTCGACGACGCGTTCGTGGAAATTATTTCGCCGACTATAGACGCAGCAAACAGCTTTTAGGACTAATGAAAAATGTCCATCGCTAATAATTAGATTTTGCCAGAGTAAAAATAAATTGCTGCAACCATCGGCAGTTTCTCTCTTCTACATCAAGTAATTAAATGATTTATAGCAACAAAATTCTTGCAGCTCTGAAAAAAAAATAAAATAAAATCCATACACTGTAAAAAAAATTTTGTTTGAAAATTAATGAACGTCATTGAAAGCTTTTTTTTTTTCTATAAACTATGCTCTTGTCCAAACATTTATTTACATGTGCGTTGCAATTCTACAGTAAAATTTGTATTTATAATGTTTTCAAATTTCAGACAAAAGATGTGTAACTTTAATACACCGTATTTTAATTTTACAACGAAAGTACATTGACCATCAATAAACCATGTTTTTTCACCGGAACAAAAATTCCCTGACTTTTTCCTGACTTTTCACTGACCAATTAAAAATTTTCCCTGACCAAACTTCTAACGACTTGTATTTAAAAAAAAAAAAAAATTAATGATACAAATGAAAATGCCTAATTATTGTATTAACTAATGTATGTGAGAATATTCAAAAATTTGAATAATTCATCACGAATTGAATATGAATAATTCGTATGTGAATATCGAATATATTCGAATAATTTGAATAGTTCAAAACACATGAACAATTCGAATAATTAAGAATATCCGAATGATTTTAATAGTCTAAATATTCCAAATAATCAAACGAATTATTCCAATAATTAGAAATATTAATTTGATACTTTATAATGGACCATAATGGTCATTACAAATAAACGCAATAAACAATGTGAATTGATTTATAAGAGAATTTGTCGTACACGTTTTGGCTTCGAGAAAAGTGAATAACTTGCAACCGAGCGTAAGTTCTTCAGCTTTGTAGCAATCACAATTCTTTGTTCAATCAATGCAATTTATGTGCTAAGTTTAATTGTAAACGAAATTTCATCATTCGAATATCGAATCTATAAAAATTATTTGAAATATTAGAATTTTTTTAATACTCACGAATATTCGTGTTATTCGATATTTTTTTTTTTTTTTAATTGTTCACCATTTACAAAATCTACGAATATACGAAATATACGAATTTCTTTTAACTATTCATGAATATTCGAATTTTTTGAATATTCGATTCAAATTTTGAATTGAATATCAATATTCAATTCCACTCAGTTCAAACACTATTCGCACACCCACAGTGTTAATGTTAAATTCGATTTTTTTGTTTTGTTTTTAATGTTCCCAATTTTTTTTTTTTTTTTTTTTTTTTTTTTTTTTAAGCCTGGCTTTTATCTACTTCTTACTTATTTATAGAAGATTCAATGACAATTAATTTTTTTCCCTGACAAATCTTGAAATTCCCTTACTTTTTCCTGATTCCCTGACAAATATTTATTTTCCCTGACTTCTCCCGGTTTTAAGTGATGCAATCAAAATTCAATTTCCAGTCCATTAAATTGACAATTTCTTTTTACGGTGAACGTTCTAAAAAATTCTCGCGATAATAAAGTGCTTTAAAAAAAAAAAAAAGAAAAAATACCTTGACCGATGATGAAGACGAGCAGTGCGACGATCAACAGTAGCCTCCCCATGTTGAAGAGTTCCTTGGACTCCCTTAGAGACTTCGGCACGCTCATTCTTAACATGCTTCAACAATCGCAAAGCACACTTGTTTAAGATCGCGCACAGAGTCTCGGCCAATCTTGTCACACGGTCGTTATTGAGGCTCGACGACTCAATGAAATCAGCACCATTGACACTCTGATTCACGAATAAACAAAACCTAAAAAAAAAAAAAGATCCTCAATCCGTCTAACACGATTAATCCAGTCGAACTTCGGTTCACTTTCACCGAACGATATCACTCGTGATTTTTAAGTTTTCGTAACGTTACGTAAAAAAAAGGCAGCGACACGCTTGTCCTGAGGCTCCCTCTCGCTCGTCGAGTCGAACAGCGCGATCGGTGTAAGTTTCCGTCACGTTGCTTAGGTGGGCGTATTTAGAGAATCCCGCTTCGCCCCGTATGCCGTGACGGCGTGTCGCGTATGCTTGTCATTAGCGTCGGATCAAGCCCGTTTGCGCCGCCGGCGCGTAACGACTCTTGCAGACCCCCGCCGAGTAGTCTAAAAACCGGGACCAACCGTCAAAAAAAAAACAACGAAGCCGATCCTCGTCCTCAAAGACCGCCACTAACAACAACATCGACGGTCGAACGAGACGATCAAAGAACAAACAAACCAAACCAAACGGCAGCTTCACGACGATCGCCGCAAGATAGCGCCCTTATCGGAACAACAAACACCGTGTCGCTCTGCGACCGAGCGAGAAAAACACCGGCACGCAGGCTGCCTCGGTCACGTGCGCATGAATCCTATCGGACTGATTCGCCTGATTCGGGATCGACGATCCAGCGAAGACCGTCGACGAGGACGCCCAAGAACAAGAGTCGCCCAGCTGAACCGACGGAAGTTCCTGTTCTCGACCCGAGCTGACGAGCCTCGGCGATGCCCTCCTTGAAGTCGACTCAAGGTGAAAGAAAACCATCGACGGTCATTCGGTACTCAGTCGGCTCGCTCGGTGGCGACGCAATTGGTGCGAGTTACGGCGGGCTCTTCGCCCAAAAATTTTCACGCTTACACGGGAACGACGGCAAATGAGGAGGCGGCGTCCGTGGGGGGGGGCTGCGATTCTCCAGGAGAAGGGCGGTGCGGCGTCACGACGTCGGTCGATCGATCGGCCGAGGTTCACGTGTCAGTACTCAAAGGTGCCTTCGGCCAACAGTAGTAGTCTCACGCTCTTGGGACGAGAGTTCGGACGCACTTTTCTTCGGATGCGCGACGAGTAATCCATTCGCTTGAGGGGGGGTGGGGGGGGGGGGGGCGGGCGGTGGAACAACAACAAAAGAGTAGGGCGATCGAAAAGAGGGGCGACCTAAAGTCGTTTTTTCTCAGCTCAGAATGAGACCCAAGAGTACCGGCGATTCGGACCGCAGGAACTTGACTGCATGTTGATCATTGGCTGAGACGAATACTATCTGATTCGTCTGTTCAACGTCACTGACGCGGCGAGACTTCAGTCATCGCCTCAGTGATCGCGTTCACGAGACTCGAGAGACGACTCACTGGCTTCAACTTTCGAACGGCACTTCGCGATGGGCTCGGCTCTTCGGGCTCCGCGCGTATTCCTCCACTTCGTTTTTCCGGCGTTCGAGACGAAACTCGGTCATACGTGAGGTATCCACTGTCGTTCGTATAGAGGCGCGGGGGACCGGTCGTCACATTCACTGAACCTTATAACCGAAACTAACCGCGAGAAATCGGATCTCCCAATCGCTACCTCGTTCGGCGAAGGAGCAAACGCGTGTGTGCCGCTGCCGGTGCGCTAACGAACGCAGGCGGGGAGCTGCGCTGAGAAAGTGGCGCGATGGTGGGGGAAACGTGAACGGTGGGGGGCGCGCGCGCCGTCCGGCAGCCGGCCCGGGTTGGGGGGGGGGGGGGGCGAAGAGGTTGACGGTGAGAACAAGTGCCGCGCCGCCGTAACTGGAGCCGCCACCGCCGCCGCTCTGGCGAGATGCCGAAGAGTGGGGATGCTAGGCTCGACGGGACGATGATGCTGCTGCTGCCCCCGCAGAGATCGACGGAGAAGGACGAGGTCGACCGGATGGAGCCGAGCAGGCGCGGTTCCAACATCCTGAACAACCCCTGCCCGGTCCATCGACGAACGCTCGACGTACGCAACAGCCCTACTCGACGAGTCACCGGCGAGGCTGAAGGCGACATTGACGGTGAAATCGAAGATTCGGCCCGGCCTCGAGAAATATTTTTTCGCGATCCTCTCACGATCGTACTGAATGGGCTTTTTTTTTTTTTTTTGCGGGCCACGTACAGTTGAACCTCGATCATAGGGACGCGTCGGGACTGCACAGTAACATATAATTTCGCAAAAGCGGAATGGAAAATTTCGTTAAAATTATCTTTGTTGCATAAGTGACAAACTTGTTTGTCACTTGTTTGATAATACGAGCCTGCACTTTTATTTCCTGTGCTATTGACCATTTTAGCTTGTACTTTTGTTTGTGAAAGTAGAAAGTTAAGGAATAAAAAATTGTGGAGGTTTGTCGACAATAATTTGTTGTAAAAAGTACACTTTTTTTTTCTTTTTTTTTACTGTGTGGGCTGGTTCGAATAATCGAGATGCATTTTTTTTTTTTTTTTTTGCGATCGTAAGACGTATGTAAATGAAACGTAGACAAATGGAATAACAGTAGATATGTAAGAAATAATATTATTAACTTAATATTTCTGACTTCGAAGCTTAATTTCAAGGATTTTTGGAAACAAAGTCGTTCATTTTTGCTTCCTCATAGAGGAAGCTGTGTTTTCGTGAAAAAATAAATAAATAAATTTCGTGATTTTAATGTCACAGCGTACTAGACATACACTGTAAAAAAAAAAGAATTAAAATTTAATGTACCAAAGAATTTGAAATTCACAAACTCGGTACATTAAACGAAAATTAATGCACCCGAACTGCAAATTTGCAAATTTTCAGTAAAATTCATGTCACGTACATTAAAATTAATTATGTTTTCATTAAAATTACAGAACTTGTTCCTTAAAACTATTTTTGAAGAACTTTTTTTTTTTAATTTAAAGAACTTTTTTGGAAATTGCTGTACCATTATTAAAATTTAACTAAAAGTTTATAGAATTTACATACTCATTGTGGCTTGAACTTCAAGCACTTCTAGCAGTTTCTGCGATTACAACGTTGGTTCAAAGTGAACCAAAACTGCGTTACATCAACATTTTTTTTTTTTTTTCGATTCAATCGTATACAATGTCACCATACAGAAGGTATATTATTTCGACTTGAAAGTATATTTGGTCAATTTGAAAAAAATATGATTCGATGTGTTCGTATATTATATGAACATTTGTCATCTTGAACATGATTTTATCAATTCGGCAAGACGTCAATTTAGTCATTCACAAATATTATGTTCATAATAAACAACTTTCAAGTTGTTTCGGTATTTCAATATCCAATCATGGAAGTTGAGTCTAAGTTAATGACGAAGAATAACTTGTATATCCGATTCAAGATCTTACATATCAATAAGCGGTTGCAGCGTAGCGGTAAGGTACTTGGTCAGAATGCGTTAGTTTCGGGGTTCGAGCCCCGCTAGGGTATATAAAATTTTAATTTATAAGAATTGTGTTATATTCATAAGTGGCCGATGTACTGATAACAATTGAACATATATAAAACACGATATAAACCACGTATAAAATTAATTAGTAACAAATAACGTAAATAACTATACCGAAACCAAACTCCAGATTGAGTTGGGTCAAACCTTCTTTTCAGTGCACAAAAACGTCCAGACTTTACTTGAAATTTCATGAACCGTATTCACACAAACATGGCAATAGTTTCTTAAATTTCAAGTACGGAGGTATCGTACTATTCCCGACACCGGCTTCCTTTTTCATGAAGCGTCACTTGAAAATTGCGACGTATAGGTGCTTGAAAATTACAAAACGGTTTGTGCATAAAAACTTCCAGTACCGGTTCATTAATTTTCAAGCAAATTTTTTTTACAGTGTAGTCGAAAACGTCGAGAAATGTGATTTTTAGCTGGCGTGTGTAGTTAACATTGAGGTATCGATCTTAAATTTTCCACGGGAATGGATCAGCACCCTACAATATTTCGTATTAAATTTGACAAAAATTGATCCAAGCGTTTAAATTTTATGAGATTTTGAATTTTTTCGAAAAATTTTATTTTTACGTCTAACACGAGTTTTTCAATGAAACATCACTCAAAGAGTAAAATGAGTTATATTTATGCAATCAACGGCGATAAATACACTAAAACTTGCCTTAAAATCACGAAAACTGCAAATTTCGGTTTGCGATTTCCTATAATAAAATCGGGTGTGGATTTTGACGGTTTTAATTTTATGACACGTAGACATTTTTTTATCTTACGAAAAAAGGTGCAAAGTAGTTTGCAAGTGGTTATTTGTACTGAACTGAAAAATACAATTAAAGAGAGTTGAAAATTTTATGTTAATTATAGCATCCTCTATGAAGAAGCCAAAATCGAAGAACGAAATTTATCAGAGAGGAAGTTATGCGCAGAACCGTAAAACATGAGGAAGTAATTGTGCAAATCACTTTGCACGCTTTTTAATTGTCGAACGCTAGCTACGCACTTTTGAGCAAATCGTCGGATCTTCCGAGTTTCTTATTCATCTTGAAAGAAATTGGTTATCCCAAACTTTACTTTTGTACAAACCACGTCCTTTTTTCCACCCCATCACCACTGTCCATCTTAGATGCAAAGGATTCGAGGGACTCTCGATTCTTCTGTATATGGATGATCATTGATTTTCCGACCTTATAAAGGCGTGCTATAAATTCGCTCGTTTCGCCCTTGTTTAGCTTCGAAAAAACGTCGAGTTTTTTTTTTCCAACGTAAGAACATTACGCTTACTCTTACGTGTCGAAGAACTCGACATTGAAGCCATGGCGCATGTGAACTGCACTGTAAAAATGTCTGAAAATTCATAAATGTATATGAGGTTTTATGCATATACAGTATAAGAATTTTCATTGGCACGGATGTAAAAATATTGCGTTACTGATAAATTTAAATAGAATATTCCTTGCATAATATTTGTAATAATAATATAATTTTCATGTACGCATGTCTTCATTTTGCATGCCATTACCGGTACTTTTAATATACAGGTATTGCACTTAATATCAAATTGTTAAAATTCAAATACAATGTATATGAGGTTATTCCACGTGAAATCGAACGTTCAAAAATCCGACTCTCTTCAAAAAAAGTTGCAATTTCACCACAATTCATGATTATTGACAAGGAATTTTTGTAATTTTTTTCAGAATTTTTGGATCGTATTTATTTGAGATATCGAAAAATTGAACTTTTTTGAAAACCCTCTATATCTTAAAAACTATTGGTCATACAAAAAAACGTTTAAAACATAAAAGTTGCAGTTTTCAATGAATCTTTGAAAACAAAATTTTGTAGATTTTTTAAAATGCAATAAACGTCCATTCCAATGAAAAATCGACTAAAATATTTTTTTCAACCACTACGTCATGTTTGATTTTTCTTTAAAAAATTCCAGATTATACTCTCATATACGTAGAGTGATCTCATTTTTTTTTTTGTGCTGTGCTCCGTTCAAGATCGATTTTTCATAAAAAAGAGAGATATCTATTACTTCCCATCGAATTTTATAAAAATTGTGACAGTATCGCCAATAATGGAAGTTAAAAGATCAAATAAAAAAGGGATCGGGGCTTTTTCATTAAAAAAAAAAGGATTTTTAAAATGAAAAATCGATCTTAAACGGAGCACAGCTATCAAACGAACGTCTCGCCCATTCAAACAAAAATATGAGACCACTCTACATACATGAGGGTATATTCTGAAATTTTTTAAGGGAAATCAAACATGACGTATTGGCTGAAGAAAAATATTTTAGTCTATTTTTCATAGAAACGGACGTTTATTGCATTCAAAAAAATTTACAAAATTTTGTTTTCAAAAGTTCATTTGAAATTGCAACTTTTATGTTTTAAACCTTTTTTTTTTTTTGTACGACTTATAGTTTTTAAGATATGGGGGATTTAAAAGAATAAAAAAAGTTCAATTTTATTCCTTATTAAATTTTCAAATCTCGCAAATTTTACATATGAAATAAAATTTATTTTATTCCTTATAAAATTTTCAAATTCGAAAATTTTACATGTAAAATAAAATTTATTTTATTCCTTATTAAATTTTCAAATCTCGAGCACGCTTCGTCAACCTCACTCGGTAATACGGTGGCATCGCGGGTTGACCACCGTGGTCACAGAATCTGTCAGAAAACAGATGTTGCGCCCCGAGTCCTGTGTTGCCAGACCTCCGCACCGCAAAGATTTGGAATTTTAAGAGGGTCAGTGTGCGAGCGGATTTACGCTGAAAAAGGAAAAACGCCCTTCAAGACGCTTAAGATAGTTTTGTCGTTTGGTATTCATTTCGCATAACTTCAAGAGAAATTAGATAAAATCGCAATTACTTCTCGATGGTATAAAAATCTGAAAATATTCATGCATAGTAAAGGTACTGAAAAGATTAATTTTGCATAAAATAAAATTATGCATAAAATTAAATTTTGCATAAAATTAAATTTTGCATAAAATTAAATTTTGCACGAAATTAAATTTTGGACAAAATTAAATTTTGGACAAAATTAAATTTTGGACAAAATTAAATTTTGGACAAAATTAAATTTTGGACAAAATTAAATTTTGGACAAAATTAAATTTTGGACAAAATTAAATTTTGGACAAAATTAAATTTTGGACAAAATTAAATTTTGGACAAAATTAAATTTTGGACAAAATTAAATTTTGGACAAAATTAAATTTTGGACAAAATTAAATTTTGGACAAAATTAAATTTTGGACAAAATTAAATTTTGGACAAAATTAAATTTTGGACAAAATTAAATTTTGGACAAAATTAAATTTTGGACAAAATTAAATTTTGGACAAAATTAAATTTTGGACAAAATTAAATTTTGGACAAAATTAAATTTTGGACAAAATTAAATTTTGGACAAAATTAAATTTTGGACAAAATTAAATTTTGGACAAAATTAAATTTTGGACAAAATTAAATTTTGGACAAAATTAAATTTTGGACAAAATTAAATTTTGGACAAAATTAAATTTTGGACAAAATTAAATTTTGGACAAAATTAAATTTTGGACAAAATTAAATTTTGGACAAAATTAAATTTTGGACAAAATTAAATTTTGGACAAAATTAAATTTTGGACAAAATTAAATTTTGGACAAAATTAAATTTTGGACAAAATTAAATTTTGGACAAAATTAAATTTTGGACAAAATTAAATTTTGGACAAAATTAAATTTTGGACAAAATTAAATTTTGGACAAAATTAAATTTTGGACAAAATTAAATTTTGGACAAAATTAAATTTTGGACAAAATTAAATTTTGGACAAAATTAAATTTTGGACAAAATTAAATTTTGGACAAAATTAAATTTCGCACGAAATTAAATTTCGTGCAAAATTTAATTTCGTGCAAAATTTAATTTCGTGCAAAATTTAATTTCGTGCAAAATTTAATTTCGTGCAAAATTTAATTTCGTGCAAAATTTAATTTCGTGCAAAATTTAATTTCGTGCAAAATTTAATTTCGTGCAAAATTTAATTTCGTGCAAAATTTAATTTCGTGCAAAATTTAATTTCGTGCAAAATTTAATTTCGTGCAAAATTTAATTTCGTGCAAAATTTAATTTTGTGCAAAATTTAATTTTGATAATATTTTCCAGGTTCAGATTATCTGATAAGTTACATATGTCAAACGGATCTGAGCGATGTTTCCAGACGACTGACACGTTGACTACTCTATAATGCGCGTTGCCGGATAATAGTCGTGTCTTGTCTTGGACAAATACATCATTTCTTTGCGGCGAATAAATAACTATTTAAAATCATATTTTCAAATATTGAATTTCATTGTGTCGAATAAACAGTTCATTTAAAGTACAAATCAATAAATGCTCACTTTGAATAAATTTTTTTACTGATAGTAAAGAATATCGGTTATTTGATTCTAATAAAGATTTTGTTGAGACAAGGAAACATTTCTTTTATCTTAATAAACGTCATTGGAAGATCGAAATTTATTTGATTTTAATAAAACTTTTTTCTGGGTGTACAGTTTACCATTTTTCTCGAAAGTGCATTGCTAAAATGCAGTGAAACTTTCAGAACAGGAGAATAATGCACAAACATAGTCTTTAGTGCCCGATTTTTTTTTTTTTTTGTTAAAACGAAAGAAAAAATTACAGTGTAATTACCACGGGAAATCTGTAATTAGCAAAATTGCGCTGTATTCTATAAATACTCGAAGCGTGTCGTAAATACTCATTACGATACGCTTCGAGTATTTATGCAACGCCTTCTTGAAAAACACCACTTTATGTCGCACCCGACCCCCGCACAAAGCAGCACTTTTCATGCATGAATTACAAAAATTATTTGTCGATCTGCGGGACTCCTAAATACTTTTTTATCATTCTACAATTGCTTTTTATCTTCACACATTGAAATCATTCGAATAAATTTTTTAGTGGGTAATGGGGACTCGAAACCGTAACCTCAGGATTACTAGTCGACGCTCTTACCTCTCGGCTATGCTTATATATAAGCTGCATGTCTACTGCACGTCTATATCATATTAACTTACCAATTGCTTTAAATTATCTAAATTTTACTATTTCGTCTGTTTTATTTGAAGGTTCGTACATTATTGCGCACATCCTTACTATTCTTCTCGCGACTCGTAACCAGCCGATCTCACTCTTTTTATTACGCCTCGCAGGCCGTCTGACGGAACTGCGAGTTTTGTAGGTAATCGATACATCAAATCGATTATGCATAACGTGTGAGCGGAGAGTAACCCTTGACAAATTTTTCCATTGGGCATTTAATGGTGATGAGTGGTATCCAAGGGTAATCAATGGGATCCTAATGGAAATTCATGGGGAACACTGAAACTATACTTTCTACCGTTTATTCTTAGTGGGACTCCACTGACAAAGCAGTGGGAAACTTTAAATGGTACATTTTCCCATTCGTTACCAATAGGAGACAAATGGCAATTCCCTGGGAAAGTTCGATTGGTACTTTTTCCCATTCGTTATTAATGGGAGTCCAATCCCGAAGGACTGGGAGCATTCAAGGGGTACTTTCTCCCATTCGTTATTAATGGGAGTTCACTAACAAGTAAATGGGACGTTACAAATGGTACTTTTCCCTTTGTTATTAATGGTAGTCCATTGGAGCACTCTTGACAAATTTTTCCATTGGGCATTTAATGGTAATGAATGGTATCCAAAGGTAATCAATGGGATCCTAATGGAAATTCATGGGGAACACTGAAACGATACTTTCTACCGTTTATTCTTAATGGGAGTCCACTGACAAAGCAGTGGGAAACTTTAAATGATACGTTTTCCCATTCGTTACCAATAGGAGACCAATGGCAATTCCCTGGGAAAGTTCGATTGGTACTTTTTCCCATTCGTTATTAATGGGAGTTCACTGACAAGTAAATGGGACGTTACAAATGGTACTTTTTCCCTTCGCTATTAATCGTAGTGCATTGGAGAATAACTGGAACAGCTGAAATGGTATTTCTTACCATTGGGAATAAATGGGAACTGAATCGAACGGTCAATAGCCAGAGAATCTTCAATGACACGTCTTATATATTTATAATTGACGAGGGATAAGAATCGAGTCGACAAACACTAGGGAATCACTTAAATGGTATAAGCGATAATCAATTGCAGATAAATGAATCCACAATGGTAGCTGTGAACTTGAGGACCGAAATTATTTATGAACAATAGGAGACATTTTTCGGGAGCATTATAGTTTTTTTTATTTGTTACATATTTAGACACTGTAGAAAAGTGGACAATTATATATAGTATATTTTTCCGCGAATGGAAATGCCAACGGGATAAAAATACCATACAACGAATGGGAAATTGAATGGCATATTGTATGGTATATTAAATGATAATACAAATGGGAATTATACCATTGGCAAAACCCCCATTGAATTACCTTTAACGAATAGTTAACGGTAATCAATGGGATTTTTAATGGTAATTAATGGGACATTAAGTCAAGGGAAGTTCTGGAAGGAGGAGGTACCAGAGATATCTGGACCAGAAGCGGAGGTCGGAGGAATACATCGTCAGAAAGGATTCAAAACTGGTGAACATTTCATTATTTTTGGTTTGAAAACAAAAATGGTTTGTTCTTCGGGCATTTTAAATTCACAAAAGACCTAAGAATCGTAATGCTAGATATGCGAGCAATAAGATTATTGTGTATTTCACAGTACAGTGCACTGTCTCTATAATGCGAGCCTTTCGTTTCGCCGCCGGTAGCGTTGACATCGGATCCTTGAGAATGTACAATCGAAGTCCGTTCCAGTACCCCGAACAATAGTCTTGCCAGTCTAGTTTTCTAATGTCGCAGAAAAACAGTTGATAGTCGATCGCACTCATCCGATCGATCGCTTTGTTCATTTTCGATATATCTATCATCCACTCGCCGAGTATGAAGTACTTTACCACCGAATGAGACGCAATAATCTTTTTGCAATCCGACAAAGCTCTGCGAAGTACCGTTTGCATTAAAATAATTATCGCGTAGCTCGTTTTTCGTCACTTTTTGCATTCATCGATTTTTTACTTACCGTGGCTTCTTCCCATTTGCGCGTAAGTACGTATCGACTATCAGCGCCGGCAACAAATGAAGGAAAATGTGAATCAACCAGAAGTACCAAATACATTTGGTATAAACGATGAAGGGCCTCCACATCGCGTGAATAGACGGAGTCGGACACGTGTCGTTTGGTGAATAAACCGTCTTTAGTAAACGCTTAACTGACATTGGTTTTTCGATGCTAGTTCCATAGTTATAAACAAGAGCTCCCGAAACACTCGGCCTGCAAAGAAATCAGGCGAAATGAATTGTCGATTATCAATGTTCTCTCGGCTTAATGTTGTTATTGATTTATCACCTATTCATTATCGCATCCCACATCGAAACCAGCATCGAGTTGACTGACATGTCGACGGGGACAAAATCCATAACATAGTCCGACATCATTGTTGCATGAAGGACACCCAATCCGTAACCCATGATTAACAAAGCCGGACCGTTCACATTACCACACCAGCCTCTAACAGGCTCTTTCCACGAGGACAGTACTAAAGACATCATTTTTGTTTCAGGACACTTTTCGAACAGCTTGCAAAGAACCCTTTAGAGTTTTATTGAAAAGTTGTTGATTTGCTTTCTGGGACTTACCTACAGACGGACGGTATATTATGCACGGAAATGACAACTGTTTTCCAGCGTCATCGACCAAACCCTCAGCGATAGCCTTCGTAAAACAATAGGTATTGGGATACTTATCATGAATATCCGAAACAATAGCGTCGTTAAGACCCGTCGGAGTTGACAAATCAGCGGCTATCAGGTCTTGTACCATCTTCATATCGGCCGGTGACGGATACGCTTCTTCTATTATATTTCTTTGATAACAATGAGAATACGTTGTTGACACGTACATGAATCCTTCGACATGTTTGCATTGCTTAGCCAAATTAATCATGGCCTGTGTTCCCATGACATTGATCGTCAGAGCTTTGCTCATTCTCTCCATGAATTTAACATTCGATGCGTTATGAAATATTATATTCACTTCCTCTATTATCGAGTCCTTGTCACTTTTCGATAAGGCCATGTCGTCTTGCATCAGGTCACCTTCTACTATACGTATCGTTGACTTGAAATCGGTGCCCATCTCTCGTAATGTATCAAATAGCTGCAATCGCGATAAGCCCTCCTTCAATTTCTTTAATACTACTGTAATGAAGATTAAGACTCCAGTGGTACATTTTGAAAACTATGCTATCGGAACTCTGTGCGATCATAAAAATGCTCGGTACAGTTACAACTTTTCGACACTTGATGTTATAATACCACCCTAGCGGACCTATCTGACCGAAATTTAACGGTCGGTTTGTGCAAAAATTTGACCACGATTCGACTGCAGTTGACCCATTTCAATGGGTATGTTCTTGGTCGATATGTGGTCGACTTCGAGATGATTAACTGGATCACGACCTAGTGCGATGGACATTCATGGGGCGATGTTTGGTCAATATTAGTGAATGGACCTATATTTAGCTAACGTCAGTCGAAAAATGTCGACTTTCAGCCAGTTGACCGAAATTTGACTTGTTTAAGCGAAGCGATATGAATCCGTTCATAGTTGACTTCCAATCAGTCGACCGACCTTTAACATACTGTTTACATCGTAGTCGTATATGATTCATTTATACCTTTAATTGATTCAACTTTTTTTCCCTACTTTCGACATGTTTGTTGGGAAAAAATTATATACGACGTCTTCCTGTATAGTGTTCTATTACGTGTGAACTTACATGCTGTATGACCGTAGTTTGTTCCTTATATTGTAACTTGCCAAGTACAGGACTACTTGCGAGAAACAACCGAGCCATCTTTATGCTCCAAGCCATCTAGCGCCTTAACCAATCACTGTTAACCATTCCAATTGTGTCAACAATCGGTCAAATCGATAAAAGTCGAACGTAATGGGATCTAACGATGATCTAAGTTTAATCGTGGAGAATTAACTAAAAGTTGACATTAAAGTGACCATAACGTGTGTGCCAGACTGAGTCGATATCATTCAAATCGAATAAAGTCGACCGTTTGCTGACTTCACCATAGTATAAATTTAATCTCAGTTGACGAACTAGGAGTCTAGAATCTTAAATTGACCGAACAGAGTGTGCCCAATTGAATATATATTTGGTTAAGATGATAAAAATCGACTCTTAATTCGTGCAATATTACTTTACCTTTACGCTCGGTTGATATAAATCAAAAGTCGATCTTCCATTAAGCAAACAGTATTTATCCAATTAAGTCGACAAGTCGTCGAGTTGATAAAAGTCGACCATTAATTCTTCCATCATTCCTTGTAGTTTAATTTTAGGTGATAAATAAAAAATCGACCTTAAATTGACCGAACGAAATTTATCCAATTAAGTCGATAAGTCGTCAAATGATAAAATTCGACTATGAATTGACCTATCATTACTTTAAGATTACTCTTGGTTCATAAACCAAAAGTCGACTTAAAATTGACCGAACGGAGTTTGCCAAATTGAATTGATATATGGTTAAGTTGATAAAAGCCGACTATTAATTGACCTTTTGTTATTTTGAAGACAATATTAGTTGACTAATAATAAGTCGACCATAAATTAACCACACAGCGTCTTTGCAAATTGGTCAATAATCGGTCAAGTCAAAAAAAGTTTACCAAAAACGAGCCGATTGACGATTTTTATGTAAAATTGACTCAACGTTGACTAATACTTGACTGATTTCAGTCGATAGACCGTAAGTTGCCCGTAAAAACGGGTCAAATCGGTCCGCTAGGGCAGTCGATAAAGATCCAACAACAACATACAGAACCACCGGAGTGTTAGTTACTTATTGATACCGCGATAATCTTATCATGTTACCGTATCGTCGAAGAACTTATCGATTCTTTCCTCAGGAGTCTTGCCCCTCTTCTCTCTGACCAACAGGTAAATTCGCTTTAGATCCGGACAGCCTCTCAATAGTTTTTCAACCAAACATTTTCCCATGTATCCAGTTGATCCAGTGAGAAACACGGTTTTTCCAGCGTAAAATCGCTGAATGTCACTCTCTGCGAAGCGTGCGTTGTCAATTCCCGTGTAATGACTGATCTGTTCAGCAATATTCGACATTGTGATGCTGAAAAATATATCTCGATTTTATTAAATATAAAAATTGGCACAGGACCGAGAAACACACAATTCTATGCGCTCCTGATGCCAAATCGTTTGACCGCGTGTTTCTCTAAGGGTTGTACGTCCGTTCGAATGGAAACGCTTCTACTGATGGATACCAATAGAATTTACCGCTATCTATAAGCTTCGGTAATTTGATGTATGTACATTTTTTAAACATTCTGATCAAACGTATTTTAAAACTGTTTTTCATATTCATATTCAATATATGAATATGAAAAACAGTAGCACCTGAGGGTCGGCGGTTTTGTTCCATGATTGGAACAAAACCGCTACATGAGACGATATATTGTATATATTTTGTCATGATGATGAATGCTTCATTGTGCTTACACATGTCAGCTATGACATATTCAATATTACCGATATGACAAATCAATACAGGCTCAATATTCTTTCGATTAATGCACAAGAGGTAACCATGTACTCATTCCTCATAAATAATGCAAAGGGACTTCAAGGATGGGAATTTGGAGACATTGTCGTCTCACAATGCGATAATGACCCAACGACCTGATCACGTATAAATATTCATATGATTGCTTAACTGCTAACAACCGCTGCGGTGCGCGAGCTTTGCACGATCGCATTTAATGCGTACACTAGTTCTGCTTGTATCTCCTAATCGTTTACAAAATGGCTTTTTGGATTTTGGAGCCCCTGTCGCCCGGCAGCAGGAAGAGAGGATGAATATGGGCGACCTCACCTAACTGTGCGTGGACAGTGCATTGATGATCCGCACTCGACGAAAACCGTCTTCTCGCAAAATCTTCCCAGTGTCGGTAGACAACTTTGCCAATATTATAAATCCACCGGGAGTTCACAACACGTCCCACGGAGGTTTTGCCGATTGGCCGAAAATTGACCTATCAGCAGGCCAGTATCGGTGTAACGATATTAATAGCCCAACCTTCGGTCAATGTTCGGCTAAGCATCAGTTTGCCAATCGTTGATTTGTCGATTTGAGGAAAATGTTCGGCCGGGTCACATCGGCTTAATATTGTACCGTCGGCTATTTGCCAGTGGGAGCTTGCTTATGAGACCGCTAATCACATCCTCTGGCGATGTCCCCGCTTCGATCAGTAAAGACTTTGTCTCATCTCGCGATTAAAATGTTTTACGGGAATTCCTCCGTACAGTATCGTATCGCTCTTGTACACGTTGGACGCTAGAGTGGTAAACGCTATTGCCAAATTTATTAGTGTAATCAATATATTCATTTAAGGTTCGTTCTTTTTTTATATATATAAGTTACATGGAGGAAGAAATTCCACTGAAGATTTTTTGGGTTCCCTCTCGATGTGTTTTTTTTTTTTTATTCTTGGCTCTAGGTAAACTTTGCCAGGAAAGGCTGTTTTATATATTTGTAAAGTTTATTGTGGTTAACTCTTTACATATTACTGATAAAGTAGAGCTCTGGAAGAGCAGACGGCTTGATGGGACAGAGTGATTCCCAAAGCCATATATTATTTTTGTACGTTGGTACTTGATAATAAAAAAAAACTAGCGAAAGTTTACCCGGGTGTCAATATAGGAGGATGCGAAATGACACCTTCCTTAATTCTCGCAAAAGATGCGTATTATGTTTGGGTTCCGTACTCCGTAGTAAAAAAAAAAGCCTAGGCAATAGATTCACTGACTATGATCACATTGAGTATTCTCGCAAGATAAAATCTATACAATATAATCTCTTAGAGATGCGAAGCATAAAAAAAGAGATCAGGATATTCAATTTTTACAATATTGAAAAAAGTATACGATAAAACCATTCTCGCCCAATATAATCAACCAATAGAGAGCCTACGTTGAAAACCAATCATCGGGCGAGCATCATCAATGATTTTCGGTCCTGAATGAGCTGCCACCATTGGGCCGGATTTATCATCCAAGCATCCACTGTAAAAAAATAATTTAAATTTAATGTACCAAAGAATTTGAAATTCACAAACTCGGTACATTAAACGAAGATTAATGTACCCGAACTGCAAATTTGCAAATCTTCAGTAAAATTCATGTCCCGTACATTAAAATTAATTATGTTTTCATTAAAATTACAGAATTTGTTCCCTTAAAACTATGTTTAAAGAACTTTTCTTTGAAATTTAAAGAACTTTTTTGGAAATTGCTGTACCATTATTAAAATTTAACTAAAAGTTTATAATTACGTACTGATAATAATATAATTTACGTACTGATTGTGGCTTGAACTTCAAGCACTTCTAGCAGTTTCTGCGATTACAACGTTGATTCAAAGTGAACCAAAACTGCATTACATCAACATTTTTTTTTTCGATTCAATCGTATATAATGTCACCATACAGAAGGTATATTATTTCGACTTGAACGTATATTTGGTCAATTTGAAAAAAATATGATTCGATGTCTTCGTATATTATATGAACATTTGTCATCTTGAAAATGATTTTATTATATAGTTTCGTCGGTTGCAGGTAGTTATGATTACGATTGCCTTGGCGTTCCCAAATCGACATGGAGATAAGTGCCTCAAGTTACTGCGAAAATTATTCTCCAAAGCAAAAGCATTGAAAGTTGAACAAATTTTTAACAACAAAAATCTGTAGGAGAGAATGAAAATTTTACGAATTGTAAATTAACTTGTCTTGTTGTGATTTATGGTCAAATGTCCGAAAGAAATCATTTGTATCGTTCTTATCTTCAATAAAGAAAGAAAAAAAAATGCAATTCTAATATTTTACGACCAATTGGAAATAAACTTTTCAAAGATTGATTCAACAATTAAATTTATTGGCGATTTATATACTATGCGTATGTGTGTGTGACTAATGTGCGTGATGAACTGTTTTGTACAGGATTACTAAATATTTATTGCAGTCACTTGAATTTGTGTAAAAAATATCGAAAGTGCTAAGACATATTAAACCTGTCAGTAGTCTATTCTACTCGTATCCTCGGTGTTTTGTTCTCTGTTATATTTTTATATTTTGTACAAGCAACACAATCCAATTTAGTTTTAATGTTATTAAGACTAAAGAGAAATGAGAGGGAATTGTAGACACTTCTCGATGGTATAAAAATCAGAAAAAATCAAGTGTATTGAAGATGCCGAAAGCATAAATTTTGCATAATAATAATTCTAAAATGTTATTAACAAATTGATGAAAAATAAAATTGTTCAACAAATATCCCGGAAACCTAACTTTTTTTTTTAAATTAAAATTATTCGTTCATATTTCTGAATACGTATGAATTTTTTCAGATTTTTAAATTCACCTTGAATTTCCTGGTTTTCTATACGTTTTTCCCATGTAAAAAAAAAATCAAAGTGAATTTAAAAATCTGAAAAAATTCATACGTATTCAAAAAAAAATGAACAAATAATTTTCATTAAAAAAAAAGTTAGGTTTCCGAGATATTTGGTGAACATTTTTATTTTTCATCAATTTGTCAATAACATTTTGGAATTATTGTCATGGAAAATGAATCTTTTCAGCACCTTTAATATGCTTGATTTTTTTCAGATTTTTATATTATCCAGAAGTGTTTGCAATTTGCTCTCATTTCTCTGAAACTTATGCGAAGTGAACACTATTCGCAAGGACTACCTTTAATATTGCGTGTTTTGGGAAGAAATAACATTACGTATATTTATACGTAACGTCACTTCTTACCAAAAAAAACACGCATGCGCACGACAACGGCTCCGACGTCAGCTCATGCACGTACATAATTTGATGGATAGTGGATCAATGTTCGAATCAGTATCTTCCATATCGACACTATGGTAAGTCCTCAGTATCGCGTGGTAAATACCTCGCATACCAACAATGGCGTATACTTTTTCGCGCAGGCATGTATGACTTTAAAACAGCGACGCGTGTGGATGTGAAGGGCAAGATAAAAATATATAGGGAGCCTCCGAAACGAACAAATGCGTGGACGATACTTCAAGAACTCGGTAAATCAGAAGTATTTGAAGTACTCGAAGTAGACACTAGCTCGATCAGTACTTAGGGTACTTCTACCTGAATTTTCAACTAATTTCGCTGACCTTCGCATTCTCATTCGTGTATTAACTGGGTGTGAATCGGTGAATGTGCACAGTCGCGTTTGTGTTGAGTCGGAACTGTGGTGAATTGGGTTGTGTGTGTAGAGTCGGTGAAAAGAGTATCCGACTCGTGTAGAGTTTTGTCAAAAAGCGTCGAGCTTTCGCACGAACGTTCGCGGTTCTCCAAACTCCTTTCCCTCAACATCACGATTGTGCGCATTACCACTGTGAACATCGATTCGTAACACCTGTTGATAAGGTGGAGATTCACAGAAGTCACCCTTGGGCGCACGGGTTCTCACGGGGTTTCTCCATCAGAAACTACCGAGGGTTCGCGAATCATCGGTTTCGGACACTTCTCCGAGGCTTCCTGAGGGTGAACCGAGGTAAACCTAGAACATCGGTTTCGATCAGACGGAAGGTTCACCGAGAGTAAACCGACGTTCGCAGCCGTGCATTCTCAATCACATCGATTTAGATGCGACCGAGGGTTCACCGAACGTGAACCGACGATCGCAGCCTTTTTTCATAATCGTTGGTTTCAACGTGACCGAGGGTTCACCGAGAGTAAACCGATGTTCGCAGCCGTGAATTGTCAATCGCATCGGTTTAGATGCGACCGAGGGTTCCTGAGGGCGAACCGAGGTAAACCTAGAACATCGGTTTCGATCAGACGCAAGGTTCACCGAGAGTAAACCGACGTTCGCAGCCGTGCATTCTCAATCACATCGGTTTAGATGCGACCGAGGGTTCACCGGACGTGAACCGACGATCGCAGCCTTTTTTCATTATCGTCGGTTTCGACGTGACCGAGGGTTCACCGAGAGCAAACCGATGTTCGCAGCCGTGAATTGTCAATCGCATCGGTTTAGACGCGACCGAGGGTTCCTGAGGGCGAACCGAGGTAAACCTAGAACATCGGTTTCGATCAGACGGAAGGTTCACCGAGAGTAAACCGACGTTCGCAGCCGTGCATTCTCAATCACATCGGTTTAGATGCGACCGAGGGTTCACCGAACGTGAACCGACGATCGCACCCTTTTTTCATAATCGTCGGTTTCGACGTAACCGAGGGTTCACCGAGAATAAACCGATGTTCGCAGCCGTGAATTGTCAATCACATCGGTTTAGATGCGACTGAGGGTTCACCGAACGTAAACCGACGATCGCAGCCTTTTTTTCATAATCGTCGGTTCCAACGTGACCGAGGGTTCACCGAGAGTAAACCGATGTTCGCAGCCGTGCATTCTCAATCGCAACGGTTTCAATGCGACCGATGATGAATAGAGGATGAACCGACGATCAAAAGGTAATATTTTTATCGTCAGTTTGGGCTCAAAAACCCTCTGGAAAGTGTCCGAAACCGAGCGTCGATTTACCCTCATTTTGCCTCGGTTATTTCTGACAGGGTTGACTTCTAGAACATGGTGGCCGCGGTCAGGGAAAACCGGGAAAATATTGGTCAGGGAATCAGGGAAATTCAAAATTGATCAGGGAAAAAAATAATTTGTCATTGAATCTGCTATAAATAAATAAGAAGTAGATAAAAGCCAGGCTTAAAAAAAAAATTGGGAACATTAAAAAAAAAAGAAAATAGAATTTAACATTAATACTGCGGGTGTGCGAATAGTGTTTGAGCTGAATAGAATTGAATATTGATATTCAATTTAAAATTTGAATTGAATATTCAAAAAATTCGAATATTCATGAATAGTTCAAACAAATTCGTATATTTCGTATATTCGTAGATTTCGTAAATAGTGAACAATTACAAAAAAAAATATCGAATAACACGAATATTCGTGAGTATTACAAAAATTCTAATATTACGAATAATTTTTATAGATTCGATATTCGAATGATGAAATTTCGTTAACAATGAAACTGAGCACATACATTGTATTAATTGAACAAAGAATTTTTATTGCTACAAAGCTGAAGAACTTACGCTCGATTGCGAGTTATTCCCTTTTTTTCGAAGCCTAAACGTGTACGACAAATTCTGTTATAAATCAATTCACATTGTTTATTGCGTTTATTTGTAATGACCATTATGGTCCATTATAAAGTCTCAAATTAATATCTCTAATTATTGGAATAATTCGTTTAATTATTTGGAATATTTAGACTATTAAAATCATTCGAATATTCTTAATTATTCGAATTATTCATGTATTTTTTAACTATTTTGAATATTCAAATACGAATTATTCATATTAAATTCATGATGAATTATTTAAATTTTTGAATATTCGCACATACATTAATTAATACAAAATAATTAGGCGTTTTCATTTGCATCATTAATTTTTTTTTTTTTTTTTAAATAGAATTCGTTAGAAGTTTGGTCAGGGAAAATTTTTAATTAGTCAGTGAAAAGTCAGGAAAAAGTCAGGGAATTTTTTTTCCGGGGAAAAAACGGCCACCATGTAGAATCAACCCGTTCAATTCAGAGACGCGGTAGCGGCTCCTCCGAGACACAACCGCGGGTAATTATACGGGTCTCCACCCGTATAATTACCGTATATTTACAATGCAGTGGTCGAACTTATTTTTTTATTTTTTTTTTCGCCGAAGCGCCCGTCTTCGAATGCCGGTAGTCACCATATTTTTTCTATCATTTATTCTTGGGCAAACCGTCAGACCATCGACCATCACCAATTCCCCGAAGTATCGGCTCGGTCGTTACACTCACCTCTGCTGTCACGCATACCTGCCATATACCTCTATTACCCTACGCTGCAAAAAAATGTCTGTTTGAAAATTCCTAAATGTATATGAAGTTTTATGCATATGGGCCATTCCCTGCCAAATTGACAGGGTCGCGACCCTCATATATTTTTTTTATTTTCTTTTCCTTTATGTATGTTGAAAGGTGGTACAAAAAAAAATGCTTCACACAAGTTCCCAGATATTTTTTTTTTGAAAATTCGTGTGGTCAAAATCAACGAAAATGTAAATTGCTAAAAAAAAAAACTATGTCATCGATACTTTTGAAATTTATACGGTAAATTCGGTATTGATAAACATAATTTTTTGAGACTAATCCGAAGATGGGCAAGCTAATGGAACTGCCACTAAAATATAAAGTAAATAAATATAAAAATAAAAAATCACACAGTATCTGTATATTCAGCTGGAAATCACTGCTAAATATTACTTTGAGCAAATTTTATCGAAATCGTTATCTAGGGAAAAAAGATGTTCCACCGTAAAAAGTTGTTGCTAAATAAAGCTATAACTTTTCGTCGGCAAAATTGTTTAAACAGTATTTTGTTTAGGACAACAAAAATCTCCGTTATGATCCGAATTGCACCAAATTTGGTTAGCATTGTGATTCAGATAAAGAAACAATATTACCTGTAAGAAATTGTTGCTCAATATATTGCTTAAACGATTAATTTTCAAATATCTACTAATAGTTGACTCAACGAATAGTCTTAGTGCTCTGAGCGCCAGACGATAAATTGGTTGGGTCAACTCTTTTAAGTTGGTTGGTTTTGTATTCGCTAGACCAACTAATTTGTTAGTTGGGCCAACTGGTGGTAAAATTGTTGGATTAGCCATTTACTTGCTTACTTGAATAATTTACTATCTTGTTGCAACCAATCGACTTGGTTGATCGAACAGCACATTACCAAAAATATTAGTACGCAATTAACACAAAACATTTACCTGTGCAATCGTGTAATGCTTTCTTATCACCCGAAATTGGTTTATTATCATTTTATTACCTTCATACCATGGAAACCTTGGAATAAATTATTTGGTCTGTAACGAGGATTCGAACCTGCGATCTTGCGATTAGTTGTCCATGACCTTATTCACTTGGCTAAGCTCATTTTGAAAAATATAATTTTTAAACTTGCTTATAAGAATCACGTCTGCTTGAACATTATCGTACAAACTAGTTATACGCATGATTCTTTGAGGCAATTGGTATGTTACGAAACATATTTTTTTAAGTACATGCGCTAAAATCGGCGATGTTTCCGAATCTGCTATATCTCTCCCTGTCAATAAGCAAATATATATTAATTAATTTAGTAAGTGATTATACCCGTTTGTTTCTCGTAGATCTTCACGATTAGCGACACTAATAAAATAATAACTGCCTTGCATGTATAACGGTGTCATGCTTGGGTTTGCAGCAACTACGTTTCGTTGAGGCAGCAATTTCAGTTAATTGCCCGGCACGCGCGCCGATCTTGGTTGCACTAACAACTACAGTTGGTTAGAGTACCTATAAAATTCGTTGTCCATCCTTTATCATCCTGAATACTATTTTAGTAGCTGGACAAACTAGTCGAGTTAGTTGTGTTTACTATTCGCACCAACTGACTATTAATGGTAGATGAAACTAATGCTAGGTAGTCATTCTAACGATACAAATCGTTACGGTGACCAATTTATACCCAACTAATAAATGGTTACCTGACCCAACCAACCATTTTTTCCCCGTGTAAAAACGGGTTCATTGTAGAAGTCAAATCCCATGAGAATCTCTGCGCGCAATGCGAACTACACGAATCTCCACCTTTACCATCAAGTGTTATCTTACGAATCGATATCGACAGCGGTAATATCTACAATCGAGATGTGTAAGACTGGGAACGCGGCGAACTGAATGTGGAGGATCGGGATGTGTCGAATCTAAATGTGACGGAAAGGGAGTGCGTATAATCGCGTTATGTCGACAAAAGATTGTGAAAGACCAGTAATGTAGAGAACTTAATGTGGAGGATGGATGATGTGAAGAGTTGTTTTATTACCAAATGTCATGGGTTCTTAGTCAGTTGTGTCAGTGAATTTGACCGAAAATTCACAGGACGTAGCGACAGCTTTTCGGGTACGAAAAGTTGTCCGGAGGATCAATCGCATTGGAAAAAAAAAAATTCCTTTACCTCTGTGTACTATTTAAAAGTGTAGAAAAAAGCAGTCTCCAAGGGCTCCTGGTGCGTTCAGGAAAAAAAATATATTGCGATCAGATGAGCCTGTTTTTTGGGTACAAAAAGTTGTCCGAAGGTCCAATGGCGTAGAAAAAAATTGTATGGACTGTTGGAGGAATATTTGCAACATGTGCCGTGCGTGTCGCAAATATTGGGCCCATCTGCAGCCATTTCGTCGTGCCTCCCTCACCGAAAAGAACTACTAGGGGTCCAGTAGTGACTACTGGAGGTTCAGTAGTCACTGCTGGCGTTGCAGTAGTTACTACACATGTAGTTACTACTTATCAGTAGTTACTCCTCAACAGTCAGTAATTATTACTGAGGACGTAGTAGTTCCTGCATCAGTAATTACTACTTATAATTAGTTCTATTCCAGGATTCAGTAGTTAATGCATAAGCAGTTATTGCGGATAAGTAATTACTACTCGAGACGGCAGTAGTTCCTGTATAAGTAGGTTACCACTTCTGTGTAGTTACTATTTGAATCGCGAGATTCAATTAGTAACTACATAGATGTAGTAACTACTTATAAAGGAACTACTGCTGTCTGGAGTAGTAATTATTTATCTGTAGTAATTACTTATCGGCAATAACTGCTTGTGCATTAACTACCGAATCCTGAAAGGGAACTAGTTATAAATAGTCATTACTGATGCAGCAACTACTACGTCCTCAGTAATGATTACTGACTGTTGAGGAGTAACTGGGAAGTAGTAACTCCATGTGTAGTGACTACTGCAATGCCAGCAGGGACTACTGAACCTCCAGTAGTCACTACTGGACCCCTAGTAGTTCTTTTCGGTGAGGGCAAAATTCCAGCAGGGAACTAGTGGAAACTACGTGAATTACCAGTAGTGAACTACTGGAAACTACGAGAATTCCCAGCAGTGAACTACTGAAAACTACGGAAATTCCTAGTAGTTAACTGCTCAATACTTCGAGTAGTTTTCAGTAGTCCGACAATTTAGCACCGGGCAAGTAGTTCAGTAGTTTATTAGTAGTTAACTACTGGATACTGCCAGTAGTATTTTGCAGTAGTTTTCAGTAGTTCTTCACGGTGAGGGCTGTCTATCTGGGTACATATTTCGAAAGTGTAGAAAACAAGCAGTCTCCAAGGACTACTGATGCGTTTGGAAGAAAATAATTACCGGTCAGTCGTACTTTCGTGATCTTTTGTTCACGAGATTTTATTATCCCTATGACATTTCACTAAACTTATCCTAGATGTGAAACATTTTGATAAAAGCGTAAATTATCGCCGACACTCGTTGCGCCACCGAATTCGGATTGTTATGTTTTCATCGTCACGAAAAGATAGGTCAATTGTACGGAAAGGGGAGCCCTATCAACGATCACTGTGAAACTCTGGCGGGTGTCAACGAATTCGTTGCAGCAACGTTACTAACTTCGACACCGTATTAATTGTCTAATTATCCGGACAGCCATTTTGTATTCACAGAAGACTTAACAATCGTAATGTCACATACGCGATTAACGACAGTATCGTGTATTTCCCAATATAGTGCACTGCCGTTATAATGCGAAGTTTGCGTTCAGCTGCCGGTACCGTCGACATTGGATCCTTGAGACCATAAACTCGAAGTCCCTGCAGGTATTCGATACAATAATCGTGCCAGTCAAGTTGCCTAATATCGCAGAAGAACAATTCACGATCAATCGCGCTCATCCGATCGACGGCTTTGTTCATTTCCGTTATGTCAATCTTCCACTCGCCGAGTGAGAAGTACGTCAGCGCTGAATGAGACTTAGTAACCTCCTTCAATGCTGACAGAGCTCTACAAAGGAAATATAACACTTAAATAATAATTGATAAGTTCGTTTCTTACCGTTATTTTATTGTTTATTTTATTCGTCGATCTTTACTCACCGTGTCTTCTTTCCATTCACGAGTAGATATAAATCGACTATCATCGCCGGCAAGATATGAAACAAAATGTGAAGTATCGCGAAGTACCAGATACATTTTGTGAAATAGACAAAGCTCTTCCATATCGTGTGGATCGATGGCGCCGGCAAGTTAGTGCCCGATGGATGAACCATTTCGTGAATACGCTTAATTGATATCGGCTTTACGACGCTACTTCCATAGTTATATATCAGAGCTCCAGATCCATGTGGCCTGTGAAGAGAATCCCGTGAAATGAACATTTTCATATACCGAGAACTTTTGACTTGATGTTATTAATCGACATATCACCTCTCTTTTACGGCATCTAACATCGAGACCAGCATCGAGTTTATTGACATGTCCACTGGAACGAAATCCGCGCAATTGTCGCCCAAAAGTGCAGCGTGAAGAATACCCAGTGTATATCCCGTGAATAACATACCCGGGCCATTCAAATTTGCACACCAGGCTTTCACGGGCTCTCTCCATGACGACAATACTGCAGACATATCATTTTCGTTTCAGGACATTTTTTTCCTATGTTTTACGAAACGCCGCTTCAAGATCATTGACCTTTTTCACGGAAGATTTGTTGATTTATTTTCTTGGACTTACCTATAGACGGACGGTGCACTATGCATGGAAATGATGCTTGCTTGCCAGCGTCATCTACCAGACCCTCGGCGATAGCCTTTGTAAAAGCATACGTATTGGGAAACTCACCGAGAATATCCTTAAGAGCTGCCTCGGTCAAACCCGTCGGGCTTGCCAAGTCGGCAGCTATCAAGTCCTTTACGTACTTCATGCTTGCCGGCGACGGATACACCACTTCCATTATATTTCTTTGATAACAATGAGAAAACGCCGTCGACACATACATGAATCCTTCGATATGCTTACATTGCTTGGCCAAATCAATCATTGCCTTTGTTCCCATAACGTTGATCTTAAGAGCTTTGCTCATTCTCTCCATGAACTTAACGTTCGATGCGCTATGAAATATTATATTCACTTCCTCGATCAATGTGTCAACATCATTTTTCGATAGGACCATATCGCCTTGCATCAGGTCACCTTCCATCATATGTATCTTTGACTTGAAATCAGTACCAATCCCTCGTAAAGTGTCGAATATCTGCAATTACGATACATCCACCATAGAACCTCTTCGGCACAACTGCAATGAAGCTTCAACCTCCGGTGGTCCATTTTATTTAGCTGTGCGATCATGACACATCGCCATCCCAAAAATACTCGGTACATACATTTACAACTTCTTGACGTTATAATATCAGCTACAATGTCAGTCAATAACAACCGGTGCGTTGGTCTAGTGGTTAGCTTGCTCGCCTCTAAGCCGGAGTAACGGCAGGTGGAGGGTTCGATTCCTGGTGCTGTCGTTTCGTCGAGAAATAAAAATATGGACAGAACATGGCTGTAGTCAATATTTACATTCTCCACGAAACTGGACGTAGCTCCGGTGGGCTGAAGCGAATTTGCGATCGACTGTATCGGCATAGGTTTTCTGCAGTTCCCCTATGCCTTTAGTTGTGAGACTAAGGCAAATGCGACAAAGGGGGGAAGTCGTCCGCAGTTGCAAAAATGGGGGGACTAGCTCGGTGCGTAGGGACAAAAAGATAAACAGAAATGGACATAATAATAAAAATGAGGACTTAGTAATTAAGCGTCAACCGAGCCGACCCGCCATAAGGCAGTTGCTTTGAGAAGCGGGGGACAATAACAAAAAATAAAAAAATAAAATAAAAATGTCAGTGAACAAGTACCCAATAACTACATAGAACCACCGAAGCATTAACTATTCATTGATCCCGCGATTATAGTATCGTTATGTTATCTTCCAAACCTACCGTATCCCCGAAGTACTTGTTGATCCTCTGCTCGGCGGTCTTGCCCCCCTTTTCCCTGATCAACAGGTAAATTCGTTTTACATCGGGACAGCCTCTTAATAATTTTTCCACCAAACACAGTCCCATATATCCGGTCGAGCCGGTGACGAACACGGTTTTTCCAGCGTAAAATCGCTGAATATCACTTCCTCCGAAACGCTTGCTTTCCTTGACATCTTTTATCCGACTGGCAATACTCGCCATTGTGATGCCGATAAATGTTTCGCGTTTTTATTGGATCAAAAACGAACAGCAACAAGAAAGCACGATGCTGCGTGTGTCAGTTGCGAAGTTGTTTAAACGCGAGTTCCTCTAAGGGCCGTGCGTCCGTTCCAATGCAAGTGGTCGACATCGACTGGTCGACACCGATGAAATGTTCCCATATCTATACACTACGCCAAATTTGTTTGTCCGTCTTTTATATTCATGGATAAAACTCCTGACGTGTGTACCGGATGAGCTGATGCATTGTATACATTTTCACGTAGTCAGTGCTTCATTGTGCTCCACGCGCATCATTGAGTGACACAGCCAAATCGTTGCGAATATCAGACTAACGTACGCAAATTGGCAACCTACATATATGTCGAACCAGCATACATTCGACCTACATTCTTGCTATGGGTCCGCACGTGCGAACTGTCGACCCATTCGTCATAAATAATGCAAAGCAGCCGGGTATAAATCAGAAAAATATCTCGAATATAAATCACGGTGTTACAACAATAGTACAGCTGTTTTGTTGCCAAAACCAATGTTTCGGTCTAGTGTTGTCGTGTGAATGTTGTACAATCGATTATGGGCGATAAGATCAGCACAGCATAAAGATGATTACTGACTTTTCGTAACTATTGGCCATACACTGTTGGCCGCAGTGTACGCCGGCGCCGAAAAGAACTACTGAAAACTACTGCAAAATACTACTGACAGTATCCAGTAGTTAACTACTAATAAACTACTGAACTACTGTGCTAAATTGGCGAACTACTGAAAACTACTCGAAGTCTTGGACAGTTAACCACTGAACATTACACGATATTTTTAGTAATTGACTACTACTGAGTAGTTAAGTACTCCAAACTACTATGAATGTCCAGTAGTCAACTACTGGGAATACCCCTAGTTTTTGGTAGTTCACTACTGGGAATTCCCGTAGTTTCCAGTAGTTCACTACTGGGAATTCTCGTAGTTTCCGGTAGTTCACTGCTGGGAATTTGTCCTCACCGAAAAGAACTACTAGGGGTCCAGTAGTGACCACTGGAGGTTCAGTAGTCCTTGCTGGCATTGCAGTAGTCACTACACATGTAGTTACTACCTAGTACTACCCAGTCCTAGTAGTTACTTCTCAACAGTCAGTAATTATTACTGGGAACGTAGTAGTTCCTGCATCAGTAATGACTGCTCATAAGTAGTTCTATTCCAGAATTCGGTAGTTAATGCATAAACAGTTATTGCAGATAAGTAATTACTACTCGAGACTGCAGTAGTTCCTGTATACGTAGTTACTACCTCTGTGTAGTTAATATTTGAATCTCGAGATTCAAATAGTAACTACACAGAAGTGCACTGTAAAAAAAATTTGCTTGAAAATTAATGAACCGGTACTGGAAGTTTTTATGCACAAACCGTTTTGTAATTTTCAAGCACCTATACGTCGCAATTTTCAAGTGACGGTTTATGAAAAAGGAAGCCGCTGTCGAGAATAGTACGATACCTTCGTTCTTGAAACTTAAGAAACTATTGCCATGTTTGTGTGAATACGGTTCATGAAATTTCAAGTAAAGTCTGGACGTTTTTGTGCACTGAAAAAAAGGTTTGACCCAACTCAATCTGGAGTTTGGTCCCCGTATAGTTATTTACGTTATTTGTTACTAATCAATTTTATACGTGGTTTATATTGTGTTTTATATATGCTCAATCGTTATCAGTACATCGCCACTTATGAATATAACACAATTCTTATAAATCAAAATTTTATATACCCTAGCGGGGCTCGAACCCCGAAACTAACGCATTCTGACCAAGTACCTTAGCGCTACGCTGCAACCGCTTATTGATATGTAAGATCTTAAATCGGATATATAAGTTATTCTTCGTCATTGACTTAGACTCAACTTCCATGATTGGACATTGAAATATCGAAACAACTTGAAAGTTGTTTATTATGAGCATAATATTTGTGAATGACTAAATTGACGTCTAACCGAATTGATAAAATCATTTTCAAGGTGACAAATGTTCATATAATATACGAACACATCGAATCATTTTTTTTTTTTTTCAAATTGACCAAATATACGTTCAAGTCGAAATAATATACCTTCTGTATGGTGACATTGTATACGATTGAATCGAAAAAAAAAATGTTGATGTAATGCAGTTTTGGTTAACTTTGAACCAACGTTGTAATCGCAGAAACTGCTAAAAGTGCTTGAAGTTCAAGCCACAATCAGTACGTAAATTCTATAAACTTTTAGTTAAATTTTAATAATGGTACAGCAATTTCCAAAAAAGTTCTTTAAATTAAAAAAAAAAGTTCTTTAAACATAGTTTTAAGAAACAAGTTCTGTAATTTTAATGAAAACATAATTAATTTTAATGTACGGGACATGAATTTTACTGAAGATCTGCAAATTTGCCGTTTGGGTACATTAATCTTCGTTTAATGTACCGAGTTTGTGAATATCAAATTCTTTGGTACATTAAATTTAAATTCTTTTTTTACAGTGTATGGTAATTGTTCTTAGATGATTTGTCATTTTTACTAGATCCTTCTCTCAGTGTATTCTTCTCTCAGTGTGTCCCACTGTCCGATTTTGTCCCGCCCTCCACTATCTCAACCACCTACGGTGAACACTTGACTATTACTCTATACCGTCTTCGGAAGTATGTCCTCGTCGCGCCGATGCATTGCACCGTAGGCAAAACGGTCTCACTGCAATGACAAGGTGACACCACTCTGCTGCATGTGTCACCTCCGTGTATCTCGTTCGTAGTGAAACGGCGAGAGCTTGTGAAATGTTAATCGGCCAAACTAAGGGAACGAGAGCGGCCTCAAATTCATGCTTCACGCACTGCATATTCCGAAATCAGTCGCCAGTAGCTCTGCGCCTGACGCTTCGGGATTGTAACGAACTGTGTTGCTACCTTCGTCGTCCACGTCCTCGTTCTCATTTTCATCCTCTTCGTCGACGGCGTCGGGCCTGCAAACTCTGTCGTTCTCACTCTCTCCGTCACTAACCCCCTTGCTGGTGAATCCCAAGCTCGCCGACAGCGTTAGCCCACATGAAATGTACGGCGATAGCCGAAGGTGCGATGTAGTCGATCTCGTTCCAACCTCCGTCGTGCCCGTCTCTCCTCTCTTGACCGCAGAACTATGACATATCCGACACTCAACGTGTAATCGATATTTCCCTCGAATGAGTATTCGACACCCGTTACTAACATTCAATCGACACTTTCCATCGTTGGTTGATACATTTTTTATTTTCAAGGAACTTTCCGCGACGGCAAATTTTCGTATCGCCGTCACGTAATGTTTCTTTATTCGCGAAGGTTTTTCTATGAGAAAGCATTGCCTGTATTTACAGCTTTCTCGTCGAAGGAACCTTCGCGAATAATGGAACATTGTGAAAAAGCAATGTACAAATTTCAATTTTCAACTTTTATGAGGAAGCTATATGAATACTTCGATTTTTAACTTTTTTTTTTCCATATACGATTGGATATCGTCGTTGTCGAAGATCAACGGGTCTACAACCTAATCTCATTGTCTCGTCGTCGGCGTCAATTGGTCAATGACTGCTCCGACTATCGCCAGCACTTTTGAGGAACTTGGTCCAGAGGTTGTTTTTAGAGTAGCATTCCTATTTATCATACAATACGGTTATAGGAAATGCGAAGGGCAGGCAAGCCCTTCGCAGGTTCATGACAAGCTCATATCCAGAGTTTCCTTCGCCACAGCGTTCCAGGAATCGCAACTCCCAACCCTAGCTTACCCTTATAGGACGCCAAGCGTATTTAGGTCAGGACGAGTCATACGTGGTCACCACATTGTCGCCCTTAGTTACGATTTAGTATATAAGATGAGAAAAACGCCCAGAGCACACATCACTCCACACGGAAAAAACGACTTAGTTGGACGATCAAAAAAAATAGTTGAGTCAACAAATAGTCTTAGTGCTCTGAGCGCCAGACGATAAATTGGTTGGGTCAACTCTTTTAAGTTGGTTGGTTTTGTATTCGCTACACCAACTAATTTGTTAGTTGGGCCAACTAGTGGTAAAATTGTTGGATTAGCCATTTACTTGCTTACTTGAATAATTTATTAACTTGTTGCAACCAATCGACTTGGTTGATCGAACAGCACATTACCAAAGATATTAGTACACAATTAACACAAAACATTTATCTGTGCAACCGCGTAATGCTTTTTTATCACTCGAAATTGGTTTATTATCGTTTTTTTACCTTCATACCATGGAATCCTCGGAATAAATTATTTGGTCCGTAACGAGGATTCGAACCTGCGATCCTGCGATTGGTAGTCCACGACCCTTATTAACTCGGCTAAGCTCATTTTGAAAAATAACATTTTTAAACTTGTTTATAAGAATCACGTCTGCTTGAACATTGTCGTACAAACTAGTTATACGCATGATTCTTTAAGGCAATTGGTAGGTTGCGAAACACATTTTTTTAAGTGCACGCGCTAAAATCGGCAATGTTTGCGAATCTGATATATCCTGTCAATAAGCAAATATGTATTAATTAATTTAGTAAGTGATTATAACCGTTTGTCTCTCGTAGACCTCCACGATTAGCGATACTAATAAAAATAATAACTGCCTTGCATGTATAAAGGTGCCATGCTTGGGTTCGCAGCAACTACGTTTCGTTGAGGCAACAATTTCAGTTGGTTGCCCGACACGCGCGCCGAGCTTGGTTCCACTAACAACTATAGTTGGTTAGGGTACCTATAAAATTCGTTGTCCATCCTTTACCATCCTGAATACTATTTCAGTAGTTGGACTAACTACTCGAGTTAGTTGTGTTTACTATTCGCGTCAACTAACTATTATTGGTAGATGGAACTAATGCTAGATAGTCATTCTAACGATGCAGATCGTTATGGTAACCAATTTATATCCAACTAATAAACGGTTAGTTGACCCAACCAACCATTTTTTTCCGTGCACCACGAACCACCGTACGTGCGACATCAGTTATCATCAAATCACCATACGTACGACATCAGTCGGTCAGGAAACCTTAGTTAACACCTGACCACTGTGCGTATAACGTCAGGTGGCACGGAAAAAACGACTTAGTTGGACGATAAAAAAAATAGTTGACTCAACGAATAGTCTTAGTGCTCTGAGCGCCAGACGATAAATTGGTTGGGTCAACTCTTTTAAGTTGGTTGGTTTTGTATTCGCTAGACCAACTAATTTGTTAGTTGGGCCAACTAGTGGTAAAATTGTTGGATTAGCCATTTACTTGCTTACTTGAATAATTTATTAACTTGTTGAAACCAATCGACTTGGTTGATCGAACAGCACATTACCAAAAATATTAGTACACAATTAACACAAAACATTTATCTGTGCAACCGCGTAATGCTTTTTTATCACTCGAAATTGGTTTACTATCGTTTTTTTTTACCTTCATACCATGGAGTCGTCGCAATAAATTATTTGGTCCGTAACGAGGATTCGAATCTGCGATCTTGCGATCAGTAGTCCACGACCTTATTCACTCGGCTAAGCGCTTTTTGAAAAATACAATTTTCAAACTTGTTTATAAGAATCACCTCTGCTTGAACAGGACGAGTCATACGTGGTCACCACATTGTCGCCCTTAGTTACGATTTAGTATATAAGATGAGAAAAACGCCCAGAGCACACGTCACTCCACCACGAACCACCGTACGTGCGACATCAGTTATCATCAAATCACCATACGTACGACGTCAGTCGGTCAGGAAACCTTAGTTAACACCTGACCACTGTGCGTATAACGTCAGGCGGCACGGAAAAAACGACTTAGTTGGACGATAAAAAAAAATAGTTGACTCAACGAATAGTCTTAGTGCTCTGAGCGCCAGACGATAAATTGGTTGGGTCAACTCTTTTAAGTTGGTTGGTTTTGTATTCGCTAGACCAACTAATTTGTTAGTTGGGCCAACTGGTGGTAAAATTGTTGGATTAGCCATTTAATTGCTTACTTGAGTAATATACTAACTTGTTGCAACCAATCGACTTGGTTGATCGAACAGCACATTACCAAAAATATTAGTACACAATTAACACAAAACATTTATCTGTGCAACCGCGTAATGCTTTTTTATCACTCGAAATTGGTTTATTATCGTTTTTTTACCTTCATACCATGGAATCCTCGGAATAAATTATTTGGTCCGTAACGAGGATTCGAACCTGCGATCCTGCGATTGGTAGTCCACGACCCTTATTAACTCGGCTAAGCTCATTTTGAAAAATAACATTTTTAAACTTGTTTATAAGAATCACGTCTGCTTGAACATTGTCATACAAACTAGTTATAAGCATGATTCTTTAAGGCAATTGGTAGTCTGCGAAACACATTTTTTTAAGTGCACGCGCTAAAATCGGCAATGTTTGCGAATCTGATATATCCTGTCAATAAGCAAATATGTATTAATTAATTTAGTAAGTGATTATAACCGTTTGTCTCTCGTAGACCTCCACGATTAGCGATACTAATAAAAATAATAACTGCCTTGCATGTATAAAGGTGCCATGCTTGGGTTCGCAGCAACTACGTTTCGTTGAGGCAACAATTTCAGTTGGTTGCCCGACACGCGCGCCGAGCTTGGTTCCACTAACAACTATAGTTGGTGAGGGTACCTATAAAATTCGTTGTCCATCCTTTATCATCCTGAATACTATTTCAGTAGTTGGACTAACTACTCGAGTTAGTTGTGTTTACTATTCGCGTCAACTAACTATTATTGGTAGATGGAACTAATGCTAGATAGTCATTCTAACGATGCAGATCGTTATGGTAACCAATTTATATCCAACTAATAAACGGTTAGTTGACCCAACCAACCATTTTTTTCCGTGTAAGTATCGTTTAATAGCAGAGCTGGACAAAGGACTTAAAGTACCAAGTACTTGAAGTACCAAGTACTTAAAGGACATTGTACTTAAAGTACATTGTACTTAAAGTCCTATGTACTTTATGCATTGTCAAGTACTCTGGACTTTAAGTATTATGTACTTTAAGTACTTACAAAGTACTTTAAGTTCTTATAAAATACCCAAAAAAAATTGTATTTAGTTGTTTATCAAGTAAGAAAAAAAAATATGTTTGTGAAAAATCATACAAATTAAGGTAATGCAACGATAGACTTTATTAGAAAAATAGTAGAATTACGTGATGCTTTGTAGCCGAGCTGGGCGGTACTTGAACACCATGGTCCGCGATTGGTAATTGAAGTACGGGCTTCAGGCACGAGTCTACTTATGGCAAAGGTGAACAAAGTTCCAAAAAATAGTTCAATTACAAAGTACAAAGGATCACGAGTACTTTTTGTACTTGAAGTATTGCTCAAGTACTTTTTCCAGGTATCCCCAAAATTAATGTATTTAAAGAGGTCGCTACCGGCTATTTGAAAAATTAAAAACTTTGGAAAATCTAAATTTAAAGTAAAAATAAAAATGAAAATCGAGATTTCCTTGGAGGTAGCCCGTACTTCCAAGATAAAACGTATGGGAAATAACTTTGCAAAATCACTGTGAAAAATAGGGACATTCTATTTGAATAATCAAACATTTTATTTGAAACGATATGTTTGTTGCAATAAAGGTGAAATTTAGAAACAACCGATGGTTTGTCGTTTCTGATAAAGGGAGTTGACAAAGTCGTGCAATGGTCAAAAGACAGAGAGTATCTCTATCGATGACCGAACGAACATTTTTATTTATCCAATTATCCAATTTATCCAAAATATAATTATATATAACAGCTGAAAAAGGGTAGTCTCGTTTCAGAATTAGGTAACTAAATCCTCGGTAGCGACCTCTAAAAAGACTTCGATTTCGTACGGATTTTTGCAGAGTTTTTTTTCTTATACGTTATACTTTGGAAGCGCCGGTTGACTCCAATGAAATATCGAATTTTTCACTTTGACTTTAAATTTAAATGTTCCGAAGTTTTTCATTTTTTAAATAGCCGATAGTGATCTCTGACAATGCATTAATTTCGGGGACCCTTGGCACATCACATTTTTATTTGATACCTCACGATAATACGGCGTGGCGCCCAAAAAATTGAAAAAAATTCAATTTAAGAACCACCCTACCCTGGGGCCTTAGTCGCGCGACATACTATATCACATCAGATCAAAATAATTGAGAAATCCACCTAGAAATATTTTACTTACTTAAATTAAACTCGTATAACCTTGACATACTTTGGTCAGCTCTGATTTTCATGTTTCACGCAATTGAAAATACTTGAAGTAATGAAAAAAAGAACATTAAGTGCAAGTATACTTCAAGTACTCCCTGTACTTTAAGTACACTATTTAAGGTACATATGTACTTTAAGTGCTTGAAAAAAATGGCGGTACTTAAAGTACACCTGTACTTAAAGTATCGGAATTAAAGTCCAAAATAAGTAAAATGTACCTTATGTACCGTCCAGCTCTGTTTAACAGTAACTATCCGTGTCTTATTGAAGAAGTTAAACGCTGATTAAATGATTCGCAGTAACTTCGAGATTTTATCAAATTTAAATTGAAAGTCAGAGGTTGCGCCTGTCGGTAGGATTGTCGTCACTTATAATACACCGGATGTTTTACCGGTAAAAATAGTTACGAACGTTATTAACCGGTTAATTCACAACACTACTCTTACCGCTAGCTGGTCGTTTACCGGTATACGGTCGATTATCGGTACGCTTTACCTCATGTCCGACGACGGTGAAGCGCGGTCACGCAGCGCTTACGCCGCCGGTAACTCAATGAACGGGCGCAAATCCGCAAGATAGCGATACCCCCGTTTTTCTTTTTGTCCTCGAGGCGATCCGTTCGGTGTGTGGAAAATACACCACGTGGAGTCAATCAGCCAGCTCGTTATCGCCGCTCTAAAATAATACCCCGTTGACGTTTCTCATCTCTCGCAATACGCGAATGAAACGACCATGCGTTGGAAAAATCCTCGTCAGCCTCGCGATCAACGTTATCGCCTCGCATTCGTCCGGTAATAATCATCGCCTCTCGGGCTTGCGGATTCCTTTCGTCCGAGCGTCAGCACGCACACACACACACTGGGTGGGGAAAATCAATATGAAAAGCTCGCTTGAACAAGTCACGAGAGTACCACCGAGATATATCTCGCGTATTCGCCGAAGGTGAAGAGAAAAAAAAAAATATATATATATATATTGACCAACAAATAAACACGACTCTCACTGTAAACCGGAAGTGCGACCGCTCCAACATATGCCAGTTCGATCCAAACCCGAGAACGTCGAAAAAAATCTACAAACGAATAATACAAATACACAAGTAAATAAAGTTAATAATAATAATAATAATAATAAAAATCTGGCAACGTTTTTCGAGCTCGCAAGATTCATCAGGAAAAAAAAATGATAAGCTCATTTTCATGAAAAAAATTGGATCTTTGAGCGAAGGAACGGAGAGTCAACATCGTCGAAGACATCAAACGTAATCGATGCGATTATTCGCGTGACGCTAGAATCGCAGGAGAATTCCGCAGAAATGTTCGGCCAACGCAGCATCGTTACGATCCTCGTCGGACTCCAAGCCGCGCTGGTCCTTCGTACTGACTCGTCGCTCGTACATTGTACGCACATAACGGGGACGTTCAACACGGACGAGTTCTTCCGCTTTCTCATGAAATTCGGCTTTCAACAGACCGATCGTCATCACCAGCGCGACTCGTATGGCTACATATTCGGCAACGTAACGTCGAGAGATAATTTTTCGCAGCCCATCACGCTCGCGGTACTCGATCGGGGACACTTTCTCGAGTACTACGGCAATCGCACGGTCAAGGACCGCGGCGAGGCGTGCGCCAGAATGTTCGACACTCTCAATCAGAGCTCATACGACGCGCGTTGCAACACGGACGGTCAAGATTTCTTGAGGTAAAGCCGAATGTTTCGCGCGGAGGAGAGCGGAGTAAAATTGACGTTTTCCTACTTTTTTTTCTTCGTCGTATAGAGAAAAAAACGGCACATTTTGAAGAAATAACCGTGGTCTGTTTTGCCCCGATCGATTTTATTATTATTGCTATTACTATCATTATGTGTAGAGATTTGTATAGCAAAAGGAAGAGAGATTCGCGAATGACTTAGTATCGACGTGGATGGAGATTCGCAGCGTTATTCATTTTGTCCCACTCGCTTATATTCATTTATTTTATTTATTTATTTCGATGGAGTAACTCCTTTAGAGAAACTTATTGATATTAATATTCATTGGTATTTTTTCAGATAGAGCAATACGATCAGCTGACTTTATTATTTATTATTATTACATAACGTTGCATAGGTTTACATAATCGTTGACTAATAATGCAATACGTCTAGGCGGAAAGTCTCCAGGATTGTTTAGTTTACATAAGCTAGATTTGCTCGTTTGCGGATATCACGGAGTTCGCTTATGCCTTGCATTACATATTTTCTTTACAACAAACGCATAATGCCATCTACAAAAACTATTCCCGACTTGCTGTTATTTATTTATTTATTTATTTATTTATTTAGTTAACGGAATAAACTCTTTTACTAGATACAATAACAAAAATAAATCAGTAAATCATGAAAGTGTCTCTACAATTAGAGTAATATCACCAAATCGCACTAATATGAAACTAGATAGGGTATATTTCATCATCTCATTTGAACATTAATAATCAATACACCAATTATTTCTATTCAGTTGCCAGATTAAAAAGTCATTCAAAGATAAGAATTCTCCGCTCAACAACTGCTTTAAACTCAGTGACTGAGTTATACCTACATTAAGTCATTTGGCTTTCTCTTTATTTATTTTATTATTTATTTATTTATTAACACATATGGGACAAGCCCTTTGTTCAATGCTTTTTACGTATACATCGCACTGTTAAAAATGTCTGTTTGATAGTTCACAAAATGTATATGAAGTTTTATGCATATGAAACGGTATATGAAATTTCATTGATACGTATGTAAGAATATTGCTTTACCGGTATATTGAAAACAATATTATTTGTATAACATTTGTCATAATAACATTATTTTGAAATACGGATGTCTTAATTTTCAATGCCATTGCCGGTAATTTTAATATACAGGTATTGCATTTAAGATTGAATTATTTAAATACAAATACAATGCATATGAATTCTAATTTCATATACCGAAGTTGTATATTTCATATAACTTTGTATATTAAACGTGTTGTAAATTTCATAACATTTTTAACAGTGTCTGTTACATGTTCGATGATTCATTACATAAAGTTTTGGGCCCGCTTTAAATTTCTTTCGTACTGTGTTAGTACTTTGAATTTCTGATTTGTGATTTCTTGTTTTTTTTTTCCAGGAGAGTGCCATGTCCAAAGGGAGAATTGTGCAAAGACGAGGACTCGAAATGGAACGTCATAAGAGACTACCAGTTCACATACGTTATCCAGGATCTCTGGCAGCCAAGATTTTGGTACATGAGCCTTGTCGCATGCTACAGGAACGAAACGACTTGCCAGTGGGAGCACTTTGACCAATCGCTCCAGTTGGATTACAACATATGGCTGGTCAATGGGAATCCAAATACCAGCGGATTGAACAGTCTGACGTATCAGTTCTCATGCGATCGACAAAACACTGTGGAGCTATATTTGCTGTTCTTCATATGTTACATTATTCTCGTGCCATTGCAACTTTACGCCGTTAGACTGCAGAGACATCCGGTAACGAGACTCTTCACCGTCAGCTTGCTGCTCGAGTTCGTTGCGATATGCTTGATTCTCATTCACGTACTGAAATTCGCCCTCGACGGCGTTGGATACACGCAGCTCGAAGTCGCTGGTGATATCTTCGATATTCTCTCACGTGTAAGATTGCGGCTCGTTCCGTTGTTTGATATATCTTTATTGGAGCTGCAGCGGTGAAAGTTTCCTCGGAAATATTTGAATTATTCGTATCATTCGAAATATTGGAATTATTCGAATCATTCGAAATATTGGAATTATTCGAATCATTCCAAAAGTCGGAATTATTCGAATCATTCGAAATGTTGGAATTATTCAAATTATTTAAATGATTCGAATTATTCGCATTTTTTAAATCATTCGAATTTCGAATGAATTCGATTCGTGTACTATTCACACACCCACAATTTTTGTTTTTACTTTTTTATTAAAATATTCTTTAACATTTTCATTAAAAATAGATCAATGAAAGTAAGTTTTTTTTATAGTAATTTATGATACCAGTGCGATAAAACTTTTTCTGACGAGTGTGACTTTGCAACACAAACCGAAGGCGAGTGCTGTCATCACACGAGTTTAGAAAAAGTTTTTCGCACGAGTATCTTACGAAATTTGACTTCACGAGGTGTCAAAACGGTGGTTTCGGGCACGCGAAGCGTGCGCAAAACTGCCATTTTTGCACCGAGTGCAATAAATATATTTACTTAGCTAAGATAATGTACGAAATTATGAAGATTTTGTGCATTAAGACGATGTATCAAATTTGATACACATTATTGAGGCAAAATTAATGGATCAGTATATTAAACACGTCTAAAAAGTTCGATTACATATACCGTGCACTCATTTTAACGCCAAGTGGTACATTAAAATGTATTAGATGAAACTTTTTACAAAGAGCGTATCGGCAAATTAAAAAAAGAAAAATTGTATTCCACTGTGTCGACATTTTTTCGTCAAATGTAAACGAGGTTCTGTGCAGTAATTTTCAAATCGCTGGAGATTTCGCAATCTTCGGCTGTAGGGTGAAAAAATAATCGGCTAATCATTATTTTTCTTGACTGATACAATCTTCGATATTTCAGACGAGCTTCATGCTGCTTCTACTGCTCCTTGCCAAAGGCTGGGCCGTAACTCGGATGGAGCTGACGTGGAAACCTCTTGTCTTTGTCATCTGGCTATGCTACGGTGTCGTTCACATACTTCTCTATGTTTGGAACATGGTAGGTGAGAAAGGTGGTATTTGTGTGAAAGATTACCGGGAAAAGTCAAATTTTCACTTTTTGCCTGGTGGATTTTTTTTGCACAAAGCTCATCTCTGTGGAAGCATATTCCGTAATTATTTTCGTTCCTTGTAGAGGATGCTTCGTGAGCAAGAGAAAATTAATAAAATCCCGTTACTTCGCGTGAAGAAAAGTTTAGCTACAGCCGTAGCTTCGTTTTTGTTTTATTATTATTGTTTTTTTTTTGTCATTACCAAATGTAATTTGCAAACGATGAATATCGTACACGTTTACCGGTAAATTTTTAGAGTATTTATCGTTAAACAAAATGAGAACTTGGTGATCGAGACCGAATAAAAATTAACGATAATAATCAATAATAACTCAATATTAATAATTTCTTATTATTATTATGCTTGTAATTATTACCGATTCGTCATTAATTTATGAATTAATTAGACTTGAAAAAAGAATTGCGTAAAAATATTCTCGCGAATTTATGAGCGCAAGCTGAGTTATTTTTCTGTAAATTCAGTACTCTCAATAATGAATTTACAGAATCGCTTACTGAGATTTTTTATAATATACAGATGCGATTTCGGACATGAAAAAGACATGATGTTTTTTAAAAAGATTTATAGGACGCTCACACAGTTTTTTTCTGGTCAACTCTCCCTGTAAACGCAATAATTTTTACATCCTTGAAAAGTCCATGGAAAAATCCTTGAATTAGATTTTTTGAAGCCTACGCAAGACATTGCGGTATTGGATCTGAAGTAATAAATCCTTTGGCAAATTCGATCGTTAACCGATTTTCTCTGTTTCAGACCGAAGTCGACATAATCGAAGATATCGACGAGTACCAGACATGGCCAGGCTGGTTCATACTCTTGTTCCGCAGTGCCATTATGATTTGGTTCCTTTTCGAACTTCGTAACACAATGACGTACGAGCACAATACGCAGAAGCTCAATTTTCTGCTGCACTTTGGTGCATCAGCACTCGTGTGGTTTATATATTTACCGATTATAGCCCTCATAGCACTTCCGGTCAGCGCACTGTGGAGGTTCAAGCTTTTACTGGGTAAGCATTCTCTTTTCGCTGAATTTCACAAGTCCGCCGCAATCTCAGGTGTTTGTTTTTTAATTATTTTTTATTTTGAAAAATATTTGTTATTATATTTAATATATAATATTAAAGGAATTGGGTGTGGGAGGGGGGGTCCAATGACGTCGGAGGAAAAGTGTTTTATGTCACTGGGTGGGAAAATGGCGGTTTTTGCGCACGCTTCGCGTGCGAAAACCGTAATTTTCACACCTCGTGACATAAAATTTTGTTCGATACTCGTGCAAAAAACGTTTTCTGAACTCGTATCGAAATGTACTATTATTTACCTTTTATGAGTTCGTATCGTTTATGTACAAAAAAAAGTTGAAAATTGAAATTTTCATATCGCTTCCTCATAAAAGTTGCAAGTTGAAAGTTGAAATTTTTATATCACTTTCTCATAATCACTTTATTCGCAAAGCTCCTTCTATGAGAAAGCATTTACTATATTTTTGGAATAAAGGACCATTATGAGAAAGAGATATAAAAATTTGAACTTTTAACTTGCAACTTTTATGAGGAAGCTTTATGAAAATGTCAATTTTCAACTTTTTTCCAACATCAACATCGTATTTAACTTTGAGGCAAAACTGCTGGCTGACTCAGGTCAAAACGGATGTAGGATCTGTGCTCGGCGCGAAAAATACATACAATTATGTGTTCCAACATTTTTTTCGATCTTTCAATTTCTACTCGAGAAGTTCAAATGACATCGCTTTATCTAATTATTTTAACTCCGTCATATCCATCATCTTGTGTATTTCTTGCCGTAGAGCATGATAGGGACCTAGGTTTGTCCACGATGCCATCAGGAAGCAAAAAAATCACTGTTTGAAAATACGAAAATGACTCATTTTTGCAATATTGGCAATAAAAATGACAGATAAACTTTTTTCGTTAGTCGTCCCTTCGGGACTGTATTCTATGTATCTTTTTACGCTGATCACGAATCTAACACTTATTTTAATCATAAATGAATATTTAATGTGGAAAATTCCATTTAAAATAAAGTACTTATTTTTCATAAAATCCAACAAATTCAAAAAGACATAAAATTTAAACGGTTCGATCGATTCCCTTGAAATTTTAATGGGATCTTTGGGTGATCTTCCATCTGTGTACACGTTTTTAGCCCGATAGCTAAAAAAATTGCGAGGGAAAAAAGTGCGTACAGACATTTTCGAAGAAATAAAAAATTGCGTCCAAAAAAAATATACAACTGAACATTTTTTGATGAAATTTTGCAGAAACATTCGGTCATTTTTTCTAAATGTAATTTTTTGATGTTTTGGAACATTCTGAACACGTTTTCATTAAAATCTTGATTTTTTTTTCACCATAACAAAGCTTCCTCTATGAGGAAGCAAAATAAATACAATTTGTCTTGTTCGACCTGCAAATTTTTGCGTATTCGCTCGCAACGCCGGTAAAAAAATAAAACGTGTTTTTTTGCGCGAAATCGACACACCCTCTAATAACAATGATAATAACAGTAATAACAAAGTTCATGTCGATGGGGCTCTCTCAGATACTCAACGTATGGGCTACGAAAGTGGTATGGGTAGATCTGGCCTATCGTACGAAACCTACACGAGCTCACCATGATCAGGGTGGCCACTGTCAGGGAAAACCTGGAAATGTCGGAATTTTTTAAGTGTTAAGGTAATCAGGGAAATGTCAGGGAATTAAATATTAGTCAGGAAAAATACGAAATATCAAGTCGAGAAAAAAAAGAGTTTGGGCTAACTTTTTTTTTGTGCACTGCTGAAAAAAAATTATGGGCGGATATTGATTTTTTTTTTTTTTTTCAAGGTAAATAAAAAAACATAAATTGAAAATCCGCGATCACAATTACAGATTCATCCAACGACGGCACTATTAATAATCGGGAATTCTAAGCACCGTTGAATCGGCGAATGTAGATAAACTCGCTCAAGCATTCGAGCTTAAAGAACTCGTAAAAATTGCAAAACAAGAAAAAGCTCTTCTCAATCAAAAAATTACGGCGTTGAGGGAAGCAAAATAATTCTTATGCTATCTTGTTCACTCTTTGTAAAGATATAATTTAATAAAAAAAAAATTCCAAATAATAAATAAAAATAAACATATGTAGTGTTCCAACCGTGTTACTTTTTTCACAATTCTGAACAGTTTGTCAGGGAAATTTTCGGAAATATCAGGGTAATGTCAGGAAATTTTTTTCGTCAGATTTAGTGGCCACCCCGCCATGGCTCGGTAGTATTAATAATAATGGTAATTATTTTATTTTTTTCGCAGGAATCACCTATTCGGCAGATTGTTACGCGTATTGTGTTATGGCTCACTTGCTCTGGCCGACTCGGAGCGAGCAATACTTCCTCCTCGCCCAGGGCGCCGACAACGGCGACGAACTCGACGAATTTAACGAGGCTCCCCACGTGCTGAACAACTACGTTGAACCATCCGAAGACAAAATCATAGCCTAATGCACACAAACGAGATTTATCGAGGGAAAGTGAATTGGCGATGGAACGACGAGGAGATATATTAAATGAAAAGAAAAAAAACGAGACGGAACAATTGAACGAACGATGCGTCGCGCGTTTGCCAAACGGCGCGACTCGTGGAACCGAAGATACTCCGAAATGTGTTATTTGAGACTGAAGCACCCTAGACAAGCACACTCGAGTAAGCTGTCGTGTCGCTCCGTAAGTTTTAGAACCCGAATATCACGTGAATTCACAAAAATCCACCTGCACGCACAGGCAGACAGACACACACATACACTGACAGAAGAATCTAGTAAAAATGACCATTCATCTAAGAAAAATTACCATAGCACGTAGTAGTAGAGCGTTAGGTCGGCACTAGGGATGTGCGAATATTAAAAAATTTGAATAATTCATCAAGAATTGAATATGAATAATTCGTACCTGAATATTCGAAATATTCGAATAATTTAAATTATTCGAACAATTAATACTATTCGAGTAATTTGAATACTTCAATATATTCGAATAATTTGAATAATCTAAATATTCCAATTAGGTAAGCGAATTATAGCGATCATTAGAAATATTAATTTGAGAGCAGAGCTGGGCAGTATTTTAAATACTTGATGCATTTCAGGAATAATTTGCAACCGAGTGTAAGTTCTTTAGCTTCGTAGTAATCAAAATTCTTCATTCCGTGGTTACAATTTATATGCTGAATTTCATTGTAATCCGAATTTCATCACTCGAATATCCGATTCATAAAAATTATTCAAAATATTCGAATTTTTGTACTATTCATGAATATTCGTATTATTCGAATTTTTTTTATTGCGAATTATTCGAACTACACGAATTTGTTTGAATTATTCATAAATTTTCGACTTATTCGAATTTTTAAAATTATTCAAATTTTTCAATATTCAATTCAAATTTCGATTTGAATGTCAATATTCAATTCAATTCATACGCTATTCGCACACCCCTAGTCACCACCCATGGTAGGAAGAACCGGGTTTATAAGAATTTTTCTTAGATATTGAGATAAAAATTCTTGGAAATCTCAGACTTTCTACCATAGGTGGCGCGCTGGCGCTGTACTACTTATAGGGTATGGTAATTTTTTTCAGATGATTGGTAATTTTTACTAGATACTTCTCTCAGTGTACAAACTACACACACTCGAACCGCAGGATAAACAAAGCGTCCCGAAACTCCGCGAAAACGATTTATACGCGCTACGAAAACAGAAATTTCGACGATTACGAAACTATTTTGCAATTGCCTTATTACTCTCGTTTATAGCAGAGTTTATTAGTGTCGAGGGATACAAAAAAAAAAGATATATATATGGACTGCGATAGAGTTAATACGGAAAGAGCATGTTAGGCTTCATAGTTGTTACTGGATGTGTAATAGTCGTGGTGGTTTTATGCAATTTTGGGCACATGCCGAATTTTTGCAGTACGCGCGTAGTTTGCAATACCGATACGAAAAAGGGGCGGTTTTTTCATCGTGTTCCTATTAGAAATTGGATATGCCAGTGCGAGTGGAAGATTTTTGGACGAATCGTCACAGCCCAGGAAAAAAAGATTATCATATACTATTCATGTGTAATTAATATTAATAATAATATCGATTGGTTAATTGATAGTTATTAATTCGTTTTTATTTTTTATTTTTTTACATTTATTAATGTTACAATATTTATACTATTAATTGTCGTACAATTTTTCCTGGATCGCACTTGTATACTCCAAGTTTAATATAATCATAGTTTTAACCCTTTGCACTTCCCGAAAGTTCTGCGCTCGTCACACTGGGTACAAAATTGAACCTGTTCCAAAAATTATTCGAAAACTATCCGTCAGTTGAAACATACAAAAATTGTGGAACATGCTTCGAACATTCGAGACTTAAGTCAGAAAAAGACGTGTTTTTTTTCGCTCCAAAAATTCGTATAAAATCCCATGTGAATGCATCAGAAATTTCAAGGTCGGAATATAACAATTTTTTTGGAGTCAATCTAACAGTTTAATTTTTTGAGAAATATTAAATATCGAAAAAAAATTGTATAGCGAACAAGAATTGTCCATGTCCTGCAGTTTTTTAAAAATTTTCGAACCTGGTAGTTTTTTCGTAAAAGTGCAAAGACTGTCACGATTAATAATTTACATGGAATTTTTTATAAGAATTTTTTTTCACAGGTAGAAAAATAGTCTATTATGCCACAAAGGAGGAAAGTGCGTCTTTGTACCGAGCATCACGTACGAGGTGAAAATGCACTGCTTCCCGAGTGGCATACGCTATTTTTTTCTCGACTATGCTAAAAAGTGTCCGTATTTCTATGCTTGCAACGGGACAATCTTTAGCCGAAGAGTCGCGTTCAGGAAAGTACCTGGGTAACTAGCCGTCGCTTTTCTGCCCGCTAAATCACTTTTCTGCCTGCTAAATCGTTTTTCTGCCCACCAAATCACTTTTCTGCCCGCTAAATCGCTTTTCTGCCCACCAAATCACTTTTTCATCACTCGGTTCGGAAATGGCCACTTTTCTGCCCGCTTCGCGTGCGGAAAACCGCCATTTTCGCACCTTGTGATGAAAAATTTCGTACATCCCTTGTGCGAAACACTTTCGCCCTCGTGGAGTAATGTACTATTTTATCCGGTTAAATTATTTTTCTGCCCGCCAAATCACTTTTTTACCCACTAAATCACTTTCCTGTCCGCTAAATTACTTTTCCTCTCGCTAAATCACTTTTCCTCTCGCTAAATCACTTTTCCTCTAGCTAAAACCCTTTTCCTCTAGCTAAATCACTTTTCCTCTAGCTAAATCACTTTTCCTCTAGCTAAATCTCTTTTCCTCTAGCTGAATCACGTTTCCTCTAGCTGAATCACTTTTCCTCTAGCTAAATCACTTTTCTTCTAGCTAAATCTCTTTTTCTCTAGCCAAATCACGTTTCCTCTAGCTGAATCACTTTTACTCTAGCCAAATCACTTTTCCTCTCACTCGTCACAAATCAGCCACTTTCCACCCCCGTTGCAGGCATGAAATAGGGCGTTTTAGCGTAGTCGGAAAGAAAAAATAATTACGTTTATCGCATGAAATCTGAATACAATATAAAAATTAGAATTGTTTTGAATTTGCCGAATCAATGAGATGAGAACGAAGGGTTAAATCGAACTTTGCAAGGATCCTTGTATCTTACGTAAACACATATTTTGATGACAGATATAAGGAAACTGGTGTAAATTGGAAACAGGGTGGAAATATGGTGCTCCCAATCTGCCGCGGTACATCCTTCGTGCATTCTCTTTTATAACCATAACCAACCAACACACGGATTGCAATGGTTTCGTTATTTTTAGATTCTACAAAAACGTAACGATTTTCTGCAAAACCAACGCCACTGTGATATGTAAAAAAAAAGGAACTTGACGTAACATCTCTGTAACGGGTACATAACATTTATCACGGTGTTCCGTGACACAAAAATCACATTTGTTAATGCGATTTTTTTACTATTCTATCACTTGTTATTTGCACCATGAATTCATTTTATTTTACAAGGTGCGAAATTGCCATTTTTGTAACTCATGGATGAAAAGTGCTGCTTTATGTGGGGTTCAGGCGTGACATAAAGTGGTGTTTTTCAAAAAGTCTGTAACGTGTACCCTTGAGTTCCTGCAAGCTTCCTACATGGCTAAGGCTATTTTACAGTCCTCGTTTCGTATTACCAAAGAGTGCGATTCACATGCAATTCACAACGAATTTCGACGCCTTTCTAACGGAATAAAAATCTGAAAAAATTGACTCGATCATTTTTTTGAATGCTTATGAATTTTTTGAGAATTTTTTCTAATAAAAAACCACATTTTTCATTTTTTTTTTTTTTAGTTTACCGACTAATTCGTTTACCGACTAATTAGTTTACCGACTAATTCGTTAAACAATGATTTTTTAACTAATTTATTGATAACTTTTCGAACTATTATTATGGAAAAGTCTTTTGTGTGGTTGAATTTTTTCAGATTTTTATTCGATCAGAAAGTTGATGAAATTCTTTTTGAATTGCACATGAATCACACTCTTTGGTAATACGCAACGAGACGACCACCTTAAAAATGTGCGCATCTCACAGCGAGTTATTGTAGCCCATGCGCTTCGCGCGCTCTCATTGAATCACGCACGTTTTCTTAGTTGCTTCGAGTGCCCTGGCGTCCTACATTAATATTACACAAAAATTCAATAAACGGGACAGTTAAGGTAATACTTGCGGTATAGTTCCGCCAAACGTGATTTTCAGATAAAATTTCGAACACTTGATGAGATAAAAAATATGACAAAAATCAAGTGTATGGGATGTGCTGCAAAGATTGTTTTTGTGAAACAATAATTCCAATTTGTCATTAACAATCTGAAGATAAAAATTATTATTCAACAAATTACCCGGCAGCTTAACTATTTTCCTTCATAAAAATAATTCGTTTATTTTTCAGAATTTTTTGTAATCTTTGAAAATTGCATTTTTTTCACAGTTTGAACATAGAAAAAACGCGATTTTCAAAGATTAGAAAAGATTCTGAAAAAATGCATACGTATTCTGAAAAATAAACGAATTATTTTTACGAAGGAAAATAGTTAAGTTGTTAGGTAATTTGTTTTTATCTTCGATTTGTCGATGACAAATTGGAATTATTATTTCACAAAAACAATCTTTGCAGAACTTCCCATACACTTAATTTTTTTCAAAGTTTCGTTCCATCGAGGAGTATACGAAATTTTCTCCGAAACTCACGTTTGGCGGGACTACGGCAACTACTACCTTAAAATTTAATTAACGATAATACATTCAGAAAGATGTGATGCGTCATTAATTGGCGAACCACTGCGATATCGGGACATTAATAGAAAGCGATAAAAGTATGGCAAAAAAATAAGATTGTCATTGACTATTGGAATTAATTGTTAAAATGTGCTGCAGAACGAACTGTGCTCGTGCAAGCCACAATAACCCGCTGCTTTTGTAACAAAAAAAAACTACGATGCAGTAATAGAGTTGAAACCATTGACTAAGGACATACTCATCTGTTACATAAATGTTACGTCATCTCACGGAATTGGAAAATATGTTTTTCCTGTGACGCTTTTCGAGCGAGATGTAATTTAACACTGGTGTAACACGTGTCATGTCTTCAATCGTTGAATTACATTTTATTTCGTGAGATGTAAATCACTGGCACAAGATCGTGTTCGGTGGAGGTGCAATGATTACCGTTGCGGTGGAGTTCTGTGTTAGTCGATTATAATTAAGCGCCGGTTTCTAAAAATTTGATTCAAGCAAAATCGATAATTTTTTTTACGCGACAGACCCGTCGCGTTTCTCGTTCAGTCAGGAGGTATAAATATTAATGAGATTGTGTAACGTTAAAATATAAACTGTTAAACAAGAATGTAAAACTTAATGACCGGACTGCAATTTTGTATGCAAAAACTAGTCATTTAAATTTAAACGACTAAACGACGATTAAATTTAATGTACAATTGTGCTGAAAAATTAATATACTATACTTTGACAGTGAATTTAAGTAAATTATTTGAATTCAAGTACTTTTATAGTAAAATTAATATAAATTATTAAAAGTAAAGGATTTCTAGAGTTTTTAATATACTGTACTTTAATCTTGTATTACAATTGTACGTGAAATTTAATATACCAGGTTATGCATCAAAATTTACAGTATCAGTACATTAAATTTCGAATATATTTTTTACACTGTAGGCAATCGCGACGATAAACAGGCGCGACGAAACGGTCGCAGTTAGCGCTATTGTTAAAATGCGATATTTGCGACCAGAGATGTGAAAATACCGGTATTTCAATATTTCGTAAAATTACCATAAAAATACTGTAATATGACGTAATTTTATTTCTCAACATATTGTGTTGTAAAAATAGGGTCACAAAAGATTCGCAAAATTTACTGTAAAAAGGTGTCAAAATCATCTTATCTAGATGTGAAATTGCCGACCTTAAAATTGTTGGTAAATTTACCGTCAAAACGTATAAAATCTGCCTATTTAAATGTGACATTACCGGATGAAAAATGATAAACTTCACCTTTATAGTTGTGAAATTACGAATAACACATTTTTTTTAACATTACCGTAATATCTTTAAAAATTCAGCATGTATTAGTGATATTTTTAATTACTATGAGGCCATATGATTTTACTACCACCGTGGTACCGTATTTTTATGGTAAAATTACCGGTCACATTTACCGCTCACATCTCTATTCGCGACATTTGCTGCACGTGTCGCAAATATTGCTATAAATACGTCCGTTTCGGGGCACTTGTCTGTCCGAGTCGGTCGGACAAAGAAAAACCGAATTGCAAGATAATTCTCAAAATCAATGAAATTAAAATAACTGAAATGGTTTAAAATTTATTGAATTTGAACTTGCTCGTAAAAAGTCCTGAAAATGTTGAATTTATTTGTTGATCCTTGAAACTTCGATTTTTCGTTCGTTTCACGAAATCACTTAATTTGTTTACGGTTGCAATTAAGAATTAAAAATGTGTTAGGTGGAGATGCAATGATTATCATTGCGTTGAAGTGCTGTGTTAGTTGATTAGGATTTGGCGCCCGCTTTGAAAAATTCGATTCAAGCAAAATCGAGAATTTTTTAACGCTACAGACGTTTCGTGTCTCGTCCAATCACGTGGTGTAAATATGAATTATTATATGACGTTGAAATTTAGGAAATTAGATCGGGCAAAAAATTACTGAATCGCAGGATAATCGTCAAAATAATTAAAAGAATAATCACACTGCTAACATGGCGTCGAACGGTCCTTGACATAATTGATATCTTTTAAAAGTTCTGGAAAGTCGTTTGATTTTTCGTTCGTTTCCCAAAATAGCTTAATTTTTTTTTACTGTTGCAATTAAGCACGAGCGTTTGGCAACGCACAAGTCCACATACAACACCCATTACAGACATAAAAGAAAATAGTGCGAAATGTTTATATCTTTAAATGATTTTAGTAACATTGTCGATCTTTCGGGAATTATTGAAAATACTATGGAAATAATTAAAAGATATTTCGCGCTGTGTCGGTAACAAAAACTGTAATCAATTTTTTTTCAAACATTTCGGTTATTTATGTTGAAAATCAAATTCCTTGCACGAATTTCAATTTATATCCGTGTCATGTGAGAATTTACGTTTAACGCGTAATTGTTAGCTCTCACGAAGAAAATTACTCAGTTTTTGTCACCGACCGAACTCGATGAAAATTCTCATCGAAAGAGCCAGTGAAAAAAAGTCGATGACGGTCTCTGTTACCGACCAGGACCATGTTGGGTGGACAATTTTTAAGTAATAGCCTAAAGTGGTTTGAAAAACCGCAGTCGGTAACAAAAACTGTAATTACTTGTTTTTAGCGATGCTAATAATTTTTTAACAAACGCAAATTGTCAGACTCTTCGTCTATCGTTATAAGGAGCTGCTAAGAATTTGCGTTTCTCCGAAAAGCCTAGCAAGTCAAGCGACCACCATACGACAAAAAATAAAAAACAACCGGTCGTTTTGTGGCGTTTTGACGACCCTAAAACAATAAATAAAACGACCATTTTGCCGGTTTAGATTTGATCGTCTTTTCCCTTGACGACCAAAAAACGACCGAGGTAACGTCTGCTGCAAAGTGTATCAGTCGTGTTTTGGTCGTTTCTTGGGTCGTTAAAGAAAATTCGACCAAGCCGAAACTAGAAACTGGTCGTTGTTTTGGTCGCACGCCAAAACGGCACAAAACAACCGGTTCTTTTTTAGGTCATTTCGCGGTCGTTTTCAATGGTCGTTTGACCTGCTAGGGAGATTTGGCATCCTAGGAAAAAAATTGTCCATAGTCTCGCATTCTAAAAAAAAAAAAAAATGAAGATGAAGATGAAAAACAAGAATAACCAATGAGGTTTTCATTCAAGCCAACGCACTCAGATAAATGTAAAAAATCGTATTTACACCAGTTTCACTATAATCTATGGTTGTTACATCAAGTCGGGATAGCAGATATTTTAGAGTCATCTGCTACATGTCTGACTTCGATTAATAGTTGCATTCAGTTGATACGTATTTTATTTATACTGTCTTTCTTATAATCACCACTTAGAGAAATGTGCACAAGAGAGATACGTTCATGGGTTAATTTTTTAAGTTAAATTTAGTTTAAGTTAATTTTTTTTTGACAAAGTATGATCCGTTCTTTTAACTCGTAGCCGCACCCAGATAGAAAAGTGACGACACGGGATCCACTCGATACTAGCACGAGAACGCACGCCGTGCCGGCACAATGCAGATATGTATGTTCGCGTGTGACGATATTGTGACGGCACGGATTTTTTTTATACCAGAACCCTCGCGTTCCTCCCAACCAAAAGCCAACCCAAAAACCAACCGTAGATTGGTGCGCCAAACCAACCATTATTCCAACCTTCCGAAGGTTGATTTTGGATTACTTAGTAAAATCCGACCAATCAGCCAACTATTCTTTCGGCAGAGTAAAGGTTGATTCACGGTTGGACATTTATAAACCAACTGTATTTTCGACTTTCAGCCGAGAATAGTAGTGGTTGACTTATGGTTGATTATTAAAAACCAATCGTAAACCAACGGTTGGCTAGGTCGTTGCCCGAAATAGTTGGTTTATGGTTGGTTTAGAAAAAACCAACGACAAATCGACCATCACTGTAGTCATCCGAAAGTCGGAATGAGGGTAGTTTTATAATAACCAACCATGAACCAACTATTTACGCTGTCGGAAAATAGTTGGTTTCCAAAAACCAACAAAAAATCAACCTTCGGGCGGTTGGAACAATGTGTTGGTTTGGTGCACCAATCGACGGTTGGTTTGTGGTTGGTTATAGAAAAATCGTCCAAATTCCAACTATTATTTACGGTTGAGTGGTCCGCGAGGGAAATCTCCTTGCACGGTTACAGCTCGCCGTGGAGCTTTACAGCGAGCTGGAACTGTGCAAGCAGACTTCTGGTATCAAAACGCCGTGACGTCACAATATCGTCATGTGCGGACATAAATGTCTGCATTGTGCCATCACGGCGTGCCGAATGTTACGAGACGCTTTTCTTACTGGGACATATGTATATGCGGCCAAGAGTGAGTCATTTTTTTGCGACTTGTATTATTCGGATTTTTTTTTTTTTTTTTTTTGATAACTCGTGATAGATTAAATTCGTCACTTGCTCAACATGATGAAAATTACCACGGTCGGTGATAAAAACTGTAATGCTATTATTCAGGATAACAAGAAAATAGTATTCTCGTTGTCGTTTAAGAAGTGAAACCTTACCGCGACGGTAAAACAGTTAGGAATTTTTCGGGCTGAAACCGTAGCATACGGTTTACCATTTTTCTCGAAAGCGCATTGCTAAAATCCAATGAAACTTCCACAATAAGAGAATAATGCACAAACGAGATTTTTCGTTATCGGTTTTTTGGTTAAATCGATAGAAAAAAATTACAGTGCGATTACCATGGGAAATTTGTAATTAGCAAAGTTGTCCTATATTCTCTTTCAACTGTACCAATGATCGAAATAACGAGAACGGAAAACTCGGCGATTGGAAAGTAGACGATTCGGTATGGGCGACATCGCATTCCGTTATTCGCTATGTGACTAACACAGCTCTACCAGCTGAGCGTGTATCGTCGTGTACATGCAATCCATCAGCGCCGCCTAACGGCCAGACCAGTCCCAACTTGTACGCTCAGCTCTTTGCATGCATACGCGACATACACTCATCCGACGAGCTTGTGTAGGTCGCGCGCATAGCGAATAAGAAGAATAACGTAAAAAGTGAAAAAATGTGATCGCTTCTATAGTTACCGATAAATAAATACATTTTTTACGCAAAATGGTAGAACCAAACTTGCTTACAAAGATGGTAATTACACGGTAATTTTTTCTTTTGATTTCAGGACAAAAATCGAGGACGAAAGACTACGTTTGTACATTCCAAGCCTGTTCTGAATGTTTCTTTACATTTTATCAACGCATTTTCGAGAAAAGTGGTGAACCGCCCTCATCGAAAAGAACTACTAGGGGTCCAGTAGTGACTACTGGACGTTCAGTAGTCAATGTTCGCGTTGCAGTAGTCACTACACATGTAGTTACTACTTCCTAGTAGTTACTCCTCAACAGTCAGTAATTATTACTGAGGACGTGGTAGTTCCTGCATCAGTAATAACTACTTATAAGTAGTTCTATTCCAGGATTCAGTAGTTAATGCATAAGTAGTTACCACTTCTGTGTAGTTACTATTTGAATCTCGAGATTCAATTAGTAACTACACAGAGGTAGTAACTACTTATACAGGAACTACTGCAGTCTCGAATAGTAATAACTTATCTGCAATAACTGCTTATGCATTAACTCCTGGAAACTACGTGAATTCCCAGTAGTGAACTACTGGAAACTACGTGAATTCCCAGCAGTGAACTATTGAAAACTGCGGGAATTCCTAGTAATTAACTACTGGACATTCATAGTAGTTTGGAGTAAACTACTCAGTGGTAGTTAACTACTCAAAATACCCAATAGTGTTCAGTAGTTAACTGCTCAATACTTCGAGTAGTTTTCAGTAGTCCGCCAATTTAGCACTGGGCAGTAGTTCAGTAGTTTATTAGTAGTTAACTACTGGATACTGTCAGTAGTACTTTGCAGTAGTTTTCAGTAGTTTTTTTCGGTGAGGGGCGTACGCGACGATTTCAACTAGAAAATTCCAAACTGATTTACCTTTGGGGCGGTTTCACTTCACCTTAACGCCAGACTTTCAGCGGCATCGGAAAAATAACATCACACAATTTATTACCGACTGTACCCCGCTAAGCTGTATGGAAGTTGAAACACTTCACCTTAAGATGAGCTGTATTTCATTTCTCCATTTCCATACTCTGTGTCACGGTTATTTTTCCGGATAAAAGACGCCAGCGTCAACCTCCGATAAATAATCCTGCAGTACAGCGTTCTCGTCTTTTATCTGTAAAATCAACTGTGGTCGAGCATTTCTGGATTGCAACGTCAGCCTTGTCTTTTGCACTCGATCGAATTTCACGTCACATTAACCGGAAATAGTTAGTGCCAATGAAAAAAATTACCATAATTTTTGTTACCGATCAAGCTCGGGATTGGTGGGAATAGCACGTCGCATCATCACACGGGTGCCACTTAAGGGGAAGTGAAATATCGCGGTCGGTAATAAAAACTGTCATGAACTTTTCTCGAGGGTGCTAATTTTTTCTTTAGGAAAAAGCAAATTCGACCTGTATTCGCTCGGTAATTTCGCATACGGCCTGAATTCATTGTTTCCTGAAAAAAAAAAAAAAAAAAAAAAAACTAGCATCATTGAATAAAGTTAATTTGAAAATTGCAACTATCTGTCTCGCACGCACAGCTTTTTCACTTCCCCTTAACCCCTTGACCCCTTCGCTGTCAGGTGGAAAATAACATTTCGTGCCAAAAATTTGTTGGAAAGAGAGGTTTGAAAACCGCATGAAGATATTATTATAAATGTTTTTGCGGCCGCTGTATCCGAATCTGATATCGGATTTTCAAAATAAAAAATAGCGGATCTAATGAGGCTAATCAAAGTTTGCAAAAAAAAAAAAATGTAAAAAAAGAAGATAAATTGGTGTCTTATGGTTCTTGAATTATTTATGTTGATATTAGATTCGGATTCCGCAGCATCAAAAATAATAGGATTCCCATTTTTATTGAAATCCAAATTTTTTTTTTTCAATTTCCAACCTCCACATTGGGTCGCCGGGTCCACATTGGGTCGTATTTTTATTGAAATCCAAATATCTTTCGGGATTTCGATCCGCCATTTTATATTTTAAAAATTTGACTTCAGATTCGGAGCAATATCGAAAACCTTAAGATACCCAAGGGCTATCAGATTGTATTCAAGATGTCCCTATAGGGGTCATGAAGCAAAAGTGGCACGACTTTTGTTCGACCCTATGCGGGCGCCTGACAGTGAAGGGCTTAACGAATGTTTCAAATTTTATCGAAATTGTTTTATCTGAATTCTAATCGTTACATCAACGCTTGGCCATGAATATTATTTTCAGCATAAAAAAAGTAGTAGCGTAAATTTTTTTTCTTTTCGATGTTTCTGGGCAAGTGTCGCCTTAAGAGGAACCATCGATTCCAGGCAAAAAGTATATTTTATGTTTTCTTCGCAATACAGAATTGGATTGAAAAATCTTCATGATGGATTGTTCCCAGCGATGTTCAGTTTATGGGCAAAAATATTCCCAAGCCCGAATATAAACAATCATAGAAAGCGTTCAATTTTTTTTTATTCAAAATATAAACATAATGATATTGCAAAAGAAACTGAGCTTTTACAATTTTTTATAACGTAGAAAAAAAACCAAATTTCAACGTCTTTTTGCCGTAAATCAATGGAACCCGGTTACTCTAATGCTTTCCGTTTTCAATTTATTATTAACACACCGGAATCTCTGTCAATCCCGCGAATATCCCATTTCGTGTACTGAATTATATTGGTCCAATAACGAAAAGTGGACCGAGGTGTTGAATAATCAAGCGAGGGATTTCTTTTTGTGAATCCTCCATCTCTTTGTTAATACGACTTTTTCCTATAACAATTATTGCTCAAACTTGTATGAAAAGAATTAGATCTTAGTAACAAAATCTATATTCCTTGTTTTAAAAACGATATGAAAAAAAGAAGAACAAAAAAAGAACAACAATAAGAACAACACAAATTTATATCCGGCATTTACACGTATATACATATAATGTAAAGGCGATACAGTATTTAAAATCTCTCTATGTACTTAGCGTTAGTCCCATCGAGGAACTACAGATGAAGTCGAAAATGAGTCTGGGTGATTCAACATCGATTCGTGATTTTAAAAAAAGGTTGTGGACGCCGAGTGGGGTGCGATGGGGGGGGATCCAATATTGACGAAAATGAAGAATCTCGAGTTTAGGGGGAAAAAAAGTGAGAATCGTCTGACCGAACAATTAATAGAATTAATTGATAAGCATATAGATTTTAACTATAACATAATATAGTTTTGTATATCGTGAAACGGAAATTAGCGCCAAGCGAAAGAGAGTTTATCCTACGTTATAATGTAGTTGTAGAATAAATAATAATAACCGAATGCAGAATTAAACACGTGTGATGCATGAAATTTACATGATGAACATTATGAGTTTCCAAACACATCCGATAATTCGCCGCTATTACGTAGTATATTTGTACCGAACAAAACTGTATCAGATCAACGCGGAAAAAATATAGCCGTTTAATCGAGCAAATGTGTCCATTGTAGTGATAAAAGACAATTGTAAGATCCCTGTAACAGCAATTCCATATGTACGAGAATTGTTTTTATTTGGTTTTGTTCCTTTTTTTTCAAGTTTAATAAACAAAGCGGCGACTTGCCATATGATGTACATGTTTTATGTAAATACTAAGACTTCTAATGACTTCCGAGCTGGAATGGAGGTTTTAAAAAAATAAAAATTATCAAAGCCTGGGCAGGAGCTCAAGGGGACTTGGAATAATCAAGACCTAGGCGGGAAGTCCCTCCAATTATATACCTAAGCCGTTATTTTTCTAACCCTAGTAAGTTGACATACTGTAAAACGGACCGAAAAACGGACTGTAAAAAAACCGTGAAACGGACAGTAACATTTTTGATTAGCGCTCCCTCGGTTTTCGATCACGAAAGCCGTACGAGGACCGAACCGTTTCCACCCAAAATTTCATTCGGTCCGTTTCCGGTTGCGAGAATCGAAACCGGACCGAACGAGCCGAATGGTCTTTTTTGTAACCGGGAAATATTGAATTTCTTAAAAAAAAAAAAAAAAACTGCTCCGTTCTTTTGTTTCTCCGTAAAGAACTTTCGGCTGGGAATGTAGGTGTACATGTACATCCTTAATACAAGGAACCAACGGGGAAGCATAACGTCGCAATTTGAATTGACGCCTTTTTTGGCTCTGAAAACAACGCACCACATGGAATTTCGTAAAAAAAAAGTTCACTGTTCGTTAAAATTAGTTCGGTCCTTTTGCGGTTTTTGCAACAGAAAGGAGCGCTACGCCAGAAACCAAAAAGTACAGTCCTTTTATCCATTTTATGCGGTCCGTTTCGTTCCCTAACGTATGGGTCTATTTTTGGTCCGATTTACGGTTTTCCCGAAAAGCAGACCGTTGCACAACTTGCTAGGGCCGCAGACCGTTGCACAACTTCCTTTAAAAAATGTATGTCCTCCCAATTTTTACCCCACTCAATGGACTTAAGAGACATAGAATAATAAGTAGCCCCTATTTTATGGATTTGGACCCTTATTATTATAAGTCCATTAAATTGACCCGCGTCCTCGTTATTCTCAGTCCATTAACAGAACTCGTGTCCTTGTTATTCTAAGTCCATTAAAGGTACTATAATAAGGTACCTTATTATAGTAAGGTACCTCATTAAGGTAAGATAAGTAAGGTACCTTATTAAGGTAGGGTATATACAGTCATAGGCAATTGAAGTGGAACACGATTTTTTTCGCCTGTCTTGGCAAAAGTTGGACCCTTTCACGTATACTGTCGCCAAAATAACCTTGTTCCACTTCAATCGCCTATTACTGTATAATAAGGGCAGAAATCCATTAAGTGGGGCTTAGAATTGCAAGGACGTGTTAGAAATACTTTTATCGAATATATATTTTTACATAAATCTCAGTACGTCTAGTACAATATGTTTTGTAATATTTGGTGTGCGGAGGTGCGACTGCACAAGTAGGGATCTCGACACAGAATGCTCATCGATCGGCCAATCTATGGCGATGAAGCCCTCCGAGTCGCATCAACTCGCCTTTGCATAGAACAAGACCCCTAGAAGACCCGACCACCGAACGAATCACCTTCGAAATCAGCATGGTGAGTTTTGTGCAAAAAGTTTACGAACTATTTCGTCGAAACCACTACGCAAACCACCGCTCCATGATACACGTACTAAAAGGTGGTTTCGACGGTGGAAACGACAGACACACCACCAGTCACACCATTTTTTTTTTTAATGGCCATAGTGCATACCGAAAAATGGTTTGGTAATATTGGGAAAAAATGTCTTGAATTATCATCATGAATTATATCAATTTGTAATGATATAATTCATTACGCATTTCGGAACTACATTCAGGTAAGGGCAGCAACAAATCCACAACTGCCCACACCATCGACGCGTGGAGAATTAGAACTCACTGAGATATTTACAAAAACGGTCAAAGGAGACAATTTCCTTCAATACGACGACGCCGGTGGCGATAAGAATCGATTCTTAATTCTCGCAACGGTGTTATTTTTGTATTATTTTATCGAGTGTTATTTTTGCATCGAGTTATTTTGACGTGTCACCCCCCCCCCCCCCCCCCCCCACAGACTTGGTGTGCAGTGGCTATATGTTTCGCTTAAACCGACCCATTAAGGTAAAAAGAGGCTTTATGGGGACGTTGAGGTGATGCACTGTCAACGCTTTTCAAGGCTCAAGCACTCGTCACCAACGCGTGATCCACATTGCTCCCTATTTACCTTCGCGTCTACAAAGGTTACAGAAAAACCGACGTTAAAATAATGGTTGTAAGCGAGTCTAGAGTAAGTAAAAATGTTGAAAATTGTGCATGAGTCTATCGAAGTTTGCCGACGGTCACCTCAGTTCCGTTGGGGCAAATAATCATAGCTTGGTCATGAGGAACTCAAGAGGACTTAAAATAATAAGTGCTTAAATCCCCTTTTACGGACTGAACCACTTATTATTCAAGCAGTGGTCGCTTGACTTGCTAGGGAAGTAGCGCTTAGAATTTCAAGGGCATAAGTCTTTTAAGGGGACTTAAAATAATTGTGTAAGTCACTATTATTTTAAGTCCCCTTAAAACCTAAATGGTTCCCATTCCTACCAGTCCCCTCCCGACCCATTAGTTTGAAATCTTTGGACATGGCGGCTTTTAAATGGGATCTAGAACTTAATGTATTTGCGTGTTGAGACAGTCGCCAAGAATTTATGACAATGCGGCTCCAATGCGATGGTGCGAAGAGATGTCATGATGTGACGTCAAAAATTATCTTAAGGAGGTTGGCGCGCTTCACACTAGTCAATTGAGTGCCCCATTTTTCGAGATGTTCATACAAACTTTTACGTGTCTATTGATTATAGTGAATGATTATTTGTATTACAGCAGATGTCCTTAACGCAGAAAACATTGATTACATTAGATTTGCAAAAGTATTGACTGGTTTGTGGTAACTTTCGAAAATCTACATATTCGTTCAGTTTTTTCAAAGAATAATCCGTAATTTTTGTTCGATTTTAATGTATCACGACCCATTCGCTTCCCTGAAAGATGCTCTATGGATTCACCATCTAGATATTCGATAGCATTTCCCATTAAAAAATTACCGCCGTTTGTTTATCCATCCATGAAATTCCTTCGTAAACGAACAGCTGTCATTTTTAAACGAAAAATAGTATCGAATATCTAGATAGTGAATTCGCAGAGCATTTTTCAAGGAAGAGAATGAGCCATAATCCATCAAAATCGAGAAAAAAAATTGCGCATTATTCTTTGAAAAAACTGAACGAGTATGTGCCTTTTCGAATATCAGCAAAAGTCGGTTATGATTTTTGTAAATCGATTGCAATTAATGATTTCGTAGGTTAAGAACATCTGCTGTAATACAAATAACCATTCGCTATAATCAAAGGATGCATACAAGTTTGTATAAACGACTTAACAAAAGTAGCACTCATTTGACTAGTGTGAAGTGCTCCAACCTCCTTAATGTGGCTATACATCACTTCGCTTGTGCTGGAACCCTCGCATTTCGCCCAACCAAAAACCAACCCAAAAACCAACCCAAAACCCAACCCAAAAACCAACCATTATTCCGCCCTCCCGAAGGTTGATTTTGAGTTGGTTCATCAAATCCAACCATCAGCCAACTATTCTTTCGACAGAGTAAAGGTTGATTCACGGTTGGATATTATAAACCAACGCTATTTTCGACTTTCAGCCGAGAATAGTAATTGTTGACTTATCGTTGATTTTTCAAAACCAACCGTAAACCAACCGCTGGCTAGTTTGTTGCCCGAAATAGTTGGTTTATGGTTGGTTTCGAAAAAACCAACCACAAATCGACCCTCACTGTAATCACCTGAAAGTCGGAATGAGGGTCGTTTTATAATAACCGACCATGAACCAACTATTTATGCTGTCGGAAAATGGTTGGTTTCCAAAAACCAACCGAAAATCAACCTTCAGGCGGTTGGAATAATGGTTGGTTAGGCGCACCAATCGACGGTTGGTTTGTGGTTGGTTATAGAAAAATCGTCCAAATTCCAACCATTATTTACGGTTCGGTGGTCCGCGAGGACACGACGTGCCTCTGCCTGGCGCATTTCGACTGCAATTAAGCAGTCATTTGTCTATTGGGGTAATTGATACTGAATCCCTTACTTGAAAAACCAATGCAACGCTTTACGAATTTTCGTAACAAAAAAATATTCTATAGATATATTTTTTTTTCTCTGCACACTTTATCGTCCAGTTGTATTATAGATTATTTAGTTGTGGATTGCAAAATACAACAAAAAAAAAAAATATGCTCGACACCGGGATGAGTAGAACGATTAAATCATTTGCGCAAATATCGTAAAGTACGATATCATTATCCGTATTACCTTGAAAAACCATTTTTAAATGTATTATTATATCCACAGCATCGAATGTACTATCGATTGTTATGATACACAGATATTGACCATAGACACGCGATAATTTCATACCGAGCCAAAGGTTTCCATCGACAGAACGTAGATTCTTCCGGCGGTAAAATAACAAGGTTTGCTACTTCGCATCAGAATTAGTATCAAGAGCTTTTGAGCAATCGCTGACATGTCCTGCCAGTCCAAATTATAACTAACGGGTAAAAAGGGCAATCGTGATATGAACTGATAGACTTTTTTTTTCCAAGTAACCCGTTTATACGCACGCAGTTGTGTGAATCTTTCCACTATGATTTATCAATAGCTGTCCGGGTATGTTAATTATGTAAAGATGTTGTACCTGACCAATTATGAAGGCTACTTGTTGTATCACCATTTCAGGATGTTTCCAATTTATCAGAACCTGCAATAACAAACAATCGTTGATCAATTGTTCGATCAATGTTTTTCCGCAATGCAAAATGTGTTTCGATATTGAATTGTTTTAATTTACTTGTACTCCTGAGATTACTGCAATAAACGCAATAATTACTAATATCACTCCAATGGCTCCGGAAAAAATGTCCTCGATCAGATTAGCGAAACTATATTACACAAAAAAAATACTAATTTTCCGAAAAAAAAAACTCCACGTGGAACGCCAAGGTCGGCTATACGCAATCATTCGCATATGGCCCGCTTACCTAATCGCCTCTGCATGAAGAATAATGCAGTCACAGATTTTTTTATAATTCCAATCACTGCGAAAAGTTACAGGTTTGTCCTTATTCATTGCGTATTCATTTTCGATCAGCTCCAAATTGAATCTGCGTGGGCAATTGTAATGGAATTTTCAATTAATTAATAATCGAATTACTTTGTCGCTATACCGGCGGGAAGAAATACTCTGGGAATCAGAGTCTGGACGAAATGGAGTTGCGTTTCTCCTTTTTTCAATTTATTACGACCTAGGGGGAATTCAAGTTGGCCTGCGAAATTGTTCCGGACCAGACGAGGGTGGTTCATAGTGAATACACAGTTCAAACCCTGGTGAAAATATTTCTCTGAATATCTCTGAAAATTTCTCGGAAAATTTCTCTGAAAAGTCCTCCGAATTTCCCTCACTTTTTGCACTTTTCAGAGAAAGTCAAATATTTTTCTGAATCTAAATATTTCGAATTGTTCGGACAATCTGCGATTTTACCTGCCAACTTCTCTGAAAAACTATGACCTTTGTTGATATTCTAAGCCTGTTTCTCATCTGCATTCAGAAACTATTTTCTGAAAAATTCAAATTTTCGCTGAATTTCCCATACAAAGTATACATAAATTATTATGTCCTGTTCGTACGAATACCAGAAAGAGCAAATCTTAGAGCTCTTGAACTCTTAAGTTCTCTGAAATTCTCTAAACCCACATTATCTGAAAAAAAAGCAGAGTTTTCAGAAAATAAATCGTATTTTCTCTGAAAAAGTCTATTGTACATCCGAGTAACATAAAGAGTAAATTTTAGACACAAATCGTATTTTCTTTTAACGCACTTTATTAGAAAAAATCAGAGATATCCAGAATTTTTCGGAAAATACTCTGAATTTCTCTGATATATTGTGACTGCTGGAGGTTACGCGAAGAAAATGGCAGAAATATTTAACATATAGCAGAGAAAATCAGAGAAAAATTTCGGAAATTCAATGAAAATCACTGAAACGGTCGGTTTAGAGTTTTTCAGAAAAATTGTCAGAGAAATACTTTCACCAGGGAAGACTAAATGGTTCCCATTTTCAAAGGTTAATCAGTAGAGGTACTCAACTTATACGATCATCTCGCGGACATCCCATTCGTAACTTTGGATTGATTTTGGGTTGCTTCCTTACAATCGATTCCAACCCAACCGATCGAGTTATTGCGCCACACTAACTCTTAAATCACTCTTAAATAACTCGTAAATCACTCATTTGACGATTTGGTGGATATTGGACAATCAGTCACAATGCCAACCGGTTAATGTCCATGTGAGCCCAGAGATATCGGTGTTCTCGACATAGTATCAGAAATTGGTCTGTTTCGGTAGAACCCGACCGAAAACAAATCTTCCGAGCCCTATTTCCGTAAACAGAAGTGGGGTTTGGAACCGTAAATAGATCTTGTGAAACCCATTGTTGCTTTCGAAAAATCGATCAAAACGTCGACCTCTCGTCAGAGCAACCTTTGGCTGTTTCCAACCCTCGCGGACCTCCCAACGGTAACTTATGGGTGGGATTCGGTAGTTTTTTCCAAATCCGACCTCAAACCAACCGATCAATTGGTGCACCAAACCGACCAGTGTTTCAACTTTTCAACGGTTCATTTTGAGTTAGTTTTTGCAAACCAACTGTAAACCAACCATTCTCTGGACGCGATGAAAGGTTGGTTCATGGTTGGATATTATAAACCAACCCTAATTCCAACTCTTAGGCTACAATATTCGATGGTTGATTTGTGGTTGATTGTACAAAACCGATCATAAACCAACAATTTTTGACAACCAGGTTGACTTATGGTTAGGTTTGAAAAATCGACTAAAAATCAACCGTTACCATTATCAGCTGAAAGTCGGAATTAGGGTTGTTTTCTAATATCCAACCGTTAACCAACCTTTCATCGTGTCTAAAGAATAGTTGGTTTATAGTTGGTTCACAAAAACCAACCCTAAATCAACCTTCAGAAAGTTGGAATTTTGGTTGGTTTGGTGTACCAGTCGGCCGGTTGGTTTTTGGGTTGGTTGGGAAACCCCATCAGGTTCTGATTCTGTAATTTCGATCGAAAACCTCTGCGTTGGTTTGTGCCGCTGATCGGTCGGTTGTTGTTCATTTGCCCTTCGGTTCAGCGGCACATACACACATCGATTATCCGTCCGTTTGTTGGTCGATATTTCTGCCAGCAGGTTTTTAAATGTCGACCAAAATTCGAACAACAGTTAGTTAGACACATCTATTAACCGGCCGGTTTTCAGGTTGTCTTCGAATTGGGTGGAAGTCAAGGCGAAAAACATCGGTCCGGAGCGATCAAATTATTCAAGGCACAATTATACGCACCCGACAACTTCAAAAAGTGCACAAGCATGAACGACCCACAAAATGTACATTGTTCCAAGGGCAAGTATCAGACTCATCCCTATCGTTACCACGATATATGTATGAGCGATTATAAACCAATAGTATTTATTCGCATCAACACCGTACTCTGTTTCAACAATATAAATTTTCGGCCGAGTTTCGTTGATAGGATGAACGAAGTCAAGTATTGTAGGTGACAAACATAAGCCGAAGAAGAGTGTCGTTGTAAAATAGAAAAAACCTGGCGTATTAAAAGCAAAAAATAAGCAATGATACATTGAAGCCGATTTTGTGAATTGTGAAAAAATAAAGATAATTATTTACTCAGGTAAATCACGGTTATATAGCGTCCTTGTTCGGCGTACCTGTCAAGGACAATCACTGCAGATGTATTTTTAATAATCTCCCAATGCTTTTCTATTTTCTTCAACAACAATTTCATCTGTAAGATTTCCGATTAAACATGAATATTCTTATTTACCATATATATACCAGAACCGTACATCGTCAACATGGTGTATACAACGCAACACGATTATGAGAAGTCCTATTCCTATCAGCAAAAATGTTGTATTACCTGTAAGAATGTTTACGTCTCGCCAAGCGTCATGTAATCGAATAAGCTATTGAACATAGTAAATTGTAAAAAAAAAAAACAACGACAACGTTGTAAACAGAAATTGATACTCAGATAACGACGAGTACCCCAGGTCCGGCGAGTGTCAATGATATTACGAACATCGTTAAAGGTCAAATAATTCTCACATATTTTGACTGTTCTGGCCAAATGCCCATTCGGGACATGTGGGCCTTGGTTAAGGCGTAGTATGGCTGATCGAAAAGACTCATGGTTACAGCTCGCTATCTACTATTTCCACTGTTCTCCCGGCTCCTTTAACAAAGTACTCTTGATAGAAAACGCCGACAACTGTTTGAGAACGGTGGATGAGCCAAGATTGAAACCTACCTCTAGTTCATTCGCCGACAGTGGTGGTGTTGGATCGTTGAATTTTCATGTAATATGTATCGCTAGCATACAATGACTGACGCGGCTGCAATTACGAGGCCTATCATACTCACTACCAACCGCGTGAGCTCCCATGGTTGTTGTGCATATTTCATAAGTACTTCACTCTTTTCCGCAACATTAATTTTCTACAACACTTCGGTCGATGGTGTCTTGATAACGCTGCGCGTCTAACTATGCGCAAAACAGCTATGTCGATCAGTTCGTAGCATACGTTTGTATTATATTTTCGAATACCCATGAATCTAAAGTACAACGCAAGATCAAACTCCCACGGTTTTCGACTAAGGGATTATAGTCTTTTTGCCATTCGGTTTCTTACGGCTGTCGCAAAATGCAATAAGTACGACACACTAAAAAAACTTCTACCTCCATGGACTTGACATAATCGGCTGCAATTGAATATTGATTTTCTCGCGAACTTATGAGGTCGTCATCAATCGGATTAATCAGTACGTTAATTTTCATGTACACAATTAGCATCGCTATAGTTAAAAAAAAATACAAAACTTCGTTCGCTTGCCCATATTGATAACTGTGTTACTGATAGCAATTGCTAACTAGCAATATTGTTGTTACGTAAATAACAATATTTTTGTCACTAAATATTATTTATCGGGTTGGTGTCGGTGAACTTTTTTTATTGCGTATTTTGCATGGTACAGTCATATTATAAATGATTAATTTTTTTATTGTAAAATACAAAGAAAAGAATATGTTTAACACCGCGATGAGTTGAACGATTAAATTAGTAGTAGTAGCAGTAGCAAAAAAGAGATTTTATTGCCAAAGTTCATATTTACAGTTTTTTTTCTTTTGCTTCCTCATAGAGAAAGCTTTGTGATAGTAAAAAAAAAAAAAAAAATTTTCGAGATTTTAATGAAAATGTGTTCAGAATGTTCCAAAACATCGAAAAAACACATTTAGAAAAAATGTCCGGATATGTGTGTGTGTGTGTGTGTGTATGCGTGCGTGCGTGCGTGCGTGCGTGCGTGCGTGCGTGCGTGCGTGCGTGCGTGCGTGCGTGCGTGCGTGCGTGCGTGCGTGCGTGCGTGCGTGCGTGCGTGCGTGCGTGCGTGCGTGCGTGTGTGTGTGTGTGTGTGTGTGTGGATCGGACGCGAATTCAAACCGTTATAACTCGAGAACGACTTGACCGATCAAGCTGAAATTTTGCACACAGCATGTGTGGTTAATAGCCTATGTTTCTGCAAAATTTCATCAAAAAATGTTCAATTGTTTTTTGTACGCCATTTTTTATTTGCTAAAATGTCGGTTCGCGCTCTAGTACTCACAATTGTTTAGCTATCTAGCTAAAAACGCGTACATAGATGGAATATGACCACCCGAAGATCCCATTAAAATTTCAAGAGAATCGATCGAACCGTTTAAATTTTATGACATTTTGAATTTTTTGGATTTTGTGAAAAATGAGTACTTTCTTTTAAACGCAATTTTCTACAACAAATATTCATTTGTGACTAAAATAGTTATCAGATTCGTGATCAGCACGAAAAAATACATGGAATATAGTCCTAGAGTTACGATTAACGAAAAAAAGTTTATCTGTCATTTTTACAGCAAAAATTGAAAAATGAGTGATTTTGCATATTTTTAAACAGCGATTTCTTTGCTTCCCGATGGCATCGCGAAAAATATGCAGGTGCCTATCGTGTTCTACGGCAAGAAATACACAAGATGATGAATATGACGGAGTTAAAATAATTAGTTAAAGCGGTGTCATGTGAACTTCTCGAGTAAAAATTGAAAGATCGAGAAAAAAAAAATTGGGAACACATAATTCTATGTATTTTTCGCACCGAGCACAGATCCTACATCCGTTTTTACCAAAAGCGTAGGGTTGGTGTATTTTTTCGGGCTAAACCTGAGTCAGCCAGCAATTTTTCCTGAAAGTTAAATACGACGTTGATGTTGGGGAAAAAAGTTGAAAATTTGCATTTTCATAACGCTTCCTCATAAAAGCTGAAAATTGAAATTTTCATATCGCTTCCTCATCAAAGTTGAAAGTTGAGAAAGTGGATCAGATCTGATTGGTCATATATGATCAGAGCAGAGAAATGGCGAGATCTGATCATATATGAACATATCTGATCATACTTGAACAGATCTGATCAGGCATGGTCACATCTAAAAAACATTATTCTGGCGACCATGGATAAACAGATCTGATCAGATATGATCATATCTGACACGAGATTTTGGCGAAAAAATGGTTAAAACTCGATTTTAATTATGAGTTTTCCCATGAAACAACATGTTTCAGGGGAACCCCATTTGTAATTTAATGTCTAAAATAAAAGAAAAAAAAAACAATCAAATAAAAAGAAAAAAAAAGTAAACGGGAATCAAACCCAGAACTACAGCATGTTGAACCAAGTCACTTATCACTCGGTCACGAGAACTTTCGTGACAAACTATCCAAATAACAAGGTATATAAGTGACGTCTGAAGGACAATTGGACTTTGAATATTTGAGTTTTCAGACGATAATAAACAATTTTTACTTCAACCATACCATTATTCGTTATATTGCACGCGTAATGCTTAGAAAATGTAAATGTCTTACCTTTATCGACACACATCATCCATGAGGATACGAAAATAAACTTGTTCAAATTTGACACCAGACAGTCTATATGTTCAGGTATGATTAATACATGATCAGATATGATCAGGTATGATTAGTATATGATTACATATGATCAGGGATGATTACTATCTGATTAAATATGTTCATATATGATCAGATATAATTTCACATAAGTACAACGCGATTATATATTATCAGATATGGTTCACGTACAATTTTGCATGAGCAGATATGTTCAGATATGCTCAGGTATGAATTAGCGATAGCTATTTCTACTGTTCCCCCGGATCCATCGAAAAAATGTTCTGGATAGAAACCTACGACAACTGCTTGAGAACGGTGGTTGAGTCAAGATAGAAACTTGCCTCCAGTACATTCACCGACAGTTGTGGTGTCAGACCGCTGAATTTTCCTATAATATGTATCGCTAGCGTAGAACGATTGACACAGCTGCAATTATGACGTCTATCATACTCACTACCACCCGAGTGAGCTCCCGGGGTGGCAAAATATAAGAAGTGCGATACACGGAACAATTTCTACGTCTATGGACAAAGTTTACAGAATCGACTGCGGTTCCATATGAAATGAAATTAAATATTCTTACGACCGCGGAGCGTACTAATCTGCATACTGTATCTATGCAGTGTTTCTTGTGTGGGGTCACTAACAATCGGATGACTCAGTACGTGAACTTTTATTTACACAATTATTTTTTCCTAACACATGCACGTAAAATCTCGCTTTACGTTCCTGTGAAGTGGGCGCAGAAAGGCACTTTGTCGCATCGCGTGCGGGAAAAATACTGCGCATGCGTACAAACACAATATGGTATTTTTTTCCAGCTCTAGAGCGGAAAAGTGTCTTTTTACGCACAGTACCTAAAAACGAAAAGCCCGATTTTCGTGAATTTGTTAGGAAAAATTATGTGGATGGCATGGACGTAGAAAAGGAAGTTCTGATTCGTGCGGCATTTTCACACTCGTCGAGAATTCCCTTTCTACGCCCTTGTCATACAAATAACTATAACATCACCATAGTTGATTACCGATGCGTCATATATCATAGTCATACAGATACACAGTACATCTTCGGCATGGACATTGGCTCTGTCCTCCAACAACCCTGGTGAAAATTATTCTCTGACAATTTTCTGAATAACGGACCGTTAACTCGAACGGACGGACGGATAACTCTAAACGGACCGTTTCAGTGATTTTCATCGATTTTTCGAATTTTTTCTGTGATTTTCTCTGGCATTTTCTGCACACAAGCTCCAGCACTCACAATATATCAGAGAAATTCAGAGTATTTTCCGAAAAATTCTGGATACCTCTGAATTTTTGTGGTAAAGTACGTTAAAAGAAAATACGAGTTGTCTCTAAGATTTACTCTTTCTGTTACTCGGACAAATAGTGGACTTATTCAGCATTATTCAGAAAATACAATTTATTTGCCGAAAAATGTCGATTTTCGCGAATAATGTGTGTTGATCTACTCAATTTGTTACCCGAATGAACAACAGAATTTTTCCGAGAAAATACGATTTATTTTCTGAAAAACTGCTATTTTCTCGGGTAATGTATGTTTAGAGCATTTTAGAGAACTTACGAGTTCATTCTAAGTTCTGCTCTTTCTGGTATTCGTACGAACAGTAAACAGTAAATAATAATTTATGTATACTTTGTATACTTGTATACTTTGTATACTTTGTATGAGAAATTCAGCGAAAACTTGATTTTTTCAGAAAATAGTTTCTAAATATAGAAGAGAAGCAGGCTTCGAATATCAATAAAGTTCAGTTTTTTTAGAAAAGTCGGCAGGGAAAATCGGAGATATTCAGAACAATTAGAAATATTTAGATTCCGAAAAATCTTTGACTTTCTCCAAAAAGTGCGAAAAGTGAGAAAAATTCAGAGGACTTTTCAAATAAATTTTCCGAGACTTTCAGATATATTTTCAGAGATGTTCGGAGAAATATTTTCACCAGAGAATGTATTGACTATAACTGTATATGTCTTTTCTTTACTCATGCATGCAAAATTCTCGTTTGCGCACCATTTACAGATATGCCCTTCCCATCTAAAATTGTATGGGATTTTTCACAATCACTCATGCAAAAATATAACTCTCTCAGTTCACAATTTTGTGTTGCCTCTACAATGTCTCATTTCGGCCTAAATAATTTTACTTCGTCCTCCTGGTTTTATGCTTGTGCCGAACCGAAACAACCGTTACCTTTACCGTTACATTTAATGTATAGAGAATCAGGCACAAAACCTTCGTCTTATGCTCGACCTGGAGGTCTCTCACCCATTATGAGCAAACGTAACAAACTTCCTTCTACTTTCCGTTGAAACACCCGCCAAGCGAACTTCCACCGAGAGAAAGTTACGCCTCGGAGGAGGAATCGCCTATTTTGGTCGGTGTAACAGGAAGGTCCAGCAACCCCTTAAGGGGCTGCTTGACCTTCGAAACCGTCGTTTTCACTATTCGTCGTTACTATGCGACGCCTATGCTTCAAATCTTACTGGACTGTATTAATAGTACAAACAATTCGGCGTGCACTCGAATTTCGGTCGAAATTTTTCGAAAAATAAAGAAAATAGAATGTTATGAACTGTCGCGAAAACCGACATGGGCGCTGAAATGTTTACAGCATCCGTTTTGTTGGATATAAAGAATTCTATTTCTTGCACACGTCAAAAGGGAGTGCATGGCGATTCTGTGAAGTTCTCCGAATATTCCAAAACCATCGGAAAGTTGCTCACTCGATAGAAAATCGCGCATAGTATAAACTTATATTCTTATAATCTAATATTTTATATCTTCTTATATTTTTTCTTATGTTGCATTGTATGCTTTGCGTTTGTATCTTGATGCACAGTGTTTTTAGGGGGCTCAGACCTCAGAACATGAACTAAACGAATCTGTCTATCTATCTATCTAAACTGCGATCGTTTAGTCTATCGACTTGCGACTGGTGATTAGAGCCGATGAACACGGTACGAATGTTTTTCTTTTTTTCCTGGTAATTCCTCTCTTAAGGCTTTAGCTATCTGGGAGCCATCTAGCCGCTATTCTCATCAATTTTAATCTAATTCCTCGCTTGTAAAGTTCGCTTTTGTTACCTCCCTCCCCCCATAGTGTATCGCATTCGCAAGAGGACGCAGGGAAACTGCAGAAAACCTGCACCGGTACAGCTGGTCATACCATCGGAGTCTTGATTTTCGCATTCGATACTTCGAGTACGAACACCAATCCTCAGAATACGACCGCCCGCTCAACGGTTCCAATGCGCCAGTTAGTGCACGGCTAGGCAGTCACCCATCCAAGTACTGACCGCGAACGATTCAGCTTGACTGTCGGGACCACCGAAGCCGTATAGCAACCGCGCATCCACCGCTGTCGGTCGGCACGAATGTAGTGTAGGGCACGATGCAAAGACACTTGTGTGTCAATCGTGACACTATGTTCATGCACTTTCGAAAACGATAATATTCGGTTTTCTTAATTCCTTGTAAGTTTTCAATCAAAATTCGACTGCACACCGAAGCGTTTATAACGAAAAAGAAAAATTGTCTAGTTCCGCCCGTAAAACAGATAAAGCAGGTTAAAAAAAGAAAAAAAAACAGCTCCGGCATCCCCTTAAGGTGAAGTGAACCCCAAAGGTAAAACAGTTCGGAATTTTCTAGTTGAAATCGTCGCATACGGTTTACCACTTTTCTCGAAAATGCATTAATAAAATGTAAAGAAACACTCAGAATAGGAGTAGAATGTACAAACGTAGTCTTTCGTCCTCGTTTTTTTTCCCGAAATCGAAAGACAAAATTGGAGTGTAATTACCACCTTTGTAAGCAAGTTTGATTCCACCGTCTTGCGTAAAAAAATGTATTTATTTATCGGTAATTATCGACGTGATCACATTTTCCACTTTTTACGTTATTCTTATAACGGAATATAATGTCGCCCATACCAAATCGTGTATTTTCCAATCGGCGAGTTTTTCCGTTCTCATTATTTCGATCATTGGTACGCTTAATTTTCCACTTTTTACGTTATTCTTATAACGGAATATGATGTCGCTCATACCAAATGGTGTATTTTCCAATCGCCGAGTTTTACGTTCTCGTTATTTCGATCATTGGTACAGTTAAGAGAATATAGCACAACTTTGGTAATTACAAATTTCTTGTGGTAATCGCACTGTAACTTTTTCTATCGATTTAACCCAAAAATAGAGAAAGAAAGGGTACGTTTTTGCATTATACTCCTATTCTGGAAGTTTCATTGCATTTGAGCAATGCACTTTCGAGAAAAATAGTAAACCGTATGCTACGATTTCAGTCTGAAAAATTCCGAACTGTTTTACCATCGAGGAGGTTTCACTTCAACTTAAGTCTAAACAAGCAGCCGCCGGCTGGCGCTGCTGTATTAATTGTTGCAATACTTTCTCAAAAATAAATATATATATTTTTTTGTTTAATTCCCTGGTGAAAATATTTGTCTGAATATCTCTGAAAATATATCTGAATGTCTCGGAAAATTTCTCTGAAATTTCTCTGAAAAGCCCTCTGAATTTCTCTCACTTTTCGTACTTTTTAGAGAAAGTCAAATATTTTTCTGAATCTAAATATTTCTAATTGTTCTGACAATCTCTGATTTTGCCTGCTGTGAAAAACTATGACCTTTGTTGATATTCTAAGCCCGTTTCTCATCTACACTCAGAAATTATTTTCTGAAAAAGTCAAATTTTCGCTGAATTTCCTTTACAAAGCACACATAAATTATCGTTTACTGTTTACTGTTCGTACGAATACCAGAAAAAACAGATCTCAGAGTGAACTCGTGAGTTCTCTGAAATTCTCTACACCCACCTTATCTGAAAAAGCAGAATTTTTCAGAAAATAAATCGTATTTTCTCTGAAAAAGTCTACTGTTCATTATTAGAACACTCGTTAGAGAAAACTCGTAAGTTTTCTGAAATTCTTAAACACACATTATCCGAGAAAATCGGAATTTTTCGAAAAATAAATTGCATTTTCTCTGAATATGTCTGCTGTTCGCCCGAGTAACAAAAAGAGTAAATCTTAGAGACAACTCCTATTTACTTTTAACGCACTGTATTAGAAAAAATCAGAGATATCCTTAATGTTTTGGAAAATAATTTGAATTTCTCTGATATATTGTAATTGCTGGAAGTTGTGCAGAGAAAATGGCAGAGATATTCAATATACAGCAGAGAAAATCATAGAAAAATCTCGGAAAATCAATGAAAATAACTGATACGGTCGTTTTAGAGTTTGTCAGACAAATTGTCAGAGAATTATTTTCACCAGGGTTGTACCAAAATGGAAATTGAAGAATCTGAGCAACACCTCCGTCGATGATTCCGATAAAACTATTATTACAGAAAAGTTAAACAGTATAGAAACAGAGCTAAATAAACAAATTTTTCACCAGACCCAAGGATTGTCTTCCGAGCTCAATATTTTTATAACGTTACAGTAGTTTCAAGTCTGCAGTTAGATTATCCACGACGGTTTTAGGTGCCGGACCGATTCCTAATACAGATATCGTTCCAGGTTGCAGCTGCGTTCTCCCCGCGTCCCTTATAACAGCGACGATGAGGCCAGCTTTTTTTGCGTCTCTCGCCAAATTCAGCAATTCTTTTTCACCCGGAGTTCGCAGTACTATTTTTGGTTGACCCTCTAGTAACCAGGCTCTGAACGATTGCTGCTCGCCTCTGTCCGACGAAGCTTGACGATAGCACTCCAGAGCTGCGTGGGCGCACTGAGCTCCCACTTTACCCTTACCCATCGGTATATCGGTTCTTACGACTATGACCATTTTGTATCCGCCTTTGTCTAACGGAGACACAAAAAATAATGATTTCAGGTTTTTCAGGATCGAGGCCATGGCGGCCAAGATATCGGCTAATGGCGAGCGTTCGCTTGCTGCTTGCGTTGATGAATCGTCATGCATTCCTTAAACTTCTGTACTTGGTCCTGACACTTTCGCCAATCTTGCGTAGCCGCTATACATTCCTAAATAAAAAGGTGCATCAGTAAATTCAACAAATAAAAAAAAAAAAATTTAATTCCTTACCTGAATCTCGTAGTGCAACTCGATGCAACCAGTTTTCTTAAGCATACGCTCGACTGGATCCTCGATATCGTCGTTGATCTTTTCCACTTTGACGGGTACCGTCATGCTATATTTATTTTTTTTCTTCAATTCTTTATTTTTTATTCATGAATCAACGACTTTTCTTGGTGCCGAAAATGTTTAGTACAATTCATCGAGGCATGCTTCTCGGACGATCTAGCTGGATCTAGCGAGACGGAGATAGAGATGTGCAATGACCGTCATTTCTCGTTGACGTCAGTTGACACAAAAAAGACCGTCATTTTGGTCTTTCTCGAATCTATCATGTGCAACGACGGTCATTTTCACAAAACGTCAGAAATATGGTCACACTACTGTATAGTTGTACCAAAGAATATGGATAGCATAGAAGCGTAATTCCCATAGCCCACTTCCCTCGCGAACCGCCCAACCGTAAATAATGGTTGGAATTTGGACGATTTTTCTATCACCAACCACAAACCCACCGTCGATTTGTGCGCCAAACCAACCATTATTCCAACCGCCCGAAGGTTGATTTTCGGTTGGTTTTTGGAAACCAACCATTTTCCGACAGCATAAATAGTTGGTTCATGGTTGGTTATTATAAAACGACCCTCATTTCGACTTTCAGGTGACTACAGTGATGGTCGATTTGTGGTTGGTTTCTTTCGAAACCAACCATAAACCAACTATTTCGGGCAACGACCTAGCCAGCGGTTGGTTTACGGTTGGTTTTGAAAAATCAACCATAAGTCAACCACTACTATTCTCGGCTGAAAGTCGAATATAGAGTTGGTTTATAAATGTCCAATCGTGAATCAACCTTCACTCTGTCGAAAGAATAGTTGGCTGATGGTTGGATTTGACGAACCAACCCAAAATCAACCTTCGGGAGGTTGGAATAATGGTTGGTTTGGCGCACCAATCGACGGTTGGTTTTTGGGTTGGTTTTTGGTTGGGAGAGGAACGCGAGGGTTGAAGCAAAAAAGTTGGGATGATGTCGATGAGCTTATCACCCCAGTGGTAAGATGTCGCTACAGTAGCGTGCGAGTGCGTATTGTACATGTGGCTGCAACACACATGTACAATTCTTTGCTACAACCGGTGTAAGCTAGGCGGCTACGCTTCATCGTGAGAGTTGCTGGGGATTTTTCGGTACGACAACAAATGAGTCGCCGAGTAAATTCGTAAACATTGCGCTTTCATATTTATCAGTGCCAAATCGCCTTTGGCCCGTAGTTTATTTAATTTTGTATATAAACACGTAAAATAAACGGCCGACATGGAGCATCATTTGAGTAACTTAAACTCGATACTTTCGTTAGCCAAGACATTGTTTCTCAACAATCCTCACTATACGCTCGTTTGGCTCTTCGTGAGATACGCGAGGCTTAGACTTCAAAGATTGTCGTGCAAGGAATTCACGATACGAGCTGTGCCCGGCGATGCGCTGGAAAAATTCGTTAAACAATGCAGCGACGAGTCGACGAATTACATAGACGAGGCCTCTTGCGCTTTGGGAAAATTGGAAGGCATGCAAAGCGATTCAACTTCCGAATGGTACTACGTCTGTTCCATGGTATCGCACATAAAGTACAAGATCCTTGTCGTGCCGTACAAAAATTGTAACGACGAACGGTTGTTAGTCGTATCCTCAACTACGTCGTTCAATATCGTGAACGCTTTGGGTCACAAACTGGACGCCGCTTCGTACTTTGTTAGTGAGTAGACGATGCGTTTACAACGGAGCAAGATTGAAATCCTATCATACGAAACTACTGAACCGTGGTAAGACCGTAAAGGTCCACAAAAACATAACGTCATTCCGTAGTATCATCATCGATGCAATGTTCGTTTCGATAGCATGGTGAAAATATTTCTCCGAATATCTCTGATCGGTAATAAAAACTGTATTATACTTTTCTCATGGATTCTGGCATGTCCGGTCCACAAAACCATAACGACCATAACAGCCATAAATCCACACGGAAACCATAACGACCATAAAGCCATGCCAAAACCATAACAACCATAATGGCCATTATGACCATAAAGACCATAACGGTTCACAAAAACACAACGCCATTCCATAGTATCGTAAAATATTTCTCCGAATATCTGAAAATATATGTGAAAGTCTCGAAAAATTTATCCGAAATTTCTCTGAAAAATCCTCTGAATTTGTCTCACTTTTTGCACTTTGCAGAAAAAGTCAAAGATTTTTTGAAATCTAAATATTTCTAATTGTTCTGAGAATCTCTAATTTTCCCCCTGCCAACTTCTCTGAAAAACTATGAACTTTGTTGGTATTCTAAGCCTTCTTCTCTTCTATATTCAGAAGCTATTTTCTGAAAAAGTCAAATTTTTGCTGAATTTTTCATATAAAGTATACATAAATTATTATTTACTGTTTAATGTTCGTACTCTTTGTATTTTATTCTTTGTATGAATACCAGAAAGAGCAGATCTTAGAATGAACTCGTAAGTTCTCTGAAATTCTCAAACACACATTATCCGAGAAAATTGACGTTTTCTGGAAGATAAATAGCATTTCCTCTGAACAATACTACTATTCGTCCGCGTAACGGATGAAATAAATCTTAGAGACAAGTCATATTTTCGTTTAACGTAGTTTATCATAAAAAATCAGAGGTATCCACCATTTTTCGGAAAATTCTCTGAATTTCTCTGATATATTCTAAGTGCTGGAGGTTGTGCGCAAAAAATGGCAGAGATATTTAACATATAGTAGAGAAAATCAGAGAAAAATCTCGGAAAATCAATGAAAATCACTGAAATGGTCCGTCTAGAGTTTTTCAGAAAAATTATCAGGGAAACATTTTTACCACTTTTTACAAATTATCAGAGAAACATTTTTACTCGTGTGAATGCCGCACTCCCCATCGGCTCATGCAGCATTTTCACACTCGTCAAGAATTCCCTTTCTACGCCCTTGCCATACAAATAACTATTATACAAACTTTGCAGATTCAAAATTATCTTACGGATTACTTTTTGAAATTCAACGATTAATTCATTTATATGTTAATGGGACAGGCTCTTTTACAAAAAAATAAAAAATACAGGTAGAAAGAGAAAAATAAGGTTTCGTTTAGAACAATGTTCACAAGATAAATGAAATTTTTAAATCATAAAATAATAGATTAAATTATGATAATGAGGTGCGCATGGAAGAGAAATTTCAGAAGAAATTTAATAGTTATATTTGTAGAATAGGACCCGAGTAGATAGCGCGCTTGTGTAAGTTGATATTTTTATAAATATAATAATTTACACAGTTTTGTATTCGATTGATCACTTATATTTCCCCTCGGCAAATTATCTTTACATTAAAAGTTGCATCATTTGCTTTGTCATAGGGGAAACTTTGTTTACATGAAAAATGTTTGTTTTTTTTTTTTTTTTTTTTCAAAATACTGGTGCACATGGTGGCCGTGGTCAGGAAAAACCGGGAAAACCGAGAAAAGTCAGGGAAAAAAATGTTGGTCAGAGAATCAGGGAAAAGTCAGGGAATTTCAAAATTGGTCAGGGAAAAAGTAAATTGTCTCCGAACCTTCTATAAATAAATAAGAAGTACATGAAAGGGAATCTTAAAAAAAAAAATTAGGAATACTTTCGAGAAAAAAAATAGAATAAAATATTAATACAATATTGTTCATTTTCATTTGCATCATAATTTTTTTTTAATTTTTTTGTAGAAATGGTTAGAAGTTTTGTCAGGGAAAATTTTTAATTGATCAGTGAAAAGTCACGGAAAAATCATGGAATTTTTTTCAAGGGAAAAAAGGATCATCATGGTGCAATACCGCGGTCGGTAATAAAAACTGTAATCAACTTTTTCAAAGATTCTGGGAAGTACGGTCAATAGAAAAGTGTCGTCGGAAGCCAAGATGATATCTGTTTCCGATGAGACTTTTCTATTGAGTGTACATACGAGAACCTGTGAGAAAAGTTGATTACAGTTTTTGATACCGACTGAGATCGGGATGAACCGGGAGGGAGGTGTTTCATATGATCTTAAGCAAAATATAAACTACCTAGCAAGTTGATGGACCGCAAACGGACCGACAAACGGACACGCCCGTTGGGGAACGATAAAACGGACTGTAAGGTTGTACATGACTGTAACTTTGTTATATGTATATTTTTTTGTTGGCATTTGGTCCTTCATCGGTGCCCGCAACCGAAAATGAACAAGATCGTATTTTTATTCTGTCCTTTTATTAAAAACAGAACTTAAAGCAAAACAAACAAAAATAAAAAAGAGCAACAAATTTGTATACAAAACTTTCTGTTCTTCCTCGGTTTCCACAACCGGAAAAGGACCAATCCAAAAACGTACGGTCCGTTTCACCATTTTTGCTGTCCGATTCGTTCCCCAAAATTTCCATCATATTAACTGAATATTGATGCTTCATTGATGTGTCACTGTATACATTACTTTATTTACGGGTTACGCATTTTACAGCTCGAATGAAAATAATCCATGTCAGATGTTTGTCTAACTAGCGTGAAGTCGCGTGCGCCCTCTTTTGGCTTCTGAACATTTATAAAATTAAATTTGTAACAATAGATAAAATTTAATTGGTAACAACAAATATAATAACTTTACAATGGTAATAGTAACTCCATGTCCATAACAGCAATTTCATGTGAACATGTACAGGTTCAGCCTGTTCTTACATTGGTTGAGTGACTCAGAGTCTATGAGTGCTGTCGGCAGGGCATTTCAGGTCCTGACCATTTTGTTACAAAGGGCGTGTTTCTATGGATGTTTGCCGAAGGGCTTCCTCCCCAGTTTGGCCCTACGGCCCTTTAGATCCTGTTTTCGTGACAGCACCAGAAGGTCTTGATCATTTATTGCATAGTGTCCACTTAGCAGTTTGAAAGTTTCGATGAGGCCACCTCTTGGTCTTCAGTTCTCCAGTGCTAGTAGATTTAGTGCTTGTAGTCGATTTTAGTCCGTCGTGTTTTTAAGCCCTTGAGGCATCTTCGTTGCTCTTCTGTGAATTCGCTCCAAAAGACCGATATCCCTCATGGAATATGGCTCCCAAATCACATTTGCGTACTCTACGATCAGTCCGACGTACGTTTGATTAATCCTCTCGAACAGAGCCGGCGGTATTCTCTTGAAGCTCTTGCTCGTGATGTATAGAATTATAAGCCAGGGTGATTTTTTGACCATTGCACATATGTGTTCCCTCCAGTTGAGGTCTTCAGTGATGACTATCCCAAAGGTCTTTTTGGCTGTTGATTGTCCGTAGTGTCCAAGCATTGCCCAATGTGTAATTTATCCCTGGGTTTCTTCTTTCGGTGTGCATCACCGTGCGCTTATGTTGAGCGACTTCTCGGTCCATCAACAGAGCGTGCTCTGGTCTTCCTGGAGATCGTCAGTGAGCGGGTTGACGAAAAACTTGGTGCCGTCTGCAGACATCAAGGTGGATGCCCGCAGGAGCTCGGCCACGTAGATCTTCTTTCCTCAATGTGTATCGGAACCTAAGCATCCGACGTAAGTGTCCAATACTGGCCACAGGTGCAGAACCGCGCCGGTCGATACTTTTCTATAGTTTTTATATTCGTAACTGATGAGACCACTTTTAGAATCTATAGTCTTCTTCTCTTTCATAAAGAGCTATTAGGTGACAGGTTGAGACGCTTCTCGCAGATGGCGCCGTCTTCCAGGCGATCGTTCGTGATGAACGAGTTTTTTGTAATTAGCCGAAACTAATTAATTGGTTTAAGAAGAAGAAGACCGGGGAGCCCTCACCGAAAAGAACTACTGAAAACTACTGCAATATCCAGTAGTTAACTACTACTACTAGTTACTGGCAGTATCCAGTAGTTAACTACTAATAAACTACTGAACTACTGAGTAGTAGTTAACTTAAAACTACTGAGTAGTAGTTAACTTAACTACTACTGAGTAGTAGTTAACTTAACTACTACTGAGTAGTAGTTAACTTAACTACTACTACTGGCAGTATCCAGTAGTTAACTACTAATAAACTACTGAACTACCTGCCCAGTGCTAAATTGGCGGACTACTGAAAACTACTCGAAGTATTGACCAGTTAACTACTGAACACTACTGGGTATTTTGAGTAGTTAACTACTACTGAGTAGTTAATTACTCCAAACTACTATGAATGTCCAGTAGTTAACTGCTAGGAATTCCCGTAGTTTTCAGTAGTTCACTGCTGGGAATTCTCGTAGTTTCTAGTAGTTCCCTGCTCGAATTTTGCCCTCACCGAAAAGAACTACTAGGGGTCCTGTAGTGACTACTGGAGATTCAGTAGTCCCTGCTGGCATTGCGGTAGTCATTACACATGGAGTTACTACTTCCCAGTTACTCCTCAACAGTCAGTAATCATTACTGAGGACGTAGTAGTTGCTGCATCAGTAATGATTACTTATAAGTAGTTCTCTTTCAGGATTCGGTAGTTAATGCACAAGCAGTTATTGCAGATAAGTAATTACTACAGATAAATAATTACTACTCCAGACAGCAGTAGTTCCTTTATAAGTAGTTACTACATCTGTGTAGTTGCTAATTGAATCTCGAGATTCAAATAGTAACTACACAGAAGTGGTAACCTACTTATACAGGAACTACTGCTGTCTCCAGTAGTAATTACTTATCCGCAATAACTGCTTATGCATTAACTACTGAATCCTGGAATAGTAGTTCTTTTCGGTGAGGGAGGACCCACAGTTTTATGTGGAATCCGAACTACGATAAGTAGAGGCAAGCAGCCAAGAGAAAATTCCTGACTGCAACCGGGACAAAAAAACCGCGTTTTCGTTCTTAAAAAAGACATGGCGGTGGAATTACAGTGATAAATATATCGAAATAATCGAAATGGTAAAGTCAGTTTTCGTAGCCAATCGGGTTCGTGCGTTTCGTTGATAAGATAGGCACACCGTTCCATTGAAAATCATTAAATTGCAAATATTATACATCGAAAAAGGGAGATCCGTTAACAAATATTATTATCATTGTTGTTGTTACTATTATTATTATTTCTACGAAATTTTTCTTTTTTTGTTGGCAGTGCCAGCTGGCGAGGAAGCTCTCCCGATCGCCGCCGCGGCGAGTGTATCCATGATTTTGAATCCGTACGACTGTTCGAACGATTTGATAGACAGCCTATTAGAAACGTATTTCAAAGTGCCCAGATACCTAAGAGCCAAAGACCTCTTCAGCGTGGATGTCAAGCAGTACGCCCCAGACTATTTTTATACCGGCAAGAATCCCGGTCTCAGCAGAGTTCACTTCAGGGTCAATTATCTCAGAGTGAAACACGGAGATAAAATTGAAAGTACCGGAAGAGGTTGTTACGTCTTGAATGGAGAAACGACACTTGTTCAAGCCGCCCATTTACATTCTTTTCTTCCCCGGGAATTTGTCGAGTCGACAGGTGTGAGACTCGATGGGCCTGTGAGCAGCCGAATCGAACACTGTTGCATCGACAACTGTCCGACGTTGTTGGAGGAGCCGTTGTGTTCGCTTCAAGCCTGCGTGACGCCGTTTCTTCAAGAAGGTAGAAACACTAAATGCATATCTCGGATCGTTCGATTTTACGGACTATCGAAGGCGTCGGAGCAACCTCGAAAACGTGGGATCGAGAATAAAAAATACAGACATTTGTTTTGCAATTACAGATAGGAGAATGAAAATTAGACCGGTGTTTCTCGTCAAGGGACCGCCGGGGAGCGGTAAGTTTAGACTCGTTCGAACGCTCGCCAAGAGAAACGGTTTGAATTTGTACAACGTCGATTTCGGCGAAGTCCAATCTCTCTCGGCGGCGCAGACGGAAGCGAAGCTTCGGATTGTTGTGCAAAATGCGAGAAATAGCGTTCCTTGCGTTCTCAAATTTAGTAATATTCAGGTAAGTCGATCGATTTTTTTTCGTGTTAACAAAGATTTTGGTATAACTAACAATAACATCGAATCTTTTATAGCCTTAATTCTTTATTGCGTTAAAAAAACTTTAAACCAAAAATTTATAAGTGAGAATAAGTCAGAAGATTCTGAAAAAAATCATATGGTCATACGGTTAAAGAAAAAAATCAACGAGACTGTTTGAAACAAGAAATGAAAGTTTCATTGACTTCTTTGTTCAACGATTCAGTTTTCAAACAATTTGCTAACAACTCTTTCTCATGATTATTATGCAAAACCGATCTTCTAGATGTGTTTAAAACGGTTGATTTTTTAAATATTTTTATTTCATTCACAAGTACTCGAAATCCTCATTGAATCTAATTTTTTGTTGGGAATGCATATATGAAGCATTCTCAATCGGCAACCACAAGAACTCGTTAGTACTGGGGTATACACAAATTGAGTGATTTTCAATTTTCGTCCGCCATATTGGATTCTAATGTTCTGTATTTTTAATTCAGAATCTAGATCAGGAAACTCCAAAAATCGCCGAGTACCAAAGACTGTCTAGATAACTTGACTTTTCGAATTCTGATTCCCCATATTGAATTTCGAGAATATTGCGTTGAAATTCGTAATTAGCACTTTCTAAAACCTTTCAGGATAAAATATCAATTTATTTCTATGTGACTTGATGTATGTTTCAGAGTTGAAATTGATAGAGGAAGGTGGTAGGACAATGCATATGGGGTATTCCATATCGATTCGACCTACGTCGGACCCTCGATCTCTTCAATTCGGTTGGTATTTTTTTATAATATTGTTCTAACTCTAAAAATCACTCCAGATTAAAAAGAAAAAAAATGTAATTTGCATTAATTACATTTTTTAAAGTGAACATATTTTTAGCCGGAATTGAAAATTCTGAAAAATCCTATATTTGATATAAACTGTAGCGCGATTCCTCAACGGCGGAATCGCCCACACCCAGTACCGGATTTCTCTCCTTTTTTTTTCTCCCCGAAGGGATGGGCGCCAGATGCACCGAGATGCACCGGGAGAGAAACCCCTCAGTCCCGACCTAGCTGCAGCCTTCTCTAGGGTAGAGCGGCTGGGTAAGCGATATCCCGCTCGGGTTTGACCAATCAATTAAACCGGCAACAAAATAAATTAACAACAGAAAAATATACGGGAACCAAACTCGAATATTTATTTAAACCAACAGGAAAACAAACTAAAGAGGGGAAAAACCGAAGGCCTCGGAGTAAAACCCTCGTCCCGTAAATGAAACCGATCACAATTTTCTTACATAAAGCATGTTCTGCCCGGTACACGGGACTCGCTCACTCCGACGCACACGCATTCACACATCCACACACCGACGGTCGCGCCTTTCCCGGATTCCTATTGCTTCCACGCGTGATCCGTATACCCAAAACTCACATTCGCACCTCACGCACCCGGCCCGATTAATCGCGGCATAATACACCATTCACCCGGCCCCTTCACGGCGGCAATTAACCAACACACACACCCTCTCGATCACGCGCTTGGAATTCCCGGAAGCGACGACTCGACGAAACCGCACACCTCCCCGTGGAAGATTCCCAAGGCGACACCCCCCCGGAAAAATACTAAAGTTAATGACTCGACTTGCTAAATTTCCCCAAACCTCACGACGGCTCCGAGTAAGGCCGTGTACGGTTTCCCGGCCCGACCACGCGGCGATACAACAAACAAACAAAACCCGTACGCGACGTCACACACACACCTGCCGAAACACGGCGGTACCGATACCTCCGGCACGGTCGAACGAAGCACGCCGTCGGTACAATAAATTAATAACATTCCCTCGCAGGGGATCTCAAAAACCGTTCGATAAACTAATTCGCCGATTTACTCTATACAAAACAAGTCCCTTGGACGAAGAGCTCACCGAATCGAACGCCGGACGCAACCACACGGACAGGGTCGACTTGCCGTGGAATTTCCTCGCTTCCTTCCTTCTCTTTCTCGAGTGATTCCCGGTCTTACGCCAACGGACGATCGATCCACTCCCTCAGGCTCCCAACGGAGAAGTGCCCCGAGTATCGACACTCGATCGTTCTCCTCACCCGCCTACCTACCCCCCTGCCTAATCGCTATCTCGACTCGGACGCTTCCGGGCCTAACTCGGCCCTTTCCGGCACCGCCGAAACGCTGCTCATCGATCCGACGATAGATTTTCCTCGCGACGAATGGTTTCTCGCGCGCCGGTAAAACAGAGCCCCGCAGAGGTACTCAATTCCCCCTAACCGGAGACTCCCGACGAATCTTCGTTCGCGCACAGCCCGAGACTCCAGGCAGCTGTGCAATCCTCCCTCAGGATTCCGATGACGGATGCGACGAGATCCGCGATGCTTCGTCGCGATCGTCCCGATGCAGCGAACAGTCCCGTCGCTCACGACTTCGACGGCAGGGAGGTAGGCCTCTCGAGCTCGCCACTCCGCTCGCAGCTTTCCCCGGCGATCCTCCATGACCTTGATGTCCGACGCTCTTCCCGATAACGGCGCTCCCGTCCCGGCACACATGTAACGTTGATTAAAAATAAATTACCAAATACCCTATTGTAACCACTAGGCCCTGCGGTGTCGCCTCGTGTGAGCCTGAGTGAGCCGGACGGTGTAGCGCCAATTTTGCCGCGCTACAAAACATTTTTGAGCCTAAACCCATAATGGTAAAACGTTTGCTTTTAGATGTTTTTGAGCTTTTTCTTGATTTTTTTAAGTGAACATATTGTTAGTCCAAATTAAAAAATCTGAAAAAATTCTCAAAAATCCTGTGTCAGATATGAACATTTTAAAGCCTAAACCCAGAATGGTAAAACGTTTGCATCTAGATGTTATGTGAGCTTTACTGTCGTTTTTTAAATGAGCATATTGTTAGCCCAATTGAAAAATCTGAAAAAATGCTCAAAAATCCTGTATGAGATATTAAAATTTTTAAGTCTAGAGCGAAAGTGGTATCGCATTAGCTTCTATTTTTTTTTGTTTTAATATAATTTTAAATCATTTTAAATAATAAAAAAAATAGAAACTAATGCGATACCACTGTCGGTCTAAGCTTGAAAATTTTCATATCTAGTACAGGATTTTTGAGAATTTTTTCAGATTTTTTCATTTGGGCTAACAATATGTTCACTTAAAAAAAGAAAGCAAAGCTCAAAAAACATCTAGATGCAAAGCGTTTTACCATTCTGGGTTTAGGCTTCAAAATTTTCACATAAAATACAGGATTTTTCAGAATTTTTTTCAGAATTTTTAATTCCGGCTAAAAATATGTTCACTTTGAAAAATTATAATGAATGCAAATTAAACAAAATTTTTTTCTTTTTAATTTGGAGTGATTTTTGGAGTTAGAACAGTATTATAAAAAATTGCCAACCGAATTGAAGAGGTCGAGGGTCCGACGAGGTCGAATCGGTATGGAATGCCCCACATATCATCGATAGCGTAGGCGTGTAGATGGTGTACGACATTACGTATTAGGTAGATAGGTAGATCGTAGGTTCGAGCCCCGTTTAAGGCGGTTACCGGAAGCAATTAAAAGAATTCGCTGTTTCGGGAACGGGTATTTTTTTCCTTCGTGTTATTTTTTTCATGTCTGCTGCACACTTTGCACGTACAGTGGAAAGTCGATTATCCGAAGTGGATTGCAACTCCCCTTTGAAATTCATCATTCATTAATCGTATTCGAATTTCTATATAATATGTCCAGTAGATTTTTAATTTATACGCCATATCCTCGTGCGGTATCGTGAATAGTAAATAGTAATATGAATAGAATGTACAGAAATGTACAGTAAAATGATAGTACATTTTACACGAACTTATCATACATTTATAAACGCTGCCCGGTGAAATGGTTGTATTTGACTTTCACGTATGAGGCATTCCACCACGATTCGAACGGTCAAAACATCGACCCCTTCTAATCAATGTGGAAGTACCAATTTTCATCGCACTTTTCTCGGCAACTACGCCTAGTGTCATATTGCAAACTTTTTAAAAACATTTTTCTCTTACAGAATACCCTGAAAATTTGGCAGGTCAATTTCAGGTGTCGCATCGAATGAATAAACTATTGACTAGTAGAGTAGTTCCTACACACACTGCCAGGTACCCTAAAAATTGTCAGATTAAATGTGCCGTTTTGCATGAAAAAAGAAATCATTTAAATATGTTTCTGCCAGAAATAGTCTTTGAAATAAAAATAAAAATATAGCACATACTGTACCGAATAGTGCGTGCAAAAAAAAAAAAAAACTTTCATTATGCTTTTCCTGCCCGACTTATCTTTTTCAAGCTACAGGAATTCGAAAACAATCATCGAGATTAAACGAAGCATAGTGTTTGTAAACTTTTGTAAATGATTCATTTATGATAACATATTAACGATATAATACTATACGAACTGTATAGACAGGCATTCATAGATAACGAAACGTAAATTTCATATGAAATATTATTCATTTGTAGCAGCTTACAAAACAGTTTGCAATAAATCAATCGAAAAACCTACAATCGCTCTGCATAAAGCGTATGCCACATAATATACCAAAACATCAATTTCCCACCCACACTACATTGCAAACCCTATATTCTACATTTCTACATTAAACATTGGAATTCACATTCTTCTGAAAAATAGTGATCATTGACAATTAATGAATCAATGTTCAACGACATTCAAGGAAACCAAGAATAATACACCTACACACACGTTAAAGAAAAAAAAATACAAAATCAAAACTTTCATCATCGTAAGCGTAATAAATGCTCCACTGGATATCAAAGATTACCTCGGGCTGAAGGAGCTCGTTCGATGGGCCTATTGACATTATATGTATTGCATATCGTTCGTAATTGTTTCACTATCATTATTGTAAACACCAATGTCAATAAGTATATTCACTACTATTGCCGTTATTCATCGGCCAGTGCGTGATATGTACAAATAGAATATACAGTAGAACCTCGATTAACCGGGTGCGGATCAAGCGGGCGGCGGTTTAACCGTGCCAAGATTTCTGTATTTTTTTTTCTTTGATAAACCTTTTTATTCTTACTATACTTTTATAAATTAGTTTTCAAGTTTGTAATATTCTTATTCTATACCTATCTCTGGGCTACACCAGTTTTGTTTACAAACATTGTTTGTCTACATTAAAATCAAACGTCGTCGAAAGTGGCACCATTTTATTTTTTTTCAAAAACGAGACTAAAAAGAGCGTGATAACTACAACTACATACCAAAGTATTATTAACAGCAAATGTAAGATCTCGTATGACTAAGTTTTTCACAACACCGTACAAAATAAAAACGCTTTATGACGAATGCGGATTATCCGCGTATTTCAATTATCCGCCCCGGATAATCGAGGTTCTACTGTACATAGTATTTGCACTGTATACCGAAAAAAAGGTTTGGCAATATCAAACTAAGCTGCGGTTGCGGGTGGCTGAGGAAATATTTTGTCGATTTAAAGAAATATTTTGTTGATTGAACGAATATTTAGTAGTTTGACCGAATATTTAGTTGCTTCACCGAACAGTTACTTCAATTGAAGAAACATTTTGTTCAATCGACCAAACATTTCCTTCGCCACCCGCAACCGCAGCTTAGTTAATATTACCAAACCTTTTTATCGGTGTAAGAAACAGACACTAAAAAAAAAACGAAAGTGAACGATTTTATTTTTGCCAACGGCTAAAAACCCAAGCAGATCCAGATGATAGCCAACGATGAAATCCGATTATAAATCTGTGAATCGGAATCTTTTTCGTACCAGGTGCAGCACCGTGTAATCTCTCGTTGTTTTCAGATCTTTGGAAAAAATGCCGAGGGACAGAAAGACGAGAGGATAATAACAGCCCTTTCGGTAGAGCTCAGGAAGCTCAACGAGGAAGTATCGAGGTATCCGTTGATCGTTATAGCGACGTTAGAGAGTGACGAACTTGACGCCGAGATAGAACGACTGTTTATCGAAAGTGTGTCCATCGAGCATCCGGGTCAGGCCCGGAGAGCCGAAGCGCTATCGTGGCTAATCGAAGGCAGGGGACTTTGTCACGAAGCGGATCTAACAAAGATTGCTGGGTTGGTATCGGACTTTAGACTAGCCGATCTTGAATCGTTGGTGACACAAGCCGCCAAGATCGCTTATCAATCGTCGTTAACGTCCGAAAAACCGGCCCCTCTGATCTTGACCCAAAGCCATTTCGTCGAAGCTTGCGGTAGGTAATGGTGATAATTGCGGATTGGGGCGATGAGGGGGGTGTCATAATTTCGATCTACTGAAATTCGAGTTTAAGAATTCAGTAAAACATCGATAAGTAACAAAAAAATTGCGAACCCAAAGATGTTGCGAAAAATATTGATCGAAAACAAATATTAAATTCAGCAAAACTACTAGGAGTGAAATATAGAGTTAACGAAAGTTCAAACTCTTGCAAATGCGACGAATGCGCAAATTAAAAAAAAAACAATCTAAGATTTGGAATTTTTTGTGCTTATATCGATAATCATAAATTTGGAAATGATCGAATGTTCTACATTTGATTATTCGAAATTTTGTTGCCCCAAACAGTGATTGCCAAAGATCGGTATTGGTGGGAACAAAATTGACTGATTTGAAAAAAAAAAATATAACAAATGTCAACAGAATACATGCAAAGAATCTTTAACGATCGCGTTGGTGCTCCGCGTATACCAAAGGTCTATTGGGACGATATCGGTGGTCTCGCCAAACTGAAGCACGAGATTAAACGACGTATCGAGCTCCCGATGTCAGAGGCGTTGGGTCTCGGTAGGTCGGGACTTCTTCTGTACGGTCCGCCTGGTACCGGCAAGACGCTGCTTGCCAAAGCCGTCGCGACCGAGTGCCAGCTTCATTTTATGTCAATCAAAGGACCCGAGTTGTTGAACATGTATGTGGGCCAGAGCGAGAAGAATATCCGGCAAGGTATGTAGGAAAGGTTAGATTTGTAGACCAATCTCTTCCCAAGCGTGATCTTGTAACAGGGATGTCAAATTTGCATCTTACGAAATAATGTGACAAGATAAGATCACTTGTGAATACACAGTTGGTCAATTTATTTCTCGCTGGAAAGATTCCCTAGCGGACTCAGTCATCGACCGAACCACCTTCGAAATCACCATGCTGGTTTTGTGCAAACAGTTTAGACAGCCTTTTGTTGAAACCGAAACACTATACTGGTATTAAATGCTGATTTTGACGGCGAAAACGATAGAATATACCACTAGGCACACCATTTTTTTATATCGGTACTTAGCACGTTCCGATAATTGGTTTGGCAATGTTGGAAAAAAAAATTATTTGATTTATACCAATTTAGGATACATTCAGATACTATATTACGCATTTCGGCGAGAGAAAAATCTAACGACCTGAAGTCGAGCTCGAACCCGGGATCTTACGCATGTTAGCCTAGAATTTTAATACTGCGATACGGCCGATCATTTGAATTTTTCTCATTCCTAGCAAGATTTGAACGTAGCAAAAGTTTTCTTATCTGAAGTGAATGGACAATGAATACTTTATTTATTTACAGAAAAGAACAGGTACTTTATATAAGTCCTACGCAAATTTTATTTTTATTAGCATTTATTTTTATAGGTAATTTACATAAATGAATGCTGACAAAAGGAAACTTTATATAGGACTCATACAAAGTACCTTTTAGTACATACAATATACGCTTATTAAAGTGTATACTATAAAAATAGTGCGAAATACAAAAAAAAAAAAGTAAATAAAACATTTTTTGACCATTCACTTCAGATAATAGTAATTTACGATACTAGTGCGATAAAACTTGTTCTGACTAGTGTGAATTTGCAACACGAGCCGAAGGCGAGTGCTGCAATCACACGAGTTCAGAAAAAGTTTTTTGCACGAGTATCGTACGAAATTTTATTTCACAAGGTGTGAAAAAAGTACTATTTTGTAACAAGTGCACGAAAAGTCACACCTTCCGTCACTTTTAATGCATCAAGATCGGCTGCAACGTAGCATAGATTTTTCCGCAGTTTTACTACCTCAGGCCGTGAGGTCTATCGTACGCAAAAACCTGGAATCTGCCGTACACCGGAATATAGAAACATACGTGCAAGCACACATACATATAGAGCCACTTCAATTTATAAACACTGATAAAAAATATGGTTGAATCAACTAAAGATTTGGGCAGAGACATTCAAATCAATACTTTGTTGGTACAGCCAAAAGAATGCTTAATGCTAAAAATTTTTGATGATTTCAGCAAAATATTTTTGAGGCATTAAAATATTTTGTTCAACCAACAAAATATTTATTTGAACGTCCCAGCCCGAATGTTTAGTTGCTTCAACGGCATTTTTTTTATCAATGTACATGGACTAATAGACATAACGATTGTTTAATTGCAGCATTCGAGAGAGCTCGGGCGGCCGCGCCTTGCGTCATATTCTTCGACGAGCTGGATTCCCTAGCGCCAAACCGAGGTCGAAGCGGCGATAGTGGCGGCGTAATGGATCGCGTTGTCTCGCAGCTGTTAGCGGAAATGGATGGTCTCGAGAGTTCCGGCAAGGTGTTCATAATCGGAGCTACAAACCGGCCGGATCTCATAGATCCGGCTCTGCTGCGACCCGGTAGATTCGACAAGATGCTCTACGTTGGCATTTATTCGGACCGCGAGAGTCAGCTCAGCGTTCTTCGAGCGGTTACGCGACGCTTCGCGTTGAAGGAGAACGGTGAAGAATTGGAAAAACTCGTCGACGAGTTGCCGGTTAACTTGACTGGGGCCGATCTGTACGCAGTCTGTTCGGACGCTTGGCTTAACGCGGTTCGCCGAAATATCTTGGCTCTTGAGGAGATCAAAGACGAAGTGGAACGAAAGATTGTTCTCGAAAAAAATTACGGGAACGGCGTTGTCGTCGAGTTACGAGACTTCGTCGAGGCTGCAAAGAATATCGTACCGTCGGTGAGCAATGCGGAATTGGCGAGATATCGAAAACTCGAAATAGAATTATCCTCGACGAGATAAGCGTTCGTGGGTGAGACAAAGTATCTAAAGAAAAAAGAAATATATTTATTTTTTGGAAAACTGTGGTTTTTTTAGCCCACCCCGGGCTAAAACTGTGGTTTTTTAGCCCACCCCACCCTGAAAGGAGGATTGCCTCCTTTCAAGGACCCGCCAGGGGTTGTCCCCCCCCCCATTCAGTGAACCTGACCCTCATCTTTCGGTGAAGCTGATCCACCCTTGGTTAACTTTTTAATGGTTTTATGATATTAAAGGTTATTTTTGATGCGCAAGCTCTTTGTGGACAAGAGGGCCTCGTTATGAACCGAGCATTGGAGTGCGGTTTCCGACCGTTCCTCCAATACACTAAATGTAATTTTACTGCAGAAAGTCCAAAATAGTCGAAGTAAAATCAATTTTACTGTTCTACCGTCACGAAAGACACTTCCCTCGTGAACCTGCCAGCCATAACTTATCCTTGGCATTCGGTAGTTTTTCCCCATATCCAACCTCAAACCAACCTGTCAATTGGTGCACCAAACCAACCAGTGTTCCAACTTTTCAAAGGTTGATTTTGGGTTAGTTTTTGTAAACCGACTGTAAATCAACCATTCTTTGGATGCGATGAAAGGTTGGTTCATGGTTAGATATTATAAATCAACCCCGATTCGAACTGTTAAGCTACAATATCGATGGTTGATTGTTTAAAACCGACCATAAAACAACTATTTTTGACAACCAACTATGCAGCGGTTGGCCTATGGTTAGGTTTGAAAAATCGACTAAAAATCAACCGTTACCATTCTTGGCTAAAAGTCGGAATTACAGTTATTTTTTAATATCCAACCGTTAACCAACCTTTCATCGCGTCTAAAGAATAGTTGGTCTATAGTTGGTTCACAAAAACCAACCCTGAATCAACCTTCAGAAAGTTGGAATATTGATTGGTTTGGAGCACCGGTTGACCGGTTGGTTTTTGAGTTGGTTTCCGGTTGGGCGGAACGCGAGGGTTCTACATTATGGAACAAGGCATGGTCCTTATGACCGGATTGCTCTTGTTATGAACTTCTAGTACAGCAACGCTGGTCCACTCTAGGCAAACGGTTTCGGTTACCATTGATAAACCAGGGTTCAGCGGAAGTTTGTTTGGCCCTTCTAAAGTTGAAGATGCTCACCAGGTGATAATATTCACAGGAATCTCGAGAACAGATGTTTAAGTACGGCATTTGGTTATTTTCGTTGGTACGACTCATGTCTTAATATTGACCCATCAATCGTCAGTTTGCCGATACGGGGCCAACATTGAGCCATCAACTAGCGGCTTTCGCCGTTAGATGGCCCCAACCCAAGTTATTTCTCGCAATGGAAAGTGTATCAAAGCTTCAATATAAGAGTACAGTAGCCCTCCGTTTATCCGCGATAAGGTGGGAAGAGCGTACGTCGGATAAGTGAAATCTCGGATAAAAGGACAACTCCGTGTGCGGGCATTGTTGCTTTATCCGTTTTATCCGAGTTTTCTACATTATCCGAGCCTACATCTTGGTTAACGTGGATGTCTCGGATAAGTTGGGTGCCCCGGCTAACCCTGAAGCTCGGTTGATCGAAGGTCGCATTAGCGAGGTTCTGCTGCATCTGAAATTACACGTTCTTTAACTCTCGCAAAAGATGCGTATTATTTTTGGGTTCCGTACTCTATAGACAATAAAGGCTTAGACAATACATTGACTGAGTATGATCGCTTTTAGAGTTCTCGCAAGAGAAAATATATAAAATATAATCTGTTACAGACATGCTAAGCATAAAAAAGGTATAAGAATATTTCAACGTTTACGATATTCATAAAACTACACATTAAAATCATTCTCACCCTATTCACTCGGGCCAAGGTGGCATGCCAATCGTGTCACCATGGGCTTTTTTGAGGTCGGCCTCATCCGTTCACCCTACATGGAATGTGACTACACCGGTAGCGCATACACTAGAATAAAATATATTCCGGGTTCGCAAGGGGTACATTTTTTGGGGCGGGTTAGCTCGACAAAATCGAAACTAATCTCATTCGAAATCCTTTAAATAGTCGTTAAATAATCCGTCGGTTAAAATTGTATAGCACTTACCGTTACCGTTATTTTGACTGTGGTCATCCCAGCTTCATTGGCAGTCAGAAAGTCCACACGTTTAGAGTGCATTAGAGGTGGAGCGGAATAGCATATTATGCCACAAGGGAGCAAAGTGCGTACTTTCACCGACGTGTGAAGTTTGACGCCCGAGCGAAGCGAGGGCAGACATTCACACGAGGTGAAAATGCACTTCCTCCCGAGTGGCATACGCTATTTTTTGCCCGACTATGCTAAAAAATTGCCACATTTTTATGTCTGCAATAGGAATGGAAAGTGACCCCCCCCCCCCAGTACTTTTCGGCTCGCGGGCCGAAAAGTAGCTAGTTTTCCGCCCGCTGTAGCTACTTTTCTGCCCGCTGCGTTCGTTGCAGGCATGGAATGTGGACTTTTTACCGTAGTCGGGCAAAAAGATTATTTTTCAGTACTAAAATATCCTTTATTTCACAGGGTGTGAAAATGGGAGTTTTACACACGCTTCGCGTGCGAAAACTCTCATTTTTACACCTTGTGAAATAAAACTTTGTACGAAACTCGTGCGAAAAACATTTTCTGAACTCGTGTGATTGCAACACTCGCGTTCGGCTCGTGCTGCACAAACTCACACTCGTCAGAAAAAGTTTTTTCGCACTAGTATCGTAATATACTATTATTAACCTTCAATTATGCAATAGGTTTTATGCAAAAAATTCAACGTGATCGACCTAAGTGATTGATATGTTCAGGCCCCGTGGTCAAGGGGTACATTTTTTTTTTATCTGAAAAAAATACAGTTCTACTTTTTATATATTTCGAGCCGATTTGAAGGGGGCCAGATAAAAATTCGTTTTGACCCCAACTAACTGTCGCCCTAATGTACAGGTCACGAAGCCTGGTTTTGTAACGATAACGCTACTACAGTTTCTAATATTGGCACCGCCTTCAGATTATATTTAATATTTATAAACAGTGTTATAAACGTTGCAGAGTCCAGTTACATTATTATACTGTAATTTCGTTATATGCCATTAACATTACCCGATTGTCACGAAAGTATCATTAACGAAGTATATTGCTGTTTAAAAATTAATTATTGTTTTATTAAAATTCGAGATCATCGTTTACCATTATTACAAAATTCGTCGTTTATCTAAATCCGTTATCCGTCGAGAGCACAATCGAGAAGAACACGTTAGGACCTTGGTCTTGTACTTTGAACTTTTGATACAAATAAAAACGTAAATAAATTCAATAAAATATTAAATTTATAATATTTAAATATAAATTCAGCGTAAACAAATATCTAAAATAATACATTTTTTCGTAAATTTTTATTGTTTTTTAACATTTTTATTGATGCTAAAGTATCAAATAAATTAATTTTCGAATCAGATTTAACCGGTGCCGCGATCGGAAAAATATCGAAAAATCAAAACTGTTACTACGATCGAACTTTTGACTCTTTACAGAAAAAAAAAATTAAATAACTTTTAACATTAAATTTATAATTTAAATATAAATTCAGTTTAAATAAATATCGAAAATAATACATTTTTCCGAAATAATTTTCCTTTTTTTGTTATCAATGCCGTAATAAAATTACATTAAGAATAAAATTAATATTTAGACTAAATAAATTCTTGAGTTTAACTGTCGCTTTAATATAACAGAAGTAAAATGGTCGTTACGATCGATAGAGAGAAGGTAACGTCAGTCAGTGTTATTAAAAAAAAATCGTCGTTATCTCTCTGCCGTTTATGGCAAACCAAAGTACAAATAGTGCTCGCACCATTCCCGGACTCCCTCGTGATTGGCGCAACACCATGGATACACGACGGCGCTTTTCGTCTTTTTGGCACATTGTTGACATAAGTTAGTCGTCTGAAATTAAAAATGCTTCATGGTATTTCGAAATTTGACCATTGATCTTTTTCAGGGATAACAATTTTTTTACCTCCTCGATACATATGACTTTTGCCGGATCTAATAGAGTCACGCCATCGATGGGACTGACGATATTTGGCCGTGGCTTGCCGAACACCCCCATAGAAGAGACTAGCACTATGAGGAATGTCCACCGTAGATTGAACTGCTTGCGAATATGAGTAAAAACATAATCATATATGTTACTTATATGCGATATATGAGGCATTATCTGTCAACTCAGCCACTTTTTTTCGACCCTCAGATCTATCTCATAATTGTCAACATTTTAGTATCACTTGAAAGTACCCTTTATGCATTTTTTTCAGATTTGTTAATCCACCCATTTAGGGACATGCGTTTTTGTTTCAAATTAATATATCTTGAAAGGGATAAATTGGGAAAAAAAAATCTAACGACGAAAAAGTTCTCTTTAGTCATTAACTATTTAATGCAACATGTGTTATATTTTTGTTCATATTGCAAAGGCTATTTTCAGCAGAAAGCAATGAAAACTATATTTTTTCGTGCAATGCGACACCTTGGATTTCGCTGCCAATTTGTCAGGGTATTCGGAAATCTATAAAGAACCTACAAAAAGTAGGTCAAAGTGGTACACGACCTATTATTGACCGCCCCTAACCCTATTATTGAGCCCTCTAACCCTTTATTGACCCCCTCACCCTATTAACACTCCAGAATCGCATTAACCCACTCTGACGGTATTATTGACCCCGTCTGACCCTATTACTGATTCCTTTTGACCCCATTATTGACCCCATCTACCCTATTATCGATCCTCTTCGACCCTATTATTGATCCCTTTTGACCGTATTATCGATCCCTTTTGACCCTATGATCGATCCCCTTTGGCCCTATTATTGGACACTTTTGACCCTATTATTGACCCCTTGTGACCTTATTATTGATCCCCCACCCGGGATTCTTGAACGGGGCAGCGGCGGCGAAGTCTTTTTATGTTATAGAGAGATGTAATATATCGCCTAAATAATATTTACATAGAGGAGAGAGGGGAAAATGGGCTCGATTCGAAATACAATGAAACTTTCCCACGCTGAACTCTCCTCTGTATCTGTAGATCTGCGGAAACAACTTTCTCGCTGATCGAAAGTGATGCCAGAATAATCGAAAAACTCTTTCTAAGAGAACTCGATGTTTTCGAGTAAATATTCCTTTTTTCCATAAATTCGAAGTCTGTTCCATTTCTTTTTTTCTCTACGTTATTTTTCATATTTTAACAATTTATATTTTTTTCCAGAAAATCATAATAACACAGCCATTGAATTATGCTTTTTTTGAATGTAGGATTCTATCAATTTTCACTAAAATAAAATAATTCTCGATAAAATATCGAAGTTATTGCGAATCATTTAATCAACGTTTGACTTCTTCAATAAAATACCGATAGTTACTATTAAACGATACTTATTCCTTGGAAGCTAATGAGGACTGGTTAATTTTTTTGTTTATTCAGCAAAAAGAATGTTATACGATCAAACATTAAAAATTAAGTGTTTCTACTGTTTATAATAACGACGTTATGGGTAACGAACGGGTTAAATCAAGATACATTTTATGGAGTGAGGATGCGTGATTGAAGTGGGAACAGTGTAAGAAAGCATCTTGCACATGATTATGAAATTTTCGCCGGGTTCGGTAGGGCCAACCACAGATACAAGTTACCGTCAGTAAAATACGTTAGTAGCTGCGGTTAATTAACCGGTTGTTTAACGAGCTATTTAACCGGTTGTTTACTGACTCACATCAGTAGTTGTGGTACGCGCGTTGACTCTGTAGAATAATTTAGCTTTTGTCTCCTAAATGTCTTTAAAATTCATTTTTTTTTAACATTTGTTCTCCCATTTGTACTTGCAATAGAAATTGAAAATGTCGTAGCCAATATTTCGTGAGACAAGTCCCTATCAAGAATTCCCCTTTCCCAATCGGTGACTCCCTTTCCCAGCAAATGGCCCTTCACTGTCCCTACAAGTGACCCTCCTTGTCGTTATCGAAAACTCTCTCGTCCCTGTTATTAACTCATTTCATATCCCTGCTATTATTATTTGTATTATTTGCTATTATTACCTTGTAATAATACAAATAATGCGCGAAGTTGGACCAACTTTGCATTCCCCCGATTCTTGCATGCACACAAAAAAAAAAAAAAAAAATTGACGGCCACCGTTTATTTGGTTTAAGTAAAATATTTATTTGATTTAAATAAACATTCATTTAAATTAAGTAAATAGTTACTTAAATTAAATGAATATTTATTCAAATCAAATACATATCGTTTCCTAACACATTCACGGAAAATCCCGCTTTCCGTTCCCGTGAAGTGTGCGCAAAACGGCACTTTCTCGCATCGCCTGCGGGCAAAAATACTGCGCATGCGTGCGAACCCAATATGGTCTTTTTTTCCAGCACTAGTGCGACAAAGTGTCTTTGTACGCACACTTTTCATGGGAATGAAAAGCGTGATTTTTCGTGAATTTGTCAGGAAAAATTATGCGAATGTTATGGACGCAGAAAAGGGAGTTCTGACTCGTGTGAATGCATGAATTTTTTTCTGGGTGAACAGCGGTGACGGCGACAGCTGTGAGACTTTGTGAGATAGTACAGAGATATAATGTGCACAATATATGTTACATGTTTTGAAAAGCTGTTTGTCTTGCTGCTTGTCCTACCCCAACCTTGACGGAGAACGCGCACATGCAGATGGACATACAGACATACACACATATAGGGGGGGGGGGGGAGCGGGGCAAAATGGCACAGCAGGGCAAAACTGGATAATGACACTGATGAAAATATTTTTTCTTAATAGATCTGAAAATCTTGGAAAATTTTACTGAAAAAATCCTCTGAATTTCTCTAACTTTTCGTACTTTTCAGAGAAAGTCAAACATTTTTCTGAATCTAAATATCACTAATTGTTCTGACAATCTCTGATTTTGCCTGCTGTGAAAAACTATGACCTCTGTTGATATTCTAAGCCCGTTTCTCATCTACACTTCAGAAACTATTTTCTGAAAAAGTCAAATTTTCGCTGAATTTCCTATGCAAAGCATACATAAATTATTGTTTACTGTTTACTGTTCGTACGAATACCCGAAAGAGCAGATCTTAGAGTTAACTCGTAAATCCTGTGAATTTCTCTAAATTCACCTTGTCTGAAGAGAGCAGAAGTTCTTCGGAAAATAAATCGTATTTTCTCTGAAAAAGTCTATTGCAAGTTCGAGTAACAAAAACTAGCGGATCTTAGCAGATAACTTGCAATTTCTCGGAAATTCTGTAAACATACGAATCGCAATTTTTCAGAAAATAAATTGTATTTTCTCTGAAAAAGTCCATTTGTTCATTACGGTAACAGAATGAGTAGATCTCAGAGAAAACTTGTAAGTTATCCGAAATTCTTGAACACACATTATCCGAGAAAATCGGTGGTTTTCGGAAAATAAATTGCATATTCTCTGAATGACTCTGCTGTTCGTCCGAATAACGGAAAGTGTGAATCTTAGACACAACTCGTATTTTCTTTCAACGCACTTTACTAGAAAAAAAATCAGAGATATCAAGAATTTTACGAAAAAATACTCTCAAATTCTCTGATACATTGTGACTGCTGGAGGTTGTGCGGAGAAAATGGCAGAGACATTTAACATGTAGCAGAGAAAATCGGGGAATATCAGAGAAAATTTGGGAAAATCAGAGAAAATCGGGGAAAATCAGAGAAAATTTGGGAAAATCAGAGAAAATTTGGGAAAATCAGAGAAAATCGGGGAAAATCAGAGAAAATTTGGGAAAATCAGAGAAAATCGGGGAAAATCAGAGAAAATTTGGGAAAATCAGAGAAAATCGGGGAAAATGAGAGAAAATATGGGAAAATCAGAGAAAATCGGGGAAAATCAGAGAAAATTTGGGAAAATCAGAGAAAAATTTCGGAAAATCAATGAAAATCGTTGTCGATAGAACATTATCACTGTGATCTATGCTCAAATGATATTACAGAATGATGAAATATATATTGTCTATTTTTATATTAATATGCGAACTGGTGATATTATTATAATTGTAGAGATAACTTCATAAATGACTGATTATTGTTGTCTTTATATTTGTATTGTATGTAAAAGGGTTCATACCGTAAACGAATAAATAAATAAATAAATAAATAGATAAAATCACTGAAACGGTCGGTTTGGAGTTTTTCAGACAAATTGTCAGAGAAATATTCACCGTGAGAGAAAAAACGTAATTTTCGGATAACTTTTCAATGTGTGACGATGATGTTGAGTGGGGCAAGACGGGTTTTCAAACACCGGATGTATCGTTGGGACAAAATGGACATTCAAAAAATTATTGTAAACTTGAGTTTTGCCCTCACTGTCCCGTTTTCTTCATTTTTTGCGTAGAAAGAAAGAAAAAAAAATTACATATTTAATATGCATCAAAATTTTGACGTATAAATTGTTCGTGAACGATACGTGTAAAGTCGATTTTATTAATTTTTTTTTTCGACGATGCATTTTTTTTTTTTTTTTCGAACAACGTACACTGATTGACGTACCTCAATGGATCGTGCTTGCATCTTGAGGGGAATCGACGATTGGGCGATTTTTAGAAATTGCGTAACGACTTTCGATCATAGAGCCGTGAAAATGATCCACCGAATCCTTCGCACTGTTGCAGGCGACTGTTATTAGATACATCTAGCTTTTATTAATAAATCCCCAATACATTCCAAGATCAGCTTCGATTGTATCCCTACTCCACGTTTTTGTTTTTCAGCTTTCACATCATCAATCTAATCGTGGTTCGCAAGCTTCGCAAAAGGAATAACGGCGACGGCGTTGGTCGTTGTGGTAGTGACGGGTCTTCACAATTACAGCAGAATCGTCTATCAGTCGTCTGGTCGCGTTGCTCCGGCTTGGCGTTATCTCTCGTATTATGACACGATGTGTCACACGTCGTCAATAGTTTTTTTTTTTTTTTTTTTTTTTTTTTTTTTTCATCGTAGTGAGAACATTCCAAATTCCGATAACGAGAGATTTTTTATATCAGTTGGCGCCGATCGGTATGCGTTGCGATATTGGATTTTTTACGCACGACGATCGAATTATATAGATGACAGATAAAGTCTGCACAATCGAATTGACATTCCTAACCGTCACTAGCCCGATTATCATCGATGCTATTTAAATAGCGCGGTGACGGCCTGTCGAGGAGCGGAGTGGTTTAATTTTTGATGAGGTGGAATTAGTACATTATTTCACGAGGGCGAAAAACGTTTTTTCAACGAGTGCTGTAATCACACGAGTTATAGAAAGTGTTTCGCACGAGGGACGTACGAAATTTTTCATCACAAGGTGCGAAAATGACGGTTTTACGCACGCGAAGCGGGGGGAAAAGTGGCCATTTCCGCACCGTGTGATGAAATCAGTATATTGTGCTATACGGGAGGAAAGTGCGTCTTTTCACCGAGTGTGAAGTTTGATGGCCGAACTAAGCGAAGTCAGAAATTGACACGAGGTGAAAAGGCATTTCTTCCTAAGTGGCAGACGCTATTTTTTTTTTCTCGGCTGTGCTAAAATGTGGCCATATTTCTATGCCTGCAACGGGGAAAATTGGCCGAGTCTTTACGAGGTGGAGGAATAGTAATTTAACGGGAGGAAACGTTTACTCAGTTTCCAACTGTACCATAATACGTCTGGAGGATACCTGTGGACATTTTACTCAATTTTCGATAGGATCATATCACCTTTGACCATTTTACTCAATTTTCGAGAGGTTTCTAACTGTACCATAATACGTCTGGAGGATACCTGTGGCCATTTTACTCAATTTTAAAGGGGATCATATCACTTTTGAGTATTTTACTAAATTTTAAACGGGATCATATCACTTTTGACCATTTTACTCAATTTTCGTCAGGATTAAATCACCTTTGACAATTTTACTCAATTTTCGTCAGGATTAAATCACTTTTGACCATTTTACTAAATTTTCGTCAGGATCATATTAATTTTGGCCACTTTACTCAATTTTCGTTAGGATTAAATCACGCTTAACCATTTTACCCAATTTCCAACGGGATGACATCAGTTTTAATCATTTTGCTCAATTTTCGTCAGGATCATATCACTTTTGACCATTTTACTCAATTTTCGACAGAATCGTATCACGTTTGACCATTTTACACAATTTTCGACAGGATCTTATCACTTTTGACCATTGTACTCAATTTTCAACAGGATCACATCACTTTTGACCATTTTACTCAATTTTCAACGGGATCACATCATTTTTGACCATTTTACTCAATTTTCGACAGAATCGTATCACGTTTGACCATTTTACTCAATTTTCGACAGGATCTTATCACTTTTGATCATTTTATTCAATTTTCGACAGGATCACATCACTTTTGACCATTTTACGCAAATTTTCAACAGGATCACATCAATTTTGACCATTTTACTCAATTTTCGTCAGGATTATATCACGTTTGACCATTTTAATCAATTTTCGACAGGAGGACACTTTTGACCATATTACGCAAATTTCCAACAGGACCATAATGCTTTTCGACGACATTTTTGACTATTTTACTCAATTTTCAATAGAATCACATGACTTTTCATAATTTTATTCAATTGTCGTCAGGATTATATCACTTTTGACAAGTTTACTCAATTTTCGTCAGAATCATATCAGTTTTGACAATTTTACTTAATTTTCGTCAGGGTCACATCACTTTTGACAATTTTACTCAATTTTCAACGGGATCAGATAACTTTTTACCATTTTGATCAATTTTCGTCAGCATCATATCACTTTTGACCAGTTTACACAACATCCAAAAGGTCCGTAACGCTTTTGGAGCACACTTTTTTTTCTCAATATTTTGCCGGACCATAATGTTTTACGAGGACATTTATGGCCATTTTACTCGATATCCGACAAGGACCATCACGCTTATCAGTGCCACTTTTCGTAAAGTGACCCAATTTTCAATAGAATCGTAAAACTCTCGGAGCCTTTTCGTCACCTGACTTAATTTCCAATAAGTCGGCCTATTGCCTTTTCATAATCTTTTTCAATTGAGAACAATGGCATTTCTGATGGATGGATCGATGGATTGGACGGATGGAATATATATATATATATAAAAATGGGATGAAGACACATATTACTCGTCCATTCGAAGTTTACTATTTGTTCTATAGAAACGTTCATTATTTTATTTTTGCACGATACGGAAAATAATGCATACAGCCAACAACGTCGAAATTAACCGAAAATATATATATAGACTATGTATTGCACAGTGTAGGTCATTTTCTTTCTCTGAAAAAATTTATTCGCATAATGCTCAAGATAAACGTGAGATCTCGTCCAGTGTCGACAGTTCCTCGACTGGTCGATGACCGAGGATCTTGTACTTTTTCTTTTTTTCTTTTTCTTTTTTTTTTTTTTTTTTTTTCTTTAAGTTTTATAATCCATACGCATACAACGCGCTACGGCAAAATTACGGGAAACACTGATACGAATATTAAATGTAGAAAAATAGGACAGCTTGGTTCGTCATAAACTGTGTACAGAATTATCGTCGAAACATTCAAAGATCGTGAAGTTGTTACTATAATTTTATTAAATTCTCATCTCTTTAACGAGATACACCATGCGGATCTATAATCACACACACACGTGTGTTTATTTTCACCGGGGGAAAAAAAAAAAAAACACATTCCCCGTTACGAAATAAAAATCCCTATCGTTCTATGCACTGTCCGGAGATTTGTTTTTTTTTTTTTTTTTTTACGAAACACAAAGAGAGTCTCAGAGTTGAGATTGAATTATTTTCAAATTTATTTTTACTGTCTTTTTAGTCCGTAACGAAGATATATATATTTTTTTTTCTTTACCTTTCTTTCCACTAATCCGTCGCATAGTCCAGACATCCTATAGGGCCGAGTTTATATACTTTATTTATTTTTTATTTTTTACTTTGGTACAGGAGTAACGAAAATATCGTGCTCTCTTGCCACGACTATCTATTTCGACAATTTCGTTGAATCGCAAAGGGGAAAAAAAAAAAAAAAACTTCCATCTAACTTTCGATAAATGTGCATCGTGAATTCTTATACATCGACCTTACGAATTGTTTCTAGACCAACAGTGGTTACTCTGCAGTTTGAATTCGACTCTACTAAAAATTACAAAAAAAAAACAAAAAAAAACAAAAAAATATATATATATATATCGATCATATCTAAATAAATTAGTTTCGTTATGTGTATATACATTAGTGTCGTGTCAATGGTTTGTGTTTTTATCTGATCTTCAACGGTGCCCGCGAGTTGCGCTCCGGTCGATGTGCCGTAAATTATTGGATAGATAAACTTACACGATTTCATTTTAATTAGGGCGACAAAGAGCACCGATTCGTGCGCATTTCGTCGGTAACAAACATCGCTCGCAATCGAAAGATTCATATAAAGACGCTCATGACTTTATTATTCATTGTTGACCTGACATTGTCACTTTGAATTAAACGCATTATGCTCTCTGTGCCAAAAAAAAATCACTGCATGTTTTTTTTTTTACATAATTATTTGGATGTCTGATTTTTTTGTTTTCTGAATAATTTCAACGACGATCGGGCATTCGGCTAGGGAAAAAGACTGGCGCTGCGCACATCCTCTGATAGCGTGGAAAATACCGCGGTCGGTAATACAGAAAACTGTAATAAATTTGTCATAACGATGCTGACCCTTCAATTGAAGAAGCAAATTCTCACGTGAGCTCAAGAATTTGCTTGTGGGGTAGAGCCGGGCAAAATGCGGGGACAGTGGGGTAAAATGGGATAGTGAGGAAAAGGCAAGTTTCCAATAATTTTTGGATGTTCCACTTTATTATTTTTTAATTATTGGAATATGGCGTTTTGCCCCGCTCTTCACCTACAGTAGAACGCCGATTATCCGAAATCACCATTGTCGAAACTGCGACTTGCTTTATTCGAATTTTTATACTCCGAACCATGCCGCAAAGTTTCGATATAATTTCATCGTCAAACGCTACTTTGTTGCAATCACGATCATAAACTTCTATGTCGCGCACTTTACTCCGATCGCATGTCACTTTTTTCGAATGATTTTGAAAAATTATTTTTGATGAAATAAGATTTTAGCGGGCGAGTGCGCATTGGCTTCGACGAACAATACTTCAACCTCTAAGCAGAAGCGTAACGTCCTTACGGTGGACAAAACAATTTGATATTTCACAAAACAATTTAAAATTTCAAAAAACAAGGTGGAATTTAAAAAAAAAAACAATTTGAAATTTCAAAAACACTTTGAAACTTCAAAACACAATTTGAGATTTCAAAACACAAATTTGAGATTTCAAAAAACAATTTGAGATTTCAAAAAACAATTTGAAATTTCAAAAAACAATTTGAAATTTCAAAAAACAATTTGAAATTTCAAAAAACAGTTTGAAATTTCAAAAAACAATTTGAAATTTCAAACACACAATTTGAGATTTGAAAAAACAATTTGAGATTTGAAAAAACAATTTGAGATTTGAAAAAACAATTTGAGATTTCAAAAACCAATTTGAAATTTCAAAAAAAAAAAATTGAAATTTAAAAAAACAATTTTTATCATCGTTAGCTTCCTTTTTCATATTTCACGCAAGTATATTATGATCTGTCTTCAAATTTCTGGTATCCGAATAATCGTTAGTCCGAACTATGCTCCGACTCAATCGACTCAGATAAATGAGGTTCTACTATATAAGGCGGTGTGAAACATGCTCAGTCGGTAACGAAAAACTGTAATCCATTTTTTTTTTTTTTTTTTCAAGCATCTTCAATTTTTTGCGCGAAAGGCAAATTCTCAGCGTCTCTGAATATGAAAGTCGTGTGAACGCTGATAATTTCGTTTGAAAATAATGTTTTACAGTTTACGTTATCGACCGAGCTCGTGACGGGCGACAGGCAGCAATATAGAAGGTAATAACATAGTGTAGAAATAAAGAAGAAATATATATAAGGTTTCACGTCGCCTCGACCGAAAATGAATAGCGCTCGTGAAAACAAACTGATTACAGTTTTCGTTGCCGATCGAGTCCGTGTCGGGCGGGATGGAGGGGGCTGGCACATCGTCTTAAACATAAATATCACATTTCATGAATATGGCTAAAATAATATAAATAAATATCAATAAAGGTGATGCGATTACATCAATTGCAAGGGTGGTTGTTGTTGCGTCGACTTTAGTATACCTACTTAATATACATAGGTCATTACCACACATAAGTTATACAATTGTAACGTTAATTGGTGCGCGCTCACGAGGCACTGGGCAAGATGCTGTTTACAAGAATGCCGACACATGCAGTGTAAATTGCGCACGCGTAATGTAAGCCGATCAATCACACCATCTCATTCGATTATCACCTTCCGCCTGGTTACTTTTAGGCTCTTTACACTGTTGTTGGTACGTCGGGTAAAATTTTTTTGAGAAAAGAATCCTCGAAGTCAAAGTACCTTGCCAATTCGTATCAGAGACTGCCTGATTTTTATTCACCGGCATCGCAAGGTATTGGGAATTTTATTGAACGATGGTGGCACTGTTACTCGTCAGAAATGACCGAATTTATACGAGCGATATGTCTGTACGAGGTATTCCATGTGAAATCGAATAGCGAAAAATCCGAGCCTCTCCAAAAAATTTGCAATTTCATCACAATTCATGATTATTTGGAAGAGGTTGTTGTATTTTTTTTTTTTTCAGAATTATTGGATCGTATTTTTTTGAGATATCGAAAAATTGAACCTTTTTAAAAACCCTCTATATCATAAAAACTATTAGTCATACAAAAAAAAAAACGTTTAACACATAAAATTTGCAGTTTTCAATGAACCTTTAGAACCAAATTTTGTAGATTTTTTTTTGAATGCAATAAACGTCCATTTCTATGAAAAATAGACTAAAATATTTTTTTTCAGCCAATACGTCATGTTGGATTTTTCTTTAAAAAAATCCAAAATATAATCTCATGTACGTAGAGTGATCTCATATTTTTACTTGGATGGGCGAGACGTCCGTTTGATAGCTGTGCTCCGTTTAAGATTGATTTTTCATAAAAAAAAAGAGATATCAATTACTTCCCATTGAATTTTATAAAAATTGTTACACTATCGACAATAATGGAAGTTAAAAGATCAAATGAAGGGATTGGGGATTTTTCATGAAAAAAGGGGATTTAAAAAATGTAAAATCGATCTTAAACGGAGCACAGCTATCAAACGGACGTCTCGCCCATTCAAACAAAAATATGAGACGTTTTACACATAAAATTTGCAGCTTTCAATGAACCTTTGAATTGAAAATTTTGTAGATTTTTTTTAATGCAATAAACGTCCATTTCTATGAAAAATAGACTGAAATATTTTTTTCAGCCAATACGTCATGTTGGATTTTTCTTTAAAAATTCCAGAATATACTCTCATGTATGTAGAGTGATCTCATATTTTTGTTTGGATGGGCGAGGCGTTCGTTTGACAGTTGTGCTCCGTTTAAGACCGATTTTACATTTTTTAAATCCCTTTTTTTTCATGAAAAATCCCCAATCCCTTTTTTTATTTGATCTTTTAACTTCCATTATCGTCGATAGTGTAACAATTTTTATAAAATTCAATGGGAAGTAATAGATATCTCTTTTTTTAAATGAAAAATCGATCTTAAACGGAGCACAACTGTCAGAAGAACACCTCGTCCATCGAAACAAAAATATGAGATCACTCTACGTACATAAGAGTATATTCTGGAATTTTCAAAGAAAAATCAAACATGACGTATTGGCTGAAAAAAAATATTTTAGTCTATTTTTCATAGAAAGGGACGTTTATTGCATTAAGAAAAATTTACAAAATTTTGTTTTCAAAAGTTCATTTAAAACTCCAACTTTTATGTTTTAAACTTATTTTTTTTTCTACGACTAATAGTTTTTAAGATACAGAGGGTTTTTAGAAAGGTCCAATTTTTCGATATCTCAAAAAAAATACGATTCAAAAATTCTAAAAAAAAAAAAACAAAAAATACAACAACCTCTTGTAAATAATCATGAATTGCGGTGAAATTGCAGCTTTCTTGTAGAGGGTCGGATTTTTGACCGTTCGATTTCACATGGAATACCTCACGTATATCGTTCACTGCACATGTCAGTACCGTTTTTGGACGATGCATGTCAGTACTGTCTCTAGACGGACCGTGTTTTTTTACGGTCAGTTTCTTTACCAAACGTACGTGTCTGTTTTTCGATCCCTCTGCACGGTTCGTCAACTTGCTAGGGTAATTCAGAGAAATCGCGCCATATGTATGCAGACTTTCAAAATACACGCATATTTTATTAAAGTAACAAGTCTCGTACGTCGAGCGATTGACCAACTGAAATGAACCAACTGAATATGGCTAATATAAAAAAAATAAAAAATTTGCATTCAAGGGTCTCAAGGACAAACCCTGCTGCAGTGCATGGTAACCAATTATTATTTTCTCGGAAAACTTATACCGAAAAAAAAAAAAGGTTTGGTAATATCAACCTCACAGCTGCGATCACGAAAAATTGGTTTGAATCAATCCAGGCGCATTTGAACGGACTGCACCGTTGTCGAAACAATGCTACCGGTGTCGTTGGCCTAACTCGGGTTACGCTTGCGCAAGTTACACTGGCTCGTCGGCACCTCGCCTTGTCCGAAACAGAGACCCGTTGGATAACAAAAAAAAATAAAAATAAAAAATACAAAAAAAAGAAGATGGATTCTTACAGGTGCGCAAACACTCGATCGCTGTCTGCGACGAGATTTACCATTCGCGATAGAACAATCGCAGGCTTCGGCGAAGCCACTGCCTCCCGGTGATGTGTGACGCAATCCAACGGATATGTGCGCGATAATCGAGCGTCGAGAAATAGAAACACTCAATTACCAGTATCAGACTCTCGATTAAATATTTTGAGAACTTTGCGCCGATTTCTATCTACAAACTGACATTAAATTTTGGCCAGAGAATCATCGCGACGATGGATTTGCTCGATTGGAAAGTACAAATCATTAAGGGGACTAGGAATCCTTGGACAATTCGAACGGTTCGCAAAAAAAAAAAAAAGAAAAAAGAAAGTAATCATCGTTGCCAATGAAAGTAAATTAATGCTTTTAGCGTACGGAGTGATTTGTACGTAGGCCAATTTCTCTCCGATTATCAGAGCTAAATTAACGCTCCTCCAGGCCACCCAATTAGCCTTCGGGTGATCGGAGAGGTTTTCCGCGCGGAATTCTCGTTGGTCTGCGAACCAGCTTAGAATATTTGCCCCCTTACTGGCTGGTTATCCTATCGTTTGTTCTTGTTGTTGTTCTTGTTGTTTTTTTTTTTGTTTTTCATCGTACTTAGTTGGCTATTTTTGATCGCATGAGGCTAAATTCCTGGTCCCCTTAAGTAATAACAGCTGTACGAAAGACTGTCGGGCCCGCGTTGGGAAGCCAGAAGCAGCTTATCCGAATGATCGACGTATATTTCGCTCGATCGGATATCTTAACTGAATGATTATTCCCCTGGAATATTCACAAGTGCCGGTTGAGGGGGCTAATCGATGGTCCGGTGGTGGGGCTGCGCTCACTTCACAAGTGGTGGCAACGTTCAAGTGCTGACTGGCTCGCTGACTCCGTCGTAGACGTTAGGGATACCGCCTCGGTGGTACGGGCGGTCACGAGCCATCCGTGTGGGAGCCTGCAAAGTGGCGAAAAAAAAAAAAAATTCTGCTTAATTAACAAATGCAAGTCCGGCCATTGGGTCAATATCATGCACTGCAAGTACCCTTTTGATCGTTGGCTCTAACTGTGATAAACTGCCACGTGCAACTCTTCCGTGGATAAGAAACACTTGTTTGTTGTCACGAATACACTGTGTGTGTGCACATACACGTATGTATGCATGTGTGTTCTCATAGTCCGTAATATTCGAGCCAAGGTTCATCATTACCAAAGACGGTTGTTTAAGGTGAAGTGTCAAGCCCGCCGTCCCGCCGGCCCCGGGCCTAGTCGACGATGAAAACTGCGACGCTATTTGTTCGATGATGCCGGAACTGGAGTTCACACGAAAATTGGATTCCGACCCTGTTTACGACAGCGTCGAATGTATAAAACATTGTTGTTCTCGTTGCCGGCGGCGCTGTGACACTTCACCCTAAGGTGATGTGAAGCTTCGGTTGGTTACAAATATGTAATTCATTTTATTACAAGACCGATGAACCGCTTTTGAGATAGACGAGACACTAGCGTCAGCTAAGCTGGCAGATTAAGAGGCTAGAAAATTGTCTTCAAACCAAAATGTTTAAGGTCCTTGGATGAAAAATCATGACAGTTTCTGTTATCGGCTCAGTCTATTTGACGTCGCGTTAAAAGTGGGGTATCCAACGATTTTTACATTGCCCCCTTGTAATTTCTTTCATTCGCAAAGGTTCATCGGTAAGAAAGCAATATTGCGTAATTTTGTTGACTTTCTCGTGGCGAAAGCAAGGGAATTAATTAAAAGTACTCATAAAAGAAACATGAAAATCAAGGCAGTGGGTTGCCCCTCATCGAAAAGAACTACTGGGGGTCCAGTAGTGACTACTGGAGGTTCAGTAGTCACTGCTCGCGTTGCAGTAATTACTACACAGGTAGTTACTACTTCCTAGTAGTTACTCCTCAACAGTCAGTAATTATTACTGAGGACGTGGTAGTTCCTTAATCAGTCATTACCACTTATAAGTAGTTCTATTCCAGGATTCAGTAGTTAATGTATAAGCAGTTATTGCGGATAAGTAATTACTACTCGAGACAGCAGTAGTTCCTGCATAAGTAGTTACCACTTCTGTGTAGTTACTATTTGAATCTCGAGATTCAATTAGTAACCACACAGAGGTAGTAACTACTTATACAGGAACTACTGCTGTCTCGAATAGTAATTACTTATCTGCAATAACTGCTTATGCATTAACTACTGGAAACTACGTGAATTCCCAGTAGTGAACTACTGGAAACTACGTGAATTCCCAGCAGTGAACTACTGAAAACTACGGGAATTCCTAGTAATTAACTACTGGACATTCATAGTAGTTTGGAGTAGTTAACCACTCAGTGGTAGTTAACTACTCAAAATACCCAGCAGTGTTCAGTACTTAACTGCTCAATACTTCGAGTAGTTTTCAGTAGTCCGCCAATTTAGCACTGGGCAGTAGTTCAGTAGTTTATTAGTAGCTAACTACTGGCTACTGCCAGTAGTATTTTGCAGTAGTTTTCAGTAGATTTTTTCGGTGAGGGTCGTACGCGACGATTTCAATTTGAAAATTCCGAACTGTTTTACCTTTGGGGCGGTTTCACTTCACCTTGACGCCAGACTTTCAGCGGCATCGGAAAAATAACATCACACAATTTATTACCGACTGTGCCCCGCTAAGCTGTACGGAAGTTGAAACACTTCACCTTAAGATGAACTGTATTTCATTTCTCCATTTCCATACTCTGTGTCATGGTTATTTTTTCCGGATAAAAGACGCCAACGTCTTATAAGTAGTTACCACTTCTGTGTAGTTACTATTTGAATCTCGAGATTCAATTAGTAACTACACAGAGGTAGTAACTACTTATACAGGAACTACTGCTGTCTCGAGTAGTAATTACTTATCCGCAATAACTGCTTATGCATTAACTACTGAATCCTGGAATAGAACTACTTGTAAGTGGTAATTACTGATGGAGGAACTACCACGTCCTCAGTAATAATTACTGACTGTTGAGGAATAACTACTGGGAAGTAGTAACTACATGTGTAGTAACTACTGCAACGCGAGCAGTGACTACTGAACCTCCAGTCAGTCACTACTGGATCCCTAGTAGTTCTTTTCGGTGAGGGTAGTCACAGTCATTGCAACTCGCAATATGCGTGTATGGTTTAGTCAACCATAGCGCGACTGCGACTACGATGCAACTACGACACCGTCGTTGCGCCAGTTACGTTAGGAAACCACCGGGGCGGCAACACGACAATGTCGACGAAGTCGATGCATACCTGGTCAGGATGACTTGGTGGCGAACTCGTGAAGGATATCGCAAGCCATTTCCAGATCGTTTCTCGTGATACCGAGGGCTCTGATTACTGCATCCTGATCGAAACCAAGAGCCGTCAGTCTGGCGATATGTTCGACGTTGACGTTCTCGTAAGCGGCGGCCTCAGACTTTGTGACGGAGCCGCAGGCTTCCTCCCTCTCCCTCATGAGGGCCGTGAGACGAGCTCTGTTCATCTCCAAATTAATGTTCTTTACAACGTGCTGTTTCGTGCCCTGAATAATTATTGTGTTTTCGTAATGATGATCCTGTCTCGATGATTCTTTCGCAGCTTTCGGAGGTCTTGGAGCCGATAAAGGCGGCGGAACTGGCGGGACGGTCGACACTTGCTGCTGGCTCGATGAATGACGACTCGCCTTTTCCGGCAGAGCTGGCGGTGTTCGCTGGTGGGTCCGAACATGCGGTCTCACCACTGCCGGTGGAACGGGCGAAGGCGACGAAGCCCTGTGCAGCATATCGTATCTCGCTTCCGTGTTGGCTGGCCAATTGAGACAGATCATAATTTAACATTAATTCTTATCAGTTCTCGGTAGTCTACGAGACGTGGCGTTATACAGTTCCGGACAGGACAAAAAATTATGGTAATTTTTCACAGATTTATGATAAGTCATGGAACATCGCCTCTGACACAAATCCATAGAAATAAGATGACCTTGAAGATGTCTGCATCAGAGAAAATTTTCATCTTTAGCACGTAATAACTGCCGTATTTTTCATCGTACAGACTTTTTCTCTGGGCTCATTTTCTTCGTTATGAAATTCTCTAGGTGACAATTTTTTTTTTTCATTGTTTTCTTTGTTTTCGTCCTCAAGGCAGGGCCTTGAGAACAAATTCTTGGCACGCCATAACTGCCATATTTTTCATTGTACGGACTTTTCTCTGGGCTCATTTTTTTGTTCTTTTTTTGTTTTCTAACTTTCTTCATGGCAGGGCATTGAAAAAGAATTTTTGGCACGTCATAACCGCCGTATTTTTCATCGTACAGACTCTTTCTCTGGGCTCATTTTCTTCGTTGTGAAATTCTCTAGGTGAGCATTTTTTTTTCCCTTTTTTTTTTCATCTTCAAGGCAGGGTATTGAAAATAATTTTTTGGCACGCCATAACCGCCGTATTTTTCATCTCACAGACTTTTCTCCGGGCTCATTATTTTCGTTACGAAATCCTCCAGTTGAAAATTTCATAAAGAAGAAAATGAGCCCAGAGAAAAGTCTGCGCGATGAAAAAAAAAAAAACCGCAGTTATGGCGTGCCAAGGATGAAATTTTTTCTGACGCAGAGGTGTCTTCGTGGTCGTGAAAGAATGAGTTGTCGTGAATTCTAACAGATCCTTCTCTCAGTTTATGATGTAACAAAATAATGACAAAACTCGCGTGTGACGATGGCACGCAGTGCAGATGTATTTTTGATTGAACCTTTGTTATTCTGATGATTGTCACTCGACGATAGAATCACCGTGACGGAAGGCGGAGGTGGTGCGTTCTCTTTGGGGACGCTGAGGTGACGACTGTTTCTAATGTGAGTGTTCGGTGGTGTTGGCGACGGTGACGGTCGTCTCGGCGGCAGAGTCGGAACGATCCTCGGGACTCGCGGCGGCACCGGCGAGCTAGTGGGACTCGAGTCTTCCTCGTCGTCGGAATCGTCGCACATCAATCCGCAATTGCCATTGCACAGTTCCATTATGTCCTAAAACATCAAGCAAATCATTATCACTATTCGTGCCAGTGAATCTGCAATCGTTCATTTAGAATTTCATTTTTTGTTCGTCTCAATGTTTTCATTGCTTCCTCATAGAGGAAGCTTTGTTTTTGTGAAAACAATTTTTTTGTTTTCTTTTGTTTTGTTTTTTTTTTTCGAGATTTTAGTGCCAGAGTACTTAAAATAGTCCAAAACTCGAAAACGGTTTGAGATAGACAGTTGAAATTTGGTAAACCAGTAGAGTGGTCATGTCTCTCTTCGTCCCTGGTGAAAATATTTCTCTGATAATGTGTCTGAAAAAAAAAAAAAAAAAAAAAAAAAAAAAACTCTAAACCGACCGTTTCAGTGATTTTCGTTGATATCCACTTGATTTTTCTCTGATTTTCTCTGCTATATGTTAAATATCTCTGCTATTTTCGCCGCACAACACCTTCATCAGTCACAATATATCAGAGAAATTCAGAGTATTTTTCGAAAAAAATTCTTGATACCTCTGATTTTTTTTTTTTCTAATGAAGTGCGTTAAAGGAAAATAGGAGTTGTGTCTAAGATTTACTACTCTTTCTGTTACTCGGACGAGCAGCAGACTTATTCACAGAAAATGCAATTTATTTTTCGAAAAATTTCGATTTTCTCGGATAATGTGTCTTTAAGAATTTTTGGAGAACTTGCGAGTTCACTCTAAGATTTACTCATTACGTTACTCGAACGTACAATAGACTTTTTCACAGAAAATACGATTTATTTTCTGAAAAATTCTGCTTTTTTTTAGATAAGGTGGACTTAGAGAATTTCAGAGAACTTACGAGTTCACTCTAAGATCTGCTCTCTCTCTGGTATTCGTACGAACAATAAATAGTGAATAACAATTTATGTATAATTCGTATGGGAAATTAAACGAAAATTTGACTTTTTCGGAAAATAGTTTCTTAATGTAGATGAGAAACAGTCTTGGAATATCAACGAAGGTCATAGTTTTTCAGAGAAGTTGGCAGGCAATATCAGAGATTGTCAGAACAATTGCAAATACTTTGATTCAGAAAAAATATTTGACTTTCTCTGAAAAGTACGAAAAGTGAGAGAAATCTCAGAGAAATTTTTCCAAGACATTCGGATATATTTTCAGAGACATTGAGAGAAATATTTTCACCAGGGATTCAGTGCAATTTTTATGAACATTGAGGTCAAATCAAAAATTTTTTGGGATTCTGAATTTTTTTTCGAAAAATATCTGTGTTATGTCTAACTCGCGTAAATTTTGAGCTATCGTCATAAAACTCCACACGAATATAATATTTTGCAAAATCACAGATTGTCAGAACAATTGCAAATCCTTTGATTCAGAAAAAATATTTGACTTTCTCTGAAAAGTATGAAAAGTGAGAGAAATCTCAGAGAAATTTTTCCAAGACATTCGGATATATTTTCAGAGACATTGAGAGAAATATTTTCACCAGGGATTCAGTGCAATTTTTATGAACATTGAGGTCAAATCAAAAATTTGTTGGGATTCTGAATTTTTTTTCGAAAAATATCTGTGTTATGTCTAACTCGCGTAAATTTTGAGCTATCGTCATAAAACTCCACACGAATATAATATTTTGATGAAAGACCTTTGGTAATGAATTTGCTCGAAGTCTATCCAAACGATCAGATGTTATGGGATTTTTTTTTTTTGAAAAATCACTAAAATTCGTCCAATTCCAGTAAAAATGGAGGTATCGAACTCAAATTTTTTTTAAACATTTTTTTTTTGTATCGTAAATGACGCACAAAACACGTGTACAGGATAAATGAATTTCTGCGACGATGATTAATAAGAAAAAAAAAAAATTGATTAATAAAAAAATTCAATATATCACGTATAAATTTCGCAATTCGAAACGATTTCACGATAATATTGGACGAAGCGCAACGGCAAATGAAGCGAAAAGCGAAGAACCATAATGCAGTCTGTATATCACTTACCTGCTCTCCAGTATAAGTGTCCCAACATCACATTATGTACATTACCGGGTTTTAATTTTTTTTTCTTTCTTTCTTTCTTTTATTAGTCTTTCGTATCATGCAACGGGCAGAGCATTCGACCCAGTGGACAACATAATGAAAGAATGGTAAAAAAAAAAAAAAAAAGTTTCATGCGGGCAACACGAAGACACCACCTTTTGCATATGATCAAAAACATCCCCGATTGCCGGAGTCGCGAATCCGGTATGTAAAAAAAAAAAAAAAAAAAAAAAAACAAAAAAAAATATGAAAACTTAATTTAATCAATAAATTAAACGATACCAAAGTATATTCAGCGAGTAAATAAAAATATAACAAATAGGAGCGTGTAACAGAAGTGCACAACAGAACTAACAATGAATAAGATAATATAATTTTATTTAAAAAATTTTCTTCGAATACCTAATATTTTACAATGAGTAAAAAAAAAAAAAAAAAAAAAACAATCAATGTATACTAGAATAATGTTCGCTAAATTCTAACCGAAAAACCTCGTCATTGCCGATGGGCGGCAAGGAAGGACCTAAGTTAAGCGGCACTATTTCTTTTACTTTTTTTTATTTATTTTTTTTATTGGATAAATAACGTTCGTGCCGAAACCGGTGACGATACGAAGCATATTGATTCGCCACTTGCTATCCCGATTGGATGACGGATAATTTTTATTTATTTATTTATTTTTTTAATTATTATTATAATTTTAATTTTCTAATACTACGAGCTCTCGCACGCTCTTCGTCGAATGCGAAAATCCCAATAACTCGCCGAACTGATCGGATTTAGTACAATCGTGCGCCGCATTATTAAAATATCGCTCAACAAGAAAATTCATCACAATTCCGACCTTAACGCATTTTTTCTTTTTTTTTCTTTTTTTTTTTTTTTTTCTCAACCTCTCTCTCGGTACCTCGAAATGTTTTCTTAAAAGTACGCATTGATATGTTTCTCGATCGGCACTTCCGGCGAGCATGGGAAACGTATCACGATGATTTCCATCAGCCAATACATTAAATTTGATGCAACTTTACAAGTATTCGATGTTTTTCGTGGAACATAAAAAAAAAAAAAAAAATTGTATTTTTTTTTTCTTCTTCTTTTTACGTTATTCTCTTTCGGATAGTTTATGAGTAGTCGCATACAGAATCACACTGGAACCAAGCAGTTTGGTTCGCGACGCCAACGTCCTCTCTCTCTCTCTCTCTCTCTCTCTCTCTCTCTCTCTCTCTCTCTCTCTCTGTTTTACCGACCGACTTATCGTCGTCGGTTGGAACGACGCGCCATCTGTTGGCCAAAGATCATTTGCAGCTTTACACTGGGATAAAATAACAACAATACTATGCGGAGTTGGACTCCAAATATCGAACTCGCCTCTCTCTCGCTCTCCTATATTTTAGTAATACTTATGTAACAATATCTCATAAATTATTTGTCTATACTCGTTGCCGCCTCGTTGTGCGTTATTTTGCGACAGATAAACGACGGTCCATCATTTTGTGCACCCAATGCAAGGAATCGAATAACTTAGTTTTTATTTTATTTTATTTTATTTTATTTTATTTTATTTTTATTTTTATCCAGCGCGTGGAGGTCTCAGAAGATTTTCGGACGCGGTATTTTTTTTTTTTTTTTTTTTTTTTTTTATCAAGCAAGCAGCAGACGCACAGTAGTCGAATTATTATGAATGTGAATTAAGAGCCTGTTAGAATCCCGAGATTTTCCGGTGTTAAGGGGAAGTGAAATATCGCGGTCGGTAATGAAAAACTGTAATGAACTTTTCTCAAGGATGCTAATTTTTTTTTTTTTTTTTTTTACCAAAAAGCAAATTCGAGCTGAATTTTTTTTTTCTCAAAACCATTGGCTCCATCGAATAAAGTTAGTTTGGAGATCTGCCACGCACGCACAGCTCTTTTCACTTCCCCTTAAGGCGAATGAGATCCCCGTTTCTTTGTTGTTACCGATCTAGACTCGGTCGGTAAGAAAAACTGTAATCGTTTATTTATTTTTATGTTTTTTCAACTGATATTCAAGACGATTCAAGCTGTTATTTTCATGAATTGGATATAAAACTAGTTTCTTGTGAGAATTTTCTTTTAATAGCAAATTTGGATGATAAAAGATTATTACAGTTTTCATTACCGACCGTGGTATTTCGCATGCTCTTAAGGATTTTTCACGTCCACAAATTCCCGACCAAAAAGTGAGCTACGGTTTGATTTTATGTACTTCCCAATGGGATAGAAATCTGATGAAAAATCAATCATTTTGTCTAAAATAATAATCGGCGAATAACAAAAAGGGCAGAAAAAAGAATGCCGCGTTAAATGCATTCATTGGTTTTTCGAAATATTCTTTTTTTTTTTTTTTTTTCAAGGCCCGTATTTATAAATCCGTCCAGTGCAATTCGGGTACATTCCAGTTCCAGGCAAGTCCTGAAACTTTCCTTGCAATTATACTCGGTCTTTAAATCGATTTCTCGGCACTGAAAACTGAAAAAGAAAAGAGAAAAAATACGAAATAAAAATACACCACGATAAGAAAATTCTGAAAAAATTCATATCGATTATGGCTCAATGCCATAATCGATACTGTGAATAACTGTGCGTAAGTATTCAAATATTATGAATAACTGTGTGTCTAAGTATTCAGCATTGCCTTCAGGTATGCTGAAAATTATTATTATTATTTTTTTTTACCAATCTGTTAATAACTCTTTGCCATTATTATCATTCAAAATGTTCTTAATATTTCTTGTATGATTGATTTTATCTCAGATTTGGATCCTTTCAGAAATTAATGCAATTTTGGCCCAATCAAAATTTCGATTTGGAATTGGTATTCGCTCCGCGCGATGGTGGAGCAGCTGGACTGGCAGCGCTCATGGTGTCAAAACGAATTTGATTTGTGTACAAAATAATAATACACTAAAATAATAATTAAATAATAATTCACTAAAAAAAAAAATCACCGTTTCACAGTAAAGTCGTATTACCTAATGATGTTCAATAACCTTGATATTTGATTTCGGTATTCTAACTGTCTGAAATTTACACTAATTCGATCAAGATTCTATTAAAAATGAAAATTATTCGAAATTTTTCGAAATATTTGAAAACATTCGAATGGTTCGGAAATATTCGAAAGTCATTGAACTATTCGAACTATTCATGAATATTCAAAATAGCAATTTTTTTTTCTTTATTCACGGTACAAGACCCTTTTCGCAAAGCAAACAGATAAAAAATACATGATTTCGTTGTTGCGCTGTATTCCGAAAATGAAATATCTACAAAAAAAAAAAAAAATATTCATCAAAAATCTAACTATTCGTGAACATTCGAAATAATTATTTGTTTATTTATTCACGCTAGAGCCCTTTTGCAAAGTGAACAGATAAAAATATATGATTTCGTTGATGCGCTGTACTCCGAAAATGAAATATCTAAAAAAAAAAAAATCAAATATTCCATTGAATTTGATTTATGTAACATTAGCCCACCCCAATTATAAGGCCTTAGGCCACCTTAGGATTTTCGAAAAATCGATTTTTTTTTTCGTTGTTTTAATGGGTCCCTTAAGGCCTCAAAAATGATGTCCCAAAAGATTATGGCCGAGAAAAATCTTTAGGTACTCCGTTTTTGAGTTTTAGTACAAGGCCGTCTGGTCCGCAGCGAGTCCCTTTTGTTAGCGCTAGCGAGAAGGTCCGTTAGGGGACTGGAGCAGGGATACGGCAGATGTTATTGAAAATATTTATTTTCTGACGAGTCTGGCGAGTTTAGAATTGTGGAACGGCTGTTTCATACAGTCAGGCACGGCCGAGCAATTGAGAACGACGCTAGTCGACAGACAGTCGTTTATCTCGATAGTTCTGTAAATTTTAATTTCTTTTTCCGGTGCGATTATTGAGTTGATTTGTTTTGTTGTATTGATTTGTTCTTACAATGAGTGACGGGTTGTACAGTGGGAAGAAAGGGACAAAAACGTCGGTTCCCAGCGTCAGGAGACCAAAAGTATCGCGACGATGACCGTTGAATCGGCATGAGGCATAAGCACCAGACGACTTGAACGCCAGTTCATCGGCAAAAAAAAAACTGAAGCGATCGGAAGATTTATACGATATCGAAGTGAATCCAGCGTTTGGTTATCGTATAATTAACTTCATTGCAGTTTTTTCGGCTATTTCCGACGTTGTCGTTTGCAAGATATGCCAATCGAAAGTAAAATTTACTGAAAGCAGTAAGCGTGGTTTGGGATTTAAACTTGTAGTGTCCTGTGAAAAGTGTGAGAAGACTGAGATACTGAGTTGTCCACTTGTTGAGAAAGGCTACGAAATCAACCGTAGAATAATAATTGCCATGCGATTGCTTGGAGTTGTTTGGCACGGAATAAAAAAATTCTGTGCATTCATGGAATTACCTTGGACTACCTTTCCCTCGTTTTACTATAAGGTTCTCAAAAGAATGAACACTGCAACCAATTTAGTTTGCCAGAATAGTATGATGAGAGCTGCGGAAGAAAAAAAAAACCATTTCGATTGAAAACGGAGAAAATGGAATTGTAGTGTCAGGCGATGGTTCGTGGAGAAAACGTGGATTTACGTCTCTGTATGGGTTAGTGACTCTTATTGGCTATAACTTTGGAAAAATCGTTGATTGTGTAGTGAAATCAAACACTGTGAGGCGTGTGAACATGGGTCTAAAAAAAAAAGATACCGACGAATATGCGAAGTGGGCAGAAAGTCATGTAGGAGAATGCGCTGTGAATCACGATGGATCGGCAGGAAAAATGGAAGTCGACGCAGTTGTTGAGATGTTTCGCCGCTCTGAAACTTTGCATCAGGTCAAATACTCTCACTACATTGGTGACGGTGATTCTAAGAGTTTCAAAGGCATTACAGATGCTAAGCCATATGAGGATCTCACAGTACTCAAGAAAGAGTGTATAGATGACGTGCAAAAGCGAATGGGCACCCGACTACGTAATTTGAAAAAGAGGACAAAAGGTCACGGTGGAAGGGCCAAATTGACTGGAAAACTTATAGATGAGCTATCTATTTATTATGGATTAGCGATTCGTAGAAACAGTGATTCAGTCGAGAACATGAGAAGCAGTTTATGGACTACACTGGATCACAAATTGTCTACGGATGCCAAACCGCAGCACGACAAATGTCCTATTGGAGAGGATTCATGGTGCTCATGGCAACGCGCCAAAGCGACGAATACTTTGGCTGAGTACAAACACAAGCCAGCTCTTCCAATTCAAGTCTACGAAGCTATCAAACCAATCTATGAAGAACTGACCAATCAAGATCTTCTAACTCGATGGATCGGCGGTTATACGCAAAATAACAACGAAAGCTTTAATTCGACTGTGTGGACAATTGGCCCCAAAAAATATTTCAAGTAGGAAAACAGTCTTTGATGTAGCTACGGAAATTGCAGTTTGTGTATTTAATGATGGGTTTTTCTTCAATTTTACACATAATGGAGGCAATGGATTTGGAAATCGGCCCGAACAGCTACGAAATCTGCATGGAGATCGACAAACAGCGCATAAAGCTTGCAGAGAGATCGCTATCAAACCGGGTAAAAGAGGCCAGAATCGCTGCAAGATCAAGCAGAAAAGAAACGCAAGAGCAGGAGGATGGTGCAGGCATCGCAGATTAAAGATATTGCAAAATTATTCATGATTTTCTACTACTCAAAACTTTAAATGCGTTTATCTCAAAACTACATTTTTGTAGTTGGCCGGAAACATAACTCAGACAATTTTCAACCGATTGACTTGAAATTTGGAATATATCTTCGAAAATACATTGTCTATAGAAGTACGTAGGATTTTTTTTTTTTATATTGCATAGTTCATTTGTTATTGACAATTATCTGATGATTTTTTAGGCAAATTTCTCACTTTCTACTTTAGAAGTGCGCCATTTTGTCAAAAATCGATGTATCGAAAAAATGCTACGTACTTCTCTAGCTTATACTACATATAATTGAAAAAATGCCGGCCCTAATCATGATTCATTAAATTACAGAAGCTGTTATTCCGGCCGTAGAGCATAGAAAAAAAGACGTCGTCGCAAAAACGCTGTACCGCCGCCATTTTGAAATAAATTGCCTCAAAAAAAATATTGTATGCAGTTAATGATATGTATAATAAAGTCCCATTTCTGTAATCTCGATTTATTTCGTAATATTTCTGAAAAAAAAAAATTCCCAAAAAAGCCTATTTTTTTCGGCCTCTAGGGTGGCCTAAGGCCTTAATGTTAGCAATTTCTACATGTTTGATTTCTTTAATGTATTTTGGGATGTATTGAAAATTTCCTCGGAATCTCACATTTAGTCGGTAATGTAACGTTCCACACTCTTTAAGAAGGGATTAAAGATCAACATAATCTCAAAATATTTTGATTGCATTATTGAACCGTTTGATTTTTCATTTTATAGAATCGTTTCGGAGAAAAATGGATTAAAAATGTTACCTCTGTGTTTAGCCATCCCTTAAGGGAATGGTGGACCTTTTTGTTTTACAGACCAAAATAGGAGGGTTCTTACTTTTTCACTATTCGGTCTTACTATGCGACGCGTATGGTTCAAATCTTACAGGACTGTATTAATAACATAAACGATTCGGCGTGCAGGCGAATTTCTGTCGAAGTCTCCCGAAAAATAAAGAAAATCGAATATTATAAACTGTCGCGAAAATCAAGATTACCGCTGAAGTGTCAACAGAATGCGTTCTGTGGAATATGAAAAATTCCAGGTCTCGTATACGTCAACACAGCGTGCATGCCAATTCTTTGAAGTTCTTCGAATATTCCAAAAGCGTCGGAAAGTTGCTCCCACAAAAGATAATCACGCATAGTGTTGTAAAGTGCGTTCACTTAGTCTATCGACTTGCGACGAGTGGTCGGAGCCGATGACAAAGGCACGAATGTAATAAAGGGCACGATGCAAAGTCACCTGTGCGTCAATCGTGACACTACCCTCACCGAAAAGAACTACTGAAAACTACGGCAAAATACTACTGACAGTATCCAGTAGTTAACTATTAATAAACTACTGAACTACTTCCCAGTGCTAAATTGGCGGACTACTGAAAACTACACGAAGTTTTGAGCAGTTAACTTCTGAAACTACTGGGTATTTTGAGTAGTTAACTACTACTGAGTACTTAACTATTCCAAACTACTATGAATGTCCAGTAGTTAACTACTAGGAATTCCCGTAGTTTTCAGTAGTTCACTACTGGGAATTCTCGTAGTTTCCAGTAGTTCATTATTGGGAATTCACGTAGTTTCCAGTAGTTCCCTACTGGAATGTTGCCCTCACCGAAAGAAACTACTAGGGGTCCAGTAGTGACTACTGGAGGTTCAATAGTCCCTGCTGGCATTGCAGTAATCACTACACACGAAGTTACTACTTCCTAGTTACTCCTCAACAGTCAGTAATTATTACTGAGGTCGTAGTAGTTCTTGCATCAGTAATGACTACTTATAAGTAGTTCTATTTCAGGATTCGGTAATTAATGCATAAGCAGTTATTGCAGATAAGTAATTACTACTCGAGACTGTAGTAGTTCCTGTATAAGTAATTACTACAGATAAATAATTACTACTCCAGACAGCAGTAGTTCCTGTATAAGTAGTTACTACCTCTGTGTAGTTATTAATTGAATCTCGAGATTCAAATAGTAACTACACAGAAGTGGTAACTACTTATACAGGAACTACTGCTGTCTCGAGTAGTACTTACTTATCCGCAATAACTGCTTATGCATTAACTACTGAATCCTGGAATAGAACTACTTATAAGTAGTAATTACTGATGCAGGAACTACCACGTCCTCAGTAATGATTACTGACTGTTGAGGAGTAACTATTAGGAAGTAGTAACTACATGTGTAGTAACTACTGCAACGCCAGCAGTGACTACTGAACCTCCAGTAGTCACTACTGGACCCCCAGTAGTTCTTCGCAGTGAGGGTACGTTCACGCACTTTCGTAAACTTTAATAATCGGTTTTCTTAATTCCTCGTAAGTTTTCAATCAAAATTCGACTGCACACCGAAGCGTTTGTATCAATATCATAATCCTGCATGATTTGACGCGTATGTGTAGTATATTAACAATGCTAAGTCGAAACGGAAAAATTGTCTAGTTCCGTCGGTAAAACAGGCAAAGCAGGTTTAAAAAAAGAGGAAAAAAAACAGTTTCAGCATCCCCTTAAGGTGAAGTGAAACCTCCCCAAAGGTAAAACATTTAGAAATGTTCTCGTTGAAATCGTCGCATACGATTTACCATTTTTCTCGACAATGCGTTGATAAAATGTTAAGAAACCTTCAGAATAGGCGTAGAATGTACAAACGTAGTCTTACGTTCTCGATTTTTTTTCTGAAATCGAAAGAAAAAAATACATTGTAATTACCATCTTTGTAAGCAAGCTTGGTTACGCCATTTCGCGTAAAAAATTTATTTATTTATCGGTAATTATCGACGCGGTCACATTTTCTACTTTTTACATTATGTTATAACGAAATGTGATGTCGCCCATACCAAAAGGTGTATTTTCCAATCGCCGAGTTTTCCGTTCTCGTTTACTTCGATCATTAGTACAGTTAAAAGAATATTGCACAACTTTGCTAATTACAGATTTCTCATGGTAATCACACTATAATTTTTGCTTTCGTTTTAACAAAAAAAAAAAAAAAAAAAATCGAGAACGAAAGACTACGTTTGTATATTCTACGCCTATTCTGAAAGTTTCTTTACATTTTATCAACGCATTGTCGATAAAAGTGGTAAATCGTACGCTACGATTTCAGCCTGAAAAATTCCTAACTGTTTTACCATCGGGAAGGTTTCACTTCACCTTAGGCATCTCCTTGCCTAAACCTAGAACTAAAATCAAATTCGACAGGGCGTAAAGCTCTGTCCCAACTATTCTGTACCGGAATAATTTTTCATTGCCACGGTGCGGTTTCATCTTACCGTGTGAAAAATAATGTGTTGCAAAACAACAATTTTTGTACACAAATAAAATTCCGTGATTTTATCAGCCCTGTACAGCCAGTGCAAAATGCGACGGAATAACGCAACATTTCACCGTGTGTGGCGCCACCGAGCTTATCTGCACGGAGCGAATACCTTGTTCGGAAAGAGTGAACACCTGGCGGATTAAAGGCGAACTGTTTTGTCGTTTCTGCTGCTGCTCGACGAGCGTCCCACACATTATTCGCGACAATTAGGTCCGTTCGTTATCAGAGTAAACCTAAACTCCGAGCGCCTGCAAAGAACTTCCGGAGCCCTCGGAACTGAAAACGGCTCGCGAGATAAAAACCAACACGAGTTCGGGCTCGTCCGGACTGCAGCTTGGATAAACAAACACGCGTTCGGGCCCGTCTCGACTCCAGTTTCAGGCACTTTCGTTAGAGGTCGGTAGCCTAGAAAAAAAAAATAAAAAAAGCAGAAACTCCAGTAAATTTGACTCTATCGGAACCCAATTATCGCGTTCCACCCAACTATAAACCAACTATTCTTTAGACACGACGAAAGGTTGGTTAACGGTTGGATATTAGAAAACAACCCTAATTCCGACCTTCAGCCAATAATGGTAACGGTTGATTTTCAGTCGATTTTTCAAACCTGACCATAAGCTAACCGCGGCATAGTTGGTTGTCAAAAATGGTTGATTTATGATCGATTTTGAACAATCAACCACAAATCAATCATCGATATCGTAGCTTAAGAGTTGGAATTGGGGTTGGTTTGTAATATCCAACCGTGAGCCAACCATTCATCGCCTCCAAAGAATGGTTGGTTTACATTTGGTTTACAAGAACTAGCCCAAAATCAACCTTTGAAAAGTTTGAACACTGGTTAGTTTGGTGGACCAATTGACCGGTTGATTTGAGGTCGGATGTGGAAAAACTACCGAATCCCAATCATAAGTCACGGTTGGGAGGTCCGCGCGGGAAGGCACTAGGAAACTATCGTTTCCGGCTAAACGACCGCAAAATGACCGCTTGCAATCCACACTCATCAACTCTGATAACGAACAGACTCATTATTAAACAATAGTAAGTCAACCCAGAAATCTTTGTTAGTCCGTCGTCGCGAACGACTCCCGGACGTTTGTTGCCGGACAAAAAGGCCGCAGAAAGTAAGGTCTCGAAGAATTGACCGATGGAAAAAAAAAAACACCGGACGACGCCATGTGATTGTTTCGGCAGGCGGAAAAGTCCCCCGGCAAAAAAGACCCGGGAAACCCCCCGGGAAGAAAAAATAACCAGACCAAAAAAATCCAAACGGATGATAATCATGTGAGTGAAAAAAAAAAAAAAAAAAAAACATCAGATCAACGGAAAACGACTTTAACCACCCATTCAGCCACACATCACGACGTGATAGTGGCGTTACCCTGGCAAGTTGACGGATCACAAATGGACTGTTCGTCGGGGAACGAAACGGACCGTAAGAAACGACAAAACGGACTGTGTATTTTTTGTTGGCATTTTCTCTCTTTTCGATTGCGGAACCCGAAAACGGACCGAACATTTTTTTTTTTTTTCGAAAAATTTGCTTTGGTCCTTTATCGGGTTCCCGCAACCGAAAAACGACCAAGATCGTATTTTTATTTTGTCCCTTCATCAAAAACAGAATTAAAAGCAAAACAAACAAAAATTTTAAAAAATTTGCCAAACATTTTTATAAGAAACGTTCGGTCCTTCCTCGGTTTCCACAATCGAAAAAGTACCAATTCAAAAACGTACGGTCCGCTTTACCATTTATCGGTCCATTTCGTTCCCCAACGGACGTGTCCGTTTTTCGGTCCGTTTTTTTTTTTTTAGTTTTTCGCGAGTCAATTCGTGATCGGTTTTTTTTTTTGTTTCGGGGGGGTTTCTCATTGGGAGTTAAAAAGCGACCTTTTTTCGCGGCCTTTTTTCCGTCGGCCGTTTCTTTCAGGCCTTTTTGCGCGTCCTTCCATTCGGTGCTTCCGGACGATGACTGATAGATACGATTAAAGATGAAAAATGCGGACACAATAGCTCATTACAAGTAGCCGATGCTAAAAAATTAGCTTGGAATGCACAAGAGCGTAACCTACCTTGCGTCCGTTACGAGTCCGACCGACACATCCGGATGATATTCGGAGGAACGTGGGGACGATTTTTTGCCAAAATGCGGAAAAAAATAATAATGAAAGAAAAGAGCATCGACGGATTAAAAAGAAAAAAAAAACGGCCGTAATGAAAAATCTACGTAAATAAATTGGAAATAAAAGTTCTTTTGTACTGTAAATTATCGTCGGGTGAGAATAGCTATAACAACTCCAGACACTGACTGCCTGAGTGATGATGCGATGATGATGGCCATGACGATTATGCGATTTGGCGGGGCCAATGATAATAAAATGGCAACGTGAGGGGGAAATTGGCAATATCGAAAAAAATGAGGCATATATATATATATATATATATATATATATATATAACTCTAGGAGGTACTATACATAGGGCACGGCTGTCTGATAATGGAGGGTAGATTCTACTCCTAATCGGATACCTCGGTGTCAGGGTCAAGGTCCCGCGTAGGGGTCGACGCGTTACTGGCGGATGCTGAAAGTGCCCCGGGCCGATGTGTTCTTCGCGGATCGAACGGATCTACCACGATTTGTTCGGTACCCTTTATCTCAGCTCGGCAGAAGGGGCAACCTTGGCCTTCCGAATCCTGCAAAACAATTCATTCGATGGTCAATATTATATTATATTATATTATATTATATTATATTATATTATATTATATTATATTATATTATATTATATTATATTATATTATATTATATTATATTATATTATATTATATTATATTATATTATAGTATACTATATTGGTTCCAAGTGTTATAGGAAGAAAGTCGGCGCTGGCTTAATGTTAAGCTGGCACCCCCACTTTTCAATTTCGATTTTCTCGAAACAGGGTCAAGCCCAAAAATTATTTTTGGTGGCATTCAAAAGCCTATAAATAGCCTGTAAATTGTGAGTAGAGCCCATTTTTTTAATGTAGTAAGGGTGCCAGCTTGATAGACCTTATATCATATATCATATTATATTTCTTGGTAATCTTTGAACATATAAACAATGCGATTTTCAAAGACTACAAAAAATTCGGATAAAATGCATACGTATTCAGAAAAATAAACGAATCACTTATTACAAAGGAAAATCGTTAAGTTGCAGGATAATATGTTGAATAATGCCTGTTATCTTCAATTTGTTAATATCGAATTGGAATTAATATTTCAGAAAAATAATCTTTACAGCGCCTCTCATATACTTGATTTTTTTCATATTTTTATCCCATGGAGAAGCGTTTGTAAATATGAACTTTGGCAATAAATCTCTTTTACTACTACTATTATTCGAACAAAACATTTCTAAAATATTTATATTTCATGAATCATTATTAATTAAATATTATATTTCAGAAATATACTTAATCTTTCATACAGCTGAAATATATCTGAAACGATGAAAAAATAATTTGAAAGCGAATATTAGCAGATGTGTAGCGAATCACGCTCAGACGTAACGAAAAATAGAAAATGACACAAGTTGTTCGCGGATAAATTTTAATATAGTTCGACTATTTAATGTGTCATAATTCCACATGTTATTTGCACTATTCAAGGGATCACAGGAATCCCACACACGAAGTGCTGGAGGCACTAAAAAATTGATAGTTTCTTGAATATTTCAGAAAGACATCTAATCAATATTTAACCAACATTTAAAAATATTTTTAAATGTTTTAAAAACATTTTTGCAATTTCATCTCATTTCTCTGAAACTTATGCGAAGTTAACACTGTTCGCAAGTACTACCTTAACCGCGCGACAACCTTCGACGACGAGCTGTCGCCTTTCGATTCCGTCAACGACTTCCGACTTGTTTATTTAATTTCCAACAAACGTTGAAACTACCTTCACTGACGAACGCGTCGCAGTGTATACCAGCGGTATGTGTTAGCAGCGACAATACTGATGCCTATACTCGAGTCTCTTTTTGTTAAAACTTGAATGACGCTAAAGTCAATCGCGATTTACCCTACGTTGTAAAGAACGGGGTATAATATTGTCGACCTCATTCGTAAACCTAAGGTATTCTCTGTGCAACCCCTCGTATTTTATCATTGTCTTTACCGAACGCTCACATTATCGATTACTTGCACTCTCGCTTCGTCTCGCCACCTTAAGGTAGCTATGTCGCTTTGCGCTCATTTCGCATAAGCTCGAGAAAAATGAGAGAAAATTGCATGTACTTCTCGATCGTATAAAATTCTGAAAAAATGCATGCATACTAAAGGTACTGAAAAGATTAATTGTGCATAATAATAATTCCAAAATGTTATTAACAAATGAATCAAAAAATTAATTGTTTAACAAATTATACGGCAACATAACTTTTTTTTGATGAAAATGATTCGTTCATTTTTCTGAATACGTATGAATTTTTTCAGATTTTTCAGTCAACTTTGATTTTTTTTTTTATATGGAAAAAATGTGTGAAAAAACAAAAAAATCAAAGTTGACTGAAAAATCTGAAAAATTCGTACGTACTCAAAAAAATGAACGAATCGTTTTCATTAAAGAAAAAAGTTGGTTTGCCCGATAATTTGTTAAACGATTCATTTTGTGATTCATTTGTTAATAACATTTTGAAATTATTATTATGCGAAATTAATATTTTCAGTATCTTTAATATGCATGAATTTTTTCAGATTTTTATACCGTCGAGCTGGAATGATGCAATTTTTTTGGGGTAAATTTCACACCATAAAAAAAGTTCATTACAGTTCTTGATGCCGACCAGGACTGTTTCATTTCGCTTCAGTAAAAAAAAAAAAAAAATGTTGTGGATATTGTGTTTACCGCCCGAATATTCAAGATCTTTTCTTTGCATTCAATTTTCTTTGCCGACTGTGTAAGAAAAACGTTTAAGTATATTCTTGCCAAAAGGTGTTTCTATTCGATCTCGATCAAACTTATGTGGTCTACAGAAAGAAACACCTTTCATTTCTTGGAATTTTTAAAGATTTTTTAACGATCTACTTTTTTTTGTAAAGCGATTTCACAGTTACGCATTTGAACATGGGAAAGTTCGGATCGAACCTCAAAAACGATATAATGTAGCGTTTTTTTCCGCCAGTTTCTTTTCAACTGAAATGAAAAACTAACCAACTGAAGAGCTTACTTTACTGCAGATTGTGTCAAAATTTGAAAAAGATTTACCATCTTATTTTTAACTGCCGTTAAAAAAACGAAGTGTGCATCTTTTTGTAGCACTTGCTTTGATCACCTTTTTCTCTCGCACCCTTCAGTCCCTTTTCCGTGTCCCCCTCGGGATTCGTTTAACGATATCCTTAAGCCCATGTGAAACACCTCTCTCCACGTCCAACTCGGGCTCAGCCGGTATCGAAATCTGTAATCAACTTTTCTCGCGCGTTTTAGCATAAACCATGAAAAATAATTTCGTAAAATCCTGTGGATGTTCGTGGACAATAAGTTGTGAAAAGTACACATTTTTTGTACTGTCTACACAGTCAGAAGAAGAGTGTCATCGGAAGCGGGTATTATCTCAGCTTTCGATGAACCTTTTCTTTTGACTTCACATGCGAAAACCCGTGAGAAAAGTTAACTACAGTTTTTGTTACCGACCGCGGTATTGCTCTTGATCGATTTCCTTCCGAAAAATGCGGTGATTTTTCCCTGAATAAAACTATTCATATTCTCGTAAACGCGCAGTGAATTTTTAAGCCACATCATTTAGCCGAAACTTCAATCGGCCGAATCGTCGTATGGCCGAAAGTCACCGGTCCTAACGCACTTTATGCGAATGATCAAAGTTTCGAATCGTCAAATGTCCGAATCTTCATTAATCCGAATTGTCCTTTCAACGAATGTCACTCTTTCGAAATAGAAAAATCGCCGAACGTTGTTTCTCCGAAACGTTATTTCTCCGAATCGTCATTCGTCCGAATCGTCATTCATCCGAATTTCCATTTATCCGAATTATCATCTAACCGAATCGCCAATCAATCGAACCACAAAACTAGATTTTTATTTATTTATTTTTATTCGTATTCCTTTTCCAGTTATAAAGTATTATACGTTTGGGATAAATGACGATTCGTACGAATGACGATTCGGCGAGTTGACGTTTGAACGTTTAACCATTCGTAAACATGACATTCGGTTAAATTATTATTCGGAAAAATGACGATTCAGGCAAATAACATTCGGATAAATGGCGTTTCGGAGAAATAACGTTCAGCCATTTACTATTCCGGAAGAGTGACATTCGGTGAAACGACGATTCGGGATAATAAAAATTCGGATATTTGACGATTCGGAAAAATAAAGTTCGGAAGTTTGAAGATCCGGATGAACTGCGTTAGGACCGGTAACTCTCGGCCATGCGACGATTCGGCCGATTGAAGTTTCGGCGAAATGATGTGGCTCTGTGAAATTCATTCGTAACCGCCCAGCTGCAACAAAAAAAAAAAATTGTAGAAACAAAAGGTCGAAGTAAATACTGCTACCTGCCAAGCTGTGAGACACGGTGTACAAAGAAGATGACCGCAGGGTTCTATTCTGACGTCCTTATCGTGTTCGGCGCATATTTTGCACAATTGAAATGTGCTGCCCATTTCGCAGTAAAGCTCGTACTGCTCGGCGGTTACTTTGATGTGTTCCTCAGGTGTCGGTTGAACTGCCCACGTCAAGTCGGGATTTATGTTGCGTCCATCCGGATAAAGATAGCTGCAATTCAGACAATGTTTCGTTATTTATCTCGATGTGAAATACCACGGTCGGTAACAGAATCTGTAATGAGTTTCGTTTCAGGATAGCGGACATTCGAGGAAAAGGGAAATTGTCGTTCGTCGCTGAATCGATAGAGGAAGTGAACGCCAATTTTCTTTTTATCAAAATTCGAAAATGAAAATTTACATTGACAAGAAATTTTCTGAAAAATTCACACGTGCTCAGAAAAATCGATGCATCCGTTTCTACCGAGTATTTTTGTCTCTGATTGCTTGTTTGACAGTTATCATTTTTTGCCAATTTGTTGATAATGCTTCGGTATTTGTATTGTGCAAAATCCGTTGTCACACTTGCGCTGTCGTTGATTTGTCTCAGATTTTTATTCAGTCATATTCGATTCAGAAACTCGTGCGAGGCGTAAAAACCAACTTCTCGAGGGTATAAAAATCTGAAAAATTGCATGCATATTAAAAGCACTAAAAAGATTAATTTTACATAATAACAATTCCAAATTGTTATTAACAAATTAATCTAAAAATCGATTGTTTAACAAATTACTCCGCAACAAAAGTTTTTTTTTAATGAAAATGGTTCGTTCATTTTTCTGAATACGCATGAATTTTTTCAGATTTTTCAATCAGCTTTGATTTTTTTTTATTTGAAAAAAATGTGTGAAAAAACACAAAAATCAAAACTGATTGAAAAATCTGAGAAAGTTTCATACATATTCAGAAAAATGAACGAATCATTTTCATTTAAAAAAAGGTGGTTTGGCGGAGAATTTGTTAAGCAATTAATTTTTCGATTAATTTGTTAATAACATTTTGAAATTATTTTTATGCAAAATTAATCTTTTCAGTACCTATATGCATGAATTCTTTCAGACTTGTATACCATCGAGAAGTATTTGCAGTTTTCACTTATTTTTCTCGAACTTATGCGAAATGAGCGTGCACATTTTTCCATGTAAAAAATAAGAAAAATCAAAATAAAGATAAAAATCTAAAAAAATTCATACGTATTCCGAAAAATGAATGAATCATTTTCATTGAAAAAAAAATTGAGTTACCGCATATTTCGATGAACAATTTTTTTTCAACAATTTGTTAATAACATTTTGAAATTATTATTATGCAAAATTAGTATTTTCAGTGCCTATAATAAGTATGAATTTCTACAGATTTTTATAACATCGGGAAGTGTTTGCAATTCTTGCCCGAATTTCTCGAATTTAGACGAAATGAACACCACTCGCTGGAGCTACCTTAAGGAGGGAATCTCGCTGAGGGTGACTTCGCATAAGTTCGACAAAAATAATAGAAAAATTGCAAGGACTTCTTGATGGTATAAAAATCTGAAAAAATGCATGCATACTAAAGGAGAAGATTAATTTTGCACAATAATAATTACAAAATGTTATTAACAAATTGATGAAAAAAATAATTGCTTAACAAATTTGCCGGCAACCCAACTTTTTTGTTCGTGAAAATGATTCGTTTATTTTTCTGAATACGTATGAATTTTTTCAGATTTTTCAGTAATCGTTGATTTTTTTTTTTTTTTTTCATGGAAAAATCAACGATTACTGAAAAATCTGAAAAAATTCATGCGTATTCAGAAAAATAAACGAATCTTTTTCACGAAAAAAAAAAGTTGGGTTGCGGGTAAATTTGTTAAGCAATTATTTTTTTCATCAATTTGTTAATAACATTTTGTAATTATTATTATGCAAAATCAATCTTTTCAATACCTTTAGTATGCATGATTTTTTTCAGATTTTTATACCATCAAGAAGTACTTGCAATTTTCTCTTATTTCTGTCGAACTTATGCGAAGTCAGCGCGCAGCGAGACTCCCTCCTTAACAGAATATAGCACAACTTTGCTAATTACAGATTTCCCGTGGTAACCACACTGTAATTTTTTCTTTCGATTTAACAATTCGAATAACTAATTCGTTTGAAATATCTAATTTAAACTCAATATGATCGCAGATTTTTATCCGTTATAAAAATGTATTGAAAATTTATTAGAAAATTAAAAGTGGCTTTTTTGTAAATCCGAGATCAAGATTGAATTTTTTAAAAATCACAGATTCTATATAATTTGAGCAAAACATCTAACCTGAACTAAAAGTGATTGACAGTTCTTACATTTTCTTGAATTTATTAGAAAATGTATATTAACATTTTTTCTAATCACTTATACACGCTCTCGCAGGCGCACAAATTGGTCTGAAAATCGAATTTATCGACATTTAGACTATTTTAAGTACTCTGAACAGATTTTTTTTTTTTTTTACAAAAATAGTTTTTCCTGCGAGTAAGAAATACTCACAATCCTTCCCGATATCCGTCGATAATTAAAATAAAATTATTTTCTTTTTAAATAGGGAATACAACTTAGAAATAGTAAAAATCTTCGACTTTACTTAAATCGTTTCAAATATTTGATTTAAACTCAATATGATCGCAGATTTTTATCCGTTATATAAATTTATTGCAAATTTTTTTGAGAATTTATATTAACATTTTTTTTAATCACTTATACACGCTTTCGCAGGCGCACATATTCGTCTAAAAATCGAAATTATCGACGTTTTGGACTATTTGAAGTACTCTGACAAATTTTATTTTATTTTTTTTATTAAAAAATAGCTTTTCTTGCGAGTAAGAAATACTCACAATCCTTCCCGATATCCGTCCAGCAGTGCCTGGCAAAGACTCTTGTTGTGCGGTATAGTCTGAAGAATATCGCCGTCCGACGTGACGTAGCCGATCGCCCACTGTCCCAGTCTCGTGCAGCTTAATCGAAATACGTAGCTACCCGGTTTCGTGATGCAGTACTTTTGCAGACGGGCTTTAACTTCGTCATACGTTAGGAAGGCCACGTAGCCGGGATGTGTGACGGCGAGAATTTTCCAGTTCCGTAGTAACGTCGACCATGGTTGGAAGAGCCTGCAAACGACAATTTAAACATTGAGAATTTTGAACTTTCAACTTAAAAGGGTGAGATTCGAGGATTTAAGACACCAACTTAAAAAAACGCGTTTTATTTTATTAAAAAAAAAAAAAAAATTCGCAACTGAAATCCTATGCGATCGATTATTCGCAAAGGTCTTGCAAACTTGTATAAAAATGACGACGTTTGAATACAGAATTATAGGATGTATAGTTTTTTTTTTATAGGGAATAAAACAAAAGCGTATTGACAAAAATTAAACTGAAAAAATGTTTTCAACACACGGTGTGGAAATGGTCATTTTTCCACCCGTTTTGCGTGCGTAAAACCGAGACTTTCGCACCTTGTGATGAAAAATTCTAGCTCGTGTGATTACAGCACTCGCCTCCGGCTCGTGCTGCAAACTCGCACACGTTAGAACAGCGTTTTTCGCCCTCGTGGAATAATGTACTATTTCGTACACGAACGGAATATGGTTATGAAAAGTCAAGGGTAAGACATTCTTAATTTGGTTTTTTTTACTTCGACCATTTATTTATCGAAACGAAAAATTGAAAAATTGAAAAATTGAAAAAATTGAAAAATTGAAAAATTGAAAAATTGAAAAATTGAAAGATTGAAAGATTGAAAGATTGAAAGATTGAAAGATTGAAAGATTGAAAGATTGAAAGATTGAAAGATTGAAAGATTGAAAGATTGAAAGATTGAAAGATTGAAAGATTGAAAGATTGAAAGATTGAAAGATTGAAAGATTGAAAGATTGAAAGATTGAAAGATTGAAAGATTGAAAGATTGAAAGATTGAAAGATTGAAAGATTGAAAGATTGAAAGATTGAAAGATTGAAAGATTGAAAGATTGAAAGATTGAAAGATTGAAAGATTGAAAGATTGAAAGATTGAAAGATTGAAAGATTGAAAGATTGAAAGATTGAAAGATTGAAAGATTGAAAGATTGAAAGATTGAAAGATTGAAAGATTGAAAGATTGAAAGATTGAAAGATTGAAAGATTGAAAGATTGAAAGATTGAAAGATTGAAAGATTGAAAGATTGAAAGATTGAAAGATTGAAAGATTGAAAGATTGAAAGATTGAAAGATTGAAAGATTGAAAGATTGAAAGATTGAAAGATTGAAAGATTGAAAGATTGAAAGATTGAAAGATTGAAAGATTGAAAGATTGAAAGATTGAAAGATTGAAAGATTGAAAGATTGAAAGATTGAAAGATTGAAAGATTGAAAGATTGAAAGATTGAAAGATTGAAAGATTGAAAGATTGAAAGATTGAAAGATTGAAAGATTGAAAGATTGAAAGATTGAAAGATTGAAAGATTGAAAGATTGAAAGATTGAAAGATTGAAAGATTGAAAGATTGAAAGATTGAAAGATTGAAAGATTGAAAGATTGAAAGATTGAAAGATTGAAAGATTGAAAGATTGAAAGATTGAAAGATTGAAAAATTGAAAAATTGAAAAATTGAAAAATTGAAAAATTGAAAAATTGAAAAATTGAAAAATTGAAAAATTGAAAAATTGAAAAATTGAAAAATTGAAAAATCATTTTATACGCGAAATTGTCTCGATATTGACCCTCTTAAGCATATAAATGACGAATCCGGGAAATTTTACCTCGTAAATACGTCGAATTCGAAGTTGGAGATGTAATCGTTGCAAGTAAGGTCTATCGTCGATTTGAGTGCCATCGCCTGAAGTCCGGAGCTTATTGGATGCACCTGATTAAGTTCGTGTCTAAATATTTTCCACGGTACCAGCGTGCTGAAAGCAAAGAGAAAAAAAAACAATTGAAATCTACATATCACTTTCTCGTGTAATTTATTTTTATGTACCAAGCATTTGCGAAAAAAAAAAAATGTTCTCTGGATTATTTGGCTGCCTCGCTGAGGAAACTCTGCCGGCAAAAGAAAACAATAAGACTGCAATTTGTTTTTGTACATTCCAAACACGATGAAATGAAAATCTCTGCATTACATGAAATTTAATAAGGATCATTGAACGACAACATTATATCTGTGCAAACGTTTTTAGTCAGATAGATACAAACAATTTTAAGAAAAAACGCGCAAACCGTCGTTTTTGAAAAAAAAATAATAATAAATTTGAAATCCCGTAAAACCAAGACAAGTGCACATTTTTTTTTATGCAGTAAAAACAAGACAACTGTAATTTTTTTTGTATATTGCAAACACGATGAAATGAAAATCTCTACATCACATGAAATTTAATAAGGATAACATTTTAGCTGTGTACCCGTTTTAAGCCAGATAGATTTTTTTTTTATTTGGAAGAGACAACGCGCGAATCGTTACAAAAAAAAAAAAAAAAAAAAAAAAAAAAAAAAAAAAAAAAAATGAAATGAGGTAAAAACAAGAAAAATGGACATTTTTCGATGAAAGTTGTTAAAAAAACATCGACCGTTGACCGCACAACATACTTTGTGTACAATTTCACCTTAATCGCTCGAGGCATTCTCGAGTTATAGCGCTTTGAATTTTTCGTCCCTAATTAAGAAAGTTCTGTCGTTTGGTATTCATTTCGCATAAGTTCGAGAAAAGTGAGATAAAATTACAAATACTTCTCGATGGTATAAAAATCTAAAAAAAATTCATGCATATTAAAGGCACTGAAAATATTGATTTCGCATAATAATAAGTCCTAAATGTTATTAACAAATTAAACAACAAAAATCATTGTTTAACAAATTACCTGGCAAACATTTTTGTTTTGTTTTATTACGAAAATGATTCGTTCATTTTTCTGAATACGTATGAATTTTTTCAGATTTTTCAATTTGCCTTGAATTTTGTGTTTTTTTCCATAAAAAAAAAAAAATCAAAGCAAATTTAAAAATCTGAAAAAATTCATACGTACTTAGAAAAACGAACGAATAATTTTCATTTGAAAAAAAAAATGGGTTTTCGGGAAATTTGTTAAGCAATTTTTGTTTTCATCAATTTTTTAATAACATTTTGGAATTATTATTATGCAAAATTAATATTTTCAGTAGCTTTACGATGCATGATTTTTTTCAGATTTTTATACCATCGAGAAGTATTTGCAATTTTATCACATTTTTCTCGAACTTATGCGAAATTAATACCAAGCGACAGAACTACCTTAAGGTAAATTCAGCCGGTGATGTTCGTTTCGCCTAAATTCGAGAAATTCGGGCAAGAATTGCAAACGCTTCCCGATGTTATAAAAATCTGAAAAAATTGATACTTATTATAGACACTGAAACGACTAATTTTGCATAATAACAATTTCAAAATGTTATTAACAAATTGTTGAAAAAAAAAATTGTTCATCGAAATATGCGGTAACTCGACTTCTTTTTTTTTAACGAAAATGATTCGTTCATTTTTCGGAATACGTATGAATTTTCTCAGATTTTTATCTTTATTTGGATTTTTCTTGTTTTTTTTACATGGAAAAATGTGCACGCTCATTTCGCATAAGTTCGAGAAAAAATAAGTGAAAATTGCAAGTACTTCTCGATGGTATACAAATCTGAAAAAATTCATGCATATAGGTACTGAAAAAATTAATTTTGCATAAAAATAATTCCAAAATGTTATTAACAAATCAATCGAAAAATTAATTGTTCAACAAATTCCCCGCCAAACCACCTTTTTTTTAAATGAAAATTATTCGTGCATTTTTCTGAATATGTATGAAATTTTCTAAGATTTTTCAATTAGTCTTGATTTTTTTGTTTTTTCACACATTTTTTCAAATAAAAAAAAACAAAGCTGATTGAAAAATCTGAAAAAAATTCATGCGTATTGAGAAAAATGAACGAGCCATTTTCATTAAAAAAAAAAAAAAGAAGTTGAGTTACCGCATATTTCGATGAACAATTTTTTTTTTTTCAGCAATTTGTCAATAACATTTTGAAATTATTATTGTGCTAAATTAGTCTTTTCACTGCCTATAATAAATATGAATTTTTTCAGATTTTTATAAAATCGGTAAGTGTTTGGAATTCTTGACCGAATTTCTCGAATTTAGGTGAAATTAACACCACTCGCTGGAACTACCTTAACACAACCACACACATACATCCAGGATTTTTTTTTTTAATCGTGATTTTTCGATCTGGAACATTTGGAACACTTAGATGCAAAAAGTATATATTTTTTTCTCTCTTAAGAAAACAAAGTTTCCTCCACGAGAGAAGCCAAAACAAAAAAAAAAAGAAAAAAATCGTTCGATCGCACGTTAAATTATTCAACGATTCGTCAGCATAAAAGCGACGACTCGGCTCTCGGACGACGCGTGTTTCTCCGGTGTGGAAGAATTTTTTTCTCGATAGGTTCGAATCGGTCTTCGGACAAGCTAAATATAGATTTGCACACTGCTTCGAATATAATCAGCCGAGAGTACGAGATGGGTGCAAAAAAAAAAAAAGAGAGAGAAAAAAAACTCAGTCGATAATAATTCACGGACAAGATACAAACAAGTTGTTGTATTATGTGAAATTAATTATCATTCAATTATCTCCACGATAATTGACACATACGGCGCGTATGTCGCGCTTTACATTGAGTTTAAGTAGTGAGATACGAGCGTCGTTGCTTGGCAAACCGGGTCATAGCAGATATTTGAATAATAAATATAATATGCGCCTCATACGGCAACGCCCATGTGTATTTCTAACGTGGCTTTGTCGACAATGTTCGGTTCCAGTGAAGACTACTCCAAAGCCCTGTTATGTTATTTTTATTAAATATATATTTTTTTAAATATTATTAAATATTAAACGTTATATATTATATTTTTATATTTTATATATAATTTTTATATATTAAATATAAAAAGTTTAATATTTTTATATTTATTTTTGTACTTTTGTAATTTTTTTTTTACAAAAGTACAAGTTTTTATTGCTGTAATTTTGATTTACAAAGATTTACATTTTAAAAAAGTCTTCGTCAACTTTTGAACGAAAAAAATTCTTCAAAAATTGACGAATTTTGGAGCAGCAAAAATAATTTTTTTTCTATAACCTCTATAACTTTTATAATATGCGCCTCATACGGCAACGCCTATGTGTATTTCTAACGTGACTTTGTCGACAATGTTCGGTTCCAGTGAAGACTACTCCAAAGCCCTGTTATGTTATTTTTATTAAATATATATTTTTTTAATATTATTAAATATTATATATTATATCTTTATATATTTTTATATTTTATGTATAATTTTTATATATTAAATATAAAAGTTTAATATTTTTATTTTTATTTCTGTACTTTTGTAATTTTTTTTTTACAAAAATACAAGTTCTTATTGTTGTTATTTTGTTATGATTTATGTAATGATGCAACTTGTTAATATGTAATTTATATACAATAGTTCAGTATTGTATACGATGATGCTGAACTATAAATAACCCTTCAGCTGCGAGCATATAAAGCTTATCACGTTGGCGAAAGATTTACATTTTAAAAAAATCTTCGTCAACTTTTGATCGAAAAAAATTCTTCAAAAATTGACGAATTTTGGAGTAGCAAAAATAATTTTTTTTCTATAACCTCTATAACTTTTATAATATGCGCCTAATACGGCAACGCCTATGTGTATGTCTAACGTGGCTTTGTCGACAATGTTCAGTTCTGTTCAGTTCTGTTCTATTCAGTTTATGTTATTTTTTATCAAATATGTTAAAAAATTAAATGTTTTTGCTTCCTCAGACAGGAAATTTTGTTATGGTAAAAAAATTTTTTTTCGAGATTTTAATGAAAACGTGTTCAGAATGTTCCAAAACATCGAAAAATCACATTTAGAAAAAATGTGTGTGTCTGTGAATGTGCTTGTGTGTGTGTGTGTGTGAATGTGTGTGTGTGTGCGCTAAAAATTCAAACTGCTATAACTCGAGACCGTCTCGACCGATCAAGCTGAAATTTGGCACACATCATGTGTAATCAATAGTCAACGTTTGGTCAAAATTTCATCAAAAAATGTTCAGTTGTTTATTTTTTTTGTACGCCATTTTTAATTTCTTCGAAAATGTCTGTGCGCACTCTAGCCCTCGCAATTTTTTTAGCTATCGGGCTAAAAAGTCGTACATAGATGGAATATGATCACCTGAAGATCCCATTAAAATTTCAAGAGAATCGATCGAAACGTTTAAATTTTATGTTATTTAGAATTTTTTGAATTTTATGAAAAATGAGTACTTTCTTTTAAATCCAATTTTCTACATTAAATATTCATTTATGATTAAATTAAGTGTCAGATTCGTGATCAGCGTTAAAAAATATATGGAGTACAGTCCCGTAGGGACGACTAACGAAAAAAGTTTGTCTGTCATTTTTATTGTCAATATTACAAAATGAGTCATTTTGCGTATTTTCAAACAGTGATTTTTTTGCTTCCTGATGGCATCGTAGACAAATCTAGAAATACACAAGATGATGGATATGCCGGAGTTAAAATAATTAGATAAAGCGATGTCATTTTAACTTTTCGAGTAAAAATTGAAAAATCGAAAAAAAAAATTGGAACACATAATTGTATGTATTAGTCTAAGGTCGGTGTATTTTTTTTAGGCTAAACCTGAGTCAGCCAGCAGTTTTGCCTAAAAGTTAAATACAATGTTGATGTTGGAAAAAAGTTGAAAATTGACATTTTCATATAGCTTGCTCATAAAAGCTGAAAATTGAAATTTTCATATCGCTTCCTCACAAAAGTTGCAAGTTGAAAATTGAAAGTTTAAATTTTTGTATCACTTTTCTCATAATGGTCCTTTATTCGGAAAGCTTCCTCTATGAGGAAGCCAAAAATATAGTACATGCTTCCTCATAGAAGGGGCTTTACGAATAAAGGACCATTATGAGAAAGTGATACAAGAAATGTAAACTTTCAACTTTCAACCTTTTATGAGGAAGCGATATGAAAATTTCAATTTTTTTTTTTGTTCTTAACAAACTGCGGCACAGCAGATACTTAAGGTAGTCCTTGCAAATAGTGTTCACTTCGCATAAGTTTCAGAGAAATGAGAGCAAATTCAAGCACTTCTGGATGATATAAAAATCTGAAAAAAAAAATCAAGCATACTAAAGGTGCTGAAAAGATTAATTTTGCATAATAATAATTCCAAAATGTTATTAACAAATTGATGAAAAATAAAATTGTTCACCGAATGTCTCAGAAACCTAACTTTTTTTTTTTGAATGACAATTATTTGTTCATTTTTTTGAATACGCATGAATTTTTTCAGATTTTTAAATTCACTTTGATTTTTTTTTTATATGGGCAAAACGTGCAAAAATACAGAAAATTCAGGGTGAATTTAAAAATCTGAAAAAAATTCATACCTATTCAGAAATATGAACGAACAATTTTCATTAAAAAAAAAAAAAGTTAGGTTTCCCGGATATTTGTTGAACAATTTTATTTTTCATCAATTTGTTAATGACATTTTAGAATTATTATTATGCAAAATTAATCCTTTCGGCATTTTTAATACACTTGATTTTTTTCAGAATTTTATACGATCGAGAAGTCGACTACAATCCCCTCTCATCTCTCTGAAACTTAAGTGAAGTGAACACTATTCGCAAAGACTACCTTAAATAAATACAATATGCGCCTAAACGGCAAGGTCGATATATGTTTCTATCATGACCGTAGTCTATAATGTCGTACTTCCATCAAAGACTACTCTAAAGGCCACTTATGCATTTTTTTATATATATTTTTTAATAAATTTTTTTTTGTTTTAATACTATCATTTTGTGATCTGTATAATTACAATGCATATATAATTTATATAATCATATCATTTGTATAGTTGCGCCGATCGATCGGTATGCTATTTGCGGTAACGAATGACCATTAAACTTTCAGCTGCGAGCGTGGCTTGCTATTTCAAAAAAATCTCATCGACAACTTTAATTAAAAAAAAAAACGATTATCGAAAAATTTAACAAAAAAAAAAAGTAATTTTTACTTTTGACTTCTTTGGTTCAAAAAAAGGTTTGAACTGAATTTCTGCAAAAGTCATCGTCATTAACGTGTTTTGTACGAAAAATTCGAAAATTGAATCTTCGAAAAATCTACATCTCTCGCATATATCTCGAAGACATTTCTTTCTTTTCAACGTCCGTCATTAAAAAAAAAAAAAAAATTGACAACAGTTTTTCAAAAGTACCATTTTTTTTCATACATCTCCTTTTATTTATATATATATATATTGAAACGAATACGTAGCTGACTTCGGCAGGACACACGATATTAGTTGGGTTTGACAATTGACAAACCTAACTATTATCGTGTGTCTTACCGAATTCAGCTACATGTTCCTTTCAATGTACATAAACAGACATATATGAAAAAATGGCACTTTTGAAAAAGTTGTAAATTTTTTTTTAAGACGGACGTTGAAAATAAATAAATAAATAAATAAATGTTTTCGAAATATATCTGAGAAATGTAGATTTTTTTAAAGATTCAATTTTCGAATTTACATGACGTAAAACAGTCTTGAACGGACTTTCAGAGAGTACAGACGACTGACAGTTCTTACTCGAGACACTTAGTCGGGATTATACCATTAATATCCGCCCCAAAACCTAATACGCGCATTATTTATTCCCACAGTCGTTATAATATATATATATATTATACATATATATATATATTATATATATTATATTATTTTTATTCATATATATATATATATATATATATATATATATATATATTAGGGTGTTTCGCAAAGAGGACATTTTTTTTTAAATGTTGGTCCCACCCTTTCAAAGAATAGAATTCGATTAAAAATTGAGCCTCGCTAAAAGCGGTTCCTAGCAAAAAAAATCCTAAGTGGTGCCGCATTCGACGTTTGTACGCAAAAAAAAATGCGGCACCTTTTAAACGTAATTGTCAACGACCACCTTTCGGGAGGTGTTTTTTTTTAGATGAAAATATATACTTTTGGAGGTTGGGAAGAATTTTTTTTCAACAAATTTACCCTACTGGACATTTATAGTTATCTGTATACGAATTAAAAAAAAAATCGAAATCTTTCGTATTTATAAAAAAAAAAAAAAAGACAAAAAGTTAACCTCCCACCTCGTAGAACTACATTTTTTCATCGATAAAAAAATCCAGCGAAAGGCAGTCAATTAAGTTTGAGAGGACAATTAAGTTTGAGAGGTGCCCGCATTTTTGGGTACAAACGTCGAATGCGACACCTCTCAGGATTTTTTTTCTAAGCACCGCCTTTAGCAAGCTTCAATTTGATATTGAAATCTGTAGTTTAAGAATATGGGAGAAAAATTTAAAAAAAAATGAATTTTTTCTGACACACCCTTATATATGTATATGTATATGTATATGTATATGTATATGTATATGTATATGTATATGTATATGTATATGTACATGTACATGTATATGTATATGTATATGTATATGTATATGTATATGTATATGTATATGTATATGTATATGTATATGTATATGTATATGTATATGTATATGTATATGTATATGTATATTTATATGTATATGTATATGTATATGTCACTTCTTTGAAACATGATCATTTGTTTTTGTTTTGATTTTTCGGCTGTTCAAAGGTCAAAAGGCGAGTGTCGTAATTCGTATGTTCGTGGCCGTCGAGAAAGTGCGTCGTCACGACGACACGATAGACGGGAGACATACACTGTGACGACGTGCGAAACACTCTCGTGATTTCTCTCTCACGTCGCTGCGAAAACCGATAACGCCAATTCTCTCGCTCTCGTGGCGGGGTCACGTGACTTTCACATGGCTTCGAGAGTAACACCCGTTACAGCGCCGCGCCGCACAAGACTTCGGCTCCCGGTAAGCCCCGTGAGATTTTCAGTGCCACTCAGTCCGCGAGTGGGGTAAGGTTCGTTCTGCGTCTGGCTGCGAGTTTGTCGCGCTCATCGTTCGCTGATACATTCAGAGAAGTTTCGAATAATCGTTGGGTAAGTTGAATCGGACAGATCGGATAAACGACAAGACGGAAGAACTATTATTTCTTAGACGATCGTTCGTGTTTTTGGTGGACGAGAGATGAAAGTTTGCCGACGCGTAGCCGGGCAGAGGCCGAGGGAGTAACGCTATTTTGCCCGTCTCAGTGCGCAATATCAATGGCGCATCGGAAAGCTTCACCGCCGCGACGCTAGATGACCCGCCGGCTGCGACGCACGTCGTTCGCCGATTCACGGCATCGACGGCCTGCCAAAGCGGTGCTGAACACTTGCGTACTGCGCGCGATATTCCGAAAATATTTTATCGGTAGTATTTCATTGGAGATATATTTTATCGAAGGTATTTCGATGGAAATATATTTTATCGAAAATATTTCACTGGATATATATTTTACCGAAAATATTTGACTGGAAATATATTTTATCGAAAATATTTGACTGGAAATATATTTTATCGAAAATATTTCGCTGGAAATATATTTTACCGAAAATATTTGACTGGAAATATATTTTACCGAATATATTTCACTGGAAATATATTTTATCGAAAATATTTCGCTGGAAATATATTTTACCGAAAATATTTCACTGGAAATATTTTGTCGAAAATATTTCGATGGAAATATATTTTATTGAAAATATTTCACTGGATATATATTTTACCGAAAATATTTGACTGGAAATATATTTTATCGAAAATATTTGACTGGAAATATATTTTATCGAAAATATTTCGCTGGAAATATATTTTACCGAAAATATTTGACTGGAAATATATTTTACCGAATATATTTCACTGGAAATATATTTTATCGAAAATATTTCGCTGGAAATATATTTTACCGAAAATATTTCACTGGAAATATTTTGTCGAAAATATTTCGCTGGAAATATATTTTATCGAAAATATTTAGCTGGAAATATATTTTACCGATTATTTTTTCAACCCCAATTTCGACCAATGAGAGCGCGGTATTTGACATCACGTGGTACAACTAGGTCTAAATTATATCGATAATTTTTCGAAAATTTTCCGGCTAGGTTGCTAGGCGATAAACATTAATTTTTCTGTCACTTGTAACCTATGCGAATGATTAAACGTCAAATTGCTATTCACGAGCATGGACATGAGTGAGCGAAGAAAGCGATTTGGTGATGAATCTCTAGAGAGCATCTCTAAAAAAATCAAACAGAATGTCCCGGCTAATACAGAGAAGAGCAAGAAGTCGATTTGGGCCCAATTTACTGGATTTTGTACAGAGAAAAAATATGTGAAATAAAATAAAACGAAATAAAACCTTGTCAGGAAAATGTTAAATACCACAATCTCATTGGTCGAAATTGAGGTTGAAAAAATAATCAGCCGAATACCCCTCAAGCTTAAAAATTAATCGGGTATTTCCCTCTTGTTTCCCTGCGTAGCATCGATCGAGATAAGTTTTGCTCAAAAATCCCTCGCGCTGCGCGCTCGGGATTTTTTTAAGCAAAACTTATCTCGCTCGTTGCTACGCAACGAAACAATCGGGAAATACCCGATAATTTTTAAGCTCTCGGGGTATTAGAACCGAAAATATTTGACTGGAAATATATTTTACCGAAAATATTTCACTGCATATATTTTACCGAAAATATTTCACTGCAAATATTTTACCGAAAATATTTCACTGCAAATATTTTACCGAAAATATTTCACTGGAGATATATTTTATCGAAAATATTTCGCTGGAAATATATTTTATCGAAAATATTTCACTGGAAATATATTTTACCGAATATATTTCACTGGAAATATTTTGCCGAAAATATTTCACTGGAAATATATTTTACCGAAAATATTTCACTGGTAATATATTTTACCGAAAATATTTCACTGGTAATATATTTTACCGAAAATATTTCACTGGAAATATATTTTACCGAAAGTATTTCACTGGAAATATATTTTACCGAAAATATTTCGCCAAAAGTATTTTACCGGAAATATTTCGCCAAAAGTATTTTACCGGAAATATTTCGCCAAAAGTATTTTACCGGAAATATTTCATCGGAAATATTTCACCGGAAATATTACGCTGAAAATATTTCTCTATAAATGATGCAGATATCCAGCAAATGCAGAAAATTCAGTGATATTTATAGAAAAAAAAAGTCGGACAATCACTGAAAGACGGCGGTTAAATTTTTCAGACAAATTGTCAAAGAAATTCGTAGAAACATTTCCGTCAGAGCCAATAAAGTCGATGATCATTATTCCAAGATAAAACTACCTCTCACCAAAAATAATCGGATTTATGAAATTTTTCCTCCATAAACATAAAATTTTTCAGGGTTGTCGCAATATCACCTTCACGAAAAAGCAAACAAAAACAAAACCAAGAATGCGCATTTTGAGATATACGATAATACCTGGTGGACTGCACCAAATTGTTCGAAATTTCGCAGGCACGTACAAGTTCCATTTTTTTTTTTTTTTTTTTTTTTCTCAGTACGATTACTCGTGTCCTATTAATACATTTCTCAATAACACTATAGATAATGTATCAATGGAAAGGCAGTCCAGAGCGATAACCCGCATGTTCATGTCGTTTGAATAATATATTTTATGAAACACGAGAATAATCGAATAGAGTAGAACTAACGATTGCTTTTTTTTTATTCCTGAAAATTCACAATTTTTTCAATAAAAGAGTCAACGTGTCTTGACTCTTTTATTGAAAGTGTCAACTTGTGTTGACTCTTTTAGTTAATTGAGAGAGGTGAAGAGTGTGTTGTGGATAAATTGATTGATATGTATTTTTTTATCTGTTTTTTTAGTCATGAGCGGAAATCAGGATTACAAAGCCGCCACGTCGGTTCACGACTTTGAGGCGACGTCGATAAAGGGCGATGTTGTACCGCTGTCAAAGTGAGCGAAATTATGGATTACTACACAGCAGCGAAGAAAAAACGACGGAAAAATAAATTCTCCTATTTTTCCATCAACTTCTCTGAACAAAAATGATCGTTTTTTTTTACTAAAATTAAAACGGATAGTTTCAAAACGCTCAAATAATTACAGGTCTTATGACCGTTTATATATATATATATATATATATATATATATATATATATATATATATATATATATATATAATCGTTCATGTGACCAACGTTCATTAATTTACCGGTAAATTATACCAGTTATTATTTTGCGCGGTAATGTTGTCGATTATTTTAGTAAATTACATTTTTGGGTAAAATTCAACCGAGCGGACTCGTAGTTATTATATGATCGGCAATATATCCGTATAGTTTATTGACTGTGCTATTTGAACGGTTATATACTCATTCGCTTTGTACAATCATTGTCCATTATCAATTTGAATAAAACCACTGATTTTTCTCGGACTAGCACAAACACTTTCAAATTCTCTGAAATTTGAAAAGATCTTCATGATAATTTTTTTTTAAATGATTAAAGATCTTTGCGTTTTTTAAAATTATTACAGGTACAAAGGACACGTTTGTTTGATCGTCAATGTAGCGTCCAAGTGCGGTCTCGCGCCGACGAATTACAAGGAGCTCAACGAGCTCTACGACAAATATGCCGAGACCAAAGGTAAAATATCAACGACAAATTAATAATCAATAAGTGAGAATTAAAAAAAAAAAAATTGTTTGTACACGTTCCAATGCAGAACTAGCGTGAACTGAGTTGGATCTGGTTTGAAGAGCTCCAACGTAGAAAGAAATGTATAACTGAATTTATAAAAAAAAAAAAAAAATGACTCAACTTACAAGAATTTATTGACGGACATATTTTTAAGCAGCTTTTTTAGAAGTCAAAATTGTAATTTAAATCCAGTCCCTACGTGGATTGCTCGTTTTGTTTCCCGAAGAAAAAAATGCGAGTACTCGTAAAGTATTTCGCTTCGTTTCATTTCTCAATGAGAAGAAAAGTTAATTTAATTTCTTTACTTATTTTTTCAATGCCAATTATTAAAGTAATTAAATTGTGTTATTGTTTTCTCGTTTGTAAATAATCAAATTTCTAAGTATCACAATACGAAATAATATGATAATAAATGTTGACTCGTAAATTCAGAGTGTCAGTTGAGTAAGGAGATGAGCTCGTCAAACGTCGAAATAAAATGATCAACTTGGCTTTTACAAAAATCGCTTAAAAATAAGTCCGTGCATTTATCGGCGTGATTGATATTTCCCAATATTTGAATGGCGCCAATTTTGTTTTGGGACAACAGAAGAATTGTCACCGATGTAGAATTGTTGTGTGCATCTGGCATGAATTTATTTTCGCTCCGAAACAGAAGGAACTCTGAAAAAAAAAAATCACTAGCGGTTTTGTTACCGACCGCGGTATTGAACTTCGTAATACGTCTCCTTTCATCGAGTCATTGACGAGCTAAACTAGCCATATTGGAAAATTGTATTTATAAGTCAACTATCAAGGGGAGTGCAAAGAAACCTTTCTTTCGCCAAATCATCAGTATATTATACAAATCCATTAATATTTTTTTTATTCTATGCCAACTTAGTTGATGATTTGGCGCATATGTTCCTGACGCAAACTGTTTCGAAATAAAAAAGTCAAAGATAAAAAAACATGCATGTTCGAGGCCTTCTCTAACATTGTATCGAGTATAAAATATATGTAGGTTTCGAAGCCGTGACAATCGATACTGAAGTGATTTTTTGTGAAAACAAAAAGAAAAAAAAAAAAAGATCGTCCAGCTCGTGTCAGAGCTGGGCGGTACTTAAGGTAGTCCTTGCGAATAGTGTTCACTTCACTTAAGTTTCAGAGAAATGAGAGGGAATTGTAGACACTTCGCGATGGTATAAAAATCTGAAAAAAAATCAAGTGTATTAAAGATGTCGAAAGGATTAATTTTGCATAATAATAATTCTAAAATGTTATTAGTAAATTGACGAAAAATAAAATTGTTCAACAAATCACCCGGAAACCTAACTTTTTTTTTTAATGAAAATTGTTCGTTCATGTTTCTGAATACGTATGAATTTTTTCAGATTTTTAAATTCACCTTGAATTTTCTGTTTTTCTACACGTTTTTCCCATATAAAAAAAAATTCAAAGTGAATTTAAAAATCTGAAAAAATTCATACGTATTAAAAAAAATGAACAAATAATTTTCATTAAAAAAAGTTAGGTTTCCGAGATATTTGGTGAACAATTTTATTTTTCATCAATTTGTTAATAACATTTTGGAATTATTATTATGCAAAATTAATGTTTTCAGCACCTTTAATATGCTTGATTTTTTTTCTGATTTTTATATCATCCAGAAGTGTTTGCAATTTGCTCTCATTTCTCTGAAACTTATGCGAAGTAAACACTATTCGCAAAGACTACCTTAAGGTACATTGTACTTATTTTGTACTTTACTTCCGAGACTTTAAGTACAGGTGTACTCCAAGTACTGCGATTTTTTCACGTACCCAAAGTACATATGTGCTTTAAATATACTGCACTTAAAGTTCTTTTTCATTAGTTCAATTACTCTCAATTGCGTGGAACGTGAAAATCAGAACTGGGCAAAGTATGTCCAGGTTATACGTAAGGTTAATTTAAGTAAGTGAAATATTTTTAGGTAGATTTCTCAATTATTTTGCTCCGTTCTGATATAGTATATCGCATGACTAAGACCTCAGGGTAGGGCGGTCCATAAATTGAAAATTTTTGAATTTTCCGGAGGCCACCCCGTATTATCGTGAGGTATAAAATAAAAATGCTATGTGCGAAGGGTCCCCAAAATTAATGCATTTTCAGAGGTCGCTACCGGATATTTAAAACATTTTAAACTTCGAAACATCTAAATTAAAAATTAAAATTCGATAATTCGAGAGTTCCTTGGATCCATTCCGCACTTCTAAAATATAACGTAAACGTAAAAGAATCTGCGGAATCCCTATGAAATCGAAGCATTTTTAAAGGTCGCTACCGAGGGTTAAAAAACCAAAGTTATCGACAAGTTCATAATCATCATTTTTTTTTTCCTTTCTTGATAACCAACTAAATATGATTTTTTGGTAGTACTTTATAAGTACTTACAGTGCATAGTATTTAAAGTACCGAGTCTTGACAATGTATAAAGTATATAGGTCTTTAAGTACTTGGTACTTTAAGTCTGTGCCCAGCTCTGATATATATATATATATTCGAGGTGTTCTTTAACTAGAAAAATTTTTCTTCCAAAAAATCTATGGGCGCTTCGATTTTCTTTTTTTAACGTCTGCCTAAAGTTCCAACGTTATGCCAGAATAAAAGTGTGCCAAAAAAGTATTTTTTCTTCGCACATCCACACGAAATTACTGAAAATTTTGCACGTATATATTAGAAAAAAATGAGGGTAAAGAATCATTTTAAAAAATCTTTACGAATTAGGCCCATTCATTATTTTCCGACTCGAAAATAAATCAAACATTTTTTTCATAAATTCTCAATTTTCAAACATTTCTTTTTCTCTCCGCAGGTCTAAGGATTCTGGCTTTCCCGTGCAACCAGTTCAACGGCCAGGAGCCCGGCACTCCCGAGGATATTTGCAACTTCGCCGATCGTCAGAAGAGCAAATTCGATCTTTTCGAAAAGATCGACGTGAACGGGGAGAACACGCATCCGCTGTGGAAGTATCTGAAGAAGGAACAGGGCGGAACTCTCGGAAGCTTCATAAAGTGGAATTTCACAAAGTTCATCGTCGACAAGGACGGCAAGGTCGTCGAGCGTCACGGACCCAACGTCGACCCCAGCAAACTCGAAGCTCATCTCGAGAAGTACTTTTGAGGTCGAAACGACGATCATCCCGAACGCGCGCTTGTAACGACATAATAATATATTTGCATTACCCAAATTATGCATCACATTGTAACAACACATATCGCGTATCAAAGTAATACCAAATAAGTTTTCCTGTATGAGTTAGTATGACGGATATATATTTTTTTTTTACCGTTTTCTTTCAAAGAAGCATTTCCCGAGAAGAATTTCCACCTCATGATTTATGTGCTTAGTTTTAAAAAATCACGAGTTGTGCGTTAGTGGCAAATATTCTTCCTATCTCGAACAATGTTAGGAAATTTGATGCACTTTTTTTTTTTCTTCAAAGAAGCATTTTCTGAGAATTTCTACCTTATTGATGTGCTCAGTTAAAAAAATATCACCAGTTGTAATTTAGTGGGAAATATTCTTCCTATCTCGAACAATGTCATTACGAAATTTGATGCTCTTTTTTTTCAAAGAAGCATTTCCCGAGAATCTCTACCTTATTGATTTTGTGCTCAGATTATTGATTGATGTGCTCAGTTAAAAAAAAAATCATCAGTTGTACCTCAGTCGCAAATATTCTTCCTATCCCGAACAATGTTGTTACGAAATTTGATGCACTTGATAGTTATTCACACGCACATGCTCGTCGGGATTCTGTACTCTTGTTAAATACACCTACAATGAACCGATTGAGTCAACGCCAGTTTATTGTACTTGATATTGCTATTACCATCCGCCAACACCGCCCACACGCGTCGAGCCTTCCCCGATCCGGTAGGAGACGAATTCCTGAAATAATATCGTGACGGTTCGACGCCTACGGAGCGAGATGACTAAGTCCTAAGATACGATAAGGTACGAAAGCGTAGTGTGTAATAAAATATTTGACGGAGAAACCGGAAGTGCGTATCAGGAGAGATAAGAGATCGGCGACTGGACGAGAACCCGTGACGGAAATCCTAATGCCGCTTCCGAGGTATCGCATAGAGACATAATGAAATACCGAGGGCGAGAATCCGACGAGGCAATTGATGCATCAATCTTTATTTCGCGGGGGCGATATTAAATGTACAATCACTAGAACAACGCGAGGCCCTGCTTTAAGCATTAACGTTGGATCTGTAAGTGCGCTGTTAAATTCTCGGGTGTCGGGCGTTTAGTTTTCGAAACAACCTTTACTGTGGAAACGATCGTATTGTCTGCAATGGTGTGGATTCGTTAAGATGATGAGAAACCTCCGATCCTGCGAGCTCGTTCTGTGACAAAAACTCTAATTTATTGTGTTGGGGGCGCTGAACTCTTACAAGGAAAACCAGACTATTATCGGCTACTAAACTGTGAACGATGAAAAACGATATGAAGTTACCCTTCGGCGAAATGTATTACAGTTTTTGTTACCGACTGCTCTGTTTTACATCGCCTTGACACTTTGAAAATTTGTTTGTTACTTATGATTTCATGAAATTTGCAAATTTGAATACCTAGGAAAATTCATAAGATTCATAAGATTCATAAGATTCATAAGATTCATAAGATTCATAAGATTCATAAGATTCATAAGATTCATAAGATTCATAAGATTCATAAGATTCATAAGATTCATAAGATTCATAAGATTCATAAGATTCATAAGATTCATAAGATTCATAAGATTCATAAGATTCATAAGATTCATAAGATTCATAAGATTCATAAGATTCATAAGATTCATAAGATTCATAAGATTCATAAGATTCATAAGATTCATAAGATTCATAAGATTCATAAGATTCATAAGATTCATAAGATTCATAAGATTCATAAGATTCATAAGATTCATAAGGTTCATAAGATTCATAAGATTCATAAGGTTCATAAGGTTCATAAGGTTCATAAGATTCATAAGATTCATAAAATTCATAAACGGCAGACTGGAAAACAATGAGAAAAATGTGTAGATTTAATTTATAGCCTGTCTTTTCATTCGTATGGGCAAAAATTTGAGTATCAATTTTGGTCCTGAATTTACACTCAACGAAGTCAATCAACAGTATAATCTCCAGATCTTATCCAGATCCAGATTCTTTAGGCATCTCGTTAAAAACGTGTATAGAGATAGAATATTATCGTCCAATGATCCGTATTACATTTTGCGATGAAACGCCGTTTAAATTTTATCATTTTTAATTTTTTGAATTTCATGAAAAATTAGATTGTGCTTTATACTCAATTTTCCGTATTAAATATTTATCTATGAATAAAATGAATGGCAGATTTATGATCAGCGTGAAAAAATGCATTAAATATTGTCCGAGAACGACGACTAACGAAAGAAGTTTATCGGGCACTTTTATAGCCAATATAGCAAAAATGAGTTTTTTCCGTATTTTCACACAACGATATCTTTGCTTCCCGACGGCATCGCGAAAAAACCCAGGTGACTATCATGTTCCGCGGCAAGAAATACACAAGATAATAGATATGACGGTGTTGAAAAAGCTAGGTAAAGTGGTAGCATTTAGATGTTTTTAAGCAAAAAAATCAAGAAATTAATAGAAAATTTCATACAATTTTTCGCGCCGAACCTAAACAGGACAGGCGTTTTACCTAAAAGTCAAGCAAGACGTTGCACTGAGAGAAAAATCTAGTAAAAATGACCAATCATCTAAGAAAAATTATTATTATAGCGATATTAACTATAGCGAAAAATTACCTTAGCCTATAGTTGTACGGCGCCAGGGCGCCACCTATTGTAGAAAGTCCAAGAATTTTTACCATAATATCTAAGAAAAATTCTTATAAATCCGGTACTTCCTACCATAGGTGGCGCCTTAACGATCTAATACTATGTGCTATGGTAATTTTTCCTAGATGATTGGTCATTTTTACTAGATTCTTCTCTCAGTGTGACCTTGAAAAAGTTGAAAATTGAAATTTTCACATCGCTTCCGCATAATATCCTATTATTCGCCAAGATTATGAAATTTTGAAATTTTGAAATTTTGAAATTTTGAAATTTTGAAATTTTGAAATTTTGAAATTTTGAAATTTTGAAATTTTGAAATTTTGAAATTTTGAAATTTTGAAATTTTGAAATTTTGAAATTTTGAAATTTTGAAATTTTGAAATTTTGAAATTTTGAAATTTTGAAATTTTGAAATTTTGAAATTTTGAAATTTTGAAATTTTGAAATTTTGAAATTTTGAAATTTTGAAATTTTGAAATTTTGAAATTTTGAAATTTTGAAATTTTGAAATTTTGAAATTTTGAAATTTTGAAATTTTGAAATTTTGAAATTTTTAGAAGGGGTTTCCATGATTTTTTTTGGATTTTTAAAGGACACCTTTCAGGATTTACGTTTTTTGTAATATCAGTATATCAGAAAATATTGATCACTCAAAAAATTCGTAGAAACATTAATTAAAAAAAAAATTAATGAACTTTTGAATGATGATAGAGTTATAATGTTCCCGATACCGAAAAGTTCATGTTTCGTGAAAAAAAAAATTAAAATAATTTTTTTCTATAAAAACAAACCTTTGATTCTGGTCCCAATTTTACAGAATATTTGGCATTGTATAAAGATTCTAAGAAAAAAAATCCCAAAGTGGTACCTGCGATTCTTACGTACCAAAAACAAATAAAAAATTTAATTCATATAGCAGAGGGCAAACGAGGGAAACACATTCAATAATCTTTATTAAAAGAGCCTCTATTTTACAACATGTTTCCCAACGACGTGAATCAATTTTACCGTCTACGGGCAAACGTTTTTTTTTTTCTACTAAAAACACACCTTCGATTCTCGTATCAATTTTACAGGGTATTTAGCATTGTATGAAGATTTCATGATAATTCATGTAGATGAATTGTAGAACATGTAGAATTCCAATTCATATATGATAATTCATGTAGTATTATACGAATCTAAACGAATAAAATTTTTTATTTCTTTATTTTTTTTTAGTACGCAAGAATTGCCGGTACCACTTTGAATTTTTTTTTTTTTTTAGAATCTTCATACAATGCTAAATACCCTGTAAAATTGGTACCAGAATCGAAGGTGTGTTTTTAGTAAGAAAAAAAAAAAAAAACGTAAGTCCTGAAGGGTGCACTTTAAAAATCTAAAAAAAAAATCACAGAAGCCCCTCTCAAGTAGAAGAACTACAAACGGCCAAATAAAAAAAAAAAAAAAACCTGAGAGCTCGACCGAAAAAAGTGTCCCGGTTGATAAAGAATGCCTCACAGAGGCGATCTGCACAGTAAAAAAGATTTCTGCATTTAACAAACCTTTTTTGTCCACAAACGCCCACAATTATTTTGTTGCTGATATTACAAAAAGTATTCGTAAAATTGACACACATTTTTGTGAAATGGACAAGATACATACATACATATATATATATATATATATATATATATATATATATATATATATATATATATATATATATATATTGTAAATTTAACAAGAAAATAATTGTGGAAGTTTGTGAACAAGATACGTTGGTGCAATTTTTTACTATGCGCGAAAGGTAGATCGACCGACGCAACAAACTGGCGGCACTTAATATTTTGCCATATTGGGAGAGTTCCCTATCTGGCCATTTCCCACAGAATCGGCCGAATTGGCTTGGTGTAAATCCGTTCACACACTCTTCGTCTCCCTGTGTCAGTGGACTATCGCGATTGTCTTCACACCACGGTCTAGCGCCGTATGGACGAGCATCGATGTGTAACGTCGCGATAAGCGTGCACGCCCTCGTTGCCGTGTCTGCAAAGTGGATCGCGCTCTACTCAGGGCCGATCTAAATAAAATTGCAAAGCGCGTACAGCGTTGAGAGCGACGATTACTCTATGGAATAAAATCATCGGGAGACGCGAAGGAGTATTTTCGTAGAATTTTTCGTTCTTTCGAAGTGATCCAAGAAAATCCGATGACACTCGTACGAGACACTCTTCATCAACTCAGCTACTTGCTTTTGACTTGATCGTCGCGGATCCGATCGATAATTGACCAAATTGCAGTAGTCAGAAGTAGTTTCTGTGATTTCTTTCAGATTTTTTAAATTCACTCGTTTGTGATTTTTTTTTTTTTTTTTAATTGTATCTCTTTGATGAAATGTCGGAGCAAGATGGTTTTGTTTTTTCTTTTCATAAACGATTTGATGCAATATATATGTGTTATATTTTCATTTTTATGGGAAACTGTATCTTCAGCAAAAAGAGGAATTTATAATTGTTTTTTTTGTCTAATGTGACACCTTTAATACCACTGTACATTTTTGTGGGATGTTCGTGAATGCGTTAAGAAAATGCAAAAAAAATTGGCGTCGTTGGAACTGGATGTTGTTATCAAGTGAAAAAATATTTTATCTGTATGCTAAATATTTTTGTTTTTACATGCATGTGTAACATTTTTATTGACCGATCTTCCGTCGGGCAATAAAAACAGATCCACAAATTTCCAGATCCACAAATCTCCAGATCCACAAGTCTCCAGATCCACAAATCTCCAGATCCACAAATCTCCAGATCCACAAGTCTCCAGATCCACAAGTCTCCAGATCCACAAGTCTCCAGATCCACAAATCTCCAGATCCACAAATCTCCGGATCTACAAATCTCCGGATCTACAAATCTCCGGATCTACAAATTTCCGGATCTACAAATTTCCGGATCTACAAATCTCCGAATCTACAAATTTCCGGATCTACAAATTCGTAGATCCGCATATCCGCAGATCCACAGATCCACAGATCCACCGATCCACCGATCCTCCGATCCACCGATCCACCGATCCACCGATCCACCGATCCACCGATCCACCGATCCACCGATCCACCGATCCACCGATCCACCGATCCACCGATCCACCGATCCACCGATCCACCGATCCACCGATCCACCGATCCACCGATCCACCGATCCACCGATCCACCGATCCACCGATCCACCGATCCACCGATCCACCGATCCACCGATCCACCGATCCACCGATCCACCGATCCACCGATCCACCGATCCACCGATCCACCGATCCACCGATCCACCGATCCACCGATCCACCGATCCACCGATCCACCGATCCACCGATCCACCGATCCACCGATCCACCGATCCACCGATCCACCGATCCACCGATCCACCGATCCACCGATCCACCGATCCACCGATCCACCGATCCACCGATCCACCGATCCACCGATCCACCGATCCACCGATCCACCGATCCACCGATCCACCGATCCACCGATCCACCGATCCACCGATCCACCGATCCACCGATCCACCGATCCACCGATCCACCGATCCACCGATCCACCGATCCACCGATCCACCGATCCACCGATCCACCGATCCACCGATCCACCGATCCACCGATCCACCGATCCACCGATCCACCGATCCACCGATCCACCGATCCACCGATCCACCGATCCACCGATCCACCGATCCACCGATCCACCGATCCACCGATCCACCGATCCACCGATCCACCGATCCACCGATCCACCGATCCACCGATCCACCGATCCACCGATCCACCGATCCACCGATCCACCGATCCACCGATCCACCGATCCACCGATCCACCGATCCACCGATCCACCGATCCACCGATCCACCGATCCACCGATCCACCGATCCACCGATCCACCGATCCACCGATCCACCGATCCACCGATCCACCGATCCACCGATCCACCGATCCACCGATCCACCGATCCACCGATCCACCGATCCACCGATCCACCGATCCACCGATCCACCGATCCACCGATCCACCGATCCACCGATCCACCGATCCACCGATCCACCGATCCACCGATCCACCGATCCACCGATCCACCGATCCACCGATCCACCGATCCACCGATCCACCGATCCACCGATCCACCGATCCACCGATCCACCGATCCACCGATCCACCGATCCACCGATCCACCGATCCACCGATCCACCGATCCACCGATCCACCGATCCACCGATCCACCGATCCACCGATCCACCGATCCACCGATCCACCGATCCACCGATCCACCGATCCACCGATCCACCGATCCACCGATCCACCGATCCACCGATCCACCGATCCACCGATCCACCGATCCACCGATCCACCGATCCACCGATCCACCGATCCACCGATCCACCGATCCACCGATCCACCGATCCACCGATCCACCGATCCACCGATCCACCGATCCACCGATCCACCGATCCACCGATCCACCGATCCACCGATCCACCGATCCACCGATCCACCGATCCACCGATCCACCGATCCACCGATCCACCGATCCACCGATCCACCGATCCACCGATCCACCGATCCACCGATCCACCGATCCACCGATCCACCGATCCACCGATCCACCGATCCACCGATCCACCGATCCACCGATCCACCGATCCACCGATCCACCGATCCACCGATCCACCGATCCACCGATCCACCGATCCACCGATCCACCGATCCACCGATCCACCGATCCACCGATCCACCGATCCACCGATCCACCGATCCACCGATCCACCGATCCACCGATCCACCGATCCACCGATCCACCGATCCACCGATCCACCGATCCACCGATCCACCGATCCACCGATCCACCGATCCACCGATCCACCGATCCACCGATCCACCGATCCACCGATCCACCGATCCACCGATCCACCGATCCACCGATCCACCGATCCACCGATCCACCGATCCACCGATCCACCGATCCACCGATCCACCGATCCACCGATCCACCGATCCACCGATCCACCGATCCACCGATCCACCGATCCACCGATCCACCGATCCACCGATCCACCGATCCACCGATCCACCGATCCACCGATCCACCGATCCACCGATCCACCGATCCACCGATCCACCGATCCACCGATCCACCGATCCACCGATCCACCGATCCACCGATCCACCGATCCACCGATCCACCGATCCACCGATCCACCGATCCACCGATCCACCGATCCACCGATCCACCGATCCACCGATCCACCGATCCACCGATCCACCGATCCACCGATCCACCGATCCACCGATCCACCGATCCACCGATCCACCGATCCACCGATCCACCGATCCACCGATCCACCGATCCACCGATCCACCGATCCACCGATCCACCGATCCACCGATCCACCGATCCACCGATCCACCGATCCACCGATCCACCGATCCACCGATCCACCGATCCACCGATCCACCGATCCACCGATCCACCGATCCACCGATCCACCGATCCACCGATCCACCGATCCACCGATCCACCGATCCACCGATCCACCGATCCACCGATCCACCGATCCACCGATCCACCGATCCACCGATCCACCGATCCACAGATCCACAGATCCACAGATCCACAGATCCACAGATCCACAGATCCACAGATCTACAAATCTGTTGATACACAGATTTACTGATCCACAGATTTACAAGTTTAAAAATTTCCGGCATAAATGTAGTCCATTGTTTAACTATTTATCACGATTTTATAAGTATGTATTGAATTTTATTTCGTCACGAAAGAAGCTTTGGCTTTTTTTTTCTCGCTCCGTTAAGTCACCTATTCCTGCAGACGCATCAAAAGCATCCAGGACCTTTCCCAGACCTTTCCCTGACCATTTTTTAAATTCACCGACATTTGCAGGTTTTCCGGCTCATCTCTCAACGATCGCCTCCACCTTCATCCACAACGTGTGACCATGCTCTCGCGTTAGTACCGAACACATAGAACGCCACAAAAAAAAAAAAAAAAAAAAAAAAAAAAAAAAAAAAAAAAAAAAAAAAAAAAAAAAAAAAAAAAAAAAAAAAAAAAAAGTAACGTTCCCGCTTCGATAAGTGGGTCTGTTTCCATCGGGCTCCGGAAACGCGTATTTTTAGCCCAGGTACCATCGACGATGATGCGACGGAGAATCGGTGTTCCGGAGATGAGTGTTTTTTTTTCCGCCCAGGAGGGAGCATGGAAACCGGCGAGAAACGTCCGAGTCCAGACCGAAACTTAACGAGTGTTGCGTATATATAGATGTCGTTGATGCCCGCGCGGAGATACGTAAGAGATACCGTGGCTATAATTAGTCGTCCTCGGTTGCCGGCTGATCCGAGCGCTCATGCCCGCCTCCATTCATAGAATGTCAGCAGCATTGGCACACGCACGCACGAGACCAACACCTCTATCGCCGTTGGTAACCGCGCGTCTACGTAGGTACCATACGTAAACAACGACGCCTGTTATTCGTTCTGTTAACCGCGCCAGCATCTCGCGACTCTGCTGATCTCGTCCGATGATTCAGTCCTTGCATACTCTAGCGTGCAAAGGATATTAAAGAAAATGATATATATATATATATATCTCTATAATATAAAAAGATTTCGCCGCCGCCGCCGTCGCCGCCGTGTCAAGAATTGGGGGGGTCTACAGTAGGGTTAAGGGGGTCTACAATAGCGTTACGGGGGTTTACAATAGCGTTACGGGGGTCTACAATAGGGTTAAGGGGTCTACAATAGCCTTAAGGGGGGGTCTACAATGGGATTAAGGGGTCTACAATAGGGTTAAAGGGTCTACAATAGGGTTAAGGGGGTCTGCAATAGAGTTAAAAGCGTCGGAGGGCAGAGGTCGAGGTGTTTCCAGGGGGATTCCGAAGGAGGGGGGATGGGGTCAGGGGGGCGTTGTGGTAATTGTGGTTGATACATAGAATAGTGGTGTGGAAACGATAAACCTTATAATAATAGGGTTATTATAATAACATTATTATTATATGGGTATACGTTTTTAGAGTATTTAGAATAATAAGGGTTTGCGCGCAGGAGTTGCGAGCGCGCGAGCGCGAGCCCAGGGCCCCCCTAGTATATATATATATATATATATGTCGACAAAAATTTGGAATATCAGGAGAAAATAAGTTTTTTTTTAAATTAATAACTACTCACGCTACTTCAACTACTTAGTACTTCGAGTACTTTTCGGTAGTTTGGCCAGCTCTGAATCACACTCTTTTGTAATGGGCTGGATTCGGAATAAATTTCGGAGAGAAATTAAATATATTCTCTGTAAAGCCACTTCCGGTTTCACAATCTCAATATTAAATCGAACGTGTCGTCATATGAGAGAACCTCACTTCCGGTTTAAAAATCTCAATATTGAACAGGAAGTGAAGTCACACCGGAAAACGTCACTTCCGGTTTGAAAATTTCAGTTTTTGACCGGAAGTGATATCGTTATTGGCAAAAAAATTCTAAAAAAAAAAATTCTATTCAACGTTCAAAGACAAACTGGGCTACGATTTCGATTAAAACAACTTGCCGTTAATCTTCTATCGACCGCCGTGTGAATATCCTCGTCCGTGGAGCACAGAACGACTCGCCCCTTTGAGGCGATGCGAACCATTGTTTGGGGTGATAGGACCATCTTTGGGGCGATGTGAACCATCATTGGGGTGGTAATACCATCTTTGGGGCGATGTGAACCATCGGTGGAGTGGCAGGACCATCTTTTGGACGATGTGAACCATAGTTTGGAGAGGTAGGATGATCTTTGGGGCGATGTGAACCATCGTAGGGGTATGTAAGATGGCCCATCTTTGAGGTAGCATGGACCACTTTCGGGACAATGTGGATCATCTTGGGGATGAAATGAGCCACCTCTGGGGCTATGTCGACCACCCCTATGGTTTGAGATGGATCACTCCGGAGTTTAGCCAGATCACTCCTGGGTTGAGATGATCCACCCCGGGGTGAAGATGGATAACTCCGGAGTTGAGCTAGACGACTCACGGGTTGAGATGATCCACCCCGGGGTTAAGATGGACCACACCTGGGTTAATATGAACCACCCATGGATTGTGATGAAACACACCTGAAGTGACATAGACCTCCACTAGGGTGATATAGATGATCTCCGAGGTGATACGGATAACCTATGGGATTATGTGGACTATACCACACGTGAACGATCTCTGGGGTGATGTGGACTATATCACCCCTAGATTCAGACGGACCTCTCTTGGGACAAGATGAAAGACAACATTAGTTTGAGATTAGCCAACACTGGGTTGAGACGAACCATTTGTGGATTGAGATGAACCATCTCTGGGGCGACTGGGATCTCCCTTAGGATGGCATGGACCTCCCTTGGGCCCACAAAAGCCTTCTCTGGACCACGCGTGTAGTAAAATGGACCAACTTGGGCTGAGATGGACCAACCTCAGGATAACATCGACCACCCTGCTATGAGATGGCTAAGCTCTGGGGTAGAATGAATCACTCCTCGGGTAAGGGAATTTTACTCCACGATTTCAGGCCTCTCCCAACAATTGAGCGTTCTCTCAACACATAATTGCTTTAAACCAGATTTTGACAAGTGCCCTAAGTACTTGAGTACGTATTGAAGCATCAAAAGTACGTAACGTACTGAGCGATGTATAATTCTTGAGTACTGGTACTTTGAGTACTGGTTGAACTTGAGCAATTAAACTGCCTCAGTTCTGAGTACATGGCACTGACCCAGCACCCCAGCACTTGATACTTCAATACGTACTTCAAGTACTTGGTGTATCTGCCCAGCCCTTCTTTAAGCAAAGGTAATAACCAACAGAATCGGAACGGGGAATTCAGTTAAGACAATGTTGGCCGTTTCGACAAAAATAGGATATGATGAAAACAGGTTCGCAGAACACAGTTCTGAGTTCGCAGTGATATGTATAACTCTCGTTAATAATTCATCTAAAAGAGAGCGAAAGCCCCGAACCCGGTCGCAAGGCATCAATGGTAGAAAAGCCAAGACGCCGTTCGCCAGATTGTCTTAGTTTTTCTTTTCCAATTAAAAAGAGCAGAGAAAAGGAGGTAAAAAACCAGACGAGCAGCAGCGCAGCCTCGCAATATATGCAGCGGTGAAGCTGAGAGATGCTTTATGGTCCGGTGTACTTGGATCTGTTCAACCTACCCCGTGACTCGACCTGGTTGCTTTAATACTTTTTCCCCCTTTAGCAACCTCGGCGACTGTGTGGCGCACCGTCGACCTCGCCTATTTTTCTCATTAACGTGAAAGCCCGACATCGCTATGCTTTTTCGGGATACGATGACATCTTTGTTGTTGTCGCATGACCCAACCTCATACAAGCTCTGTCCAATAATAAGAAATGCAAACCCGCTAGAAAATGACATCGACACTCATAGATCATTACCCAGCCTAGACAGGGGAAAGCGGGGCAAAACGGGCTCACGTGCTCCGTTAAAAAAACCTTGGTAAGGATGGTCCATTTCGCCCCGATGTTCCCGTTTATCCTGCTCTCTCGTGGGGCAAAACACTGAATCATTAAAACATATCGGGCTCAAAGTTTCGCTCGAAAATTCGTGCGAGTTGGAGGATTCTTGTCTATCTGTATGTGTAAGAATCTAATGACATTTCGAATTAATCAGAAACACTTACTGAAGTGATTTTTTAAATGAACTAGAATTGAATAGCCTTAGAATTGAAATTTGCCCTTGGACTCCTAATAATTTTCATTTGCTCAACAACGTTGTCTGTGTGAGGAAGCAAAATACATCGGAGTTTTGTCACCATAATGTGTATACATGATCGTTAATTTGCAGACGGATTGGCTTCCTTCGTGGCATTGACTCAGCCGCTTATGGGCCGGCTCCGCTCTCAGCCGATGGAACGTAGGCTGTAAATGTGCGACACGTGATGGATCGGAGGATGGACGAGACTCGAGCGAGTGAGTCTTTCGAGAGAACGAACGCGCTTCGACTAGCTTTTAATTCGCCTCAATCGTGACGTTGCGTCCCCTTCCTTCCGCTATAGCTGCGGGCACGTCCGGATATGAGTCTCTAACTGGTTGTCATCGTCATCATAGTCGGTGCCTGCCCGCCTACACGGACTCCGCTTTTTTTGCAAAATAATTTTGGCCTACACGTAACAACAGAAAACTTCTGGCAACTGAAACACTAATGATGTTGTTTGCAAATTTTAAATGCGTGCCCATTGTTCATCTATGAGATGCTGAGTGTGCTGAATTGCCCGCATGCACAAAAGCTCACGGGCATGAGATTCGAGACATAGGAACTAGAGGTGAGAGGCGTATTTTTACGACGGGGTACTTCAATACGTACTTTAATACGCGTTTGGATATGTACTCCATTACCCACTTGGATATGTACTTCAATACGCTCGTCGACATGTGCTTCAATACACACGTCGCCATGTGCTTCAATACACACGTCGACATGTATTTCAATACGCACTTCGATATGTCCTCCAATACGCACTTCGATATGTAGTTCAAAATATGATTCAATAATGCTCCAATGCGTACTTCAATACGCCCTTGGATATGTACTGCAATACGCACGTCGATATGTACCCCAATACGCACTTCGATGTGTATTCTAGTATACGCTTCGATATCTTCTTCAATACGCACTTCGATATGTCCTCCAATACGCACTTCGATATGTAGTTCAAAATATGTTTCAATAATGCTCCAATGCGTACTTCAATACGCCCTTGGATATGTACTGCAATACGCACGTCGATATGTACCCCAATACGCACTTCGATGTGTATTCTAGTATGCGCTTCGATATCTTCATCAATAGGCACTTCGATATGTACTTCAATAGGCACTTCCATATGTACTTCAGTAGGCACTTCGATATGTAGTTCAAAATATGATTCAATAATGCTCCAATGCGTACTTCAATACGCCCTTGGATATGTACTGTAATACGCACGTCGATATGTACCCCAATACGCACTTTGATGTGTATTCTAGTACGCGCTTCGATATCTTCTTCAATAGGCACTTCGATATGTACTTCAATAGGCACTTCCATATGTACTTCAGTAGGCAGTTCGATATGTAGTTCATAATATGATTCAATAATGCTCCAATGCGTACTTCAATACGCCCTTGGATATGTACTCCAATACGCACGTCGATATGTACCCCAATGAGCACTTTGATGTGTATTCTAGTACGCGCTTCGATATCTTCTTCAATAGGCACTTCGATATGTACTTCAATAGGCACTTCCATATGTACTTCAATAGGCACTTCGACATGTACTTCAAAATATAATTCAATAATACTCTAATGCGTACTTCGATAGTGCTTCGACAGTACTTGAAGTATATGGCCCAGCTAAATGATAACTCCAACTCAAAACACATATTCTATGATTACATTTGTGTGCACACACAAACATTGTGTTCTTGGCAAGAGCGATATCCGCTACAACGCCAAAAGTATTGTCACGAAGATTTCGTGCAGTCGTATGAGAACAAGACCTGAGATTGAAGATCACTTCATGCAGTCTGCAGTCTTCGTCTGTCTGGACGTAACTCTTTAACCTATCCGGAGACGAGAAGTGTATCTTAGCCCTTTTACTTTCCTGCGCTCACTCTTGAATGAAACCTTGACGGGTAATAGGTGCGCCAATGTATGCACCCACAGCAAGTCGACGCATCACGCCCTTTCAAAGCTTTCATATACAGGACTCCATTGAAGTTCAACAACGTCATAGCAGTCGTCGTCAAGAGTCGAAAGAAGAATCGCGATCTTGCATCTTCTCTAGGTATATTTTCCGTTTGCTCCTTCGTCGTGAATTATTTATATTCATACTCAGAGCTCCAGTGGGCGTCCGTTCGTTTGTTTAGATAGCACGCGAATATGGTGAACGTTGACTCGGAAACTCAGCATAATTTTTAGAAATAGTTAACGGTTGCGGTTGCAAATCAAAAACGAGAATGATTTCACAATTAACACGTTAAACTCACATGACACCCTTTATTATTCGATGAAGACAGTTTAACTTCCGCAAAACCTTTTAAGACCATTCAGATTAAGTCTTGCACGGATGTTGTCAAAGGGCAGAAAAAAAAATCGTGGTAGGCAATTGTTTAGTAGGCAAATTAATTCCTTTAAAATACATATAAAGTCGACTGGTTAATTCGACTCAACACCGGGAAAATATGGATACCCGTTAGTCTTCGTGATGCACGATAATAAGTAACAACAAGCTTCCAAAAGCGTTGTGACTGGAGCCAGCACTGGACGAAGAGGTTTGACCTTATTTTTGCCCACTCACCACGACCTCACCGTCAACACGACGAGCGAAAGATCATAGCCGCGCCCCAGCAACCCACGAGCATCCATCCAATAGATCAACGTCATGTGAAACGAGAGACCCGGTGTCTGTCTCACTCCATTGCGAGCGCCAATAACGGTATCTCTTTCGCCCTCGTACCGCGGTCACGTGACTTTCACCCCCTCTTAACACCACTGAGGGTCAATCATAGACCACATCAACGCATCAATTAGCAATGTGCGAATATTCAAAAAAATTTGAATAATTCATCATGAATTTAATACGAGTAATTCATATTTGAATATTCAATATATTCGAGTAATTAAGAATATTCGAACGATTTCAATAGTCCAAATATTCAAATTAGATTAACGAATTGCTTCGTTAGAAATATTACTTTGAGAGCGGAGCTCGACAGCATTTCAAATATGAGGGTTTCTTTATCAACTTGGCCACTTTTTTTCGGTCGACCTCTCAGATGTTTTTTAAAATTCGCCAGCTTGTAGTACTACTTGAGAGATGCTTCTGTGATTTTTTTTTTTAGATTTTTAAAGTGCACCCTTAAGGATTTATGTTTTTTTTTTAAATATCAGTATATCTCAGAAAATATTGATCACTCAAAAAATTCGTAGGAACATTAATATTTTTATTTTTCATCAACTTTCGAATGACGATTCATAATTTTCCCGATACGGGAAGGTCCATTTTTCGTTTAAAAAAAAAGTAAAAATAATTTTTTTTCTGCTAAAAGCACACCTTCGATTCTGGTTCCAATTTTACACGATATTTAGCATTGTACAAAGATTCTAAAAAAAAAAAATTCCCAAAGTGGTACCTACGATTCTTACGTGCTAAAAAAATAAAGAAATATAAAATTTAATTCATATGGATTCGTACAAATTCGCCTATTATTTAGATAACTGAAAGGGATTTGCCCGCAGTCGGTAAATTTGTTACAAATCATTGGGAAACTTTTTTTTTAAGTAGAAGTTCTTTTTTTAGAGGTTTTCTTTTTTAATTTTTAATTTGTTTATTTTTTTGAGTACATAAGAACCGCAGGTACCACTTTGGGATTTTTTTTTTCAGAATCTTCATGCAATGCCGAATTTCCTGTAAAATTGGGACCAGAATCGAAAGTGTGTTTTTAGTAGAAAAAAATTGTTTTAATTTTTTTTTTTTTTTCACGTAACGTGGACTTTCCCGTATCGGGAAAATTATCACTCTAACATCATTCGAAAGTTGATGAAGAATAAGAAAAGTTAATGTTCCTACGAATTTTTTGAGTGACCAATATTTTCTGAGATATACTGATATTTAAAAAAAAAAAAAACGTAAATCCTGAAGGGTGCACTTTAAAAATCTAAAAAAAAATCACAAAAGCATCTCTCAAGTAGTACCACAAACTGGCAAATTTTAAAAAACATCTGAGAGGTCGACCGAAAAAAGTGGCCCAGTTGATAAAGAATGCCTCATATATATCGTGTAATGTATTTTGTATTTTTAGTGTTTTCGAGTATTTTGCCGAGCTCTGTTTATGATGGATCATAATGGCCATTATAAATAACGCGATAAACAATGCGAATTGATTTATTTGTTGTACACGGCCTTGAAAAGGGTAATAACTTGCAGCCGAGCGTAAGTTCCTCAACTTTGTAATAAACAAGATTCTTCATTCAATGAATACAATTCATGTACTCAGTTGCATTGTAGTTGGAATTTCGTCATTCGAATGTCCAATTCATAAAAATTATTTGAAATATTCGAATTTTTTAAAATTATTCGAAGTTTTGAATATTCAATGCGAATTTTTACTTGAATATGAGTATAGAATTCAATCCAATTCAAACGCTATTCGCACAACCCCAGTGTTAATATGTAAATGTAAAAAAAAAAAAAAAAAAAAAAAAAAAAAAAAAAAAACCTAGAGACAATTAATGATATCTATTTTCAATAATCTATGTAAAGTAAGGACTATTGGGAAATCACATAAAGCAACACCACGGTGATTTAATTTTAACGTGATGTAATCTGGCTTTGATGATCATGTTCAAATAAGAACAAGTGTTTTTCGTAATAAATAACAATAAAAACTAATAGATAATTACGATTTGGTTTTCTTCTTCAGGGAGGAAGTCTTGCTTTTTTTTTTCGTTTTGTAGCGTCGCGCATTTTCTCCTGACCGATTAAATAATTTCTCGATATTTTCGCAATTTCTTTAACAATTTTTATGAAGCCCCGATTTTTCTAGGATTTCTCCATAAAGTGACCGCCGTGTAATATCGCCGGGATGATATAGGATGATTTTTTTTTTTTTACATCTGGACAATCTATCAGTATCGCCCACTACTGGCCCATCGCTGTCTCTTGTTTTTCTCGCTGCTTCGGATATTACTGTTTCACGAAGGAACGGCGCTGAGAGGGTCGATATTAGTTTGCGGGATGTGCGGCAAGTGCCTCGAGTTTTGGAGTTTTCGGACTTTGGAAGTGCACTTCATATTGCATCCATGCATACGGGGCCATTTCATACCGATTCGACCTACGTCGGACCCTCGACCTCTTCAATTCGATTGATAATGTTTTATAATATTGTTCCGACTCTAAGAATCACTCCAAATTTTCTTTTTTTTTTTTATTTGCATTAATTACAATTTCTCAAAGCGAACATATTTTTAGCCGCAATTAAAAATTCTGAGAAAATTCTGAAAAATCCTATATTTGATATGAAAATTTTTAAGTCTAAATTCGGAATGGTAAAACGTTTGTTTCTAGATTTTTTTTTTGAACTTTTTCTTCCTTTTTTTAAGTGAGCATATCGTTAGCCCAAATAAGGAAGTCTGAAAAAATTCTCAAAAATCCTGTATCAGATATGAAAATTTTCAAGCCTACAGCGAAAGTGGTATCGCATTAGCTTCTATTTTTTTTTTTTTTAATTTTTTAATTATGATTTTAAATCATTTTAAACAATTTCAAAAAAGAAAAAAAATAGAAGATACCACTGTCGCTCTAGGCTTGAAAATTTTCACCTCTGATGCAGGATTTTTGAGAATTTTTTCAGATTTTTTCATATTGGCTAACAATACGTTCACATAAAAAGAGAAAGCAAAGCTCAAAAAAAAAAATCTAAAAACAAACGTTTTACCATTCGGAGTTCAGACTTAAAAATTTTCATATTTGATACAGGATTTTTGAGAATTTGTTCAGAATTTTTTATTCGGGCTAAAAACATGTTCACCTTGAAAAATTGTAATTAACGCAAATAAAAAAAATAAAATTAAAAAAAAATTTGAAGTGATTTTTAGAGTTAGAACGATATTATAAAAAATTACCAACCGAATTGAGGAGGTCGAGGCTCCGACGTGGGTCGAATCGGCATGGAATGCACCATACACATATGTGAAGGGATATCGAGGCAAAATGGGGTAGCTAAGAAGCAAAAACCGTTTGCATGCGTCAAAGTTATGAATGATCTGCTTCATAAAAAAAAAAAAAAAAAAAAAAAAAAAAAAAAAAAAAAAAAATTATTCCCAGCATCCAAGAAAAATTTGGGTTCGAGGCAAAATAGAGCTCGCTCATCCACATCGTTCGCAGCGTCCCCACGAGGACTGACTTTTTTTTTTTTTTTAATTGACCCTGATTTATGAGGCACCCAACTGTGCTCGTCAGACACTTTAAGTTCACAGTTCCCATTTTAACCCAGTCTCTCGGATTGTTTAAATTGTTCCCTCGCGTGACAACCACATTTTGGTTGGTTTCCAATCAAACCGGTCGATAGGTGCGCCAAATTGCCTCGTGTCCTTAAAACCAAATTCCTACCTAAAAGCCCACCCAACGTTCTACGTGCGTGCCACAGTGGAACCTCGATTATCCGAACCTTCGATTATCCGAACTGTATTTTATTTTATCTGAACTTTTATTATCCGAACAGGAATTTATTTTATCCGAACCTTTATTATTCGAACCATGCCGCAAAATTTCTTTGTTACATATCGTCGAGCGTTACTTAGTTGCAGGCGTGTGCAAATTTGTATCATTGCGCTTGTACAACCAAAAATTGACCACTCTATCAGGAAGAATGCTTAAAGTAAGCGTTTAATAATATGCTCCAAAGCATAAGTACGACAGCCACAAAAGAATGTGTTTTTGTTTTTGTAAAGAAAAGGTGTTTAGGAATGAATGACAATGGGTGAAACAAGGAATCGAAATGACGGATCGTTAAATGTTACAAACCAGTGACGGAAGGAAACTTTTCAATTTACCGAGCTTTGTGTTAAAATAAGCCGCTGGACGAGTGCGGCAATCACGACGAGCGGTGTTTTGGGGAGAAAGGGATGGCAAAAACAATTATGTATATGGATTATTGGTTAGAATGTGATGGAAAATTGTGTTTGAAATACTTGGAAATGGTTATATGTCTTTACATATATATTATTTTCTGGGGTTTTTGGAATGGATTAATTATAAGGGCTGGGGTGGAATTGATGTTGGCAGAGATTTTTTTTAAGTTAAACTATAAAACTGTTATTAGCAGGTAAGACGTGGAGAGGAGGGGTCGTGTAAAAGGCGAAAGCCATACAGTGGAATAAAATATCTATCTATCTAATATGCTCCAAAGTATATATATAATGTTTGTATGCGAATTTATACTTCAAAAAAAAACCTCATATTCATTACGTATGTTATTATTATAATATTTTTTATTCATAACTCGATTATCCGAATGATCGTTTATTCGAACTGGTCTCGAGCCCAATTGGTTCGGATAATCGAGGTTCTACTGTACAAGCTTGGGGTGTAGTCGCTTTTCTTGAATCGACCGGATTTCGGGTTGTCGGATTGTTCAGGGAAAAACCCACCATAGATCAAGCTACTATTTAAAACATAAGAATAGGGAGGGTCCAGAGGGTATTCATCGGCATGTTTATCTTCTCGTTATAATCAGAACAAGTAGTTTTCGGAAAAATAATTAAAAAAAAAACTAGTAAATAATTACGACTATTTATTGTACATGACATTACGATAAATTACACAACATTACGACAAGCAATCTCTCTGCTTCTGGGGTCCCTATGAAGTCTTGTAGTCGAAGCAATTACTCCAATAAAATTTTGTTTGCAAACCATTTGACCAAAAAGTCCGTTACGGTGCATCCGCATTTGTCGTCAAAGTTGCGACAACAGAGTTACGGCCTCCGCTTTGAGCAACAGCAATACAATTAATTGACGAAAATAACTCAGCAAGAGTTGTTTACTCAGTACAATAGAAAAATGACACTTCAACAGAGCTGGGCGGTACTTTAAGGTAGTCCTTGCGAATAGTGTTCACTTCATTTAAGTTTCAGAGAAATGAGAGGGAATTGCAGACACTTCTCGATGGTATAAAAATCTGAAAAAAAATCAAGTGCATTAAGGATGTCGAAAGGATTAATTTTGCATAATAATAATTCTAAAATGTTATTAACAAATTGATGCAAAATAAAATTGTTCAACAAATATCACGGAAACCTAACTTTTTTTTTTAAATGAAAATTGTTCGTTCATACTTCTGAATACGTATGAATTTTTTCAGATTTTTAAATTCACCTTGAATTTTCTGTTTTTCTACACGTTTTTCCCATATAAAAAAAAAATCAAAGTGAATTTAAAAATCTGAAAAAATTCATATGTATTCAAAAAAATGAACAAATAATTTTCATTAAAAAAAAAAGTTAGGTTTCCGAGATATTTGGTGAACAATTTTATTTTTCATCAATTTGTTAATAACATTTTGGAATTATTATTAAGCTAAATTAATCTTTTCAGCACCTTTAATATGCTTGATTTTTTTCTGATTTTTATATCATCCAGAAGTGTTTGCAATTTGCTCTCATTTCTCTGAAACTTATGCGAAGTGAACACTATTCGCAAGGACTACCTTAAGGTATATTGTACTTATTTTGTACTTTAATTCCGAGACTTTAAGTACAGGTTTTAATCTGAGTACTGCTATTTTTTCAAGTACTTAGAGTACATATGTACTTTAAATACTGCACTGAAAGTACCGGAAGTACTTTAAGTATACTGCATTTAAAGTTCTTTTTTCATTTGTTCAATTACTCTCAAGTGCGTGAAACGTGAAAATCAGAACTGAACACTGTCCAGGTTACACGTAAGGTAAATTTAAGCAAGTAAAATATTTTTGTGTGGATTTCTCAATTATTTTGATCTGTTCTGATGCAGTATATCGCGTGACCAAGACCTCAGGATAGGGCGGTCCGTAAATTGAAAATTTTTTAATTTTCTCGATGCCACCCCGTATTATCGAGAGATACAAAATAAAAATGCTGTGTGTGCGAAGGGTCCCCAAAATTAATGCATTTTCAGAGGACCGGCTATCTAAAAAATTTTAAACATCAGAACATCTACATTTAAAATTAAAATTCGATAATTCGAAAGTTCCTTGGCACTTCCGCCACACTTCTAAAGTATAACGTATACGAAAAAAAAAATCTGCGAAATCTCTATGAAATTGAAGCATTTTTAAAGGTCGCTACCGAGGGTTAAAAAAAACAAATTTATCGACAAGTTCATAATCATAATCTTTTTTTTTTCCTTTCTTGATAACCAACTAGGGTGAATGCACCAGTGAATAGACGAAATCCCTTGTATGCTTAATAAAAAAAAAATGCTCGATCAAAAATAAATTATACGTTGATCAAAATTTAGAAAAAAAAAAAATATATAATTACCGCTGAAATGATTACTGCACGTATATGGAAATTACCGACTGTAAGAGATTTTTTTTCTTCTTTCATCGTTTGGAAGTTACTCGAGGATACTAAGGGGCGATTGATGCGGCCGCTAACGTTTTGTGTAAAAAAAAAAGTGTTAGGCTTAATTTTTTAGGGCAAGTAGTATGGTGCATAAATAAAGATATCATTAATTATTGATTCTATAAAAAAAAATTCAATAAATTGTTGTTTATATGCCAAAATGATCGACGTCCATTGACCGGCGCGATTTCCGAACCTCTCTCCAGTGAATGGACATGGGGAGAAGTTGGGAACATGGACACATGGCACATTCTTTTTTTTTTCTTATTTTTTGTGAATTAGAAAATTGTTAATTAATAGATAGTTTATTAATAAAATATTTAAGGCTGTGCCAAAGAAATATTTAGAAGTTTATAGTTAACGTGAAACTGAGACTGAGGTAGCCAATAAGCTTGTTCTTCTGATTTATCAGTATCATTATTAACATTATTAATATTATTTAAATAAAAAACCCTATGATGGTTATAATACAATATTTAACTCAAATGATTCAAAGAAATATTAAGATATCGAGTTATTTTTCTAATATCTATGAACGATAGCTTGGATGACAAATACGTGTCCATTCACTGGTGACTCCCCGTTAATTTACTGGAGAATCTGTCCATTCGCTGGTGCATCCGTCTTTTTGTGATTTTATCTTTGATTTCGGCGTTGTTAGGTTTTAAAACAGTCTGAAATATTTTTGTCATAATCATGATGATCCACTTCATCAACTGAACCGAGCCCGAAAGGTGTGCGTACAATATTTTTATTTTGTCACTCTTTTGAAAACGACCAGTCGCTTAATCGTCCATTCACTGCAGGTATTCACCCTAAATATGATTTTTTTTTGTAGTACTTTGTAGGTACTTACAGTACATAGTATTTAAAGTACCGAGTATTTGACAACGTATAATGTACATAGGTCTTTAAGTACAATGTACTTTGAGTACCTGGTACTTTAAGTACTTTGCCCAGCTCTGCACTTTTCTGAAGTTTCTCGACAACTATTGCCCTAAATTTAGGACGCGCTCTGTTATCGCAATTTTGCCGACGAGCCTTGGCGCTGTGTTTGCGAAATGGCTCGCAAGGTTCTGCACCTCCCGTTATATGTCTGCTAACCCAAATGCGGCTGTGGCCGACTTAAGATAAGACAAGACGTTGGGGGACCACAGAAAACTTACGCCGACTCTAGCCGATTAAGCGATTCCCTGAGCTCCAATGTTCACTGACGGTGTTATAGTTGAGTTTTGAATGTCGACCAAAGATCAACCCCCAAAAGGTGATAGGCTAAATCCGGTAGCAAACAATAGCGCAGGAAAAGCAGGGCAATTGCTTGCCGTCAAGCTTTGCTATTTGATTGCCAGCAATACTGCAACAATAGTTTCTAGCACGAGTTTGCAGCATATTGGTAGCAAAGATCCGGCAACGGTTGCTATGAGCTCATTTGTTATTCTTAGCCGCACGGAAAAAAATGGTTGGTTGGGTCAACTAACCGTTTATTAGTTGGATATAAATTGGTTACCATAACGATCTGCATCGTTAGAATGACTATCTAGCATTAGTTCCATCTACCAATAATAGTTAGTTGACGCGAATAGTAAACACAACTAACTCGAGTAGTTAGTCCAACTACTGAAATAGTATTCAGAATGGTAAAGGATGGACAACGAATTTTATAGGTACCCTAACCAACTATAGTTGTTAGTGGAACCAAGCTCGGCGCGCGTGTCGTGCAACCAACTGAAATTGTTGCCTCAACGAAACGTAGTTGCTGCGAACCCAAGCATGGCACCTTTGTACATGCAAGGCAGTTATTATTTTTATTAGTATCGCTAATCGTGGAGGTCTACGAGAGACAAACGGTTATAATCACTTACTAAATTAATTAATACATATTTGCTTATTGACAGAATATATCAGATTCGCAAACATTGCCGATTTTAGCGCGTGCACTTAAAAAAATGTGTTTCGCAACCTACCAATTGCCTTAAAGAATCATGCGTATAACGAGTTTGTACGACAATGTTCAAGCAGACGTGATTCTTATAAACAAGTTTAAAAATGTTATTTTTCAAAATGAGCTTAGCCGAGTTAATAAGGGTCGTGGACTACCAATCGCAGGATCGCAGGTTCGAATCCTCGTTACGGACCAAATAATTTATTCCGAGGATTCCATGGTATGAAGGTAAAAAAACGATAATAAACCAATTTCGAGTGATAAAAAAGCATTACGCGGTTGCACAGATAAATGTTTTGTGTTAATTGTGTACTAATATCTTTGGTAATGTGCTGTTCGATCAACCAAGTCGATTGGTTGCAACAAGTTAATAAATTATTCAAGTAAGCAAGTAAATGGCTAATCCAACAATTTTACCACTAGTTGGCCCAACTAACAAATTAGTTGGTGTAGCGAATACAAAACCAACCAACTTAAAAGAGTTGACCCAACCAATTTATCGTCTGGCGCTCAGAGCACTAAGACTATTTGTTGACTCAACTATTTTTTTTGATCGTCCAACTAAGTCGTTTTTTCCGTGCGCCGTGAATGAGTTCGATAATGGGTTGGTAATGAATGACGTTACATGATAATGAGTTACTTAAGAGTTTCTTTGCCTAAGAGTTTCTAAGATTTCACGCAAAGTAATCGTGGGGTGGAGTTAAAGTCCCGAATGCGAATATTCAGAACGGCTATATTATCGATTTTTTTTTTCACGACTTGAAACAATCCGAAAATTCTGATTGCCGATATTTTCAAAACAGAATCGTCGATGTTCCGAAATAATAAAATGCGAATGGATTTCTATCAGAAAGACAACCAACCCGATCAGAGCGATACCGATCAATGAAAATGCTACAGTAACAAGAATCGAATCTCAATTATCGGAAAGCTTATAACTCCGAACTTGATATGATACAGAAAAAAATTATTCTAGAATAAGCTATTGTTTGAAAATTTTATATTCCGAACGGAGAGTCACGAAAGCTAGATATGTCGAAAAATAATCATCCGAAAGAGGAAAAATGCAAAAAGCTAGTAAATCAACAATGTAGAATTCCTAACGGTAATAAAAATGTCAACTCTGAGCTACGAAAGGTGAGAAACCGAAAAATAAAAAATCCGAATAGTAAAGATCCGATAGGTGAAAACTCCGAAAGGCAGAAATCCGAAAGGTAAAAAATCCGAACGGCAAAAATCCGAAAGGTAAAAAATACGAACGGTATAAATCCGACGGGTAAAAAATCCGAACGGCAAAAATCCGAAGGGTAAAAAACCCCAAATATGTTTGTCTCGAAAGATGAAGACACAAAAATTTCTTACATGGCACAAAAACGTATAATTAGCCACTAATTAGGTTTTTACATTCGGAGAAAATACATTCGGGGATTTTGTCTTTTGGTGAATCTACTTTCGGAGACTTGCCCTTTCGGAGAATCTACATTCGGGGATTTGCTTTTTAGGAGAAAGTACTTTCGGGGATTTTGTCTTTCAGAGAATCAGCTTTCGGGGATTTTGTCTTTCGGAGCATCGGCTTTCGGAGATTTGCCCTTTAGGGGAATTTACGTTCGGTGCCTTGGATTTTCGAAACTATAATTTTTCGATTTCTCAATCTCGGGTATATAATCTTTCGTTCAAGAAAATTTCGGGGATTCAGACTTTCGAGATATTTCCTATTCTCTAAATTAAATTTCGAGTTTGTACATGTTCTCGGACTTAAATTTTTCTAATTTCCCAATATCGTAATTTAAGTTGTTCGGGATATAAATATTATGTTCTCCATGCTTCTGGAAATTAGACCCATTCTATGAAATCAATTTCGTATAATTCATCCTTCGAAGCTAAAGTCATGGTAGGTTTATTTCGATCGAATATATAGACTCACGGTGAACTGACTCTTCGGAAATTATATCGGGTGGGATATTTCGGTTCGGGGTTTCGCACCTTCGTATTTTTAACATTCGGGAATTAAATCCCGCACCGCAATTGGTAGGTTGCGAAACATATTTTTTAAGTGCATGCGCTAAAATCGGCAATGTTTCCGAATCTGATATATCTCTCCCTGTCAATAAGCAAATATATATTAATTAATTTAGTAAGTGATTATACCCGTTTGTCTCTCGTAGATCTCCACGATTAGCGATACTAATAAAATAATAACTGCCTTGCATGTATAAAGGTGTCATGCTTGGGTTCGCAGCAACATTGTTTCGTTGAGGCAACAATTTCAGTTGGTTGCCCGACACGCGCGCCGAGCTTGGTTGCACTAACAACTATAGTCGGTTAGGGTACCTATAAAATTCGTTGTTCATGCTTTACCATCCTGAATACTATTTTAGTAGTTGGACTAACTACTCGAGTTAGTTGTGTTTACTATTCGCGTCAACTAACTATTATTGGTAGATGGAACTAATGCTAGATAGTCATTCTAACGATGCAGATCGTTATGGTAACCAATTTATACCCAACTAATAAACGGTTAGTTGACCCAACCAACCATTTTTTTCCGTGTACCAGTTATTTTAATACCCCCACTGTTTTTAACAAGCCTCTGTCATTTTCAATGCCATGCGGAGCTTAGGTAGTCAGTAATTGGGCCATTCACCTTATGCTCCTAAGAATTTTCGGCATTGAGTGCTGGCAAAAACATAGGCGAATGCGGACGCACATGTCGCAATTTTGCCGCCATCAACTGCGAACATATGCTGCCCATTTGCTGGCGGGTTGTTGGCAAAATGCTATCTGGTTAATAAGCTCTGTGAACTTAGCACCCGACTTTAAAAAATCAATTTTTTTTTTGGTGATTCTTAAAGAGTTTTGTATGTAGTTGATTGTAGCAGCAAGTTTTTCGTTTGTAGTAGCCCAAAAAAAAAGTTATGGGACTTTGAAAAAAAACCCATACACCCATTTTAAAATTTTTTTAATGCGGTGGTCGATTTCGATGGAGAATCGTTTGTAGTTGATTGTAGTGAAGAAATTTCCGGTTGTTGTAACAAGGAAACATTTTTACAACAATTTTAATTTTTTGTTTTTTTAGTTATTTTTTTTTACGGGCATTCAATACACTGTTAGTACTACATCGAAAATCGTTTATAGTTATTTGTAGCAACCTTTGTTTCATTTGTAGTTTCTCGAAAAGTTACGGTGAGGAAATTTGGTTAATAGTCAGTTTGCGGTACGAATCGACCGGTCGGTTTTCAGGGTAGTTCCGGTCGGAAGGCGTGGGATTTTTGAATATGTTCTAGTATCCCATTTTAACCGGTCTCTGTAGTTGTACATCGTCCCTATTTTCCTCCGGTCTACCCTACATTCGGAGTACAGCAGAAAACGTGCGGTGAAGTTTCTGTAAGATACAGTACGTCAGCCCGGGCGAACGGTTCTCCGCTAGCCAATCGAGGCGACCTACACCCGCGAAATATAGCTGGCGCGTTGTGCAAGTGCTGCTTGAAACAAGTATCGCCAGCGGCACAAGTAGCACAGCGGCACAAGGGGGGAGAGGCGGGAGATGAGGAGGGGGGGGGGGGGGGGGGGGGAGGGCGGATGTCCGTGGATCATTTGACCGGAAACGTCGGAAACTGAAGGTTCCCCAAGCATCGGGCCTAATGGAGCCACAAGCCTCGAACGCGAAACCGTTCGACGTACTTGTATATAATGTGCTCCACTGTTTATGCTTGCCGCAGCTAATCGCTCGTTCGGCTTCTACCACATCCGATTGTACGCTCTGCACTGTCCATACACTGAGGAAAGGATCTCAGAAACAAAAAAAAAAACTACCAAGACATATTGTAAATTTCGTTACCGGGCAACATGACACATGGCAACATGGATCGTGGCGTTGATGTAATCAACGCCACGAGCGACATCCCAGTGTTACATGCAATGTGACAATGTTATTCTTCCGATGTACAGAGGATATATAACATGGGAGTAACATGTAATGTTTCAATTGTTATATGCAATTAATGAAACTGTTATATATCAGTGTAACGTTATAGTTATGTATAAAAATTGTGTAACCGTTTACATAACATACTTGCAACCATGTGAGTGTAACTTTCGTGATACTTAGGTAATGTTAATAGCGTATAACGTAAGTACATTACAATAATGTAACTGGACTCTGTAACGATTATATAGCATGTTCATAACAGTGTTTACGACTATTACTAATCTACGGGCAATGTTCATGTTACAAAGTGTGGTAGCGTTACGGTTACAAAACCTGGCTTCATAGCAGGTACATAACATGCATATAACGGTGTTATGACAAGCGAATAATTACTGGTTTCCTTATTACCGTCAAAGGGCTGACCGACTGATGTTTAATGCTAGAAATTAAAGTTTATACATCAGTCATGATCCGTAGGTAATCCGTCTAAACCGTGTGTACAATTTGCCAAAATTATGCTCTCAAGTCCAACATAGTCGAATAGATAAGGTCACCGTCTACAAGTTCGAGGATCCCAGGTTCGCATCCCGCCGATAGCACATAAATTAATAACGTTTTTTCTGAGATGTATTTGTTCCTATCGATATTATTAATATAGTTTGTCACTAATAAAGACCTTGTTCCAAGGATGGGATTAGCCATATGTTTTTTAAATAAAAATTGTATGTTACATTGTTATATAACGGCGGCACAACACGGCAATATAACAGTGTTATATTGCTGAGTCGGAAATGGCAACTTACATGTTAATTTACATGCAACATCCTCGTTCTATTACCTGTTATTTTCGGATACATTGCTGTTACATTGCTGTTTGATTACTGTGTTTGCTGGAATGTGAAATTTTCACAGGGACCATAAAGCAATTTTTAATATTATGGTAATTATTTTCAGAAGACGGTTTTGGCATCATTTTGCGTGTCTGACTGCTTCTTTGTCTTTAATCTACATTTAATTTTCAATATGCATTTTTCTATCTGAACGGTGTCTTCAACCTCTAAACGGTATTTTTAGTCAGCAGCGTCAGCCTTCGCCATTTTTAATTTAAAGAATTTTAAACTCATTTCCGAAAACGGTGACCTCAGAATCGCCCAATCATTAAATTTCAAGTAAATCGTATTTAAGGAAACACGGATGCTGTAAAGAGGTGACGATTATTATTTAATTGAGTGTCAATTGTTGATTTTGAGAAAAAAAAAAATTATGATGATCCCTTTTAATAGTAGCGTAGAATAGGGGAATGCCGGTCATTAAGAATAACTTCTAATTTTCTGGCTACACAACGTTTTGCGAGCTAATATTGATTGGTTAATAAACACTTCATCATGTATTCTCTGAAAATAGTGGCATATAAGTAAGTAAAATAAAGAAATAAGAAGTCCATTCGTTGATTATAAGAATCTTTGAATTGACCGCCATTGTCCAATGTTTCGGGTAATCACGGTCGCCTTTTGGGTAACCGCAGTCTGCTTTCGGGGTAACTACGGTCACTTTTGGTATAATGGCCGTCGTTGTTGTTCGACGGGCTATTTTTTTTTATATATTGGAGGCCAATAAATATGGTTTAGGTAAAAAAAAATCATTATCGGATACGAAAGAGATAAAAGAGTTTTTTTAAATTGACGACACAAACCTAACGGTTATATTCCTAACTGTTATGATGATGTTCGATTATGATACGTAACGGTTATGAATGTGTATCATTTAAATAAAAAATAAGTTAAATAATGTTACTTTTTTCAACGGCGCAACTTTTTACTATCTGTTTCTTTTTTTAAAAACATTTTCAATGAATACGCAAACAAAAACAGAAATTCTAACCTCATAACCAGCTTGATTTTAAGACGGAAATGTCCAGGACATTGAACACGCTTTCTTCTTATATACACTTCTATGGATTTGTTCGTATTGCTCTCTCAATGATACCGGAGCAATTCTATCGACTTCATAATAAAAATATATACGCACGTTGATGTTTGCGCTGTAAAATGAACGCGACTTGTTATTTCCCCGTACATATGACCGCTGAGTTACCCCGACAGCCGAGTGAATGTAATATATTAAATTACAATGTACATATAAAATATTTAACAGTTTACCGTATTCAAAATGAAAGATAAATTACCACAGAAAAAAATATAAAACGGGGAGATGTGATTTTATCAACTACTTGTGTGTGAAAATTCTTATTTGAAATACGCTGTTTCTTATAAGAAAAAGAACGTAAACTGAGAATCACATTTTTTTTTCCATTTATATCTGTTTTATGGGCACGGCACAATAAATTAGTCATTGATCCGATTTGTAAGCGGATGGAGCAAAAAAAAACAATGCTATTTAATCGTTATTTTCTGTAAAATTGAGGTGACTGGCATTGCCCGGTGACCGTAATTCCCCCATTTTCTCCTACAATAGAATATACGAGTACATAATTATACTGTACGCCGGGAACTCGCGGTAGTTTTTCCAGTAGTGACTACTGGAGCTTCAGTAGTCACTGCTGGCGTTGCAGTAGTTACTACACATGTAGTTACTACTTCCTAGTAGTTACTCCTCAACAGTCAGTAATTATTACTGAGGACATAGTAGTTCCTGCATCAGTAATTACTACTTATAAGTAGTTCTATTCCAGGATTCAGTAGTTAATGCATAAGCAGTTATTGCGGATAAGTAATTACTACTCGAGACAGCAGTAGTTCCTGTATAAGTAGTTACCACTTCTGTGTAGTTACTATTTGAATCTCGAGATTCAATTAGTAACCAAACAGAGGTAGTAACTACTTATACAGGAACTACTGCTGTCTGGAGTAGTAATTATTTATCTGTAGTAATTACTTATATAAGAACTACTGCAGTCTCGAGTAGTAATTAGTTACCTGCAATAACTGCTTATGCATTAACTACCGAATCCTGAAATAGAACTACTTATAAGTAGTCATTACTGATGCAGGAACTACTACGTCCTCAGTAATAATTAGTGACTGTTGAGAACTAACTAGGAAGTAGTAACTCCATGTTAGTGACTACTGCAATGCCAGCAGGAACTACTGAACCTCCAGTAGTCACTACTGAACCCCTAGTAGTTCTTTTCGGTGAGGGCAAAATTTCAGCAGGGAACTACTGGAAACTACGAGAATTCCCAGTAGTGAACTACTGAAAACTACGGGAATTCCTAGTAGTTAACTACTGGACATTCATAGTAGTTTGGAGTAGTTAACTACTCAGTAGTAGTTAACTACTCAAAATATCCAGTAGTGTTCAGTAGTTAACTGCTCAAAACTTCGAGTAGTTTTCAGTAGTCCGCCAATTTAGCACTGGGCAGTAGTTCAGTAGTTTATTAGTAGTTAACTACTGGATACTGCCACTAGTATTTTGCAGTAGTTTTCAGTAGTTCTTTTCGGTGAGGGGACGAATTCTCGCTGGTACAGATGTGCCGTCAGGGAAATTAATCACCGACGATCTTTATTTGTTAAAAGGAATTTTGAGACGTAAGGCAGTATAAAAATCGGTAAAATGTTTATTTATAAAAACAAACACAACAATTAATTACACTACTTCACTTGAATTATGAATGTTGTTCACTTGAATTAACGAAGTGGCTGCACTTTCGTGAGTCTATTGTAACGCGTCGTTTGGCACTAGTCTCCAAGATGGGACTGTTCTTTACCGTAGAAGTTCTTAGACTGATTTGTAAAAGTATGTTTTAGCAAGAGGTAAAAATGGCGGGAGTGTCTTAGACATTCGGAGCGATATTTGAAGAATCGATCAATTGGCTGATAGAAGAAACAAGAAGGGATTTCACACGAGGTGACGAATCAAATTGCAGTTTGAGTGGGGGCGAGACGTTTGCCGAAACGCTGTGTTTTAGACAGGTAAAAAGGCTTTGCGCTTGACGCTGACCCTTGCGCGGTGACGCACCTCACTGGCAATATGCAGGCTCATAAAAGACCCAATGACTGGCGAATTACCTTTTCGTGATTCTTGTCGATTTGAAGAGATTTTTGTCTTTATTGGCAAGAACTCAGCTGCATCGCAGATGTTTTATTGCTCCGCTCGCAAAGGTCTAAGACACCGAATTTTCTCGAGGATTCGTTAATCCTCTCGTTGAAAAGGTTTATTATTTTATTCATTGAAACCGTCCGATGCGACGGAACAATAATCATGCCGTGAAATCATGATCTCAATGACGGTAATATGTAACCATTAATATCCAAAGTAGCTTATACAGAATTCGAATAAGAGAAATTCACAAAAGTGAGCAAAAGCGTAGTCTGCAACGTATTAGGCAGTAAGCGTAGGTAGCGATAACCATTAGGTGGGTAGTTTGAATCCCATCGCAGGCAATTCGCCACCATAGATATTTGTGATCGTAGCCTTTTATTCTTGTTTTCATATTGTTTTGATGATGGACAATTGATAGTTCGATGCCAAATGCTAAGTAAAATGGTGTTGTACAAAATGGTATGCGTGAAACATTCCATGTCATGTATCACTGCTATTAATACGTCCGTTATAGTCGTTGGCTTGACACAACAGCTGAACTTACTTATTTGTGCAGGTGCAAATTCGGTCCGAGTACTCTTTCGAGACCAAGTGTGTACTTCAAGTAGATGCATGACAATTCTTCCAATTCTTTGATATCCGTTCTGAGGAAATAATTATCCTATATTTACGTTTACGTGTCCTACAACGAAAATGAGAAAACAAACACTAAAAAAATGAAAAAAAAAGGTGTGTTTAAGGAGGTCGTCTCGTTGCGTATTACCAAAGAGTCTGATTCCATATGCAATTCAAAGAGAATTTCGTCAACTTTCTGATCGAATAAAAATCTGAAAAAATGAAACCACACAGAAGATGCTAAGAAGACTACTTTTCCATAATAGTAGTTCGAAAAAAGTTATTAATTGTCAGCCGGCAACGTAATTTTTTTTTTCTCATGAAAATCATTTGTTATTTTTTTTTGAATACGTATGAATTTTTCTCAAAATTTTATGTATTGTTTGAAAATTGCGTTTCCTTTATGTTAAAGTTTCTTTAAAAAAGCAATTTTCAAACATTAGACAAAATTCTGAAGAGATTCATACATATTCGGAAAATTTGACAAATAATTTGCGTAAAAAAAAATTAGGTTAACGAGTAATTTATTGTACAATTTTTATTCTTCGGTAATTTAGTTAATAACATTTTGGAATTATTATGCAGAACGCAGAAACAATCTTTTCAGCACCTTCGATATGCTTAATTTTTGCAGATTTTTATTTCATAGAGAAGTGTTTGCAATCACTCTCAAACTTCGGTGGCGTCAGACATAACGAAAGGATTGCCCTAAGTGATTATGACTACAAAATGACGGCGAAAGTATTTGACGAAGACTTCAAGATTCTTTGTACTTTGTCATTATTGTTGTCATTTTGTCGTCGTATATGTAAAAGAAAAGAAAAGATCTGCAAGCTTTGGCTCCCAAAAAAAAAAATCGCTTTATTGCCGCTATTCAACATTGACGGTTACGACTAATTATTTTTTCCGTCTATTCTGCCGTCAATATGATGCCATTATTACATCATTGGACTTGCTAAACTGAGATGAACCCCGGGTACGGATAAAACCTTTTTTTTATATCTCGAAATAATAGACTTTGTATGAGCTCTCGAATGCCACTCAATAACATTTTTGGGCTGATCCCTGTTTCTAGAAAGTCGAAATTGAAAAGTGGCGGTGCCAGCTTAACACTAAGCCGGCGCCAACTTAAGTAAAAAATACTTAGAAGCATCTCTTTAGTGTTATATTTTTGGGATTTTTTTTTGGGCTCTTCCGATAGGCAACCCTCAACGTCCCCGCATCAACCCCTATGAAAGGAACAACCCTTAAACATGTTTGACCTGGACATACATGGGCCCATATCTGTTCATGTCTGATCGTATATGATCACATATAATCTGATCAGATCCATATCTGTTCCAGATATGGACATATACGATGTAATACGATCAGATACGATCAGATATGATCAGATATGATCAGATATGATCATTTTTTTTCCCGGGATGAATCACGATCTTGTAGGTGCAAGATACATTTTTCATCTGGCCCATTTTCTTTAGCTTGTGCGCACAAACATTTGATTGGAACTTTAATTAATATCGTAGAAATTAAACAAAAATAAAGAATTGAATGAATTATTGAAATCATTGGGGATAATAAGGACGTTTCGAAGTTAATGAAAAAAAATTACAATTTTGGTTGACACTTTTTGGTTCTGAAAGTTCTTTTGGTTAACATTATCCGTAAACCTCTGTGATTACATGTGATAATTTGCGGTAAATGACGACTGCTAATGTAAAAAAACATACAGGTTAGACAGATCGCGGAAAACTAAATTTTGCACAATTCTCGATAAAAGTTCCTGAAAATTATTATTTACGAATTAACCGCGTCGAATTATGACTAATTAAACGCGAATTTATTCGATATATAATCTATATTTTTCACGACATTTTGTTGTCCTTTAAGTGCTAAATGATTCCATAATATTTTTACATTATATAATCATGAATTATTACATTTTTTATTCAAATGTTATCACGTTCTTTAATAAAATGTCTTTTTTCACATTGTTCAATAAAAACGTTCCTGTCAGGTATTTTCCCGAATAACCGCGCGACAGATGAGCTAACTGACCCGACATGCACATTACACACGTGAACATCACATCACCGTACAGGACACTTTTGTAATAATTTCAATGCCCACATCCCAGCATCTGCGAAGCGGATTTGATCGTAACTAGGCGCATTGGAAAGCTTGTGTCCGAATTATATGTGAAAAGCGTTGTCTGAATGCTAGTCCGATATTTGGCTTTCGAAAGCTTCGAAAATAAAGATTTCACTTCCAAGATATTAGAGTATCAATACAGTGTAGCGTCTCTTTAAAAATCGTTCTGTACTTAGTGTCGTGACCAGTGAAGCTAAAGGAATACAGATAGATAGATTTATTGCGCGTTCTGAGGCCTAAGCTTCGTAAGATAAAGATAACCAAGATAAAGAATGGAACACAATAATCATAGCAGATAGCGCAGAGAATGAACGCAAACAAAAAGTAACAACTTGTTACTTCTACAACATGTGATAATACATGTTGCGTTGATGCTAAATAACGCATTACTACGAGAAATCTTTTCTTTTACAAGTAGAGTAATCCAAGAGTAAATAACAAGATCCAAGGTAAAGAATAGAACACAATAATGATAGCATTTAGCGCGGAAAATGAACGCAAACCAAAAGTAACAACTTGTTACTTCTACAACATGTGATAATACACATTGAGTATATGCTAAATAATGCATTACTACAAGAAATCTCTTCTTTTACAAGTAGAATAATCCAAGAGTAAATAATAAGATCCAAGGTAAAGAATAGAACACAATAATGATAGCATATAGCGCGGAAAATGAACGCAAACCAAAAGTAACAACTTGTTACTTCTACAACATGTGATAATACATGTTGCGTTGATGCTAAATAACGCATTACTGCGAGAAATCTTTTCTTTTACAAGTTGAGTAATCCAAGAGTAAATAATAAGATCCAAGATAAAGAATAGAACACAATAATGATAGCATATAGCGCGGAGAATGAACGCAAACCAAAAGTAACAACTTGTTACTTCTACAACATGTGATAATACATGTTGCGTTGATGCTAAATAACGCATTACTACGAGAAATCTTTTCTTTTACAAGTAGAGTAATCCAAGAGTAAATAACAAGATCCAAGGTAAAGAATAGAACACAATAATGATAGCATATAGCGCGGAAAATGAACGCAAACCAAAAGTAACAACTTGTTACTTCTACAACATGTGATAATACACATTGAGTATATGCTAAATAATGCATTACTACGAGAGATCTCTTCTTTTACAAGTAGAGTAATCCAAGAGTAAATAATAAGATCCAAGGTAAAGAATAGAACACATCAATGATAGCATATAGCGCGGAAAATGAACGCAAACCAAAAGTAACAACTTGTTACTTCTACAACATGTGATAATACATGTTGCGTTGATGCTAAATAACGCATTACTACGAGAAATCTTTTCTTTTACAAGTAGAGTAATCCAAGAGTAAATAATAAGATCCAAGATAAAGAATAGAACACAATAATGATAGCATATAGCGTGGAGAATGAACGCAAACCAAAAGTAACAACTTGTTACTTCTACAACATGTACGAACACATGTTGCGTTGATGCTAAATAACGCATTACTACGAGAAATCTTTTCTTTTACAAGTAGAGTAATCATAGAGCAAATAATAAGATCCAAGATAAAGAATAGAACACAATAATGATAGCATATAGCGCGGAGAATGAACGCAAACCAAAAGTAACAACTTGTTACTTCTACAACATGTGATAATACATGTTGCATTGATGCTAAATAACGCATTACTACGAGAAATCTTTTCTTTTACAAGTAGAGTAATCCAAGAGTAAATAACAAGATCCAAGGTAAAGAATAGAACACAATAATGATAGCATATAGCGCGGAAAATGAACGCAAACCAAAAGTAACAACTTGTTACTTCTACAACATGTGATAATACACATTGAGTATATGCTAAATAATGCATTACTACGAGAGATCTCTTCTTTTACAAGTAGAGTAATCCAAGAGTAAATAATAAGATCCAAGGTAAAGAATAGAACACAATAATGATAGCATATAGCGCGGAGAATGAACGCAAACCAAAAGTAACAACTTGTTACTTCTACAACATGTGATAATACATGTTGCGTTGATGCTAAATAACGCATTACTGCGAGAAATCTTTTCTTTTACAAGTTGAGTAATCCAAGAGTAAATAATAAGATCCAAGATAAAGAATAGAATACAATAATGATAGCATATAGCGCGGAGAATGAACGCAAACCAAAAGTAGCAACTTGTTACTTCTACAACATGTGGTAATACATGTTGCGTTGATGCTAAATAACGCATTACTACGAGAAATCTTTTTTTTCGCAGGTAGTGATCCAAGTAAATAATATGAATCGAAGAATCCACGGTGCGATATGTATTCAATGGAAAATATACTACTTCCGCTTGTCTCGGAAAAGCTTGTGAATCGTTGATAAAGTAATAAACAATATATGAAGAAAAATAACAAGCCTCTCGATGGGGAGGGGAGGGCAGGGGGTTTCTGGTCGGGAACATCACGCCCCCCCCCCATCGAGGCTTCCGATAGATCTGCGGTATCTTGCAGATAGACCGATGGACCGACGGCAGAGTGGGAGGGGCTTGACACACGTGCGTCGAATCAAGAGCTTTAGATCGGCGGTACGCTGAAATGTGACTCTGTACTAATTCCTGTTAATCGTGCCTCAGCTCGTCGCGCCCTCGCGAGCGGCGAAGGAGAGAGCCATTCATGAATCGTGCTCGGGGGAGGTCTCGATGTTTATTTATACACCGAAATATTTTCACGCCGCGCTTTAACCACTCGCTGCGGAAACGCGTCGAGAATTTGCCGATATGTCGGTACCCTCCTTCAAATACATCGCGACCCTTGACTCGATCTTGCAAAATGTATATGGTGGAGTGATTTATAGAGTAAGGAGGAGAACGCGAAACGAAATAAGGAACACCTATATTGAAAGTTCATGTGGTTCGCAGTTATTGACTGGGTCTAGAAACCAAAAATCGCAAGAAAATTGGCCGACATCATGCTTTTTGCAATTTACTGAAGGGCTTCTTAACTGTCCCGAGTGTTGCGCGAGTTTGAGAGGAGATGACAGGTCCGTCAGACCAGGCCCGGGACCCTGAAGTCTTACTAACAGTTGTACTGGCTACGCTAGTAACGCTAAAATACCTTAACGTTAATGCTAGAGATAACGGTAAGATACTTGGCAGTTGGCACCACGGCGGGTTAGATGCAGTGACGTCGGACAGAAATATGTTGACAGAAACTGACAACAGAGTTCATACAGGGTGCCAACTGCCAAGTCTTTAAACGATTATCTCTTAGACTACCGTAGGGTTAACGTCGAAGTTACTTTAGCGTTACTAGCGTAGCTAGTAAAACTCTTAGTAAGACTTCAGGGTCCCGGCCACGGTCTTACATACAGGTCTGGAAACGACGGTGGTGGAGAAAAGTGTCGCTCAGCGTTCAGTTTTCGTAGCTTCAATTTTCGGCCGCATAGTGCGCATCGGAAAGGGGATGTCTTGCTGAGAGCGCATTTTATTTGATTTGTACCCTGTTTTACAGTGAGGTACCACACAAGATTTCGTCATTTTCATACGATCAATTTGTCAATGAGAATTTAAAAAATGTTTACACGAACGATTTTACACGAAACGCGAAGACAGAATTGTACGGTTTAGGATACTCTCGCAACATCCCCCGACCAAAGCGCCGCAAGGTGGTAGCGGTGAGAAAAACAAGTGTGGACACTAAGCGACCCACTTTCACCTGTGAAATATGCCCGTCGTTTCCAGACCTGTATGTTAGACCGTGGTCCCGGCCCAGGGCCGGGTCCCCGAGGTCCTACTAGCGCCGCTAGTGTCTCTAACTCTAACTTCAACTCTAACTTAGCATTGGTCACTATATCTATGTATATGACTTAAGCGTTACTAACTTCGCTAGTAGGAATTGGGGGGTTCCGGCCCAGAAACCGTGAGCTATTCACTATCCCTACGCATCGAACTGACTATGGGCACCACACTGAAAGAAGAATTTAGTAAATATAACTGTATCACTTGAGAGATATTACTATAGCACATGGTAACAGGGAACTAGGACGCCACTTACGGTAGAATGTACCGGATTTATAAGAATTTTTCGTAGATATTATGGTAAAAATTCTTGGAAAATCCAAGACTTTCCTTCATAGGTGGCACTCTAGAGCCCTACTACAATATGCTATGATAATTTTTCTTTGATGATCCGTACTTTTTACTAGATCATTCATTCTCTCAGTGCATAGCCTAGTCCCCAGAGAATCGCGATATGCTAACGAATTCGATAAAATCAGCGACGTTTTCGGCATCCCGCGTTCGATATTCCGTCAATCCCTCCTCGGCGCTAGGCTCTGACAGATGCGATCGCGCCGAGCATGTATAACACGAACACTCATTGTCCGCATGAAATTATCGCAACTCTACTTACATTGAATGGCCGATTTGATTAGCAGTTCTGCTTACTCGAACAACGAGGACTCTTTCCATCCATCGATCCATAACACAGAAGTACTCAAGCTGTCCTTTTTTAGGAGGTGAAGTCGCTATGATGTGCTTTAGTATCACAGAGGGTTTAATGTTCCACAAGCTAGATTGGGATTAGCGGATAAGCTTATAATCAAACGAAGACGTAGTTTTATGCACTTTGATTTTTTTCTTTGCCGAACAAAAAAAAAATGCAGCCTGGTTCATCTAAATGGGATCTGTTTGGCGATCTCATTTAAAAAATGTTTAAGCGTCGCCGTTTTTATAGGCGTTGATTCCGGGAAGTTGGGTGTTGTATATCTGAAGAACCCATAAAGAGCCCATAATTCTGAGACCAAAAAAATGTTTCTAAGTGTTATACGAAAAAAGTTGGCGCTGGCTTAATGTTAAACTGCCTCTCCCCCTCACTTCTCAATTTCGATTGTCTCGGAAACAAATTGAGCCTAAAAATAATTGCCGGTGGATTTCGACACCCCATAAAAAGCCTGTAAATTCTAAGTAGAGCCCATTTTTTCATGTGGTGGCAGTGCCAGCTTAATAGACCTCTGAATCAACGGAGACAACACTCTCACGTCGGGGTCCCGGGGTTCAATGAACTTATTCGTCGGATCCGAACAAGTGAGAGTCCCACATGGGCGAAAGGGCGAGATGGGGAGGGGGGATCTCTTATTTCCAAACCTTCCAAACTAGCGAGTTCTGGTGGTTCGGGCGTTTCACGTTCTCGCAAACGTTTTGTAACATAAGGCAGGTCTGCTCATACCTCTGCAATTGCCCGCACCCATTGTCCACCACATCTAGGGCCAGCCGTGAGTTTCCGTGAGTCCTGCGCGAGAGTGGATCTGTGTGACTCGATGCGAGGCCTGCGACAGTTTGTGAGCTAGTATATGTGTGATTGCGAGATCTGTGAGTGCCGTCGCAATTTTTGTGCGATTATTCGTGTGAATGGCTGTGTGAGTAACTATACGAGTATCTTTGTGAGTGGTCCGATTGACATGAACATTATTATCATGTAGATTCTATGGAAAGGATACAGTGACTGGTTACCGATCGCGACGCCCCAGAAACGGTTCGATTCGCCTGTGCGATCTGTATTATGCGTATGAATGTTGTATGACGAACGGAACAATGGTTCTTTGAACAGGTTATAAAGCCAGCTCAACGAGTATTTGGTGTTTTGTGATAAAGGTATATAAATCTACGAGCGAGGGCGACTTAATCACATCTATGGTGTTTCGGGCTTAGTTTTACAACGGGTGTTATAGGTTCGGTTCCAGGTTTTTTTAGCAGTTAGGTTCTCATATTATCCCACTTTTCTTCGTGTTTTCCTTAGGCTTTGTAACGTAATTCATTGCCGATTACGTCACCCGAGAATTGATTCTATTCACCAATCACTCTGTGTGATTTATAATATGCGCGTCGAATGTTGTGTCACGCACTCATGGTGGCCACTAAAAACAGTGAAAAGATTCCTTGATGATTCCTTGAAAAATATACTTTTTCCTGCTGTTTTCTACACTGTAAAGAATAAATGTGAATTCGACGTAACGGACTGGAAGTTTTTAAGGGAAAACTGGTACATTAAAGTTGATTTGCAATTTTTATGAAAAATTAAAATACGTTTTCATTAACATTCAAGGAAATTAGTAAGAATAAAGTATTTCCAATGCCTTCGATACACTGAACATCCATTTTTCATCACAATTGTACATTGAATTTAATATACCTTCTGCACTTTCTGGAAATATTTCCATAAGAACTTCCAGACCGGTACATTAAATTGCATAGTAATTTTTCTTAATGTGAATTACTTAAAATTGATTGCTCGTAAGTGTTATACCGAAGAATTTTCAACGAAATTGAATTAGTAATGTGAATTCGATAACTTTTTTGAATGCATATGAATTTTTTTGCCGAATTCTGATTAACTTTGTGAAATTTTATTATTTTTTTTTAATGACAATTCATTGAAAAAATAATAATGATTGGCTATGTCGTCGAAGCTCGTACTCGTCAAGACCGAACTAACATTAAAACTTTACTTTTAATAAGTGGATAAAGAAATACCCGAGGATTTGTCAGCGTAAGCCGTGTTATTTTTTTTTTTTCTCTAATTTCTTTGTTATCCTTTTTTTATATTAGTAAGAATTCTACCAGAAGAATCTACATCCAGAAATATCCAGATCTATCTAATCACTAATAAAAACAGATGATTTGTTTACGGTCGGGTTTTACCAAAACAGACCAATTTCTGATGCTATGTCAACAACGCAGATATCCATGGTGTCTAACAGATTAAGGACATGAAATTCCATGATATTTCCAGGTTTTCTAGGTGAAAATCTGAAAAATTTCAGGACCTTTTTTCTTCGATATTATCTGGTATAAGCAGCGAATAGTAACAAAAACCAACAGAAAATGTAATGAAACTTCCAATAGATTTTTTTTACATATATATTTAAACAATTTGTCAATCGTTCTTTTTCAAATTGGCAAATTGTTCAAAGTCAAAAGCCTATGCTTTTTGCAGTTAACAAATTATTGCTGTTTTCGAAAATCTAGTTTTGTCAATTTATGCCCATTCCTAGCCAGCGAATGGCGCAAAAGTGTTTAGGAAACAATTTCGACCCGATTATATCCGTGTCGTGTCCCCTTCGCGCAGGACTATTCTCAAAAAAAATTATACAATGCTCTCAATAACTCGACAATATCCTGCCGAGCAGCTCGAATATCATCCTTAAATGCATCGAGAACGGTATGCAGACTACACGAACACAAATTTAGTAACTGCTTACTCTGACGCTGACGTTATTGTTAAGATCGGCTTGGGAAAGTTTAATGAATTTAAAATTAACATTTGGGCCATATATGCAAATTTTAATTACCCTCCCACACGCATCTTTAAAAAAACCTTACATTTTAAAATAAAAAATATATATATTTTTAAAATTCCAGATGTTCGATGGAATTCCATGAAATTTCCAGAATATTTCAAGGCTCAATGAAATTCCATGAACTTTCCAGGATATTTCAAGGCTCAATGAAATTCCATGAACTTTCCAGGATATTTCAAGGCTCAATGAAATTCCATGAAATTTCCAGGTTTCCAGGATTTCCAGGATCGTTAGACACCATGATATCTCTTTGCTCGCATGGACATTATAGGTGAAGTGAAACCTCCCCGTCGGTAAAACCGTTAGGAATTGTTCAGGCTGAAATGGTAGCATGCGGTTTATCATTTTTTCTCGAAAGTGCATTGCTAAGATGCAACGAAACTTTCAGAATAGGAGTATAATGCGCAAACGTAGTCTTTCGTCATCGTTTTTTTTTAGTTAAATCGAAAGAAAAAATTACAGTGTAATTACCACGAGAAATCTGTAATTGGCAAAGGTGTGCTATATTCTCTTAGCTGTACCAATGATCGAAATAACGAGAACGGAAAACCGGGCGGTTGGAAAACTGCGCGTTTTGGTATGGGCGACATCATATTCCGTTATAAGAATAATGTAAAAAGTGGAAAATGTGATGGCGTCGATAATCATCGATAAACGAATACTTTTTTTTTAACGCAAAATGGTGGAATCAAATTTGCTTACAAAGATGGTAGTTGCACTGTAACTTTTTCTTTCGATTTCAGGGGGAAAAAAAAATCTAGCACGACAGACTACGTTTGTGCATTCTACGCCTAATTCCGAATATTTCCTTACATTTTATCAACGCATTTTCGAGAAAAGTCGTAAACCGTATGCGACGATTTCACCTAAAAAATTCCTAACTGTTTTACCGTCGGAGAAGTTTCACTTCACCTTAACCGGCTGGCATTACGACTGATTGTCCAAAATGGACGAAATCGTCCATCTTGAACGAATGATTTAAGAGTTAGTTTGGCGCAATAACTCGCTCGGTTGGGTTGGAATCGATTGTAAGGAAGCAATCCAAGATCACCGTAGCAACTTGAGTAACGCGTTGTTTTAAAAGAAAAATCACCGAGAAAACAACCGCTATTTCAGGTCACTTTTCGTACCGTTGAAATAATCGCAAAAATAACCATGTGTGCGAGAGCTCACATTTTCTTTTTTTGTTTGAGTAACCTAAAAAATAACTGCATCATTAACCGCGTAGAAGCTTGCATGTGGTTATTATCCACGACAGGTAACCATAAAAATAACTTTCAAAATAACGGCAAGAGATATTCGACAATTATTTTGCGCTAAAATAACAAAAAAAAAAAACAACCACATATCACTCAAATTTCTGGGTAACATACAGATGTCCGAAACCGATTCGTGTCCAATAAGCAACACGTCCTATGCAATGTCGCCAGCACACTTTGAGTCCTAAATCGTTTGCGGAAAACCAGCGAAATATCCCGTGGCCAAAATGTCCTGAAAAGAAAAAAAACGTCCACGAGAAACTCACCCGGCGCGTGATGCAACATTTAGAACAACAGTCTTCATACAATCACGAACTTTCCTTTTTCTGTTATGTTTCATTTACAAATCAGCCGCAAGGCGACTTTGTAGAATGAAGAAAATTCATATCACGACGACAACTGAATGTGTTCCATGAAAAACTCTATTTTCATATTTCACATCAATCGGCAATGAAGTCCACCAATCGCCTTGCAGTAAATTCAGAATCGTCCAATCACCGTGCGGTTTGTTGAGTGGTTGGGTGGCAAACGCTGTCGAACGATTTCGCAACAGGGTTGCTTCAGCCGCGGTCGTGGTGTGAATTTTCTTCATTATTCAAAGATGTGTCTTGGCTGATTTGTAAGTGAAGAATTATAGGAAAGGGAAAGTTCGTAATTGTACGGAGACTGTTGCTCTAAATATGTCGTTAAGCGCCAGATGAGTTTCTCGTGGATGTTGTTGCTTCTCGGTAATTTTAGTCATGGGACATAACGCTGGTTTTCCACAAACGATTTTTAGGTCTCAAAGTGTGCTGGCGACATTGCATAGGACGTCTTGCTTGTTGGACACGAATCGGTTTCGGGCACCTGTATGTCACCCAAATTTCTTTTTACGGTTGTTAGCACGTACCAGAAGAAGGTTTGGTTTGGTGATATTGAAAAAAAAAAAACTGGGTTCAAATTGTCATCGTGAATTATATCAATTTAGGATACAATACTATACTACGCATTACGGAGAAATGAAAAAAAAAAAAAAAAAAAAACCTAACGACCTAAAGTTGGGCTTGAACCCCGGACTTTTCGCATGCTAACCTCACTTCAATTGAATCACTTGAATTGTTTTCATTCCTAGCGATATTTGAAGAACGCCAAGGTTTTCATATCTGAAGTGAATTGACAACAAATATTTTATTATTTATTTATTAATTTACTGAAATGTTTACTGAAAAGTAAAGGTATTATACGAGTCCTATGTAAAATGTCGTTTCATTAGCATTTACTTTTACATGTAATTTACATAAATAAATGGTAAGACAAAAAAAAACCGATGACTCATATAAAGTACCTTTTCTTTTTAGTAATGCAGCCACCATAGGACTAACCTTAGGTGCACACAACAACCGTGACGCCAGACTGCCTACTAATCGTAGAACCTCCTCATGCGTGTTTCGAGGTTAGATTTAGAGACGTAAAAATACCGGTATTTCAGTGTTTCGTAAATTTACCATAAAAATACCGTATTATTACGTACATTTTTTTTTCGACATATTGTGTTGTAAAAATACGGTCACAGAAGATTCTCATAATTTACCGCAAAAAGAGGTAAAAATCATCTACCAAGATGTAAAATTACCGGTCATAAAATGTTTGGTAAATTTACCGTCAAAACATATAAAATTTACCTCTTTAAATGTGACATTACCGGTTGAAAAATAATAAACTTCACTTTTATAGTTGTGAAATTACGAAGAACACTTTTTTTTTTTACATTACCGTAAGATTTTTTGAAAATTCACCATGTGTTGGTGATATATTAAATTACTATGAGACCATATCAATTTATTACCAATGTGACAATGTTCAACGTCATGTACCGTATTTTTACGGTAAAAAGACGGTAAAATTACCGGTCACATTTACCGCTCACAGCACTAGTTAGGTTCCTTTTCTCCGATAGCTCATACATAAACATGTATACGGGGCATTCCATACCGATTCGACCTACGCCGGACCTTCGACCTCTCCAATTCGATTGGTAATTTTTTATAATATTGCTTTAACTCTAAAAATCACTCCAATTTTTTTTTTTAATTTTTTCTTTTTTTAATTTGCATTCATTACATTTTTTCAAAGTGAACATATTTTTAGGCGGAATTAAAAATTCTGAAAAAATCCTGTATTTGATATGAAAATTTTGAAGCCTAAATCCAGAATGGTAAAAATTTGCTTCTAGATATTTTTTGAGCTTTGCTTTCTTTTTCTTTAAGTGAGCATATTGTTAGCCCTAATGAAAAAATCTGAAAAAATTCTCAAAAATCCTGTATCATATACGAAAATTTTCAAGCCGAGAGCGAAAGTGGCATCGCATTAGCTTCTATTTATTTTTATTTTTTATATAATTTTAAATCATTTAAAATAATTAAAAAAAAACAAAAAAAAAATAGAAGCTAATGCGATACCACTGTCGCTCTAGGCTTGAAAATGTTCATATATGATACAGGATTTTTGCAGATTTTCTCATTTGGGCTAATAATATGTTCACTAAAAAAGAGAAAGTAAAGCTCAAAAAAAATCTAGAAAGAAACGTTTAACCATTCTGGGTTTAGACTTAAAAATTTTTATATTCGGTACAGGATTTGTAAGAATTTTTTCAGAATTGTTCATTTGGGCTAACAATATGTTCGCTTAAAAAAAGAAAGCAAATCTCAAAAAACATCTAGAAGCAAGCGTTTTACCATTCTGGGTTTAGGCTTGAAAAAATTCATATCTAATACAGGATTTTTCAGAATTTTTTATTCCGGCTAAAAATATGTTCACTTTGAAAAATTGTAATTAATGTAAATTAAAAAAAAATTTGGAGTGATTTTTAGAGTTAGAACAATATTATAAAAAATTATCAACCGAATTGAAGATGTCGAGGGTCCGACGTAGGTCGAATCGGTATGGAATGCCTCATACACACTGTACGCACACTGTAAAAGAAATTCGTATGCAATGTAATGTATCGAACTGGAAATTTGTATGCAAAAACTGATACATTAAATTTCATGTACAATCGTGATGAAATATTAATGTTCAGTGTATTAAAAACATTGGAATTACTTTATTTCAATAATTCACTTTAATTTTCCTACAAAAGAACTTTAATTTCAATAATTTACTTTAATTTCACTGAAACAGTGTATTAATTCATTCAATTAATATAAATAATTAATATAAATATTAATATTCATTACAATTGTACATAAAATTTAAGATACCAATTTTTGCATACTTCTAGTCCGGTACATTAAATTCACAATTTTTGTTTACAGTGCATCTCTTTCGCCACCTTATCCGCATTCCATCTCCTTGCCCGCCGTTTTCTTTCCCGTCCTTCGGACCAAATCTTCGCCCCATCTAACCTAACTCCATCCTGACCTGCCCAGTTTCTCCCCCCCGAGAATTCAACAACCCGTTAGAAAGATGTGTATACACATGTGAAAATAGCGGTATTTTAATATTTCGTAAAATGACCATAAAAATACCGTATTTTAATGTAATTTCTTTTCTCAACATATTGTGTTTGTAAAAAAAAGGTAAAAATCATCTATCCAGATGTGAAATTACCGGTGATAAAATTTTTGGTAAATTTACCGTCAAAACATATAAAATCTACCTATTTAAATGTTGTTAAATGACATTACTGGTTGAAAAATTATAAACTTTACTTTTATAGTTGTGAAATGACTAATAAAACAAAAAAAAAAAAGATTGTCGTAACATTTTTTGTTTATTTTGATTTATTGCCAATGTGGTAATGTTCAACGCAATCACGTACCGTATTTTTACAGTAAAAATACGGTAAAATTACCAGTCACGTTTACCGCTCACATCTCTTGTTGGGTTTCTTTTCTCCGATGGCTCCATACACAAGCATGTACACAAACATACACACACTGTAAAAAGAAATTCGTATGAAATTTAATTTATCGAAACTTGAAATTTTAATTCAAAAACAGGTATATTAAATTTCATGTAAAATCTTGATGAAAAATTAATGTTCACTGTACTAAAAACATTGGAAATCCTTTATTTTTAATAATTTACTTTAATTTTTCATCACAATTGTACATGAAACTGAAGATACAACATTTTTCCTAAAAATCAGTCCGGTAAATTAAATTTACAATGGTTTTTTTTTACACAGTGCATGTATTTCGCCACCTTATCCGCATTGCATCTCCTCCCCTAGCAGTTCAAACGATCATTGAAAACTACCGCAAAACGACATAAAAAACGACCGGTCGTTTTGTGCCATTTTGGCAACCGTCGTGCGACCAAAGCAACGACAAGCTTTCAGTTTTGGCTTGGTCGTATTTTCCTTAAAGACCCAAAAAAAAAAAACGACCAAAACACGACTGATATTACATCGCAGCAGACGTTAACGGGTTCGTCTTTTGGTCGTTAAAGGAAAACGATGACCAAACCTAAACCTACAAAGTGGTCTTTGTTATTGGTTGTTTTACGTTCGTAAAAACGGCGCAAAACGTCCGGTTGTTTTTTTTTTGATCGTGTGGCTGGTCGCTTTCCACGCTAGGGTCGCCCGCCGTTCTCTTCGCCGCTCCACGAACCGAATCTTCGGCCAACCTAACCCAATCGAATCCCGACCTGGCCGTCTTCTCCCCCGAGAATTCTCCAACACCTGTAAGGAAAACGGTTGCATTCCCCCATACAATACCTGTTACCGAAGCGCTCCTTCCAGAATTCCGCTGCGTCGGACTTTGTGATGCGAAACTGATCGCCGGCAAAGTCGCCGTTTGGAAAGATGGCCTTAAGCTCGGAAAGCATGTGGCTGAAGACGAGACTGAGCTTCGTCAGGTTGCGCCTGTAGTGCGATGTCTCGTCGAACATCTTGTCCTTTCCCTCCTTGAACAGCTTTATCGCCTGCTTGCACTTTCTCATTAGATTGTTTATGAAGACGCAAAAGTGCTCGTTGCTGTGAAGAACCTGCATTCGATCCTCGTACTTGCTGTATATAAGACGAAGCCGCTGGTAAGTGTCCGGCAGTATGTCCAGTATGAATGGCGGTGAATTTTTCAAATTCATACGCTGATGCTGACAGAGCTTTACCACTTTGTCCATTAGCTTCCATGTCTTGTCGAGCATGCGTTTGTCGGTCGAGAGCTTAGGCGGCGTCATTGCGTCGGCGAAGCGGCCCTGTAGCTTCTGAAATATCGAACTTATGTGCACCGAACGGCTCCTGCTGCTGTGACCGCCCGACGACATCTTTACGTACCTCTCCTCTGTGCCACCTACGAGAGATATTAATCCGTGATCTCCCCCCCCCCCTCCCCACCCCCTCCCTCCCTCCACAACCAACCCCTCCTCCTCCCCACCACCCGCCCCGACGCCCCGCCAAAACCCCGAGTCGAGTTGTCCTACCTTACGTTCCGTCCGTCCCGGGCGCGACTCGATTGAAAACTTAAAGCTTTTTTTTTTTTTTTTTGCCTTAAGGTCTCTTTTGTTTCGTCGGGCCGAGGTATCTCTCTGTGCACTGCCCGGAGAGCGGATCGACACTTGTTCGGCGCGACACTTGGCTATTGCCCACAAACGACGCTACACTTCAACCGAACGGCCGCTTTGTATTTTGTCTTGGGTAAGTCACATCGCCACTTTTTGAACGCCTCTGTTGTTATTATGATTATTGTTATTTTATTTTTTTTCTTTTTCTTTGTTTTTATTTATTTATTTTTTCTTCCTCTTTTTCTCGAGACGAGATTGAGGCGGTTCTAGGGAAAGGCAGGCCGAGGGGACGGCGGTGCGAGATACGTTGACGTACTCTCACGAGGTCCCGCACGAACGAGACGCGAGCCAAGATCACGCATTACCGCATCCTGTTCCCAACTGACGAGAGAGAATCCCTTGCTGGGCGACCGTCGCGACACGGACGAGCGTGAAGTTGGCAGCGGGTGGCGTTCGAGACTCTTCGATTGTCGATCGTCGATTTTTTTTTTTTTTTGGAGTCGCGCGTTCGATTGGCGGCGACTTCAGGGCGTGGGATGGGTTTTTTTGTTGTTGTTTTTTTTTTTTTTTTTTTTTTTTAATAGACGGTGGCGCTTTTCGTCACCCAGATAGCAGTATCGTTAGATTGCCTTCTATAAGATAATTTCTATAAGTTATCTTTCAGATTTATCCAAAAGGTATCTTTAAGGTGTCTTTAAATTTGCATGCATATGTGCGTTGACATAATGATTCCATTTTTTGGTTAACATAAATAGTCGTCACGAAAGTAAGCCAAAAGTCATCGTATGATTTTGTCTGAACGATAACAATTATGGGGCAATGGAAAAGTCGTCTATGTACGGATAACAAATATAGATATAAAATGAGATGTCCTACTGATGTCCAATTTATGTTATCTTAAATAGTCTTCATAAAAGTTCTCCAGAAGTCATCGTATGGTTTTGTCAGACAGATAGTACATTATAGGTCGCCGAAAAGGTATTAATTTGTCGATAAGAAATAGGGGTATCGGCTAAGTTGCCAGGCAGATACCGTTTTAAAGGCAACCTAAAATATCCACTTTAATAGTTGTCCGAAAGTAAAAATTTTGTGATGTATTCTCTCAGATACCCCTTGCATATAGGCCCAGGTAAACTTGGCATAGAAATCATATGATACCTTTTCTTTTCGGTAATTATTTCAGTAAATAAATCAATAAAATATTTATTGTCCATACACTTCGGATAAGAAAATTTTTGCTGCTTTCAAATCTTGCTAGGAACGAGAAAAACTCAAATGACAAGTGCCCAGATAGCACAAAAAAAATTAGTTGTCCGTAAGCGATCTAAATGGGTTACATATGTCCGTCTGGACGGTATCCGAAAGTTACCACCCATCCAAAAAGTTAACTTTTGGACGTAGGATAGCTTATAGTTACCATCCGGACGAACATATGTAACCCATTTAGATTACTTTCTGATAACTAATTTTTTTTGTGCTACCTGGGTGATAGTACAGCGTCAGGGTTCTAGGCTAATATGCGTAAGGTCCAGGGTTTGAGCCCAACTTTAGGTCGTCAGGTTTTTCTTTCTTCGAAATGCGTAATGTAGTATCCGAATGTATCCTAAATTGACATTAAGTTGCGTAATATAGTTATCCGAATGCATCCTAGATTGATATTAATTCATAATGATAATTAAAGCCAATTTTTTTTTCCGATGTTTTATACGTTACTCTCCGTTATCAAAAAGTTATATTTTGGTTCACCATTCACTTCTGTAAACTTTATGACGATTTCGTGACATTGCGAATGATGTCTTTTAGGTCTGCCTATTAGACAGCATAAAGTTGTCATTTCGGTGACCGTTTACAGTTGACAATATGGCAATATTTTGCTAACAGTTATTCGATATCCAAAAGTTAAAATTCCGGTAGCGCAAATGTTGACTTTCGGATGGACATAGGGTATATACTATTTGTATCACTAAAGGACACCTTTTTCCACCAGAAAAAAAGTTGTCGGTAACTTTCGTGTGACATCGTTTCGATGCCTTTAGGATAACTTGATGTTACCTGGGTATGGACAGGGATACTAAAGTAAAGGAGTGTACACACCGTACTTTAGAAATGTACACGAAATCCCAGTCTAAAACGGCGGCGCTGTGATCAAAAAGATCGAAGCATATATGGATTTAGATCAGACACGCATATTACTATACTCACGATCTTTTCGACCCATGCGATGCTAGTGGCAGAGCGGAGAACTAATTGAGGGTTTTTGAGGACGCCGGTACTACTTATTCTCCTATGCTGTGTCCACACCTTTCCTCTAGTTCTCCCTGGTTAATGGAGTTCATACATATTCAGAAAAATTAACGAATCATTTTCGTTGGAAAAAAAAAAGTTCGGTTTACGGAAGATTTGTTGTTTATATTTCGTCAATTTTTTTAATAACATTTTAAAGTTATTAATATGCAAGATTAATCTTTTCGGCACCTTTAAAGTGCTTGATTGTTTTTTCAGATTTTCTCTCATTTCTTGGTGAGTTATGCGAAATGAGGACTATTCGCAGATGCAGATTTATAAGCGTTGCAAATTCCTTTATGCAAATTTTAATAACAATAATAACAATAACATAAATTTGTGACTTCATTTTTGTATACTCGCAAATAATAATATCGCGTTTATTGTCGCGAATAATTGTCGAGTAACGTTTATTGTTTATGATAAGAGGTCGTTACAGTATATTACAAAAGTTTCATTCGATCACTATATCGTGTTTTATTATCGAGTAACTTCGTTTTCGTTTTTTTTTTTTCGTGCAATAAGTTCCATGCCGGTCCGCGGGATGGCGGTGCGGTATCGAAATACCGCGAAAATTCAAATTCTCCAAAACTACAGGCACGATAATAAGATTGCCCAATTAAATAATCACGGAAATTCGTGGTCAATTCGTGTATGCTAAGGACACTCATGGTTCGACGATCTTACAGTGCAAGTGTTTTTTCGCCTCACTGGGCACTTCAAGCCCAGCGGACGCGCGGGATATTAATACTATATACATGTGTCTTGCGGTAGGCACGGAAAGAGCAAAGTAGCGCGACACGAAAATTTACACGATTAACTTCTTCTCCGAGGCGAATTAAGGTAGTTCTATCGATTGGTATTCATTTCGCGCGAGTTGGAGAAAAATTAGATAAAATTGCAAATACTCATCGATTGCATAAAAATCTGAAAAAAATTCATGCGCTGTAGAGGTACTGGAAAAGATTAATTTTGCAAAATAATAATTCCAGAGTGTTATTAACAATTTGATGTAAAAAAATATTGGTTAACAAATTTCTCGGAAACCCTTTTTTTTAATGAAAATTATTCATTCATTTTTTCTAAGTACGTATGAATTTTTTCAGATTTTTAAATGGGCTTTGAATTTTTTTTTTTATATGTAAAAAAACACAAAATTCAAGGGAAATTTAAAAATCTGAAAAAATTCATACGTTTTCAGAAAAATGAACGAATCATTTTCGTAATAGAAAAAATTAGTTTGCTGGGTAATTTTTTAAACAATTAATTTTTTGTTTAATTTGATGATAACATTTCGAACTTGTTATTATGCGAAATCAATCTTTTCAGTACCTTTAATATGTATGAATTTTTAAAGATTTTTATAGAATCGAAAAGTATTTGCTATTTTATCTCACTTTTTTTTTGAACTTATGCGAAATGAATACTAAGCGACATAACTACCTTAACCGTTATTTCGAGTATACATTTGTCGATCGGATATTTACAAACTTTCGTACACGCTAAAATGTGCACAACTTGCTTGTCGCGCAGAGGGAAAGCTGTGTTTACGCTCGGGGATCGACGATAAACGGTTTGAAGTTTAAGGACCGTGCATAAATTGGACGTCCAACAAACTCGATATCTTTTATCGTTTTTTTAACGCGTTTATCGGAATGACATCGCAATTTTACACACAGTTTACACAATTTCTATGCAAGTTTCAGATTTTTTTTTTTTTCTTAGAAAAATTCGTATACGCAACGGAGTAATTTTTAAGGAGGTCGACTCGTTGCGCATTACCAAAAAATTGCGATTCACGTGCAATTCCCAACGAATTTCGACGCCTTTCTAACGGAATAAAAATCTGAAAAAATCAACCATTTAGAAGGTGCTAAGAAGATTAATTTTCCACAATAATAATTGCAAAATGTTATTAACGAATTAGTTTAAAGAATCATTGTTCAACGAGTTATCCGGTAAACTAACTTTTTCTTTAGCCCAAATTGACTCAATAATTTTTTTGAATACTCATGAATTTTTTGAGAATTTTTTCTAATGAAAAAAACCACATATTTTCATTTTTTTATAGATAAAAAATCACGAATTTTTTAATATTAGAAGAAATTCTTTAAAAATGTACGAGGATTCAAAAAAATTATCGAATAAATTTGGGCTAAAGAAAAAATTATTTTACCGACTAATTCGTTAAACAATGATTTTTTTTACTAATTTATTAATAACTTTTTAGAACTATTATTATGAAAAAGTAGTCTTCTTAGCATCTTCTGTATGGTTGAATTTTGTTCAGATTTTTATTCGATCAGAAAGTTGACGGAATTTGAATTGCACATGAATCACACTCTTTGGTAATACGCAACGAGACGACCTCCTTAATTGAAGATTGTAAAAATCATAGCCTATAGATATTTTTTTTTCCGTCGAAAAACAAACTTTTTTCTGAAGGACTGCAATGTTTGCAATTTTCAAAATTTCATGAGAATATCTGATAACTCGATAGTTTCTTCGTTATTCTTGAAGATTTTTTAGAGCTTATCACAGTTGCTGAAACCGCGTACATCGATCGCTTTAACCAAATTAAAAATTACTCCGTTATGTACAAAAATTTGTCAATAAAAAAAAATACAAATTTGTAAAGATCGTGTAACATATGTGTTAAATTCTGACCTTGTCATTCCAATACTTCATTTAAAACGAAACAAAAAAAACGGAAAATCGACGTATTTTTTTTCACGAAGCTTATACACAGCTCACTGTGAAAAGTGAAGTGATTAATCGTTAGCAATTTATCAGTACGTCGTTTTTCAGCCAGCATAAACCTAATTTCGCACTAATTATAAGTATCGATGACGGCGGGTTTTCTTTTCACGCTATTTTTCAATAAATATCGTAAACGCTAATGGAGTCGATGACAAATATTAATAATTGTAGATGGAGACTTCGACGATTTCAGGCCAACGCACATGTTTATTTCTTTATTTATCGGTAAGAAAAAATTGCATAACAAAATCTCTCGCGTTTGATTATTCGTAACGGTCTTTCGATCGCACAAACAAATCCTTACATTCGAATATAACAAATCGTGGAGGTACAATTTTTTTCCCCGATGTTATTTGTCTCGCATTTCGTATTTTTCACAAAAAAAAAAAAAAAATCGATATATTCGAACCCGGGAATATTATTTGTAGACGATCGCAACACCGTCACCTACAAACGATAGAATTAGATTATCGGTTCTAATACCCCGAGAGCTTAAAAATTATCGGGTATTTCCCGATTGTTTCGTTGCGTAGCAACGAGCGAGATAAGTTTTGCTTAAAAAAATCCCGAGCGCGCAGCGCGAGGGATTTTTGAGCAAAACTTATCTCGATCGATGCTACGCAGGGAAACAAGAGGGAAATACCCGATTAATTTTTAAGCTTGAGGGGTATTCGGCTGATTATTTTTTCAACCTCAATTTCGACCAATGAGATTGTGGTATTTAACATTTTCCTGACAAGGTTTTATTTCGTTTTATTTTATTTCACATATTTTTTCTCTGTACAAAATCCAGTAAATTGGGCCCAAATCGACTTCTTGCTCTTCTCTGTATTAGCCGGGACATTCTGTTTGATTTTTTTAGAGATGCTCTCTAGAGATTCATCACCAAATCGCTTTCTTCGCTCACTCATGTCCATGCTCGTGAATAGCAATTTGACGTTTAATCATTCGCATAGGTTACAAGTGACAGAAAAATTAATGTTTATCGCCTAGCAACCTAGCCGGAAAATTTTCGAAAAATTATCGATATAATTTAGACCTAGTTGTACCACGTGATGTCAAATACCGCGCTCTCATTGGTCGAAATTGGGGTTGAAAAAATAATCGATAAAATTTTTTCTTTTTTACCGACAAAAAATATATGTAACAGCATTTACTGGGCAATTCGCGAAAAAAAAACGAATTTGCGGTAAACAAGAAATGATCGTGTGCGCTTTGACTCGTTAACAATATTTCTTTTAAAATAAATAATACGCGTCGTTTGAGCACGTCGAATCTATGAGCATCGTACTCTCGAGGTTGTCACAATTATTACTAATTCGATACTGACAAAAAAAGATCGACGCTCGTAAACACACCGGACCGACAGAGTCGCGGCCGTTTCGAGGGCTCGGAGAAAAACAAAATTCGTACGTCCGTAAATTCGACTGGAGTTCGGAGCTCTTATTGCTAATGTCATTAAAATGTCGTCGAACATTTGCTAGCTATTATCCGTGACAATGTAATCGTAGTCGCACGCGCAACGTCACTGATTTTCTATGTAGTAGCTTAATCGTAGAAGAATGAAGCTCGTCATGACGAACCAGCTGGCCGGGATTGAAGCTAGAATACGATATCTGTCATCTGAAAAAAAAAACAAAAACGAATGTACAATGTTAATATGCTATTATTATGTTAATATGCTGTTATTCATCATTAAACATTATAATATTTATAGTATTAATATTAAATTATGTTGATTAAAGTTAATTAATATGATATAATATTAATTAAATGAATCTTATATAGATTTTGGAAAACAGGGTTTGTGTGCTTGTCCCACCCAACCTCGTATTCCTCGGGAACTAAGTTAGGTCGGGTTTAAGTTAGAGAAATATTCCCAGATAAAATATATATGGGATTTTGTCTAGGAATTTTTTTTTTTACAGGCAATTATAAAAAGGGGTTGCAAATCGATTTGCAAAGTTTTCTATTTTTTTACCGTTCGCAACCATTGGCCCTACGACGAAGTACTTAAGAAGCACCTCGGAAATTTAATATGAAAGAAAACGTCTTTTATTTTTTTTCTCGGTAATAAAAAAATGAGTTGGAAATCCATCAATAGTGATTTCCTGTAGCGTCCTGTTCCGAGCATGTGAAAAAAATTGTCGGCGTTCCATTTTTTTGAAGTTCTAAAATATATTTTAACAGCGTAATATTGAAAAAATTAAACTCCAACAATTTTTTATTTTCACACCTCGGACATTTTTTTACACGATCAGAAACTCCTTACGAGCAATGAATCGTGGCGGATTTACGATATCATTTTTTATTGCCAAGAAAAAAAATGAAACATTTTTTTTGTTGTCTATAAAATCGATGGACACCGATTTAATTTTACCTGTCATGTGATCGGACATCTTCACCGCTGCCCATCCTAGACTCCTCTGCACGGCCATTTTCCATTTCTTGTACCTCGCGTCTCTTCCTGAAAAAAAAGAAAATTACGGTCGAATAAGCATGTGGGCCTGCATGTAGGAAACGTGTGTAAAATAACGAAGAAACAAACCTTCTGGGGTTGTGGTTGGCAGAAAGGTATCGTTTGGCACAGTCTCAACTTCCTCGCCTTCCAACTCCCAGACTTCGATTCCTTCGGCCCGACCAGCGGCAATCGCGGCCCCCAACGTCATGATGTCCGGCATCGTTGCCCTGACTGTAGAGAAGGAAAATTTACCATTTAACATTATGTGAAATACCACTGTCGGCAACAAAAACTACAACGAAAACTATAACTAAAACTATAACGAAAACTATGACGAAAACTATAACGAAAACTATAACGAAAATTATAACGAAAACTATAACGGAAACTATAACGAAAACTATAACGAAAACTGTAACGAAAACTATAACGAAAACTATAACGAAAACTACAACGAAAACTACAACGAAAACTATAACGAAAACTATAACGAAAACTATAACGAAAACTATAACGAAAACTATAACGAAAACTATAACGAAAACTATAACGAAAACTATAACGAAAACTATAACGAAAACTATAACGAAAACTATAACGAAAACTATAACGAAAACTATAACGAAAACTATAACGAAAACTATAACGAAAACTATAACGAAAACTATAACGAAAACTATAACGAAAACTATAACGAAAACTACAACGAAAACTACAACGAAAACTATAAGGAAAACTATAACATAAACTATAACATAAACTATAACAAAATTTTGTTACTTCGTGTACTTACATACTGGTATACCGACGAGATCGGCTTGCAATTGCATGAGAAGATTGTTGGTCGACATTTTGCCGTCGGTGTGCAACTTCGTTAACGGAAAACCGCAGTCTTGGTACATGGATTCGAGAATGTCCCGTGTTTGAAAACACACGGCTTCCAGAGACGCCCGTATTATGTGTTGCTTGGTAGTGAAGGCAGTGAGACCGCAGATTATCCTACGAAAGCAGAAAACACGTATAATTTTATTGTCACTTTTAATGTTCACGAATCTCCCGAGCTTTTAGGCGTTTTTATCGATTGATCACGCAGTCTGAAAGGAGACTCCTCGTCTTTTTTTCGCATATTTCTGCAATCTCAGAATGACATTCATCAGAGTGTTTATTACCGATCGTATTTCACATCGCCTTAATGTGAAGTGAAACCTCCCCGACGGTAAAACAGTTTGAAATTTTTCAGGCTGAAATCGTTGCATACGGTTTACCATTTTTTCTCGAAAGTGCATTGCTAAAATGCAATGAAACTTTCAGAATAGGAGTATAATGCACAAACGCAGTTTTTCATTCTCGATTTTTTTGTTAAATTTAATAAACCTTTTATTTTCTCATTTTAAATGAATTCCTTGTTTTTTTAGAATTCATATGATTTTTTTCTGAATTTTCTATCATTTTCAATTTTTTTTTCTAAAATTTAAAAAATCGATGTAGATGCATGAATTTCGGATATGTGTCAGTATCACGATTCTACAGTACACGCAAAAAGTTTTGGGCCCATTGCGCCGACCGTTCCGTATAGTTACGGTCTTAAAAAAATTTCGTAAACGCTAAATTCGAAAATGATAGAAAATTCTGAAAAAGTTAATTTGGCTTCTAGAAAATCAATGAATTCATTTGAAAAGAGAAAAAAAGGGTTTACTGATTATTTGTTGAACAATTTTTTTTAGCAACTTCCTCATAACTTTTGACATTATAAGTATGCAAAATGAATGTTGTTGGAGCGTTTGATGCAGTTGATTTTTTTTCAGATTTTTATACCATTAGGAAGTGTTAGAATTCTCACGGAATTTTCACCTTCTACAACATTTTGCAACTATTACCTATAATTGTCGGAAACTTTGTTTTTTTTTTACCCCCGGTAGCGACCTCTAAAAGTGCTTCGATTTCATAAGGACTTCGCAGAGTTCTTTCTTATTCATTATACTTTGTAAGTGCGGGGTCGCTCCAAGGAAATCTCGAATTTTTCATATTGACTTTAAGTTTAGATGATCCGAAGTTTTTTTTTTTCTTTTTTTAAATAACCGTTAGCGATCTCTAAGAAGGGCATTAATTTCGGAGACCCTTCGCACATAGCATTTTTATTTTATACCTCACGGTAGTACGGGGTGGCCCCCCAGAGAATTCTAAAATTTTCAATTTAAGGACCACCCTACGCTACAGCGAAACAAAACTTCCTGCGTGACAAAATTTTCGTTGAAGACTTTAAAAAATGCGCCACCAGTTAAGGTAGCTCCAGCGAGTGGTGTTCATTTCGCCTAAATTCGAGAAATTCGGGCAAGAATTACAAACACTTCCCGCTGTTATAAAAATCTGAAAAAATTCATACTTATTATAGGCACTGAAAAGACTGATTTTGCATAATAATAATTTCAAAATGTTATTAACAAATTGTTGAAAAAAATGGTTCATCGAAATATGCGGTAACTCAACTTTTTTTGTTATGAAACTGACTCGTTCATTTTTCGGAATACGTATGAATTGTTTCAGATTTTTATCGTTATTTTGATTTTTCTTATTTTTTACATGGAAAAATACACAAAAATCAAAATAAAGATAACAATCTGAAAAAATTCATACGCATTCCGAAAAATGAACGAATCATTTTGATTAAAAAAAAAAGTTGAGTCACCGCATATTTCGATGAACAATTATTTTTTCAACAATTTGTTGGTAATATTTTGAAATTATTATTATGCAAAATTAGTCTTTTCAGTGCCTATATTATTATCTGAAGTGCCTATATTACCTTCAGTGCCTATATTAAAATCTGAAAAAATTCATACTTATGTATGAATTTTTTTAGATTTTTATAATATCTAGGGAAGTGTTTGGAATTCTTGCCAGAATTTCTCGAATTTACGTGAAATTAACATCACTCGCTGGAGCTACCTTAACGTATCGTCCTGCGAATTTCGCGAATAAAGCGCGCAAAGTGTTTCCTACCCTCTCGCGTCTTTTCTCCAATATGGAGCATAAAGCCCGGTGAATGCAGGCACGAAATACACGTCCCCGGTACTGAAGACACTCTGAGCGAGATGCTCGCTCTCGTGAACGTCCTCGATTAGTTTCAAATTATCGCGTAGCCACTTTATAGCCGCACCGGCGACGGCGACCGATCCTTCGAGCGCATACACCGCCGGGCTGTTCGGTCCCAGTTGATAAGCCACTGTCGTTACGAGACCGTGAGACGAAGAAACTCTCTAGAATAAAAATAAAAATAGTAATGAAAAAAAAAGAAAATTAATCAATTTGTTCCAGGACAAAAATCCTTTCAGTTTCCATTGTCGAGCCCAGCGACAATATTTATCTGACAATTCGTCTGAAAAATTTTTAACCGAACCGACAAATCGATTTTCCAGAATTTACAGAAAAATATTTTCGCGAGGGAATCGCAAAGACAACATTTATGTACAATATACATAAAGAATTCTTACCGTCGTTCCGGTGTTGCAAAGTAAAAAACAACCGCTCCTGTACGTGTTCTTGGCTTGGCCTTTGTGCAAACAATTTTGTCCTACAAGAGCAGCTTGCTGATTTCCCAGTATCTAATTTTATATTTCAATAAACGAGTGAGCGAAATCTTTCGGATTTTTTTCGGACATCTTTTTACGGGAAATTTTTCATAATTTTCACCGACGATCGTTTCGGTTCCAGCGAATGTGTATATACTTACACCAGATATCGGTATGCCCTTCAGCGGACCGACAGTGATTTTTCCATATATCTCGGAGCTGCTCTTTATATCCGCGAGCAATTTCATTGGAATGTCGAAATATCTGCACAAGGTTGGATCCCAATTCAGCGTCTCTATGTTCATCAGCATCGTTCTCGAAGCGTTCGTGACGTCGGTTATGTAAAGTCCGTCGTCTCTCCCGCCAGTCAAGTTCTGGAATGTTTAGAGTGATTATCATTTGCTTTTACGAATCTGGCTATCTTTAAGCGGAGGTGAAAGTCACGTCACCCCGCCCCGGGATTGAGAGGCATCGATATCGGCGTCTCGTAAAAAAATAGATACGCTCAAAAGAAAAAGTTACTGAATTACTTTTGGTGCGAAAGGGTCGCTGTATAGACCAGGAAAATAGCAGATTGAATTTAGCGTCGAGTTATCCGAGTTACGCCGACGATGAAAATATTTCTCTGAGAATTTCTCTGAGAATTTCTCTGAGAATTTCTCTGAGAATTTCTCTGAGAATTTCTCTGAGAATTTCTCTGAGAATTTCTCTGAGAATTTCTCTGAGAATTTCTCCGAGAATTTCTCCGAGAATTTCTCCGAGAATTTCTCTGAGAATTTCTCTGAGAATTTCTCTGGGAATTTCTCTGGGAATTTCTCTGAGGATTTCTCTGAGAATTTCTCTGAGAATTTATCTGACGTCTCTGTAATTCAGAGGACTTTTCGGAGAAATTTCAGAGAAATTTTCCGAGACTTTCAGATTTATTTTCCGAGACTATCAGATATATTTTCAGAGACATTCAGAGAAATATTTTCACCATTGGCTGAAGGACTTAGGTCGATGGCCAATTGGCAGTATATTTATATTCTCATGACAACTTACACTATGTAATGCTATCTACCAAAAATTGTTCCATCTGGAATATTGTCAATAAATCCACTACTACCACTACGATTTTCATCAGGGCCGCGTTATCCAAGTTACTCGAGTTGCCCGAGTTATTGGAATCACTCGAGTTACTCGAGGGTGGGTGTTACGACTTCATTTTTTTTTTAAATGTTTTTCATTACCCAAATAATCCATGTGTCCATTGTTCCCACTTTACATCGTTTTTCTCTCATAGCTTTTCTTACAACCGGAACGTTGTCTCTCATCCATCGGATCTTCAGGGCGGAGAAGTACGGACTCACTGGTAGACCGCAAAGTGGCTTCAAATGATTCTTACTGTTGTCGGGAAATTTTGCAATAATCTGATCGACTATCGAAACCGTTCTGATGTCGGACCATACTGCAAAAAAAAAATGTCATCCCTTAGGTTTATTGCTTTGCGCACATAAATGATTATTTGTGTCGGTAACAAAAACTGTGATCCATATTTCCCCATGGGTGCTAAACTTTTCGGGGTGAGACCAAATTATTCGCGACCGCTCGACAATTGTTAAAACACTTGAAAAATAAATAAATAAATAAAATAAAAAACAAATAATGTACAATTTTTTTTATCGACTGAGTCTGATCGAATCGTGGACTACATTGGAAGCGTGTGAAATATCGCCATCGCTAACGAAAACTGTAATGCAGTTTTGCACTTGTAGCAAAAATTGTATAGCACATTTTTTTTTTACCCACAGCGGTATTTCACATGCTCTTGGGAAAAAAGGTACAATCTTTTTTCTTGAAAAGAAAAGATATAATCTTCTTTCTTCAGAAAAAAAGATACAATCTTTTTTCTTGAGAAAGAAAGATACAATCTTTTTTCTTGAGAAAAAAAGACACAATCTTTTTTCTTCAGAAAAAAAGATGCAATCTTTTTTCTTGAGAAAGAAAGATACAATCTTTTTTCTTGAGAAAGAAAGACACAATCTTTTTTCTTGAGAAAAAAAGACAATCTTTTTTCTTGAGAAAAAAAGATACAATCTTTTTTCTTGAGAAAGAAAGATACAATCTTTTTTCTTGAGAAAGAAAGATACATTTTTTTTTCTTGAGAAAGAAAAATACAATCTTTTTTCTTGAGAAAGAAAGATACAATCTTTTTTCTTGGGAAAGAAAGATACAATCTTTTTTCATGAGAAAGAAAGATACAATCTTTTTTCTTGAGAAAAAAAGCGTGCAAAGTGATGTGCACAATTACTTCCTGATGTTTTACGGTTTTGCGCATAACTTTCTCTCTGATGAATTTCGTTCTTCGAATTTGGCTTCCTCTATGAGGAAGCAAAAGATACAATCTTTTATCTTGAGAAAGAAGATTACCGTAAAAATTATAAGCACTATCCGATCTTTGCTCAACAAGTGCATTAACTTTTTTTTTTTTTAAATTCAGACAAGCTCTCCATATCCTTCGATATTTTTGATTTTCGATACTCTGACGGATTTAATCCGTACCTATCGCATTGTAGAGTGGTTCTCCCGTCGTCGAGTCCCAGGCTACGGTGGTCTCTCGTTGATTGGTTATACCAAGCGTAACGATCTCGGTGACGCTTCGGCCTAGGCCGTCTAGTCTCTTCACGACGTCTTTTATGCAGGCCTTTACAGCGAATAGAATTTCCTTCGGGTCCTGCTCGACCCATCCTTCCTGAGGCGTGAGCTGTTCGATGTCGATCTGATGGGAAGCTACTTCGGCCACGCGTTTAGCGTTGAACACCTGAAAATATTACAGCAAGGTTTTTAATAGACTGCAACGATCAATCGGCAGAAAAAAACACGTAATGAAATCGTGAATTATGTGCGCACAATTTTTTTATTTTTTTATTTTTACGTATATTTCTGCAATCTCAGAGTAAAATTCATTAGAGTTTTTATTCGCACGAGCTCGAGAAAAATAAGAGAAAATTGCAAACACTTCTCGACGGTATAAAAATCTGAAAAAATTCATGCATATTAAAGTTACTGAAAAGATTAATTGTGCATAATAACAATTCCAAAATGTTATTAACAAATGAATCAAAAAATTAATTGTTCAACAAATTATCCGGCAAGATAACTTTTTTTTTTTAATGAAAATGATTCGTTCATTTTTCTGAATACGTATGAAGTTTTTCAGATTTTTCAGTCAACTTTTATTTTTTTTTCTTGTTTTTTTATATGGAAAAAATGTGTGAAAAAATTTAAAAAAATAAAAAAATTCATACGTATTCAGAAAAATGAACGTATCATTTTCATTAAAGATAAAAAAGTTGGTTTGCCCGATAATTTGTTAAACAATTAATTTTTTGATTAATAATTTTTTAATAACATTTTGAAATTATTATTATGCGAGATTAATCGTTTCAGTAGCTTTAATATGCATGAATTTCTTCAGATTTTTATACCGTCGAGAGGTACTTGCAATTTTCTCGAATTTTTCTCGAACTTGTGCGAAATGAGCGCGAAGCGACATAGCTACCTTAAGGGGAAGTGAAATATCGCGGTCGGTAATGAAAACTTTTCTCAAGGGTGCTAATTTCCTTGAGGCAAAAGCAAATTAGAGTTGGATGCGCACGGTAATTTCGCGTCCGATCCGAATTAATTTTTTTTTTTTTTTTTTTTTTTTTCTAAAAAAATAAGCACCATTCAGCAGCAATATTCAAATTAACTTTATTCGGAGTTAATTTGAAAATTGCTACTGTCTCTCTCGCACGCGCAGGTGTTTCACTTCCCCTTAAGGTGAAACCGCACCTACTACATCCAGCTGCGGATTTTCTTTTAAATGGTATTCGATCTACCGCGCTCGGTAACGAAACTTGTACATTTTTTTTTTTTTTTTTTTTAAGCTGGGCTGATAATTTATCCTCAAGAGCTAATTTCTACACAAAACTCAATTGACACTCGTCTCGCTTTTGATCGGAAATTGTCGGTGTCTGGAAGGGTAGCCATGAAGAAAATAAATTCAGTACAATTTTTCTTACCGATCGCGGTAGATCGAATACTACCAAGGTAACATTAAGTTATCCTAAGGGCATCGAAACGATGTCACACGAAAGTTACGGACAACTTTTTTCTGGTGAAAAAAAGGTGTCCTTTTGTGATACAAATAGTATATACCCTATGTCAATCCGAAAGTCAACATTTGCGCTGGCGGAATTGTAACTTTTGGATATCGAATAACTGTTAGCAAAATATTGCCACATTGTCAACTGTAAACGGTCGCCGAAATGACAACTTTATGCTGCCTAATAGGCAGACCTAAAAGACATCATTCGCAATGTTACGAAATCGTCATAAATTTTACAGAAGTGAATGGTGAACCAAAAGATAACTTTTTGACAACGGATAGTAACGTATAAAACATTGGAAAAAAAAAATTGGCTTGAATTATCATAATGAATTAATATCAATTTAGGATACATTCGGATAACTATATTACGTAACTTAATGTCAATTTAGGATACGTTCGGATACTATATTACGCATTTCGAAGAAAGAAAAATCTACCCAAGTAGCAAAAAGACATCTGATACGAAAAAGTCATCCGAATGGGTTACTTATGTGCGCCCGAATGGTAACTTTAAGCTATCCTACGTCCAAAAGTTAACTTTTGGACATAGGATGCCTTATTATAGGATGCCTTATATATAGTTACCATTCGCACGGACATAAGTAATCCATTCGGATGACTTTTTCGTACCAGATGTCTTTTTGCTACTTGGGTAACGACCTAAAGTTGGGCTCGAATCCTGGACCTTACGCATATTAGCATAGAACCCTAACGCTGCGCTATCGCTTATCATTTGAGTTTTTCTCGTTCCTAGCAAGATTTGAAAGCAGCAAAAGTTTTCTTATCCGAAGTGAGTGGACAATAAATATTTTATTGATTTATTTACTGAAATAATTACCGAAAAGAAAAGGTATTATATGATTTCTATGCCAAGTTTACTTGGGCCTATATGGAAGGGGTATCTGAGAGAATACATCATAAAATGTTTACTTTCGGACAACTATTAAAGTGGATATTTTGGGTTGCCTTTAAAACGGTATCTGCCTGGCAACTTAGCCGATATCCCTGTTTGTTATCGATAAATGGATACCTTTTCGGCGACCTATAATGTACTATCTGTCCGACAAAACCATACGATGACATCTCAATTTTATATCTATATTTCTTATCCGTACATAGTGAACTTTTCAGTGCCCCATAATTGTTATCTTTCAGACAAAATCATATTATGACTTTTGGCTTACTTTTGTGACGACTATTTGTGTTAACAAAAAAAAATGAAATCATTATGACAACGCACATATGGATGCAAATTTAAAGACAACTTAAAGATATCTTTTGGATAAATCTGAAAGATAACTCATAAAAGTTATCTTATAGAAGGCAATCTGACAATACTGCTACCTGGGGTGCTATCATTTGAGTTTATCTGAAGTGAATGGACAATAAATATTTTATTGATTTATTTACTGAAATAATTACCGAAAAGAAAAGGTATTATATGATTTCTATGCCAAGTTTACCTGGGCCTATATGGAAGGGGTCTCTGAGAGAATACATCATAAAATGTTTACTTTCGGACAACTATTAAAGTGGATATTTTGGGTTGCCTTTAAAACGGTATCTGCCTGGCAACTTAGCCGATATCCCTATTTGTTATCGATAAATGGATACCTTTTCGGCGACCTATAATGTACTATCTGTCCGACAAAACCATACGATGACTTTTGGAGCACTTTTATGAAGACTATTTAAGATAACATAAAATCGACATCAGTATGACATCTCAATTTTATATCTATATTTCTTATCCGTACATAGTGAACTTTTCAGTGCCCCATAATTGTTATCTTTCAGACAAAATCATATTATGACTTTTGGCTTACTTTTGTGACGACTATTTGTGTTAACAAAAAAAAAAAAATGGAATCATTATGTCAACGCACATACCCAAGTAGCAAAAAGACATCTGGTACGAAAAAGTCATCCGAATGGATTACTTATGTCCGTGCGAATGGTAACTATAAGCCATCCTATGTCCAAAAGTTAACTTTTGGACGTAGGATAGCTTAAAGTTACCATTCGGGCGGACATAAGTAACCCATTCGGATGACTTTTTCGTATCAGATGTCTTTTTGCTACTTGGGATATGGATGCAAATTTAAAGACAACTTAAAGATATCTTTTGGATAAATCTGAAAGATAACTTATAAAAGTTATCTTATAGAAGGCAATCTGACGATACTGCTATCTGGGTATTTAAGGGCACGTGAGACACATCTGACGATCCTCCGATGGTAACAAATCGCATTCCCTATTTTCTCCGTGACGGTTGATGCTTCGACCAAAATCAAATTAGGTTTTCGTAGTCAATAGATATATTTATGAAAACCTAATTTGCTTTTGCTCGTCGTATCAATCGTTTTGGAGATAATAGGAAAGGCGATTTGTTACCGACTGAGTCTGCCGCCACATGCCCCCAAAGAGAAAATTACAGTTTTCATTACCGATTGCGGTATTTCACGAGCAAAACTTGTAGCGCCCAATCCTTTGGGCAACGATCGCCCTTTAGCAGTCCTAAAATTATAACGCAGGCCAAGATCGTTTTGGAAAGTGATCGTTTCTAGCGTTAGAGGTCGTTACATTTTCCGTTCACCTCAGTTGTTATAATCGTAAGTATATGCTGGTAATGTTGGGCAGTTATACGCGATATGTAGCGATATGATGTTAATAGAGGCTCACCACAAAGCGCACGGTGCGCGTGCCGACGTCTATTACCGCAACAAGTGGTCCTCTCTTCGACGAGCCGGGCATGTTTTTTTCTGCAACAATCACATTGTGGCGTTGTTAATTATTATGTTATTAGACTGACAAGAGTGGCATTAAAAAACATCATCACATTAGGTCGAAAATGTTTTCGCAAATATTTCGAAATTATATTTTGTCATGGAATTTTAGAGGTTTTTTTTTTTTTACCGACTGAGTCCGGTTTGAAAATTCTCACCGGTCTGCGCTCTTGGCCGGACGGGTATACATGAACATCCTTAGTACAATATAGTACTACGATAAGACTCAGCTTTACGAAGGATCACCTTTCGAACTTTGATTGCTGTTCAAACTATATAGAATGCATACAAATCCAAATTTTTTGGCACATCGCAAACAATATACGACTTCTATAATATTTCATCTATAATATTTTATCTATAATGTTTCATCTATAATGTTTCATCTATAATATTCATCTATAATGTTCATCTATAATGTTTCATCTGTAATGTTTCATCTGTAATGTTTCATCTGTAATGTTTCATCTATAATGTTTCATCCACAATGTTTCATCTATAACGTTTCAGTTATAACGTTTCTTCTATAATGTTTCATCTATAATATTTCATCTATAATGTTTCATCTATAACGTTTCAGTTATAACGTTTCTTCTATAATGTTTCATCTATAATATTTCATCTATAATGTTTCATCCATAATGTTTCATCCATAATGTTTCATTTATAATGTTTCATCTATAATGTTTCATCTATAATGTTTCATCTATAATATTCATCTATAATGTTCATCTATAATGTTTCATCTATAATGTTTCATCTACAATGTTTCATCTATAACGTTTCAGTTATAACGTTTCTTCTATAATGTTTCATCTATAATATTTCATCTATAATGTTTCATTTATAACGTTTCAGTTATAACGTTTCTTCTATAATGTTTCATCTATAACATTTCATCTTTTATATTTCATCTACAATATACCACAAATTTGACGTTTAATTATTAATATTTTTCTATAAATTTTTGGTGCTTTTGAAGAAAAATGGTTTAGAGTTTTTGTTACCGACTGAGTCCGGTTTGAAAATTCTCACCGGTCTGCGCTCTTGGCCGGACGTGTATACACGATTGTCCTTAGTGCAATATAGTACTACAATAAAACTCGGCTTTACAAAGGATCACCTTTCGAACTTTCATTGCTGTTTGTATATATATATATATATAATGCATACAAATCCAAATGGCATCCATTAGAAATATACATTCGCGAGTTTTTCAAAAACCGACGGAATTGATGATTACAAATTTCCATTGAAATTTCGCTCACTCGAGAGGCCTTCAAACTCAGCGGGAGTGATTAGTTATTCGCGTAAAAGAAACGAATCTCATATGATAAGTGATAGAATTTGAGCGGACCAGAAGCATTCCCTAAGAACCTCTGATGAGAACGGCTAAGTGTCAAAATATTTCACTTAAACAAATACGGTATGGCAAATGAAAAATTTTAGTTTAGCAACAATACGTTTTCGGATAATATAAATGTTTGTTTCGTTGGATTAAAAAAATTAATAATAAAACGAAACAATAAATGTGACCCATAGGTAAATTCAAGCAATATACCTATATTGACAGTATGTGAGAAACCCGTTGTATTTAACCATATTTAGAGCACATCATTCCAAAAACTTCCGGAACCAATTGACAAATAGGCAGCATCTGAAATGCATAAACAAAAAATTAAAAAAAAAAAAATTGCAATCGTGTTTTATAGATCAGCACGAAACGTGTTTCTCACATATTGTTAATGGAATGTAGTATATTTATACTAAAAATGTATATCACAAACTATTACATCTGTCCGATAGTACGAAGTGCCGTTTTCTGCATCGAAACGAAAAACGCTGCTAAATCGAGTTTTTTCAAAAGTACTTTTGCGCTCAAAGATGTTAAAGCATGAAATCGAGAAAATGAGAGGGAATTGTAGACACTTCTGGATTATATAAAAAAATTTGAAAAAAAAAATTAAGCCTATTGAAGATGCCGAAAGGATTAATTTTGCATAACAATAATTTTAAAATGTTATTAACAAATTGATGAAAAATGAAAATTGTTCAACAAATCATCCGCAAAGACAACTTTTTTTTATTTGATGAAAATTATTCGTTCATTTTTCTGAATATGTATGAATTTTTTCAGATTTTTAAATTCACTTTGATTTTTTTTTAAAATTTTTTTTTATGGGTAAAACGTGTGGAAAGTCAGAAAATTCAAGGTGAATTTAAAAATCTGAAAAAATTGATACGTGTTTAGAAAAATGAACGAAAAATTTTAATAAAAAAAAGTTACGTTATGTATTAAGAATAATAATTGATTCAGTAGCGACTGTAATTTAGTCGTATCACACTAGCTAACCTAAAAACAAAACCTTAAAGACATAGATTTAAGACAATAAAATAATATTATTGAAATATGTACATGTTTTTTTTTTTTTTTTTAGAAATAAACAATTCTGAAGAGGGCCAGCACGAATGGCCGAAACGTAAATATTAAGGTAGCTTCAGCGAGTGGTGTTCATTTCACCTAAATTCGAGAAATTCGGGCAAGAATTGCAAACACTTCCTGATGTTATAAAAATGTGAAAAAATTGATATTTATTATACGCACTGAAATGACTAATTTTGCATAATAATAATTTCAAAATGTTACTAGCAAATTGTTGAAAACAAAATTGTTCATCGAAATGTGCGGTAACTCAACTTTTTTTTTTACGAAAATGATTCGTTCATTTTTCGGAATACGTATTAATTTTTTCAGATTTTTATCTTCATTTTGATTTTTCTCGTTTTTTACATGAAAAAATGTGCATGGAAAAATGTGAGAAACGGTCGACAATAAGTTGAGAATAAATTGAGAAACGGTCGACAACAAGTTGAGAACAAATTGAGAAACCGTCGACAATAAGTTGAGAATAAATTGAGAAACGGTCGACAACAAGTTGAGAATAAATTGAGAAACGGTCGACAATAAGTTGAGAATAAATTGAGAAACGATCGACAATAAGTTGAGAATAAATTGAGAAACGGTCGACAATAAGTTGAGAATAAATTGAGAAACGGTCGACAATAAGTGGATAATAAATTGAGAAACGGTCGACAATAAGTTGAGAATAAATTGAGAAACGGTCGACAATAAGTTGATAATAAATTGAGAAACAGTCGACAATAAGTTGAGAATAAATTGAGAAACGGTCAACAATAAGTTGAGAATAAATTGAGAAACGGTCGACAACAAGTTGAGAACAAATTGAGAAACGGTCGAGAATAAGTTGAGAATAAATTGACAAACGGTCGAGGATAAGTTGAGAATAAATTGAGAAATGGTCGACAATAAGTTGAGAATAAATTGAGAAACGGTCGACAATAAGTTGATAATAAATTGAGAAACGGTCGACAATAAGTTGATAATAAATTGAGAAACGGTCGACAATAGGTTGAGAATAAATTGATAAACGGTCGACAACAAGTTGGGAACAAATTGAGAAACGGTCGAGAATAAGTTGAGAAGAAATTGAGAAACGGTCAACAATAAGTTGATAATAAATTGAGAAACGGTCGACAATAAGTTGATAATAAATTGAGAAACGGTCGACAATAAGTTGAGAATAAATTGATAAACGGTCGACAACAAGTTGGGAACAAATTGAGAAACGGTCGAGAATAAGTTGAGAATAAATTGAGAAACGGTCGACAATAAGTTGAGAATAAATTGAGAAACGGTCGAGAATAAGTTGAGAATAAGGTTGAGAACCTTAAAATTATTTCGTCTGATCGCGCGTGGAATAATTCGGGCAAACGAACCACCCGTGAGGTTTGCAGAACTGCGCAATGACATAATGAGCATTCCGTTCCGCATTACCGCAAACGATACGTCAATATCGAATTTACATTTACTGGCATTTGGCGCGGGAAACTTCCACGCTTTGTGTCGATCATTTATTAATTCATATACTTCGTATACGTCTCATTAATGAAATATTACGAATCTTCGCTGGGTAGTTTTAGAGTGTCAGCAGCCACCTTTGTTCTGGATCGTAGGGTACATTTTTTTTTTTTTTTTTTTTTTTTCTACTGTGCGTTTCTCTAAGCAGCAACGTCCACTGTATTTCATAATCAACGAAGTAAAAGAAGTCGCAATCGAGAGCGAACGACCTGATTGTATTCCTTATCGTTCGGAAAAAAACTGAACTCGAGTCAAGAACACTAGCGAGAAATACGAAATATTGGAATCTCGGTGAAATAAAATAAAATTACGAAGAACACGTGGCATTCGATACAAATTTTGTCATCCCACCATATTTCGTCATCTTGGCTTATCACAAAGTGCTCATACATTAAAAAAAAAAAAAAAAAAATGGTCTCGCTCTGTTGGGATGATTGGAGGACTTATCGCATTTTATTTGATCTTTTCAAGCCCCCCTTTTGGCCAGAAATAGATATTGAAAATTATTTTGTTCATTCTGTTAAATTTATTGAGCATTAGTAGTAGTGGTTTTATTGGCATTATTCCAGATGAAACAATTTTTGGTACACATGGTGTAAGTTGTCATTAGAATATAAATATGTTGCCAATTGGCTATCGACCTAAGTCCCTCGGCCATAATTTTATAAATTTTATAAATTTTATAAATTTTATAAATTTTATAAATTTTATAAATTTTATAAATTTTATATAAATTTTATAAATTTTATAAATTTTATAAATTTTATATAAATTTTATAAATTTTATAAATTTTATAAATTTTATAAATTTTATAAATTTTATAAATTTTATAAATTTTATAAATTTTATAAAATTCAAAAACTCCGATAACGCGGAAAAACTCGGACGAAATTTAAATTTCATCCGAACAAATATTTCTGGATTAGAAGAGATTTCATTTGTCAGAGATACGCTCTTCCAAGGTTAGTGGAGATCCGATTACTTGGCGATACAACGATAGATGGAACCACGCTACGGTCAAGTGGTGGCTATCAAATTACTATTACGTTATTCGGAGAAATTTAAAAAAAAAAAAAAAAAAAAAAAAAATGAGTGCAATTTTGGTCCAACGAAACGTTTTGGTGCACCGAAAAAAAGCTTTAGTAATATCAACTTCACAGCTGCGGTCACGGAAAATTGGTTTCAATCAATCCAGGCGCATTTAAGGATGCGTCACACATTGCCAACAAAAAGTTTAATGCGATCAAAATTTCAGTACTTTACGACATGCCAAAAATCCGAAAAAAAAAATCAGACTCATTATCTATATGTCAAGACCTTCGATTTTGCGTAACAATAATACCAAAAAGTCATTAGCAAATCGTTCGAAAAATTAATTGTTTAATAAAAAAAAAAAAAACCAGACAACTTATTATTTTCTCATTTTAAGTGAATTACTTGACTTTTTAAAGTTCATAGGAATTTTTTTCAGAATTTTCTATCATTTCAAATTTTTTATTTTTTTTTCGAAAATAAAAAAAAATCCATCTAGAGGCATCAATTTCGGATATCTTTCACCATCATGATTCTACGATAAACACAAAAAGTTTCAAGGCCATTGCGCCGACTGTTCCGTAGCTACGGCCTTTAAAAATTTTCAATAATGATAGAAAATTCTGAAAATATTTATGTGGCTTCCAAAAAAATCAATGAATTCATTTGAAAAGAGAAAAAAAAAAGGTTTACTGATTATTTGTCGAACGATTTTTTTGTTTAGCAATTTGTTGATAACTTTTTGATATTATTATTATGCAAAATTATTATAAATATATTTTTCATATTATTATTATGCAAAATTATTATAAATATATTTTTCATATTATTATTATTATGCAAAATTAATGTTGTTGGCACCTTTAATACAATTGATTTTTTTTTTTTCAGATTTTTATACCATTAGGAAGTGTTAGAATTCTCACTTAAATGTGCTGCACCGTTGTCGAAACGATAAAACCTGTGTGGTTGCGATTACAACGTTGGTTAAAAGTGAACCAAAAGTGGATTAAATCAACCATTTTTTTTCTTCGATTCAATCGTATATACTGTCACGATACAGAAGGTATATTATCTTGACTTGAATGTACATTTGGTCAATTTGAAAAAAAAAAAAAAAAAACATTTCATTCGATGTGTTCGTATATAGGGTGAATGCACCAGTGAATTGACGAAATTATATGCTTCATTAATTATATGCTTAATTAAATTAAATTAAATTATATGCTTAATTAATTATATTATATGCTTAATTTAAAAAAAAAAAAAAAAAAAAAAATGCTCGATCAAAAATAAATTATAGGGTGATCAAAATTTAGAAAAAAAAAAATATATATAATTACCGCTGAAATTATCACTGCACGTATATGGAAATTACCGACTGTAGGAGATTTTTTTTTTCTTTTATCGTTTGGACGTTACTCGAGGGTACTAAGCGGCGATTGATGCGGCCGCAAACGTTTCGTGTAAAAAAAAAGTGTTGGACTTAATTTTTTTGGGGTAAGTACACTGTAGAAAAAGAATTTAAATTTAATGCACCAAAGAATTTGAAATTCACAAAGTCGGTACATTAAACGAAAATTAATGTACCCGAACTGCAAATTTGCAAATCTTCAGTAAAATTCATGTCCCGTACATTAAAATTAATTATGTTTTCATTAAAATTACAGAACTTGTTCCTTAAAACTATGTTTAAAGAACTTTTTTTTTTTTAAATTCAAAGAACTTTTTTTGGAAATTGCTGTACCATTATTAAAATTCAACTAAAAGTTTATAGAATTTACGTACTGATTGTGGCTTGAACTTCAAGCACTTCTAGCAGTTTCTGCGATTACAACGTTGCTTCAAAGTGAACCAAAACTGCATTACATCATTTCTTTTTTTCCACTCAATCGTATACAGTGTCAACATACAGAAGGTATATTATTTCGACTTGAACGTATGTTTGGTCAATTTGAAAAAAATATGATCCGATGTGTTCGTATATTATATGAACATTTGTCATCTCGAAAATGATTTTATCAATTCGGCAAGACGTCAATTTAGTCATTCACAAATGTTATACCCACAATAAACAGCTTTCAAGTTTTTTCGATATTTCAATGTCAAATCATCGAAGGTGAGTGTCACTTAATGACAGAGAATAACTTATATGTCCGATTAAAGATTACACCTATCAATATGCGATTGTGGCGTAGTGATAAGGTACTAGGTGAGGATGCGTTAGTTTTCGGGGTTCGAGCCCCGCTAGGATATATTAAAATTTTATTTCTAAAAATAATATATAATAATATATTATTTATAATATGTTTATATATATATATATATATATATATATATATATATATATATATATATATATATATATATAACTAGCAGGTTATTGTGGCTCGCGCGCTTCGCGCGCTCCCCGTTCAAATGCGTCAAATTTTATGTTTATAGTTTTTTTTTTTTTTTAAATAACAATCAAATAAATTTTCATACCACTTCCAAAAACAAAAACAATAAAAAAATTATCCCAAGACTTTACCTACTTCGGAACTTTAACCACTTCGAAATAGGGACGTGAAGTAGTTGACTGCTAATAAAGAAGCACCCTCTGTCAACCAGGGGTTGAGAGAGGGTGGACATTTTAACGACTCCAAGACTCTAGACACTCCGGGACTCTAGACACTCCGGGGCTCTAGACGCTTCGGGACTCTAGAGGCTTCGGGACTCTAGACGCTCCGGGACTCTAGACACTCCGAAACTAAAGTCCCGGAGTGAAGTTGGCTGCTTATAAGGACCTGAAGTTGGCTGCTTATAAGGACCTGAAGTTGGCTACTTATAAGGACCTGAAGTTGGATGTAAGGACCCGAAGTTGACTGCTTATAAGGACCTGAAGTTGGCTACTTATAGGGGCGTGAAGTTGGTTGTTTATAGGGCCCTGAAGTTGGTTACTTATGAGGACCTGAAGTTGGCTACTTATAAGGGCGTGAAGTTGGCTGTTTGTAAGGATCCGGAGTTGGCTGCTTATGAGGACCTGAAGTTGGCTACTTATAGGGGCGTGAAGTTGGTTGTTTATAGGGGCCTGAAGTTGGCTATTTATAAGGACCTGAAGTTGGCTACTTGTAAGGGCGTGAAGTTGGCTGTTTATAATAAGGACCCGAAGTTGACTACTTGTAAGGACCTGAAGTTGGCTACTTATAAGGGCATGAAGTTAGTTGTTTATACGGACCTGAAGTTGGTTGTTTGTAAGGACCTGAAGTTGGCTGCTTATAAGGGCGTGAAATTGGCTGTTTATAGGGGCCTGAAGGTAACTGTTTATCGGGGCGTGACGTTGGCTACTAATAGGGACCTGAAGTTGGCTGCTAATAGGGGCCTGAAGTTGGCTGCTAATGGGGGGTGGGACAAACATCCAAACCAACAAATCCACAGTTTTCTAAAATATATATAAGACAATATAATATATAATATATATAATAATATATAATAATATATTGTGTTATATTGACAAGCAGCGATGTACTGATAACAATTGACCATATAAAACACGATGTAACCATGTATGAAATTAATTATTAACAAATAACGTAAATAACCGTACTGGGACCAAAATCCAGATTGATCTCGGGTCAAACGTTTTTTTCCGTTTGTGTGACTAGATATTTGTTTCGAACAAAGGTTCTTTTTTCGATACACAGTGAAAAAAATATTTGCACTCTTTACAATTTATTTTTTTACGAAAATAGTCACTTAAGAAGTTACTTAAAAATTTCTTTTTTACAAAAATAAATACTTAAAAAGTTTTACAAAAAAAAAAGGTACAAAGTAAAATTGTTAAGGCCACGCGAAGTGGAAAGTACAGGTTTGCATATTCAAACCCTTAACAGACGAGTTTGTCATTTATTCAACATAATAATTTTTACGAAATTTCGTATTCCGATTTTACGAAATTATTTTCTACTGTGTACAATTGCCTATACTGTTCGATCAAGCATATTTTTCGTTGGGACAATGAAATGATTTTTTTTTTTTTTTTAAATACTGACTGTAACTTTTTAGTCAACTTTCCTTCGCTACCTGCAACCGCCGGATGTCGTTGATTCAAACAAGTTCTGTTTGATCTTACCAAATCATTTCATTGGTGTGCTAAAAGTTCGAAGCTTTTAAAAATGATAATGAATTTTGGGCCATACACTTCTTTGGTGATATTGCGAGCAGTAGAAATAAGGCTTTTATCGCCTCGTTTTTTACACAATCTTTTACGTCTTCGTGTACGAGTGTTTATCGTCATGTGCAAATAAGTGCGAGGCCATCGATCCAGATCGGTTTTAGAACTTGCTTGAAAAGTATTGCGTATCGTGTTTTTGACTAATATATCGAAGTGTTGTCTAGCTATTAATCGATAAATGACTATATAGTGAATAATAACTAAATAGATGAATTAAGTATCGGTGTGTTACGAGATGAAGTAGAGCTTTTTTTCCGTCTACGGATTGACGTTGATGTTTTGGATGGCACTTTCTTAGAATCTGAAGAGATTGCAAGATTTTTTGGATGTTCGTACACCGCAAGAAAAATTTGTTTGATTATTTTTTCAACCCCAATTTCGACCAATGAGAGCGCGGTATTTGACATCACGTGGTACAACTAGGTCTAAATTATATCGATAATTTTTCGAAAATTTTCCGGCTAGGTTGCTAGGCGATAAACATTAATTTTTCTGTCACTTGTAACCTATGCGAATGATTAAACGTCAAATTGCTATTCACGAGCATGGACATGAGTGAGCGAAGAAAGCGATTTGGTGATGAATCTCTAGAGAGCATCTCTAAAAAAATCAAACAGAATGTCCCGGCTAATACAGAGAAGAGCAAGAAGTCGATTTGGGCCCAATTTACTGGATTTTGTACAGAGAAAAAATATGTGAAATAAAATAAAACGAAATAAAACCTTGTCAGGAAAATGTTAAATACCACAATCTCATTGGTCGAAATTGAGGTTGAAAAAATAATCAGCCGAATACCCCTCAAGCTTAAAAATTAATCGGGTATTTCCCTCTTGTTTCCCTGCGTAGCATCGATCGAGATAAGTTTTGCTCAAAAATCCCTCGCGCTGCGCGCTCGGGATTTTTTTAAGCAAAACTTATCTCGCTCGTTGCTACGCAACGAAACAATCGGGAAATACCCGATAATTTTTAAGCTCTCGGGGTATTAGAACCGAAAATTACTGAACAGTAATGGAAGCTTTTTTATACAAACTGCTTTTGAAATTTCAAATACATATGCGTCGCAATTTTACAGTGAAATTAGTATTTTTGATAGATATTTTTTATAAATATCAGACGAAAGATTTGTAATCTTAATATCTCGTATTGTAATTTTACAGTAAAAGTACATTAATGTTCAATTAATGTAAATAATGTAAGGAAATTTCAATTTCCCGTAAATTAAATTTACAATTTTTTTTTTACAGTGTAGGTTTTCTTCTTTCTTCGGCTGTTGGTATGCTGAGTTTGTTGTTTTGGGATTTTTGAGAAATTTTGTTGTTGCATAAAGTGCTTCATTGTAATGGTCATTGTTTGTTGTCGGACTTTTGTAATTTTTTTTTTTTTTTTTTACGAAAAGCTGAGCACTCTGCCGCTTGGAGAATTTTCGTCGTTGATAATATTACTAAGTATAAAGCTTTACCGGATAAATTAATTGCTAGTTGTTGTTAATTATAGCTCGGGGAATGCCGTGGTTGTTGTATTATGAGCTAAAACTACTGCGTGTCTTCAACATTTTCTATAAATATGCCCGTGTAACTGTAGAGTTCCTTTCAGAGGAATTTTCAGAGGAATTTTCAGAGGAATTTTCAGAGAAATTCTCAGAGAAATTCTCACAGGAATTTTCAGAGAAATCCTTAGAGAAATCCTCAGAGGAATTTTCAGAGGAATTTTCAGAGAAATTCTCAGAGAAATTCTCAGAGGAATTTCCAGAGAAATCCTCAGAGAAATCCTCAGAGGAATCCTCAGAGAAATCCTCAGAGAAATCCTCAGAGAAATTCTCAGGGAAACCCTCAGAGAAATCCTCAGAGAAATCCTCAGAGAAATCCTCAGAGAAATCCTCAGAGAAATCCTCAGAGAAATCCTCAGAGAAATCCTGAGAGAAATCCTCAGAGAAATCCTCAGAGAAATCCTCAGAGAAATCCTCAGAGAAATCCTCAGAGAAATCCTCAGAGAAATCCTCAGAGAAATCCTCAGAGAAACTGTCAGGGAAATTCTCAGCGAAACTCTCAGAGAAACTCCCAGAGAAATTCCCAGAGAAATTCCCAGAGACATTCTCAGAGAAACTCTCAGAGAAATTCTCAGAGAAACTCTCAGGGAAATTTTTTCACCAGGCAATTGGGTACGTTGAGTCTACGTACCTTCACTTATTCGGGCATAAGGCCAGAATTTACCGTCGTTGGTACTGGATGCCAGTACATCTTCCGTCAGTCTGCCCATTGATATTCGAATAAAACAAATATACTGTAATTAAAACAAAACAAAAAATCTATTGCACCCGCACTGTACTATTTGCAGCTCATCGAAAGTAATTTCGAAATTCGTCGCATTTACTTTTTTTTTTTAGCTGTGATCGTAACAAAGTATTTTCCGTCTTCGTCGCGTATTACACGAGAGAATTGAGCCGTCTGGAAATAGGCTGAATGCGCAGAGACAGCGACAGAAGCGAGACTGACCAAAGTGGCGAGCCCATGCGAAGATCTTCGCGACGACTCGTGACGACACTGACGGCAGGAATGTTCGACGCAGGCCGGCACTTTTTTTTTCTTTCTCAATACCCCGCACATTGCGCTGTGTGTGACGTTCGACGCGACAGCCGGAGAACAGCGATAGAGTAGCGTGGGGTCGTGCGCTTAGTCGTGATTGGTTAGTCAGGGAAGGCTCGTGCGAGTTCAGTCGCAGTTTCATTATCGCCGTCGATGTTTTTTTTTTCTTTTTCTTTCCTCATACAGAAAACTTTTATCTCGTGACAAAAATATTTTCGAGGTTTTAACGAAAACGTGTTCAGAATGTTCCAAAAGAATCGGAAAATCATGTTTAGAACAAATGTCTGGATGCGTGTGCGTGCGCGTGCGCGTGCGCGTGTGCGTGCGTGTATGCGTGTATGCATGTGCGTGTGCGTGTGCGTGTATGCGTGCGCGTGCGCGTGTGCGTGCGTGTATGCGTGTATGCATGTGCGTGTGCGTGTGCGTGTATGCGTGCGTGTATCCGTACGTCTATGCGTGTATGCGTGTATGCGTGTGCGTGTGCGTGTGCGTGCGCGTGCCGTTATGCGTGTGCGTGCGTGTATGCGTGTATGCGAGTATGCGTGTGCGTACGTGTATGCATGTGCGTGCGTGTATGCGTGTGCGTGCGTGTATGCGTGTATGCGTGTATGCATGTGCGTGTGCGTGTGCGTGTGCGTGTGCGTGTGCGTGTACGTATATGCGTGCGTGTGCGTGTATGCGTACGTGTATGCGTGCGTGTATGCGTGTATGCGTGCGTGTATGCGTGTATGCGTGTATGCGTGTATGCGTGCGTGGATGCGTGTGCGTGCGTGTATGCGTGCGCGTGCGTGTATGCGTGTGCGTGTGCGTGTATGCGTACATGTATGCGTGTTCGTGTGCGTGTATGCGTACGTGTATGCGTGCGTGTATGCGTACGTGTATGCCCGCGCGTGCGGGTATGCGTGTGCGTGCGTGTATGCGTGTTCGTGCGCGTGCGGGTATGCGTGTGCGTGCGTGTATGCGTGTATGCGAGTATGCGTGTGCGTGCGTGTATGCGTGTATGCGTGTATGCGTGTATGCGTGTATGCGAGTATGCGTGTACGTGTGTGTATGCATGTGCGTGCGTGTATGCGTGTGCGTGCGTGTATGCGTGTATGCGTGTATGCATGTGCGTGTGCGTGTACGTATATGCGTGCGTGTGCGTGTATGCGTACGTGCATGCGTGCGTGTATGCGTGTGCGTGTGCGTGTACCTATATGCGTGCGTGTGCGTGTATGCGTACGTGTATGCGTGTATGCGTGCGCGTGCGTGTATGCGTGTGCGTGTGCGTGTATGCGTACGTGTATGCGTGTTCGTGTGCGTGTATGCGTACGCGTATGCGTGCGTGTATGCGTACGTGTATGCGTGCGCGTGCGGGTATGCGTGTGCGTGCGTGTATGCGTGTTCGTGCGCGTGCGGGTATGCGTGTGCGTGCGTGTATGCGTGTATGCGAGTATGCGTGTGCGTGCGTGTATGCGTGTATGCGTGTATGCGAGTATGCGTGTGCGTGCGTGTATGCGTGTGTATGCATGTGCGTGCGTGTGCATGCGTGTATGCGTGTATGCATGTGCGTGTGCGTGTACGTGTATGCGTGCGTGTGCGTGTATGCGTACGTGTATGCGTGCGTGTGCGTGTATGCGTACGTGTATGCGTGCGTGTATGCGTGTATGCGTGTGCGTGCGTGTATGCGTGTATGCGTGCGTGTATGCGTGTGCGTGTGCGTGTATGCGTACGTGTATGCGTGCGTGTGTGCGTACGTGTATGCGTGCGTGTATGCGTGTGCGTGCGCGTGCGTGTATGCGGGTATGCGTGTGCGTGCGTGTATGCGGGTATGCGTGTGCGTGCGTGTATGTGTGTATGCGTGTGTGCGTGTGCGTGTGCGTGTGCGTGTGCGTGTGCGTGTGCGTGTGCGTGTGCGTGTGCGTGTGCGTGTGCGCGTGCGTGTGCTGAAATTTCTAAGATAGGTAGAGAGATGAATCCTCAGTATTTGAGCAAAATGCTACATTTTTAGCAATGCTTTCACTCATAATTATAATTATCATCACTTTGTGCTGGCTCACTCGTGTGCAATTCGTCCGGTAATCTCATTCATGCTTTATCATCGCGTGCACGAGACGAACGTCTGTCGTCATAGATCATAAATAGGTTATCCGGACAAACACGAACGGCGAATACTGTTTACCATTTTCGATTCGTGTTTTCATCGGGACGCGACCAAACGAGCCCATCATTGTGTCGTAAGTTATGCTACTTTGTTTATCAAGGGACGATCGTGTTGAACGTCTGAAGATATTCGCGCAGCGAACTATATAGTAAGCATAAGTATTTATGTGACGCTTTTTTTTTTTTACTTTCTCCTAACAGTGTGAAACCGTTATGAAATTCAGAGGAACTTTTAGATGAATTTTCAAAGGGATTTTCAAATGAATTTTCAGAGGAATTTTCAGGGGGATTTACACAGGAATTTTCAGATCACAAATCCGAAGACACATGTTTCAGTATTCTCAGAATTTTCAGTGTCAGTATTCTCGTTAACCAAATGTATCTCGAATTAAATTTATGTCAAATTTATGTCAAATGTATTCTCGAATACATTTGATACTGTTTGAGGATATTCAAATAATGTTTACACATATCTTTCGACACTTTACAAAAGCGTTTAAACGTAGAAAAAGAAAATTACCGCGCCCTTGCAGGTTTTCCTCGAAATTATGGCTTTTTAAATCGGCAACGACGATATCCCGATAATCAATTGGCCACTTAGGCCCAGGATTGGTATACATAACGACATAATAAAAATAAAAATAAAAATAATAATAATAATAATAATAATAATAATAATAATAATAATAATAATAATAATAATAATAATAATAATAATAATAATAATAATAATAATAATAATAATAATAATAATAATAATAATAATAATAATAATAATAATAATAATAATAATAATAATAATAATAATAATAATAATAATAATAATAATAATAATAATAATAATAATAATAATAATAATAATAATAATAGGTTTGATATATCATAATTTTTTAATCTTACACATCACGGGATTAGGTGTGTCGAATAATTACTACAACAAAACTACAACCAACATAAGACAATAATGAATATACGACGCCGTTGTTTTTCGATGAGGCGTTTTGTAACAATAAAAATTGGCAAACGATATGCAGGGGTCACGTGATACGCTTAGTCATCGTTTTGTATCACCCAGATACACATGTTTTGCTATTTGCACGCCCCCCCCCCCTTATTTTAGACTTTATAGAATGTAAAGAATCACCCCCGAGTGTCACGTGCGATCGGTTGTCTCAAAAGTGTCTCAAAGAAAAAAAAAAGAAAAATAAATAAATAAAATGATTTATTTTAATGATTTTTTTTTTTTTTTTTTCAAAAATAGAAGAAAAAAATATTATTTAAAATAAAATCGTGAAACATTGAAGAGGATTGTCATCGAATTGTTCGTACTTATCGTCCATGCGTGTATAAATCTTTTTTTTTTTTTTTTTTTTTTTTTTTTTTTTTTTTTTTTTTTTTTTTTTTTTTTTTTTTTTTTACAGGAAAATCCGTTTTTCATGCAACGCAAAATTTCGAGGAAAAATTATTGTCAAAAACGCGTTAATATTTTTGTTCTCTTTTTGCGCGTTTTCGACGATACTTTTTTATGCTAAAATATTAACGCGTTTCTGACAATAATTTTTCATCGAAATTTTTGCTTTGCATGTACGATGGATTTTCCTGTTAAAAAAAAAAAAAGATTTATAAATGCACGACAATAAGTACAAACAAATCGATGACAATCATCTTCGATGTTTCAAGATTTTTCTTAAGTAATAATATTTTTAAGGATTCAAAGAATTTTTTTTTTTTTTTTTTTTTTAAACATAAATAAATAAATAAATAGAACATTAAATTTTTTTTTTTAATTTCAGACGCTATCTATTGAGACACGTCGAGAACAAAATTATTGAATTCTCGTCGCGCGACTGTTTTGTTTTTTCTGGGTTCGACTTCCGCTCGCTTATCTGGGTCGATGTGGCGGAGTGTTGGACTTTGACTGATGAATCGGACATCCGCCGGTCGAGTGGAATGGGTAAAAGAGGAACATTGCAATTGAGTATAAATTATCGAACTGATAACTTTTGGATCTTGATTTCTCTGAACGATCGACCTTTCGACCCGAGAACAGGCGCGGCCGGAGGATTTATTTCTCGTGGAATGGTGATTTATTTATCGACTTTTCATACCCCTCGATTGGAGCCTCATCTACTACACAAACTACAAATTACAACCCCTCAGGTAGACCCAAAAAAAAAATAATTTATTTGACGGCAAACGTTTATTTGATTTAAGCAAAATATTTATATGATTTAAGTAAAATATTTATTTGATTTGAAATAAATATTTATTTCATTTAAGTATCCACTTAATTTAACTTTTTTTAACTTTATTTAATTTAAATAAATGTTTGCTTAAACCGAGCAAAAAACGGTGGCCGTTAAATAAATTATTTTATTTCGCTCAGTGTGTAAAACGCGGCTTTACGCACGCTTCGCGCGCGGAAATCTGCATTTTCACACCTCGTGATATAAAATTTCGTACGATACTCGTGCGACAAACTTTTTTTCTGAACTCGTGTGATTGCAACACTCGCCTTCGGCTCTTGCTGCAAAATCACACTCGTCAGAAAAATTTTTATCGCACTAGTATCGTAATGTACTATTTCTGGATGTACACCCATCAACAATTAACCCTTCGAGACAAGCTGAAGAGTTAAGAGTTACTTGAAGACTACTTGAAGAGTTAATCCTTCGCTGTCATACGAATTGTTCATGGCAAAAATGTGTTGGGGGGAAAAAAGTTTTCAAAACGCATTTAATACCAGATTGGTAAAATTCGAAATCGTCGTTCGAAATTATCAATACACGACATAGGAAAAAATGGTATTATACAAAAAAAAAAAACACAAAAACAAATAGAAATAAACATGGAGTCTTCGTTTCGTGATTCGGGAATGATCCATCGAATAAAATGTTTTATTCTTTATGTAAATCAATTTTTTTGTCCAATTATGCCATATTGTCCGCCATACTGGAGTCACTATTTTTATTCAAGACCAAATATTTTTTTGAATTTCGAACCGCCATATTGTTTCGACTATTTTTATGTTTGAAAACTTGACATGAGATTCGTGTTCTGGAACCACAAAAACTGTGAAGTACCCATCTTCGGTGAAATACAATTATAATTCTTTTTTCGAACATTGGATCTACCATGTTGGATCCCCAACTTTGAATTTTAAAAATTTGACTTCGTATCAGGTGTTTGGTCGGGTGTCTGGACGAGTGTCTGGGCGGGTGTCTGGGCGAGTGTCTGGGCGAGTGTCTGGCCGGGTGTCTGGGCGGGTGTCTGGGCGAGTGTCTGGCCGGGTTTCTGGTCGGGCGTCTGGTCGGGCGTCTGGGCGAGTGTATAGTCGGGTGTCTGGGCGAGTGTCTGGTCGGGTGTCTGGGCGAGTGTCTGGTCGGGTGTCTGGGCGAGTGTCTGGGCGAGTGTCTGGGCGAGTGTCTGGGCGAGTGTCTGGGCAAGTGTCTGGTCGGGCGTCTGGTCGAGCGTCTGGGGGGTGTCTGGGCGAGTGTCTGGTCGGGCATGTGGGCGAGCGTCTGGGCGAGTGTCTGGTCGGGTGTCTGGCCGGGTGTCTGGTCGGGTGTCTGGGCGAGTGTATGGTCGGGCGTCTGGTCGGGCGTCTGGGCGAGCGTCTAGACGGGTGTCTGGTCGGGTGTCTGGTCGGGTGTATGGGCGAGTGTCTGGGCGATTTCCGGATGCGAAAGTTTGCTTACGCCCCGGACAGACTTACGCATAAAATATAAAATATACAATTGTATCATATAAAATATTATGATACAAATTCAGTATCACCGCAAAATTTCGATTTTTCCGAATTAGCTAACAGAGAAAATAACGAAAGGCGGCATCAGAGACCATGCAAAAAACTAAGCAAAGCAGATTTAATTTCGAGCTTACCCCCGGGCTTGTGTGAATAATACTTGAAGATACTTGTCCTCCTCTGCATGTGCTGAATGTCAAGGTCGTCCGGCAACAGGGGTATCGGTGGCGGGGCATCCTCGTTGAAATTGTCCTCCATGTTTCCCTCCATTCACGCGACACCTCGGTGGAGACACTCGCAGCAACACGCTCCGGCACTAAATGAGGTACAAATTTAATTTTGTAACGAAATCATTGCAACGCCGCAACCCCATCGAAAATCACTTGACTCCGATGGTATTGCAAACCGGTCGTATAATTTTTTTTTTTTGTTTAACCGGTGAGCAGTGGAAATGAAACGCAAAGACTCGTTCGCGTAGGCGAGACAGAAGAGCAAAAAAAACTCAATGAAAAATTATCACAAAAACAAAAAAAAAAACAATAAAATCATAAAACGGCAGATTACGCGAGATAGCGAAACCGGCTCGCGACGGGTGGCAATAATCGGGCTGCTATCGTCTGGCCGTGTGACTGCCCCACTACTCGCTCACCTCACGAGCTCGCGGGTCGTCAAGTGATATTTGGCTCGCGAACAAGAGAATGCAATATCGCGTGGCTCCTCACGGTCGAATCTAAAGTTAGTCAACTTCCTCGTCAGAATACCGAATGCGGACATAACATTATGGGCACTTGTTATCAATCGAAGCTATTTGAATACGCGTTTTGTAGGAATTTACTTTCTTTTTTGTAGAATTGCAAAAAACAGAAAGTCGAACGTCGAATCGGAAACCGACGAAACGAACGAAATTCACCTATGAGAATTCAATCGCCGACGCAAATCGTTGGCATCTTTTATCTGCCTGTTGCGCAGACGCACAAAAACAAAAAATGTGAATTTCATACGAACAGAATGAACGTTTTTTCTTAAGTCCACAAATCGTATGCGCGCAGTGACTTTCTCATTGTATTCCTCAGAGTCTGTGCGATAATGACATTTTTACGCACTACCTTCCGTGCGAAAAACCCCCATTTTCACGCCTGAAATAAAATTTTGTCAGATACTCGTGCGACAAACTTTTTCGTAACTAGTGCGTTTGAAACACTCGTCCTGGGCTCGTATTGCAAATTCAGAGTCGTTGGGCAAAGTTTCATCGCACTGATATCATAATGTACTTGTTGCCCACGAATCCACTTCTATGAGCATCTTCTGAAATTTTTGGCTTACTTATAGAAAAAGCTTCGTTTTGTGATTAGTTACTTCACCGGATGGTTTAGGCAGAGCTGGGCAAAATACTGATCAAAATAGTAATCAAAAATACTCAAAATATAAAATACTATGTGTATTTAAAATACAAAATACTATGTGTATTTAAAATACAAAATACTGTGTTTATTAAAAATACAAAATACTATGTGTATTTAAAATACAAAATACTGTGTGTATTTAAAATACATTTATAACTACTTTTTAAAATACCTCGTGAAAATCAATACGGACCGATCGACTTGACCGGTCGACTTGACCGGTCGACTTGACCGGTCGACTTGACCGGTCGACTTGACCGGTCGACTTGACCGGCCGACTTGACCGGCCGACTTGACCGGCCGACTTGACCGGCCGACTTGACCGGCCGACTTGACCGGCCGACTTGACCGGCCGACTTGACCGGACGACTTGACCGGTCGACTTGACCGGTCGACTTGACCGGTCGACTTGACCGGTCGACTTGACCGGTCGACTTGACCGGCCGACTTGACCGGCCGACTTGACCGGCCGACTTGACCGGCCGACTTGACCGGCCGACTTGACCGGCCGACTTGACCGGCCGACTTGACCGGCCGACTTGACCGGCCGACTTGACCGGCCGACTTGACCGGCCGACTTGACCGGCCGACTTGACCGGACGACTTGACCGGACGACTTGACCGGTCGACTTGACCGGTCGACTTGACCGGTCGACTTGACCGGTCGACTTGACCGGTCGACTTGACCGGTCGACTTGACCGGTCGACTTGACCGGTCGACTTGACCGGTCGACTTGACCGGTCGACTTGACCGGTCGACTTGACCGGTCGACTTGACCGGTCGACTTGACCGGTCGACTTGACCGGTCGACTTGACCGGTCGACTTGACCGGCCGACTTGACCGGCCGACTTGACCGGCCGACTTGACCGGCCGACTTGACCGGCCGACTTGACCGGACGACTTGACCGGTCGACTTGACCGGTCGACTTGACCGGTCGACTTGACCGGTCGACTTGACCGGCCGACTTGACCGGCCGACTTGACCGGCCGACTTGACCGGCCGACTTGACCGGCCGACTTGACCGGCCGACTTGACCGGCCGACTTGACCGGCTGACTTGACCAGCCGAAGAAAAAAAAATGACAAAAATCCAAAATGCCATAAATTTTAAAGCCCTTGACGGACTGATGGCAAAGTAAATCCCAAACGCCGTTTAATCCCATTCCATTCGTGAACTTAATTTCAGCCCGATATCTCAAAAATTGCTACCGCTAACGTGCGAACGAAAAGATCCAAATACGCACAGACCCATCTGCTCTACTGTAATAATTCCCTGTAATTTTTAAAGACGCGCCAGAAAGGAGTCAACTGAAACACCGGTGCCTTCAAGTCTCGGATATGAATCGGATGTGCTTTGAGATATCGTGTATATAAATTTTATGGCCGAATGCCAAAATGCCGCGGTACGATTGGTGATGGACGCGACGCGAGGGGTCACAGTGCACACTCGCGAGTCCGCATGGCACGCTGTTTCGCGGCCACCTCGAACATACAGTGCAATATAGTTCAGGTTTATAATCTACTTGCCGATTATAGTGCTTCGCGCTCCTCTCACGCACGCAGTGCGTTTCTCAAACGTCATTTTTTTAAGTATATAAAATGTAATATAAAATGTAATATAAAATATAATATAAAATATAATATAAGATATAATATAAGATATAATATAAAATATAATACAAAATATAATATAAAATATGATATAAGGTATAATATAAAATGTAATATAAAATATAATATAAAAGTAATTTACGATACTAGTGCGATAAAACTTTTCAGAAAAAGTTTTGCGCACGCGAAACGAGCGTTAAACCGCAATGTTCTCACCGCGTGTAATAAAATGATTCTTTTGTCATCTTACTTTTGTTACTTCTATTTTAGATTGCAAAAAAAGAAATTTTGTTCAAAAATTAATGAACGCCATTGGAAGCTTTCTTTTTTTACATAAACTGTTTCTGAAATTTGAAGTAAACATGCGTTGCAATTTTACAGTAAAATTTGTATCTTCAATGGAAATTTTTGTAAATTTCAGTCTTCAGTCCAAGTTTTCTCATGGGGATTCATTGATCTTTCGGACGAGCCGACAGAACGAAGAATTCTAGCGAGTCTGCTTCACGAGAGATCAGCTGAACACGATGAAAATTATTGCGATAGTGTGGAGCTGTGCAGTATCCGACTAGGTAGCCAGCGTGGCTTTTTAAATGGTTTGCCACTTAACATTAACTTATCTCCAATGATTTCTCATTAACACAGAGGCATTAACGAGTTCGACCGTGTAAGGTGAACTGCCCGAATTCTGACCATGTGCCGATTTATGATCAATTTCGTAATTGGTCAATCCCCAACTGACAATGACGAAGCGGCTTATTTTTGGCCGCTAGATCTTAGCTTGGACGATTAGGAACAATTATGGATCATTTTGTTTGATGGGATGGATCGATGAAATCGATCGACCAGATTAACGGCTTTTGAACTTTGGACTTTCATTTCGTCGATCAATTTCGTCCAGACAAGATAACCCACCTAACCGTACAGCCCTTATTTATTTATTTATTTATTGACATAGAAATGGGCCCAAAGCTCAATCACATGTTGATGGAATCCCATCGAACAATAATGTACAGTGCGCGTGACCAGATCCCTGAAGGCAACATTTAATTATCGTAGAAATTGACGACAAATATGAGGCATTCTCTATCAACTGTGCCACTTTTTTCGGTCGACCTATCAGATGTTTTTTAAAATCTGCCAGTTTGTAGTACTACTTGAGAGGGACCTCTCTGTGATTTTTTTTTAGATTTTAAAAATGCACCTTTCAGGATTGACACGTTTTTTTTTTTTTTTTTTTTTAATGTCAGCATATCTCAGAAAATATTGGTCACTCAAAAAATTCGTAGAAACATTAACATATTTATTTTTCATCAATTTTCGAATAATGTTAGATTCATAATTTTCCCGATACAGGAAAGTTCATTTTTCGTAAAAAAAAAAAAAAAAAATAGAATAACTGTTTTCTACTAAAAACACACCTTCGATTCTGGTTACAATTTTACACGATACACATCACATGTTGATGGAATCCCATCGAACAATAATGTACAGTGCGCGTGACCAGATCCCTGAAGGCAACATTTAATTATCGTAGAAATTGACGACAAATATGAGGCATTCTCTATCAACTGTGCCACTTTTTTCGGTCGACCTATCAGATGTTTTTTAAAATTTGCCAGTTTGTAGTACTACTTGAGAGGGACCTCTCTGTGATTTTTTTTTAGATTTTAAAAATGCACCTTTCAGGATTGACACGTTTTTTTTTTTTTTTAATGTCAGCATATCTCAGAAAATATTGGTCACTCAAAAAATTCGTAGAAACATTAACATATTTATTTTTTATCAATTTTCGAATAATGTTAGATTCATAATTTTCCCGATACAGGAAAGTTCATTTTTCGTAAAAAAAAAAAAAAAAAATTAGAATAACTGTTTTCTACTAAAAACACACCTTCGATTCTGGTTACAATTTTTAACATTGTATGAAGATTCTAAAAAAAAATTCTAAAGTGGTACCTGTGATTCTTAAGTACCAAAAAATAAACAAATAAAAAATTTAATTCATATAAATTCGTATAAGCTCGACTATTATTTAGATAACTGAAATGGGTTGTCCCGTAGTCGATAAATTTTATTCATATCGATGGGAAACTTTTTTTTTTTTTAATAGGGATTCTTTTTTAGAGGTTTTATTTTTTAATTTTTAATTTGTTTATTTTTTTTGTGCATAAGAAACGCAGCTACCACTTTGGGATTTTTTTCTCAGAATCTCCATGTAATACCGAACATCCTGTAAAATTGGGACCAGAATCGAAGGTGTGCTTTTCGTAGAAAAAACAAAAATATTAACATTTTGTTTTTGCACGAAACGTGGACTTTCCCGTATCGGGAAAATTATGACTAACATCATTCGAAAGTTAATGAATAATGAAAAAAAGTTAATGTTCGTACGGATTTTTTGAGTTACCAATATTTTCTGAGATATACCGATATTAAAAAAAAAAAAAAAAAACAAAAAACAAAACGTAAATCCTGAAGGGTGCACTTTAAAAATCTAAAAAAAAATCGCAGAAGCTTCTCTCAAGTAGTACTACAAACTGTCAAATTTTAAAAAACATCTGAGTGATAGACCGAAAAAAGTGGCCCGGATGATAAAGAATGCCTCATATACATATGAAACTTATGATTATTCGTGTGGAATTAAATTGAGAAGATGACCTTAAGGCGATGTGAAATACCGCCGTCGATAACAAAAACTGTACTGCATGCCGTTTTGAGACCGCAGACCGCCGAGGAAAAAGAAAAGAAAAAAAAAATTAAAAATTAAAAAAGAAACTCCCGACTGCAAATTATTAAAAAAAAAATATCTGTAAAAAAAGTAACTTCAAAAAGGATGAAATAATCAATTTTGTAACAATACCTAATATTTTCAATAAACAATAATAGCAGTAATTAACAATGACGAATGATAAAATAATTAATTAATCGTAATTATATCAATTCATTGATAATTTTCGCTACAATCGTGAGACGTCTTTCCTCCCAACGCGCTATTGGTAGGACGAGCAGTCGGGAGTTTTTAAATATTTTTAATTTTTTTTTTTTTCATTTCATGCTGTTTGAATTTAACTATCTATACAATGCTCTAATACAATTTTCTAAGTCTTATTCCTCTCCGATATTATTTTCTGAATCGTCTATGTCTCCGATACTATTTTTTTATGTGTCTCTCTTCGATGAAATTTTGTATTGGTCGTTCCTGGCCGATACAATTTTCTGTGTGTTCGTCCTCTCCGATGCAACATTTAAAAAGTGGAGCGAAGGACAACGATACATAGAAAATTGTATCGAAGAGAAACAACGCATAAAAAACTGTATCGCAGAGGAATGACACATAAAAAAATGCTTCGGAGACAAACAGTACACAGAAAATTGTATCGACGAGGAACGATACATTAAAAAAAAACTGTATCGCAGAGGAACGACACATAAAAAGATGCATCGGAGAGGAACAGCACACAGAAAATTGTATCGAAGAGGAACGATACATTAAAAAAAAACTGTATCGCAGAGGAACGACACATAAAAAAAATGCTTCGGAGACGAACAGTACACAGAAAATTGTATCGACGAGACATAACATTTACACAGTTGTATTGGGACAAAAGAACAAATATAAAATCTTATTAGATAAACACAATATTAAGACATTTGGAGAATAATATCGTGATCGAGTTTAAATTATACAATTAATATCGATAAGAAAGAAAAAAATAAGTTGCGTTAAGTGCGTAATTAATGATATTTTTTTTTATTAATGTGTTCGGTGATTATTGCACAAAATATTAATACAAACACGGCATCGCACAATTTTTTTTTTTCACGCACTCAACACCGACTACTTAAAAAAAAAAAACGCGAATAAAAAAAAAAACCGAAAAAACCTTCCTGACAACAACGAGCACAATACGAGGATAACATGTCATCGAACAGAGTATTAGCACACCATCAATTTTACGCTACTCCATAAACAACTTGAAACATCAAAAATAATCATTTCAAACGAAATAAGTATCATATAATTAACAATAAGACCGCGTATATAAATATTCTTTTATTCCCGTATTGAGAAAAATACAACAGCCAATGAAAAAAAAAAAAGAAAGGATTCCTGTTTCTCATTGGCTAATCGATATGACACCGCAAACTATTAATTTCTTTATCGGAATATGGTTTATTTAGGTGCGTTTACACCTTAGCTTACATTTTGTTGGTCACAAACATAGATCATTATACAGAGAATCAATATGCCAAATTTGGTTAAGGCAGTTCTGTCGCGAAGGCAATCCAAAGTCATGTGCATAAACTGTTGACACGTTGTCATTTAACTATGAAATTTTACTCGTTCAAAATCTCGAAGGCTTTTACCGACCATTTCGATGAATAATTAGATCTTGAAAATCGGTCTTTTTACACGTCACTAACGGGAGAGCTGATGAAATTGATCTTCAAATCGAGAATTAACATACTTAGATCGAAGAGAGAGAAAAATATATAAATTACTGCGGACTCGCGAATCAATCGGGAATTCATGCGTAACAAAAAAAAGTTAAGTCACCGGACTAATGTTCAATAGAACTGCGATAAAGGTGCACGATTTTGGGAACAAATGACGTTTCCTAATCTAATCGTCGTGAAAATGCCCTCACCGATAAGAACTACTAGGGTCCAGTAGTGACTACTGGAGGTTCAGTGGTCACTGCTGGCGTTGCAGTAGTTACTACACATGTAGTTACTACATCCTAGTAGTTACTCATCAACAGTCAGTAATTATTACTGAGGACGTAGTAGTTCTTGCATCAGTAATTACTACTTATAAGTAGTTCTATTCCAGGATTCAGTAGTTAATGCATAAGCAGTTATTGCCGATAAGTAATTACTACTCGAGACAGCAGTAGTTGATGTATAAGTAGTTACCACTTCTGTGTAGTTACTATTTGCATCTCGAGATTCAATTAATAACTATACAGAGGTAGTAACTACTTATACAGGAACTACTGCAGTCTCGAGTAGTAATTACTTATCTGCAATAACTGCTTATGCATTAACTACCGAATCCTGAAATAGAACAAATTATAAGTAATCATTACTGATGCAGGATACTACTACTGCGTCCTCAGTAATAATTAATGACTGTTAAGGAGTAACTAGGAAGTAGTAACTCCATGTGTAGTGACTACTGCAATGCCAGCAGGGAACTACTGGAAAGTACGTGAATTCCCAGTAGTGAACTACTGGAAACTACGAGAATTCCCAGTAGTGAACTACTGAAAACTACGGGAATTCCTAGTAATTAACTACTGGACATTCATAGTACTTTAGAGTAGTTAACTACTCAGTAGTAGTTAACTACTCAAAATACCCAGTATTGTTTAGTAGTTAACTGCTCAAAACTTCGAGTAGTTTTCAGTAGCCCGCCAATTTAGCACTGGGCAGTAGTTCAGTAGTTTATTAGTACTTACCTACTGGATACTGCCAGTAGTATTTTGCAGTAGTTTTCAGTAGTTTTTTTTTTTTCGGTGTAGTCAATAGGTATAAGTATGAAAACCTAATTTGCTTCTGCTCGTCGTATCAATCGTTTTGGAGAAAACAGGGAAGGCGATTTGTTACCGTCTAAGTCTGTACCACATGCCCTTAAGGTAGTCCTTGCGAATAGTGTTCACTTCGCATAAGTTTCAGAGAAATGAGAGCAAATTGCAAACACTTCTGGATGATATAAAAATCTGCAAAAAAATCAAGCATATTAAAGGTGCTGAAAAGATTACCTTTGCATAATAATAATTTCAAAATGTTATTAACAAAGTGATGAAAAATAAAATTGTTCACCAAATATCTCGGAAACCTAACTTTTTTTTGTAATGAAAATTATTTTTACATTTTTTTTGAATGCGTATGAATTTTTTCAGATTTTTAAATTCACTTTGATTTTTTTTTTTTTTTATGGGAAAAACGTGTAGAAAAACAGAAAATTCAAGGTGAATTTAGAAAATCTGAAAAAATTCATACGTATTAAGAAATATGAACGAACAATTTTCATTTAAAAAAAAAATTAGGTTTCCGGGATATTTGTTGAACAATTTTATTTCTCATCAATTTGTTAATAACATTTTAGAATTATTATTATGCAAAATTAATCCTTTCGGCATCTTTAATACACTTGATTTTTTTCAGATTTTTATACCATCGAGAAGTGTCTACAATTCCCTCTCATTTCTCTGAAACTTATGTGAAGTGACCACTATTCGCAAGGACTACCTTTAAGGTAGCTATGTCGCTTCGCGCTCATTTCGCATAAGTTCGTGAAAAATTAGAGAAAATTTGCAAGTACTTCTCGACGGTATAAAAATCTGAAAAAATGCATGCATATTAAAGTGACTGAAAAGATTAATTTCGCATAATAATAATTTCAAAATGTTATTAACAAATTAATCAAAAAAATTAATTGTTTAACAAATTATCGGGCAAACCAACTTTTTTTCTTTAATGAAAATGATTCGTTCATTTTTCTGAATACATATGAATTTTCTTCAGATTTTTCAGTCAACTTTGATTTTTTTGTTTTTTCACACATTTTTTCCGTATTAAAAAAAAAATTTCAAAGTTGACTGAAAAATCTGAAAAAATTCATACGTATTCAGGCAAATGAACCAATAATTTTCATAAAAAAAAAAGTTATGTTGCCGGATAATATGTTAAACAATTAATTTTTTGATTAATTTTTTAATAACATTTTGTAATTATTATTATGCACAATTAATCTTTTCATTACCTTTGATATGCATGAATTTTTTTCAGAATTTCATACCATCGAGAAGTACATGAAATTTTCTCTTATTTTTCTCGAACTTATGCGAAATGAGCGCGAAGCGACATAACTACCATAAAACGCTCCAGAGAGCCCCCGAAGAGAGGAACCAGGCCGCGATAAAAATTACCGAGTCGGCGTCTACTCCTAATATGGAGTGGACGCAAAAGTACTTTGTATTTTGTACTCATGGTAGTTACTAACGGACAGCCTGCACAATGTAAAGAAAGAATTTAAATTTAATGTACCAAAGAATTTGAAATTCACAAACTCTGTACATTAAACGAAAATTAATGTGCCCGAACTGCAAATTTGCAAATTTTCAGTAAAATTCCATGTCCACCACATTAAAATTAATTATGTTTTCATTAAAATTACAGAACTTGTTCCTTAAAACTATGTTTAAAGAACTTTTTTTTGAAATTTAAAGAACTTTTTTGGAAATTGCTGTACCATTATTGAAATTTAAATAAAAGTTTATAGAATTTACGTACTCATTGTGGATTGAACTTCAAGCACTTCTAGCAGTTTCTGCGATTGCAACGTCGGTTCAAAGTGAACCAAAACTGCATTACATCAACATTTTTTTTTTTTCGATTCAATCGTATACAATGTCACCATACAGAAGGTATATTATTTCGACTTGAACGTATATTTGGTCAATTTGAAAAAAAAAAAAAAAAAATGATTCGATGTGTTCGTATATTATATGAACACTTGTCATCTTGAAAATGATTTTATCAATTTGGCGAGACGTCAGTTTAGTCATTCACAAATATTATGCTCATAATAAACAACATTTCAAGTTGTTTCGATATTTCAATGTCCAATCATGGAAGTTGAGTCTTGTGAGTATGTTTAAAGAACTTTTTATTTTTAATTTAAAGAACTTTTTTGGAAATTGCTGTACCATTATTGAAATTTAAATAAAAGTTTATAGAATTTACGTACTCATTGTAGCTTGAACTTCAAGCACTTTTAGCAGTTTCTGCGATTGCAACGTCGGTTCAAAGTGAACCAAAACTGCATTACATCAACATTTTTTTTTTTTTTTTTCGATTCAATCGTATACAATGTCACCATACAGAAGGTATATTATTTCGACTTGAACGTATATTTGGTCAATTTGAAAAAAAAAAATGATTCGATGTGTTCGTATATTATATGAACACTTGTCATCTTGAAAATGATTTTATCAATTTGGCGAGACGTCAGTTTAGTCATTCACAAATATTATGCTCATAATAAACAACTTTCAAGTTGTTTCGATATTTCAATGTCCAATCATGGAAGTTGAGTCTAAGTCAATGACGAATAATAACTTATATATCCGATTCAAGATCTTACATATCAATAAGCGGTTGCAGCTTAGCGGTAAGGTACTTGGTCAGAATGCGTTAGTTTCGGGGTTCGAGCCACGCTAGGGTATATAAAATTTTAATTTATAAGAATTGTGTTATATTCATAAGTGGCCGATGTACTGATAACAATTGAACATATATTAAACACGATATAAACCACGTATAAAATTAATTAGTAACAAATAACGTAAATAACTATAGCGGAACCAAACTCCAGATTGAGTTGGGTCAAACCTTTTCTTTCAGTGCACAAAAACGTCCAGACCTTACTTGAAATTTCATGAACCGTATTCACACAAACATGGCAATGGTTTCTTAAATTTCAAGAACGAAGGTATCGTACTATTGCCGACACCGGCTTCCTTTTTCACAAACCGTCACTTGAAAATTGCGACGCATAGGTGCTTGACAATTACAAAACGGTTTGTGCATAAAAACTTCCAGTAACGGTTCATTAATTTCCAAGCAAATTTTTTTTGCAGTGCATAAAACACGATATAAACCATGTATTAAATTAATTAGTGACAAATAACGTAAATAACTATACCGGGACCAAACTCCAAATTGAGTTGGGTCAAACCTTTTTTTCAGTGCACAAAAACGTAACTTTTCTTTTTAATGAAAATTATTTGTACATTTTTTTTTTGAATACGTAGGGTGAATGCACGAAATCCCTTGATGTGAATGGACGAAATCCCTTATGTGCTTAATAAAAAAAAATAAAAAATAAAAAAAATGCTCAATCAAAAATAAATCATACGGTCATCAAAATTTAGAAAAAAAATTATAATTACCGCTGAAATTATCACTGCACGTGTATGGAAATTACCGACTGTAGGAGATTTTTTGTTTCTTTTATCGTTTGAAAGTTACTCGAGGGTACTGAGCGGCGATTGATGCGGCCGCAAACGTTTTGTGTTAAAAAAAAAAAAAAAAAAAAAAAAAAAAACTATACCAGGACCAAACTCCAGATTGAGTTGGGTCAAACCTTTTTTTCAGTGCACAAAAACGTAACTTTTCTTTTTAATGAAAATTATTTGTACATTTTTTTTTTAAATACGTAGGGTGAATGCACCAGTTAATGGACAGACACCAGTGAATGGACGAAATCCCTTATGGGCTTAATAAAAAAAAAAAAATAAAAAAAATGCTCAATCAAAAATAAATCATACGGTCATCAAAATTTAGAAAAAAAAATTATAATTACCGCTGAAATTATCACTGCACGTGTATGGAAATTACCGACTGTAGGAGATTTTTTGTTTCTTTTATCGTTTGAAAGTTACTCGAGGGTACTGAGCGGCGATTGATGCGGCCGCAAACGTTTTGTGTAAAAAAAAAAAAAAGAAAAAAAAAAAAAAAAAAACTATACCGGGACCAAACTCCAGATTGAGTCGGGTCAAAGCTTTTTTTCAGTGCACAAAAAAGTCCAGACCTTACTTGAAATTTCAAGAACGAAGGTATCGCAATATTCCCGACAGTGGCTTCCTTTTTCACAAACCGTCACTTGAAAATTGCGACGCATAGGTGCTTGAAAATTACAAAACGGTTTGTGCATGAAAACTTCCAGTACCGGTTCATTAAATTTCAAGCAAATTTTTTTTGTACACTGTGAGCACACGTGAGTTCAGAGAGGATTGAGAGAGGAATTGCAAACACTTCTCGATGAGATGAAAATGAGATGAAAATAATTCCAATATGTTATTGACAAATTAACGAGAGAAAAAAAAAATCCCAACAAATCACCGCGCAACCTAACTTTTTTTTTTTTTTAATCAAAAAGAGTTGTTAATTTTTCTCAATACGCATGAATTTTTTATGAATTCAACACGAACAATTTCACATCTATTGACATTCTATCTGCAAGGTAAACCTTCGCTGTAAGACGCCTTCGATTGGAAACTGCTCGCGCGGCGGTCCTTCGCACACTGGCCGAATGACACGCTTCTGCCTCCTCGTCAAATCTCCGCCTCATCCTGCAGGGCAAAGTCTCCCGGAATTTTCTCCATTATCGTCGATCGAAATTTTGTGGAAAGTTTCATTTAAATTTAAATTTTTAATTTAAATTATTAAATTTAAATTTTTAAATTTAAGAATTTAAATTTAAATTTAAATTTTACTTTATTTAAATAAATAATTTTATTTAAATAAATTTCATTTTATTGAAATAAATTAAATTTAAATTTAAATTATTTCAATAAGATGAAATTTATTTAAATTTAAATTTAAATTTAAATTTACGATTCTGCCTTCGGCGCATTCGACTTTCGTTCGATAATAATTATAATATTTAATAGAAGCGTGACTATAAAGATATTCCACCGAGTTTCCTCATCTAATGCGCTGTTTAATCCCGGTTGGGCAAAAAAGCGACTTTAAGCTGGCGCGGATAAACGTCGAAGCGCCAAAAAAAAAAAAAAAAAAAAAAAAATGAACCAACCGATTTGGACACACTGGAACTTCAGTCTTATCGACGTTTGTGACAATAAATTCGTGAACTCGGAGAAACGTACGATAATTAGAGAAAATCGGCAAAAAGTTGGTCGATGACACATCGATAAATCACGTCGGCGATCCCCACCTCGACGTACAATCGCATATGATGCCGCGTACTTGACCCTGCCGAGGAGATCGTCACTTCTCAATGCCCAATGATAAGCCCGCGATAGCCACGAGCAAAGGATAGAAGAAGAATCAGAGCGCCGATTGTTATGCATTCATCATTGTGGCGTTTTTTCACGTTTTCTTTGCTTCCTCATAGAGGAAGCTTTGTTTTGGTAAAAAAAAAATAATAATAATAAAATAAATAAATAAATAAATAAAAAAATAAAAAAATAAAAAAATAAAAAAATAAAAAAATAAAAAATAAAAAAAATCGAGATTTTAATGAAAACAAACAAAAAATTTAATGAAACTTTCAATAGATTTTATTTTTACATATATATTTAAAGAATTTGTCAATCGTTCTTTTTCAAATTGCCAAATTGTTCAATGTCAAAAGCCTCTGCTTTTTGCAGTTAACAAATTATTGCTGTTTTCGAAAATCTACTTTTGTCAATTTATGCCCATTCCTAGCCAGCGAATGGCGCAAAAGTGTTTGGGAAACAATTTCGAGCCGATTACATCCGTGTCGTGTCCCCTTCGCGCAGGACTATTCTCAAAAAAAAAAAAAAAAAAAAAAAAAAAAAAAAATTATACAATGCCCTCAATAACTCGACAATATCCTGCCGAGCAGCTCGAATATTCATCCTTAAATGCATCGAGAACGGTATGCAGACCCCACGAACACAAATTTAGTAACTGCTCACTCTGACACCGACGTTATTGTTAGGATCGGCTTGGGAAAGTTTAAGGGGGGAGTCTAGCTGAGGATGACTTCGCATAAGTTCGACAAAAATAATAGAAAAATTGCAAGTACTTCTTGATGGTATAAAAATCTGAAAAAATTCATGCATACTAAAGGTACCGAGAAGATTAATTTTGCACAATAATAATTACAAAATGTCGTTAACAAATTGATGAAAAAAATAATTGCTTAACAAATTTGTCCGCAACCCAACTTTTTTTATTCGTGAAAATGATGCGTTTATTTTTCTGAATACGTATGAATTTTTGTCAGATTTTTCAGTAATCGTTGATTTTTTTTTTTTTTCATGAAAAAATCAACGATTACTGAAAAATCTGAAAAAATTCATGCGTATTCAGAAAAATAAACGAATCATTTTCACGAAAAAAAAAGTTGGGTTGCGGGCAAATTTGTTAAGCAATTATTTTTTTCATCAATTTGTTAATAACATTTTGTAATTATTATTATGCAAAATTAATCTTCTCAGTACCTTTAGTAAGCATGAATTTTTTCAGATTTCCATACCATCGAGAAGTACTTGCAATTTTTCTATGATTTTTGTCGAACTTATGCGAAGTCAGCCTCAGCGAGACTCCCCCCTTAATGAATTTAAAATTAACATTTGGGCCATGTATCAAAATTTTAATTACCCTCCTACACGCATCTTTAACAAAAACCTAACACTTTAAAATAAAAAATATATGTATTTTTTAAATTCCAGGTGTTCGATGAAATTCCATGAAATTTCCAAGATATTTCAAGACTCAATGAAATTCCATGAAATTTCCAGGTTTCCAGGATTTCCAGGATCGTTAGACACCATGGCAAGCGATGTGAAAATTTCAATTTTCAGCTTTTTTAATTTGCACTAACAAATATGTTCAAACAAAGAAAGCAAAACTCAAAAAACATCCAGAAGCAAGCGTTTCACCATTCTGGGTTTAGGCTTAAAAATGTTCATATCTAATGCAGGATTTTAAAGATTTTTTCAGATTTTTTTTTAATTTGGGCTACCAAATATGTTCACTTTAAAAAAGGAAGCAAAGCTCAAAAAAAAAATCGAGAAACAAACGTTTAACCATTCTGGGTTTAGACTTAAAAATTTTCACATCCTATACAGGATTTTTAAGATTTTTTTCAGATTTCTTAAAATTTAGACTAAAAATATGTTCACTTAAAAAAAAGAAAGCAAAGCTCAAAAAAAATCGAGAAACGAACGTTTAACCATTCTGGGATTAGACTTTAAAATGTTCATATCCGATACACGATTTTTAAGATTTTTTTCAGATTTTTTAAATTTGGACTAAAAATATGTTCACTTAAAAAAAAAGAAAGCAAAGCTCAAAAAATCGAGAAACAAACGTTTAACCATTCTGGGTTCAGACTTAAAAATGTTCATATCCAATGCAGGATTTTTCAGAATTTTTTCAGAATTTTTTCAGAATTTTTTCAGAATTTTTTCAGAATTTTTTCAGAATTTTTTCAGAATTTTTTCAGAATTTTTTCAGAATTTTTTCAGAATTTTTTCAGAATTTTTTCAGAATTTTTTCAGAATTTTTTCAGAATTTTTTCAGAATTTTTTCAGAATTTTTTCAGAATTTTTTCAGAATTTTTTCGGAATTTTTTCGGAATTTTTTCGGAATTTTTTCAGAATTTTTTCAGAATTTTTTCAGAATTTTTTCAGAATTTTTTCAGAATTTTTTCAGAATTTTTTCAGAATTTTTTCAGAATTTTTTCAGAATTTTTTCAGAATTTTTTCAGAATTTTTTCAGAATTTTTTCAGAATTTTTTCAGAATTTTTTCAGAATTTTTTCAGAATTTTTTCAGAATTTTTTCAGAATTTTTTCAGAATTTTTTCAGAATTTTTTCAGAAATTTTTCAGAATTTTTTCAGAATTTTTTCAGAATTTTTTCAGAATTTTTTCAGAATTTTTTCAGAATTTTTTCAGAATTTTTTCAGAATTTTTTCAGAATTTTTTCAGAATTTTTTCAGAATTTTTTCAGAATTTTTTCAGAATTTTTTCAGAATTTTTTCAGAATTTTTTCAGAATTTTTTCAGAATTTTTTCAGAATTTTTTCAGAATTTTTTCAGAATTTTTTCAGAATTTTTTCAGAATTTTTTCAGAATTTTTTCAGAATTTTTTCAGAATTTTTTATTCCGGCTAACAATATGTTCACTTTGAAAAATTGTAATTAATGGAAATTAAAAAAATAAAAATTTCGAGTAATTTTTAGAGTTAGAACAATATTATTAAAAAAATTACCAACCGAATTGAAGAGGCCGAGTGTCCTCTTGAAATTACCCATACAAAATCGTTGAAGAAGAATGAAAAAGTCTTTCGATAGATTTCTCGCGAACCCTCGGACTGCGTTTAAAAAAAAATGCCACGTTTTTACATTATTATTATTATTTTTTTTAATAACGATGGTCCATAACTCTGAGACAACGAAATTTCGTTGTCGGGGCGTCAACGATGATAACGATACATTCGCCGGTGTGATATGAAGGAGATAGTAAGATTGAGCCGCCCAATCCGGCAATTGAGCGAAGCCGTGTATGTGTCGATGTGAAATGAGGATGACCTTGCGATAAAGCCAACGCTTTTCCTTCGTTTTGCTCGTGGTGTAAAAAAAAAAAAAAAAAAAAAAAACTCATCCGGCTGCGTTCGTTCACATGCAGATTGCTTAGCCTCGTATCGGATGCATCGCCTGTGTATAATCGCAGCGTAACGAAAAAAAAAAAATGATTTCTTCTTATGTGGGCATTTTCTCCGGTGAAAATGTTTCTCGTCTTTTTTTTTATTTTATTTTATTTTTTTATTTTTTTTTTATTTTTATTTTTATTTCTTTTTTTTTATGGAAAAATTCTGACCAAACGTTATCAGAGATATTTCAGAAATTTTTCGAATTTCCCTTCTCCTATTTCTTAAAATCCTAGCCATTTGTCCCGCACAACCTCCAGCAGGCACAATTTTTCAGAGAAATTCACAATACTTTTTTTTTTTTTTTAAATGTTGCTCAACTCTAATTTATTCTGATAATGTAAAATTTATTCTGATAATGTAAAATTTATTCCGATGATGTAACATTTATTTTGATAATGTAACATTTATTCTGATAATGTAAAATTTATTCCGACGACGTAAAATTTATTCTGACGATGTAAAATTTATTCTGATAAAATAATTTAAAAAAAAAAAACGAGCTTTCTATGAGGTCTACGCATTATATTAGGCACATCAATGGGCGAATTTCTCCGATCAAAGACTATTTGTTTTTCAGCAAAGCTTTAATTAACATGTGTTCTCTCTAATCGCATAATATTCTCGAATAATCTAAAAGTCCTCCCTCCAAGGGAACTCGATATCTCCCAAGTGAGATGCTTCGTTTCATTAAATCCGAAGTGGGTTCATCTTGCCCCGCAATATTTTCACACTTTTTTTTCATATTTATAGGAGCTCGTGCTTCGTCTGCGAGATAATTAAAATAGCACCTGTAACGTAATGAATTTTCCGAGAATTAAGATTTATTCATTTACCGCAAACAATTGCAAGGTCCATTCCCCCCCCCCCCCCCCCCCTCATCTCGCAAATTAATGCCGAATATTTATGTTTTTTACCTTAAAAAAATTAAAAAAAAATTAAAAAAATAAAAAAAAAATTGTTTTTAAAATCGCAAAAGATAGTCATCGTCTCTTCTACAGTGAAAGTTGTACGTTGATATAAACGCCCACCGAAATAGGGATTATGTAACGCAAATTGTTTCTGGTTGATTGCGGTTTGGCAGTGATCGGCGACCAAGATCGACCGACCACCGACGATTGCACTGAGAAGAATCGGACTACCCGACAACGTATGTACTTTCCGAGCTTATATACTGATCGACTACTGGTCGGACCACTTGCGAGAAACGACGAAAATTCGTCTAACTGGCGAACTACCGAACCGATTTTTGTTTTGTTTTTTCACGATTGAAGAGCCGAGCTGGGTGCAATTTTTGGGAGTGTCTTAATCATCGAGAATGCGAGAGTTAATAGAATGTGATTTTTTTTTTTATCGACAGCAGTGTATGGCGCGCTCGGAAATCCACTTGTTCGAGTCGCAGCCATCTGGCGGACGGCCGGAGAACTAGACGGGTCGCGCGCTTCGTTCGATAGGAATTCACTTCATTGCAGCCGGATAATGACTACTGTTTTTTTTAAGGGGGTTTTTTTTTATCGCTACCATTTTTTTTTTTTTTTTTTATCGATTTGAAAAAGAAGCCTGGAATGTCGTTTTTGGTAGGGAAGAGTCGTCTTATTGACCAGGAATTATAGATTGAAAGTAATCGTAACAATTCTTTTTAGCTATTTTTTTTAATCCGTTTTTCTCGAAATTACATTTTTTTTTTTTAAGTGCTGTATAAAAAATACTCATCGCCAAATATTTTTGCGATTCACGTCAAATTTGGTACACGTAATTTTAATGGCGTTATCTCGAATGCAGAATAGGATTTATTTATTTTTTTTTAATACGACAATCCATTTGTTTATAATAAATTCTGTAACTTCTTTTTTTTCTAGTACACGGCAAATGTGAATTTTCATCGTTCTCTTATTTGGATAATAATTTTTCAGAAAATGGTTTGCGAATACCAAAGAGAAATAGGCAATGAGAGTTATCAAAATTCATACTTTGCAAGAGGAGTAGTCAGACGAAATTTGCGATTTTCACATGAATTTCGGATATTTAGATTAATAGACAACTTTGATTTTATCTGGAAAATTCGAGAATTTGTGAAATTCCGAAAATATTCAGATAAATTTAAGAAACGTTCAGATAAATTGAAGAAATGTTCAGATAAATTTAAGAAATGTTCAGATAAATTTAAGAAACGTTCAGATAAATTGAAGAAATTTTTTGACAAATTTCAGAACATTTCAGAAACTTTTTGACAAATTTAAGAAATTTTCTGACAAATTTGAGAAATTTTCTGACAAATTTAATAAATTTTCTGACAAATTTAAGAAATTTTCTGACAAATTTAAGAAATTTTCTGACAAATTTAAGAAATTTTCTGACAAATTTAAGAAATTTTCTGACAAATTTAAGAAATTTTCTGACAAATTTAAGAAATTTTCTGACAAATTTAAGAAATTTTCTGACAAATTTAAGAAATTTTCTGACAAATGTAGGAAATTTTCTGACAAATTTTGAGGCAGATTCGAAGAAGGGATACATGAACATAACTCCCTATATTCACTCGGTTATGTTCACTCGTTTACGTTGCTATGCAGGTTGTTATTCAAAAAGTGACTGTAGTAGTCGGACGTTTTTGTAAAAGAGAGCAGACGTGATCGGTCGTGTCTCGATAAATAAATATTTCTATTTTGTTAACAACTGCTTGGATACACCGAATTTACTTAGAAGAGATCCTGAATCGAGGCTGCGTCGCTACGAGAAGTGCGACAATTATCAGAAGTGGGATAATGATCCAATAATTGCTTGAATTTCGACTGAACGAATCCGGGATTCGTTTACGAGATTGAGATAACGGACTTTCTCAATTGGAAGAGTGATTGACCCAAGCAATCGGCCAAAATAAACTGATTTTTTTTTTTTTTACGCGGAAACTGTCGTCGTCATCGTGGATACCTGTACGGGAAGTACGCCGAAAGTAAAAAGAAAACGAGGACGACCAAGAAAAATTCAAACGGTTCAAGCAGCACATACACCAGAAGGAACCGACGTACACGAAGAAATGCATCGAACTCCAATCGTACGGGGACGGCAAGAAGTTCCAATCGATGTTGAAGCGGCAGGAGATCATCGAAATGGTTTACCAGACGATGTTGGAGCGGTAGAAAATCATCACAATGGATTACCAGACGATATTAACGGAAATGTGGATGATGTTCTACCGGAGTTAGGACGACTGGGTTTATTCGATAATCCTCGAAGTCAAGCGCGGAATTTCATGGACTTATCGAAGGTGTTACCAAGTTTCGACCCAGTAAATTCGGATAGTGACATCCATCGTTGGATTGAGAAGATCGAAGAGTACGCACAGATGTATGGATGGGACGACTTGGCAACAAAGCATTATGCTTTATCGAAACTTGAGGGCGTTGCAAAGAAATGGAGAGACAGTTTGCAGAGGGCCAATCGAACATGGGAAGATTGGAAACACCTGTTAAAAAAATCGTTCCTCGGAGAAGAAACAGGTATTAAAAAAGTGCTAGAAGCGCAAAACTATAAACGCAGATTTGGCCAAAACATCGTCGAGTATTTTTATGAAAAGTTGGCACGCTGCAATAACGCTCGCATGGGCGATCGTGAGATCATCGAGTGGATAATTGATGGACTGGACAATGTTCAATATCGCTCGTATCTAGGACCTCTTTCTCGATACGCACATCCAACGGATCTCTTACCGGATTTAAAAAGTGGAGACGTTTTTATCGAGGGTCCCGTACAACCAGTATCAAAAGTACCGTACTGGAAAAAGGGAAGGCAATCCCTTAATTATCAAAAGATGGAGGATAGAAATGAAGACTATCGGAGCCAAGAAGAAGAAAAGTCGAATGATACGCGCACAGATAAAACGAAAGACATTGCTAAAATTACGTGTTTCAGGTGTGGTAATCCAGGACACTACGCACGCAATTGTTCCGAAAAAAAGGAAAATAAAGAACGAGGTAAAGAGAATAAGAAGGAAGAGAATGAATAAGTCTTGCATGTCCACGGCAATTCTCACGGAAAATTTTTCAAGGATGCAAAAGTTAACAAAAAGGGAATTCGATGTTATGTCGATTTGGGAAGTGCGGTTACCACTATGAGAAGAGACTACGCTGACCAACTTCATCTGAGCTACTACGAAGGAATCTTAGCGCCATTCACAGGGTATGGTGGAGGCACGGTCACTCCAATTGGTGTAATGACGGTTGAGATCGATATTGACGGTGTGAAGGCAAAGTGCGATGTCTTCGTTGTACCAAAAGAGGCTCAGATTGTACCCTTATTAGTTGGACATTCGTACACCGAACAAGAGAACGTCCATATATTGAACACACAAGGAGCACTGGAAATAGCAAACGGACTGGACGAATTGTTGAAAATCGAAACCACGAAACCGAGCAAGACCAAATTCGTTGCTGAAGATGACATGGTGATTCCAAGAAATTACCTTGGACATATTAATGTCGTCGGTAATATACCGAAGCAAGCTTTTTATCTTGAGGGCGGAACTCAAGAGACGGGAAAAATAATTCCACGATGTATAATCAGCGCAAATGAGAATGGTGAATCGGTTATACCGATTATGAATTTGAGTTGCAACGATATGTCGGTAAAGAAGGGACAACTTATCACGCGAGGAGAAATCTGTGCAGAAGAGGAGACAACAACACGAGAAATCAATATTGATGAGATTCAAGAAGACGAAGTCGACTCGGATTTACCTGAAGAGGATCATACGGAACTGGTGAAATTGATTAATCAATATCGAGGAATCGTCGCCAAAAATGTCGATCAAATGGGGAAAACGAACGTGGCGGAAATGGCGATTCATCTGACGACTGACAAACCAGTTTGCTATCGACCATATCGTCTCTCGTACCACGAAAAAGAACAAGTCAGAGATATGGTCACCGATCTCAAGAAGGCAGATGTGATCGAAGATAGTTCTTCACAATACGCAAGTCCAATTATATTGGTACGAAAGAAGACTGGGGAGATAAGAATGTGTGTCGATTACAGAGCATTAAACAGGATTACGATAAAGGACAAATATCCGATACCACTGATAGACGATCAGTTGGACAGACTTAGAGATAATCGATTTTTCTCAAGTCTCGATTTGTTTAGCGGGTACTATCAAGTTCCAGTAGCTCGAGATTCAAGGGATAAAACTGCATTTGTCACTCCCAACGGACATTACCAGTTTAAACGGATGCCCTTCGGACTTTGCAACGCACCGGCTGTGTTTCAGCGAATGATGAACGTCGTTCTCGAATCATTGGATGCGGACGTGGCAATGGCTTATCTCGATGATATTATCACAGCAAGCTCAACTTTTGAGGATGGAATTAAGAAACTTCAAAAAGTTTTCAACGTTCTTCAAGTTGCAGGCTTGACGATTAACCTCAAGAAGTGTCATTTCTTTAAACGAAAGGTGGAATATCTGGGTTTTGAAATTTCCCAACTCGGTATAGAACCAGGCACAAGGAAAGTGAATTGCGTAAAATCCTTTCCAATACCTGCGAATGTGAAAGCAGTCAGAAGTTTCGTGGGACTGGCCAGCCACTTCAGAAGGTTCGTGAAAGGGTTTGCATCCATCATAAAACCATTGACGGATTTATTGAAGAAAAATGAGACTTTTGTGTGGGGTATTGATCAACAGCGAGCGTTCGACGAAATTAAATTGAGACTCTCGTCGAGACCAATATTGGCGATATTCAATATAAAAGCGAAGACTGAAGTACACACTGATGCAAGCCAGTATGGGTTAGGAGCAGTTTTATTACAAGAACAGGAAGACAACAAACAGGCGAGAAGAATGCATCCGGTTTGTTACTACAGCCGGAAAACGACCAACGATGAGTCCAAGTATCACTCTTATGAGTTAGAGGCGTTGGCTATCGTTTGCGCGTTAGAAAAATTTCGCGTTTATCTCATCGGGATCGAATTTACCATTAAAACTGACTGTAATAGCCTGAAGCTTCTGGATAGCAAGAGGGATTTAAATCCACGGATCGGAAGATGGTTTATTAGACTATCAGAGTTCAATTATCATATTGACTATTTAAAGGGCGATCAGAATTGTGTTGCCGATAGTTTGAGTCGGTTTCCGGTCGAACCAGCTGAAGAAACACCAATCATCGGACTGCCGATTATGGGAATCAATGTTAACACTGACTGGGTTGCTGCAATGCAACGAGCTAGTAAAGAGATTCTCGAAGTACGAAATAAGCTTGAAAATGGAGATAAAGAAACTCACAAGAAGTTTACTATGTACAACGCTAGAGTGTACAGAATAACGAAGGGACGATGGCGACTGTACGTACCCGCCGAATTAAGGTATGAAGTGGTTGCGACTGCTCACAAAAGTCTTGCGCACTTGGGGATCGACAAGACTTTGTCCAAGTTAAAAGAAACTTACTATTTTCCGGGGATGCGTGAATACGTGACGAAATACGTCAATCGTTGCATCAATTGCATTTACTACAAGGTACAAACGGGAAAAAAGAGTGGATATCTACACCCGATTGATAAAGGATCAATTCCATTCGAGACTATACATGTCGACCACCTCGGACCCTTCGTAAAGACGGCACGAGACAATAAATATGTACTGGGCGTAATATGTGCTTATAGTAAGTACGTAATACTCGAAGCCGTACAAACTACGGGATCGGATGAAACGATCGCCGTTCTACAGAAACTTATGGGACACTATGGCAAGCCAAATCGCATAATCAGCGATCGAGGAGCGGCGTACATTTCAAAAAAATTTAACGACTTTTGCTCAAAGTTCGAGATCACCCATGTTTTGATTGCTGCTGGTACGCCGAGAGCAAATGGTCAAATTGAGAGAATAAACAGTGTCATTTTGAACTGTTTACCAACCATAACCAGCGACAATGAGCATTATGATTGGGACGAGAAGATATATGACGTGCAGTGGGCTATAATAATAGCACGCATCGAATCACAAAACGAACGCCGGCCGAGCTAATTTTCAATTACAAGCCCGTCGGAAAAGAAGACTCTGCACTGACGCGTGAAATAAAAGATCTTAATGATGAATTCGGGGTCGAAGTTGAAGACGAGGACGTTTCAGAGTTACTGCGAAAAAATCAAGAAGTACTGTCCAAACAGTTTAACAAGAAACGTAAAAAAGCAGAAAAACTGAAACCTGGACAATTGGTCATGATTCGATACGAAGCGCCAGCCACCGGAGAAAGTCGCAAGTTAACCGAAAGATATCGAGGCCCCTATGAAGTGGTGAAAGAAATCGGCAATGATCGATATTTGATTGAAGATATTGAGGGAGAAAAACAGAGTCAACGAATCTACAAGGGCATCATTGCTGTAGATAGGCTGAAATTGATTCCTGGTGAAAATTAACTTAGAAGATACAATCGACGAGGACGTCGAATATCATCAGGATAGCCGAATTGAGGCAGATTCGAAGAAGGGATACATGAACATAACTCCCGTTATATTCACTCGGTTATGTTCACTCGTTTACGTTGCTATGCAGGTTGTTATTCAAAAAGTGACTGTAGTAGTCGGACGTTTTTGTAAAAGAGAGCAGACGTGATCGGTCGTGTCTCGATAAATAAATATTTCTATTTTGTTAACAACTGCTTGGATACACCGAATTTACTTAGAAGAGATCCTGAATCGAGGCTGCGTCGCTACGAGAAGTGCGACAATTTAAGAAATTTTCTGACAAATTTAAGAAATTTTCTGACAAATTTAAGAAATTTTCTGACAAATTTAAGAAATTTTCTGACAAATTTAAGAAATTTTCTGACAAATTTAAGAAATTTTCTGACAAATGTCAGAAATTTTCTGACAAATTTCAGAAATTTTCTGACAAATTTCAGAATTTTTGTTATGAATTTCAGAATTTTTGTTATCAATTTCAGAATTTTTGTTATCAATTTCAGAATTTTTGTTATCAATTTCAAAATTTTTGTTATCAATTTCAGAATTTTTGTTATCAATTTCAGAATATATCCGACAAATTACAACATATACGGATAATCTCACAATTCCGCGATTCGTTTACGGTCGCCACAGCCATACTGAGTGCTTATCGCCCCAACGTGTTTCGTGTCTACGCATACATTAATATGCAACGAGGTAATAGGAACGTTTGGCTGACTGCAGCGTGTTACGAATTAGGATAGTCGCTTCCCGGCCTTGGCGATAATCGGCCCCGATTTCGAGGAATTACAACGCTCGTGAGCTAAGATGAATCCGATTTAAAGAGCTCCTTCTTGACGTCGAAATAAAAAATACATATCAATTTACATAAAGTCAACTCAGTGTACGCCAATATAGTCACGGGCATATTTACCTATCTTTTAAAAGTCAACAACAACAATAACAATAACAATAACAACAATAATAGTAACAACAACAATAATAATAATAATAATAAATAATATTTAAAAAAAAAAACGATTAATAAAATAAAAATCCTAAGGAATTACTGAAATCGTAAATGCAATTTGTAATGAAAACTCGCCCGCGTCTTCATCGTCGTGAGCAAAGAAGACTTTTATTGAAGCCTAATCGTACGAAAGCTATAATTTTTTTTCAACACCTCTCACATCCGATCGTTTTCAGAGTCCAAAAACAGAAAATCTTTGGTGCTCGACTAAAGTGAAGCGCTTAGGCAACAATGATTCGTAAATTCATGAGGGCATCAGAACGTCGGTGTTGGAGAGCGTACGACGCACACGCGGTCACACAGTTGCTCGAGCGGGAGACACACGGCGACGAGGTGAACGGATAACGCACAGTGAGATGCGCGCGCAGCCGCTTCTCGATGCCTCCTCGCAGGCATCTCCGGCGATCGATGAAAATACGCTTGCTTTGGACGAGAGATAAGGAAGAAAAAAAAAAGAACTATTTAGTTACTTTTTTTTTTTTTTTAACTCACGCGAAGATTCGGCGGACAAGCTGCGAGTTTGACGACGTAATCCCTTGTAGCACTGACCGCGGCGACATTATATTATTTAACACGCGATCGTTCCGACGCAGCGCGTCCCCCCCCCCTTCCACTCGTCGTCTGCTGCGCGACGACGGCTCTGCGCATCGGTGCGGCCATGTGCCCGCCTCTGCCGAGAAACACCGTCTCACCGATCGGGGTTGCACGAATAAGTATAAATATCAGGGGCAGTCGAGAAATTGGCCACGAGGAATTTAACACAAAATAGGACCGAGGATCGATAACGTTACCAACGGGTATAACGAGTTTAAGCGCCACGCTCACCGGTTCTTTTTTTTTTTTAATCGTCAATGAAATTTTTCGTCTTTCTTTTTTGTTCTCTGTGGTTCGGTGTGTATAACCTATAAGAGGCGCGCTTTCGACGCCAGCTCGACCGAACGCTACTGAAGCAAGACACGTCGAACGGCATTCGGCAGCCCGCTGCCCGACGGAGTGGGTTCTCGCGCGCTCTCGACCGCTCGGTGAAAGTTCGATGAATATCCTGACTCGATTTTGTAACATCGAGATTAAGTTCGCTTTTCGTTTGGAATTAAAATTTGAATTGCATTTTTTTTTTTTTTTTTTTTTTTTTTACTTTGGGATAGTAAATAGGTTTTATATTTATATTGGAATTAGATTTTAGAGGGATTGTGTTGTGATAGGATCTTTTTTTTTTCTTTTTTTTTTATTGCCTAATGCAATGAAATGGGAACTTAAGGTAGTCCTTGAGAATAGCGTTAACTTCGCATAAGTTTCAGAGAAATGAGAGCAAATTGCAAACACTTGTGGACGATATAAAAATCTGAAAAAAAATCAAGCATATTAAAGGCGCTGAAAAGATTAATTTTGCATAACAATCATTTCAGAATGTTATTAACAAATTGATGAAAAATAAAATTTGTTCGCCAAATATCTCGGAAACCTAACTTTTTTTTTTAATGAAAATTATTTGTTCATTTTTTTTTAATACGAATGAATTTTTTCAGATTTTTAAATTCACTTTGATTTTTTTTTTTTTTTATTATATGCGAAAAACGTGTAGAAAAACATAAAATTCAAGGTGAATTTAGAAAATCTGAAAAAAATTCATACGTATTCAGAAATATGAAAGAACAATTTTCATTAAAAAAAAATGTTAGGTTTCCGGGATATTTGTTGAACAATTTTATTTTTCATCAATTTGTTAATAATCATTTTGTAATTATTATTATGGAAAATTAATCCTTTCGGAATCTTTAATACATTTGATTTTTTTTTTTCAGATTTTTATACCATCGAGAAGTGTCTACAATTTCCTTTTCATTTCACTGAAACTTAAGTGAAGTGAACACTATTCGCAAGGACTACCTTTAAGGTAGCTATGTCGCTTTGCCGCTCATTTCGCATAATTTCGAGAAAGATAAGAGAAAATTGCATGTACTTCTCGACGGTATAAAATTCTGAAAAAATTCATGCATAGCAAAGATACTGAAAAGATTAATTGTGCACAATAATAATTCCAAAATGTTATTAACAAATGAATCAAAAAATTAATTGTTCAACAAATTATCCGGCAACATAACTTCATTTTTTATGAAAATAATTCGTTCATTTTTCTGAACACGTATGAATTTTTTCAGATTTTTCAGTCAACTTTGATTTTTTTTTTTTATGGAAAAAAGGTGTGAAAGAACAAAAAAATCAAAGTTGACTGAAAAATCTAAAAAAAATTTATACGTATTCAGAAAAATGAACGAATCATTTTCATTAGAGAACAAAAGTTGGTTTGCCCGATAATTTGTTAAACAATTAATTTTTTGATTAATTTGTTAATAACATTTTGAAATTATTATTATGCGAAATTAATCTTTTCAGTAGCTTTAATATGCATGAATTTCTTCAGATTTTGATACCGTCGAGAAGTACTTGAAATTTTCTCTGATTTTTCTCGAACTTATGCGAAATGAGCGCCAAGCGACATAACTACCTTAAGGCCTCATATACGCGAAAAATTTCAGAATTTTTATTTTATTTTTTTTTATTTTTGATTCCATCAGCCTAAACGGTTAGGAATATTTTAAGCTTTACAGAGAATTGAAAAATTCAAAAAATTGTTAAAGTCCACAGCATTTTGAGAGTAAAAACTTTTGTTTTTATTGGAAACAGGCAGGTAGCGACGGCGCACCCGACCGCGAAATTCAAAGTGGTTTTTCCACAATTCACTTTTTTGAACCTTGTGAAAGTTCTAACTTTTGAACGAATGTTCAGATAGCTTTGAAATTTTTACAATATATTCTTAGTATCATCACCTATCGCGCGAATTACAGAATCAAAAATTTTTATGACACAAAAAAAAAAGAAAAAATACCGACAGAAAATTGAGTAAAAAATCTTCAAGTTTCGAATTTTTATTATAATAATTTTTAAAAAATAATGTTGTTGATTCACACTGAAGATACGTTCATAATGCAATTATAAATATGTTTATTTTTTTTTTTTTCAGACACCCACATCGATGCCGAGAACTTTCACCATCAACGCGCGAGCAAAAAAATACATTTATTATATAATATCTCCGCCTTTTGTATAAATACTAATATTAATACTAATTTTCTAATTTTTTTTTTCTTTTACATATGAGTCATTCCATCCGGTTTCGAACGTTCAAAAAGTTGTCCACTTCCAATATAATTGAAATTTTGTCAAATGATGTAGTTATATAAAAAGAATTGATGCCAATTTTTTTTTTTTAGAAATTTTGGATCGCATTTTTTGTTTTTAGAAATTTCAAAATTTTCTAAGAATCATATCTTGAAAGCATATGATTGTACAGACTGTACGACTGTACGATTATACAGAAAAATGTTCGGAACAAAAAAAGTTGCAGTTTTAGATAACCATTGAAAAAAAAAATTATTTTTTGAATTTTCCGAGTGGAAAGTGACCATTTTTATCAAAAATATACAAAAATTATTTTCTTTCGGTATGTCACTTTCCATTTTTCTTATGTCAATTGCAATTTGTCACTAACAAATTGAAGATACAAATTGTTATTCAACAAATTACCCGGCAAGTTGACTGTTTTCCTTCATACAAATATCATTCGTTTATTTTTCAGAATGCTAATGAATTTTTTCAGAATTTTTTTTGTCCTCTTTGAAAATCGCATTTTTTCACAGTTTGAACATAGAAGAATCGCGATTTTCAAAGATCACAAAAAATTCTTAAAAAATTCATAGGTATTCGGAAAAATAAACGAATGATTTTTATGAAGGAAAATAGTTAAGTTGCCTGGTAATTTGGTGAATAATAATTTTCAACTTTAATTTGTTAATGACAGATTGGAATTATTATTTCACAAAAAAAATCTTTGCAGCACGTCCCATACACTTGATTTTTTTCAGACTTTAATCCTATTAAGAAGTGTTTGAAATTTTGTTTGAAACTCGCGTTTTGCGAAACTGTACCGCAAGTATTACATTAAAGGACAACAAAAATTTAGGTGTAGAGTGAAATCGACTTTGTCGAATACCTACTCAAGATGGATGGATATTTATTTTGATAAAAACTAGAAATCATTATGAGATTGTAATAAGATTAAAAAAGAATGTATATATTTCCCTATTATAATGAAATGCAACTTAAAAGACAACAAATTTTCAGGCGTACAGTGAGGTCGATTTGGTCGAATACCTTCTCAAGGTGAATAAATAAAAATGTATAAATAAAAAAAAATATGCTTGAATTATGTATATGGCAATAAATAAATGTGTATTCCCAGATAGCGCGAAATATGCTGAAAAGATTTCAGAAATATTTTCAATCTTTCAAATATTCCGAAATATTTCTGAAATATATGGAAATAATGTTTTGAAATATTCATTTCAACGAAACACTTCAAAAATATTTCAAAATGTTACAAAATATTTCTGAAATATATGGAAATCATATTTTAAAGTATCCTGTCAAAATATTCCAAGGATATATTTCTAAAATATTTCAGAAATATACTTGATCTTTCGTACATCTGAAATATTTCTGAAACGATGGAAACATTTTTTGAAAGCTATCTGGTAGGTCGACCGCGACGCGGTGTCAATTGACCGAAGGCAATATTTTATTTATTTTTTTAATTTTTTTATGAAGACAATACAAAAACAAACTGCCTCATCTGGGCAGGACGAATGCAAAATGACCATTTTGTGACGAGCGCTCGCTCGCACGAATTTCACACTACTCATGGTGCGATAATTTAAATACCAACTCTATAATTTCAATACGCAAATTCATAGATATACGCATATTTACTGTCTGCATGGTAACGCATTTGTAAACTTTCGAAATATGTTAAGTGAGAACCTACAAGAAAGGACGTGACTCTCCAGCAAAGGAAAAGATTAACCTTTTACATTTTCTAAAAGAAAAAGTCCTCATATACCTTTTTGTTCAAAAGACTCGCATTCAGAACACGAAACCCTTGAGAGACACTTAAAGTGAAAATTAACAGACAGTCTTGTTTTTCTCGCGCGGGCTTGGGTGGCAGAGATCAGCCGGTCGCCAAATGTTTTTACGACCTCTTCGGAAAACAGACGTACCCGGGGACAAGGCCGAGAGTTTTCTACGGGGTACATAGAAAAAGCCCTCGACTTGCCGAGCCGTTCGGTGGGCTTCGTCTGTATAGAAAAACTCAGATCTCGCGCGGGCGGTAGCTAAATTCAGCCAATCAATAGTCAAGTTTTAAAGTTCCAAACCCCAACTATCGTCTCACGTAAACTCTTAATTTTTGGAAGAGAGCAGTTGATCTGGGATCTTTGAGTCGGAACGTTCTTCTGGAGTCTCTCCGGAAATCTCGCACGATACACTTTGCTCGCTGAGAGCTTGTCTAGTTTTCAGAGTTAACAAGTAATTGTAGCTGCAATAATACGTTGTAAAATAATACAAGTCGTGTTAAACTATACTTAAGTTGATCATTTTGTGAATTGATAGTCGTGATATTGTGTTTTATATTCATTCGACGGATAAATAATTAAATTGCTACGTTTCAAATCGTAATAACGTGTGCTTATTAATCTTAAACCTTCGATAAATCTCCCCCGTTAAGAGTCGGATTTTAATTCGCTAGGCAGCGACTAATCAACATTCGGTGTCCGGAATATAAAAGTTACCAGCCATCCAATCGGATCGGACCGTAACAATTTTGTGACTGTGGCGCCATCACTTGCCGATTCCGAAGCCTCTCAACACTGCACACTTCAAAACTCCTGAATCATCTTTCGAAATTTTATAAGGTCTTAAGTTTGCATAACGCTATTTAACGTTCCAGAGCTTTAACATTTGCGTTCCAAAAAATTACCAAATTCGTGATAAAAAAAAAAAAGTTGAAAGTTGAAAGTTGAAATTTTTATATCACTTTCTCATAATGGTCCTTTATTCGTAAAGCTCCTTCTATGAGAAAGCATTTACTATTATTTTTGGCTTCCTCATAGAGGAAGCTTTCCGAATAAAGGACCACTATGAGAAAAGTGATATAAAAATTTCAACTTTCAACTTTCAAATTTTATGAGGAAGCGATGTGAAAATTTCAATTTTCAGCTTTTATGAGGAAGCTATATGAAAATGTCAATTTTCAACTTTTTTGACCACATCAATGTCGTATTTAACTTTTAGTAAAAACTGGTGGCTGACTCAGGTTTAGCCCGAAGAAATACACCAACCTTACACTTTTGGTCAAAACGGATGTAGGATCTGTGCTCGGCGCGAAAAATACATGCAATTATGTGTTCCAAATTTGTTTTTACAATCTTTCAATTTTTACTCGAAAAATTCAAGTGACATCGCTTGATCTAATTATTTTAACTTCGTCATATCCATAATCTTGTGTATTTCATGTCCTAGAATATGATTTGGTACCCAAGTTTGTCCACAATGCCATCAGGAAGTAAAAAAATCACTGGTTTGAAAATACCCAAAATGACTAATTTTTGCAATAATTGGCAATAAAAATGACAGATAAACTTTTTTCATTGGTCGTCCCTCCGGGACTGTATTCCATGTTTTTTTTTTTTTTCACGCTGATCACGAATCTGACACATATTTCAGTCATAAATGAATATTTAATATGGAAAATTGCATTTAAAATAAAGTATTCATTTTTCATAGAATCCAAAAAAAAAAAAAATTCAAAGTAACATAAAATTTAAACGGTTCGATCGAAATTCTCTTGAAATTTTAATGGGATATTCGGGTAATTATATTCCATCTATGTACGTCTTTTTAGCTACATAACTAAAAAATGCCGAGTGCTAGAGCGCGAACCAACATTTTTTTAAGAAATTAAGAAAAATGGCGTACAGAAAAAAAAAATGGAACATTTTTCGATGAAATTTTGCAGGAACATAGACTATTAATCACACACGCTGTATGCGAAATTTCAGTTTGATCGGTCAATGCCTTCTCGAGTTATAACGTTTTGAATTTTTCACGTCCGATTCACACACACACACACACACATCCGGAAATTTTTTCTAAATGTGATTTTTCGATGTTTTGGAACATTCTGAACACGTTTTCATTAAAATCTTGATTTTTTTTTTTTTTTTTTTTTTACCATAACAAAGTGTACTCCATGAGGAAGCAAAATACCGTATTTTTATGGTAATTTTACGAAACATTAAAATACCGCTATTTCCCCACCTTTACACACATGTGGTGATGTGAGGTCGTCACAAAATGGGTCAATTGACCTTCAATTGACGCATAAAAAAATGACCGATTTATTATTTGTGACCGGATTTCAAATTTGCCGCCGATTTTTTTGTCCTGCTTTAAGCTCGAACTATCGATAATCGAACTATGTTCTATATACTTGCTATCATAAATCCTGAATCGGTGAACACTTTCATAATAAAGAAGCGATGATTGTATTAAAGATATGTGATAAACAGTTTGTTTTGTAATGAAAACAATAAATAAATGAATAAACTATGTTTCTTGTTATTCAATATATTCGTGTAAGCGAGTTGTTTTGTAACAAAATGTGAATCCTATCCTTTCTTTGTTCTAATCCTAAACGTAAATGACACCTGTTAAATTTTTTTCTTTGCAGTGTATATTTATATTTGGAAACAAATTGTGACCAATTTGTGACCAAAAAAGAAAAAATAACCGTAATTTTACAACAAGACAGGCGTTTTGGTCAATTGACCGTCAATTGACGCCGAAAAAAAATGACCATCATTTTTACATAGAAAAACGAATTTAAAAAAAAAATGACGTCAAGTGATGGTCATTTTATGATCAATTGACGGATCGAAAAATGTTAATTTTGTTTTCTTTCTAGTGTATATTAATATTTGAAAAAAATTTGTGACCGAAAAATCAAAATAACCGTCATTTTACAACTAGACAGGCGTATTGGTCAATTGACCGTCGTGTGTGACGGTCAATTGACGCCGACAAAAAAAATGGCCATCATTTTCACACAGAAAAACGAATTAAAAAAATAAAATGACGTCAATTGACGGACCTAAAAAATGTGAATTTTTCTTTCTTTCTAGTATATATTTATGTTCGAAAAAAATTTGTGACCGAAAAATCAAAATAACCGTCATTTTATAACTAGACAGGCGTATTGGTCAATTGACCGTCGTGTGTGACTGTCAATTGACGCCCAAAAAAAAAATATATATATATATGGTCATCACTCTCGCATAGAAAAACGAGTTAAAGAAGAAAATGACGTAAATTGACGGTGATTTGTTGGTCAATTGACGGATCGAACAAAAAAAAACAAAAAAACAAAAGTGACGGTCGTTTAACATCGCAACAGGCACGGCCGCTGCCGAAACTTCCCGACCAATCAGCGCCCGTCACCAAATGCAACATTGGCCACAATGAATTTCGGGAGGATTATCAGCTTGGTGGGTGAAACACACCGTCTCGCTAATTCTCGCGAACTTTCGTCTCGCCTCGCCGTTCGATTTACTAAACGTTAAAGCGCACGTCGAGCTAATCCAACGGGTGTCCTCGAAGGGCGCTCTTTTAAAATAAAATATCTCGCACGAGCGCCTCGGCCCGATGAGCGAGAAGGAAAAAGAGTAATACAAAAAAAAAAAAAAGTATTACAAAAAAAAAAAAAAAAAAAACTAAGAAAATCGCCGATCACATTCGCCAACTTCGCGAGAACCGACGTAGACCGGGTGCGCGAACGTATTTGAAATAGTCCGTAGCAGAAGACAGTTGAAAGCCGTTTGATAGCTCGATCGACTTTAACAATTCAAACATAACCCTCGCGGGGGCTCGAACAGCGTCCTTATTGCGATATCCGTTACAAATTCCCCGTAGCTCCGCCGAATTGTCAGCAACGTCGGGACAATTATTATCACGGATATTATGAGAAATTTGGGTAAGTCGAGCGAGTTTCGCTGCTCAGCTAAACGTGCGGTTAGATCTCAAGGAGCCCCGTCGTGAGTCGACGATGAAACGTTCGTGAGTTTCGTCGACTGTAGAGTATGTCAGGTTCCGATGTGTCGTTAGGCGGGGAGATCGAACGAGTCGATCGTCTTTCGCGACCGAGTTTCGGTCCCAAAAAGAAATGTTGAGTTTTTTTTTTTTTTTTTTTTTTTTTTTTTTTTTTTTTTTTTTTTTTTTTTTTTTTTTTTAGTAATTGAAATTTTGTTCGCAGACAGAGCAACCTGATCGACGAGTAACAATCGAAATATGGATCCTGCGACGGTGATCGCGCTGTCCAAGGAAAACATACAGCCTCTGCGCCACGGTAGAAATGCCGCACAGCTGGGAACGGCTCTGCGCGCGCAGGAGGACACCGAAGCTCACCAACTGCTCATGCAGGAAAAACAGTGAGGGTTTTTTTTTTTTGGCGTTAAATTTATCGCCGGAGGGTTTTTTTTTTTCTTTTTCTTTGCCGCTTAAAAAAAAAACAATGATCGGGCGTTATCGGGCATCTTGAAAAAACAATATGCATTGTGCATTGAATACGAGGAATGCATGTGCAAAAATTATTGGCTTTCTAATAAATGAGATTGTTGATTTGGTCTTGCTTCGAGAAAGTCTTTGAAACCGAACCGAAGCTCACCAACTGCTCGTGCGGGAAGAACAGTGAGGGTTTTTTTTTGCGTTAAATTTATCGCCGGAGGAATTTTTTTTGCTCCTTTAAAAAAAAAAAACAATGATTGGGCGTTAAACATCTTGAAAAAAAAAAAGAAAAATATGCATTGTGCATTGAATACAAAAATAGTATATTCATTATGTGCAAAAATTATTGGCTTTCTAATAAATGAGATTGTTGATTTGGTTGAGCTTCAAGAAAGTCTTTAAAACCGAACCGAAGCTCACCAACTGCTCATGCAGGAAAAACAGTGAGCATTTTAGCCTTAAATTTATCGCTGGACGTGGCATTTTTTTTTTTTTTTTTGCGGCTTAAAAAAACAATAATTGGATGTTAAAGATTTAAAAAAAAAATTATTGTGCCTTAAACACAAAAAATATATTCATTATATGCAAAAAAATATTGGCTTTCTAATAAACGAGGTTGTCGATTCGGTTGAGCTTCAAGAAAGTCTTTAAAACCGAACCGAAGCTCACCAACTACTCTACTATGGAACTATCTACTACGGAAGAAATTTTTTTCGTTTTTTTTACGGCTTAAAAAAAAACAATGATTGGGTGTTAAACATTTTGAAAAAAAAGAAAATGCATTGTGCATACAAAATATCTATTCATTGTATGCAAAAAGTATTGACTTTCTAATAAACGAGATTGTTGATTTGGTTGAGATTCATGAAAGCCTTTAAATCCGAACCGAAGCTCAGCTCAGTTTTTTTATTTATCGCCAGAGAGAGAAATGTTTTTGAATATTTGTTACAGTGGAATTTTCTTTTGCATATGCCAGAAAAAAAAGGAAATTGACGATACAGGGAAAAAAAAATCTATTGCGCATTGATAACAAAGAATACATATACCAAAATCTAAAAAAAGTATTGGCTTTTTAATAAACAACATTGTCGATTTGGTTGGAATTCAATAAATTCTTTAAATCCTTGAGCGAGTAAAAACAACTTCTTTTATATTACTTGATAGGAAAATGGCAGTTTTGCGCACGCTTCATATGCACAACACCCCATTTTCCACACCTTGTAAAATAAAACTTTGTACGATACTTGTGCAAAAATGTCTTCAAACTTGTGTCATTGCAACACTCGCCTTCGGCGCGTGCAAACTCACACTCGTCAGAAAAAGTTTCTTCGCACTCGTATCAACATGTACAATTTTTTTATGTCCCGATGTATGAAAAATCCCAAAGCTGTCGGCATCCGAGTTATCAGACGTTTTACATCAGCTGTGGCTCTCTCAGATATGATTTGTGTGCGTTTTTTTTTTTACTTAACTTTATAGTATGAAAAAAATTTGAAGCATGACGAGTTACGATAACTGTTAATTTTTATAAATAGCATAATTAAAAAAAGGATTAATCCATTACCGGAGCAATAGAGAAATACAGTGTACAAATATATAGAATATAATTTTTTTTTTTTATTTCCCGGAACCGTACTCCGAGTCGTTATGCGTATGAAAAATCGATAAATTCCGAAAACTGGAAATTTCTACCAGATTTAAATTATCACACTAAAATCGAGATTTGCTAATTTATTGAATTTTTTCTCCAAAATTTATTTAATTGTAATTAAAAAAAAAAAAGATTACTCACTGAAACATCAATTTTATAAACAATATTTTAACAAATGTTTTTTATCCTCTATAAAAACTAGCTGCAAGCAAATCGACCGAAATTGTTTGCGGTTCTATCGATCGAAAAATCGTTCAATAAGCAGCAGCTCTCGAGCAAACCCAGTCAGCCGCATAAATATATTAGAAACCAGGACATCTTATAATTGTCTATTTTGTTGATAATGTTCTTCTCCGTATCTGGTTTAATTTTTGAGTTTGCTTCACAAAAATTTTTTCCTCGTGTTCCTCAATCTTGACGATTTTTTTTTTTTCCTACCACAAGACATTATTTCCATACTGCGGCTTGATTTTTTCCAGCTTCTCGTTAATTACAACAAACATTTAAAAAAACTAGTCTCTTAAAAGAACCAAAAAAAAAAAAAAAAAAAAAAATACTGGCAAAGTAGGAGAATTTTTGAAGTCGTTGCGTAACAACTCCGAATAAAATGAATCGTAATGCAGAAAATGATATTCCGCGATTTCCATCGGTAAAAAAAAAAAAAGAATCGATCGATAAGTAAATTCTCGAACCATATTCGAAGACCCGAGATTCGCACTGAGCGTGAATTTGAGTTTATTAAAATATTTTACTTTCTAACATTTCCATCGAAATTTATTACCACTTCTATTTTCGTACTTTCAGATTGTACGAGGACGCTATAAAGAATTACGAGGGCGAAGATCCATTGGAGAATTGGTACGAGTATATATCGTGGATAGAGCAGAGTTACCCGAAGAGCGGTCACGAGTCGCACATCGGCAAGATACTGCAGCAGTGTCTGGCAACTTTCGAGAAAGATTCAAAATACGCGCAGGATCGAAGATACATACGATTGTGGATAAACTACGTGAGTACCGTAAACGCGCGACCGCTCACGTTCCATGGCGCAAGCTGCTCATATTTCGCGCTGTGGTTTGCCAATCGTTTTGTGGCAATTTCATTCATCGAATTTGGCCTCAGCGCGGCAATTTCAAAACGACTTGCCCAATGTTTTGCGTGCCATTGTCGCCCTCCTGTCAGGGCATTTTTTAAGTGACAGGAAGATCAGGGAATTAAATATTTGTCAGGGAAAATACGAAATATCAAATCGAGGAAAAAAAATGTTTGGGCAAACATTTTTTTTTTGCGTACTGCTGAAAAAAAATTATGGGCGGATATTTCTTTTTTGTTTTTTTTTTTCAAGGTAAATAAAAAACATAAATTGAAAATCTGCGATCACGATTACAAATTCATTACAACTATTAATAATCGAGCATTCTAACCACCGCTGAATCGGCGAATATAGATAAACTCGCTCAGGCACTCGAGCTTAAAGAACTCGTAAAAAAATGCAGAACAAGAAGAAGCTCTTCTCAATAAAAAAATGACTTCGTTGATGGAAACAAAATAAGTCTTGCGTTATCTTGTTCATTTTTTCCAAAGGTATAATTTAATAAAAAAAATATGAAAGAATAAATAAGAATAAACATATCTAATGTTCCTACCGTGTTACTTTTTTTTCACAATTCTGAATGGTTTGTCAGAAAATTTTCGAAAATATCAGGGAAATGTCTGGGATTTTTTTTTTAATTTTATTTAGTGGCTGGTTTATCGCCAACGGTATTTTTAAGGTAGTACTTGCGGCACAGTCCCGGCAATCCTGGCAAGTTGATGGACCGCAAACGGACTGAAAAACGGACACGTCCGTTGGGGAACGAAACGGACCGTAAGAAACGACAAAACGGACTGTATATTTTTTATTGGCATTTGCACTTTTTTCAGTTGCGGAACCCGAAAACGGACCGAACATATTTTTTTTTTCGAAAAATTTGCTTTGGTCCGTTATCAGTTTCCGCAACCGAAAATCGACCGAGATCGTATTTTTATTTTGTCCTTTCATTAAAAACATAATTAAAAGCAAAACAAACAAAAATTTTAAAAACTTGGCCAAAAATTTTAATAAAAAACGTTCGGTCCTTCCTCAGTTTCCACAACTGAAAAAGGACCAATCCAAAAACGTACGGACCGTTTTACCGTTTTTCGGTCCGTTTTTTGTTTGTTTTGTTTTTTCTCTAAAAGCAGTCGTCCGTCAACTTGTTAGGGAAACGTGGGTTTCAGAGAAAATTTCGAACACTTCTCGATGGGCTAAAAATCTGCAAAGATTATTTTTTTGAAATAATAATTGCAATTTGTTATTAACAAATTCAAGATAAAAATCATTATTCAACGAATTACCCAGCAACTTAAGTTTTTAATTCTATAAAAATTATTCTATAAATTCTCTATATTCTATTCTATTTTCTATTCTATTCTATTCTATTATTATCTATTATATCTATTCTATTCTATTCTATTATCATTTTATTATATCTATTCTATTCTATTTTTTATTCTATAAAAATTATTCGTTTATTTTTCTGAATACATATGAATTTTTTCAGAATTTTTTGTAATCTTTGAAAATTGCGTTTTTTTCTATGTTCAAGCTGTAAAAAAACGCAATTTTCAACGATTACAAAAAATTCAGAAAAAATTCGTACGTATTCATAAAAATAAACGAATTATTTTTATGAAGGAAAACAGTTAAGCTGCCCGGTAATTTGTTGAATAATGATTTTTATCGTCAATTTGTTAATGACAAATTGGAATTATTATTTCACGAAAACAATCTTTGCAGCACCTCCCATGTACGTGATTATGTTTCAGATTTTTATCCCATTGGCAAGTGTCCGAAATTTTCTCTGAAAGTCACGCTTCGCAGGACTGTACCGCAAGTACTACCTTAATGTAGTCCTTGCGAAACTTCGTGTAAGTTTCGGAGAAATGAGAGGGAATTGCAAACACTTCCGGATGGTATAAAAATCTGAAAAAATGCATGCACGCTAAACTAAACTAAATTACACTAAACTAAACGTACTAAAAAGATTAATTTTGCATAATAATAATTCCAAACGGTTATTAACAAATGAATCAAAAAATTAATTATTTAACAAATTACCCAGCACGGAAACTTTTTTTGTAATGAAAATAGTTCGTTCATTTTTCTGAATACGTATGAATTTTTTCAATTAGCTTTGATTTTTTTATGTGGAAAAAAATGTGTGGAAAAACACAGAAATAAAAAATAATTTAAAAATCTGAAAAAATTCATACCATTTTTATTTAAAATGTGCTTGATTTTTATACCATCCAGAATCCAGAATTGTTTGCAATTCCCTCTCATTTCTCTGCAACTTATGCGACGTCAACTATTTGCAATACTACCTCAAACGCTGTTCGTCCTCTCAATGACCCATCAATTTTTTTTCAGATAAGCATGCAGAAAAACCCATTGGAGCTGTACCAGCTTCTTTACAACAATGGAATCGGCACGATGGTCGCCGACATGTACAGGGCATGGGCCTTCGAATTGGAGCAAATGGAGGATTACAAGAGAGCCGACGAAGTGTACTTAATAGGAATATCGGTACTGGCTGAACCGCGCGAGGAACTCGACTATGCGCACAAGTAATACCAAAATATTTTTGCTGAGATGAAAAGATCCCCCGACGGATCGGACAACCAATGGGAGCGACCCACTATTGACCGTTTCCTTTTCCACAAAAAAAAAATTCACCGAAATATGACTGAAAGCCTCGAAGGAGCTAAAAAAGCAACGAGACGTAACGACTGTTTTCCAATGAACAGCTACTTGTAAAGCGATACTAGATCTTTTTTTTTGGTTTTTTTTTTGCTCTTTGCGTTCATTCAAGGTCGACCGTTATTTGAACATTGAACATTAACTCTGAATAAGACCGAAACGCAACTCAGTTGGCAACCGAGCAGCAAGGGTTGTTATTTCGGTTCCTTGTCGGTCGTGTTTTTGTGATAAATTAACCGTTGATTTTTTATTGACGACTGCAAACAACCGGGCAGTAACTCCGTCCGATCCGCTAGGGTGATTCTTCCAATTAAGGCCATGTGAAGTTTCACTGTCGGTTGTTACCGACCGCAAATAGTACTTTGCGATAGTAGTACGGAAAAGCGGTTTTTCGACGAAGGTTGTGAAGTTGGCTGCACGAGTCCAATCGAGAGCTACAACGGCACGAGGCGAAGCCGACTGACGTTCGTAGCTCGAGAGGAGGTGAGTTCTGCCGACTTCCCAACCGCCGTCGGGAGACCGCTTTTTCGTACGAGTATCGCATACTACTTTTTGTGACAAGTGCAAGAATATTCCCGCCTTTCGTGCCTGTAAAGTGCGTGCGAACAAATAGCTACAGTGCTGCCAGCTAAGTTTGCGCGAAAGTAGCTGTAGTGTTAAAAAAGTGTGCGTAATGTAGCTAGTGTTAAAAAAGTGCAAAAGTACAAAAAAGTTTTTTGTAACACGTGCACGAAAAGTCCCGCTTTTCGTGCCTGTAAAGTGTGGCGAAAGTAACGCTTTCTAGCGAAGGATGTGCGAAAACTAGTATTGCGAAGTACTATTCGCGCATCCTCTGCTAGAAAGCGCCACTTTCGCCACACTTGACAGGCACGAAAAGCGGGATTTTTCGTGCACGTGTTACAAAAAAAGCTATTTACAAGAACTTATTTTTCACGAAATATTAACACTCTCGAAAAAGTAGGCGATTTGTTAATTGTTTTGCCTAGTTTCTATAGAATTTAGAAGATGATCTCAACGTTAGTGATTTTCAGACAAGTCGATCTTCTGCATCAAAAACCACAAATCGTTTCGGCTACCTACATTTTTTTGTGTTCAATTATAACATTTTGTGTTCAAGTATAAATTTTTCTGTTCGACTATAAAATTGTCAGTTCAACTATAAAATTGTCAGTTTGACTATAAAATTGTCAGTTTGACTATAAAATTGTCAGTTCGACTATAAAATTGTCAGTTCGACTACAAAATTGTCAGTTCGACTATAAATTTGTCAGGTCGACTATAAAATTGTCAGTTCGACTATAAAATTGTCAGTTCGACTACAAAATTGTCAGTTCGACCACAAAATTGTCAGTTCGACTATAAAATTGTCAATTCGACTACAAAATTGTCAGTTCGACCACAAAATTGTCAGTTCGACCACAAAATTGTCAGTTCAACTTTACATTTTTTTTCTGTTCAACTGTATATTTTCAGGAACTTTCAACTATCCATCGCCCGCAGGATGCTTGGTCACAGCGACGACAGGAGCGAGATACTGTTATCCGAGCAGCGTCAGGCGTTCAGTTCGCTGAGAGCTATCAAAGCAGGTCGCCGGGTGACCAACGTGCGAACTGGTCACCGTGTACGCGACTATCTTCCCGGTACCGTCGCGCAAACTGGCTCGGCGAATCATGTTGCGAGATCATCCGCGAGAATCCAAATCTACCAAGTAAGCCCAATTTTTCTTTACTCTCGCAGCGGGCAGTCGAGTCCGCTATTTGCGCTGGATCGTTTCTCGTACCGTGTCATTTTTTCCAGGACGATTCTACGGGCGCGAACTCGAAGGCGGCGAGCATATTGGACCATGTGCCAATCGAGGAAACGATACACAAAGAGAACACGATAAAGCCTGGACCGTGGAACAATTCGTCAAAGAAATATCCCCTCATGACCTCCACCGTGAAACCAGCTTTTACGGGTAAAGATTCTCTCGTTAATTGTGACGACAATTTTTGGACACCGAAGCTTTCGCAACTGCTATGCAGTAAAAAGTTCGGAGCTTTTCGTTTCAAAGTTCGGACAAATGTTCTAAGCACCTGACGAGCTAAATTTCAAGCGCAGAAAAAAGTACGCCACGTTCCCTACGCCGATACGGTCTGGGGTTCGATTTCCGACGACGGAGCCTCGTCGCGTCTCACCGAGAATGAAAACAATGGAGTACAGCTACATGCATCCGACACTCACGCTTAGTTACCGCGTGCGAATGACCGACGTATACATTTGGAGGGGTAGCCGTCGGCCATCAGAATGCACAAGATGATTTCAGTGGCAACTGACTAAAAACAAAATAGATTGTGCACACACTAGACTAAAACCCATTGCGAATATAGTAGGCAAAACGATTAAATACCAATCGCATTATCGACAGAAATTATCAAAAACAAATGCATTTAACAATTACTATTCGGTAGGCAAAAATATTTCTTATCGGATAGACATTTCTCTTTACTACAATAATACCAACTCACTTGCCAGCAATCCCTAACGTTACAAACAATAATTGTTCCTTCGGTATCCTCGGTCGCTAGCCTTTCAAGAAACATTATTCTCATTGACCCTGACTTTATACTTTTTCACCACGACGCCCGGATAAGTTAACCAACCAATGAGGCCTTGTCATGTTCAAAAAGCGATTCCTCATTGGTTAGTCAACTTACCCGTGCGTTGTGGAGAGAAAGTATAAAATCTGATTTGATGAAAATAATTATTTCGCTCCAAATATTGGCGTTTGCGGTTGTTAATGTTCTAAAATCAGTCTATCCGGTAGTTGGTAATCTGTAAATGACAACAGTAAAAATACTGAAAGGAAAAAAATCATTTTCGCAAGAAGATATTATTTTCCGCGTCGTTTGTGTTGAATAAATTTTGTTATCGATCTTTTACGACCGGAATGCGTATTGTATTACATCGTTTCACCTATTAAATCGCATCATGTTTTTACGTATTGTCCGCTTTACATTCCGTTTTAGTGAGGTTGTACTGAAATCATCTTGTACATTTGGATGCCTGTCGGCGTCCCGCCTGCAGCTTGGTTTCGTCCATGTTTTTCAACGAAACTTGCGAAGCCGGGAATCGATTCCCTTTTCGACGAAACCGGGAATCGAATCGTCAACCTCCCGATGCTTGGGTCTTAGAGGCGAGCACGCTAAGCACTAGACCACCGCACCGGTATAATGTTGGCATACTGCTGGTCATAATAGCATGTATTATCATTTTTTTAAAGACTTGTTCTAAAAAGCCAAAGTGACAACATTTTTCGGTCGGGTAAACCTTCCTGGCCCCTTTAAGGTGAAGTGAAACCTCCCCAAAGGTAAAACAGTTAGGAATTTCTCGTTGAAATCGTCGCATACGGTTTACCACTTTTCTCGAAAATGCGTTGATGAAATGAAAGAAACATTCGGAATAGGCGTGGAATGTACAAACGTGGTCTTTCGTGCTAGATTTTTCCCTGAAATCGAAAGAAAAAATTGCAGTGTAATTACCATCTTTGTAAGCAAGTTTGATTCCACTATTTTGCGTAAAAAAATATATTTATTTATCGGTAATTATCGACGCGATCACATTTTCCACTTTTTACGTTATTCTTAGAACGGAATGTGATGTCGCCTATACCAAATCGTGTATTTTCAAATCGCCGAGATTTTCGTTTCTCGTTATTTCGAAAGACTAGGGTTGTGCATCATACTCCTATTCTGAAAGTTCCATTGCATTTTGGCAATGCACTTTCGAGAAAAATGGTAAACCGTTATGCTACGTGTCAGCTTGAAAAATTCCTAACTGTTTTACCGTCGGGGAGGTAGGATTTCACCTTAAGTGTTCATTTCGCCTAAATTCGAGAAATTCGGACAAGAATTACAAGCACTTCTCGATGTTATAAAAATCTGAAAAAATTCATACTTATTATAGGCACTGAAAAGACTAATTTTGCATAATAATAATTTCAAAATGTTATTAACAAATTGTTGAACAAAAAATTGTTCATCGAAATATGCGATAACTCAACTTTTTTTTTAATGAAAAGGATTCGTTCATTTTTTGGAATACGTATGAATTTTTTCAGATTTTTATCTTTATTTTGATTCTTTTATCTTTATTTGATTGGATTCCCCTAAGCTTACCGTGCGTTATCACCAGACAACGCATCCGAGTACTCGAATACACATTGCAGATAGTCAGAACTTTTGCCCTACTCTACTTCAGACATTTTCAAATTGTACTAAACAAACGTTGGAACAACGCCGACGGTAGTTTCGCTTTTATTTATAATATCCGTCCGCATAAAAAAAAAATCGTTACTAACTATTTGTATTTATTAATATTTCAGTTCACGAAGACCTTTCGGATGACAATGCCGATATGGAAAATGTACGACTGTTTCCGAATCACAAGCCATTCTTCGACGGCAGCAAATACCCCGAGCACACGATGATACCCGTATACGTACCGGAAACGGCCGTTTCCGGCTTCTCGATAAAACCTCATTATCCCAAAGACTTAGTTTACACAAATAACAGTGATCGTAGTATGGAAGAAATCAGGGCCGAAAGATATTTAGAAAGGTGTGTATTAGCTTCCTAAATTAAGGTGAAGCGTCACTTCCTCATCGGGAATACAAAACTATATGCGCACTTTCTGCGAAATTTTGTAGATTTTGGATGAACGAAAAGCATCAGTTAACATCTACTTGTTGTGCGGTGAGCGTTGTTTTTCACGGTGGCCGCGGTCAGGGAAAAGTGAGCGAATTTCGGAATTGGTCGGAGAAAAAGTAAATTGTTGCCAAACCTTCTATAAACAAATAAAAAGTACGCAAAAAGAAGCCTTGAAAAAAAAAATGAGAATATTTTGAAAAATAAAAAAAGGGAATTAAACATACAATAATTAGGCCTTTTCTTTTGTATCATTAATTTTTTTTTCACAGACGTTAGCAGTTTGGTCAGGAAAAAAATGTTGATTGTTCAGTGAAAAGTCAGGGAAAACTGCGAAAAGGCAGGGAAAAAATGTTGGTCAGGGAATCAGGGAAAAGTCAGCGAGTTTTGAAATTGGTTAGAAAAAAAGTAAATTGGCACCAAAGCTTCTATAAATAAATAAATGCTTCTATAAATAAGTAAAAACTACATAAAAGGAAGCCTTGAAAAAAGTGGGTACATTTTGAAAAAAAGGATTAAACATTATACAATAATTGGGCATTTTCATTTGCATCATTGATTTTTTTTTTTTAACAGACGTCAGAAGTTTGGATAGGAAAAAATTTCAATTGGTCAGTGAAAAGTCAGGGAATTTTTTTCGGGGGAAAAACGGCCACCATGTTTTTTCTACAGACTCGACTATATCGAAAAGACGCAAAGAAAAAAAAGCAAAACTGCTATCTCACAAGGTGACGCTTCACTTTCATAGTATGCGATGTACCGCGTTCGGGTATAAAACGGTAACAAAGTTTTTTTTAAACGTAATGGCACGTACGATCAAAGCGAGAAGCCTCGTCAAAACTGCCCATCGCGTCAGCTTTTAATGAGACTTTTCTTTTGACGGTACATACAAGTACCCGAGAAAAAAAAAGTTGGGTACACTGTTTGATACCAAAGGCGGTGCGCGAGTAATTTCACTTTGTTTCGCTTAGAAAATTGTAACGAACGTTTTTTCAATGGTGTGAATTTTTCCGAGAAAAGGGCAAATTCGAGCCGGATACGTACGATAATTTCGCATCCGGCGTCAATCAATATTTTCCCCATAATAAAAATTAGCATAATTGAAAAAGTTGATTGGAATATTGCAGCTATGTTTCTCGCGCTCCCAGCCGTTTCACTTTGCGTAAGGCGGTGCGAAATTCGCCTGGTTTTTCGCGAACTCAGTCGGTAACGGAAACTTTAATCTATTTTCTTCGAGGGTGCCAGATTTCCCGGGAAAAATAAAATTATCAGCCTCTTATTAAATGCTGCATGAATCCGTTAAGGTAGCTCCAGCGAATGGTGTTGATCACACCTAAATTCGAGATATTAGGACAATAATTGCAAACACTTTCCGATGTTATAAAAATCTGAAAAAATTCATAATTATTATAGGCACTAACTTTGCCTAATAATAATTTCAAAATGTTATTAACAAATTGTTAAAAAAAAATTGTTCAGCGAAATATGCGGCAACTCAACTTTTTTTTAATGAAAATGATTCGTTCATTTTTCGGAACACGTATGAATTTTTAAAGATTTTTATCTTTATTTTGATTTTTGCACATTTTTTCATGTAAAAAAAAAGAAAAATCAAAATAAAGATAAAAATCTGAAAAAATTATTCCGAAAAATGAACGAATCATTTTCATTGAAAAAAAAAAGTTGAGTTACCGCATATCTCGATGAACAATTTTTTTTTTTCAATAATTTGTTAATAACATTTTGAAATTATTATTATGCAAAATTAGTATTTTCAGTGCCTATAATAATTATGAATGTTTTCAGATTTTTATAACATCGGCAAGTGTTTGCAATTTATTGCCCGAATTTCTCGAATTCAGGTGAAATCAACAGCACTCGCTGGAGCTACCTTAATAAGTCGCCTTTAGTCAAAAATGTTGAAGACCCTCGAGGAAAAAAAAAAAACACAAAAATACATTGTTCGCATCGCGATATTTCGTCTGCCGACAAGAGCCGAATTAAATTTCCCTCACTTCCGCAGATATTCGACAACCCGCGAGAGCAAAAGCGTGATGGACGATTCGCCCGGGCCGGAGGCGAAGCCGCTCGTCGACGCGCTGTCTCAGATCTGCGAGACGGACTCGCAGGAGAACGAGCGCCGGGAGAAGCGAAAGTTCCAGCAGGAGGAAATCGTCCAGCACGAGGAGCAGCAGCGGCTAATGGAGCAGCAGAGATTGGAGGCGGAGCAGTACGAGCTTCAGCGTCAGAGACTGCAGGCCGAGCAGGCGCTCCACATGCAGAGATTCGAGGAGGAAAATCTGAAGCTCGAGAAGGAGCGCCGCGAGGCGGAGCAGTCACGACGCGAGGCATCGCAGCGTGAGCTCGAGAGGCGCGAGGCCGAGCAGCGCGAGCTCGAGAGGCGAAGAAGCGAGCAGGTCGAGCTCGAGAGACAGCGCCGCGAGGCGGCGCTCGAGCGTCAGAGATACGAGAGCGCGAAGCAGCTCGAGGCCGTGCGAATCGAGGCGGAGAGGATCGAGGCGGAGCGCATCGAGGCCCAGCGAATGGAAGCCGAGATGCGAAACTCACAGCGAAAGCTCCAGAGCTCGAATTTCCTGCTCCACCGTCACCACAACTCGAGCGTAGCAGCCGAGCCCGAGGAGCACCTGCTCGGCCAGAGCCTGACAGTCAACACCAAGGAGGCGATGTCGGTCGTCCAGGACCTCTGGCAGTCGCCATCGGACTCGAGCCGCAGCCTCCCGATGAGTCGCCCCATGCCCGAGAGGCTCCCCGACTCGCGCTCCAAGCTCACATTCGACATCCACATGGACAGCTCGATGACCCAGCAGCACGCGATGTCCACCACCAAGGACCACCCCAACAGCCCCTACCACGTCAAGTCCTACGACCAGGAGAACCACCAGCACTACCTCAACTCGTACTCGAGCCAGGAGACCCAGCCTTACCCCGGCCACGCTATGCCCGACCCCTACCCGTATCAGGTCCCTCAGCACCACGACCACAGGGTCCATCACCACCACCACCAGCAGCAGCACATCCAGTCGCCGCACCAGCAGAACCCGATGCACCATCCGGCTCACGGTCAGGCCTCTCATCATCATTCCTCGCATGGTTCGCCCCATCAACAGCAGATCCATCACTCGCCCCATGCGGTAAAAATAAATTGTACAACAATTTATTGTCGACAACGGTCGACAATATTTTATTTGTTGATTTTTCGATCTCATTATATGGTTTCGAATTTTTGAAGAAAAAAAAAAGTACAAAGTAAAATTGTTTATGCCACGGGAAATAAGAGGAGGGGTTTGTATATGGGGTATTCCATGTGAAATCGAACGCTCGAAAAACCGACCCTCTCTAACAAACGTAATTTCACCACAATTCATGATTGTTTATAAGGGGTTTTTGTAAATTTTTTTTTCAGAATTTTTGAAACATATTTTTTTGGGATATCGAAAAACTTAACTTTTTTAAAAATCCTACATATCTTAAAAACTATTAGTCGTAAGTAAAAAATTTTCAAACATAAAAGTTGCAGTTTTAACTGAACTTTTGAAAACAAAATTTTGTTAATTTTTTTGAATGCTATGAACGTCCATTTCTATGAAAAATATTTTTCTTCGACCAATACGTCATGTTGGATTTTTCTTTAAAAAAATCCAAAATATAATCTCATGTATGTAGAGTGATCCCATATTTTTGTTTGAATGCGCAAGACATTCGTTTGATAGCTGTGCTCCTTTTATAATCGATTTTTCATTTAAAAAATCCCTTTTTTTATGAGAAATCCCCAATACCTTTTATTTGATCTTTTAACTTCCATTATCGTCGATAGTGTCACAATTTTTATAAAATTCAATGGGAAGTAATAGATATCTCTTTTTTTTCAATGAAAAATCGATCTTAATGTAGTACTAGCGGAGAGCCTGAGCCCACGTGAGTTCAGACAGAATTGAGAGACGAATTGCGAACACTTCGCGATGAGATAAAAATCTGAAAAAAAAATCAACCATATCGAAGGTACTGAAAAGAATAATCTTACATAATAATAATTCCAAAATGTTATTAACAAATTAACGAAAAAAAAATCCCAACAAATCACCCGGCAACCAAACTTTTTTTTTTAATGAAAACGATTTGTTAATTTTTCTGAATACGTATGAATTTTTTCAGAAATCCGCGTAATTTTTCAAAATCGCGTTTTTAGTTAATAAAAAAACGTATTTTTCAAAAATTTGACAAAATTCTGATAAAATTCACACGTATTCAAAAAGATTGAAAAATTGTTTTTATACGAACAAAGAGTTAAGTTGCCGGGGGATTTGTTGAACAATTGCTTTTTTCATTCTTTCGTTAATAACATTTTGGAATTATTATTATGCAAAATCAATCTTTTCAGCACCTTCCATATGCTTGATTTTTTCAGATTTTTATCTCGTCGAGAAGTTTTCGTTATTGTGTCTCAAGTCTCTCTGATGATCACGTGGGCTCAGGCTGTCCGCTAGTACTACCGTAAACGGAGCACAGCTATCAAACGGACATCTCGCTCATCCAAACAAAAATATGAGATCACTTTACGTACATAAGAGTATATTCTGGAATTTTTTAAGAAAAATCAAACATGACGTATTGGCTGTAAAAAAAAAAATCGAGTCTATTTTTCATAGAAATGGACGATTATTGCATTAAAAAAAATCCACAAAATTTTGTTTTCAAAGGTTCATTGGAAACTGCAACTTTTATGTTTTAAACGTTTTTTTGTACGACTAATAGTTTTTAAGATATAGAGGGTTTTTAAGAAAGTTCAATTTTTTGATATCTCAAAAAATACTATCCAAAAATTCTGACAAAATTAGAAAAAATTCCTTGTAAATAATCATGAATTGTGATGAAATTACAACTTTTTTTCGAGAGGGTCGGGTTTCTGACCGTTCGATTTCACATGGAATACCTCATATTGAAACCTTAATGAAGTCGTTTCGTTGCGCATTACCAAAGAGTGCGATTCACGTGCAATTCACAACGAATTTCGACGCCTTTCTAATGGAATAAAAATCTGAAAAAAATCAACCATTTAGAAGATGCTAAGAAGATTAATTTTCCATAATAATAATTGCAATAAGTTATTAACAAATTAGTAAAAAAATCATTGTTCAACGAATTATCTGGTAAACTAACTTTTTCTTTAACCCAAATCGACGAAATAATTTTTTTGAATACTTATGAATTTTTTTTAGAATTTTTTCTAATAAAAAAATCACGAATTTTTGAATATTAGGAAAAATTCTTAAAAAATTTATGAGTATTCAAAAAAAACGATCGAATAAATTTGGGCTAAAGAAAAAATTAGTTTACCGACTAATTCGTTAAACAATGATTTTTTAAAACTAATGTATTAATAACTTTTTGGAAATATTATTATGGAAAAGTAGTCTTCTTAGCATCTTCTGTATGGTTGTATTTTTTCAGATTTTTATTCGATCAGAAAGTTGGGGAAATTCTCTTTGAATTGCACATGAATCACATGATTCTTTGGTAATAATACGCAACGAGACGACCTCCTTAATAAACGAGTTTGTCACTTATTTAACAAAATTATTCTTACGTAACTTTGTATTCCGATTTTACGAAATAATTTTTTTTACTCTGCACACCCAGCAGGTACACCCTCATCATTCGCCGCACTCCCATCAAGCCCACCATTCGCGGCAACCCCAGCTCCACCACGCGGCCCATCAGCACGTCTCGTCCCACATGCAGCATCAGCAGCAGCAGCAGCATCAGCACATGTACGCGGTCGCGGCCTCGGCGCCGACGATGGCCACTTATCATCAACAGCCGTACTCGATGGCGCTGCAGTGCGCCTCGCCGCACCAAAGCGTCGAGGCCGAGAAGCATCTGCACTTCGCGCCGTACGTCGAGCCGGCGGGTGAATCGAACAAACCCTACAGAATGCCCGAACAGTTGCCGTACATCAAGTCGCCGGGTATGAACCGACGGGACTTGAAGTACCTCGAGAGCGCGGACAACAAGGAGAACGCGAGCGGCGCGGTCGATTACAACAACGCGGCCGAGGGCCAGATAGCGAAGCAGGAGAACAACCTGTACGTTGACGAGAGCCTCGGCACTGCGCCGTTGTCTAGCGGCAACGAGACCTGCTTCACGGAGGCCTTCAGCACTCCGCTGCCGAGCTCGACACCCTTGACCAATCAGTTCAGGCAGATATACAGGCCGAAGGAGGTGGCCGCACAGTTTCCTGGGCAGAATGTCGATCTGATGCCGCAACAGGGGTGAGGCTTCTCAGGAATTGGCATCAAAATTTGCTTAACTACGCGATAGTAAAGTTCATGCCGATTGGACTTTCACATGGATACTCTCGAATACTCACATGGATAATTCCAGATACTTGCACGGACACTTCCAAATACTCACATGGGTACCTATAGATACTCATACAGATACTCACGGATACTTGTAGATACTCATACAGATACTCACACGAATACTTACAGATACTCATACGGTTACTTAGAGATACTCATACAGATACTTACAGATACTCAGGCGTATACTTACATATACTCACGCGTATACTTACATATACTCACGCGTATACTTACATATACTCACATGGATACTTATAGATACTCATACAGATACTCATAGGGATACTTTGAAATACTCATACGGATACTTACGTGTACTCCAGCCGATGCTTCTAGATACTTACAGTCCTCGCAGGTACTCGGGTGTGGACAGATTCGAGCTATTTTACGAAATCCGTGTGAGCGTCAGAAGCAGCGAACAACGCCTTCGTAGATGATTCATATATAATTCATATATAATTCATGTTCATCAATATGAAATCTTATAGGAATCATATATGATCATTTTTTTCACGGAAGTCACGAGATCTCTTCGCGCGCTATCCCTAGTAGGTTGCACAACGGTCATTTCGACCGAAGAAACGATAGTCGTGGGGGTGCACTTTTTCGACCGTTCAAAAGCTGATATTTCGACAGCGGAAACTACAAAGAATGGTTTTTTTTTGTTCGACCGACAAAACGTCCGTAGAATTGACCATCCGATTGTTGCTAGCTCGGTTGTTTTTCGGTGTTCGACCGACGAAACGACCACGAAATTTAGTCGTTTTGCTATTGTCGATCGGCAAAACCACCGTGCAATCAACAACCCCGAATGTTCTACAGCTTAGTCATGTTTCAGCCCTCAACCGAAAAAACGACAATGGTATAAAAACTCGACCGAAAATTCGACAACTCTGTATGCGCTGAAGCTTGGATGTTTTCCGGTCGTATCGACAGTCCCATTTCGGTTTTCGGTTTCTGAGCACCCCTTCATCTGAAATTTAACGTTAGGACGCAGGATAGCTGAAGACAACATTATATGGCGGACATGTGCAATCCATCCGGATAACTTTTCTGCGATAATACAAGAATTTCCACTTGGGCTGGCTTAATGAACAAATGCCATGAAACCGGTGAATTTTTTTTCAACATAATTTGAGAGTTTACGGCGGCATTCCATACCGATTCGACCTACGTCGGACCCTCGACCTCTTCAATTCAGTTGGTAATTTTTTATAATATTGTTCTAACTCTAAAAATCACTTCAAATTTTTTTGTTTTTTTATTTTTTTTATTATTTGCATTAATTACAATTTTTCAAAGTGAACATATTGAGCCGGAAAAAAAAATTCTGCAAAATCCTGTATGAGATATGAACATTTTTAAGCCTAAACCCAGAAAGGTAAAACGTTTGCTTGTCGATGTTTTTTGAGCTTTGCTTTAGTTTTTCAAAGTGAACATATAGTTAGAGCAAATGAAAAAATCTGAAAAAATTCTCAAAAATCCTGTATCAGATATGAAAGTTTTTAAGTCTAACCCCAAAATGGTGAAACGTTTGTTTCTAGATGTTTTTTGAGCTTTGCTTTCTTTTTTTATGTGAACATATTGTTAGCCACTATGAAAAAATCTGAAAAATTCTCAAAAATTCTGTACGAGATGTGAAAATTTTCAAGCCTAGAGCGACAGTGCTATCGCTTCTATTCTATTTCTATTTTTCTCTTCTATTTTTTTCTTTTTTTTTATTATTTAAAATAATTTAAAATTATATTTAAAAAAATAAAAAATAGAAGCTAATGCGATACCACTTTCGCTTTAGGCTTGAAAATTTTCATATCTGATACAGGATTTTTCAGAATTTTTTCAGAATTTTTAATTCCGGCTAAAAATATGTTCATTTTAAAAAACCGTAATTAATGCAAATAAAAAAAAAATTGGAGTCATTTTTAGAGTTAGAACAATATTATAAAAAATTATCAACAGGGTCCGACGTAGGTCGAATCAGTATCGAATGCCCCATGTGCATATATATTACATATATACATGCATGTATACATGCCCCATGTGCATATATATTACATATATGCACATATATATTATCGGTACTATTGTGTGAGTACTATTATTTACTCGAAGCGATTGATTCTACAGTTGTTTTATGGTTTTCTTGGTCGAAAATAAAAAAACCGATAAGATTACTTCGGACTCGCATGTCTTATGAGTCTTGAGGGTTCTCGGTTGTTTCCGTGGTCGAAATATCTGCTTTTGAACAGTCAAAAATGTGCACCCCCACCATTATCATTTCTCCGGTCGAAACGACGGTCGATTAAAAAAATTGCGGCGTCGTGCACCCTGCTAAGAACGACGAGTAGAATTCTTCGATAAGGATTGAGAATTAAAAAATCTTATCAAAATATCATACTAGGTATCATGATCAGTAAACAAATACGTTGAACTGGTAATTCAAGAATGTTTCGCTGAGCATTGTATTTTCATGAATGCAGATCTTCGGATATCACTGCTAGCGAGACTGACGACAAATTGAGCGTTATTATGGAGTCGACGAGGGAATACGTTTCTAGCAGTTCCGGAAGCACTGCCAACACGCGAACTGTCGTTTTTACCTCCACCCGGGATGAGCGGGTGCCCATAGATGAACAACAACGATCTACGGAACGTGGTACGTATTACTTTTTTTTCACTTGGTACAACTGCGTGTACTCTACAAATGTATATGAAAATATAAAAAAAAAAGTTTTATTAGAAAGCCTTCCCAGACCGTGATTATTCTTAAGGTGGCAATAGCATAAGTTCGAGAAAAATAAGAGACAATTGACATAAGTTCGAGATAAATAAGAGAAAATTCGAAGTACTTTTCGATGCTATAAAAATCTGAAAAAATCCATGCATATTAAAGGTACCGAAATGATTAATTTTGCATAATAATAATTCCAAAATGTTATTAATAAATTAATCAAAACATTAATTGTTTAACAAATTACCCTGCAAAGCCACTTCTTTAATGAAAATGATTCGCTCATTTTTCTGAATACGTATGAGTTTTTTCTGATTTTTCAATTAGTTTTGATTTTTGCGTTTTTTCACACATTTTTTCTACATTAAAAAAAAAATCAAAGCTAATTGAAAAATCTGAAAAAATTCATACGTATTCAGAAAAATGAACGAATTATTTACGAAAAAAAAAGTTTCCTTGCCGGGTACTTTGTTAAACAATTACATTTTTCATTAATTTGTTAATAACAATTTGGAATTATTATTATGCAAAATTAATTTTTTCATGGCCTTTAGTATCCATGGATTTTTTCAGATTTTTATACCATCGAGAAGTATTTGCAATTTTCTCTTATTTTTCTCGAACTTGCACGAAATGAGCCCGAAGCGACATAGCTACCTAAATCCCCGAGTGAACCGTAACAATTTTTGCCACTTTTTACGTAGAACCCCCGCTAAAAATATTTTCACATGCAAAGAAACCACGATCCGATGAAATGTTTTGATACTCCGACAATTGTTATTTGCAGAAGCGAGAGGTAGCGAATCTCCACTAGCGGTTAATAAAACGTACGAGGATCAGATGAGGGCCAAGATACAAGCAGTTCACGCGCAAAGTCCTCGCACAGTCCAGCGTAATGTCGATCAAATAACATCAGAGATAAAAAACAATTGCGATCTACGAATACCCTTCAAACTCAACAGTGAACCGTGTAACGAGGCTAAGGTCGATTCTATGGATTGCGAGTATCAAGAGCCGATGGACGAAGTCGAGGAAGAAGAATTTGTTTTGCCAACGGGCGACATTAATCCTTTTGACAAAGGTTTGATAGCGGGCCTGTTGAGAAAAATTAAATTTCCTCAGAAACAGCACTCCGAAGGATACGTCCGACTGAATATCAATTTAAACAAAATTGTGCCTTCTAGTATGATTACGCTGGGTAAGCTTGCTTCAAAGTTGTTTTTTCCGCGAGCTCACTTTTGTAATATAGATGGACCTCTCATATTTTATGAGCTCGGAACAAGCGACCTTTCTTAACTTATATTTCCTTCGGAAACCCCAATTCCCAGTCGTACACACTCGACTATTCAAAAAACGGAGAATTTAATGTGAATGAATCTGTTAAAAATTCAAATCGGATGTTCAAAATATTAAAGTTAATCAAATAATTCAGAGAAGCAGTAGTTACATTTTAACAAATGGTATATCAATAACTCGAAGATATTCGAATTATTTGAGGACATTCAAATTATACGAAGATATGCGAATTATTTGAAGACATTCGAATTATTCGAGGATATTCGAATTATTCGAGGATATTCGAAGATATTGAAAGTATTCGAAGATATTCGACGATATTCGAAGATGTTCGAAGATGTTCGAAGATGTTCGAAGATGTTCGAAGGAATTCGAAGATGTTCGAATTTGTTCGAAGATATTCGAATTTCTTCAAAGATATTCGAATTATTCAAAATATTCATTGATATTTCAATAATTCATGGAAAATTAATATTCGGTTAAATTCGATCCATGTATTATTATCGTATTCCTAATGGAGGTAATGGAGGTATTATTATCGTATTCCTAATGGAGGTATCGTATTCCTAATAGAGGTTGAACGCAAGCGCGCGTCGATGATAGGGATAGCTTTGCGGAAAAAGTTATAAGTTCTCAGAGTCCCGTTTTATAATTTAGGAGAGGCCCATAAATTACCGGAGATAGATTAACAGAGCTTTCCACTGTTTCGATAAAAGGCCTTTAATGAAACTTTGCATTTTGCCTCTAGGTACCGAAGCGTATGAAGTCGAAAAGTGCCTTGGGAAAGGAACTTACGGGACAGTAGTTAAAGCGGTAGACATACAATCCAGACAGACGGTCGCGTTAAAAACGCAAAAGCCCGCCTGGGTATGGGAATATTATATCGCTCGTGAAATAAAGACGCGCCTCTCCAATCCCCACATGGTAAATAACGTTGAAATGATCGAAGTGTTTTCTCCATGTTTGTTCTTTTATTTATAGGGTATTCCATACGAATTCGACCTACGTCGGACCATCGACCTCTTCGATTCGGTTGGTACTTTTTTATAATATTGTTCTAACTCTAAAAATCACTCCAATTTTTTTTTTTTTTTTTTTTATTTGCATTCATTACAATTTTTCAAAGTGAACATATTTCTAGCCGGAATAAAAAATTCTGAAAACTCCTGTATTAGATATGAAAATTATTAAGCCTGAACTCAGAATGTTAAAACATTTGCCTCTAGATGTTTGTTGAGCTTTGCTTTCTATTTTTAAGTCAGTATATTGTTAGCCCAAATGAAAATATCTGAAAAAATTCTCAAAAATCCTGTATCAGATATGATAATTTTCAAACCTAGAGCGACAGTGGCATTGCATTAGCTTCTGTTTTTTTTTTTTTTTTTAATGATTTAAAATTATATTAAAAACAAAATATATATATAAGCTAATGCGATACCACTTTCGCTCTAGGCTTGAACATTTTCATATCTGATACAGGATTTTTGAGAATTTTTTCAGATTTTTTCATTTGAGCTAACAATATGCTCACTTAAAAAAAGAAAGGAAAGCTCAAAAAATATCTAGAAGCAAGCGTTTTGCCATTCTGGGTTCGGGCTTCAAAATGTTCATATCTGATACAGGATTTTTGAGAATTTTTTCAGATTTTTTTAATTTGGGCTAACAATATGTTCACTTAAAAAAAGAAAGAAAAAGCTCAAAAAAACATCTAGAAGCAAACGTTTTGCCATTCTGGGTTTAGGCTTAAAGATTTTCATATTAAATACAGAATTGTTCAGAATTTTGAATTCCGGCTGAAAATATGTTTACTTTGAAAAATTATAATTAATGCAAATAAAAAAAAAATAATTTGGAGTGATTTTTAGAGTTAGAACAACATTATAAAAAATGACCAACCGAATTAAAGAGGTCGAGGGTCCGGCGTATGTCGAATCGGTATGGAATGCCCCTTATAAAAATGACTTTTTCATTAAAAGCCGTTTTCTAATTACAGTTGCGGGGATTCATGGATATAACGAAAGCCTACGTCGCCGATAACGGAAGCGTTCTTGTATCGCAATTCTCCAAATACGGAACTCTTCTTGCAGTGACGAATCAAGTTAAAATTGCAACGGGAAAGCCGCTGGTCGAGGCATTGGCGATTTTCTTCACGATCGAAATGCTGCAAATCGTCGAATATCTGCACAAGTGCCAAATCATTCACGGTGACATAAAACCCGACAATTTCTTGCTAATGCACTTGTGAGTTCAATGCTCTTGTCGCGTGCGGAGCGGACGCGCATCGAACGATACTCGTAACAATGAGATTCATTCTTTTGTAGACCAACCGAGGACGTAAGGCCGACGATACAGCTCATAGATTTCGGATGCAGCATAGACATGAGCTTGTTACCGGAGGACACGAAATTTACTCAGGTCATAAAGACCCAGGACTTCACATGCATCGAGATGCAAACCGAGAGACCTTGGACATACCAGACGGATCTTTACTGTCTCGCTGGATCAAGCCATTGTCTCCTCTTCGGCAATTACATGCGGGTCTCGAATAGCCGAGGTCGATGGTTCATCAATTCAAAACTGCCAAGGTTTGCAACCATTCGCTGGTCACCAACCCTGATAATAGTACTTTGCGATACTAGCGTGTAGAAGCGGACTTTTGGCGAAGGCTGGGAAGTTGCTGCACGAACCGGATCGAGCGCTACAACGGCACGAGGCGAAGTTGAGTGCTGTTGTAGCGCGAGAGAAGGCGAGTGCGGCCACTTCACAACCGCCGTCGGGAGTCCGCTTTTACGTACAAATATCGCATATTACATTTTGTGACGAATGCATGAAAGGTCCCGGGTTATGTTGCTGGCCGGGCGCGACAATAAAGGAAAAACAGGCGGCGTGCGCATGCGCACAGTATTTATGCAAAGCTTCCAGTATTTATGTAACGCCTCCATGATAAACACGACTCTATTTCGCGCCCGGCCCCTACATAAAGCAGCACTTTTCATGCATGAGTTACAAAAATATACTTTCACGAAAACTCTAAAAAATTATCAACATTTTTCTCGGGATATTTCTAAAAATGTCTCCGAACTTTTGTAAAAATTACTCTGACGGTTTCTAAAAATTTCTCTGATTATTTCTAACAAATTCTCGGAACAATTCTAAAAATATCTCTCACCGTTTCCAAAAATTTCTCTGATAATTTCTAAAAAGTTCTCGGAAATACATTGAAAAAACTTTTTTTTTAAAATACGTCTGAGCGATCGTGCTTTGACAAAAAAAAAATTGTTTTGTAACCTGAATCGGTAAGATAATCGGTTGAATAGCACGATAAATAACTGATTATTTTACCGTGGCTACCAAATATATTTTCTCCGTTTTTTTATCCGTAAAATAAATAATAAGTTAACAAATACAAATATTATTTTTATTTTTAATTAAAAATATAACCGCTCAGGTGGATTGCCCCAGAAAAAAAAACTGTTTGAAATTTGTCACAGCATGTTTGAAAAGCATGAGCAAGTTGAAACGACTCGAACAAATTCTCAAAATTAAGAGTAACAGTTTTATCGATTACCAACAAGTAAATTACTAAAATCACTGGTAGCCTTACCGGTGAAATAGTAACTAATACAACGTAGCAGCAAACTCACAACATTAAATTTATAATGTTTCTATTCACAAAATTTATGATTTATCTCGTCGATAAATTGCCATCGGCGAAATATCGTACGCATCGACGGTTGATTCATCGGTTACTTGAGGCGTTTTTATTCTATAAAAATGATTCGTTTATTTTTCTGAATACGTGTGAAATTTTTCAGAATTTTTTGTGGTCTTTGAAAATCGCGTTTTTTCTATGTTCAAGCTGTGAAAAAGCGCAATTTTCAAAAATTACAAAAAAAAATCTGCTAGAAATTCACACGTATACAGAAAAATAAACGAATCATTTTTATAGAACAAAATAGTTAAGTTCCACGTTAGCCCGTGTAAAATCGCTCGGATGTAAGATTCAACGTCTGTTACAAATTTCACCTTTGAGCTTTCGAAGTTATTATATTTCGCTATTGTTACAAAATAATGTTGTTAGATTCTAAATGTTTTCATTTGGAATGCGAAAGCTTTTTGAAGTATCGTAAATTTGCGGTGTACGGTTTTTAAGACGTTAAAAAATCGTTCGTTACAAATTCGTCGTGTAAGCTTGTGAGCCGTGTGCCATTTCGTGAAGTGTATGATTCAGTTGTGTCACGGTAAACCTGTGTACGTTTGAAGGCGGCTCGGTTACCTACCGTGCTATTAAACCCGATTATTTACCGATTCGCGTCAGTAACGACGAAACTTTATTCTCCCCAGATACGCGAAGAAAGCTGCGTGGGAAACGTTTTTCACCGAACTACTGAATGTCGAATCCTGCGAGCAAATGCCGGATCTTGCGAAACTTCGCAATGTGATGGAGGAGTCCCTGGGCCGAATGACGGAATTACAAGGAAACATTCGTAATTTCGCCAACGTTCTGAACAAACGATAACCCATACGTAATTTCTTCTCTCCGCGCGCGCGCCGGTATTACCTAGACTGTGCACATACCTTAGCGAAGAACCAACGTAGGATTAAATCAATTAAATATTATTGTGCTATTTATTACGGAATATCGTTAATAATGATTTATATGCATATATATATGCATATATATATATGTATGTGTATATATATATATATATATATATATATATATATATATATATATATATAGTTATACTTTTGTCGAGATTAAATTATCTTTGCGGGCTCTGCTTTAACGGAGGCTCCACTGCAACACGATTAACACTTGCACATTATCAGTCGCGAAGCCTTGGAAAAAATGAAGTTTCAGACGAAATGGATATTTCGACACGGCAACGCGAGCCTTGTCTTCTCACGCGGTAAAAAAAAAAAAAAATGATCGAAAAAGAAAAAAAAACTGGTTTATCATTGTTCAATGACTACTTATAAGAGAACAATATATATTGTCTTGTGTTGTCTGTCGCGTTGTTTAAGAAAAACGGACACGGTTCAATGTTACAGAAATCTTATCGATAGCATGTCTGGCAGTGTGCAAGTTCGATTATTGGCGTCCACTGAAGAAAAAAAAAAACAAACAAACAAAGCCTCTAACAAATTTTCGTCATACGGTATAAGTTAGAACGTATACATATATATTATAAATACTAAAGAAAGATTGCAGTCTCATGATCCGGGGGTGATCGTCGTTAGATTTTATAAAAAAAAAAATTAAAAATAAAAAATAAAAAAAAGGAAGGAAAAACAGTAAAGACGGAGACAGAGAGAAAGGGGGCGAAATACAAATTTGAGAAAAAAAAAGATCACACATTCGTAATATGATAGTTTAAATAACAATTTACTTGGCGGACGTGTTATGCCTTATTTTGCTTGAATGGTGCAGACATCGAATCGCATTCGTTTGAATACTTGTCGACAGCGTTTATCGTGCCTCTCGATGTGTCGCGCTCGTCGTGAACTCATAAGGCATAAATATGTGTTTGCATACGATTTTAATGATTTTACGGTTAAAAGAAAAAGAAAAAAAATTATAATAGAACATAGATATGTACGCTAATCGTAGTAAATCCAATCGTTTTACGTTGCACTGTCGCACAAGTGATCTTACCGATTTCTTATGATATTTTTCGCTTAATATAAGACATATTGTAGTATAAAAAAAAGAAAAAAAATACGAATTCTCACGATGACAATAGAACTATTTACAAATAATGAGATACCAAATTTTCAGGCGAAACTTCGTCGACGACGCGGATCTTGTTTCGCTCGGCCTGGCCTTAGAATAAAATCGGTTTTAGCGGTTTATCGTTAAAAAAAAATATTTAAAAAAATAGTACGCTTTGTCGGTGACAAACCGCAAATACTTCTGATTTATAATTACGTGCGTAGGTTAAATAGTCGATGTTTTTTTTCCTTTTTTGGTTTCTTTTTTTTCATAAATAAAATCAGTTGGCTCGTTCCGGTTTTCAAGTCTTTCCGTAAAATTTTCGATTCAAAAGGAACAGAAGAAGATTGACGTTTATCTTCGCTTTTCCGAACATGTCCATTATCGGCGCGCCCTCGAACTGAAGCTCGAGCAATCTTTGTATGTCGATGTCAACCTGTTCCACCTCAACGCCCATGAATTTTCCTCTGATCGTGAAAATTCCATTGTTCTCGGTCGGGCTGATCTCGAAGGTGACGTTTTTGAATTGCGACTGCGGCAGTCCGTCAACTTCGAGGAGGACGCCTTTTTCGTGCAATTTCGCTGCCGTGTATTTCAGTGTCGTTTTCGATTTCAACTTCCCGTGATTGTTCTTCTGGATGAGTTTGATGGCCCGCAGTGATCTGTTGGGGGAAAAAAAAAAATTCGTCATTGGCCGTCGAGACGGAGACGTCGAAGGAAAAGAAAAATAATAATTTTACGATACCCTTTCCCGGTGTGCAAATTTTCTAAACATCGTTGAGTGTACTCGTTGTAGAACTCCACCTGATCTTGGTAATACTTCGTCTTCTCTTGTAATATTTGCTTTGTAGCTCGCAAAGTTTGAAGCTCCTTGTTCCTCAGAACTCGATATTTGCCCTTATTGCATAGATCTTTGGCTACCGCCGTTACGATTCTCTGATATCCGTCATCCTGCGACACCCACCCGCCCAACTCCAATTTGTAGAGGTACGCTCGCAGTTGGAGCTTGCAATCGTTCAGCGATGAGCTACTGTTTGATACGAAAAATCAGTTCAAACGGATCGACAAATCCGTTATCGAATAATTGTCAATGGACAATTAACAGAGGACTATGATGGACAGAGGACAATGACGGAAAGAGGACAATGATGGAAAGAGGACAATGATGGAATGAGGAAAATTATGAACAGAGGACAATGATGGACAAAGGAAGTGAGGGACAGAGGACGACAATGGAAAGAGGACAATGATGGACAGAGGGAGACGATGGAAAAAGGACAATGATGGACAGAGGACAATGATAGACAGAGGAGAATAATGGACAATGGAAAAAAATTTGACGTTGCATATAATGTTTACCTTCGATGAATGAGATTTAGGGCATTGGTCATTGAGGAACACTTGGCGTCATAGAGTCTCTCTTGAATCGGCGAGGAGGTTGACTCCAGGGCTTCGACCAAAGTTTCACCTTTGAGGAACTGCAGTACCGACACCAACAACTCTTTCGTCTTGATGAAGAGTTTATTAAGATTTTGGTCGTCATGCTCCGGCACCTCGAATTTGTTTGTCAGCACTAAACAAAGCTCGGTCTTGCCCATTCTGGCAACATTCGACTCGCATATCGGATCGGCTGTCCCGAACAAACAATGTTTATTATTTGTCTTTTCGATTTAACAATTTGGATTTACCAAGTCCTCAGACTATTTTGGTTGATACCTCAAATCCAACCATTATATGTCGGCTTGAAAGTTGCTTTGCAGTTGGACTTTCCCAATACAACCCAATTTCCAACTTTATGTCAAGAGCTCTTAGTTCAGGGTTGAGAATCAGTTTGTTTTGGGAAAATTCGACCGCAAACCAACTTCATATGCAACTCATATAACAGTTGGTTTTTTAATATCGCCGAAAAATCAACCTCTTAAGGGTTGGAATGAGAGTTGGCATGTTGCACCAATCAACCGACTGGTTTTCAGGATGATTTCAAGTCGATCAGAACGCGAGGAATAGCTCGCGTTCGACCTACGTCGGACCCTCGATCTCTTCAATTCGGTTAGTAATTTTTTATAATATCGTTCTAACTCTAAAAATCACTCCAAATTTTTTTTCATTTGCATTAATTACAATTTTTCAACGTGAACATATTTTTCGCCGCAATAAAAAAATCTGAAAAATCCTGTATCAGATATGAACATTTTCAAGCCTAGAGCGAAAGTGGTATTGCTTTAGGTTCTATTTTTTATTTTTTATTTTTTTTATATAATTTTAAATCATTTTAAATAATTAAAGAAAAAGAAAAAAATAGAAGCTAATGCGATACCACTGTTGCTCTAGGCTTGAAAATTTTCACATCTGATACAGGATTTTTGAGAATTTTTTCAGAATTTTTAATTACGGCTAAAAATATGTTCACTTTGAAAAATTGTAATTAATGTGCATTAAAAAAATAAAAAAAATTGAAAAAAAAATTCGAGTGATTTTTAGAGTTAGAACAATATTATAAAAAATCACCAACCGAATTGAAGAGGTCGACGGTCCGACGTAGGTCGAATCGATATGGAATGCTCCGTATGCACTCACTTATGCCCAGGAGGGAAGCCAGGCTCGGTGGAGACTCCAAGTCGTCCAACAACTCGTGCAACGGATCCATCGGTTCCGGGGCGATGTCGTAACGATATTCGAGAACCAGAGAGTGCGTGTCGCATATTTCCTGCAGCGATATGTAAATCTCAGGCTTGTGTATGAGAGTGGCCTCCGTGTACTCGTGAATACTGAAGTGTTCGTCAAGCGGCTCGATTTGGCAGCACGAACGGAAGAACTTCTTGAATCTCTCGTGGCACTCGATTATGAAAGGATTCAAGCAGACGAGGTGGGTCGCCTCCTCGCCGAACTAAAACCGAATATTTGCGTAGCGTCAGAATAATATATGTACGGTAAGATTCTGAAAAAAACAAGGGATATCATTTTCATATAAGTTACATGGTGTCATAAACCTAAATATATCCGCGGAAGATGTGGTTGACCGAAACAGTTGACATTGAGTAGGCTCAACTGTTGACATTCAGTAGGCTCAACTGTTGACATTGAGTAAGCTCAACTGTTGACATTGAGTAAACTCAACTGTTGACATTAAGTAGGCTCAACCGTTGACATTGAATACACTCAACTGTTGACATTGAATAGACTCAACTGTTGACATTGAGTAAATTAAACTGTTGACATTAAGTAGACTCATCTGTTGACATTGAGGGGACTCAATTTTTGATATTGAGAAGACTCAACTGTTGACATTGAGAAGAATCAACTGTTAACACTCATTAGATTAAACTGTTGACATTAAGTAGACTCATCTGTTGACATTGAGGGGACTCAATTTTCGATATTGAGAAGACTCAACTGTTGACATTGAGAAGAATCAACTGTTAACACTCATTAGATTAAACTCTTGACATTGAGTGGACTGAACTGTTGACATTGAGTAGGCTCAACTGTTGGCATTCAGTAGAGTTAACTGTTGACATTGAGTAGACTCAACTGTTTACATTAGGTAGACTCAACTGCTGACATTGGGTAGACTCAATTGTTGACATTGAGTTAATTAAACTGTTAACATTGAGGGGACTAAATTTTTGGCACAGAGAAGAATTGTGGGTTGACAAATTTGAAGGCACGTTAGTGTTGATTCAGCGCCGAGTCAACCATATGTCGTTTTAACATGTCACTGGTTGATTCTAGATCGATTCATCTATGCAATAACAAGACACAAAAGACACAATGTGAGTCGGACTTCGATCGAGTCGGCATATTATAGCTTTATAATATATTATAGCTTTATTATAGCCTTGAAAGCGATTATCAGTATGTCGTGAAGCTCGTCAAGCTGACCGAAGTTGATTTGATGCCACCCTTTGAATTCAATGGAAACACCAAGTCTATCGAATAATACTCCTAGAGTCAACTTATGGTAAAATTTTGCACATGTAGACCGGCGATTTTTGGTCGATTATGGGTTGACCCGAACCGTCAGGGATATTCGTATTCACTTACCCCTTTTTTCGACGCTGCGAATTGCAGTATCTTGGCGATACTCGCCAAATTTCTTCTTTGATCGGTCGACAGAGAACGATCGATCGGCAAGCTAACTATCTCAAAAGCATCGGGTGCGACGATCGCGGCATTGATAAAATGATAGTATATCAGATTACCGACGACTTTGAGGATGTCCTTTTCGGGAGCGTTTGGAAATTTTTCCGACAACGTATCGCTCAGTACCTTCGCCATGTAGAGCATTCCGTACGGTATTAAATCTCGAGATTCTGTTATTTTCTTCAAAAATTCGAGAACCGTGTTTTGAAGAACTTGTATACCCTTAGATAATCTCTTGCGCACTTGCTCGTAGTTGAGTGCCTGTTGTTGAGTGACTGAATATGGAAGATCTCTGAAATAATAGTGAATATGTTTACTTTGGTTCTGTAACATTTGCGGTAAAGAGTTTTAAAAAAGGCAGTGAGTACAACTGCGTGTACTCATTAAAATCGCTTGGGAAAACATTTTTAGTGATTTTACAATCAGGGCGGAATTTTTAATTTTCGGCTGACACTTTACAATTCATTTCATCGAAGATTCTAAGCCCCCTCCGATGGAGATTTTAGAATTTTAGAAGTTAAGCCGATACATTTCTCAATATCTTGCTCGATTCCATTATGTCAAAATTCAAAATTCAAAATTCAAAATTCAAAATTCAAAATTCAAAATTCAAAATTCAAAATTCAAAATTCAAAATTCAAAATTCAAAATTCAAAATTCAAAATTCAAAATTCAAAATTCAAAATTCAAAATTCAAAATTCAAAATTCAAAATTCAAAATTCAAAATTCAAAATTCAAAATTCAAAATTCAAAATTCAAAATTCAAAATTCAAAATTCAAAATTCAAAATTCAAAATTCAAAATTCAAAATTCAAAATTCAAAATTCAAAATTCAAAATTCAAAATTCAAAATTCAAAATTCAAAATTCAAAATTCAAATCTTTTTGAATATCTTTTTGAATATCTTTTTCGAAAATCTTGTTGAATATATTATCAGTGGAGATTTTGAAAACACTTTTTATTTAGAAGTATCGTTAATTAATATTTTCACATTAAAACATAATTTTTTCATTAATCCGGCGCTGCAGTGATACTCACAGTGTTTCACCCGTCTCCATCTCCAACTGATTCCGCCAACATTTGTATATGTCAACTGGATTCGTTTCGATACTTATGCTCTTGTCGGATAGAATTTTCTCGATTATCGGTCCTAAAATCTGACGCAGAGCCTGTTGCCCATTTAAATGTCTCGCATAGTTGACGACCATTTTTAAAACCAGGGGATTTCCCGTCACAACTTCCGATGGTTTTTGAAACTTTGATCTGCAATAAAAAATAAATAAAAATTTAACGTTGGAATTTTTAATTCTAATCGCTTCGCCGAAATAAAAAAAACTCATTCGTGGAATTGAAACATCGTCACCTTATCTCCTCTTGAAGCGCCTTTCCAAAAAGTTTCAAGAGCAGATATTCCTCCCGCGTGTTGGAACCAAAATTAAACAGTGTGAGAATAACGTTTTGCAGAAACTTGTTAGTTTTGCTCTGCGGCAGAAGAAAAAGTAGCTTCGACAGATACATAGGATTTGTTTGCAACGCGTAGAAAAGATGCTGATAGCCCTCCAGCATTTTTCGTCCTTCCTTGGTCAAAGATTTTAATCCCTTCTGAGCGACCGTTTCGGACGTCGAATTCTTTCGTGATCTCTGCACACTTTTGTCTTTCGCGAGAGTTTCGAGATTTTTTCCATGCGCAATTACATCCTGCACAGTGAGAGATGCGTCGATTATGCACACACGTATTCAATGGAATACTCTAATGGAGTATTCCAACGTCTGTTCTATTTACCTGAAGCGTTATTCTATTTTGTATGAGCAAACCAATTTTTATATCCATTCCATCCAACTGCTGTGAAAGATTTTGATTGTGTCTTATCGTTTGAACGACATCGTTCTTGAGTTGCTGTAACGAGAAGTATAAAAGGCAAAGTCAGTCAAGCTCAAAGTCAGTTGAGCTCAAAGTCGGTCAAGCTCAAAGTCAGTTGAGCTAAAAATCCGTCAAACCCAGCGTCGGTCAAGCTCAAAGTTGGTCGAGCTCAAAGTCGGTCGAGTTCAAAGTCGGTTGAGCTCAACGTTGGTCAAGCTCAAAGTCGGTCGCGCTCAAAATTAGTCAAGCTCAAAGTCGGTCAAGTTCAAAGCTGGTAAAGCTCAACGTCAAGTAAAAACCCACTTGCAACTGAAGATCTTTGTCGTAGTCTTCGGCATTAAAATTAAGGATCGATGAGAAGTGCCGAACTACAGGAAACGGCGGTTTTTCTGATCGCAGGAGTGAATGAAAGGCCCGTCTGGCTATGCGTCCTCTCCACAATGCTTGCATCTTGACAATTTTGTCTTCCTGTACATCGTAAAACGTGGAAGTTGAGCTTATCACAAACATTTTTTTTCAGCTACCGTCGCCTCCCGCCAAGTACACGCGTTCCTCTTTCTCCTCGAACCGCTGGCAAAAGGATTCCCACCAGACTCCAAGATCCGACGAAATTCGCGCCAACCGCACACAGGCAGTTAGCCGTCGTCGATACGTCGTCGATCGTGCGAAGTGGTGGTAATCCTATCGGTACCATCGACAGCATTTTGATTATAAATACAACCGGTCTGTTTGTGCCTGAAATCCACCCCTAAAAAATTGCAAATTCGAGCGAATGCAGCGTCAATGATAACTATTTCGGTTGTTTTGCTGTCGATTTGTTGAAAATCGACCACAATTATAAGGACGTCTATAAATTTTCCGTTTTTTCGACAACATTCGACAATATCCGACAGAACGGTCGGATTTTGTCGGAGTTTACGGTTTGTTAAAAATCGACCGCATCCTGAAGGCTCTCGGCCAATCGATTTTGTAGTTGTTTAGCGGTCGGAACAGTCAAATACGACCTCTTTGCCACAAATGTGGGGTGTAACAAGCCGTTTGTTTCGAAGCGATGGCGCTACAATCGGTTGGTCGTGCAATCATTTTGTGGTTGATTTTAGGCGCAATCAGACGCGTGGTATTTGCGGTCGAACCATAGCAAGTTGACGGACGGCTGCTTTTAGAAAAAAACTAAAAAACTAAAAAACGGACCGCAAAACGGACACATCCGTTCGGAAACGAAACGGACCGCAAAAACGGTTAAACGGACCGTACGTTTTTGGATTGGTCATTTTTCGCTTGTGGAAACCGAGGAAAGACCGTACGTTTTTTTTTATAAAAATGTTTGGCTAAGTTTTTTTTTATTTTGGTTTGATTTGCTTTTAATTCTGTTTTTAATGAAAGGACAGAATAAAAATACGATCTTGCTCGTTTTTCGGTTGCGGGAACCGAAAAGGGACCAAAGCAAATTATTCCAAAAAAATGTTCGGTTCGTTTTCAGTTTCCGCAACCGAAAAAAGACCAAATGCCAACAAAAAATAAACAGTCCGATTTGTCGCTTTTTTTACGGGCCGTTTCGTTCCCCAACGGACGTGTCCGTTTTTCAGTCCGTTTGCGGTTCGTCAACTTGCTAGGGAACGACCGTCGAAACAGCGGTCGCGGCGCCGATAGAGAAGTACTTGCGCGATTTCGTCCACAGCGCCATCGGCGTTAACTTAGCGAGAGGCTTTTCTACACCAAGTGGTTGACTTGTTTTCATACATACATGTTCCCGATATCGATCAAATGCATTCTGATACTTGGTCTTCACCCGCGAATAGTTGCAAGCTCTTTCGACATTCCCTCTGACTCTCGCTTCGATTATTTTCGCGTACATCTTGCGCTGTATCAAGCCCCTCCACCACGCTTGAATCTTGACGACCCTGTCGATATTATCGTGAAAATGAGAAAAACGCTCGGCGATCTTTTTGCGCAAGAGATATCCTCGAGCGATGGCTTGAAATTCCACGATAGCCTTCTCATCGATTCCAGCGACGTCGCCCCGAACGAATTCTTCCATCTCGATGTCTTTGATGACATTCTGCGAAAGAAAGTTGTACGAAATTCTCGTGAATTCTTCGACACGCCATGTACGGGTTATAATCGAGCGGCGTTCACTAATTTCTCCGGGACCATTAATATTAAGGTGAAGTGAAATCTCCCCGATGGTAAAACAATCAGGAATTTTTCTAGTTGAAATCGTCGCATACGGTTTACCACTTTTATCGAAAATCCGTTGATAAAATGTAATAGCACATTACGACACTAGTGCGAAAAAAAATTTTTCTGACGAGTGTAAGTTTGCAGCACGAGCCGAAGGCGAGTGTTGCAATCACACGAGTTAAGAAAACGTTTTTCGCACGAGTATCGTACAAAATTTTCACTTTACGCACCGAGTGAAATAAAGAAACTTTCAAAATAGGCGTAGAATGTACAAATGTAGTCTTTAGTTCTCGATTTATTCCTAAGATCGAAAGAGTGTAATTACCATCTTTGTAAGCAAATTTGCTTCGGCCAATTTGCATAAAATAGTATATTATGCCACAAAGGAGGAAAGTGCGTTCTTTCACCGAGGGTGAGGTTTGATGCACGAGCGAAGCGAGAGCAGAAATTCACACGAGGTGAAGATGCACTTCCTCCCGAGTGGCATACGCTATTTTTTGCCCGACTATGCTAAAAAGTGGCCACATTTCTATGCCTGCAATGGGGATGGAAAGTGACCCGCTCCAGTACTTTTCAGCCCGCTGCGATACTTTTCGGCCCACTGTGTTACTTTTCGGCCCGCTGGTCAAGAATCGACCACTTTCCGCCCCCGTTGCAGGCATGGAACGTGAACTTTTTAGCGTAGGCGGGCAAAAAATTTATTTATTTATCGGTAATTATCGATGCGATCCCATTTTCCACTTTTTACGTTATTCTTATAACGAAATGTGATGTCGCCCATACCAAATCGTGCATTATCCAATTGCCGAGTTTTCCGTTCTCGTTATTTCGATCATTGATACGGTTAAGAGCATATAGCACAACTTTGCTAATAACAGATTTTCCATGGTACTCACACTGTCACTCTTTACATAAAAAAAAAAATCGAGAACGAAGGATTACGTTTGTGGATTCTACGCCTATTCCGAGAGTTTCATTGCAAGCACTTTCGAGAAAAGATGTTAAACCGTATGCTACGATTTCAGCCTGAAAATTCCTAACTGTTTTACAGTTAGGAAGATTTCATTTCTCCTTAAGGAAAAACCAATTTCCTCTTTCATACGTCCATGTGTGGCCTACAAAAATTTTATCTGGATTTACAAATAATATTCGGTCTCCTAGAATGAAGGGAAAGCAATTTGTTACCGACTGAGCGTGGAGCGCGTGAGCAATAGGGTTTAACAGACAGGGAGTGCACTCGGTCGGTAACAAAAACTGTAATCAATTTCGTTCCCAAGGATCTTCAAGATTTTTGTCTAAACCCAAATTATTAGCGTTTCCATCTAACAGACGAGCCTTAAAAAAATGAATTACAGTTTTTGTTATCGACTGAGCTCGGGTCGATCGGTTGACTGCGCTATAGTTATTATAAATCCATTAAGTTTATACCTCAATGTCTTCCTTCGTGACGTAGAGACTCTCGGCGATGTTCCGAGGGCAGTCCCAAGTGTAGCTGTACTTTTTTAGATCGAGGTACGACTCGTTTCCTTCGGGAGTGACGTATCGCACATACGGACAATTGAATCTTTCCTTCTGTATCGGCAGATATTCAAATACATTATCGACCGTCGGTAATTTTTACTGTTTTCTCTACACAGTATAAAAAAATGACAGTAGAACAATAATATCAAGTAACCTTGTAGTCGCTCAAGTTCTTCAACGTCGTAAAATACTCGACTCTGTGCTTTACCAATATCCTGAGTCCGGTCTCTTCGAGGCACTCGACAGTAGAGTACAGATCGTTGCGCTGCAGTGCCAAGTTTATCTGTGCCAGCAGGTTGCACGCTACAAATGTAACGAACATATAAATAAAAGATTATTAAAACGGTAAGTCGTCGTTAAACAGAGCTAGAAAGAGTACGAACTCCAAGCACCTGCTAAGCATATTGAAGTACCCAAGTAAATGGGCCACCAGGTATGTAAAGTACACTTAAGGTGAAGTGAAAGTCACGTGAATGGGGCCATGAGTGTTCAGAGAGATAGTTGCAATTTTCAAATTAACTTTATTCAATGGTGTTAATTTTTTTCCAACAAAAATGAATTCGGGCCGGATGCAAAATTACCGTGTGCACATCCGGATCGAATTTGCTTTTCCTTAAAAAAAAAAAAAATTAGCACCCCCGAGAAAAGTTCATTACAGTTTTCCGACCGACCGCGATATTTCACTTGCTTCTAAGGCGCTGAGAAATCTACTCAGTCGGTGACAAGAACTATAATGCATTATTTTTCAAAGGTCTTAAACATTGTTGGTTAAACGAAAATGGTTGGCGGCTTCGTCTAGCAGTTGAGCAGACTCAATTGATTTGTTTGATTTCAGTTTTTGTTACCGACAGAGTCCAAGCAAGGAGGGAGGAGGATGTTTAAGGTAAGCAATGTGATAATTCGATTCTACTTGCCGTTCTGTACTTGTTCAGCTTCGGCAGCTACGAGGCGAGCAACGTTTTCAACGTCTTCGAGCCACAAGCCAGAACCATCCGAATGATTCTCCTTCAGACACCGGTTGAATAGCTTTAAGTACAGGGAGGCATCTGCCGGGGATGTTGATGTTTGCAACTTGAGAGACTCATTGGTCAGAGCCAACATGACCCCAGATCGATTGTTCTCCAGCACGGATTTGTTCAGTAGTTCCAGTACATGGATAACTGTGAATTGAATATTCGATTGCAACGCTTAGTGTGGCGATAGATCGCACCTTTCGTACGGTCTTTGAGCATAGATGGGCGAATATTTCAACTTACTACAGGTACCTATTAATGTATTTCAGTGCTTGATGTACTATCCACTGTCTAGTTATTACTTAAGGTGATGTGAAAACACCTCAAAGGTAAAACAGTTAGGAATTTTCTAGGGGCACAAAACTATGTGAGACTTTTGCTTCATGACTCCCATAGGGCTATTTGAAAAAAAAAAAACATTTTCTATAATTTGCAAAATAAATAGTAACCTCGAAATAACCTGGATTAAAAGAAAATGAACATCATAGCTTTTGCGACCGTCGATTCTCAGTCTACTACATTTTTCTATTACATTTCTATTACATTCTATTACAGTCTATTACAAATACGAATTCAATCATTCGACTTCGATTTTTGGAAAGATTTAAAAAATTTGAAAACCGGGAATCCGACGTGGCCAACGAGGATTTGACAAAAATGTTTACCTACACAAAAAATCGAAGTTTTTTAAAATTATATTATTAAATTTCGATTTTATTAAACTCCGTTCCCTGCCGCAGCCAAGTAACGAATTGACTACGTGGCGGTTGTTGCCTCCATATTTTATATATTTTCATATTTCAGTCAACGCATTTTATACGCGATTTTGCATTTTCTAAATGCGTACTCTACGACTTCGTAAACTACAAGAGACCCATTTTTTAATCAAAGTTCACATTTATTTTCGAACGTAAAATCGTCATATTCTATCCTTCATTGTGAATTTTGAAAATCTGATATCAGATTGTTTCAGTGATCCCAAAAACGGTTGAAATGGAATCTTCGGGCATTTTGAAAAAAAAAAAAAAAAAATCCAACCCATGCTGAAAAATATTTGTCTGCCTGAATCCTAAGGGTTTGTTCAGTACTCATCACTGCAGTACTCAGTGCACGGTATTTCCAGTATTTGGTGTGTTAATACGTACTTTCCGTACTTAAAGTATTTTCTCAGTTCCGATTTATAGATGTGTTCAATATGTACCTTCGTTATCCTCACGACATTGTTGATTAACGACGTCCACGCATTCCTGGATGTCCATGTAAGTTAGCAATGGACAATCCCTCTTCGCTTGCTGATTGTCGGATCGAATCGCAGCCAATGCTCTGCAATATTTAACTTTATTCTCCACGTCCAGATCCTGTAAAAAAAAGATAATGAAGTCTTTTATTTAAATAAAAATAGTAAATCAGTTATTACGTTCTATATACTATGTATATAATATATAAAATATATTATATACAATATAGTATATATTTTTATATCTACAAGTTAAACCAAAAATAGGTAGTAGTAAAAGAGATTTATTGGCAAAGTTCGTATTTAGTTTTTCTTTTTTACACTAATTTTTATACCTAATGCTAATTTTACACCTTGGCAAAGGGCCATCGACCTGGGTCCTTCAGCGCCGAAAATTAATTTATAAAAAAAAAAATCAAATTGCCTCAAATTTGAACAAAAGTAAATTAAAAGGCTTAGGAACAGGAAGTCTTCGTCGCTATTGCGTATCGTTGGCAAATTAACTTACCGTAACGTGGGCCTCGACATCGGACAGGGCGCGATAAACCAATTCGGGATCGCCGGTGTCCACAGCTTTTGTGATACAAGCGATCGCCGATAGGACTCTCATACTGACGACGATGTCGCTGTGAGTCAAATCGTTCTGCGCACATTTAAATAAGGAAGTGTCTATTGGGACCATACCGTGCACGGTATGGATACCGCGATACACTCACGGTATAATTACATTCCCTGTGCAAGTATACCGTGCACGGTATGGCTATACCCACGGTATATGGTAGGGATACATAAGCCCAGCTGGGATATACCGTAATACCGTGTACGGTAGGGTCAATGACAAAGTCTCGAATGGGCCAAAGTCTCGAATGCTGAGAAGTTGATCACAGTCGAGACGGTCGCCTATCCCGGTCCTGACTGCAAACGAGTCAGCTTGTCCTCTGCTTGGGGTTATGGATGGGTGACCGTGGTCACCCATCCCAGTACTGACCGCAGACTCGTATGCTTTAATTCGGAAGATATGGCTTTTTGTCTTTTAGCATCCGATATTTTTCATTGTTTTCTAATCCCGTTAATAGATGTAAATAATTAGGAAAACAACCCCACTTGAAAATACCGTGATGCCATATACCATGCGTCTATTACGATGATACGGTTTAGGTCTAACTCCGATTCTCCTTTACGCCGTACAGTACATTTATTGATGTATAGTATTATTCTAAACTTATTTACCGTGTCTAAATTCATCATATTGTGTCCACGGTATATTGGCGGTACTCACGGTAAATGAATTTGGAATAATACTATATGGCAATAACCGTAGTGTACGGTGTAAAGGACGATCGGAATTTAGACGTAATGGACGCACGGTATACGGCATCACGGTATTTTGGAATTGGGCTTGTTTTTCTCGAACATACCGTGGCGCAATCCACATACCGTGTACGGTATCACGGTATATCAAATGCGGTGACGTAGCCCAGTGTATCCCGTGGGAGTAGCTAAACCGTGCACGGTATTACGGTATATCCCAGCTGGTCCTATGTATCCCTACCATATATACCGTGGGCTCAGATATACCGCGCACGGTATACTTGCCCAGGGAATGTAATTATACCGTGAACGTATCACGGTGTCCATACCGTCCACGGTACGGTCCCAATAGACACTTCCTTTAAATAATTCTTACGGCATACATTATATATATATATATTTTTTTAAATAATTGTCTTAAAATTGATACCTTCGATTCCGCGCGATCTATTTTCATTTCGGTGTAATACAGAGGAACGGCGAATCTGTCGACGTACTCGCCCAGACCTAAACTCGGGTTCATCAGCGCTTTGCAAAACGCTTCGTGAGAATCCTGCTCGAGTGCCTCGTTTATCGCATCGACGGCGATTTTTCCTGAATTCCCGAAGTTACATTAGTCACCCGCTAGCTCGACTCGAAGTCACATAATTTCGAGGAAACTTCAATCGGCCGAATCGTCGTAAGGCCGAAAGTCACCGGTCGTAACGCACTTATCCGAAACATCAAACTTTCGAATCTTCATGTTTCCGAATCGTCACATGTCCGAATCTTCGTTAATCTTAATAGTCCTTTCAACGAATGTCACTCTTCCGAAATAGTAATTTGCCAAACGTGTTATTTCTCCGAATCGTCATTCTTCCGAATAATAATTTCATCGAATGCCATATTTTCGAACGGTTCAACCCCCAAACATCAACTCGCCGCATCGTCGTTCGTCCGGATTTCCATTTATCCGAAGCGTCTTTCATCCGAATTTCCAATTATCCGAATCGTCATTTATCCGAATTTTCATTTAACCGAATCGCCAATCAACCGAATCACAAAACTAGATTTTTTATTATTTATTTCTATTTGTGTTCCTTTCCAGTTACAAAGTATCGGATAAATAACGGATAAATGACGATTCGGCGAGTTGACGTTTGGACGTTTAACCATTCGGAAAGATGACATTCGGTGAAATTATTATTCGAAAAAATGACGATTCGGACAAATAACGTTCGGATAAATGGCGTTTTGGAGAAATAACGTTCGGCCATATACTATTTCGGAAGAGTGACATTTGTTGAATGGACGATTCGGAATAATAAAAATCCAGACATTTGACGATTCGGAAAAATAATGTTTCGGCAATATGATGATTCGGAAAAATGAAGTTCGGAAGTTTGACGATTCGGATAAACTGCGTTAGGACCGGTGACTTTCGGCCATGCGACGATTCGGCCGATTGAAGTTTTGGCGAAATTATGTCGCCCTGCTCGACTCCGATGGTACTCACGGTTGGTATTTTCAACGGCAATTTTATTTGCCGTAACAATCTTCTGCTGTATAGTTTCCCGGCAGTGAAGACTGTTTTCCGCACATTCCTTGTAAAGTTCGGGATAGTTTTTGAGCACCATCAGTTCAGCCGAGTACAGTTGAGCGTTCTCCGGTACGACGTGCTGAAATAAATTTCAATGATGAGTGGGTAACGAATCGACTTCCCTATTTGATCCGGAACTGTTGATACTTCGAACGAAGGCAATTTAGGTTTTTGGCACGCGAGTTCGTTGGCTAAAAAAAACCTAATTTGCTTTCAGTCGAAATAGTTAATCATCTCGGAGAAAACAGGGAAATATATATATGGAGCATTCCGATTCGACCTACGTTCGACCCTCGACCTCTTCGACACCGATTCGACCTACGTTGGACCCTCGACCTACGTTGGACCCTCGACCAATTCGTCTGGTAATTTTTTATAATATTGTTCTAACTCTAAAAATCACTCCGATTTTTTTTATTTGTACTAATTACAATTTTTCAAAGTGATCATATTTTTAGCCGGAATAAAAAATTCTGAACATTCCTGTATTAGATATGAAAATTTTTAATCCTAAACCCAGAACGGTGAAACGTTTGCTTCTAGATGTTTTTTGAGCTTTGCTTTCTTTTTTTAAGTGAACATATTGCTAGAGCAAATGAAAACATCTGAAAAAAAAATTTTTACATAATTTTAAATCATTTCAAATAAATTAAAAAAGGAAAAAATAGAAGCTAATGCGATAACACTGTCGCTCTAGGCTTAAATATGTTCATGTCTGATACAGGATTTTTGAGAATTTCTTCAGATTTTTTCATATTGGCTAACAATATGTTCCCTTCAACAAAAAGAAAGCAAAGCTCAAAAAACATCTAGAAACAGACGTTTCACCATTCTGGGTTTAGACTTCATCATATCAAATACAGAAGTCAGTTCATATCAAATACAGAATTTGTCAGGATGTTTTCAGAATTCTGAAAACATTCAGAAAAAATCACTGCAAAAACTTGCAGTGATTTTCAGAGTTAGAACAATATTATAAAAAATTACCAACCCAATTAAAGAGGTCGAATGTCCGACGTAGGTCGAATCGGTATGGAATGCCCCATATATACTTATAATCTTACCTGGAGTTTGAGCGCCGGACAGAACAGAGCCGTTAGCAGTTCGCGTTCCCCGAGGTCCAATGATTCGACGACGCTTTTGAGGGCGCACTGAGCTAATGATGTAAATTGAATAAATTACGTATCGCTTATCGAACCGATAATAGGACAATGCTTACCGTTGACGTTGTTAATATGGCCCTGAATTTCCGCCGGAGTCAAAAGTTCATCGTACACATCTGGCACGTAACTATCATTGAGAGACTGCGACAGAGATTGCAACACGTTGGAATCAAGTGTTCGTAATTGTACAAGAGCCGACGAAAAAGTGATAAAATATAATCATACGTAATCATCCATCTATAATTATATATCGTCATGTATGATTCATAAACAATAATATAATAATCATGGTGGCTGTTTTTCCCCGGAAAAAAATTCCCTGACTTTTCACTGATGAATTGAAAATTTTCCCAGCCCAAATTTCTAACGACTTGTATAAAAAAAATTAATGATGCAAATGGAAATGCCTACTTATTGTATTAATGTGTAATTCGATTTTTTGTTTTTTTTTACGGCTCTTTCATGTCCTTATTTATTTATCGAAGGTTCGGCGACAATTTACTTTTTCCCTGACCAATTTTGAAATTCCCTGATTCTCTGACCAAGATTTTTTTTTCCCTGACCGCGGCCACCATGCTGATATATAATATAATAATAAACCATATTATATTATATATGAGGTATTCCATCCGGATTCGAACGGTCAAAAACTGGACCCTTTCCAAGAAAGTTGTCATCTCGCCAACAATTCACGATTATATGCAAGTAGTTTTTGTAATTTTTTTCAGAATTTTTGGATTGTATTTTTTTGAGATACCGAAAAATTGACCTTTTTTAGAAACCTCTATACCTTAAAAACTATTAGTCGTACAAAAAAACGTTTGAGACATGAAAGTTGCAGTTTCAAATGAACTGTTGAAAACAAAGTTTTGTAGATTTTTTTGAATGCAATAAACGTCTATTTCTATTAAATATAGACAAAAATATTTTTTTCAGCCAATATGTTACGTTTGATTTTCTTTAAAAATTACAAAATATACTCTCAAGTGTGTAGAGTGATCTCATATTTTTTGTTGGATGGTTAAGATGCCGGTTTGATAGCTATGCTTCGTTTAAAATCGATTTATAATAAAAGAAGAGATATTTATCACTTTCCATTGAATTTTATAGAAATTGTGATACTGTCCATTATTGTAGACATCGTCACAATTTTTATAAAGTACGACTAAAATTTATTATCATATGACTATATGATTATATGTATTTTTTTTCGTGTATTTTCTGTCGTCTGCTTACTTACACGATTTAGAGCAGCTTGTGTCTTTATCTCTTTGGCCTCTCGCAACGTTTCGTGATAGTAAGACACGTGCTTCGCTTCGATGTTGTTAAAATTCGCAGCGGTGTTAAGAAGACTTCCCAAAACCGCGTCTGTATCGGAAGTCGACAGGGCCTGGTTTACAGCTATCACGGCTGCGTGCAAAGCGGCGGTGTCTCCTGCCATGCTGTTTGTGAAGAGACCTCCGATCTTTTGGAACGCCGGCATTTGAATTCCGTACTTCTTTAGTTCTTTGCTTACGGCATCGATCTCGGCCTCTAGAAAAAAATGTGAACAATCGAAATACATCAGACTCCAGAATAGCAAAGCTGAAATAGTTTTTTTTTTTTTTTAAGCATACCCGTGAAATTAACTTTTCCATAGAGATCCTGTATCTGAGGAGCCTTGCCCAGTTTAAACAGATGGGTGCTCAGAGCGTGAATGCAATAGATAACCCGAGGCATGTTTTTCTTGTCATAGATGTCCGTCGTTTCCGGCTGAAAAGTCTGTGGAAAAGTTGTGTGAAATTGAGAAAGCGTATTACGTATTTAAGGAACAATTTTATCAGGAAAAAGAAATTCCTCACGTTGAATCGTTCGTGACGGTGATTTGATGGCACATAAAAATCTCCCGGCTTTAACTTAAAAAATTGTAGGACGCGTTGCATTGTTTGGTTTTTTGTTTTTTTTTTTTGTCTTTTGAAAATGTTCAAAAAACTAAATTCAAAAAAGTCTTGCGAAAAAAGTCGTCATTTTTTTTTTTATATTAGCATCCGGAGTTATTATGATTCTTTTTTAGTTAAAATAATAAAACTTTCTTTTGTATGTCGTTTCTGGCTGAAAAGTCTGTAGAAAAATTGTTACGATTTTATCGGAGAAACAAAATTCCTCACGTTGAATTGTTTGTGACGGTGATTTGACGGCACATCAAAATTCCCAAGCTTTCACGTACAAAATTGTAGGACGCGTTACATTGTTTGGTTTTTTTTGAAAATGTTGAAAAAATTAAATTGAAAAAAGTCGAGCGCCTATTAATTTTTTGTTTATATCAGAACCCAGAGATATTCTGATTTTTTCAAACCTTTCTTTACCTTTTCTGGTGTTATTTTTAGGTGAACTAATAAAATACATTCTTTTGTATGTAATATTGCGAGATAATAAATGCCTTAATATTCGCACATGATGCGAGGATGTATCAATTATGCACTCCCAAGTGAAACATAAGATCCAGTGAGATTTCGTATACCTCCGAATGGGAATAAAAATATGAAAAACAAAATTCACAAAAGAAAGTTCTGAAAAAACTAATACGCTTCGAATTAATTTACATCATTTTGCATGAACGAAAAGAAAACCTTTCCCTGATTGCCCGTTAAGCAATAATTTCTTCGATGTTCTTAGCCGCACCAACACGGTTCAATTGTTTTATAAAAATGCTTGTTTCGGAAAGTACAAAAATTCAAACTGTATGAAACTGTAATTTAGTTCAGAGACGTAGAAGCGAAGCATCGAAACGCGAGAGCAGTTTACCAACGGCAGTTCCATGGACTTGAGGCAAGCCAGAAAGTGGTTTATGTTGTCGGTGTGACGATATTGTAGGCCGGCGACTGCGTATCTCTTCTGCTCCGGATCGTAGATCCTGTTGATCGGCACCATCCGCGGATCCATGAAGTTCGCCAATTTGGCAAGATAAACTCCGTTGCGCAGATTTTCCTCGAGGTCCGTCGTAGGCGGTAACTTTTCTCTGATGCAAGCCTCCATCCATCTGAAAGAATAAAAAATTGTTTTAAAAATAATTTCGCTCATTTTAGCATGAGTCTCATTGGCCGCCCCTCTTTGCTCCACAACTCTGTTCTCCACACTCTCAATTCTCCACATCACTCTCTCTGTACATGCACGATCCTCCAGACACCCTTTACTATACACAGTTGTTTCTCCACACTCTCAATTCTCCACATCACTCTCTCTGTACACACACGATCCTCCAGACACCCTTTAATATACACAGAGTTTCTCCACACAGCATTTACTACACTATCCGATACTCCACATTCGACGATCTACACGCCCAATACTATACATTCCTTTTTGTCCACAATTTAGGTTGGATACATTTTCTTTAATCTCCATTACGCTTCTCCACATTTTTTTTCCCTCCACATTATCGCCGTCGGTATCGACTCATGAAACTGTCTCACATCGCTAACGTGGAACCGATCGCACTTTACGACAATGAAAACCAGATTCCATAATCTTGAACTGCAGCATATTAATGCATAAAAATCTGCAGTGGATAAAAATCTGCTTTTGGATTCCAGCTCGCGGGCTAAATTACCTCGTAAACTGTAATGAGTTTCATCTTAGCGGCACGAGATAGTTTCACGAGTCGATACCGACGACGATAATACGGAGGAAAAAAAAATGCGGAGAAGCATAACGGAGAGTAAAGAAAACGTGTCCAACTTAAATTGTGGACAAAGAGGAATGTTATAGTATTGGGCGTGTAGATCGTCGAATGTGGACAATCGATTTGTGGAGTATCGGATAGTGTAGTAAAATGTGCGCGGAGAACCTCTGTGTATAGTAAAGGGAGTGCGGAGGATCGTGTGTGTACAGAGAGTGACGTGGAGAATTGAGAGTGCGGAGAACAAGAGTTGCGAAGCAAGGACGGACACAGCCGTCTCATTTTGGCATGATTTACTTCTTCGCCTCCTCCAAGTGGCAAAGGTACTCGTAAGCCAATGTCTTGTGTCGCTCGTCGTCCATTTCTTCGGCGGACTTGCGAGTATCCTTTTCTGCAAAGAATTTTCACGTTTTAATTTTTTGCGACAAAAACGGGACGAGGAAAACGGAAAGATCGACAAAAGTAATTGACGATCGATTGTCCGCAAGGCCGGAACGAGATCGCCGTGTGCGGGACGAATATCGACGGTGTTTCTCGATTTTGTAATTCGGCAAGGAATGAGGAAATAAATCGCAACTCACCGTCTCGGACTCCCGTCATTTTGCGCTCGAGAGTTCTCGCAACCTCGAGCGTTCGGCCGGAGAATAGCATTTACAAGCCGGAGATGATCCAGGCATGTCAACAGATACGTTGGGTTTTATGTGAAATTCAAAAAGTACCGTGAACACAAGGGATTGGAGTTGCTGGAAGGCGGGACTGGTCGCGATAGGAGAACGAGGTGGGAGTCGCAAGGACGGGGAGTCCCCAATGAGCGCCGAACGCCGACCAATGGGAGCTGCGCTTCGACGCCAAGAACCAATCGTATTCCGATGAGCGAATATTTCCGTTCGGCTGGACCATTCACGAGACAGCAGGTGGTTGCAGCTGGTCTGGGCTCGGCGGTTGAGCGGATATTGCGGAGGCGGCATTACGAGGTCACACATTGCCTCTTAAGGCCCCACAACACGGTGCAAATTGTTTTTTTTTTTTCTTTTTTTTGAATGATGCATGTGTTAAGAATGTTCTCACAAAATTTTTTGAAGAAATTTGTAAAATTGACGGAGATACAGCATTTTCTGTGAAACGGTTCGAAGCGAGCGACCGCGCCGAGCGGCAGGTGTGCGGCCGCCGATCGAGTCTGCTACCTACCGACCCTTTGTTGGCCTGCATGGTCCATAATTCTTGAAAGATATTTCCGTTAGCCCATTGAGACCTCAGTAAGTTTTACCTCAGTAACGTTTTAATCAGAATAACAACGAGTGTTTAAACACCGTTATATGGAAATTTGCGCCAGAGGCATCGTGGAACGGCAATCCCACTGTTGAAACTGCCGCTAATATCGCCTCAATACTTTTTAACAATGGCTATATTGGCCTCATAAATGTATTGGAGGTGTTAAATATCAAAATTGGCGAGACGCTCTATCGATATTGTGAAACCATGGACGAGAAGCGTATATTCGACGCCGACCTCGAAGCCAAAAAAAGTACGCATGAGGGTCGTTTGCGTGGAAAAAATCAAAACACCAATCAATCTATGGATACTGACGAGTTGTTCTATGGTTCAGGAATAGCAGATTAACGGTGAGAAACATTATAATAACAGACAAGAAAAAAAAATTTAGCTTTTACGTACGAATTATTCGTTACCAAAACTTTGAACGCGTTTTTCTCGAAAATACTTTTTTCAACCTTGTCGATGACATATTTAAAAAACTATACATCCAATTTGCATGGGCCAAGTTTTAAATTGTTCGCAAAGCCAGGCTCTGCGTCTCCACGTAGCGATTTTTTCATAAACGGTCCCCTTCCATTTTTAAAAAATATAAACACTACAAAAAATTTCGTGAAATTTGCTGGTCCGCCTTTTTTTTTTTATTTTTTTGTGATATCGGGTTTTTCCTTCGTCATGATGTAAACCTAAGTGTCTAGTTTCTAAATAAATTTTCTTTTATTTTTCAGATGAACTGTATAGCTTTATCGATGTCGACCGCCGAGCAACAATTTAGCCGGAGTGCACTTTTTGACTGGACGTATACCGCAAACAACGCTGTGTATTAGGATAAATATTTTTTTATACACCCTTCTATATGTATATATTGACCACGAGAATTATTAAAAAATTTCGACACATAGTTTACTTGTAAAAAATTACGAAAAATGTACCCTCGTCCCGCGCTCGCACCGTGTTGTGGGGCCTTAAGGTAGTTATCGCGCCATAGGGGGAAATTCGCGTGGAGGGCATAGATCGCATGATCCCAGGTAACATTAAGTTATCCTAAAGGCATCGAAACTATGTCACACGAAAGTTACGGACAACTTTTTTCTGGTGAAAAAAATGGTATCCTTTTGTGATACAAATAGTATACCCTATTTCCATCCGAAAGTCAACATTTGCGCTGCCGGAATTGTAACTTTTGGATATCGAATAAGTGTTAGCAAAATGTTGCCATATTTTCAACTGTAAACAGTCACCGAAATGGCAACTTTATGCTGTCTGATAGGCACACCTAAAAGACATCATTCGCAATGTTACGAAATCGTCATAAAGTTTACAGAAGTGAATGGTGAACCAAAAGATAACTTTTTGATAACAGATATAAACGTATAAAACATTGGTAAAAAAATTGGTTTGAAATATCATAATGAATTAATATCAATTTAGGATACATTCGGATACTGTATTACGCATTTGGGAGAAAGAAAAACCTAACGACTTAAAGTTGGGCTCGAACCCGGGACCTTACGCATATCAGCCTAGAACCCTAACGCTGTGCTATCGCTTATCATTTGAGTTTTTCTCATTCCTAGCAAGATTTGAAAGCAGCAAAAGTTTTCTTATCTGAAGTGAATGGACATTAAATATTTTATAGATCTATTTACTGAAATAATTACCGAAAAGAAAAGGTATTATATGATTTCTATGCCAAGTTTACCTGGGCCTATATGCAAGGGGTATCTGGGAGAATACATCATAAAATGTTTACATTCGGACAACTATTAAAGTAGATATTTTAGGTTCCCTTTAAAACAGTATCTGCCCAAGTAGCAAAAAGACACCTGATACGAAAAAGTCATCCGAATGGGTTACTTATGTCCGCCCGAATGGTAACTTTAAGCTATCCTACGTCCAAAAGTTAACTTTTCGACATAGGATGGCTTATAGTTACCATTCGCACGGACATAAGTAATCCATTCGGATGACTTTTTCGTACCAGATGTCTTTTTGCTACTTGGGTGCCTGGCAACTTAGCCGATATCCCTGTTTGTTATCGATAAATGGATAGCTTTTCGGCGACCGATAATGGACTATCTGTCTGACAAAACCATATGATGACTTTTGGAGCACTTTTATGAAGACTATTTAAGATAACATAAAGTGGACATCAGTATGACATCTCATTTTATATCTATATTTGTTATCCGTACATAGTCAACTTTTCACTGCCCCATAATTGTTATCTTTCAGACAAAATCATATGATGACTTTTAGCTTACTTTTGTGACGACTATTTATGTTAACAAAAAATAGAATCATTATGTCAACGCACATATGGATGCAAATTTAAAGACACCTTAAAGATACCTTTTGGATAAATCTGAAAGATAACTTATAAAAGTTATCTTATAGAAGACAATCTGACAGTACTGCTACCTAGGATGCCTCTTGGCCTCCGTTCGAAAAGAGCATAGCCGTAGGACGCGATGCCGATCCCTCAACAAGGGGTCATCTTTGGCTGCCTCAAAACTGAACATCACTCGCAGATATGTAGGCAGGCTAGTACTGAGTATATCCAAAACGGCATTTAAAATGAAGTACGTCCTCCTCGCTCCAACCTTCAGCCACTGAAGCTAGTCGTACAGCGGTGTAACGTGGTCGTACTGAACCAACCCGAAAATAAAACGCACACAGGTGTTCAATGCGAGTGACATGGAAATTCAGTCCCGGGACCGATGAGTGTCAGAAGGTGATTGCAATAGAATACCTTCTTCTTCTTCTTTTTCTTCCTATTGGTTTTATGCCGCTGGGCCAAGTACCACAATAGAATACCTACCTTCCCTTCAAAAACCTTCTTTACGATACAGATGATTAATTCCCAATGCTGGATTCATTTGGATCGGTCAACTTTAATTAGCTGCTACGACTTGTAGGAAATACCATTTATTTTCATGTGTCAACAACTTGAAACTTATAACTTTTCAAAAAAATATTGTTAATACAAAATATTCGTTTACCCATTGTCAATATTTTTTTATAGATTTGCGAATAAGTGCTAATCGCTGCTTGTGAGCTTCGGTAACGGTGGCGCGCTTATATGGACGCACTTCGTCAGTGCCAAAGCCGGGAATCCACATGTTCCAATTTGTTTCTGAAAGGTAACAAAAGTTTAACACACTTTAACACTTAATTATTGCAATAAACTTAACACACGTGAGTTAGACAACCAAGTTCGATCGACCCTCGAAAGTGACATAGATTCAATTAAGGAGGGAGTCTCGTTGGGGCAGGGAGGGATAAGCGGTGCCCTCGTACGCAATGTGCAGTGTGTGAGGCAAGCTCCACTTTGCGCAGAAAGGGCTGAAGCAACTCGATATCTTAGCTCAGATAATTGAAGATTTCTCTTTGAAGTATCCAACTTCGACGCGATTCCACCGCACGGACTTTCCTCGATTTTCAATAATTATTATTTCATCGAAATATCCGGTAACCAACCCTCTACTTTTACCCGATATTGCGGCATGCACTTCAACATATAAAACATATTTAAAAATCGGCGGCTAATCAAATGGCGATGGCAACGAGATTCCCTCCTTAAAGCGAGGAGAACAACCGATCACCACCAAAGATGCGGCTCCCTTGACGACAAATCGCGACTCAGATCTTCTTCACAATCATGGATTTTAGGAACAAAAAGCAACGTCACTGCTGCTTCAGGAGGGTCACAATAGATGTCTTTGGAAATTGTCAATCACTGGTAGATATTACATGCAGACATTGGGATGTGCAATAAGGTCTCTTGGAAGTGTCAAAGTAAAGAAGAAACGGAGGGTAACTATTGCAGTGGCTTATGGGTACATCAATGTCCATATGGGGCATTCCATACCGATTCGACCTACGTCGGACCCTCGACCTCTTCAATTCGGTTCGCAATTTTTTATAATATCGTCACAACTCTAAAAATCACTAAAATTTTTTTTTTTATTTATTTATTTTAAATTTGCATTAATTACAATTTTTCAAAGTGAACATATTTTTAGCCCAAATTAAAAAATCTGAAAAAATTCTCAAAAATTCTGTATCATATATGAACATTTTAAAGCCTGAACCCAGAATGGTAAAATGTTTGCTTCTAGATGTTTTTTGAGCTTTGCTTTTTTTTTAAGTGAGCATATTGTTAGCCCGAGTAAAAAAATCTGAAAAAATTCTCAAAAACCATGTATCAGATATGAAAATTTTCAAGCCTAGAGTGAAAGTAGCATCGCATTAGCTTCTATTTGTTTTCTTTTTGTTAAATTATTTAAAATGATTTAAAATTATATAAAAAAAATAAAATAAATAGAAGTTAATGCGATGCCACTTTCGCTCTAGGCTTGAAAATGTTCATATCTGACACAGGATTGTTGAGAATTTCTTCAGATTTTTTCATTTGGGCTAACAATATGCTCACTTAAAAAAATAAAGAAAAAGCTCAAAAACATCTAGAAGCAAATGTTTGGACGTTCTGGATTTAGGCTTAAAAATTTTCATATCAAAAACAGGATTTTTCAGAATTTTTCATTCCGGCTAAAAATATGTTCACGTGGAAAAATTGTAATTAATGCAAATAAAAAAAAAATGTTGAGTGATTTTTAGAGTTAGAACAATATTATAAAAAAATTGCTAACCAAATTAAAGAGGTCGAGGGTCCGACGTAGGTCGAATCGGTATGGAATGCCCCATATGTATTATAATTCCTATGTACCTTTAGAAACTTAAGATTGGAATATCCAAGTGAAAAAAAAAGAACAACTGCAAAATTTCGTGTAACTCGTTATGATTATGCTGAAAAAATAGATGGGCTGACGTACCTAAATGTAGCTGAACATCCTTGACTTCAACGGTATTGGCGTGGCGATGTTTCGCTATCAAACACGCAGCGTTCACCGTTGTCTCCACAAAATCGTCGGCCAGTTGTAACAGCATTTCTTCAACTTCCTCGTCCAATTGTTCGGTAGGGTCAACTTCCCTAACTAGATCCTGCAGCCGGGCTTTGGACAAAAACTGAAAATGAAAATGTGAACATTTGTTAAATTACCCTGTAACTGAATTACTCGGTCTGATAACACACGGTATATTTAAGTTTCGTAAACTTCAGACGGACTTCTAGATCAGGCGAGGATTTTCAGCAGTTTTAATTAAGAATTTTTTTCAAAGGTGCACACTATTGAATACTCAAAATCGGATTTTCTCCAAAGTTTATTGACACTTAAAGGTATTCTAAAAATGTTTTATAAGTAAAAATACGAAGATTACAGATACACGATATTATACATATGACTGAAATAACGTGGCATCGAAGGATAGCGGCGTTTCTCCAACTAATTTGTTGACACATTACGATCTCCGGTTCCGGCCGACGAAACTCATCGTAATCAATATCGCAAAAACATCGAGATGTGTTTGTATCAAAGTTGATATCTGATGCAACCAGGAGTCTTGAGTTCGAATTTTCAATATATCAGTAGTTTTTAGTAGTTTTCAGTAAAGGTTAATTTGCCTGTTCACATAAAAATTGAATGTTTGAATGTTGACCATATGAATATTATCGCAAGGTTTCTCAACCCTTGATAAAATGATATTATAGTTGAAACCTAATGAACTCGTGATTAGAAGATACACTTGGAAACGAAACCTATTCGAAAAAGTTGACAATGATTGTTCGGTGTCGAAGTGTTACAATTCCATATTCGGAATACAAGTTTTAAATTGTCTCAAAAATCGATAAACAGGCGGTAACTCATAATTATTACAAACAGTGTTTTTATATCGACATTGTGTTATTTATCGTTATTTTCAGAGTGAAAATAGATATGCTGCACTTAAGATTCATGCGGCCAACTGTTGATCAGAAGTGTGAAATTCAAGCATATCGATGATATCTGAAAGCATAAGTAGTGTATTAGATATTTAATGAATTCACCCCTCCCATACGCGTTCCGTGCTGAGCAAGCCTTAACGGATCGAATGACGGTTACTGTTTGGTTGTAATCTAAAACGCAGCGGTTACGTTTACACAAAATGAACAAACACCCCAAATGAACTGAAATAACAACCATTGCTCTATGATTGCCAAATGGATTACTTTTTAGGTCACATTCAGAGCAACTGTTGAACGTTCGATTCACGGTTAATCTTAAATGAACCTAAGAAGCAGAAAGAATTAAGGTCGGATATTGCTTTATGTGTAGCTTTTTCTTTAATAATTAGTGAACCACCATCAAAAAAGGGGATTTTACGGGCACATTTGTATCTCTACCACTCACAACTCTACCAGATAACAAGTCTACAAGAAAACATCTCTCCCCAAACAACTCTACCCGAAAACAACTCTACCGGATAATAACTCTACCAAAAAAAAGCAGCACTAAGAACTCTACCAGAAAACATCTCTATCATATTTCAATTCTACCGTATTAGAACTCTACCAAAATGTCTACCACTGAAGAAAAAAATTCTTCCGGAATTTAAATAAAACTCTCCCGGAATTTGAATACAACTCCGGTAGAGTCTTACATAAATTCCGGGAGAGTTTTATTTCAATTCCGGGAGATTTTTATTTCAATTCCGGTAGAGTTTTATTTCAATTCCGGGAGAGTTTTTTTTCTTCAGTGGTAGAGATTTTGGTAGAGTTATTATCCGGTAGAGTTGTTTAAGGAGAGATGTTTTCTGGTAGAATTGTTATCCGGTAGAGTTGTGAGTGGTGGAGATACAAATGTGGCCATTTTGCGTCTGCTTGATTATTTTGGTGGTTTTGAAATTGTCACCGATTTGTTGGTGACTTTACGGAGACTGTAGAAAATAACCGGTTGTTAATTTTTTGCTCCCGACAGTTGTTAAATCCGCCAGGGATGCCCCTGACCCCTGAAAATGCTCCAGGGGTCTGCGTTGAACAAGGAGCCTTACACGGGTGTTTTGTGCGATTCTCGGCCCGTGTTGACGCCTTCCGCTCTAGGATCTCGTACGCAAAAGTTTACGGCGATGTGACAAACGCTCCCCCCCACTCAACGCGTGTCGCGTCAGTAAAAGATATTTTTTAGATATTATTTATTGGATGCACAGATGCAAGAAAGTACAGTGCAGAGTAATCATTTACATCAGATTAATTAATTGTTGGGTTGGCCAGCGCCAAACTCCGTGACCAGAAAATTCTTGTTTCGCAGAGTACAATTTCTTTTCTTTCGAGCACCTTGCGCGGGTCGCATAAGCCCTATCGTAGGCTTGTTCGCGATCACGAATCCTTATACCACCCCTATAAACTTCCTGTCCCAACTAACGCAAATAAAAATTTAAATAAAGAAAATAATAATAATATTATTTAAATATCATATTGCAACGAAGGTAGGATAACTAGTTTGCCTCTATAAAATATTTAGTGACTTCTTTTATTAAATCTTTTTGCTCCCATTTCCGGCGGATTAACAACAATGTATATATATATATATTTTTTTTTTTTCAAGGGTACTAATAATTTCCGAACGAAAACAAATTTCTTATATAAGCAGGATATAAAATTAAGTTTCATGCAAGTATTTGTTTTTCAAGGATAAGCGGTGAGCGCCATAAAAAAAAAAAAAACAACAAAATGAATGAAAGTTTTTCTTATCTATTCACAAAAACTTACAGAGATAAGTGATGACAAATTGATCACGAAAATATTTCCAGCACTAAAGGAAATCCGATTGTTATAGAAGTACACGGCAGCGTGCATTCGTTCCTGAAATACAAAATACGATTGCATATGCAAATGGGATAGTTCAAATGGTCACTAAAGTTGTCGTGAAAAAAATGTAGACCAACCAAAACTTTGTACAGTGCTCAGTTCTCAAAGTACGAATAGTTGAAGTTTCCGGTTGCCTTATTGTTATTATACTATTATAATCACTGTAAAAAAAGAATTTAAATTTAATGTACCAAAGAATTTGAAATTCACAAACTCGGTACATTAAACGAAAATTAATGTACCCAAACTGCAAATTTGCAAATCTTCAGTAAAATTCATGTCTCGTACATTAAAATTAATTATGTTTTCATTAAAATTACAGAACTTGTTCCTTAAAACTATGTTTGAAGAACTTTTTTTTTTAATTTAAAGAACTTATTTGGAAATTGCTGTACCATTATTGAAATTTAAATAAAAGTTCATAGAATTTACATACTCATTGTGGATTGAACTTCAAGCACTTCCAGCAGTTTCTGCGATTACAACGTTGGTTCGAAGTGAACCAAAACTGCATTACATCAACATTATTTTTTTTTTCGATTCAATCGTATATAATGTCACCATACAGAAGGTATATTATTTCGACTTGAATGTATATTTGGTAAATTTGAAAAAAATATGATTCGATGTGTTCGTATATTATATATACATTTGTCATCTTGAAAATGATTTTATCAATTCGGCAAGACGTCAGTTTAGTCATTTACAAATACTATGTCCATAATAAACAACTTTCAAGTTGTTTCGATATTTCAATGTCCAATCATGGAAGTTGAGTCTAAGTTAATGACGAAGAATAACTTACATATCCGATTCAAGATCTTACATATCAATAAGCGGTTGCAGCGTAGCGGTAATGTACTTGGTCAGAACAGAGATGGGCAAAATACTCGAAAGTACTTAAAATACAAAATACTATATGTATTTAAAATATAAAATACTTTTTTGTATTTTACATACATTTATAAGCACTTTTTTAAATACTTTTTTAAAATCAATACGGGATGCCTGGACAGGGTGGGGCAGGTTGGGACAGGGCGGGACAGGGTGGGACAGGGTGGATTTTGGACGGTTGAGCCAGCTTGGTTACGGTCGCTCATCATCCTGGCCCATCATCCTCGCCATCGATCCATCCGGTCCACCCATCCGGTCCATCCATCCCGTACATCCATCCCGTCCATCCATCCCGTCCATCCATCCCGTCCATCCATCCCGTCCATCCCGTCCGCCCGGCCATCGATCCATCGATCCGTCCATCCATTCCGTCCGTCCGTCCATCGATCGATCCATCCCGTCCGGCCTAACCGTACAGCCAAGAAAACCAAAAGTATGTTGTATTTTGTATTTTGAAAAGTACTTAAAATACCAAAGAGTATTTGAGTACTTAAAATATGTATTTTAAATACTTAAAATACATCAAGTATTTAAAATACTGCCCAGCTCTGGGTCAGAATGCGTTAGTTTCGGGGTTCGAGCCCCGCTAAGGTATATAACATTTTAATTTATAAAAATTGTGTTACATTCATAAGTGGCCGATGTACTGATAACAATTGAACATATAAAACATGATATAAACCATGTATGAAATTAATTAGTGACAAATAACGTAAATAACTATACCGGGAGCTAACTCCAGATTGAGTTGGATCAAACCTTTTTTCAGTGCACAAAAACGTCCAGACCTTACTTGAAATTTCAAGAACGAAGGTATCGTAATATTCCCGACAGCGGCTTCCTTTTTCATAAACCGTCACTTGAAAATTGCGACGTATAGGTGCTTGAAAATTACAAAACGGTTTGTGCATAAAAACTTCCAGTACCGGTTCATTAAATTTCAAGCAATCTTTTTTTACAGTGATGCGTTCGCGACATATACTGTAAAAAAAAGTCGTGTGCAATTTAATGTTCAGGTACTAGAAGTACTTATGCGTAAACTGGTATATTAAATTTCATGTACTATTCTGTTAAAAAATGTACGCACGGTATTTTAAAAATGTTCGAAATACTTTAATTTTCACAATTTAACTTAGATTTACTTTAAAAGTCCGCTAATTTTTCATGACAATTGTACATTAAAATGTAATGTACCGACCGATATGATGACTACCGTATATATAGCTAATATGCAACGTTGCCTAACATCGTCGCCGTCTTCAAAAGCCACGGGAGATTGACTTCGCATCGTTTGGTTTGTTTCAATTAATATCAAAGTAACACGTCAAGCTTTTCGTACGTTTTGTATCTTATATTCGAGATGGTTAATTTTCTATTTGAAAGTTGATCCTCACGGTCTTTACATATAACACTATCTATAAATCTCTATTTTTTCACTTTTACTTACTCGTTCTAATATTCCAGAATACATCTTGCGATTTCTTGTACACAAGAGTGGATACTCAAACTATGACATACAAAAAAAATCCAGGCATATTAGTTACGGTTGACTTCGCGACATAAGAGTATTTTACTTTTACAACTTTTTTTTTTTTTTTTTTTTTAGAAAACAACGTATATGGCGCGTGAGGTAGTGCGATAGATGGCGAGCGATGCACTCCAGTGGCTTCATAGGCTAAAAACTTCAACTGCTCGTATCCCTCAAACTTGGCATTCTCAACAAAATTCACATTACAGTAATAGACAATTGAAGTGGAACAAGGTTATTTTGGCGACAGTATACATGAAAGGGTCCAACTTTTGCCAAAACAGCCGAAAAAAATCGTGTTCCACTTCACTTGCCTATGACTGTATTTTTATCCTTAATTTTGAGCCATTAATACATCCATACAGTTTTTATAGCCGAATTTCAGAACTGCATAATCTTTTACATCAGAAATGTGACAAGTTATGTTATTACCGTGTGGTCGATGACGCGGATGAGTTTAGGATCCGATTTTAAAATTACCGTTCCCAACTTATTGGCCTATAAACAGTGCATACAAAAAAAAAACAAAAAACATAGATAAGTAACGTTCTTAATCGACATCATCATCTCTAGCCATACATACCTCAATCGTAGTTATATGGCAAACCCAACAGATACATATAGTTTGTGCCGCCGTGTATGCCAAGTGGGTAGCACCTGAAAGATATTCTCCGGTATTTCGATTTCTTCGTATGAATTGAATGACGAGCCAAATTGGTGAATTGCACCATATTAAAAGATCGATGGTATACGTGGATGCCAACGTTCTCATGGATTTGCCGAGAATCGAGTGGAGATAACGAAGATCGTGCATCGTGACGATGGGTATTCGACTATGTCTCGTACTCGGAGAATTCGCGATAACGTGTTCATTGAGATGACGATAGCGTTGATACACCAGATGCACCATTCCTACGAATTTCAATAGCGCCACGTAATAGGCTGTTATTCTAAGCTTTGCGGAAGTGATCTTCATACGTCGATATACACTTTTTGCTGGGCCCGCTTTTATTAGGGCGTACTCAATGAACATTTCCAATGAAACACCGAGGAATAATATCAAGGGCGTCGTCATAATCCAGAATGGTAAGAAACGGTCCTTTCGGGAGCGACCAAGCTGCGTCACCTTTCGGTCGTAACGCTTGAGATTTTCGATGATCTGTGCGGCAAGAACAACGCAGAAGCACACAGTTAATGACTTCGCGATATAAGCGTTAAAATAAGAAATAATATCCAAACTAAATTCCAAGTGTGGGGCATAAACTTGAGCTTGTACAAAGCTCAAGTTCAAACTCACGTGAAAGTTCAAGTTGAATCACAAAAAACGAGGATAGAAATAAAGGTCATGCTGACGACTTCACAGTCGGTATTAACTTCGCAATATTGTACAAACCTCTATTCCCATTTGTGGTTTGACACATTGTCGTAACACGTGACTAACGATAATGATTATAACGGTCGATTCACCGAACACGCCGAGAAACTTATCAATATTGAATTTCCCGAGTAAGTCGATAACATCATTCCAATTGATCAAGAAATACGGGTAAATATACATAGCCATAGTACAAGCTAAGCAATAAATCCTTCCGATATATCCGTCTGGCGTTATTTCTTCTCCTCTGATTTTCAAAGGTAGTAATCCCAGTAACTTGGCACCCAATAAAAATGGCCAGAGTTTACGAAAAATCATCTGCACGGTTTTTCGCTCCTCTGCCATTTCATCGTTCGGTATTTGTAAGTTTCCTCACTCTTCCCGATGTTTCTGACGGTCGCCGTTTCACTGCGCAGTATTTCATAGCGACGATGCACTTTTTCTTTAATCAACTTACAATCTATTGATTTCCATTTGTTTTCTAATGAGGACTACCATATTCCGTACGGGCCGGGCTATCACCATTTCCCTTACAGGGCTATTTGAACTGCAACATGCTTCTGCTATTATTAGCCCAATAATTACGATTCGCACAGTCGCAGACATTGATGTTCTGTTACTATTAGTGACACGCAAGAACGTCATGCAACTAACATGAAGATTCGTATTTAGACGATACACACGATATTATATAGATGACTGAAATAGCATGACGTGGAAGATAGCTACGTTACAGAAATGTATTTTTTACCCGCCTACGCTAAAGAGTCCACATTCTATGCCTGCAACGGGGGTGGAAAGTGGTCGACTATTGACCAACCCTCGCGTTCCGCCCAACCAAAAACCAACCCAAAAACGAACTGTCGATTGGTGCGCCAAACCAAACATTATTCCAACCTCCCGAAGGTTGATTTTGGGTTGGTTCGTCAAATCCGACCATCAGCCCACTATTCTTTCGACAGAGTAAAGGCTGATTCACGGTTGGATATTATAAACAAACTCTATTTTCGACTTTCAGCCGAGAATAGTAGTGGTTGATTATGGTTGATTTATCAAAACTAATCGTAAACCAACCGTTGGCTAGGTCGTTGCCCGAATTAGTTGGTTTATGGTTGGTTTCGAAAAAACCAACCACAAATCGACCATCACTGTAGTCACCTGAAAGTCGTAGTGAGGGTCGTTTTATAATAACCAATCATGAACCAATTATTTACGCTGCCGGAAAATGGTTGGTTTCCAAAAACCAACCAAAAATCAACCTTCGGACGGTTGGAATAATGGTTAGTTTGGCGCACCAATCAACGGTTGGTCTGTGGTTGGTTATAGAAAAATCGTCCAAATTCCAATAATTATTTACAGTTGGGTGGTCCGCCAGGGAGCGAGCTGAAAAGTAAGGCAGCGGGCGGAAAAGTAGCTATTTTTCCGCCCGCGGGCCGAAAAGTACTGGAGCGGGTCGCTTTCCATCCCTATTGCAGGCATATAAATGTGGCCACTTTTTAGCATAGTCGGGCAAAAAATAGCGTATGCCACTCGGGAGGAAGTGCATTTTCACCTCGTGTGAATTTCTGCCCTCGCTTCGCTCGGGCATCAAACTTCACCCTCGGTGAAAAAACGCACTTTCCTTCCTTGTGGCATAATATACTATATTGGGCCCATATCAAAGTTTAAAATTTGTTGATGGCAATCCGTACTAGATTTCAAGTAATCTATGTGGCGAATCGATTCGACATTGATTAGTATTCAATAGTGTTCGTATCGCAAACGTCTTGACGGTGTTGGGTTTCCGTATCCCTATCTGGAAGCTCGTAGCGCTACAATATTTGACGGTGGTCAATTGCAACGTTAGGATAACCAGGGTTAAACGGGGCTTACTGTCTGGGGTACAATGAAACACCCTGGTCGGGGGAAAATGAAACAGCCTTGCGGGAGTCGAATGAAATATCTTGTCGGAGGTCAAAAGGAACACCCAGGCTGAACTCAAATGACTCGCCCTGGGCGAGGTCAAACGGCGCACAGTGGCTGCAGCAAAATGTTTCCTCCCGCCCTAGCATTAAATTATGGATCATTGGAGTGATCGGCGGAGGGATATACTTACAGAGAAGCCGATTACTGATAGGAAAACGGAAGTTATTTTTATACTTCCATTAGGGAGACAAATGAAAAAATGATTATTAGGAAAAATCATTTCAACACACGATTAGGAGATAGAAGCAAAACTACTTTACAAAGCGAATGCGTGCGCGCGAACCAGAACAACCACTAGTGTAATTTCTCGATAGTATACAAAAGTCACGCCGCCGACGCAGTTGAAGGCCACGAAGCTCAATAATTGGTTCAGAGTGGGGTCGGCAATAGGGTCATGGGGGAATAATAGAGTCTCGAAGTTGGTTAATAATAAACCATCAATTTCGCCAATAGTAGGGATGCGACGTTGGTAAATAATACCGATGGGAACGTTGACGGTCTCCACAACCTACTTAGAATGGGGACTTGAGTAATCCAAACCAAGGGCACGGGCTCGAAGGGACTTAAAATCATCAGCACCTCCTCGATCCAGCCCCTTCATTTCGCGATGGCCCTGTTCCCTGTTTATAAGGGAACCTAGAATATTTCCGCCTTGGGGGGGGGGGGGGGCAGCTTCACCGAACGCGGAGAGATTTCGTGTATAATGAAGCTGATGTTAGTCTCTTCTATATTCTCTCTATAATATATAACAGAGCTGGGCGGTACTTAAGGTATATTGTACTTATTTTGTACTTTAATTCCGAGACTTTAAGTACAGGTGCACTTTAAGTACTGCTATTTTTTCAAGTACTTAAAGTGCGTATGTACTTAGAATACTGTACTTAAAGTACCGGGAGTACTTGAAGTATACTGCACTTAAAGTTCTTTTGCATTAGTTCAAGTACTCTCAATTGCGTGAAATGCGAAAATCAAGCAAAGTATGTCCAGTTTATACGTAAGGTTAATTTAAGGAAAATATTTTTAGGTAGATTTCTCAATTATTTTGATCTGTTCTGACATAGTATATCGCATGACTAAGACCTCAGGGTAGGGTTGTCCGTAAATTGAACATTTTTGAATTTTCTGGAGGCCACCCCGTATTATGGCGAGGTACAAGATAAAAATGCTATGCGCGAAGTGTCCCAAAAATTAATGCATTTTTAGAGGTCGCTACCAGCTATTTAAAAAATTTTAATCTTCGAAACATCTAAATTTAAAGTAAAAATTAATAATTCGAGAGTTCCTTGGAGCCATCCCGCACTTCTAAAATATAACGTATACGAAAAAAAAATCTGCGAAATCCTTACGAAATCGAAGAATTTTTGAAGGTCGCTACCAAGGCCTAAAAACCAAAGTTATCGACAAGTTCATAATCATAATTTTTTTTTTCCTTTCTTGACAACCAACTGAATATGATTTTTTTGTAGTTCTTTATAAGTACTTACAGTACATAGTATTTAAAGTACCGAGTACTTGACAACGTATAAAGTACATAGGGCTTTAAGTACAACGTACTTTAAGTTCTTGGTACTTCAAGTACTTGATACTTTAAGTACTTTGCCCAGCTCTGATATATAATATGTAAATGTCTTGCCGCCGTGAACGAAAAACGGAAGGGGGGTACTTGAGCCTTTGATATTCTAAGCCCTTCTTAATGGATTTAAGGGAATTAGAATAACAAGGGCTTAAGACCCGCACCGTTCGTGGATTAGCTTAAAAAATAAAAACTCTTCGAGAAAATTCTCAAAAATGCAGTATTGTATGAATGGTTAAGCCGTAACCCATAATCGACTGTTTTTTATTTTTGTTCAGTTTTTTTTACAAAAAAAAATTTTTTAAAAATGGAAGGTGACGCCGACCCACTCTGACGCAACTATTAACATTTTTTGATATGTGGCACAAGATTTTTCAGAATTTTGCTTCCTCATAGACGAAGCATTGTTTCAGCAAAAAAGAATCGAGATTATAATGGTAATTTATTAAAAATGTTTCAAAACATCGAAAAACCACATTTAGAAAGATTGTCCCGGTGCGTGCGTGCGTGTGTAATTCAGACGTGAAAAATTCAAACCGCCCTAGTGAAAATGTTTCTCTGAACATGTCTCGGAATTTTTCTGAATATATCTGCAAATTTCTTTGAATATATCTACAAATTTCCCTGAATGTTTCTCCAAATTTCTCTAAGAGTCTCGGAAAATTTGTCAGAAATTTCTCTGAAAAGTCCTCTGAATTGCTTTCAAAGTTTTTGCACTTGTCAGAAGAAGTCAAAGATTTTTCGGAATCTAAATATTTCTAATTGTTCTGAAAATGTCCAATTTTTCTTGCCAACTTCTCTGAAAAACTATGAACTTTGTTGATATTCTAAGCCTGTTTTTCTTCTATATTCAGAAACTATTTTCTGAAAAAGTACAATTTTCACAGAATTTTTCATACAAAGTATACATAAATTATTATCTACTGTTTACTGTTCGTACGAACACGAACACTAAAGTTTACCGTTCGTACCAACACGAACACGAAACTTCAATGTTCGTACGAATATCAGAAAAAGCAGATCTTAGAGTGAACTTGTAAGTTCTCTGAAATTCTCTAAACACACATTATCCGAGAAAATTGACGTTTTTCAGAAAATAAATTGCACTGTCTCTGAATAAGTTTACTATTCGTCCGAGTAACAGAAAGAGTAAATCTTAGAGACAACTCGTATTTTTTTTAACGTACTTTACCGTAAAAATCTGAGATATCAAGAATTCTTTGGAAAATACTCTGAATTTCACTGATATATTGTGACTGTTGGAGGTTGTGTGGAAAAATTGGCAGAGATATTGTAACATATCAGGTATTCTTTATCAATTGGGACACTTTTTTCGGTCGACCTCTCAGATGTTTTTTAAAATTTGCCAGTTTGTAGTACTACTTGAGTGGATCAACTGTGATTTTTTTTTTAGATTATTAAAGTGCACCGTTTAGGATTTACGTTTTTCTTTAAATATCAGTATATCTCAGAAAATATCGACAGCGCAAAAATCTCTGAGGAGCATTAAGTTTTTAATTTTTCATAAACTTTAGAATGATGTTAGAATCATAATTTTCCTGATACGGGAAAGTCCACTTTTCGAAAAAAAATAATAATAATAATAATTTTTTTTCTACAAAAAACACCTTCGATTGTATTTCTAATTTTGCAGGGTCTTTGGCATTGTATGAAGATTCTGAAAGAAAATTCCCACAGTGGGACCTGCCACACTTGCGTAGTAAAAAAATTAACAAATAAAAAATGTAATTCATGTAGATTCGTATAAACTCGACTATTATTAGGTAATTAAAAGTGGTAACTAAAAAGAATGTTTCTGAGATGTTTTTAAGTTACCAATGATAATATTACAGTTTGTATTAATCTATATGAATTTCAAAAAACATCCGAGAGGTCGACCGAAAAAAGTGGCCCAGTTGATAAAGAATGGGTCATATAGGAGAGAAAATCAGAGAAACATCTCAGAAAATCGATGAAAATCACTGAAACAGTCCGTTTAGAGTTTTTCAGCCAAATTGTCAGAGAATCATTTTCACCAGGGTGGAAATCGATCCCTCTTACCTCTGATTTAGGGCTGTACAGTTGAACCGTCTTGGCCGGCTAAAAAATCTTATCCGGCTAATGGACATTATAGTTTGGCCGGCTGAGCCGTCTTAGCCGGCTAAGATCGTTTGGCCGACTAAAATTCAGCCGCAGTTTAGCCGACTATTAATTTTTATTGTGAATTACAAGGAAATTGATCAAATTAATAAGACATTTATCGTTGTATTGTTGTATTGTATTGTACCTGTTGTATTGATTCATTTCTGTACTATTATTTGCTTAGATTTGACAATCATTGAGCTCTTCAAAATCTCATTCCCACAAACTAATTTTTATACCCAACATTAGAAAAGTCATACACGATGTTGCCGTTAAAAAAAGTTGAAAAATTGAAATTTTCATATCGCCTCATAAAAGTTGAAAATTGACATTTTTATATTGTTTTCTCATAATGTTCCTTTATTCGCAAAGCTTCCTCTACGAGAAAGCCAAAAATACAGAAACTGCTTTCTATATACGATTTCCGCTATTGAAGAGGATCGTTAGTCCGAGGAATGGGACTCACGGAAACATTGTAAGCAAATATAATAGTACAAAAATGAATAAATACAACAGGTAATATGCCAAAGATAAATGTCTCATTCATTTCATCACTTTCCTTCAGAGCTGGACGGTACTTAAGGTACATTGTACTTATTTTGTACTTGTAATTCCGAGACTTTAAGTACTGCTATTTTATCAAGTATTTAAAGTACATATGTACTTCAAATACTGTACTGAAAGTATCGGAAGTACTTGAAGTATAGTGCATTTAAAGTTCTTTTTCATTTGTTCAAGTACTCTCAATTGCATGAAAATCAGAGTTGGACAAAGTATCTCCAGGTTATACGTAAGGTTAATTTAAGTAAGTAAAATATTTTTAAGTAGATTTCTCAATTATTTTGATCTGTTCTGATATAGTATATCGCGTGACTAAGACCTCAGGAGAACATTTTTGAATTTTCTGGAGGCTACACCGTATTATTGTGAGGCATAAAATAAGAATGCTATGTGGAAAGGGTCCCCAAAATTAATGCATTTTCAGAGGTCGCTACCGGCTATTTAAAAGACTTAAAATTTCGGAACATCTAAATTTAAAGTAAAAATTGATAATTCGAGAGTTCCTTGGAGCCACCTCGCACTTCAAAAATATAACGCTTACGAAAAAAAAGCTGCGAAATCCCTACGAAATAGAAGCATTGTTGAAGGTCGCTACCGAGAGTTAAATAAACAAAGTTATCGACAAGTTTATAATCATAATTTTTTTTCCTTTCTTCATAACCAACTAAATATGATTTTTTTGTAGTACTTTATAAGTACTTACAGTACATAGTATTTAAAGTACCGAATGCTTGACAACGTATAAACAACATAGGTCTTTAAGTACAATGTACTTTAAGTACTTTGCCCAGCTCTGCTTTTCTTGTAATTCACAATAAAAATTAATAGCCGGCTAAACTGCAGCTAATTTTTAGCCGGAAAAACCGTAATAGCCGGCTAAGACGGCTCAGCCAGCCAAACTATTATTTATTTATTTATTTATTTATTTACTTACTATTAATTATTATTATTAAGATTGCGGTTTCAAACCAAATTCTTCGTTTTGAGTAATTTAGCAGCAAACTACTAGTCAGCGGCCTACCGTGGGATTTTCTACACCAAACAACTATCTTTGTTACAGCGCATAAAGCGTGGAATACGTTACTGTTCTTTCTTTTCTTTATACATAAATACAAAACATTTAACAACTTGTTAACTTGTAAAAGGGATTTTCCCGTCTACTATTGTAAATAAATAAATAAATAAATAAATAAATTTACGGGGATCAGCCCCTTTACGGTGATAAAGACACGTTTATATGTTTAGTAAATGTTTTTAAAAATAACCGATATATAGATCTAAAAAAAAATAACAAATTATGCAATAACAATTGGTATTAGAACTGAGGTGTAATTATTAGTATCGCGGAATACTGTAACGCATGACTCTTCTAAACTCTTGAATCGAGATGTTGAAAACAGATCTGTATCAATTAGTTACTTTGCCGCCACGGTGATCCGGCGAACTGCGGATCTCAAAGCGAAGTCGTTGCGGGCGACTGGGACGTGAAAAGTCTCCGCCGCCCTTGTACACCTGATCGGTGCGCGAAGAATCTTTCCGAAAGCACTGGGCACACTTGCCGAGTGGCATAGTACCTTTATCAGTAGCTCAATGTCGGATAATGTTTGTAACGATACGACGCTCCGCATCTCCAGTTCATTATCCGGATAAGATTATTTAGCTACCCAAGACGCCTAAACTGTACAGCCCTGCTCCGGTTCAGAGACCGGCACGCCGACCGATCAGCGATGCCAGATTTCCCAACTCTTTTTCTCCGTCGTCTATCTCGTACCATGTTAAAAAAAAATTTCTCTCCGATCTGGCATCGCTGCCGACCGCCAGAGCAACGTCTCTTTGACTGACTTAATCGCTGCGTCGCAATGCCAAACTCACTTGGAGAAGATCAATGGTAGATCCCGCAACGGACGATGCTGATTTTGATTGTTGAAGGTTGTGCTGCATCTGCTGGCTCTGCGCCATGCTCTGCGTCGACTGTTGCGGTGTGCCGCTTTGTATCGTTGTCGTGACCGACAAACTTTGATTGCTCGGACCTACCGATTGCAAATTGCCGAGCGACGCCGTTGAGTCCGATCCGCCGTTGCCGGATTGAAAAAGTGCCGTGGACTGTGACATTTCTCTCGGCGATGAAATTTTTTCCTCTGTTTTTGTCGTTCGTCGCTCAAAGTAGGAGCGAGGAGATTGTCGCACGGGACGGGGTTAGCGTGTCGGGTGGCGAGATTGAGCGACCGTGTTAGGCGATCGAGGCATTCGCCAGGGCACATCGAGGGCCGAATTTACGCGCGCGCTATAATTGCAATGTCACAGTCAGACACGCGGGGCAATGATTATACTTTTTGGCCGAAATTATCGACAAACAATACCGGAGTTGACAGCCTAATTAGCGGGCGCTCTGGCGCTTCGGGATACCCTTTGTTTTGCCGGACAGGTGACGCCCTCTACCTTGCGGCGGCGGCGGCAAGTGCGTACAACAAAACCGCCGCTTTTCGAGCGTAGTTATGTTAAAATACGGGTATTTTAATATTTCGTAAAATTACCATGAAAATACCGTGCTTTTACCGTATTATGACGTTATTTATTTATTTTTTTCTCAACATATTGTGTCGCAAAAATACGGTCACAAAAGTTTCTCGTAATTTTACCGTAAAAAGTGGTAAAAATCATCTATCTATATGCGAAATTACCGGTGATAAAATTTTTCGTAAATTTACCGTTAAAACATATTAAATCTGCCTATTTAAATGTGACATTGACGGTTGTTGAATAATGATAAACTTCACTCTTACATAGTTGTGGAATTGCAAATAACACATTTTTTTTTAAACATTGTCGTAACATTTTTTTTTTTTTAATTCATCATGTGTTGGTGATGTTTTAAATCACTATGAGACCGTATGATTTTATGATGAATTTATATGAATTTTCAAAAAATGTTACGATAATGTTCAAAAAAAAAAAATGTCTTATTCGTAATTTCACAACTATATAAAAGTGAAGTTTATCATTTTTCAACCGGTAATGTCACGTTTAAATAGGCAGATTTTTATATGTTTTGACGGTAAATTTACCAAAAATTTTATGACCGGTAATTTCACATATAGATAGATGATTTTTACCACTTTTAACGGTAAATTACGAGAAACTTTTGTGACCGTATTTTTGCGACACAATATGTTGAGAAAAAAACAAAAAATTACGTCATAATACGGTAAAAATACGGTACGTGACCGCGTTCAACATTACCACATTGGTAATAAAATCATATGGTCTCATAGTGATTTAAAACATCACCAACACATGATGAATTTTCAAAAAATGTTACGATAATGTTTAAAAAAAAAAAGTCTTATTCGTAATTTCACAACTATATAAAAGTGAAGTTTATCATTTTTCAACCGGTAATGTCACATTTAAATAGGCAGATTTTTATATGTTTTGACGGTAAATTTACCAAAAATTTTATGACCGGTAATTTCACATATAGATAGATGATTTTTACCACTTTTAACGGTAAATTACGAGAAACTTTTGTGACCGTATTTTTGCGACACAATATGTTGAGAAAAAAAAAAACAAAAAATTACGTCATAATACGGTAAAAATACTGTATTTTTATAGTAATTTTACGAAATATTAAAATACCGCTATTTTCACATCTATCGTTGAGCTTATCGCGAGTTACGCTCTTCGTGAAAATCCGCCTTTACGGCCGGTGCATTGAGTGAAAAGGCTGAGCTCCCTCTGTCCATGTTGCGATCTCCACCGTTGGAATGGCCGCTGGAAGGATGAATTCTTTCGTCGTGAGTATCTTTTTTGTATGCTTATCGATAAACAATGACACCGACGACCGGCTAAAATTATCGAAATATATTTCTACCGAGTTCGGTGTCAGAAAATTTTCTTTAACGCCAATGAATGCGGAGTCCGACAAAACAGAAAGGAACGACACGGTCTGCTGTTGTTGAAGTACAAAATTTTTTTTCTTTTATCAGTCGCCCTTCAATTCGGTGGTGTCGCCGAATTAGTAATTCATTGATTTTTGTTTTCTTTTTTCGCAGGTAAGATTCTTCTCTTCGACTGCTGCTCGAGGACAGCTGGTCAAGGTATCCAATCTGATTTTTTATTTGGGTTACATAAGTTGTCATCGATAGCCATGACGGTCTAGGGCAGAATCTTTAAAGTTTTTGAAGAACGTGCCTTTTGAAATTTAAAAATCCACCCTTTTAAAAATTATTATTTATAATCGGACTGTGATATTAGAATTTGTTTTCGACATTTTCTTAAAAGTATTTTTTTTTTTTTTTCTGATTCTAAACTAGGACTGCACAGACGAGCCGTCTTGGCAGGCTAAAAAATCTTATCCGCCTACTGGACATTATAGTTTGGCTGGCTAAGCCGTCTTAGCCGGCTATGTTGGTTTGGCCGGCTAACAATTAGCCGCGGCTTGGCCGGCTAAAAATTAGCCGCAGTTTAACCGGCCATTAATTTTTATTGTGAATTATAAGGAAACTGATGAAATCAATGAGACATTTATTTTTGGCACATTACCTGTTGTATTTATTCATTTTTGTAGGATCATTTGATTATAATATTTGTTTGAGTCCCGTTGCTCGGACTAAAGATTCTCTTCAATAGCGGAAAAAGTATATAGAAAGCAGTTTTTGTATTTTTGGCTTTCCAGTAGAGAAATCTTTGCGAATAAAGAAACATTATGAGAAAACTATATAAAAATGCCAATTTTCAATTTTTATGAGAAGGCGATATGAAAATTTCAATTTTCAACTTTTTTCAATGGCAAAGTCGTGGTGGACTTTTCTAATATTGGGTATAAAAATTCGTTTGTGAGAATAAGATTTTGAAGATCTTTAAGGTTGTTGAATCTAAGTAAATAATACTACAGAAATGAATCAATACAACAGGTAATGTGCCAAAGATAAATGTCTCATTCATTTGATCAATTTCCTTGTAATTCACAATAAAAATTAATAGCTGGCTAGACTGTGGCTAATTTTTCGCCGGCCAAACGATCTTAGCCGGCTAAGTCGCGGCTAATTGTTAGCCGGCCACATATCTTAGACGGCTAAGACGGCTTAGCCGGCTAAACTATAATGTCCATTAGCCGGATAAGATTTTTTAGCCGGCTAAGACGGCTCAACTGTACAGTCCTATTCTAAACATAGTGTCCAGCATTGAAGTCCTGGAACTGTCCTTGAATTTTGCCTGTCCTTGAAAAAGTCTTGGAACTGTCCTTGAATTTTGCCTGTTGTTGAAAAAGTCCTGGAATGTCCTTGAATTCCAGCTAATGTCCTTGAATTTTTTATTTCCACGTAAATTTGAGCTTTCAAAATATATATTACTAGCGACCATCCTATAAAAATGTATATCTCAGATACGCTTTGATACACATACATACATTCGTGCATAGTGAATAGTTTTTTTTTTTTTACGGATTCCAATGTAATCGAAAATGTTTATCAAACTAAATGTTATTTAGTATGTCGCGGGTGATATGCAGACTTTTATTTTTTATAAATGGTCCAACACAACCTTTAAATGTCTTGAAAATTGTCCTTGAATGTCCTTGAATTTCGTACGGATTTTTTACTGGACACCATGCTAATGTCAATTTAAATTCTGACCAACGGGGTAGAACCTAATCGTTGAAGGTAATCGTTGTACAGTCGAGTTGATGGAGGATTATTATTGGAAAAAATAAATACAAATTGTACAAAATTGTTTTTAAGGAATTCCTATATTAAGTGAAAGAAATCGATTAAATTCATTTTCAGTGCTGTAAGACTAAAATATATTAAAAGATAAATAAAATGTTACATTTGAAAAAAAAAATAAAAACAGAACTTCCTCTATCAGAATGCAATAATCGATAAAAACACTTTTAGGTAGTTTTTTGCATTCACGTAGAGGAAGTTCTGTTTCCATAGAATTTTATTTCTTTTTCAGATATTTCAGTGTCAAAGTACTTACAATAATGTAAACAGTTGAGAAATGTATTTTTTAGTTGGCATTTGGATGTTTGCATATGTGCGGTGCATGCAGATAATTGAAATTAGCATGATTGAATTAGTCTAAAACGCCAACAGTTTGAGGTAGTAAGTTGAAATTTCATAGGCGAGTAAAGTGGTCGTTTTCCTTTGTACGGTAAAATTTTCTTGAAAACTCATGTTTTATTTGAGATTATATCAGATTTTGAGATTTACGCAAAAAAAAAAAAGAAAATTGCGTGTTCGCTCCAATTTCCGTAAATTTTCGAGTTATCGTCTTGAAACTGTACACTAATCTATTATTCCGATTGAGGACTTGTATTGAATGTTTCCGAATTCAATCCGAGCGGCCGGATTTTATGAGATTTAAGTTTTTGTTCTTTTTTTTTATTTAAGTATAAGTTATGTAGATAACCAGAATAATATTGTCATTCAATACGCAATTTCTTTCATAGCCTCCCATACAAGTTTTCGGTGTCGAAGGTCGATATGCCACTGCCCTCTACTCGGCAGCGAGTAAGCAGAAGTCGTTAGATGCGGTGGAGAAGGACTTGGTGAAATTTCAGGTATATCTATAGCGAACATCCGTTTAGTTTTTACATCCATATTTTTTACGCTACATGGTTTTTCACAATTTGCGGCCATGACATTAAAATTTCGGGTTCTTTTTTTTTAACCATATCAAACATTTCTTCATGTGGAAGCAAAATCTCTTTTTAAAAAAGATATGGCACTCGAACCATCGAGATGAATAAATCGAAATAATAAAAACAATTATGCCAGTTTTCGTAGCCAATCCTCGTTTTATGGTATCATTTGTGTCAACATCATTTCAGCCAAAAAGGCATTTTAGTTAAAATGTAACTATACTGCAGAAACACCATGTATAAGAATTGTTTACAATATCCAATTCATTTCAAATTATTTGAAATTCTTAGATGACTCGACGGCTTAGCACGGTTGATTACTGTGCTTCGGAATTCTCAGTTTTTTTTACCGGAAGTGACGTCATAGGGGAAAATGTGTCTTACGATTTTAAATAACTTCATAGTTCGAGAATTGGGAAACATTGTTCCATTACCTAGATCAGGGGACTTAGGCATTTTTAAGTCCCTAAGCTGCGGTCAAATGTGTGGCGGTATGTTGGAAGGAATCTAGGTGAACTTTACAAACGTTTTTCCTTCAGGGTCTTCTGAAGACGGAGAAAGATCTTCGGGAGTTCATAAAGGACCCTTCGATTAAGCGCCGGGCAAAGGCTGAAGCTTTCAAAGCTATCGGTGGAAAAATTAGCCTGAACCCAGCAACTTTGAATCTTTTTGGATTGCTGGCTGAGAATGGACGTCTCGATAAGCTGAATCAAGTTATCAACTCTTTTAAGATGATTATGGCTGCTAACCGGGGCGAAGTTGTCTGTGAGGTGACAACTGCGAAACCTCTCGACACAGATAACAAGTCCAAACTCGAAGCAACATTAAAAATGTTCTTGACGCCGGGACAAACTATCCTGCTCACTACCAAAGTTGATCCCGCGATTATAGGCGGAATGATAGTTTCAATTGGTGATAAATACGTGGATATGAGCACCGCCAGTAAAGTCAAGATGTATTCTGATATAATCACTACTACTGCATAAATTCTACGTGAATCACTTCAGAGGTATATAAGAAAAATAGTAAAACTGATGTAAATGTGGCAAATAAATGAGTAATATTAATACGATTTATATTCCTACTTTTGTTAAAGTTGCATATCTTATGGAGCAGGTTACATTGGCCGTTGGTTGGATTCATCGTCGTCGAGATTGTTGGAATCTCAAAAAATAATAGGGATTTAGGGAGGTAGGTAGGTGGGTGGTTAAAGAGAAGTGAAATATCGCGGTCGGTACAGTGATGCCAGATTGAAGGAAAATTTCCGTCGGAGGGAATTTTTTAACGCGGTACGAGACAGGCCAGGGAGAAAAAGAGTGGGGGAATCTGGCATCACTGGGTCGGTAATGAAAATTGTAATGAACTTTTCTCAAGAGTGCTAATTTTTTTGAGGAAAAAACAAATTCGAGCAGGATGCCCACGGTAATATCGCATCCGGCCCGAATTCATTTTTTTTCTAAAAAATAATTAACACCATTGAAAAAAGTCAATTTGAAAATGGCAACTGTCTCTCGCACGCACAGCTGTTTCACTTCTCCTTAAGGGCACAAACTCAGTCGGTAACAAATCGCCTTCCGTATTATCTCCAAAACGATTGATACGACGAGCAAAAGCAAATTAGGTTTTCATACTTATATCTATTGACTACAAAAACCTAATTTGATTTTGGTCGAAGCATCAACCATCCCGGAGAAATTAAGGAAAGCGATTTGTTACCATCAGAGCATTGTTACGTGTGTGTCACATGCCCTTAATGTTGGGCTATTCATGGCAATCTATTGTTTTCTGGCGTTCGTAGTTTAGTCGCCCTCCACCAGGCACCAGCGTCCAGAGACGCGGTAGCGTTTCGAGCAAGTACGTTTACCGTCGGTAGAACAATTAGCGACCATGACTTTTTTTTTTACTTGAGCGGATGCGCTTTTTTGGTCTTTCGCAAGAATAAATATCGATTTTTAAAATATATTGCATTTATGTTCACTGTCCATCAGTAATGTAATATTACATACATTTTTTTTGCTGACGATTGAGTCCAAAACGAAGTCTGTAGGACAATGCATTCTGATAATATTCGTATTATTATTTCAACGATGTGAGATTTTTTACGATTCAGTTTCCGAATTTTCGCTCACTTCGCGAACCCCTCTATCGTACACATCTCGATTGTAAACACCCTCTTTCCGAAACATCCCGATCCTCCACATTCCCAATCCTCCACATCTCGATTGTGCACATTACCGCTGTCGGTATTGATGCGTGAGATAACTCAGTTGATAACGTGTACGATCGGACGTGAAAGTAAATGAGTGTGGAGGACTGGTAACGTGAGAAACTGAACGTGGAGGATCCGGATGTGTCCAATCAAAATGTATCGGAAGGAGTGTGTACAATCGAGATGTGGAGGAAAAGGAGTGGTGATGTGGAGAACTGAATATGGAAGATCGATTATGTGGAGCATCGAGATTTGTAGAATAGAGGGGTATCCGCAGTGTTATTACAAAAAGCATGAAACGATACGTACGACTCTTTGTTTTACATATCTTTCGGGTATGCAACTATAGTCGTAGTTCGTCCGTCCTGTATTTGGAGCCTAGGCTATTGCGCCATTGCGTTCTCTGGCGAGCCATCGGACTCGAGACAACTTTTCACCGTGGAGAAGAGTGCTACAGGTCTCCATCAGGGGACGAGTCAAGACTGGACTGTAAAAAAAAAGTGTGTGTGTAACCTTTACGCGCAGTTGACGTGAAACTTCTTTACTCTCTACCGTAACAGAACCGCTCCTTACGAGCGTCCGTGTCAAGGCATCAACAGGACACGCCAGGAGATAGGTTATACCAAAGAATATAGATAGCATAGAAGCGTACTTTCCATAGCCCACTTGAAGCCAAAAAGTTGGGGTGATGTTGACGAGCTTATCGCCCCAGGGTAAGCTGTCGCTACAGTAGCGTGCGAGTGTGTATTGTACATGTAGCCACATGTACAAGACACACTCGCACGCTACTGTAGCGACATCTTACCACTGGGCTGATAAGCTCATCGACATCACCCCAACTTTTTGGCTTCAAGTGGACTATGGGAAGTACGCTTCTATGCTAACCATATTCTTTGGATTCACAATGGGTTTTATTCTAATGTGTGCACAACCTCTTTTGTTTTTGGTCGGTTGGTACTGAAACCAAAGATAATGGATAGCATAGAAGAGTACTTCCCATAGCCCACTTGAAGCCAAACATTTGGGGTGATGTTGACGAGCTTATCGACCCAGGGTAAGCTGTCGCTACTGTAGCGACATCTTACCACTGGGCTGATAAGCTCATCGACATCATCCCAACTTTTTGGCTTCAAGTGGGTTATGGAAAGTACGCTTCTATGCTATCCATATTCTTTGGTCATACTCCCGACGCACCTGACGTCCGGAGCATCAATTGTGGGCCTCGCAGGTGGCAGTCATTTCAACCGGCCGTCGATCAACAAAATTCCTTGCTGACCACCGCGTATCCCCAGGATAGGAAATCTCCCACCTGGACCCAGACTGAAGCCTCCCAGACACAAAGCACAGCCCCGTGTCGATTTACGAGAACGCAGCGAGCGAAAGGTTCGACCCAGTCTCGATTGCAATCTTGAAGCTACCAATACATAATCGACGCTCAATCGGATGCACAATCATTTTTTGGATTTTCTTTTCCACAAGATGAAAGGCGCTCTACCTCTCGCATCGCTACCATAGGCTTCCCAGGTCACTTGACCGGTGTGGAACAAGGTGTCGTACGGAAGTTGTCACTTCCGTATCCACCCTAGCAAGTCAAGCGACCACCGGACTACCAAAAAAACAAACGGTTGTTTTGTGCCGTTTTGACGACCATAAAACAACCAATAAAACGACCATTTTGCTGTTTTCGATTTGGTCGTCTTTTCCTTGAACGACCCAAAAACGATCGGGGTATAACGTCTGTTGCAACGTGTGTCAGTCGTGTTTCGGTTATTTTTTAGGTCGTTAAAGAAAATACGACCAAGCCGATACCTAAAAATGCGTTGTTTTGGTCGCACTTGGTCGCCAAAACGGCACAAAACGACCGGTTGTTTTTTATGTCATTTGCGGTCGTTTTCAATGGTCGTTTGACCTGCCTGGGCACCTCCTGACGAACCCATGTAATTTTAACTTCTGTTAAACTAATTAAAAGGTCCCCTTTTTTCCTTGCGCTCTTGAGAGTTACTCATTCATTTTTGATCGACGAGATTGTCGATGATTAGGGATCACAACTGTCCTGCGGGGCAAACGCCGGAGAGATAAATATTCGGACTGAGGCAAGCTCGAATAAATTTAAATCGAACTAGTTGCAAAGTCGAGTCCGAATCCTGCCTCTTCCCACTTTCTCCGTCCTCGTAAGGCAACAAACAAAGGGATTAGAGTCTTTGAATATTCTCTCTGTGCTTCAAAATACTCTCCATCGAGGCAATTCAAGGAATATCAACTACATGGAAATTTACGAAACATTACACTACGTTATGTTCTGTTTCTTTGTCGATATTTATTTTTCACCCAAAACATTTATTTCCTTCGTTTTTTTATTATGTGAAATAAATAAATGTTTTGATAAACTTATGATGTCTGAAACAAATTTGTTCTAAATATTGTGACGAAACTGTGTCAATTATCGAGACGTGCTTTGTAGTGGACGGGTTATACGGGTTTTATTTATTTTTAAATTGAATTATTCACTTAAAAATTCAGTCATCAACAGTAAAATATAGATAAAAATCCCCAACTATAATCGTAGGAACTTTATGATAATTTTTCCACGAAAAAGCCGTATCGATGAATAAATTTGCGTTATTGAATTGAATGATTTGACTGTCTTATTCGGAGATATATCAACATATTTTCGTTAGTATAACAGACCGTACGAATATAGAATCGTGGAAGATGTAGTCGAAACCTGCGGCGGTTACCTAGACATATTATTCATATTTATAATTACAATGTTTAACGTATTCGAAGTTCGATGAATTGATTACATCTACGTCAGTTAAAACGTAGTTGCCAAGCATACGCTTATATTGGTGACTATCGCTATACAATTATATCCAAATTATGTTTGCATTGGACATCCCTCACCGAAAAGAACTACTGAAAACTACTGCAAAATACTACTGGCAGTATCCAGTATTTAACTACTAATAAACTACTGAACTACTGGCCAGTGCTAAATTGGCGGACTACTGAAAACTACTCGAAGTATTGAGCAGTTAACTACTGAACACTACTGGGTATTTTGAGTAGTTAACTACCACTGAGTAGTTAACTACTCCAAACTACTATGAATGTCCAGTAGTTAATTACTAGGAATTCCCGTAGTTTTCAGTAGTTCACTGTTGGAAATTCTCGTAGTTTCCAGTAGTTCACTACTGGGAATTCACGTAGTTTCCAGTAGTTAATGCATAAGCAGTTATTGCAGATAAGTAATTACTATTCGAGACTGCAGTAGTTCCTGTATAAGTAGTTACTACCTCTGTGTAGTTACTAATTGAATCTCCAGATTCAAATGGTAACTACACAGAAGTGGTAACTACTTATGCAGGAACTACTTCTGTCCCAAGTTGTAATTGATTATCCGCAATAACTGCTTATGCATTAACGACTGAATCCTGGAATAGAACTACTTATAAGTAGTAATTACTGATGCAGGAACTACCACGTCCTCAGTAATAATTACTGACTGTTGAGGAGTAACTACTAGGAAGTAGTAACTACATGTGTAGTAACTACTGCAACTCGAGCAGTGACTACTGAACCTCCAGTAGTCACCACTGGACCCCTAGTAGTTCTTTTCGGTGAGGGATTGACTGACATACGGCGTGTTGCGCGTAATGCGTAATGCGTAACCAGATTTCCAATAACGTATCGTACTCTACTATGGCATTTGCGTAACTCGTTACACGCTACGCGTTGCCAATAACGTGACTTACGCTACTATAAAAAAAAAAAAATGTTATCTGCATAGTCCCCTGCTTCTCAAAGCTACTGCTTTATAGCGAGTCGCACTGGCAACCTCGGCAACCGAAAGTTTTACCGAAAAATAACTCAGTTGATTTGAGACATTGCAGAATCGAAAAAATTTGCCGAATTACGGAAAAATCACCGCACCAGTGACTTACCATACTATAAATACTGCTTAACGCGGAACCTATAACCGTTTGTGCGAGTAACGCGACTAACTCTACCCTGAAAATTCAAAACGACTCTAAATAAGTTTTAATAAAAAAAAAAAAAAAAAAAACCGTCGCCGGAGTGGCGACCGAAGGAGCAATGCTAAAAACGACGGTGGTTTTGTGCCAAAAAGTAATTCTCTGAATACATTGTTTTGTCGCTTTTCAGCAGCGAAGACGTTTGTTTGATTGGCGATAGAACAAATGACCATAAAAGCAAGCATCTAAATACAATTTTTGACGACTGGGATGAGCTTTTGTGGACGGTTGCTTTTACGGTGGTTTACTTCGTCGCGAATTAAACAAAGCTCATTGCTGAAATGCGGCAGGAAAAATGAACCGCCAAAGCGGTCTTTTGGGCAGTCATTAACGGTTAATGACCGTTGGTTAATTTTGTCACAGAACAACCGTCCCTTTCAAACTCGCTTCTTCGGTCGCTCAGTATGCCAGGGAAACAGTTACGGAATCTGAATGTGTGACGATATTCTTGACGTTCGCTCTGTCGTCGAGATGAGGTATGGTGACCGGCTCCGACATCATAATCTCCCCTCGTTCGGTGCTTAAAAGATATTTGATACGTCCTTCTACGCCAGCACGCACAGGACTCTTCCTCTCGAAATAGTCAACCACCATTCTGTCAGTCGATGTTCCTACAAATAATTCAAACACATTTGGTTTTTAATCGCAATTTTCCGCCGGCATGAGAGCCGCCATTTTTTTAAAAAGAATATTTCAAGACGCCGTAAGTGTACGACGCATAGAAGTATGAGGAAATATGTCATATGGAAAGTTAATTTTTGAGAGTTGCTAAGAATGGCAGGTAATTGAATTATCACAATGGTCGAAAGATGTGAACTAAAATTACGGGAATTTCCTCTGGGATCGAGTGACCTCGATTGTACGGACAATCCTCTTTTTTTTTTGCCTGAGAGGGCCCTGATCGTACACAAAAAAAAGGTTTTTATAACCGTTGGGAATAATCGGTTCGCCCGATTATTCTCAAATTCAATACCGATCGTTGGTCGATAAAAGTTCTTTTATGTACAAATTTATAGCCCGATATCTCAAAAATTGTAAGAGCTAGAGCACAGACATTTTCGAAACAACTCGAAACCGCGTAAAATCTGAACGACTGCATAGATTTGGCCTAAACTTGGATCGAAAAATGAGGATCGACACCTCAACATGTGTGATAAATTTCACCTCAAGATCTCAAGCCGTTTTCAAATTATGAACGTTAAATGATTTGCACACACACACATACATACATACATACATACATACATACATACATACATACATACATACATACACACATACAAACATACACACACGGACGCACACACGCACGCACAGGCGCGCACACACACACGCATCCAGACATTGTTTCTAAATGTGTTTTTTTGGATGTTTGGGAACATTCTGAATACGTTTACATAACAATCTCGAAAACTAATTTTTTCAAGAAAACAAAGCTTCGTCTATGAGGAAGCAAAAATAGTGCATAACTGTATAGAGCACAATATTATAGTGCACAGATCGTTAATACACAACGACTACGTGACAGTGCACATCGCTATTATGCAGAGCGTTATAGTTCATATCCAGAATGTATACGGTGATATTGTGCACAATTACTCATTTAAATATACGATCGTTCGATAGTGCACAGATTATATATATACATATATATCACAAATTCTTAACAGCGTCTAGTCCTGTAGTGGGCGTTTTTATTATGCACATAGCACAATAAAAGTGATATTGATATTTTTTAAACTCATAATGCACGACGAGGGCTGATCGGTCCCGACGGAATGAGTTTACAAAAAAAGTGTAAAATTGAAATTATCATATCGATTTCTCATTAAAGTCGAAAATTAAGATTTTCATATTGGTTTCGCACAGTGTTCCTTTTGTGCACAAAAATGTATGTGCATGTATGTAAAACATCTGGGATATAACACTTTTGTGCGCGAAACTGTGTGCACGATACATTTGTATCAGAGTTGGGCGGTACTTAAGGTACATTGTACTTATTTTGTACGTTAATTCCGAGACTTTAAGTACAGGTGCACTTTAAGTACTGCTATTTTTTCAAGTACTTAAAGTACGTATGTACTTAGAATACTGTACTTAAAGTACCGGGAGTACTTGAAGTATACTGCACTCAAAGTTCTTTTTCATTAGTTCAAGTACTCTCAATTGCGTGAAACGTGAAAATCAAGCAAAGTATGTTCAGGTTATACGTAAGGTTAATTTAAGTAAAATATTTTTAGGTAGATTTCTCAATTATTTTGATCTGTTCTGACATAGTATATCGCGTGACTAAGACCTCAGGGTAGGGTGGTCCGTAAATTGAAAATTTTTGAATTTTCTGGAGGCCACCCCGTATTATGGCGAGGTACAAGATAACAATGCTTTGTGCGAAGTGTCCCAAGAATTAATGCATTTTTAGAGGTCGCTACCGGCTATTTAAAAAATTTTAATCTTCGAAACATCTAAATTTAAAGTAAAAATTAATAATTCGAGAGTTCCTTGGAGCCATCCCGCACTTCTAAAATATAACGTATACGAAAAAAAAATCTGCGAAATCCTTACGAAATCGAAGAATTTTTGAAGGTCGCTACCAAGGATTAAAAACCAAAGTTATCGACAAGTTCATAATCATAATTTTTTTTTTCCATTCTTGACAACCAACTAAATATGATTTTTTTGTAGTTCTTTATAAGTACTTACAGTATGTAGTATTTAAAGTACCGAGTACTTAACAACGTATAAAGTACATAGGTCTTTAAGTACAACGTACTTTAAGTACTTGGTACTTTAAGTACTTTGCCCAGCTCTGATTTGTATACATCTACTTTGTGCTTAAAAATATTGTGCTCTATCCCATCGTGCACAAAAAAGTTATGCAAGAATGGGTTGGCTCCTTTTGCCACCCCCCACTAAAGTCTTGCCGGCGCGTGGTTCCCGATTCTACGGTCATCCGGTCCCGATGTTTTCGTGATATCGAGGTCCTATTGTATATCGAAATGTGTCGTGAAGCCACATTGTGTACCAAGCTGTGAGACGTGAAAAAGAACGCCAACCCAGCGTGTTGTTGCCAGTGAAATAAAAACCGGACTAAGATAGGACTGGAAAAAATTCTGTTATGAACACTAACCAGCGGTGTGATATTTTAATTTCTTCAGCATTGAAAATCCGTCGCCACCGTCTTGCAAGTAGTTCGACATTAGAACCGTGTACATTGAGTCGTTATCGAGCTCTCCGTAACTCGGTATGTTGCAATAGGCGCAACGCACCCGAACAGAGCGGACTCTCGAACCGAATGCTTGGGCCAAGTCATAAATTATCTGAAAGTCATAAAAAAAAAAAACAAAATCAGACTATACTTAATTCACGTCCCGCCATATTTATCGTTAGCTTCCCAGGGCTGACGGACAGAGTTGACGGACCTGCAGTCCGGAAACTTGAAGAAATGCTCCGCGTAGATCCGAAAGGTCGCTCCACTTTAGCGTTCTAACTCCCCACTCCAGGACGTCACGGATATCACTTCCGGAAATGTTAACCTTTACTAGATCATTGTTGAAAGGGAGCACAGACATAACATCTCCAACGGTTACCTGAAACGTAAGAAACGCCATTTTATAGACCTGAGGTTACATTTGTGGATTTGTGGATGTGACTTATGGCAATCACTCATCGACACTCAAGACGCTAAATGGCCACCTTTCCGTTGTTCGCTTTGAATATGGAGTCTCTAATACTTCCACTTTCGAAAATAGCTATAGCTGCGTCGGTCCAGCCCTTGCCGCCATTGCCTCGCCATAGCCTCGCGTTCTGCAAATTATCAAAGTACTGCCGATCAAATGTTTTCATTGGTAACGTCAAATAATCAAATAAGACGAGCAGTGTATACAAGAGTGAAGTAACATTTTCACTAACATGATCAACCATCGAGTCAGCCAGAAGATTGCCCAAATTGCATTCTTGTCTTCTGCAACTCACCACGCTGCCGTCGAGATTCACTTTTGTGGATCCAATTACTTTTTCCATGACCTTATCAACAGCGGGACGCCATTTTTCTAATTCGTCGATGATATCGGCAGCCTGGTGGAAGATAATACGTTTCAATAGATTCTTGTAAGGATTATATGTTGAAATTATTAACACGGTCGATAAAGAAGTAATCACTTCTTATTTCAATGCCTCTTGAGAATTTTCGATCAAAGACAAATTATTCCCAACTTTTCGTTCATCAGTTCCGGAAGCGCAAGTAATTTGCTTTTGCTAGACCTACCCGGACCACGGTCTTATGCACGGGTCTTGGCACTCCTATACCGTCCCCATGTAGTCAGTTGCGCCGATAATGAAGCTACTATGGCGGTGAATTCAGGCCGAATTATGATTATTATTCTGTCCACGACATTCAAACTCAAACCAGCCACGAACATAAGAACTGTAAATAGTATTGAACGGCGCAGTTTTGTACCTGTGGCCAGTATCGGACACTAAGTGTGGTGCTCAGGTACTGATGCACATTGAGAAGAAGAATAAGAGTGATCAGACCTGTCTACTAGACCGCGGCCGGGACAGATCAAGCCGGTCTAGCATCCTAGGCATAATCGATTACAGTTTTCCTTATCGACTGCGTTATGTAACTTCACGTCAACTCCTAATTTGTGTCTGAAATTGTGAGCGTAAAAAAAATTGATATACCTGCTCAACGGTGCCGTCCACAAGTATAGGATTGCCCATTATACTCGTGACGTCGCCGTTGTCATTAAAATCGACGATGAGATTGCCTAAATATTTCGTGTAAGCGTAAGCCTGTACGACATAGACTTTTGCGCCGTCATCTTGCACAATTTCCTCAGGATAGAGTCCCGCTGGTATTTCCGTATCGGGAGCTGCTCCGTTGTATAGAAAAGTATTGCTATGACCACCGACAACGATATCAATGCCCTTTACTTCCTTGGCAATTCTTTTATCGGTTGTGTAGCCCGAGTGTCCGAGCGCTATCAAAATGTCCACTCCTTTTGCTCGCAATTTATTGACTTCCTGCTGTATTGACTCCACCTCGTCGTGGAATCCGACCTTACCGACTAAAGATATGTACTTTGTCTCCGGTGTTAAATAACCGATAATGCCGATCTTCCTGCCATTTACGGTCAAGATTGTGCTGTTTTCCAAATTCGAGGCAGCCATTTCGGGCTCCTTTGTTAAATCCAAATTCGCTGTTACAATGGGATATGTAGCCTCATTTATGAAGGGCACGAGACCTTCGGGTCCGTCGTCGAATTCATGGTTGCCCAAAGACTGAAACAAAATATAGACATACAAATTGATACTATCTTGGAGCTTGGTCATTTGTGTTTCTGTAGTACAGAAAGAATGTGTTGATTTTACGAGGACTTGGCTTCAAAACAAATATTTCTCGGCAATATGTCGATATGATCGACATATCTCAATTGGAGTGTCAGCCACCCAGAGTAATGGAGACGCGCCATATTTGATCGATGGAATAAAGAAGAATAGATACCGAGCGCCCCAACTTAACAAAGTATCTATTCTTCTTTATCCTATCGATCAAATATGTTGCGCGTCCAGTTGAGTCTATGTTCTGTTGCGCCAAAGCTCCCGTCCGTTTCGAGTTGAGTCTGTCTACTTAGAGTTTTGCCATGCCGTGTTGGGTCTGTGTAGAGTACTGCCGTGTCGAGTTGGGTCTGTATAGAGTTTTGCTGTGTAGAGTTGGTGGTGTGGCAAGTTTCTCCGTATCGAGTTAGTGATATATCAACTTTTGTCGTGTCCAGTTGATAATGTGTTAAGTTTTGTTCTGTTGAGTCGGTGGTGTGGCAAGTTTCCCCGTATCGAGTTGGTGATATATCAACTTTTGTCGTGTCCAGTTGATAATGTGTCAAGTTTCGTTTTGTCGAGTTGTTGACGTGTCGAGTTCGGTTGCGTCGAGTTGGTGATGTGCCGAGTTTTGTTCTATCCAGTTATTGATGTATCAAGTTTTCTTGAGTTCAGTTGATGATGTGTTGAATTTTACTATGTCGAGATGGTGAGGCATCGGGTTTTGCCTTGTCGAGTTGATAACGCATCGAGTTTTGACGTATCCAGTCGGAAATGTGATGAGTTCTGCCGTGGCGAGTTGGTGATGTGTAGAATTTTTTCGTCTACAGTTGCCTGCGTCGAGTTGGATCTGTGTTCAGTTGGAATCTGTAGAAACAGAGCACTGCCAAACTTTCGTAGTCACAGTCCTAGTGTCTCCGTCAATTTTTTCACATACGGTAGTTACATGTTTGCTATCGTACGTAAATCTTCTTTCCTACGATAAATTAACGAAGAAATAAGTTTCTGGACGTAGCAAAAATTAGACTGTGTACCAGAATGATTAAACCTAATTTTTTTTTTTTAATGATTTAATTGTTTCTTATATGCTGACGCTCATAAACTCAACTTTTTGATATGCTTTTCGGACGAAACGAGTCACTAACAATGGCTTGAAAACCACAAGTAATAATTAGCTTAGTAATACTGAGCTCATTACTTAATTGGACTTGATTTCACAGTATCTGACATCAGAATAACAAATTTTACGTGTTTGATCTTGTCGCTTATACCGCGTTTGACAATCGGCACAATGCGCAAGAGCAATCAAGAGTCACCCCAGAGAACTGCCGCAAACCGCCGCTGCGAGGGCGCAAACTGCGGTCTCGTAAAGCGTGGAACTAGTGTATTGCAGATTAGTTGCCAGAGAAATTCAAAGAAATTGTTCACCAGCATGGTCATGGTCAATTCATCGTTATAAACGCTAAATGATTCATTATCTCACAATGGCATCCGGCTTCAAGAGGTTGAGGAATTTCGAGACGATCCTCCACTTGTGTACATAAAACCAGTTGCTTCCTTGATAAGTATCGCCGGCATTCAAAAATATGGTCGGCGTGTCAGAATCTCGAGCTTGACGAACTAGCGTCGCTATTCTCGCGAAACCACCGTAACATTTCTTCGTAGCTGTGTCCTCCGGCGAGCATTTAGACGACATCGCCGAAGTCTCTTCGAATCTATGGAATAATAATAAGAATGCTTTTGAATATGCTCAATTTAATAAGAAAAAAAAAATATTGCTTTTCAAAGTTTTAAAAAACTATACTTGGGTAACTAATTTTCTTTATAAAAATAATTAATTGTAATAGTGCGAGTGTTGAAAAAAGGAATTACCTTACTAAGAAAAAAAAAATTAACCGATTATGATGAAAAGGACATGATCTTGTTGTTAACTTTAAATACATATATTTCAAATAATGTTCAAGACAAAACAATATTTTTTCAAGAACCAATTATTATTGGTTCTTGAATAATATTGTTTTGTTCTACTTCGAAGAGGAATATTTTCCTTCTCGAAGTAATGTTGTGCCAGCTGTGGATCTGCCCAGCTTATCTTTACACTCTTGCACACTTTTTCAATGTATTTTCGTCGCCCATTATTTTCTCAAGATCGATTCGATTAGTTTACTAACTTTGTATTCACGAATATCCGTGAAAAATGTTTACGGATCATTATGAAAAAACAGAGATCCCTCGATGTGCAGACTTACCTCGAATGCATGTCATTTGTGTGAAGGATCTTCAAAGTGAATCCGCCCGTTTCTTGCCTCGACCCATTGACGATGACGTAAGAAGAAACATAGCTTCCTTTATGAGGAAGCAATATCGTGAAAAGCATCAGGGCAAGGCATCCCAAAAATCGCACCATCCTTGACTGTGCTCGTATCCTTCGAAACAACCCGGTGAACACGTTTTATTGCGGCAATATAACAAGGAAGTTGCATGTGATGTAACAATGTTGTGCTTGCAGTATGTTGGGAGTACATAACACAGAAGTTACATGCAATGTATCATTGCTATGTGTAGGTAATGTAACCGTTACATATTGGTATGTTGTTACAGTTATGTACCAAAATTCATATAACTGTTATGTAACGTGCTTGTAACAATGTCAAAACAGCTTACCAGTTCGCGAGTTTTATTACAGAAACATAAGATGGAACTAACATTATAATTGCATTGGTATGGTTGCACTCTACGAATCCCAGGGTCGCAAGTTCGCATCTCACCGATGTCACAAAAATGAATTGTGTTTTTTTTTCCAATATGTACGTTACGTCCGAGGCAGAGCAGAGCTCGTTCTCGAACGCCACAAACTAACCACCGCGTGAAATGCGGAGTTTATATTTATATTTCGTGGATCGCTTCGCCCTGTCCCATACGGGCCCAGACCTCGAAGACCTGGAAAGGGTGAAAGAACGATTCCGTACAAGCAAAGAAGTATCGGATTTTAGCCCTCGCGTTCCTCCCAACCGAAAACCAACCCAAAAACCAACCGTCGATTGGTGCGCCAAACCAAACATTATTCCAACCTCCCGAAGGTTGATTTTGGGTTGGTTCGTCAAATCCAACCATCAGCCAACTATTCTTTCGACAGAGTAAAGGTTGATTCACGGTTGGATATTATAAACCAACTCTATTTTCGACTTTCAGCCGAGAATAGTAGTGGCTGACTTATGGTTGATTTTTCAAAACCAACCGTAAACCAACCGCTGGCTACGTCGTTGTCCGAAATAGTTGGTTTTGTGGTTGGTTTCGAAAAAACCAACCACAAATCGACCATCACTGTAGTCACCCGAAAGTCGGAATGAGGGTCGTTTTATAATAACCAACCATGAACCAACTATTTACGCTGTCGGAAAATGGTTGGTTTCCGAAAACCAACTAAAAATCAATCTTCGGGCAGTTGGAATAATAGTTGGTTTGGCGCACCAATCGACGGTTGGTCTGTGGTTGGTTATAGAAAAATCGTCCAAATTCCAACCATTATTTACGGTTGGGTGGTCCGCGAGGGAGGGGAAAACTCAAGTTGGCTACATTGCTAATACTAGAATACAAAATATACGGTTACGCAGAAGCTAAGGATTGAAATAATAGTCAACTGAAGGGATAATTATGCTACACTGACACACTCATCCATCCACACTGTACTTACTACTTATTCGCTGTGATTTTCTAACAATTCCCCGGGCGGGGTTTTTTTTTTTGACTTAGCACTATTTGTGGGTTTCCTAACACGGGTCGTCGTACTTGCACTTCATTGCCTCTACAGATCGAGTCTTTGTTGAATCACGGAATAATGGTCTGTTCTTATAACTAACACAATACGATTCACGTTACTACGGAACAAACTCGCGAAGTTATTGCCACAACTTTATTGCGTTCTGTCAGTGAAGCAAAGCCGCGTATTTGACACCCGAGATTTACAGGCCTGCGTAAGCCACGATTTTCGGAGATACTCCAGACCGATCTATCTTTGATCGTTGTCGCTCAGAGACTGCTTTTTCTCGATCGTCCGAGGTTTTTCGAAGCCGCGGCCGATCAGGGGGAGACATTGGTTTCGGGTCGACGCAGCAGTCGCGGGGTGCAGAACTCACGTCGAGTGCAGGAATTTGCAAGTCCTGAACGCGTCGCGGAGCCCGCGTTCCCCGAACCTCATTCCCTCTTTGCTTATTAATTTCCTGGGGTCATTTTATGCTGAGCGATTTGCGGGAGTCTTGGAGCGCGTCGCGAGAGTCCCCGGTGTCATCCGACACCGGGGCGCGGCTCGACTCGTGGGAAAGCACTCCAGCCAAGGGAACCGACGCACCGATTCTCGCGAACTTTCGAGAGACTCAAAAGTCCCGAAAACCGAGACGTAACATGTATTCGTTTCTGGCAATAGAGTAAACGTATCACTGAGAGAAGGATCTAGTGAAAATTACTATATCACTTGGGAGATATTACTATATCACATGGTAGTAGAGCGTTAGGACGCCACCTATGGTGGGAAATGCCGGATTTATAAGAATTTCTCTTAGATATTATGGTAAAAATTATGGGATAATCGCAGACTTTCTACCATAGGTGGCGCGCTGGCGCAGTACTACTATGCGCTATGATAACTTTTGTTAGATGATTGGTAATTTTTACAAGATCCTCCTGTAAGTGTACGTATGAATAAACTAATACTGCTGATTGAAGTATTGCCAAGCAGAAATATATTTTTTAAATGTCTTCTGTACTACTGTTACGTTCAAACTGTCGATGTTTTTATTTTCGCTTTGTTTCACGCAAGTCTTGCCCCGCTTCTCATAACGCGTTCTGGTCAGAATGTTGTGGTATCGATATATAACACGCCTAGTATTAATTACGGAGGAAACCGCCGATTTTTAAGGCCAACCTCGCGGAAAGTTGCTTGGAATAGGACCCTAGGAATGCCTGTCGTTTAACGTCTTACGGTGACAATTTATGACCAATCCCTTGTGAAATTAAACCTTTGCACTGAGAAAAAAAAACTGCTGGATTAACCAATGTGCGTTCCCCCCACGTTCAAAAGCGTTATTTAGTTGGTATAATAAAAAAAAAATTTGTTTGAATCGAAATATTTTGAATCGACTGAAGCGAATAATCGTTAAAAAAAAAAAAAAATGATTTAGTTGTACCAACCAAATGACAGCTTTGAAGGTGCGTGACCGCGAATTTGGTTAATCCACCATTTTTTTTTCCACAGTGTGCACTCCGAAGTGTCAATAAAATTGATATTGATATTAATATTAATATTTATTGACGGATTACTCCTTTTACAGTTTTATCAAAACAGAACACTTCAATAAATATATGACTTAGTTTGTTGTCACATGTGTTCTCTTCTGGCTTCAAAGCAAATACAAAATTAAATATAATGAAGAAATGATTGTCCACGTGGATTTTTGGCGAACCGCCTGTGGTTCTTGACAGGTAATTTTACTCCAGGAAAAACAAACGATAGGGAATTATAAAAGGATACAATTGAATAATCGTGCATTATGTTATCAAAGTTTGTGGAACAAACAATAATGGAGAATAAATTAAGATTTCTTACGTTTTTCACTGGTCGTTGGTTGCCGTTGTTGTTGAAATAATTCGTACAAAATTCCAAAGTTTGATACTAATGACAGATTTCATTCAAACTAATGTCGAACTTTCGTTGAACAAACATCAAGAGTAAATCGAAGATAGTACAGAATAAATCAACAACAATTGTAGAATGATATTCGGACAAAACGTATTGTTAAATCGCTGGTCGCAAACAATTTGGCAAAACGTTACAAATATTCCTTTTTTTAACAATAATGCTAATTGCCCTGTAGAGTGTTTGTTCAGACGTCATTCAGACGTTTGTTCAGATGTCAGTCAAATGAAAAACAATAGTTGGTGAGGTCGAACGTAGTGATCGGTCTAGCGAAAGATAATAGAAGGTGAGTCGATCGTGGTGATCGGCCTACTGAATAATAGTAACTGGTCCCGAGTACAGAATTTTTGGTCATATATATGTTTTTCTTATAATCAAAAGGTGGGGAAAAAAATATGTTTTGGTCGCGTATGTAATTTTTTTCTCCTACTTTACTCCTAGCTATCCAATGAGGGGAAGCTTTTCGCCCTGTATGTGGAATTTTCCTTCGACTTCTCAAACCGTACGGTTCCTACGGGGGAAGAGATAAGACAGGGCTTGTCGCGACAAAATTTCGAATTTCGTGATTGATCTACGATTTTCTAAAGTGGCAACAATTAGGGAAAGACGTAACGCCGTACATGACTACGTGGCTTGCCTAGTTAAAAAAATGTGTTAAGACTAAAATGCCTTTTGCGGCGCGCTCTCGAATGGTTATGATTTTGTTTCTTGGGTTTATTTCCGACCGCGGCCCAAGTGTCCGCCGTGTTTGCGTATGCAAAACGCGCGATTTTCGTATTGTGCCTGCTAGTTTCAAGGATACTTCTGTCTCTACTGCGTCGTGATTTTCTGTGATTATTTTTATTTCTTTTTTTTTTTGCTAAGAATGTTTGAGAATACTTGAGGGTTTCCAGTGGAAAATAGATTGTCTGTCTAGATTCCCTTATTGAATAATTAATAGATTATTATTATTTTATCTCACGTCTAGAATTAATTATAAATTTCCAAGTGGAGTTCTGTTCCCATGAGTAACGTTGTTTTTAATTGCTTCCTTTTTCGATATTTCAAACAGTAAAGAAGGGTCAGTACTTGGATGAGTGACCATCCAAGTTAGTGGACCGCCTGGCCGTCCACTAAGTGGCGCATTGGAACCGTTGAGCGGGAGGTCGAATTCTGAGGATCGGTGTTCGTACTCGAAGTACCGAATGCGAACATCAAGACTCAGTTGGAATGACCAGCTGTATCGGCGCAAGTTTTCTGCAGTTTCGCTGCATCCTCGTGCAAACGCGATACAGTCCCCAGCAGGTCAAACGACCATTGAAAACGACCGCGAAACGACATAAAAAACGACCGGTTGTTTTGTGCCGTTTTAGCGACCACCGTGCGACCAAAACAACGGCCAGTTTTAGATCGGCTTGGTCGTATTTTCTTTAACGCCGGAAATACGACTGACACACATTGCAACAGACATTACCTCGGTCGCTTTTGGGTCGTTAAAGGAAAAGACGACCAAATCAAAAACAGCAAAATGGTCGTTTTAAGGTCGTCAAAACGGCACAAAACGACCGGTTCTTTTTTTGGTCGTATGGTGGGTGCTTGACTTGCTACACGAAAAAAAATGGTTGGTTGGGTCAATTAACCGTTTATTAGTTGGGTATAAATTGGTTACCATAACGATTTGTATCGTTAGAATGACTACCTAGCATTAGTTCCATCTACCATTAATAGTTAGTTGACGCGAATAGTAAACACAACTAACTCGAGTAGTTAGTCCTGCTACTAAAACAGTATTCAGGATGGTAAAGGATGGACAACAAATTTCATAGGTACCCTAATCAACTATAGTTGTTAGTGCAACCAAGCTCGGCGCGCGTGCCGGGCAACCAACTGAAATTGTTGCCTCAACGAAACGCAGTTGCTGCGAACCTAAGCGTGACACCTTTATACATGCAAGGCAGATATTATTTTATCAGTGTCGCAAATCGTAGAGATCTACGAGAGACAAACGGGTATAATCACTTACTAAATTAATTAATATATATTTGCTTATTGACAGGGAGAGATATAGCAGATTCGGAAACATCGCCGATTTTAGCGCATGCACTTAAAAAAATATGTTTCGTAACCTACCAATTGCCTTAAAGAATCATGCGTATAACTAGTTTGTACGATAATGTTTAAGCAGACGTGATTCTTATAAACAAGTTTAAAAACTATACTTTTCAAAATGAGCTTAACCGAGTGAATAAGGTCGTGGACTACTAATCGCAAGATCGCAGGTTCGAATCCTCGTTACGCACCAAATAATGTATTCCGAGGTTTCCATGGTATGAAGGTAACAAAACGATAGTAAACCAATTTCGGGTGATAAGAAAGCATTACGCGGTTGCCCAGATAAATGTTTCGTGTTAATTGTGTACTAATATTTTTGGTGATGTGCTGTTCGATCAACCAAGTCGATTGGTTGCAACAAGATAGTAAATTATTCAAGTAAGCAAGTAAATGGATAATCCAACAATTTTACCACCAGTTGGCCCAACTAACAAATTAGTTGGTCTAGCGAATACAAAACCAACCAACTTAGAAGAGTTTACCCAACCAATTTATCGTCTGGCGCTCAGGGCACTATAACTATTGGTTGACTCAACTATTTTTTTTGTTCGTTCAACTAAGTCGTTTTTTCCGTGTAGGGGTACGGGGGGTAACAGCGGCTGCAGCCGCGAACTTTACAAGCGAGAAATTGGATAAAAATGTATAAGAATAGCGGCTAGATGACACTTTTTCTCAGAAAAAACACAGAAAATTCATGGTGCTTGCCGGGAATCAAACTCGGTCCTACTGTGTGCGGATCGCGCTGCGATCCACTTGGCCACGCTCACCCTCTCTTGAGTCTAGTTTTTGTTGAGGCAAAATCATTGGAAAAATGTATTCTTTACGCTCGACATAACACTATGTTAACTGTTACAATCATTAACATACCTGTTATGTAACAATGCTATGTGGATGAGCCGCAAATGGCAACTTACTCGCAATTTATATGTAACATCCCGGTACGATAACTTGTTACAATCACTTACACTGCTGCAGCGTTACATTGCTGTTATATCACTGTGCTCACTGGCAGCATTAAAAAAAAATTGTCGATCGCAAGCCTTAAACGTATATAAAAAAAAGTCTGAACACGTTATTTCATTAACTTACTGTTGCCGTCACTTTTGTTCGTTATGATTATAGCTCACCGGTTAAAGTTATTGTAACAGTTATCTGCGCTTAGGACGCGTGTACTTTGTTTTTGTTTTTGGGTATGAGCGGACTTGTCGAATGACACAAGTCGATCGACGAAGTCACCTGCACGGTGTCACGAGTGGCGAATGTACCGACGGAGACTAAACTTGTTTCGGGTTCCGGAGTCGGGGATAACGCTTTTATCATTTTCACACCGTTTATTATTGATACAATATTTCAGTCTGATATGTCCGGATGACACACTAGGGCGAGCAACGGGGGGGTCTATCCGCATAACCATTGGAGCTGGGTTCAATGTCAACACAACGTCAATTAAAATTTTAAATGAGTTTGTTTTTTTAATATGAGCTCATCTGAAATTATAGATCTACATGTGTCGCAACTTCCTTATCTCCTTGAATTTGAATTTCAAAGTAGCATAATGAATGTTAGGGATGTGTATGAGTACCCAAGTAGCAAAAAGACATCGGGTACGACAAAGTCATCCGAATGGGTTACAAATGTCCACCGGAATGGTAACATAAGCTACGTACAATGGTAATATTCTACGTCCAAAAGTGAACTTTTAGACACACGATAGCTTATATAGACAGTCCATAAAGAGACTAACTTAAGTTCAGATGTTTGAGAATATTACCAGTAGTCCGAAACCGACGCATTCGATATCTTTCAGATGACATTCTGAGTTCATATAGAAATAAATTCAGAGCACATCCAATAAGTCTGCCATTCTTGTTGTTTTCCAACTGCCATGTGGGATGTTGCTCGAGAGCTCACTCCTCAGTCCAAAAATATTGACGTGGTAAACCAAAAGACTAGGAAACTGTAGCGGGTTAGATTGCCAAGGCCGAAGTTACGTTGCTTTTGGTCTCGACAAGCGGTGACTGTCACTATAGGTGAAGGCTATGGATGAGGACCTAGCTACGGATATAGGACTTAAAATCTATGACCATAGCCGTATGCTTGAGGCGGACACAGCCTCAATCCTCCTTATCTACAAAAAAAAAAGTAAGAGATTTGGACCATGTGTAGGCAGTTGTCAATTTTCATCAAAAGTTGGAGTTTGTCCCCATCCTTTTCATTCTGATAGCGAGATATGAATCACTCTCTCCATTGCGAGCGCGAATAACGGTATCTCTCTCGTTCTTATAAGGAGGTCACGTGACTTTCACCTGCTCCTAAGGTACAGTTCTCTGTAGAAAGTTGTAGTTGTTATTACAATTGACTACAAAAATCTACGACCTACCGGAATCAGCAGGTTGTTTTTCAAACTACAACTTATTTCGGTTATGTGTATACTATCTACAAACGAGTCAAAATCTTGCACTTTATCATAGATAGTTGGACCACCGATGCAGCTTACATCAGTTGACGTGTCGACGTAATTTACCCGACGATTTTGATATCAAATATGTAGTTTCGGTGTAATAAGTTATATAAAAAAAAAAAAAATCGCCAGGGCAGCGATTGCAACAACGCCCTCGTCGCTACCGTTCCCGAGCAGAACTGGTGCAACCACCGATTCGGAGTTGCATCGTAGTCGCAGTCGCACTAGTGCTGACTAGACATGCACCTACGAGTTGTTGCGTATACGCCTCCGAGTATACTGAAATGAAACCGATAGCTTTGTTCAAACTTTTAACTTTTACGCAATTCAGTTTTGATGGCCTTGAGCGATCCTCATGAAATCCCCATCAAATTAAGAAGACTGTAACGATCGTTGCAAGGATTACAGAAAAAACGACGTTAAAATAAAAGTTATACGCGAGTCTAGAGCAAATAAAAATTATAAACATTGTGCATTAGTCTATCGGTGTCTGCTGAGGGTCACTTCAGTTCCGTTAGGGTTATGAGAATTTATAGCTTGTGTATTCAAGTGTTCCGGAGCTAGGCATGACCGCAAGATAATTTACGCATCAGAGCTACGTTAGGTACGTCAAGCAAACATTGTGAATAGAAAACAAACAATGAAGTAAGCCACTAGCAATCAGCAATCAGTCATTGCTGATTGTAGGCCTAATAATTTTTTTGCTACTACGCGTTACGAGGAGAATAAACATATTATTTTGCCTTAGGTAAACCAAGGCCTAATTACCCTAATAGACAAATGATTGCGTAATGGCAGCAGAAACGCGTCAGGCAGCGGCACGTCGTGGCAGCACAAGCGAAGTGAGATATGGCCACATTAAACTAATTTTTGACGTCACTTCGTGCCATCGCTTCGTACCATCGCATTGGAGTCACATTGGCATCACATCTTGGGGCAGTATATCAGGTGGACACAGAAAAAGTTTACACGAAGACAACTGGACACAAATACTGTAAACCATGGATGTGGACACGCAAACATATGACCACGAATAGACTGTACATCAAGTAAAATCTACACCGAAACAGTGGACACATAACCAACTGAACAGCCCAAAAACTGAGCACAAGACAAGTCAACACAAGCGCACACTACTTCAGATAACTGAGTCAAATGCCCATTCCTTATTGCGACAATATAAAGAGCCATTAGTTCGCAACGCAGTGACACGTAGTCCATTTTAATGACTGTTCCATACCAGATGTCTTTTTACTATTCACATAGCATGGAAATATTTTTGAAGGGTTTCAAAAATATTTTGTTGAAGTATTGAAAATATTTTTACAAAATTTTATATTGAAACATATTGTTGAAATTTTTCAGAATAGTTTTAGAAAATATTTCAACGAAAAGAGAAAGGTTGCATTGCCAGTCCAACTTTCATATGCACACCCGCATAAACACCGAAACATTTGTATGCGAGGTCCGGAATATCTTATATCGTACAAAATAGATGCTATTGAAATTCTGAGTGGCTATATTGTGTTGCGCGACAATCCGTTCTATTAGAATTTTCTTAATTTCCTGGACGTTTTGAACCGAAATTCAAGCGCCGAAGCATTTATGGCCAGTATTACAGTCCTGCAAAATGTTAAGTATACGCGTGGCATATTAATGATCATAATCTATCACTGGAGAATAGCTCCCTGATGTATGCGATCATCGGTGTCCAGTTCTCGAGTGTTCAGCTGGTAGAGTGTTCACTCTTCGGTTATAGAGTTGACACGGTGTACAGTCTATTCGTGGTCATATGTTTGCGTGACCACATTCACGGTGTACAGTCTTCGTTTTCAGTTGCCTTCGTGTCGATTTTTTCTGTGTACACCTGATATACTGCCCGTCTTGGCGACTGTCTCGGCACGCGGTGGTGTCATTGTAGCGACATAATTGACACGCACAGTGAATGGCGTTGCGATCAGATGATGACACGATGCCACCATAATTATTGCACAATGTCTGATAGTGAGTGCGAAGGGTGCCCGTCGTGACAACGCATTTGTGTCAAATGGACAGAATCTTTCGGACGGTAATGACATTATACGATGGCTTTATAACGTCTTAATATAGTATTTGAGGTACTCTTCGTTTGCCCAAGTACAAATACTTTCACGATATTTGATATCAAACATTATTTGCTCTCCTCAGGTACCAAATTTCCGTTCTATCGGTTTCAGTTTACTCGCTTAAAACTGCAAAACGAGATTTCGGTCTTGTTTTCTAAAACATTTTGAGACAAGACGATGAAGGACGCCCTGGGGCAAAACGGGCCACTAAAAAAATGCATCACTCGCATTTTCCTGTTAAGGGGAGTAGGGTAAATCGAAACTCAGCGCATCTCAGTTAATAAGGGGAAAACCGAAAACCGGAACCATCAAAACAAAAAAAGCTCATTCCCATTTCCATGGTAAGGGGAGTAATATAAAACGAAACCCAGCGTATTTGCATTATTAACGAAAAAAACCGAGCACTGGGGCAAAATGAGCCACAAAGAAATGACTAATACGCATTTCCGTTTTACGTTTTCGGGGCAGTAGTCGCCTTTAACTTTGACCGCGTTCATCACATTGTCAACGTGTTGCTTGAAAGAGATGGACAGTAGTATATGCTGACTACTTATATCGGGCATTCCATACCGTTCCGAACGATCAAAAACTCTACCACTAAAAGAAAATTGTAATTTCACCACAACTCATAATTTCTTAACAGAAATTTTTATAATTTTGTTCAGAATTTTTTGATGGTTTATTTTTTTTTTTAAGTATACCAAACCCAACATTTTTTGTTATCACCCCTGAACCTATCAGACATTCAAAAAAAAAAAAAATATTCACGAAATAAAATATGGAGTTTCGAACGAAATTTCGGAAAAAATAATTATTTTCATTTATTTTTATTGCAAAAGTTCAGTCAAAACTACATCTGTTAATCCTTAAATATTTTTCAATATGTTTAATAGTTTCAAGCATTATATGGGCAAAAAAAAATTGTGAGTTTGGCATATCTATAAAGAAAAAAAGATGACGATTCCAAAACGATAAAATATTTTGCATTTGAAGTGCTTGTTACAGCAAGAATAGCACTTAAAGTACCGAGTAATTCAAATACTTGTGCTTAAGTATTCGGGTACTTCAAGTAATTTTCCCATCTCTGAATTAAACAACATACCATGTCTACAATTGTACGTCATAGGTAGGCAATGATTGAGGCATAGATTATCACTCTCCTTCATCGTACCACATTCTTCTTTTATGAACCTGTAAAAAAAAGTATAACAAAGCATACAATTCTCAAGCGCAAAATAATCCGCACTTCAACATTGTAAATAGAATTGTAGGAAAATAAAGTTAAAGGGGGTGTAATATTCTTTTATTCTCTCGTGAAATACGTCACGACTCTCAACAAAGGAACGAAAAATACTGCACAGCGTTCTGCTCGCAATGCGTCGTCTCTCGCTTCTCGTTGCCGACTGACCCCCCCCCTCTCCTTCGGGCCTAACGGCTACTCTTCCCCCTCCTTGCTCCTCTCCTCGCAGGCCTCTCTCGACCGCGCATCCGAAGCACGCCACGATGTCGTTTTCTCCTCTCTTTTCACGCCGCCGCTCGCCCTTCGATCCTTTGTTTCCACAGAATGGATATCGACAGTCAACCCTCTCTCGGTTCTCGTTCAGTCTCCCTTCACTGAAGGGCTTCGTACCTGCATTGATGATTCACCATTGATTATGTTTCCGTCGCTCAAGTACAGCTGGCAGCCCACCTTTCCTCCATATTCCGATTCTACACATGGATTGTTCTACACAATAAATCCAACACAAACTTGATCCTACACATGCTAGTTACCAGACAAGCGTGATCCTACACACCGTGATTTCGTAGATCACCGGGCACCGTTTCTACACAATTCACTGACAGCGCACCGTTTCTCCATAAACCGATTCTACACTCGCGTAGTTCTACATAATTTGTCCAACACAAAACAAATCCTACACATGGCAGTTACTAGACAAGCGTAATTCCTACACAACAAGATTTCGCAGATTACCGGACACAATTTCTACACAATTCACTTTCTACACATAACCGATCCTCCACACGGCGATTCTGCACGAGCGACGCTTCTCCATATTCCAGTCCTACACATCCCCGATTCGCCAAAATGCTGATCCTGCACCAACATTCCCCGATCCTACGTAAGAATACATGGAGCAAAAAAGTGCGCATTCCTACTATACCTGCCTCGATAAATATTTTTGTGTAGGATCGGGGAACGTTAGTGCAGGATCAGCATTGTGGCGAATCGGAGATGTGTAGGACTGGAATATGGAGAAGCGAAGGATCGGTTATGTGTAGAAAGTGAAATGTGTGTAAATTGTGTCCGGTGATCTGCGAAATCTTGTTGTGTAGGATTACGCTTGTCTAGTAACTGCCATCTGTACGATTTGTTTTGTGTTGGACAAATTATGTAGAACTACACGAGTGTAGAATCGGTTTATGGAGAAACGGTGCGCTGTCAGTGAATTGTGTAGAAACGGTGCCCGGTGATCTGCGAAATCACGTTGTGATAGGATCACGCTTGTCTGATAACTAGCATGTGTAGGATCTAGTTTGTGTTGGATTAATTGTGTAGAACAATGTATGCGTAGAATCGGTATATGGAGGAACAAGTGGGCTGCCGTACGGCTGCGTTATACACAGCAGACGATCCTAGGTAGATAATAATTTCAGAATAGACTCAGCTCTTTCGTCGTACCAGTGAGATATTCTTTTATAAGCTTGTAAAGATGTACAGTAACACCTCCCATTGTCTAGAGTGAAAATAATGCGCACAGCTTAATATTACGGGCAGAACGGATAGCGACTATCAGCTCGCTCATGGTTCCACCGTTCTCCCTTTGCTGAAGGGCTCCGGATCTGTATTGGTGATACACAATTCACTACGTTTGCGTACACCCAAGTATGGCCAGGCTATACACACCAGACAACGATTTCGAGTCCAAGTCTGCAAACCCTCTTAATTCAAGGTAGGATCCGATTGTGACAGAGGAATATTTTTCTGGATACGTTTCTATGTAATCTGAAGGTTTTAACGTCGATAAAGTTCTTCGTAAGGCTCTCACAGGGATACTGAATACGTAATGCATACGGTGGGTAGGGGCTATGCACCCTCGCGTCGCTGTCGCTCAACTTTGACGTTAGGTAATTTAAACTATATCGTGGAACGACACTACGATAGACATTGATATAATTCGAAATTCAAGAAAATACAGGCCCGTGGTTTGTTTTTTTTTTTTTTTTTTTATTCCGCAGGGAAGAGCTGTAGCAGCTCCAACGACATCGTCGACGGTAGTTCTAGTTACGATGGACTTATTTCAACATCGGTACTATAGATTAAATAAAACTTTGATGACGCTCATTGGACAATGGCCATATCAGAGCACCCATGCTAGGCCCAGCTTTGTTGCTGTTGTAATTTTTCTTTTCATCGGTCAAATCATACCTCAGATACTGGTTCTTATAAAATATCGCAACGACTGGAGAATCGTTCTCGACTGCTTTATACCGTTCATTGTGGATGCAGTTTGTGCTACGAAATTGTTTGGTTTCATCCGCAATTCACAGAAGGTCAGTTCTGTTTTTACAAATTACAAATACTGGCGCACTCGCGACCTTAGCAAGCCAATTAATCGACACTGATTTCTGATGAAAACCTTTTTAATACGTGCAGACATTACGGTTACTTAATAGCATTCGTACGGATTGGCAAGTGTGGGCTCGGGAACGAGAAGTCAACATTCTACACAAATACGCCGAGCAGGGAAAAATTATGACAAATGTATACACAGGTAAAAAAAAAAAAAAAACTATATATAATAAGGGCTTTGTATGGGGTGGTTTAAAATTGATTTAAAATTATCAAATATTCTGTTGATTTATTGGTATCGCATATAGCAGCGGTATGTTTAAACGTCTTCGTTTACATGACCCAACCGTTGATACCAAAAGTCATCGGCGATTTAATGAATAACGGTACCGAACATGGCGTATTTCCCTTTCCCGTCGACTATTATTGTCTCGACGCACAGAAATATTATTATTACATTGTTATGTATTCTTGCGTATACGCATATATGGCGACGATGGTCTCAATAAGCAGCGATGTTATGTTAATAATTTACGTGCAGCATGTATGCGGTATCTTTGCCGCATTGGGGTGAGTCAATGATTAAAATAGTCGCGATAATAAACACAAGAGGGTTACAATTGAAATCTTCAGGCACAAATTAAAACGTATCGTGAATAATGACACGATTAATGTCAAATGTGACACGATAGTTTCGTGCATCGACAGACACAATGGTGCTATCGAGTGAGATATGCTTACAGAATGCATCTAGTGAAAGGTGATCAATATCGTTGACGAATCCACTGTTGTCAGATACGCCGATCTTATTGGGGCAGTCTACGCATGGACGTTCTTTTTTATCATCGGACTCGGCGTGATTATGATTAACGCAATAGGGTTGCAGGTAAATGTCGCATGCAAAGATCAACAATTCTTCGGAACCGACTGATAAACAGCTTGTACATTCAGATTTTACTGAGAACTAGCAATCCCGAAGAAACCATTAGATTCGTTATTTTTGCATTGACTGTAGAGCTGCACTTCTTCATTGAGTGTTACATCTCCCAAATACTGATGGATCACAGCTTTAATGTTCGCTTCTACATGTGAGTAAACAGAAGCGTTCATACGGTGTGGACTCATAGAAAATTCTTATTCCGCGCAGATACAGCAGCCAATGGTATAAACTATCGTCCAGGGCTCAAAAACTTTTACAATTTATGATAATGCGTTGTAGCACATCTTGTCAATTAACCGCTGGAAAAATGCTTAACTTGTCCATTAAAACATTTGCGCTGGTAATAACGATCGTTTTTTTTTTGTTTTTGTTTTCAATCAACCGGATATAAAAATGTTGTGGCGCACAAGCGATTTTCATCGAAATATAATTAACACGTCATTTTTATATTTCAGGCCGCTAGGACAGCTTTTTCATACTTTACGCTTGTGCGTTCGATGCAGGGATTGTGAAATTTATATAACTACATAATATCTGGATGTGTGACGGTCGCAATGAAGAGTAATGAGTATTGCCTCTCGATATGGAATTAGTGATAGGGGGTATTTACTCGATGTTCTGAAAATCACGATTAAGTCAATTATTTAATTCGATGTTTTAATACATTGATTAATCGAAACATAATCGACTGTAAGGCAAATAAACGATGTTTTCTACTGTCAATGGGCAGGTGCAGTAAACAATATAAAATTTTAATTCCGATATTCGATGGCGAAAATTTCTTTGTCGGTTTGACTACGGCTTATTCATTGGACAATTGCATAATAATCTTTGACTGATCGTTTCATGTCGGTTGTAGTCTTTGCACCTCTGACTATTCGGCTTTCGGCATGCAATATATCGTGCAATTCTTATGGCGCATGATGTTTAAAAAAAAAAAAGGTTGAAAGTTGAAAGCTGAAAGTTGAAATTTTATATCACTTTCTCATAATGGTCCTTTATTCGGAAAGCTCCTTCTATGAGAAAGCATTTACTGTATTTTTGGCTTCCTCATAGAGGAAGCTTTCCGAATAAAGGACCATTATGAGAAAGTGATAAAAAAATTTCAACTTTCAACTTTCAACTTTCAACTTTCAACTTTCAACTTTCAACTTTCAACTTTCAACTTTCAACTTTCAACTTTCAACTTTCAACTTTCAACTTTCAACTTTCAACTTTTATGAGGAAGCGATGTGAAAATTTCAATTTTCAGCTTTTATGAGGAAGCTATATGAAAATGTCAATTTTCAACTTTTTTGCCCACATCAATATCGCATTTAACTTTTAGTAAAAACTGGTGGCTGACTCAGGTTTAGCCCGAAAAAATACACCAACCTTACACTTTTGGTCAAAACGGATGTAGGATCTGTGCTCGGCGCGAAAAATACATGCAATTATGTGTTCCAAATTTGTTTTTTCAATCTTTCAATTTTTACTCGAAAAGTTCAAATGACATCACTTAATCTAATTATTTTAACTCCGTCATATGCATCCTGTTGTGTATTTATTGTCTTAAAACACGATAGACCCCTGGATTTTTCCGCGATGCCATCGGAAGGCAAAGAAATCGCTGTTTAAAAATACCGAAAAACACTAATTTTTGCAATTTTGGCTATAAAAATGCCCGATAAACTTTTTCGCTAGTTGTCGCCCCAGGACAGTAATTCCATGTATTTTTTCATGCTGATCACAAATTTGACACTTTTTTTATACATAGATGAACATTTAATGTGGAAAAATGCGTCTTGAAAAAAAAAAAAAAAAAAAAAAAAAAAAAAAAAAAATTGCATAAAAATCGAAAAATTCAAAATGTCATAAGATTTGAACGATTCGACCGATTCTCTTGAAATTTTAATGGGATCATCGGGTTATCATATTCCATCTATGTACGCCTTTTTAGCCCGAAATAAAAAATGGCGTACAAAAAAAAATAACTGAACATTTTTTAATGAAATTTTGACCAAACATTGACTACCGATCATACATGATGTGTGCCAAATTTCAGCTTAATCGGTCAAGGCGTTCTCGAGTTATAGCGGTTTGAAGTTTACACGTCCGTTTCACACACACACACACACACACACACACACACACACACACACACACACGCACGCACGCACGCACGCACGCACGCACGCACGCACGCACGCACGCACGCACGCACGCACGCACGCACGCACGCACGCACGCACGCACGCACGCACGCACGCACGCACGCACGCACGCACGCACGCACGCACGCACGCACGCACGCACGCACGCACGCACGCACGCACGCACGCACGCACGCACGCACGCACGCACGCACGCACGCACGCACGCACGCACGCACGCACGCACGCACGCACGCACGCACGCACGCACGCACGCACGCACGCACGCACGCACGCACGCACGCACGCACGCACGCACGCACGCACGCACGCACGCACGCACGCACGCACGCACGCACGCACGCACGCACGCACGCACGCACGCACGCACGCACGCACGCACGCACGCACGCACGCACGCACGCACGCACGCACGCACGCACGCACGCACGCACGCACGCACGCACGCACGCACGCACGCACGCACGCACGCACGCACGCACGCACGCACGCACGCACGCACGCACGCACGCACGCACGCACGCACGCACGCACGCACGCACGCACGCACGCACGCACGCACGCACGCACGCACGCACGCACGCACGCACGCACGCACGCACACACACACACACACACACACACACACACACACACACACACACATCCGGACATTTTTTCTAAATGTGATTTTTCGACGTTTTAGAACATTCTGAACGTTTTCATTAAAATCTCGAATTTTTTTTTTTGTTTTTTTTTTACCATCACAAAGCTTCCTCTATGAGGAAGCAAAATTGTAAATTTAATGTACCGCACTGGAAGTTTTTATGCACAAACTGGTGCATTAAATTTAATGTACAATTGTGATGAAAAATTAACACGCTTTTTCATTGAAATTAAAGTGAATTATCAAAATTAAAGTACTTTCATAATAAAATTAAAATTATAAAAAATAAAATATTCTCAATATTTTTAATACACTCAATATTACTTTGTCATAACAATTGTACATGAAATTTAATAAGCGAATTTTTGCTTAAAAACTTCCAGTCCGGTACATTAAATTTCATGCGATTTTCTTTTTTTTTATATACCGTAGACAGTACTTGAAGTACCGTATACTTGTTTGGTGCTTTAAGTACACACTTGAAGTAACACGAGTATTTTTCAGTACTTCAAATACTTTTTTACGATATCAAGTACCAAGTACTTTTTAAGTACACACTCGCATTACGGATACTCGACGAGTGGCATGACATCCTGTTTCAGTTAATATACGATTATCTCTCTAAACTTTTCAAAATAAGTATAATTTTAACGAGAAAAACCGAGACGGATTCCTTTCGTTTTTTTGTATGAAATGTTTTATAGATCTTTTTTATTAAAAAAAAAGGTGAAGAATAGATTAAAAATTACTTTAAAACGGACAATTAAAAAAATTTCAGGTATCGATTTCTTACAATAAATTTTGCCGCAAATTTTAGCCGTTTAAATTTTATTAAATATACACCTATACTTCTATACAACATATTTATAACTTTACTTACTTATCTTACTTACTTTAGCTTTCTTTATTTTTTCGTCAAGGTTTTCCGTTTTGCACTTATGAAAGTGCAACATTTCGGTTTTCCTGTAAATATAGCGTTGAAATGAATGCCAGTTTTTTTCTAATTAAACAATGCATCGATTCCACATCGATTTTTGAAAAAAAAAAAAATATGATTACTTTTAATATGATTACTTTGCTCGATGATTATAGTTTGTCCCTCTCTATTTCGTACTATTTCCACACCAACTAACTGCGAAACGTTGTCTATAGATATCTGGAAGCGTTGTTTGAGTTTTTGTAAGATTTCATCGATTGCCTCTTGTGATTTTTATAATAATATCAAAATCAGTTATTATCACTTATTACCAAGTTGATAATAATAAACCATCATCAACTTACAGTGCAAGAAATACACACTTGTCACCGTTAGTCATTGAAGGCAGGGGTCTTCAGAAAACTCACGAACTTGAAGTCCCAACATCGAGAGGCTTGCTTTAATCCACAGTGATGTTTTGAGCTGCACCAGGCCAGGTTTTTAAACTGCATCAGGCCTACTCTTATCCTCGAAACCATGTGGTTGCTTCATGAATATTTTCTCGCTTAAATCGCCGTACAGGAAGGCTGTACGGCGATGTTAACATCGAATTGTGTGATTTCTGTATCCTCTTGAGAAGCGATTCTCAGTAATAATCTCACATAGTCATACCTAACGACAATAGCAAAAGTTTCTCTGTAATCGATACCATTTCGCTGTGAGTACCCTTTAGCCACCAATCTTGCTTTATATCGGTCATGTTAGCCCTTTTTCCCTTAATTTTCAATGTATACACCCACTTAAAATCAATTGCGCTTTCGTTGTTGGGTAAAATGGATAGTTGTCCAAGTTTCGTTTTCAATCAATGTTATTATCAGTTATTACCAAGTTGATAATAATAAACCATCATCAACTTACAGTGCAAGAAATACACATTTGTCACCGTTATAGTCATTGAACGCAAGGGTCTTCAGAAAACTCACGAACTTGAAGTCCCAACATCGAGAGGCTTGCTTTAATGCACAGTGATTTTTTTACCTGCACCAGGCCAAGTTTTTAAACTGCATCAGGCCTACTCTTATCCTCGAAACCATGTGGTTGCTTCATGAATATTTTCTCGCTTAAATCGCCGTACAGGAAGGTTGTACGGCGATGTTAACATCGAATTGTGTGATTTCTGTATCCTCTTGAGAAGCGATTCTCAGTAATAATCTCACATAGTCATACCTAACGACAATAGCAAAAGTTTCTCTGTAATCGATACCATTTCGCTGTGAGTACCCTTTAGCCACCAATCTTGCTTTATATCGGTCATGTTAGCCCTTTTTCCCTCAATTTTCAATGTATACACCCACTCAAAATCAATTGCGCTTTCGTTGTTGGGTAAAATGGATAGTTGTCCAAGTTTCGTTTTCAATCAATGAATCAATTTCTCGTTGCATAGCATCTTGCCACTTTCTGCATTCTGAGCTCTTCAAAGCGTTCACGAAATCTTCTGGTATCTCAGTTTCTACCACTTCTGCCCCCACGAGAACCAATTCGATTTCAAAATCTTTGATCGGTCTCGTAAATTATATCTCTAATCTTCAGGTTGTTCTTTTATTATTTTTCCCTCTCTTCTTCTATTCCTCGTTCTTCACCTTGTTCCTCAACATCCCTATCGATACCGCCGACTAGTCTGTTTGTGCGCAAATTCGACCACGAAACGATTGAAAGCTCGACCGATTGCAACGCTACCGCTGCGCTCTGCACTACGAACCGTTGCCCCAGTATTCTTTGCAGAACTGTCGTCGTTCTCTGTTTCGACCGCAAGGAGACGGCAAATTTGACTGGCCCCCAGTAAACACAGTAATCTAACAGCAATGTAACAACAATGTATCCGAAAATAACAGGTAATATTACGGAAGATTTTGCGTGTAAATTAAATGTAAGTTGCCATTTCCGACTCAGCAATGTAACACTGTTATATTGCCGTGTTATATCGCTGTTACATAACAATGTAACGTACAATTTTTATTTAAAAAACATATTATGGCTAATCCCATCCTTGGATCAGCATCTTTATTAGTGACAAACTATATTACTCTATCGACAGGAACAAATGCATCTCAGAAAAAACGTTATTAATTTATGTGCCATCGGCGGTGATACGAACGTGGGACCCTCGGACTTGTATCCGGTGACCCTACCTATTCGACTATGTTGGACTTGAGAACATAATTTTGGCAAATTGTATACACGGTTTGGACGGATTACCTACGGATCATGACTGATGTATAAACTTCAATTTCTAGCATTAAACATTAGTCGGTCCGGCCCCTTTGACGGTAATAAGGAAACCAGTAATAATTTGCTTGTTATAACATCGTTATGTGTATGTTATGTACCTGTTATGAAGCCTGGTTTTGTAACCGTAAAGCTACCACACTTTGTAACATTAACATTGCCCGTAGATTATCAATGGTCATAAACATTGTTATAAACATGCTATATAAACGTTACAGAGTCCAGTTACATTATTGTAATGTAAATTACGTTATACGCTATTAACATTATCTGATTATAACTAAAGTTACACTCACATTGTTACAAGTATGTTATGTAAACGATTACACAATTTTTATGCGTAACTATAAAGTTACACTGATTTATAACAGTTACATTAATTGCATATAACAATTGTAACATTGCATATTACTCCCATGTTATATACCCTCTATATATCGGAAGTATAACATTGCTACATTACATGTAACTTTCGTGTTATGTTGCCATAATAAAACGTGTTCACTGGGGCTGTAGAAGCGGTCGCTTTTGAACAAATCGACCACAAAACGACCGCGGAAACCACCGACGGCCTCGCAGATGCGGTCGGTTTTTCGTGAATCGACCATATAACAACCGCAATTACTATCGATAAGGGATGTGCGATTGGGTATCGGTAAATCGACTGCACAACGACCGAAGATGCGATCGCATCTTCGGCTCGTAGCGCTGCAATCTGTCGAGAGCTTTCAATCGTTACGTGGTCGAATTTTCGCACAAAGAAAACCAGTCGTATTTGCGGTCGATACGTAGTCGGCGATGCCGATTAGAGATGTGAAAATACCGGTATTTTAATATTTCGTTAAATTACCATAAAGATACCGTATTATTGACGTATTTTTTTTTTCTCAACATATTGTCCCAGCAAACACAAATAGATAACATTGATGTAGCAGTTACCGCACAGAAAGTAACACGTTATGTAGCAAGAAGATAACCGGTGATTCACCAGTGATGAACTTTTTCTCACTCAAGAAAGTAACAGAATAGGGAAATAGTTATGTATCAAATATGTAACTATTAATAACATTTACGTAACAAGTACGTTTTCGTATAGTACGTATATTTTGTTACAGAAATATTATATAATATTTACGTTTCGTTTCCGCATAATTTCATGTCATAATTGTTATTAAAAGAAGACATAACATTTATGGCGATGTTATATAACAGCGTTACGACTTTTTAAGACCTAAATGTTATGTAGCTGCTACATTCAGTGTTTGCTGGGGTGTTACAAAAATACGGTCACAAAAGTTTCTCGTAATTTACCGTTACAAAGTGGTGAAAATCATCTATCTATATGTGAAATTAGCGGTCATACAATTTTTGGTAAATTTACCGTCAAAACATATTAAATCTGCCTATTTAAATGTGACATTACCGGTTGAAAAAAATGATAAACTTCACTTTTATATAGTTGTGAAATTACGAATAACAACATTTTTTTTAACATTATCGTAACATTTTTTGAAAATTCATCATGTGTTGGTGATGTTTTAAATCACTATGAGACCATATGATTTTATCACCAATGTGGTAATGTTGAACGCGGTCACGTACCGTATTTTTACGGTAAAAATACGGTAAAATTACCGGTCACATCTCTAGTGCCGATAGAGTTGCCATGTTAAAATAAGTGACTTTGAAATCACGTTGCAAAAACAACTACACCGTTAAAAGATCTTTAAAAATTCAAAAAATAAAAAGTGTTTTTTTTCGTAGACCACAAAAGTTTTATCAAGATCGAACATAAAACGACTTTTGCTAATGATATTCTTAACATTGTGCCTATCTATACGGCACACGGATTATTCTATATCCGGCAAGCCCGAAGAAAACAGAAAAACCATCACCTGCAGCATTTCAGGATATAACAAAAAAAAACAACGTAATAAACTTCAAAGAATAAGCTTTAATGATTAGCTGATTGATCAATTAGCCAATCGTTAGCTAATAAGCTTTAATCATTAGCTAATTAACCGTGACTACGAAAAATATTTAATCGATGCCAATTTATTTCTATTAAATAATTCATGAATTTGTAAATATAAATATATATATTTTTTTTATTGAAAATATAATCATTAATCATTGTAGGTGTGTTGTACCCAACCGTTTTGTTTGTTTTTTTATTTATTTTTTTATAGTATCTTTTCAACGTATAAGCGAACTGCAGCGACTTTTCAAATTAAACAATGACATTTTCAATCGTTGGCAGACGCCATTCACTAATAACAACCGTCAATGTAACCGGTTACTTTACCGGAAAATATAGTATCTAATATAATTTACCGGTAATTTGACAACGCCTACTAATATATCATTAAAAATTGGCCCAATTTTCTCAACTAGACATTTCCATAAAGAATTATTATTATTTTTATTGTTATTATAATTATCATTAATATTATTATTATTATTCACAAGTCATCAGTTACAAGCAATTATAGTTGTGATATTCTGGACGGTTCCTGACACGGAACCACGACCCAACCATTGTCCCCCGAAATCGGTTGTGGAATTATCTCGGAAGTTGGATCAAGTACGGCGGCTGAGCGTGCTTGAGCCGTCATTATCTCCAATTGTCGCTTGAGATTGCGATAAAGCTTAACAAGCGATTCCTGCAGGGAAAACAAACAAATAAATAAAAACTTAAACTTAAATTTTACTTAACTCAAACTTTAAGACTGTTGTGTCAAACTAAATTCTACGCTTCGAACAAATTGCTAATCAACGATTTACCGTTTGTTTCTCTACACTGAATAACTTTTTTTATAACGCACAATGTGCGAAATATTTTCTTGTTTCTTTCTTTATATATATATATAAAAACATCAAAGATTTATTTTTAAAGAAAGATTTGTCCCGTCTACCAATAAATAAATAAATAACTAAACGACTATACGTTTTCGAGCAATGGAGGACAAACCTTTTCGTCCTCGAGCTTTTGGAGTTCCCGTTGTTGCCTGAGAGCGTCGCTGCTCAAACTCTTCAGCATCTCGGTCTTATGTTGTCCAACAAGTGCGATCTCAGTTTGAACCTTAAGATACTCTTGGGCGAGTTGTTTGTGTTGTATAAATATTTCTTGGGAAAGTTGACACGTATGGTCCGGAGTGATCGGTCGTAAATCGGCATCGAGCAGACGATACACGTTCTCGAGATCGTGTCCGGACGTACTGTTATCTGTCGACGGTAACATTTACTTGTAATGCTCTTATTTGTATATAACTAGTTCATCAAACTTTTATGAAGCACTGTCGGAAGTTTTGCCGAAAATTTTAATAATTAAAAAATTTCATACGATTTTCGAAAAATATAATTCTGAAAATTGTCCTTGCCAATTTACTTTTCGAACACGGAAATTTTTGTTTGTTCGTACCACCAAACGCACGCACATCGAAATATTTTTTTTTGCAAAAAGTTTCCTTCATGACGAAGCAAAATCACATTTGTCGATGTTTAAAACTCTAAGCACTTCAATTTCTAAGCACTTTAAATTCTAACTACTTCAAATTATAAGTACTTCGAATTCTAACTACTTCAAATTCTAAGACTTCAAATTCTAAGCACTTCAAATTCTGAGTACTTCAAATTCTGAGTACTTCGAATTCTAAGTACTTCGAATTCTAAGTACTTCAAATTCTAAGTACTTCGAATTCTAAGCACTTCAGGTTCTAGGTACTTCAAATTCTAAGCGTTCCAAGCTGTAAATACTTCCAACTGTAAGTACTCTGACACTAAAATCTCGAAATGTTTATTTCAGGAAAACATAAGTTCCTCTATGAGAAAGCAAAAAATCGAGTGCCGGGAAAATCCGACAATAGGCGGGGAAAAAAAGTTATACTCACACAGTGGTGTCTTGAAATTTTTCGGCAACATCTTATCCAGACCCGCCATGTTTCGAATTTCCCATGGAGATTCTGAAGAGTCGCTGGACGCCCAAGCATCCTGCAAGTTGACGATGAAGAAAATCCGCGACGGAGTAAAAAAAAATGAATAATCGACATACCGGATCACAATAAACATGCAGAGGCTGGAACGGACAGTGTTGCGGCGCCGTTAAGTTATCCGTCGATGATTGACGGGCGGGTGAGGAATTATCGAGATCCGACGCCACGTCGCTTTTCGGTAGCGGCGGCAGAGTAACGAGTGTCGAATCGTTTTCAATGTTATTACCGTTAGTCAACACCTTGGAGAATATTTCCATCGGCGATGGCTCGGTGTTCGAGACCGCATCTAAATTACATCGACGCGTAACGCGAAATAAAAATCGGAATTCATAGAAAGCGAACGGATGAAATATATTATCATACTCGACGGGGAATATTCGAGAGGTTCCGTGTGGCCGGTAAAAAACTCCGAGAGGTGGGTCATAATTTTGACTACCTCGTTCATGGACGGCCTTTCCTCGGGGATTTTTCGCCAGCATCTGCGTTGGAGGTGACAAAATAATTATTCGCTCGATTCGAGACCGGATATTGTTGACGGGAACGTACCGTACGATCAGATCCTCGATAGGCTTTGGACAGCCTTCCATCAACGGCGGCCTCTGACCAATGTGAACGGCCCACATTATTCGGTAAGCCGAACCGCCGATGTCGTCGAATGGCTTTCGCCTGGAAAGAACTTCCCAGAGTATAACGCCCCAGCTGAAAACATCGCATTTCTCGGTATATCGAGAACCCTCGAATACCTCCGGCGCCATCCACGCGGCGGAGCCTTTGTTATTCGTCATGTATGTGTTGAGATCGCAGGCCGTACCAAAATCACATATCTTCAGCGTTCTTCCGCCGAGTACGAGCAGCAAATTCGGCGGTTTGAGATCTCTGAAAGGGTGAGAGACAAATAATCCAAATGGAATTATTCTATACACTATTGTAAACGGGCTCGTCCCGTGAAAACTTTAAATAAATAAATAAATAAATAAATAAATAAATGAATGAATGAATAAATAAATTAATGAATAAATAAATAAATAAATAAATGATTCCTCTTCGACGGTTATTGAGAACCCTAGCAAGTTGACGGACCGAAAAATGGACACGTCCGTTGGGGAACGAACCGGACCGCAAAAACGGCAAAACGAACCGTACGTTTTTGGATTTGTACTTTTTCGGTTGTCGAAACCGAGGAAGGACCGAAAGTTTTTTAAGAACAATTTTCTGCTCTTTTTTAAATTTTTGTTTGCTTTTTCTTTTAATTCTTTTTTTAATGAAAGGATAGAATATAAATAGGTTTTTGGTCGTTTTTCGGTTGCGGAAACCGAAATCGAACCAAAGCAAATTTTTCGAAAAAAAAAAAAATGTTCGGTCCGTTTTCGGTTTCGGCAACCGAAAAAAGACCAAATGCCGACAAAAAATATTCAGTCCTTTTTGTAGTTTTTTACGGTCCGTTTCGTTGTACTTTGTGTTTGGTTGTATTTTTTTGTACGCAATGGAATTACATTTTTCACTATTGTTAGCTTTTTTTACATTGAAATTATGAACGATCCTAGTCTAGAAGACTTCACAAAGGAAATTTAAAAAATCTGCAATGAATAAAAAAATAAAAAATTTATATAAAATTAGGAATATCAGCTCGTGACGAGAAACTGTTTTAAACTATTTTTTTTTAACGTCTTTGAGCGTTTTTTTTTAATAAAAAATGGATCAGAAATATGTTTGTCAGAAGGCATACGTAGTTTTTCAAACGATTTTGTGGTTTTCCCAGATTTTATAAAAAAAATATACATTTAACGCTGAAAGAAAATTGTTTTGTAAGTTATTTGTAAAGTCGATAAATTGTGAGTATACCTGTGTATCAATGGCTTTGGTTTCATATTGTGAAGATAAGCGACTCCACAGGCGCACTGAAGTGCCCAGCTCATGGCATGTCCGGCACTGTACCGTGCTTGAGGTTGACAATGTAAAACTGCAAAACATAAATATGGATTACATCGGATTGTAACATTCAGGATTGTTAGGCATGCGAAAAGCAGAGGAATCCTGGAAGACGCAGGGAATCCCTGCTAATCTGGAATTATCAGGGCAAAATCACAAAATTTGGTTCATTGGATTTTTATCTAGAATTTATTTACAAACCCTTTTGCAAAAAATATTACTTGCTGAAGAATTTGATATCATTCGATAAGTTCCCCTTAAGCAAACCCGATTGGCCGTCCAAATACGTTTAAAAAAAAGCTGATATTATTTCTATGTCGCTTCGTGGTCGAGTGCAAGCTTTTTGCGAACGTGCCAAGTCAAGCTTTTGTAACGTCTGAAACGGGAGAAGTGCTGCCTGCGCGGCTACTTCAGCTGAAACGAGTGCGAGATTTGGCTACTAAAAGAAGCGTATCTTCTATACCACGAACTAAACTTGACTTTTTTACGACGAAATTAAGGTTTAAAGTTAACGTTTGAGACCCAATTGGAGATTTTGTATTTTTTTTTTATTCTCTGTTGTAGCTCTAACTTGCGTAAATTTTGAGCTGTTGTCTTAAAACTGGATACAAATATACTATTTTCGTCAAAGACCTTTGGTACTGAATTTCGTCAAGATCCATCAAAGTGGTAAGATTTTGTGGGATTTTGAGTTTTTTTTATTTTTTGAACAATTACTAAAAACGTTCTGAGTTGAGTAAACATGGAGGTATTGAGCTGAAGTTTGATACGGGAATGGACTAACAGTGTAAAATGCTTCGTGTTAAATTTGACGAAAATGGATCGAACCTTTTAGATTTGATAAGATTTTGAAATTTTTGAATTTTTCGGAAAATGTTTATTTTACGTCGGACGAGAGTTTCGGCATCGAATATCGCTCTAGGAGTAAAATAAGTTCAAGATTCGTAATCCGCGGGAAAAAACACATTCCACATGGCCACAAAACATTGAATATTGAATGATTAAGAAAAATCTTTTTCTAAGTATTCTAATCCTGTATTTTCGTTAAACGAAGTAGACGCACAGATCCGACGAAGTGAAGCGTGTTGGTGTATTTTTTCGCGCAGAATCTGAATTGGCGAGTCGTTTCGCACAAAAGTCAAACAACGTTGGGGTTGAGAAAAGTTGAAAATTGAAATTTTCATATGACTTTCTCATAAAAGTTGCTGATTGAAATTTTCATATGGCTTTTTCATAATGTTCCTTTATTCGTGAAACTTCCTCTATGAGGATGCCAACAATACAGAAAATGCTTTCTTATAGAAGCTTCGCAAATAATGGAACATTATGAGAAAGCCATATGAAAATTCCAATTTGCAACTTTAATGAGAAAGCTATATGAAAATTTCAATTTGCAACTTTTATGAGAAAGTCATATTGCATTGCAAATTGAAATTTTCATATGACTCTCATAAAAGTTGGAAATTGGAATTTTCATAAGGCTTTCTCATAATGTTCCTTGATTCGCGAAGCTTCCTCTACGAGGATGCCAATAATACAGAAAATGCTTTCTCATAGAAGAAGCTTCGCGAATAAAAGAACATTATGGGAAAGTCATATGAAATTTTCAATTTGCTGCTTTTATGAGATCGTCATAGGAAAATTCTTATTTGCAAGTTTTATGAGAAAGTCATATCGAATTGCAAATTGAAATCTTCATATGATTTTCTCATAATATTCCGTTATTCGCAAAGCTTCCTCTACCGAGGATGCCAACAATACAGAAAATGCTTTCTCATAGAAGAAGCTTCGTGAACAAAGGAACATTATGAGAAAGTCATATGAAAATTTCAATTTGCAAGTTTTATGAGAAAGTTATATTGAATTACAAATTGAAATTTTTATATGGCTTTCTCATAATGTTCTATATTCGTAAAGCTTCCTCTACGAGGATGCCAACAATACAGAAAATGCTTTCTCATAGAAGAAGCTTCGTGAACAAAGGAACATTATGAGAAAGCCATATGAACATTTCAATCTGCAACTTTTATGAGAAACTCACACAAAAATTTCAATTTGCAACTTTTATGAGAATGTCGTACAAAAATGTCAATTCCCAACTTTCATGAGAATGTCGTACAAAAATTTCAATTTCCAACTTTAATGAGAAAGCCATATGAAAATTTCATTTTTCAACGTTTTTCTTTTTTTTTTTTCTCTCAAGTACTCCGCACTGAGACGTCACGGCATATCCGAACAAGCAGGCAAAAAGGATACGGCACAAACGGTCGTACCATTGTAGAGGGATCCTCCTTCGGCGTACTCCATTACGAGGCACACAGGATTTTTTGTACACGCGCCGTACAGTCTGACGATATTTGGATGAGCGACGCGAGACAATTGTCGAACCTCGACCGCGAACGCTCTTCTCTCTCCTTCGGTGTCAATGTGCTTCACCGCGACGTATCGACCTCTCCATCTTCCTTTCCAAACAACGCCGAATGAACCTTTGCCCACTACCTGTGCAGAGAAAAGAAAGAAAAAAAAAAAAAAATTACTTCAACAAATTTATCGACGAAAAGAGTTACCTAAAAAAAAAAAAGAAAAATCTTAACATTGACAATAATGACAATTGTCGTTGTAATCGTAATAATAATCGAGCCTACGCGACCTCCTCCGTTTCGATCTCGTTGTAGTCGATCTCCTGTACAAATTGTTGTTGAGCGCTCGTCGTCGGTGCCGGTGACAAAGCTCGGGACGACGCCGAGGACGATCCGGATGGTGAAAAATCTTCCTCATCGTCAATCGAATTATCCTCGATGTCCGTCATGGCATACTAACAAACGTCACATTTTCTTTCGCCACTTTGGCTCGCGCGTTTAAGCGTCCCGTGTTTCAACGAGGCGAGCGTTAAACTAACCACCAAACGTCAGGCTCGGCCCCGGTGGACAATGAAATCTTCTTTACCGACGGTCGGTATCCAACAATGCAGCAGCATTGTTGCAATCGCCCAGGATGTGTCCCTTGGCGAAGTTCTTGCACTCTCCGAGAACGGCTCGTTCGAGGCGAAGAGCTAAAAAAAAAAAAAAAAAAGAAGAAAAAGAAAGAGCAAATAAATTCCATAACGACAAAGGAAAACAACGGACAAAAGTACAGAAAAATGTCTGGCATAAAAATAATAAAAAAAAAAAATAAGCATCGCGCGCACATAGACGATTGTTTTTGCCGCTGCGAACGACGCTAGGGTGGGTGGTCGGCCGCCACTTCGACAATCGATAAAAGCCTGACACATCGCGCACTCGTCCCGTAGCGCAAGTCCACCGGCTTTCAACGTTTCGACACTCCGTTAATGTTTCCGAATCTCTCGCTGACAACGGGCGTTCTCTCTCGCGCTTGGGCTCATCGGTAAAGAAAAAAATAAAAAACACACACATTTTTATCGTAAGGTTACCCGTGTGTCTGTGCGTGCGACGACATGGCGCAAGTGATCGGCGAGCGTACAGTTAACGAAAAAAGTTACATACTGGACGGGCAAAAGAATTACGAGGACGTAAGTGTGGACATTTTTACTGTCGGATGAAAAATTCCGAATAATTTTTCTCCGCGCCCCCCCCCCCCCCCTCTTCGGTGCGACGACCTTCGATATACCCTTCGATTACCGGCCACGCGTAAACGTGGAAAATTCCTCACGACACGGCACGAACATTAATTCGAGCTAAAAATTTGCAGGGTGGCAGCCTTGGTACAGATGACTCCTGCGATGATCTGAGGCAACTCGTTAGGGTAAGGATTCATTTTGAGAACCTGCGCCACTTCGGTGTCCTCGCGGCTTTCATTCATAGCACTTACACACGCACACACGCACACACACACACACACACACACACACACACACACATACGTGTGTTATATATATATATATATATATATATATATATATATGTTTGTGTGCATATTCTGTGGGCTCTGTGATACCCCCGGGGCCTTCCCTGGGCAACCCTGATCACCGAATAAAATAACCGAGAGAACAAAGGAACATTATCGAAAAATTACGGTCAATAACTCAGTTTATTTGGGACATTGCAGAACCGAAGAAATTGGCCGAATTACCGGAGAACAACCGAATGTGTTACATCCACCGTCGTCATTCAATAGAGGGTGACGGTAGAGGTAACGCCTTCGATTATTATTATTATTTTTTTTTATTTTTCGGTAATTAGGCCCATTTTTTTTTTTTTCGGTTCCGCAATGTCCCGAAATGAACTCGAGTTATTTTTTCGGTAAAACTTTCGGTTGCCAGGGTTGCGGGCTTAGGATGGGATAAACAAACACCATTTCGTACATTACACATTAATACAATAATGTATCGTTATTCATAATATAACTTATATGTATATGATGAAGTTCTTTTATCCCGTCACCAGTCAAGCAGATCGTGGGGTGTGACAGAACCCCGCGCGCTCGTGTAAAGGATTTATGTAACTGTCTATATATATATATATATATATATATATATATATATATATATATATATATATATATATATATAGTCATAGGCAATTGAAGTGGAACACGATTTTTTTCGCCTGCTTTGGCAAAAGTTGGACCCTTTCGCGTATACTGTCGCCAAAACTACCTTGTTCCACTTCAATTGCCTATTACTGTATATATATATATGCACATATTTTTATTTTTTTTTTTTACGGGACCAGCCCCTTGGCACAAATATTATAGACGTTTATTGCTATACTATACTTTTGTACTATAATGTTACGATGCAATTAAAAAAGAAAATTAATATGACGCTATAAATACATATAGAATCAATTTATATAAATTGATTTAAAACAATGTTAATTACGTTTGTTCAGTCATTGCGCACGCACGAGTCACTTGCTAATATATATATATATATATATATATATATATATATATATATATATAAGTATATTATTATGGTCGTGAAAGTGGAAAAGATGAAATTCTCTGGGAGACACCCCATATTTTCGTGACAGGCATAGTTTTTGAAAAATGTGCGAAGGGACTCCGAAATTGAAGAATTTTTAGAGTTCGCTCCGAGTTATTTAATAATGTTGGAATTTCAGAGCAAACGTCTCAGCAAGAATTTAATTATCCCTTTGCGATAAGCCTGTACATTCGACGCTTGATGCGTACGAAAAAAAAGAATCCGAGAGACTTCCCATCCGGAAGTTTAAGCATTTTTCTCTCGCCGAAGGTTCAACTGTGACTTTGGATTGGGTTTGGGTTGTTTTTTTTATATAATCGAAGACAACCCAAATGATCAATTAGTGCGTCAAACCGGGGTTTAGCCCAACGCTCTGAAAGTTGATTTCTTGATAGATTTTTGTTTAAATAATAGATATATCGATGGTTCTATGTGCATCAATAGAAGGTTGCTGTGCCATTGGTTTTATTAAAAACAGCAGCTTAGCGGCATGGAGTCGGAAACCGGGTTGTTTTGATAAAACCCAACCGTAAATAAATCTTCTATCCGACACATATAACAATTGGTATCGCGGTTGGTTTTTAAAAATCTGCCAAAAATCAACCTCCAGCCGGTTTGAATCAGGAACGATTTGGCGCACCAATCGACCAGTTGCTTTTCAGGTTGGTTTCGGATGCAAACGGTCATCCTCACGGACCATCCTGGCAACCTCGGCAACCGAAAGTTTTACCAATAAATAACTCAGTTGATTTGGGACATTGCAGAATCGAAAAAAAAAAATAACCGAGAGAACAAACGAACATCATCGAAAAATTATCGTCAATAACTCACTTTATTTGGGACATTGCAGAACCGAAAAAAATAACCGAGAGAACAAATGAACATCACCGAAAAATTATCGTCAATTGCACAGTTTATTTGGGACATTGCAGAACCGAAAAAAATAACCGAGAGAACAAATGAACATCACCGAAAAATTATCGTCAATAACACAGTTTATTTAAGACATTGCAGAACCGAAAAAGAATTGGCCTAATTACCGAAAAATAACCGAATGAGTTACCTCTACCCTCACCCTTCATTGAATGATGACGGTTGATGTAACGCATCCGGTTATTTTTCTGTAATTCGGCCCGTTTTTTTCGGTTCTCCAATGTCCCAAACAAACTGAGTTATTGACGGTAATTTTTCGGTGATGTTCCTTTGTTCTCTCGGTTATGTTTTTTTTTTTTTTTTTTTCGGTGATCAGGGTTGCTAGGGCAACCAACCACAAAACGTTGGGTTGAAGTTGAGTAGTTTTCCAATAATCCACCCCAACGCAGCCTGTGGATAGAGGTGCTTTCAATTTGCCGTTATAATCATGGTGGCATTATAATAACGAAGCTGAAAACTAGCAGCACTTTAGGTACAATGATTGTGCATGCGTATTATGCGACCCATGTTACTTGCACCACGAATGTACGAAGTTTTACTCGCGTGTGGTCACAATGAGGAAACCTGTTCGTTTTGAGCTTCGTCGCTATTACGACGCCACCATCACTATAACAGCAAACCCTAGCAACCCTGATCACCGAAAAAAATAACCGAGAGAACAAAGGAACATCACCGAAAAATTACCTCCAATAACTCAGTTGATTTGGGACATTGCAGAAACGAAAAAAAATGGGCCTAATTATCGAAAAATAACCGAATGTGTTACATCTACCGTCACCGTTTGATAAAGATTGACGGTAGAGGTAACGCATTCGGTTACTTTTCGGTAATTAGGCCCATTTTTTTTCGTTTCTGCAATGTCCCAAATCAACTGAGTTATTTTTCGATAAAACTTTCGGTTGCCGGGGTTGCCAGGGAATCGAAAGCACCTCTCGGTGCGCCAAACCAACTTTCATTCCACCGCTCTACCCTAGCAGACTGGGCAACTGTGAACAACCACCATGTTGTCATGGTGGTTTTCAACCACGGTCCCTGTCACCATCATCAACCGTAATTTTTACGGTAATTTCACCGCAAAACGACCGTTTGTTATTTACCATAAGTTTAACCACAAAAAATGTAAATAAAACCTCATATTAACCGCTCGCAGCGCAGCTACGTGACACCGTATTCAGTGCTAGCATCGAGTTTGCCAGCAGGCTTTGGTTGCTTTACGCGTTCCGAACTGCGCAATTACCGCGAATAAAGACGACGCGTAATTCGACATTTTTTGTTATCAATCAATCACTTTTGCAATGACAGTTAAGTTAATTCTGGGACAAATTAAAAGAATTGCACAATTCCTTCATTTATCCCTGATAATTACAGATCATTAAGAATTTGAAGAGTGTTCCAGATCTTTCCATTTTTTTTCACGTGTATAAAACCCGGACTGTTAAAAAATTCTGATCCATGCATTTTACAGTAGTTGGTACTCGATATATCTACAAAAAAATCGGTATTGCATATCAAAATACTTTATAACATTCTCGATAGGATCCAAGTATATTTCTTAGAAAGTTGTCGAGTCGATAGGTAGACTCATCTAAAACTTTTTTTTACCCAACAGTTTGCGACCTCTAAAAACGCTTCAATTACGCCGGAGGGGCGGGGTATCACAAAAGTTGTGTTCGCTTTGAAATGTCTACCTTATGAAATAACCGATAGCAACCTCTAGAAAGTCTTTAATCTTGGGAGTAACCTTCCCAAATAATTTTGTTTTGTCTCCAAACCCTAGCGAAACTGGTGCAATCGTGGATTCGGGGTTGCTTCGTAGTCGCAGTCGCACTAGGGTTGACTAGACATCCATCAGCGAGTTGCAATGACTATGACGAGAATTCGGCTATACTGAAATGAAATCGACCGCTTTGTTCAAACTTTTAACCTTTGTGCAACTCTGTTTTGATGAACTCGAGCGATCCCCGTGCAACTGAAAATACAATAAACAAGACTATACAACGATGCTTGCAAGGGTTACAGGAAAAATGACTTTATAATAAAGGTTATACGCGAGTCTGGGGCAAGTCAACATTTTGAACATTGTGCATTAATCTATCAAAGTCTGCCGACGATCAGCTCAGTTCCGTTAGGGAATGTCTCGCAAAAATATCGGTTCCCTCTCAGAGAATACTAACTTTTCCATACCAAGGACGATCTATCGCATACGCAGTGTATATCTAACTTTTCGGGAACAAATATACACCATATGGGATCCAAATTTCAGGAGGATGAGAACGAATCGGGAAAATTTACGAGTCTGCCCCTGGCAAGTTTCAATTTTATCAATTCGATAATTGGCAGTGGGGTAATCGGTGAGTACATCAATCGAGATCGATTAAGTCAGTTGTTTGATAATAAAAATTAATAAATCGCAAAGGTATACCATACGCTCTACATCAATCGGGCTTTGGGCTCGGGATGTGCCTATTGATACTGGTCGCCGTTCTTACGGATTACTCGTTGATATTGATGGTAAGAAGCGGCAATATCTGCGGAGAAATGAGCTACCAGGGCTTGATGAGAGCAAGCTTTGGACGTCCGGGCTTTTACATACTAACCGCACTTCAGTTCATCTATCCGTTTATAGGCGAGTTTGGTGAATCCGTTATTGTCCCACCAATTGTATAGGTCCAATGTTGCTCCAATGTCTGCATTCGATTATTTCAGCAATGGTTTCGTACAATGTAGTCGTCGGGGACACCGTAACCAAAGTTATAATCAGACTGACGGGAATAGAAGAGAGTAATATTTTTGGCCAACGGCAGGTCGTTATACTACTGGCTACATTGTGCGTCACGATACCACTGTGTCTATACAGAAATGTAGCCCGTCTCGCCAAGATCTCGTTCCTCTCGTTGGTATGCGTTGGCTTTATTCTCATAGCCATATTCATCAGAATGGGCAGCATGTCTTCCATAGTGTGAGTCACGATGTTCTTCGTCAAGCCGAGTTACGTTGAAATGTTCTTGCACCGTACATTGTTTTTTGTTTTGTTTCTTGATCATGTGAAACAGGCCTAAACACCAAGACAGCTGGAGATTCGCTAATTTGCCGGGAGTCATACCGTCGGTCGGCATCATGGCATTTGCGTTTATGTGTCATCACAACACTTTCCTAATCTACGGCTCGATCGAGCGGGTTACCCAGGAAAAGTGGGATGTCGTTACCCACTGGTCGCTACTGACTTCGTTCGTCGTTGCAGCGGCATTTGGAATCGCGGGTTACGCCACTTTCACCGCCTACGTTCAGGGTGATCTGATGGAAAACTATTGTTGGGACGATGACCTCATGAATTTCGCGAGAATAATGTTCAGCGGGACGATACTGCTGACCTTCCCGATCGAGTGTTTCGTCACTCGCGAAGTCAGTCTATATACAATTATCTTACCTTTTAATGTATTATATTCCTACCGGATCGCCAATATAATTAATCTCATATTGCATGGGAGTTGTTTATGAGTACTGGTTTGAGGGGGTTAAAATCGGGTTTATGTTGAGTCGCAGACTCAGCTGTCATGGAACCAAAGCAAAACCACTTGCTTTGGAACAATGTCCAACCGTAAATCTACCACCTTAAATCACGACGAACAACTCATCGTTAGAGTTTTTGACAAGTTGTTTTCATGAGGTTTTTCCTAGTTGGTTAATTGTTTCGACATTGCGCAACTGAAAAACAGCTACGAGCAACCGATGGTTTTCTTTTGCAAACTGTCTGCCTTTATGTCGATGATCTGCTGTTTCTTTGTGTTGAGTTGGTGTTTTGGCAGCCCACCGTTTGTTCATAATGGTTTAATCGCGGACCAACCAATCGTAACATTTCGGGGTGGATTTGGGTTGTGTACTAATAATCTACTCCAACTCAATCCGTCGATTGATGGACTAAATAAGCCAACTGTAATTGAAGCCATTGAGAGGTTGATTTTTGGTCGATATAGCGTAACCTACCGTGATACCAATCGTTCTATGTGTCGGGTAGAACGGTGGTTTACAGTTGGATTTTCCCAAAACAACCAGATGTCTGACTCCATGTCGAGAACGATAACTTCAAGCATAGAGTAGAAATTCGAATCTTTTTCTAGTATATCCAACCGTAAAGCAGTCTTCTATCCATCAAATGAAATGGTTCTTATTATATGGTTGGTAAATATAAATAAATATAATGGTTGAAGTAGGTTCTTGAAATATCGACCAAAAATCAACCTCTCGAAGGTGTGAATTAGCCACCCTTGGAGTTGGTTTAGACGCAAGGAGATAACTTCGTACGTAAATTAGGTCCTCATGTTGTGTAGAACTGTATATGTGTAGAATCGGTGGGATGCAATCTTGATTGTGTTGTACTGGCATGTGTAGGACTTGATTCGTGTAAGATTGGTTGTGCACAACGGCGCGTATGTAGAAATGGTTCTCGAAGAACCGGTGGGCTGCGATCCCGCTTCTACAGTCTCAGGCATGTGTAGGGGAGAGTGGGGTACAATGTGTCACGGGGCACAGTGAGCCACGATCGATTTCTCACAGGTTTGTGGTGCATAAATTTCGAAACTTTTTGTGTTGGGCCGTGAGCTAAATTGAGTTTTGTCAGATCCAAGAAAACTTAGATGACAGCTCGTAAAAAAAATCGATTACTATTTTTTATATATTTATAAAAAATAGTAATCGATTTGGGCTTCTGAAAAAGAAATTTGTTGCTCTTAGGAAAAAAATGTAAAAGCTTCCATCACTTTTTTACGCAGTTCAGGTTTTCGGTCGTAATAGACAGATTAATGATCTCTGCATCCCTCAATGGCCATATTACAGTATATTTAGTTCGATAAATAATTAATTTTTCAATATAAATATCGTTTGTTGCTAGTGGGGTACAATGTGTCACTGAGTTGTGATGTTCAATGTGTCATCTTTACACGTTATTAGCATGTAATATCACTCTAGCGTTGAATTCAAGTATAGAATATTATTTTTTTCTTTTTTTTATGTTAAGCATGCAGGAAGAAAAGAATAACAGCGACGGGAGAAGACGGCTAAGCACCGTCGGAAACTTACGGCTCGTCGGTCCAACCTCAGAACAGAACAGTTCTTACTTGACTCATTGTACCCCACGTTTTGCATTACTTGACGCATTGTGCCCCAAGTTTTTGCATCACTTGACACATTGAACCCCACTGTCTGACACATTGTACCCCACCAACGGGGTGAAATGTGCCACTTCGCGACCAGTTGTTAATCGAATTATTTAAATATCGTCGATCTTTCGGCGGTAATTATTTCAGGTTTAATGTATGCCTGAAAGTCCATAGAAATCGTTTATCAAAGGAATTTTCTGAATATATACTATTCTGGTAAAGGCAATAATTCATAAGAAAAAAAAGTGACACATTGTACCCCACTATCCCCTACGACTCAATTTATGTAAGATCGGTTGTGAACAATTGCGCGCATGTAGAATTGGTTTTTCGTGAAATGGTGCGCTGCCATCACGCTTGTATACCGTCTGGCACGATACCGGTGTTGTTGTTCTAGTTAGCATGCTCGCCTCTAAACGAGAACACTTAAGTACAGTCGGTTAAATACAATCGGTCCGATTGTGCCTGAAATCGACCGCGAAGAAACCGCAAATTCGACCGAATGCAGCAACACTGCCATGAGCTGAACTGCTGCAAGGTTCTCGGTCAATCGAATTGGTAATTGTTTTGCGGTCGGAACAGTCAGATACAACCTCTTTGCCACGAATTCGGTGTATAACCAGCAGTTCCTTTCGGGGCGGTGGCGCCTCAATCTGTTGCTCGTGTATAATTTTGTGGTAGATTTTAGGCACAATCAAACCAGTAGATTTGCGGTAGAGATCGACCTACGAAACAACGGTCGCGGATACCGATAGGGTTGGCGGGCCGAGGACTCGATTCCCAGGAGCCGTCGTGACGTCGGGAAACAATCATATGGGAACATAGCTCCAGACATATAGTTGAAGCACACGCATACTTGTACGGGTATGCAATAAGTATATAGCTGCAGTTCGTGTTTACATTCTCGGCCAAACTCGACGTAGCTCCGGTGACGTGAAGTGAATCTGAGACCGACCGTATCGGCATCGGTTTTCTGCGGTTTCACTATGCCTTTAGTTGTAAGACTGGGGCGAATGCGATACAGGGAGAAGTCAGCTGCGGCCGCAAAAATGGGGTGGCTGACCCCTCACCGAAAAGAACTACTAGGGGTCCAGTAGTGATTACTGGAGGTTCAGTAGTCACTGCTCGCGTTGCAGTAGTTATTACACATGTAGTTACTACTTCCTAGTAGTTACTCCTCGACAGTCAGTAATTATTACTGAGGACGTGGTAGTTCCTGCATCAGTAATTACTACTCGAGACAGCAGTAGTTCCTGTATAAGTAGTTACCACTTCCGTGTAGTTACTATTTGAATCTCGAGATTCAATTAGTAACTAAACAGAGGTAGTAACTACTTATACAGGAACTACTCCAGTCTCGAATAGTAATTACTTATCTGCAATAACTGCTTATGCATTAACTACTGGAAACTACGCGAATTCCCAGTAGTGAACTAATGGAAACTACGGGAATTCCTAGTAATTAACTACTGGACATTCATAGTAGTTTGGAGTAGTTAACTACTCAAAATACCCAGTAGTGTTCAGTAGTTAACTGCTCAATACTTCGAGTAATTTTCAGTAGTCCGCCAATTTAGCACTGGGCAGTAGTTCAGTAGTTTATTAGTAGTTAACTACTGGATACTGCCAGTAGTATTTTGCAGTAGTTTTCAGTAGTTCTTTTCGGTGAGGGACACGGTGCGTAACGACAAAAAAAGTGAGGACTAGTAATTACGCATCAACCGAGCCGACCCGCTATTATAAGCCAGTAGCTTTGGAAAGCGGAGGACAGTACAAACAAATAAATGTAAAATAAGTATCTGGCATGTGTAAAGACTTGATTT